>OY728131.1:819162246-821662246 GCA_963277665.1 Viscum album
TCTTACGCATATTGTCAAATACAGATTTCATTCAATGTAATAGAGGAAATAATAATATAACAAATATTTCAATTTTATATTTTAAATACATGATCAAAATATGTATTATGGAAAAATATGACAACCCATATATATATGTCTAAGGATCCTGTTCCCGAGATCATTGCTATATATTTTAAGTAATTCTTAGAGAAATGAACTCATTAGACATAACATGATGGAAATAATAAATATCTATTTTACCTATGATTTTATTATATATATCTTATTAAACAATAATAATCCCACTAGTCTCTTGTAGATTCATGGATCTACTTCCTTGAAAATGAATATTCTATGAACACTATGCATACTTTTATCCATTTATAAGAATAATAATCTTTTTTAACTTATTTTAATTCATTGGTTTCACCAACCCATTATGTTATTTGATATACACTTGTTCACTAATGAATCTATCTATTTAAATAATAGATATTGTTTTAAAATGTGTGATATGTTATATTATATCGTTCTAAATAATGATCAATGATGATTTTGAAATGTGACACTTTTATTTCACATTTTATATGACCATTTGTCAATTATGACCATTGGTCCATATGATGCTTGAAACTATACTCTTAATAATAATTTTAATGTTATAAATATAATTTATACGTAGAAGTGATGAAGGAAAATTAATTCCAAAAGAAGAATAAATGGCCTCATCTAGTAGATTAATGTCACATGAATCCCACATTACATAAAATGGGAGTGTGGTAGTGTCACTTGGCTTCTGTATTGATCAAGACCATGATGATATTCGATATGTTAAAAACATGAAAAAAAACATATACCGGAGAAGTTCAAGTTTGTAGAAATTACCACTAGGGTGTTGTTATCCAATCTACCCCATAAATGTATCCCAATCAAATACCTCACCCATATGTTATATGTGAGTGTTAAAAGGGGTTATGTGTCCAATCTTTAGTAACATTGTGTATAATACAATTTTTATATAAATTTTTTTATTCCATCATTTCTATTTTGAGTTTAGTTTTTATTTAAAATATGACGAGTTTTATAAAATGATTTTTTAGATAGAAATTATAGTTATTAGAAAACATATCGTTTATATAATATGAGAAGGTATTATTTATAATTTTTATTTTATTTAAATAGACTGAAGAAACACTCTTATTTAAATTTTAATGATAAAATTTTTTATTTTTTTCAGGTTTCATAAATATTAATATTTTTCCTATTCTTATTCTATCGACTATTAATTATTCAAAAAAATAATTATTATATTTAAAAAGTAAATTTATCATAAAAAGATAATTATTATGTAAAAATAAATATCATTTCTTAAATAATCACGTTGACATTAGTTTAGGGTGAAATTGTAATAATTTTATAAAATATTTTGTTTTTCATTGAATTGTAAAAATATAGTTTTGAGTTTTTTCTATGATTAATGACATCCTATTGATGTCATAAGAAATATAAACTTATTCTATACTCATGGGTATTATTATTACATAATTGTTTCTCCATGATTCCAGTACTGTGGGAAAATACCTAGGAAAAGACCATGATTTGGCAAATCGCACAACCAATGCGTCCAAGGAAACCAATTAATCAAATCCATAACATTTTCTATAAATACCAACATTTTTCACAACCAATGTGTCCAATGAAACCAATTAAACAAATCCATCACATTTTCTATAAATACCCACATATTTCACCATTATATATCAGTAATATTCATTTATACACTATTAATTGATATTTCTACCTCCCAAAGGGTCCTCCAAAGTTGTCCTCAAGGCCCTAAAAACACAATCATTGAGTATTTGGAGTGACTCTTCAAGGTTAAGGAAATCTCAACTTCTCAATTCCTTTCTAGTTTCCTTTCTATGTAGTATGTCTTCCAAATTTAAGAACTATTTTATTATGTATATTTTATTATAAAATATTACTATATTAACAGTATTTTATTAATAGGAAAACCTTTCCCATATCATCTTAAAGTGTTCTAAAACCATGTTTCACACTCGTTATGCTGCCAAATTTCCTTCCAAAAATTTATATCTTTTTCTCTAGAAATTATCTTATTTTCTTTTAAAAATACACTAAAATACTTCTTCCCCAAGGGTATTTAACTATATGTAAAAATTATATATTATAATTCTGGGATTTATATACAAGAAACCATACTTCATTTTTCGTGGGTTAATAATGACATAAATATCATGTCTTTAAGAACTTATTTTTAATCTGCCATTATTTTTAAAGGAAACCCATTACATTTATTCACCATATGTTATTTAGGAAATGTTTTATAATGATATATTTAGATCACATAAATTAAAATATATTAGGGGGTTTCCTTGATATTTCTATGATTCATTTGGATAAGAATTTAATCACTAGAGATTAATTTATTTATAATACCTTGATAAATAACCTTGGTAATTTTTATGACACCTCGGTGATAAAAAATGGTTATATACTAATGAATGATTCAATTAAATTTATTATCCACATTTAAATGTTATTATTAATGTTTATATTATCATAATATATCTTTTTCTCATGAAATTATATATTTCCCCATGTTCTAAATTTTATTCCTTAAGATCAAAAGTAAATTGTTCACCAAGTTTTCTCTTACTGGGCGTTATGCTCACTCTTTCCATTGATGTATGTCCCTAGGATATGAGATGAAACAATTGCACCTAGGAAGAACCATTTTTTAATTATTTAATGTGAAATTGATTAATTTTTTATGTTTTCATGTATTATGAATAATTTTTTGCATGAAACTAAACTTTAAAATATCCTCTTTTTGTAAAATGTATCAAAAATTTATTTAATAAAAATGAGAGACATCGTGGCTGGCATCAGTGTACGATTTTTTTATTTTTTAAAATTAGTATTTGATAATTGTTGGAATAACCATATATAAATCTAAAATATAGTAAATTCATGCTAGTATTTTTGTGAAATAATAAGTAATTCATTTCTATGAAATGAAATCCCTATCGGGATACGAACAAATTGATGCGGCTCTAGAATAGATTTACCTAGGGGTACCAAATCTGGAAAGGTGCATCATATATGACTTGGGATATCATGGTACATGACAACGGGCCTTTCTTCACTCTTATATTGATACTCCTGGGGCAGTTTTCGGTTAAGTTCAATATATTTATGGACAATTCTGAAGGATTTATAAAAAATGTAATTATTACTTTAGAATAAAATAATTATGAATGATGATTTAAGATATGATATTAATTTAGAATTAATATATTATTTAATGAAATTAATTTCTCACTATGGTTTTAATCTTTCAAAAAATGGTCGTAAATAGGAGGAACTATGTATATGGTGGGAATAATGGAAATGGTGCTAGCAGCATTTTGATGGATGTCATAATGGAATATTTATAAGAATAACGAATCAAATGACTCATGTAATGGGTAATAAATTAAATCATGCTAGGATATTCGATGTAACTCAAAGGGATCAACATTACATTAGGTCCTTTATATTTAAATAAACACCTTCTTTCAGTGGATATACCAAATCACTGGTTAATGCACCCTGGATAAGCTATATAAGAAAGATATTTTATGTACTACATTGTTTAGAATAAGAGAATGTCACCCTAGAAATGTAATTCTATGAGGGAGGAGCTGATAGTGGAGGAAACTAGTTAAAAACATAATTCCATAAGGGGATATTAAATATATTTATTGGGAAGAAATAATGGGATATTTTTTTAAAAGCACTACATTCCCTATTCAATGAGAAAAAAATGAAGGAATTATAAGTGTTAAATCAAAAGGAATATGACACTCCATGAAGATCTAAGATGAAATTCACAAGACGTACCCATTACCCCTATAGCTATGTCATGGATCATAATGGTAAGGTTAATATATTCTTCAGTGTATTGAGAAGTTATCTATGGAAGAATCTAAAAAACCGGGACTATGGAAACTGTGGTTAGATCATGAGGTGTACAATGAAAGTTGAAGTGGAGTTTGGAAGGATGTTTTGGTATAATAAATGGAATGAAAATAAACAATATTTAGATCCAAACATGGTGAGGATCTTTGATCAAGGAAGATGATGAATGTAAGTGAAACTATACACATGCATCAAATGAATGAAGATGTAGTAGGGGAACTTGATGTTTGGGAGGAGGAAATGTTATAAGTGTGGAAGAGATGGATATATTTATCTGAACTATCATAGTGAATTGAATCTTGAACTTCTCAATACAAAATAAAAAGTCTCTATGGGGAAGGCCTATAATGAAGTCCAATATTACCCATGTGGGAATCTTGGTAAATTTTTCAATGACATTCATAATCTATAGTTAATGGAGGGAAATCACCATCAACCTTAGTATAGTACAAGGGATAAAGGTCCTTATTTTGTCATCATGAATGGTGATTTTTAAGCTCCAAATGATGTGGTGGATGTTAATCTCATTATTATCTTAAATTTAGTATGAACTTTTTTTCATTATATTTTTATGAATCCCATTTTTTACCATGATTTTTTAAATTATTTAGAAACAATACTTCAGCTCCAAGAAGTAGTGTTATATTTGAAGACTCCAAGAGGGATTATCAAGGAAGTAAAATTGTATTGAAACTCTAGAATTTACCTTGGAGAGAATAATCTCATTGAAAATAAATTATTAATCCTAATTATATAATAGATCATTATAATAGTGATGAAATGGATCTCAAAGTATAATACTAAGAGCAGCAATATAAGAAGGTAAATCTCTAAACTCATTAATGGAAGAATTATAGTAATCTTCAAGGGAGAGATAGTTCTAACTGAGTGTTGTATAAAATCACCTCCCATAGCATTATTTATTTAAATGTTCTGTGAATATGAAGATATAAATTAATGAATATGAATAAAGAATCTCCACATTATTGGATAATACATTGATGTATTTCTTAAAGAGTTACCTGGACCTCCCCAAGAAAGGGTGGTAGATTTCTCTAATGAACATAGGTATGGATACAAGATGATTTCAATGACTCTATATAAAATGGAATATGTGGAGATATTGGAATTAAATAATAAACTCTAAGAACTTTTTGAGAAGTAGTTTATCTGACCAAGTGTGACTCTTTAGGGAGAAATTGTTCCCTTTATGATGATTAATGATGAATCAATAAAATAATTCATTGTTTTTAAAAAAAAATAATGAGATCAATGTGAAGAAAAAGTACCCAATTCAACGAATTGATGATTTATTTGGCCATATTCATGGGGATCAATTCTGTCTAAGATTGATCGTAAATCTAGTTATAATCAATTATGGGTAAATAAATAATATAATCTAAATATCTCCTTCCAATAAAGATATGGGTATTATGAGTTGGTTGTTATTACATTTGGCTTAACTAATTCTCTTTATATTTTTATGTATTTTATGAACATAGAATTTAAGGAAAAACATGAATACATTATTGAATTTTTTATTGATCATATTTTGATATATTATAAATATCATGAGGACTTTGAGGATCAACTAAGGTCTATATTGAAAACTTTGAGGTAGGATAGGATATTTGTAATGTTTATAAAATGTTAATAGTGGTTAAATAAATTCCTTCATGGAAAATATGTGAAAAAACGAAAGAATATCAATTGAACATATAATAACAAAGGTTTTCATGGAGTGGAATCATCATATAATAGTAACTGAGATTCTTATTTTCCTTGAATTAGCGAGATATTATAGGATTGTTTTCAAAAGGTTTCACTAATTTCCTATTCACTAACCATGTTAACTCGAAAAGGGGTCATGTTCATCATGACAAAGGAGTGTGAGGATAGATTCCATGAGATGAATAAGTTATTAGTTACAACACCCATGTTAATTATACCCTATAACAATGTAGGATTTATTATTTTTAGTGAAGCATCATAGAAAGGGAATTGGTGAATTTTCATGAAAATTTACATGGTGATTTTTTATGCATCTTGATAATGGAAGCCTCATGAGAAGAACTATCATATGCTTAACCTTGATCTATATATGGTTATTTTTCTCTAATTATATTGAGGAACTCTCTTTGTGGGGATAAATGTGATACATATATAGACTATAAATTTTTTTGTATATTTTCATGCAAATGGAATCGTACACTAGATACAAGAGATGGTTAGAATTTATTAAATACTATGATTGTAAAATTAATTTTTACCCCTGGAGATCAAAAAAAAATCATTGATGCATTATGTAGGAAATAACCTATTGTGTTTGTAGTGATGGGGGTTCAATGAGATACTTTGATCGAAGACAAATAAAAATGGACATGATAAACATAATGAAAAAAATCATAAAACCTATACTAAATTATTTATTTATTATCATTAATATAATTGACCAAAAAATATAAAAGAGAGGATCCATTGTTAGATAGAAAGTTTGAGTCATTAAATAATTTTATTTTTTGTGAGTTCAATATTGAGCAATAAGGTGTACGAAAATTTTGTACAAGGACATGTGTTCCAAATATCTAAAAAAAGAAAGGGATTATGGATGTATATCATATATCTACTTAATATATATATATATATATATATATTGAATGAAAAAAAATTATAGAGGCCATTATGATCATTATTGGTGGGGTAACATGATAAGGGAGATTGATGACTACATTACAAGCTGTCTGGTGTGCCTGTAAATTAAGGTAGAGCGACATCTTCTAAATGGGATATTACAACCACTACCCATAACAGCATTGAAGTGGGATAATATCACTATGGACTTTTTCAATGGTCTCCAAAAAATATAATGGAAATAATGAAATATAGATTATAGTGTACCTTCTTTTCATGACAATCAATTTTATCTCTATTCAATAATATTTTTCTTTTGAACAAATCACAATGATTTAGATAAAGGAATTGGTAAGGATTCATGGAGTGCCACTATATATAATTTCTAATAGTGATCCAAGGCTCACATAAAAATTTTGGATATATCTTAAACATGATCTGAATAATGAATTGAATTTTTTATATCCTATCAAACTCAAATTTATGTCAAATCTGAAAGGACTATTCAATCAATCAAGGACTTATTAAAATCCTTCTCAATGAAATTTAATGGTGGAAGGGATCAACATATCCCATTTGTTGATTTATCATAAAAAAATAACTTCAATTCGAGTATTAAAATGGCACTTTATGATGCTCTATATGGGAAGCATTGTAGAACTCCTACTTTTTGGAAGAAACCAGTTAGGGAAAGCTTGTGGAGCCTAATCTTATAAAAGAGATGATAGAAAAGGTTCCTTCCATCCAACAAAAAATAATGGCTATTAAGAGTAGGAAGAATAGATATGTTGAAAACCTACAAATGGAGTAATAGTATGATGTTGGAGAAAATTAATCAATGAAATTTATCCTTGGACTTGAGGCATGTGGTTTTTTAGGAAAGGGAACCTCATCCCTAGGTACATTGGAACCTATGGAATCCTTGATCGCATAGGAGTATTGGCCTATCATCTTTATCTTACTCAAAATCTAGCTCATGTTCATGATGTGTTCCACATATCTCTCATGAGGAAGTACTTACCTGAACCTTCACATGTACTAAATCATAATGTGTTACAAGTGGAACTTGAAATCTCGTATGAATAGCAGCCAGTGGAAATCATGGACCACAGAGAAAATCTTCTATGTACATAGAATACCCACCTTGTTAAATGTTTTATATATGAACAAAAAATTTGAATAATATATTTGGGAACTATAGGAGTAAATGAGGAAAATGTACCCACACCATTACCCAATAGAGGGATTAAGTTGAAATTTCAGGGAAGAAATTTCATAAGTGGGGACGAATGTAATGACCCAAACATTATGAATGATAATTGTTTCTTAAAAATGTGTGATATAGTATATAATAAATCTCTAATTAATGAAGTCATTATAAAATGAAATTTCACCATATTTTGTTTACCAATATATGCCAATTGGTCAATATAATCATTGAAAAATATACTCCTAATAATAATTCAAACATTTTTTTTTATTTTTATAAGTAGAAATAAAAAAGGAAAATTAATACATAATGATGATTTTATGGCCACATCCAAGAGATTCATGCCATTTAAATCCCGTTAGTTAGAAAAAGGGATGGAGGTAGCATCATCGGGCTTCACTCTTGACTAATACCAATTGCATATCTAACATTTTATTCTTAAAAAAATATTCTTCGAGAGATGTTCAGGTTAGTAGAAATTTAAAATCTGGTGATATTAACCAAGCTACCCCCATAATCTATCACCATCGCACACCTCACCCTTTGGTTGAATGTGGGTGTTATAATGGGATATGTGTTGATGCATTAGTTACTTAATTTATAATACATTTTTAAAAATAAAAATTTAGTTCCATCATTTCTATTTTGAGGTTAGTTTTTCTTACAAATATAATGAATTTAATAAATTGTTTATTCGGATAGAAATTTTACATTTTAGAAAAGATATAATTATTATTTAAAACTAATGAATTATTAATGAAGTTTATTTTATTGAAATGGTATGATAAAATAATTATTAACTAAATTTAACCAAAAAATAGTTTAATTTTTTAAAAGTGTTTGAAATTTTACTATTCATTTTAATATGAATTTTCCATCTGCTCTTATATTCAATATATAAGGATTTTTATAATTAGAATAAAATATTCTTATAATTATAGAATTATCATGATAAAATAAACACCATTTTTGACATTAGGACAATAAAATTAGGTTAGGGTTCATTTATGGTAATTTTTAAAATATATTTCTTTCATTAATAATAAAAATACTCTTTTGACTTTTTAGTAAGATTAATTTCATCATAATGATGTAATAAGTGATAATAAAGTTTGGTTTACTCTTTTGTATAATAATAACATAATATTATTATCAATTTTCCAATAACATTGGAAAATACAATGGTTAAACCCTTGGTTTTGCAAATATGACTATTAAGGTGCCCAAGGAAATCAATACAAAAATTCCCCCACTTTTTCTCTAAATAACCAAATATTTATATGATAGATTTCATTCACATGTCATTATCAATGAATATTTGATAAAAGTAAATCCCATGGAGTCCTCAAGAACCTAATGTCCCAATCCTCATGTTTTAAGACATACTGTTCATGATAAGAAAAATCTCAACATCACTTTTCCTTTCAATTTCACATTCTATTTAGTTTATATTTTAAATTTTATACACTGTTATTCTACACATTTTAATATATAAATTTACTATATTAATATTAATATATTAAATTTTACACCATTTCCTTTTTTTAATGTTTTCTAAAACCATGTTTCTTACCCATTACATTACAGGTTTGTTTCTCAAAATTTCTAACATTTTCTCATAAAATTCAATTATTTTTTATTTTGAATACACGAAGAAATTTCAATTATAGGGGTATTAAGATATATATCTAAATGATTTATTTTTATTCTGTTATTAACATATATAAAATTAATTTTCCTTTTTAATGTGTTATTAATGACATAATGATCTTGTATTTAATAATTCTTTAAAACCAATCTGAATTTATATGAAACCTATTTATTTTATTCCTTTTGGGTTATTAATGAAATGATTTATTATGATCTATGTGCCTAAAATTAATTAATACATATGATGGGTGTTCTCTGATAGTTATCCAATGGATTGGGTAAATAATTTAATCTCTTGTGATGACATGGTTTACAATACATTGGTGAATAACCTTGGAAATATTTATGACACCACGGGGATAATCCTCGATGATAATATTCTGAATGACTAAACTGATTTTTTATCCTGATACACTTGTTATAAATCATTTTATTATTATTATGATATTCCTATGTTTCATGCCTTTATGTATTCCCTCGTGTTCTTAATGATATTCTTCAGGATCGCATGTAAACTAATTTCCATGGTTTCCCTTACTAGGCCTTATTCTCACCATTTCCTTTTATTTAAGTCACATGGTTATTAGATGTCATAATTTCAATTTGGATGAACATTTTATGATTCATTTCATGTTTAAAAGATGAATTTTCTAAATTTTCCTGTTTTACATACTCTTTTTTCTAAGAAACTAAACATTAAAACAACCTATTTTTAGTCCATTGTAAAGAAAAGACATGTAATAAAATTGGGATAAGGCATGTGTACATAGGGTCCTATTGAAGGAAACTATCCTTGACATCCTAAAACCATGTATAATGAAAAAAAATTATATGATGAGTAGAATTACATTAGATTTTAGTAGGATAATTGTTATTAATGTTTCATTATCGGCCACTCCTTGAAAATGATTAAAACTATCATTAAGAAATAATTTTTAGCACCAAAATTTTTTACCATCTATATGTAGTTTTTCTTTAATAAACTCTAGTTATATCAATTTCAGAAAAATCTATAATACCAATCCTAAAAAATTTTGTAAATGGAATCCATTAATTATTACATACATTTATCTCAATCTTATAATTGTAATAATAATTGTTTTTTAACATTCTTTACATTTAATGGATAATATATGTCAAATATAAGATAATATTAATCCATCTATTTGGTTTTAATACCATTTGTAATATTTTTTCTTATAGAAACTATTAATTTATCTAAGTGGACTTTGTATTCCAATGAAAAATTATGCACATCTACCGCCTAGACATTATTGAATTCTAGACCGATCTCAGATTCTCAAAATAGAAATGTTCCCCACTTTATAGTAATATAGTTAGTTTGATTAATATATATCAATATTTGGAATTTAAAATTAATTACTAGATATAACATTAATAATAGAGACACACATTGTGTATTTTTGATATTCTTAGTAGTTAAATATTTATTTTAACAAATGAATCTCTTAAAACACGGAAAACTCTACATAATGGGTCCTATATCAAATTTTATAAAAGATTAAATCCAATGGTAAATATATTTTACACATGTTTTGTTATTATGCTACTGTTTTTTATAAATTTCTAAGAATAAATTATTGATGGTTTTTAATATAAAAATACATCTCATAAATCAATTTTTAATAAAATCAAATCATTAACATATTTGGTTATATGATTTTTGGATTATCTACACTACACATATTAATTTTCATTAATACATGGTTACATTAAAATATAAAAAAAATATTTAGAGGTTCCTATATCAATTACGAAATTTAGTCATAACTTTACATGGAAATCATAAAATATGTTGATGGAATCTCATGAAGTATATGAATTTACCTATTAAGGTCACATTTAGTATAGATCACAAAGTCTTGTAGATCCAACACTACTAGATTTGAGGTATACATTTATTTTTAAAGGGTTCCTATCTAAATCATCATTGTGAGTTTTGTAGTATACCTAGTATATTAGAAATAAACAGAATACAACATTATTTTATAAAAGTTTCGACTTATATTTGAATTTATTAACAAATAATTTTTTATCCAGGATCAGTTGTTCCAAGAATTGTATTTTTATTCATAAGTTATTACAATTTTTAATTGTATTTATCCATTAATTAAAATATAATAATTAATTATGAATTATCATAAAAAATTATTTCCAAACACGAAATTGGATCTCATTATTTTATATTAGACACTAAGAAATATGTTTTGGTTAAAATAATAAAATATAATTTAACTTAGATCCATTAGGTGATCCTAAATTACAAAAATTCTCTATAGTAATATAGAAATCACCCTTTTCATCTACATATAGAATTAAACATAATTCTTGTAATATTTATATATTTTATCTCTTTTATTTTAATTCTAATTGAATTTTGTTGCCCATGTAGTAAAATATTAGTGTTACATATAATAATGAATATACCAAAAACTGTTGTTGCAAATTATTATATCTTTAACTCATTAATGTTAATATTCAAGTTTATTTTCATACATATGAGGAGAAAATATCATCATGTTCATTAATATCCACTTAATCATTTACTTATTCAAAGTATATTTGTCATACACTGTATTTTTGACCAAGTCTTCGTTTTTAAAACCATCATCTTTACTATTATCCTATTTTGGAATGAGGAACCAATTTCAAAACAAATACACAGCCTTTTGAATAAATGGAGTAAATAGATATTTGAGATCAATATTCATATTTTTCCTCCCATATTCTTGGAAACATATTGATGGATTAGGTGATAATGATAATAATATGATAATAATGCATAATTTCTTATCCAAATAGATTATCAACATTTCCAACTATTAAATTTAAAAAAAATCGCTGAAAATGTTATCACCATGTAGGTTACCATTTTTCATTTTTTATAGTGATATTGTTTTATGACTATCAAATTAGTATTAATATTTTATTTCACTAACTCAAGATCATGGAGATTAGTTTTTATGATGTAATAATATCAATCCTTATATTGCATCATAATCTCATCAGTCAGAGAAGATATCATGATGAAACATAGGGATGTTTTTCAATAGTGGGGATGATAGTCATGTATGCTAAGTTCCAAAAGATATTATAAATTTTCCAAGAGTAGTTCCATTTATGAATGACCATGCCACATAGGGATGTTTTTTATAGTGATATTGTGACCTAAGTCAAAGAATTATCATATTATTATCCTCATTTCACAATCCAATATTCTCAAATAGATATACCTAATTATTATAACATTATATTTATTACCAAAAATATGTGTCGTGAAATATTTTCAATTACATTATTATTTTGTTACAATATTACCAAGTCCAAAAAGAACAATTGGACCCAGAATGTTATGTTAGTTTGAAATTCATTTAATAAATATCAATATTTCCCTTCTCGTAACCATGTTAATTGACCATTGAAAAATAATATGGTATTTATGTTTGTAGTTTTTAAAAACTACAAGATCTCAACTCATCGATCTATTGAGTGGACCCCCCAATCCTAAAATAATTAATTACAATTCCTCACTAATTTACTCAAAGTGACAAAAACTCTAGCTGGGAATACTCTTCTTTATGTCAACACGGTTAATTAAAAAAAACTCATCATTAGAACTCAACAACAAATGTAAATCTTCTGAAAATGGCCAAATGATTACATAGTTTGACGGCTCCATTATGAATCATTTAGTAGAATGTTTTTTCAAAATTAATTTTACTATAATAATTTAGTTATTTCGAAAAAAATACCCATATCATATCATCTATATGTATTGTTAATATTATAACTTTTTTAAATAATTAATTTACCATGAATTTTATTAAATAATGTACACTTGTTATATTCATTAACATGATTTTTTATGTTGTTTTATATAATTAGTTTTAACACTATAGAAACATGAATCATAAAATATAATCGTGTACATTGAGATAATAAAAATAATAATTTAACAGGATCATCATCTTTATAGTGGTTGAATTATTTATTGGATGTTTAATAATTTTTAGTTTTCAGGGAAAAGATCTTTGAGCCATGCTTCGACCATGTTATGACATTCAACCATTGAAATTTGTATCATCGTGTATGTTTACACCTCATTTAATGTTTTCATCCACCGCTTTTGCATAGAGAAAATTCCATTATATGATTTTACTTACACACAGGTGGGGGAAACAAGGGGTAAGGGACTCCTAAAAGAAATAAAGGAAATAAAAATCCCACTAAATAAATTATGGGGTGATGAAATTCAATACATAATATATTTTTTAATCATTCTTTAAATCATATTATAACCCATGAAATAATATTAAATTAAAAACTAATCTGACACATAATTGTTTTGTCCTTATCATATTAAATCACGTATATTAAGCAACATTTCATTCATACATGCATAAAATAATTTTGAATCAAAATTTTAATTAAGATAAATTTCTCTTCAATTAATAATTAATGAACCCATTAATTAATTATTATTTTTATTATATATTAATCTAATATTTTTCTTGATATATGAGATTAAGATACTTTATAATTTTAAATTATACTATTAAATTTAAAATTGATTAATTTTTTTACATTCACGTAGAGGAAACTAAGTGTGTTCCCACTCGAACTATTTATTTTCTTTATATGGTCCTTTTCATGTAAAATTTCTTCATTTGAGAAGTATTGTATGTAGTGTGTCACATGGATATATATCATATAGTTTTTCTATTCTTTCAATATATAATAATCAGTGGGTACAAAACACGACACATGTTAATATATATAGCATATATAACTTTTAATTCTCATGTGATCTATATGGATTGTATGAATAATACCCATGATGTGTTGTTAGATAATATATTTGAAGTTAACTAGGAATTTAACATTCTATATACTTTATCACATGGTTTACACAATGCTAATAATCATACATTTTAATTCAATTATCTAATTATCTTTCATTCAAAATAATTAATTTATGAGGTATACTGATTGGATTAGTGGGGACCCTCCACAAATGGGTATGAACTACACAATTTATAAAATAGAAACAAGATCCATAATTCTTCTGGCCCACATGATATAGTTTCCCAGGGACTCTATGTGTAATATAAATATGATAAAATAGCTTTACATGGTGTTCATACTAGCTATACACATTGTACATATTTCTAGACCATGTTTCCATGATGGAAGTTAAAACATAACATGTAAATTAATCACACCCCATTAATATTAATTACACACCACATACATTGAACAAATAAAAACCATTTCATTTGGGGTTACACAACATGTATAATAGATTAAAATTAGATAACCCTAAAAATCATGTTCCACCCAATAGAACAATACTTGTTGTATTTACATGCCATATAATGATCCCCACATGAAATTTCATTGTCATAATAACTACATATGTGTGTATTTAATTGAGGCTACATGAAATGTAATTAAGCTACACACCATATAATATTACTATATTGCGAGGATCTCCAATGACTCAGAAGGGAATCTCCAAATGACGTTTACCCACTCTTATCATGTTCTTGGTCATATTATAGTAAATGATCTTGTTATTTTGATAAAACGGATTATGTAAAAAAATTAAAATTGTAAATTTAATAAAATAATAATGAAAAATATCAAGAAAATAAATAATTATAAATTTGATCATGTCTACTCTGAAATCCCTTGATGGTTTTTGGTGCATTTTAAGTGACGTTTAGGCCCATCCCAAATTCATTTTTTTAAAATTAATTCAAGAATCCCCAAGAACATTGTTAACAATGTTCATGTATAATGAAAATCACCAGAGAAACAAGTAAAATAATGTTATAAAAATATTATATGATATTTCATGTTAATATTATAATAGAATTAATGATAATAATTCCCATTATTTTGTGATTTTTTCTTCGATGCAGACATTGATTGTTCGAACCCCTTGTTCATGTTGAACAATAATTATTGTAAGATGATCTTAAATTGAATCCTTCTAGTTATGATCTACAGATTATCCATATTCCCCAATAAACACATATAGAACACTGAACTCTCTCCTGGATGATCCAAAGATCTAGCATATACTGTTTTGATCAAAACTAGAATTAATGGATAATCTTTATGGATATTTCAACCAAGAGAGAGATAGAGGAAATGGGTGGATTAATTATATAAATTCTAAGAGAAAAAAGTTATATTTTATTCTTTGAACTTGAGAGAAATATATTTAGAGAATAATTGTTATACACATCCATAAAATAAACTCTGTTAAAATTATACACGAGTGGAATATATTGATATTTGGTTAAATGTTGATAATTTTATACAGTCCCATAATAAAATAACAAATAAGAAAAAATAAATATTATTATTATTATTATTATTATATAATTTCATGTGTCTACATGAATTAAAATATCATTTTAATTATATGAATAATTTCATGTTTATTAAAATAATATTTAGGATTGTATTATTTTTTTTATTAGAATTTTAACTTTACCCATACACATTTCTCAACATTTAAAAAATGATGAATAATAAATATTTTTCATTCTAAAAAATATATTATATTTATGTCCATAATAATATTTTTTTAAATATTTACATAACTAAATAAATTATTTTTAATAATATATTATATTTATTACCTTGGGAATGAAACATGAGATAAATAATTATTTTATTCTGAGGTCTTAAGATGAAATATTTATTTTTATATTCACATAAAAATAAATAAATAATAGTTATTAACTTGTATATATAACAAGAGGTAAATAAATATTACATTTTCTAGTTATTTGAATAAATATTTTTTTTAAAATTTTACATAGATAAATATCCATACATGAATATAACTGAGGACCAATTAATTGTGATAAAAAATATTGACTAAATATTATTCCTATCTCAGGAAGATAAATTTTAATCCAATTATTAAATCCTAATGAAATTTAAATATGATTGATGTACACACAATCTGTGTGATCCTATATGAATTTTATTAGTGTCATCAAGTAGCCTTTCCAAAATTCCATGATGTTTATCTAACGACATATTGAGGATCACTTATGGAATGAAGATACTATCACAATGACAGAAACTACATATGAATTATAACCATGTAATATAGTCGTTTATCTTGATATCTCATTAAGAATGAAGAATACTCATGTCATCAACTGATATTATTGATATATATATCATGTAATTTCTAAAATTATCAGATTAATGCACCAAGACTATGTTATTTAGTTCAAAGTTTCCATTTAAATCAAACGGTCTAATATTAATTTTTTAAAACTAAAGGGCAGCTCATATTTGGACCTAATAATTAATGAAATATCAATCATGACATTTTCAATATATCCCACATCACTATGACAATATTTCATCACTATTTTGATTAATACAACAAAATATGTGACTCATGAAATGAATTAATGTTAATAAAAACTCCACATATTATTATACACAATATATGTGTGATTATCCAATAACACATAATCATGTATAATTTCAATAGGATGTATGTTCCAAAAAACCTCATATATCGGAAGTTACTATGTTCAAACATCACATAATGAATTCTTATCTATTTATGAGTATCCGAATTCTAGGAGTTAAATATAAATTGTGTTTTCCATTAAAGCATGTTATCTAATATGATAAAATATATTTATTAATATTATAATAGAACATAATCTATCTTATAACTGAAGGGAATTATTATGGAAATTTTGAATTGATAAATGTTCTTAGGGTTTTATAAAATTAATGTTAAATTGAATAATAATGAAAATGTAAGATTATATTCAATTAATATATTGATCGTAGTATATTTTTTGTAATCAATATTAGTAAAAAAAGATGGTTTATGGGCACTACCACAAAAAAGAATCAAAGTCTAAGTTTTCTTCTATATATACATAGAAGGTAACCTATTGGGGGATGAGTCATGAAATATTTCAATCTAGTATATGTGTGATAGTTAAGATTGAGATTACGGTTAATAATTAGTTAGAATTACATTGTTTTGTTTAGTGAAATGATTTACTCAAACATAAAATGTAACAAGAGCCAGAGAGAGTAGCTAGGATATAGATGGAAACCAATAATTTCGAAAAAGGAAATATTTTCCTACTAAAAACATGTTTTTTAGAGTGAAATTGTAATTATGTAGAGGTAAAGGGGTGGAAAATGCATAATTAATCAATTCATTGGTATTTTATTTTTTGGAAAATTTAATAAAGAAAATTTGATTTAATTAAACTTTATCAATATGGATTGAATTTTTTCATTATAATAAATTCCCTTGTTATATATTATAGAAAGATATAGTGGGAATATTCCTCATTTATTTCTTATTGTGGAGGATGAGTTGGATTCTATCATTGATCGTAGGTGGTTAGATTTAGTAGAGGAAGATGATTATTATAATAATACACTATTTGAGTTTCAATGTTAGATATTTTCATAGTATGAGTTATTTTCACTAACGTAAATATAGATAGGTGATTATAAGATAATGAGATCAATTTCAACATGATTTATAAAAATTTATAATTTAATCCAATTTCCAATTATCTTATTCAATAGAAATTCTTGATATAAATAGATCTTGTTTATGGGTGATCACTAGAAGTTGGATGTTTTGTAAGGGGATTTCTATAGGTTCATTTTAGATGATATTCTCTATTCAAAGTAATACATTGCTACGTGCTAAGATTTAATCTCAATTAAACAATGAATATTGAGTTTTTGGGATATGAGAGTATAGATTATGATTTTTTATGTTCTTTTAAACTATTTATGAATGTTTGTTTTAGGGAGCAATTTTTTTATGGTGGTGTTTTATCTCGTGATTGAATACCAGGTCACCATATTTGTATTACTTTCATAACATGATGTGAATAAAATGGTTGTATTGATAGATAAAATTTATAATTAGACCATTTTATCTTGATACAGATGGAATTATAACATCATATAGTGTAAAGCTAAAGTAAATGTCATTTTATATTCCAAATACCACACACCCAGATCTAGTGAGGGAATAAAAACATCACACTCTTACTTTGATACCAATAGATAAAACTTGAGAAAAAAATGTATAGATTTTATATCTTTCCAATAATTTAAATATTAAATCTCATAGAATTACAAAAAATCCAAAATCAAAAAGATTAAATTACTTTGTAGATTACATATAGAAACATTTATTGTCACATTATTTCTTCTATATATCCTATAAAAATCATAATACATAAATTCATTTTGAACATATTCCTTTATTTAGTGCCATAAAGAATAGGGATACAGTGGAAAAAGTAAAATTAAATTCCCAATAATCAAGAAATTTTTTTAATGATTCAAAAAGGTTTAGATCATAATCATGTGATAAAAATAGGAATGAACGAATTATCTAATTAAAAAGAATATGAATAAAAAAATTTATCCACAAAGCATGAATGAAAAACGAAAATCCTCAAATGCATCATCACTGAATCAAAAAAATAACATGATATAAATAAATTACATGAGAAAATAATCATGAGATATAGGTTATAACATTTCATAGTGTAACAATTTAACAATATTTTAATTGATTGACTATAAGTAATCATTACATCCTTATAAAATATAAACGCATCTTGGTTTGTGGATAAATTCAGAAACAATAATGACAACCACAACGTCCACATATAAAATATTGAAAAAATATAACCATTAAAAGGTTCAATCATATATATTTCAACAAATGAAAAGGCAATTTTCTTCATTCATAATGGTGGGAACAATGTTAATATCTAGGAGGGTAATTCATAACACCATAAAATGTGTCATTATATTAGTATATATCTGTGGAAGCCACCCAATTTAGGCACTCCTCATCAGTGAATCAAAGCTTCAATCACACTCCTTAAATATTTCTGGTGCTCCTCCTTAGTGAATTGAATCTCAAATCACACCAATCAACTATTTTTGAAACTCATGTTACCTGAAAATATCATTAGACATTCGGTTTTCAATTGCGTTTGTGATGTGGATGGGGTCTCACATCAATTTATAGCAATTTTTCTGCCCAAGGTAGGTTCTTCTATGACCTAACAATTTTAAACAATTTCGTTTTCATGATTGGATAATTATGGAATGCCTTATAGTTTATTTTGGTGGTGAGAACATATTTTTGAAATGAATTAACATGAATTTGTGATGAAAATAAAATTTCTAAAAGAATTCTTTTAAGTTTCTATATAGGACTTTTTTAGGAAAATTTTTGGAAGTATTCAATTAATTGGTTGAATAGTGTGAAATGTTTTTTCGTGGTTGATTAAGCTACGCGTGTGTTGAAAACAATTTTTTATGGGAAATGAATCATTTTGGGCATGTTAGACTTGTTGTGTGATTTTGAGTAATTGTTGTGAATTTTAAAAATAAGGATGAATTTGATATATAAATGAAATTTGAGATATTTTTATGGTTTATTAAATGGTGTGAGTGATGTGAAATGTGTTTTCAAAGGGTGTGGCATTCTTTGTGTTGGGTTTCTGTTTTTTAATGGAAAATGGCTATGTTGTCTTTGTGTGTCTGTTTTAGTGTGGTGATTTATGGAAGGGTTTTATGGGTTGTTTGAAAGGTGTAAATCATTTTTTCAAAGGCTCATAAAGGAGAAAATGTTTGGAAGTAAGTTCTTATAATAAATTTACATACTTTTCCATGATGATCATGTTATATGATATTTTAATGTTAATTTTAAATTGTTTTAATGGATAGAATAAATATTTTGAAAATGATTTTGGGTTGTGTACAAATTTTTAAACAAGAGACTTGATATGGAATTGGATGCGAATTGGTTTAAAATCTTGTATTGGTAATTGGATGTGTTCTATAAAATTGTTAATTGATTTATAAAAATATAAAAATAATGAAAATTTTGTCTCATTTAGTTATGTGGTGCATTTTATTTTAAATGTATCATTTTAATGTTTGGGTCTTATTTAAGAAAACTTATTAATTGAATAATTAACCTATATAATTAGTTTGAGGAAAGTTTGTGAAATAATGAGGTGTGTGTGTGTTTTGAAATGGGTTTTGGGTGTTCAAGGTATAACGACCCATACTTTACATACATTGTTAATACTTCAAAATTGAAGCACACTTATTACAACATATGACAAAACCACAAAGGACCGTATAGGTATAGTGTCTTTAGAAACTGGCAAACATAAACAACTGGTTCATAAATCTTCTACAGTGTCTCCCATTTATTTCATCATATCTAGGGTCCCTTTAAGCATATTCTACTTAATATCCATCTTCCTGACCTGGGGAAAAGAAAACATAAAAGGGTGAGCTCAAATGCTCAGCAAGAGAAAATAAAGGAAATAAAAATCATATCATATCTTTTTGAAAATAAAAACCTACAAAAGAGATCATAATATCTTAACCTGGAATAAATCATAGAAGTGAAAATGAGATCGCCATAATCATAAAATAAAACTTGAAACTTTGTGGCATGCACACATAATCATGGAAAATCATTTCTTGTTTGTCATGACTCATTGCCAAGACTATCTTAGTGGACAAAGTCCCTTTCTGAACCGAGTCACCCTCATTCCAGTCCTGTTTCATTGAACCGGTATAACCTACCGTTCCAGCCATGTCTATCTCATGAGATATAAAACCTTTACCCAATGCATTGGAGGGAGATATAGGTCCCACCCATCTTATAATGAATCCTTTCATATGTGTGCCACATAGTCATAAATCATACACCATCGCATAACCCATGTAATAAAAATGGGATTCTTAAACAACATGACATCATAAAACAATTCATATAAGATAAAGGAATTCATAAAAATATTTCCATCACAACATAATCAAATCCATGTAATAATAGGGATTAAAACAGAACCCTTTTATTATCTTAGATGGAAAATAATTTTGATAAAATACTTGAACTCCATTCCTGAGGAAAATATCCTTTCTACTTCAAAAAAACTTTTCATTTCTTAACATGTCATACAATTTTAAACTAAAATAATTTGATTAAAATTAAACTTGAATACTTGTAAAGGAAGCTTCTTGGAAATAATGTTTTAAGAATCCATTCATGCCGTATAATTTAAAAAAAACATTCTTCGTACTTTTGTCGAAAAAGTCAAAAAGCACCTCGTACGAAAAAAACGACAAAAGATTCATTTCATATTCTTTACTAAAAACTCCCCGAAGGGTAAAATTGGATTTAAAATATTGTAAGTGGATGGAAACAATATTACATATTGAGGGAACATGGATGTGGATGATAAAATACACCCCCAATAAATACTTACGAATAAACAATCTCGGATTAAAATGAGATTGTGATATTTCCCTTACCTTAGGTCCAATTTGCTTTGTACGTGTCCGAAGCTCCTGTATAATGGTTTAAATAATGTTATTTACTTATTCCAGAATCATACATATTTATATGATATCATATATGGTCATATTCTTAGCTTCTTGATAGTAATATTTCATTGTTACTTGTTACTCGGGTCTTTATTGCCTTTTGTTCTTATGCGTGTTTTGCCGAATACATTCTTATTATTCTTTTAAGGTTATAGATACCTTATATCCAGAATGGTATTAGTGTAACATATATCATATTTATTCATTCAATTTATATAATTACTATGTAATGATGATCATGTAGAACGAGTCGCATCACATCGTGGAGACGGTATTCCGTACGTACGCACGATTGATGATATCGTTCCTATGATCGTGGAACTGTATTGGAGTATATATATATTATTTCAGTATCAATATTACTTTATAATAATCATAAATAGTTACTCATTACACCATTATACCCTTCCTTGTAAAGTGATGGTGGAAAATAGATTACACCATGGCGTGGAGACGGTATTCCGTACGTACGCACGCGCAGTGATTTCATTTTTCCGTAGGATGGATAGAAGGTGAATTAGGGTTGTTTCATATTTATAATAACATATCAGTATGTAAGTAATACTGATGTTATTACTTTATCATGAAACAAATAAAGAAGAAGAAGTTGAAGAAGAAAGAAATTGAAAAGATCAGTAATGGATATTACCTCTTCTTTGGAACGCCTCTTTGAATCCTCCACTTAGGGAACTAAGATTGGTCTTTGAAGAATACCAGGACCTCTAGGATTATTCTAGGGAAGTGGAGAGGAGAAAATGGCAGGGGTTGGCCTAGCTTGAGTGCTCAATTTGGTGTGAGGAGGAGGGGGAGGAGGTGCCCTTTTATAAGGGAGGAGAGGGGCACCTTAGGAATATCTCAAAATATTATTTTATATTAAAGTCAAAATCGGTTTATAATGGTTCCAAAGGGTCTTATTTCGAAGCTAAAGTGGGGATGGGTCGAAATCCTATCAACCAATAGGATTTAGACAAGTTTAGGGTATTATTTTAACCTTATCAATAATTTAACTTTTACCGTGTCTTTTTGTTTTCTTTCACTATATGGTTAATACACTTACTATAACATGCCAAACGAACCCCAAATTGTTTATTATTATTATATATATCCTTATCTAAGTCATTTTGCAGAACCTTAGATTTTTATAAATAAAATAACAATTAATAATATAATATTTGATTTAAAAACTATTTTGTGTCAATTTTGACACTATTTGATATATGATTTTTGTGAAAGTCATAACAGAATTATATGTTCGAACCAAGTTGATTAAATCAACACTAATATATCATAGTAACCTAGAAAATTAGTGTACTTCATAAAAAGTCTCAAATTACATTTATTTTGGTGTTTATAACATTAATTATGTCAATATTTCATTAATAAGATAATTACTGCATCATCATTGTGTCATAAATAAATTAAATTATTTAATGTCTAAAAAATTACAAATAAAATACCATTATGTAGGAAATATTTTTATCTTTCTAATGAATATTTATAGTCTAATTGATCATATGTATAACCCCATATTAAAAATGATTTACTTATTAAACTTTGATTTTAACTATTTTAACCCTTCTTTAAATAAATTAATAATAAATGTCCTAATCTAACCCAAGTGGGCCTAAATGGTCATATTTTATTCATAAGGTTGTATTTGGTCGAATTACACTTATCCAATAGAATTAGGACATGTGTTAGGGTAATAGTAATATCGTATTTACCCTTAGTTACCCTATTTACTATTAATCGCGGAAAAAAAAGTAAAAAGTTACTATTCACCAAAAATTATTTTCATCTCATTGAACCACATTTTAGTCCTTGATATTAACTGTGTCTGTCAGATTTTCGAAATTCCATTCACAGAAGCGGTAAAATTATGTTTTATGCAAAATTCAGTTTTTAACCTACCACTTAGTGGTTTCACTATTCATCAAAAATTGAAAGTTTTCCGAAAAATACCAAAATTTCACCCTAGGCTAATTTCGATATTCTGAGTCCAAAAATGAAGTCCATTTTGAAAAATAAAATTTATAAAATTTCAAAAAGTGGTTATTACTATTCATAATGGCTAGTTTTAATAGCATATTTGTTGTTTAGTGAAACTCGGTATTGCGTACGACGCAAGCTATCGAGGAAGGTCGCGATTGCGTGTAAAGAAAGCCAAGCAAGTGTTGTGTAGAAAAAGATTCCTTTGATGATTTATATAACATAAAAGTCCCGGGTGTTACATTGTACCCCCCTTAAAAAGAATTTCACCCTCGAAATTCGACACTTTTTAACAAACAGATGAGGATACTTCTCCCTCATCATAACCTCAAGCTCCCATGTAGCTTCTTCAAGTTGGTGGTTCCTCCATAAAACATTCACCAATCGAGTGGTCTTGTTTCGTAGGACTTTTTCGCTACGATCCAGAATCTCTATCGGCTGTTCTTCATAATAATGATCTTGCTCCAACAGTACAACGCTTGAGCTGAGTACATGTGAAGGATCTGGTATGTACTTTCTCAGGAGAGATACATGGAACACATCGTGAACTTGAGAGAGATTCGGTGGAAGCGCCAATCGGTAAGCTACCTTCCCAACACGATCCAGTATTTCGAAAGGACCGATATATCTAGGGCTCAACTTACCCTTCTTTCCAAATCTCATAACCCTTTTCCAAGGAGATATTCGTAAGAACACTTTATCACCCACTTCAAACTCTAGGTCTTTTCTTCGGTTGTCGGCATAACTTTTCTGTCGACTCTGAGCTGCTCTTATGTGTTGTTGAATAGATCTAACCTTTTCTTCCATTTCATCAACGAGATCAGGTCCTAATAGCTTTCTTTCCCCAACTTCATCCCAGCAAGTTGGAGTCCTGCATTTCTTTCCATAGGGAGCTTCATAAGGAGCCATCTGAATACTGGAGTGAAAGCTATTATTATAAGAAAATTCCACCAAAGGTAGGTGTTGATCCCAACCTCCCTTGAAATCCATAGAGCAAGCTCTCAACATATCTTCTAGGGTTTGAATTGTTCTCTCAGACTGACCGTCTGTCTGGGGATGATAAGCAGTGCTGAAACTCAACTCTGTATCCAGAGTATGCTGAAGACTTCGCCAGAACTTCGAGGTAAATCTCGGATCCCGATCAGATATAATAGAAAGTGGTACTCCATGCAATCTTACCACTTCCTTTACATATATCCTGGCAAGTTGATCTATAGATAAATCCTCTCTAATAGGAATGAAGTGTGCAGACTTTGTAAGACGATCAACTATGACCTAGATAGCATTATTTCCTTTGGATGTTTTAGGAAGTCCTGTGACAAAGTCCATAGTGATGTTTTCCCATTTCCATTCGGGTATGGGTAATGGTTGTAACATCCCCTTAGACTTCTGTCTCTCAGATTTAACTTGTTGACAAACCAAGCATCGAGAGACATATTCAGCAACATCCCTTTTCATGCCATCCCCCCAGAAGTACTCCTTCAGGTCCCTATATATCTTCGTGCTTCCAGGATGAATAGAGAATGATGAATTATGAGCCTCATCCAGCAGCTCCTTCTTTAATTCGGGGATGGTAGGAATACAAACCCGATTCCTGAACTTTATTATCCCATCACAATCAAGGTTGAATTCAGGAACATTTCTCACCTTCTTTTGTAACTCGACATCTTCTTTCTGTGCCTCTTTAATCTTCACATGTATAGATGGTTGAACATTCATTTGAGAAAGATAAGATTTTTCCCCTTCCATTATAATTCCAAGATCCATCCTTTGTAAATCCATAAATATTGGATCTTTTGTGATCCTCATCATGGATAAACTAGCATGGTCTTGTCGACTTAATGCATCTGCCACCTTGTTTGCTTTCCCAGGGTGGTAATGGATTGAGCAGTTATAATCCTTAATCAGCTCCAACCATCTTCTTTGACGCATATTCAGCTCCTTTTGTGTGAAAATATACTTTAAACTTTTATGATCAGTATAAATATCACACCTTTCACCATAAAGGTAATGCCTCCAAATCTTTAATGCAAAGATTACCTCAGCCAACTCCAAATCATGTGTTGGGTAATTTTTCTCATGGATTTTCAACTGTTGTGAGGCATAAGCTATCACCATATCATTTTGCATAAGAACACACCCCAATCCCTTCTTGGATGCATCACTGTAGATCACAAACCTTTCTCCACTACAAGGCAATGTGAGCACAGGTGCACTGGATAACATTCTTTTCAAATCCTTGAAATTCTCTTCACATTCCTCTGTCCAGACAAACTTAACTCCTTTCCGAGTCACCTTGGTGAGTGGATTAGATAATCGTGAAAAATCTTTTACAAAACGTCGATAATATCCAGCCAAACCAAGAAAACTTCGAATCTCAGTTACTGTTGTTGGTATCGACCATCTTTCGATAACCTCTGTTTTTGATGGATCCACAGATATCCCCTCTTTTGAGATTATGTGACCCAAAAATGCAACTTTTTGAAGCCAAAATTCACACTTGGTAAATTTGGCATAAAGATTATCCTTTCTCAGGGTCTTCAATATAATTCTCAAGTGATCTTCATTCTCTTCCTTGCTCTTTGAATAGACAAGAATATCATCTATAAAGACTACCACAAATTGATCAAGATAGTCTCTAAAGACTCTATTCATTAGATCCATGAAGATAGCAGGGGCATTAGTAAGACCAAATGGCATCACTATAAATTCATAGTGTCCATACCATGTACGGAAAGCCGTCTTTGGTATATCCTCCCTTTTGACCCTTAATTGATGATACCCTGAACGAAGATCAATCTTGGAAAAGTATTGAGCTCCGCGTAGTTGGTGAAATAAGTCATCAATGCGTGGGAGAGGATATTTGTTCTTGATAGTGATCTTGTTAAGTTATCGAAAATCAATTGATCCATCTTTCTTCTTAACAAATAGAACTGGTGCTCTCCAAGGTGACGCACTAGGGCGTATGAATCCCTTATCAAGATTCTCTTGGAGTTGCTTCTTCAATTCCTGCAACTCAATTGGGGCCATTCTATAAGGTGTCTTCGAAATAGGCAAAGCACCCGGTACGAGTTCTATTGAAAACTCAACTTCACGATTTGGTGGAAGACCCGGTAATTCCTCCGGAAAGACATCATCAAACTCCCGTACAATGGGCATATTCTTATTCGTGAGTTTCTCACCAACCATTTGAGATAAATAACCTTCATTTAGTGGAATCAATACCCATAAGATGGAAGAAATTTCCACTGGAAGGTTATGTTCATCCTTGCATTGATAGACGATCGTAGATTGATCTGGAATATGAAATGTGACTTCCCTTCTTTGGCAATTGATATGAGCTCCATGTAGAGAAAGCCAATCCATGCCAAGAATCACATCAAATTCCACTAAAGGAAGGATCACAAGATTTGCAGGAAGCACTTTCCCACAAACTTCGATCGGAGAAGAATTATAAACTTTTGATGCGACTGTTGTTCCATTAGGTGTTGTCACAGCTAACTCAACATCTAATTGTTGAGGTAATATGGTGATACCCTTAGAAAATTCTTAAGAAATAAAAGAGTGGGTGGATCCAGAATCAAATAAAACATTTGCTACTTTAGAGTGGATGGTATCTGTACCTTTCACCACTTCGTTATCGTACTCCACATCGCTGATAGAAATTGCATTTGACATTCCTTTGTCTTTAGCCTTAAGATTTTGTTGACGTCGACCATCATCATCAACCCTTGGATTTGGGCATTGATTGGCATAATTCCCCATCTCCTTGCACTTGAAACATTGAAGTGTATTAGGTTCATTCTGTGTATCCCTTCCTTTGTTTGCGTCATTAGACATCTTCTTCCCATTATCACGGCATTCAAATGCCCGATGACCTTCCTTTCCACATTTAAAACATTTACTTGTCCCTTTAAGACAACTCCCTCCATGTTTCTTTCCACACTTTGAGAATAAGGAAAATCTCATCTTCTTTTCCGTGTGCTCTTTAGATTTTTCTTTGAATTCCATCTTCCTCTTCTTATCAAATCCATGTGACTGATGGGTTATTCCAATCTCCATCTCGACTTTGAGAGCACATCGAACGATTTCCTCGTAGCTATTGAAGTCCCTTATGGCTAACGCCCTTCGAAGACTTGGTTTTAAGCCACTAATGAATCGATCGATCTTACTCTCAGGTTGGATAATAATACCAGAAGCGTACCTTGCAAGTCTTGTAAAATTTGCTTCATAGGTACCAACAGATTCATCATCCCTTTGCTTCAGTTCAAGGAACTCTTTCTCCATATTTGTTTGGAGAATACGAGGGAAGTACTTATTGAAAAATAAGTTCTTGAACTCGTCCCATTCCATAGACTCAATTTCATCCCTTTGCCTCGTATTCTTAATAAGATTCCACCATTGATCAGCATCTCCTTCCAAACGATACACTGCTAGGATGACTTTATCATGTTCAGAACATTGAAGAACTAAAAATATATTTTCAGTAGTACTAATCCATTGTTCAGCAACTAATGGATCATTAGACCCACTGAAAGAAGGTGGACGCTGCCTCATGAAAGATTCAACAGAATGTTGCTCCTTCCTTTGCTCGTTTGGAAGTCCTGCATGATTCATAGCTTGAGAAAGTTGTGTGAGCATGGCTACAAGATTTTTCATTCCAGCTCCCATATTGTTTGGTTGCTCAGGGGGACAATCATTGCATTGCCCATCGCATTCCGCATTAACACGGTTCCTTCGGGTTCTAGCCATTGACTAAAACCAAGAAGAATAGTGTGAGCAACACTAATTATAATAGGAAAACCACATAATTCAAGAATAAAATTTTCATGCTTAAGGTCTTATCCTAGGTTATTCATGGCCATTTCAAAAACACTAAGATTGTGTTCTATGCTTAGACTTATCCTTAGGCTTCTTACTAAGGCTTTCACATCCTAGTTTCCAAAGGTTGACTATACCTTTCCTCTGATACCAAATATAACGACCCATACTTTACATACATTGTTAATACTTCAAAATTGAAGCACACTTATTACAACATATGACAAAACCACAATGGACCGTATAGGTATAGTGTCTTTAGAAACTGGGAAACATAAACAACTGGTTCAGAAATCTTCTACAGTGTCTCCCATTTATTTAATCATATCTAGGGTCCCTTTAAGCATATTCTACTTAATATCCATCTTCCTGGCCTGGGGAAAAGAAAACATAAAAGGGTGAGCTCAAATGCTCAGCAAGGGCAAATAAAGGAAATAAAAAATCATATCATATCTTTTTGAAAATCAAAACCTGCAAAAGAGATCATGATATCTTAACATGGAATAAATCATAGAAGTGAAAATGAGATCCCCATAATCATAACATAAAACTTGAAACTTTGTGGCATGCACACATAATCATTTAAAATCATTTCTTATTAGTCATGACTCATTGCCAAGAATATCTTAGTGGACAAAGTCCCTTTCTGAACCGAGTCACCCTCGTTCCAGTCCTGTTTCACTGAACCGGTATAACCTATCGTTCCAGCCATGTCTATCTCATGAGATATAAAACCTTTACCCAATGAATTGGAGGGAGATATAGGTCCCACCCATCTTATAATGAATCCTTTCTTATGTGTTCCACATAATCATAAATCATACACCATCGCATAACCCTTGTAATAAAAATGGGATTCTTAAACAACATGACATCATAAAACAATTCATATAAGATAAAGGAATTCATAAAAATATTTCCATCACAACATAATCAAATCCATGTAATAATAGGGATTAAAACAGAATTCTTTTATTATCTTAGATGGAAAATAATTTTGATAAAATACTTGAACTCCATTCTTGAGGAAAATATCCTTTCTACTTCAAAAACATTTTTCCTTTCTTAACATGTCATAAAATTTTAAACTAAAAGAAGTTGATTAAAAATAAAATTTAATACTTGTAAAGGAAGCTTCTTGGAAATAATGTTTTAAGAATCCATTCATGTTGTATAAGATAAAAAAAACATTCTTCGTACTTTTGTCGGAAAAGTCAAAAAGCTCCTCGTACGAAAAAAAAACGACAAAAGATTCCTTTCATATTCTTTACTAAAAACTCACCGAAGGGTAAAATTGGATTTAAACTATTGTAAGTGGATGGAAACAATATTACATATTGAGGGAACATGGATGTGGATGATAAAATACACCCCAATAAATACTAACGAATAAAAAATCTCGGATAAAAATGAGATTGTGATATTTCCCTTACCATAGGTCCAATTTGCTTTGTACGTGTCCGAAGCTCCTGTATAATGGTTTAAATAATGTTATTGACTTATTCCAGAATCATACATATTGATATGATATCATATATGGTCATATTCTTAGCTTCTTGATAGTAATATTTCATTGTTACTTGTTACTCGGGTCTTTATTGCCTTTTGTTCTTATGCGTGTTTTTCCGAATACATTCTTATTCTTCTTTTAAGGTTATAGATACCTTATATCCAGAATGGTATTAGTGTAACATATATCATATTTATTCATTCAATTTATATAATTACTATGTAATGATGATCATGTAGAACGAGTCGCATCACATCGTGGAGACGGTATTCCGTACGTACGCACGAGTGATGATATCGTTCCTATGATCGTGGAACTGTATTGGAGTATATATATATTATTTAAGTATAAATATTACTTTATAATAATCATAAATATTTACTCATTACACCTTTATACCCATCCTTGTAAAGTGATGGTGGAAAATAGATTACACCACGGCATGGAGACGATATTCCGTACGTACGCACGCGCGGTGATTTCATTTTTCCGTAGGATGGATAGAAGGTGAATTAGGGTTGTTTCATATTTATAATAACATATCAGTATGTAAGTAATACTGATGTTATTACTTTATCATGAAACAACTAAAGAAGAAGAAGTTTAAGAAGAAATAAATTGAAAAGATAGGTAATGGATATTACCTCTTCTTTGGAACACCTCTTTGAATCCTCCACTTAGGGAACTATGATTGGTCTTTGAAGAAGACCAGGACCTCTAGGATTATTCTAGGGAAGTGGAGAGGAGAAAATGGCAGGGGTTGGCCGAGCTTGAGTGCTCAATTTGGTGTGAGGAGGAGGGGGAGGAGGTGCCCTTTTATAAGGGAGGAGAGGGGCACCTTAGGAATATCTCAAAATATTATTTTATATTAAAGTAAAAATCGGTTTATAATGGTTCCAAAGGGTCTTATTTCGAAGATAATGTGGGGATGGGTCGAAATCCCATCAACCAATAGGATTTAGACAAGTTTAGGGTATTATTTTAACCTTATCAATAATTTAACTTTTACCGTGTCTTTTTGTTTTCTTTCACTATATGGTTAATACACTTACTATAACATGCCAAACGAACCCCAAATTGTTTATTATTAATATATATATCTTTATCTAAGTCATTTGGCCGAACCTTAGATTTTTAGGAATAAAATAACAATTAATAATATAATATTTGATTTAAAAACTATTTTGTGTCAATTTTGACACTATTTGATATATGATTTGTGTGAAAGTCATAACAGAATTATATGTTCTAACCAAGTTGATTAAATCAACAATAATATATCATATTAACCTAGAAAATTAGTGGAATTCATAAAAAGTCTCAAATTACATTTATTTTGGTGTTTATAACATCAATTATGTCAATATTACATTAATAAGATAATTACTGCATCATCATTGTGTCATAAATAAATTAAATTATTTAATGTCTAAAAAATTACAAATAAAATACCATTATGTAGGAAATCTTTTTAGCTTTCTAATGAATTTTTATAGTCGAATTTATCTTATGTATAACCCCATATTAAAAATGATTTACTTATTAAACTTTGATTTTAACTATTTTAACCCTTCTTTAAATAAATTAATAATAAATGTCCTAATCTAACCCAAGTGGGCCTAAATGGTCATATTTTATTCATTAGGTTGTTTTTGGTCGAATTACACTTATCCAATAGAATTATGACATGTGTTAGGGTAATAGTAATATCGTATTTACCCTTAGTTACCCTTTTTACTATTAACCGCGGTAAAAAAAGTAAAAAGTTACTATTCACCAAAAATTATTTTCATCTCATTGAACCACATTTTAGTCCTTGATATTAACCGTGTCTGTCGGATTTTCGAAATTCCATTCACAGAAGCGGTAAAATTAAGTTTTATGCAAAATTCAGTTTTTAACCAACCACTTAGTGGTTTCCCTATTCATCAAAAATTGAAAGTTTTCAGAAAAATACCAAAATTTCACCCTAGGCTAATTTCGATATTCTGAGTCCAAAAATGAAGTCCATTTTGAAAAATAAAATTTATAAAATTTCAAAAAGTGGTTATTACTATTCATAACGGCTAGTTGTAATAGCATATTTGTTGTTTAGTGAAACTCGGTATTGCGTACGACACAAGCTATCGAGGAAGGTCGTGATTGCGTGTAAAGCAAGCCAAGGAAGTGTTGTGTAGAAAAAGATTCCTTTGATGATTTATATAACATGAAATTCTCAGGTGTTACACAAGGACTGTCACATTATGTGTAATTTATTTTGAGTAGTATATGTCTGTAAATTCATGTTGTTAATTAAATGTGAATATAAAACATGATTGAGGTAAAATAGAAGGGAATCCTAGGTAACTGGGTAACATGATTGTGCTTTGTCAAAGAATCAGAATTTTTACACAGTTAAATCATTAACCATAGAATTAAGGTATTATTTTTTATTTATGTTTAATTAATTAATTTTTAGTATTACTCACATTATAATAGTTTTGTTATACATGTGTATTTTTTTTGAGTTGGGGTTCTCTATCAAACTTTCATGCTTTTTATCCCGTAAACTATTTTCACCCATGCAGTGTTGCATTTATCACTTTGTTTCATGTTACCTCAAATTTCTTTGCAGGAAGAGAAACAACACTACCTCTGCTCAATCATTGAGGAAATATTTATTTTTTCAAGTTAAATTCATTTTCCATAGGATTAATTTATTGTTTCATATTTATTGTTAAATCATTTATTTTTTGTATTACTAACATAATCATTTTTTTCTTATAAAGGTGGATTGTTTTTGTTCAGTTTTGGGTTATCTGTCCAACATTCATGCATATTCTCCCTTAAAATCTTTTCACCCACGTTTTGGAGCATTTATCACCTTCTCTGAAGTTACCTCCATGAAATTTTAATTAAGAAAAACGATTCTCTCTCTTCTCATTCATAAATGCAATCGTTATGTTTACAAAATAAAATCAGTGTCTATATAATTAATGTATTGATTCATGTTTATATTTAATTGATTTCTTTTTAATATTACCAACATACTAATTGTTTTCATATAAAGGATGATTTATTTGTTTTATTTAGGGTTTAGTTTCCAAAATTTATGCTTCTTCTCCCTTAAAATATTTTCACCCGTGCAGTGGTGCATTTATCACATTCTTTCACTTTACCTGCACTTCCTTTTCAAGAAGAGCAACGACGCTGCCTCTGCTCAATCAGATAGGTATTCATGATGTTTTCATAGTAAAATAATTATATATATAATTAATATATTTTTTCATATTTATATTTATTTTAATTCTTCTTTGTATTAATCAATTAATAAATTTTTTCTACTACATGTGGATTCTTTGGGTCAAATTGATGTGGTTTAATTGAAGCTGCTCATGCAGTGTTGGAAGTTCAACAAAAAATGTCATTGGAAATCATAGTAAAATTGACAGTTAGGATTTTTTTAATATATTTATTATTTTTTAATTATATAATTGTATTACACAATTTATGAATTGTATATAATATAATAATATTTTGGTAATTTGTTTTTTAAATTTCAATTCATTTAAATTATATATTGGGACTTGTTATTGTTTATAAATCTCATGTGTTTTTGGTGGTTCTGGTACTTTTGGTGTTATGGTGTTCAGTTAAACATACTGTATTATGGAATTTTATTAGCACATTGATGATAAGATTTGTGGGATTTTAATTTCACTCACTTCATCAACACTTTTCTAACACTGGTAAAGCCCATTTCTAGCATTGTAAAAGGCATGCTTTTTAATAGTGACCATTATTAACTTATGTTCATTTTTATAGTAACTTAAATTCACTTAGAGCTAAATATTAAGAGATATTGACCAGTAATAATTTAATTTTACTATAAATAATTGATTTTAAGGATGTGAAATTGGATTTATTATTAATTTATTACTTATTAATGAGTACATATCATCTTAATTGGTTCATTACTGAAACCACTAGGAAATCTTGACTCCTTAGTAATAGAGTGCATATCTCACGCACATATTATAAATGAAACTAATATATTGATTGTAATTATACAATTGAAATATATATGATACCCTTAAAGTTAGAAATAGAATGATTTATTTCCCCTTGTTTTCATTATATTACCCTAAGAGATTCTCTGGTATCCCCTGTAACACCCCGAGATTTTGTGAATTTTTTCAAATTAATTTTTTCTTTTTTGATATTTTTCATTTCACACAACAACAAAAATAGTTTTTCACTAATTCACACATTTCTTTAACAATACACTATCATGAAATATGTTATACACGACACCAAATTAATGTACATTACACAAAACAACATGGTTATTCTACATTACATGTACGACTAGCCTTCTATGATGGCTTGTGTAACACCCAAGACAGAGTGTTACCTAACATCAATATATTATTAAAAATATTACAACAATGAGATATAAGCGATCCATTAAGATTTTTTATATGAATAATATTAAAAAAAATATGAAATATTGTTTACACAAAAATATTATGGATTCATAGGTAACCAATTAATTATAAATAAATAGGATAACTGACTGAATGAAAAAGAAAATATTTGTATAGTCACAATGCAATTTTACCCTTGTAAAATAAATTTATTACATTTAGTAAGTGATATTAATTTCATACATAATTTATATATTATACCAAATATCTGTGATTTTCATCTAATAGATTTGATAGTCCAAGGATAAGAACATAAAAATGCATAAAAATCTATTTTAATTTTTAGAGGTGGTTTTACCACCTATTAATGGTGAACCCATTTTAAATCAAATTTTTTTATATTTATATATTTAATATGTCACAATAATCTTCATATTTGGATGTTACAAAAAAATTCCAAGGATAGATAACTTTTTTAAATTTTTCAATAAGTTATTATTTTTTAATGACTTTTTTAAAATAATGGATTTTAATTCAAAATACCTTTTTCATATAATTTTTATATAAGGATAAATCATATTTTTTAATTTGTTTAATAGTTTATATAGATAATATGTTTATAAATTAATTCAATATAGGTCATTGAAACTAATTTAATATTGAAATTTGATATAAAAACTTCACAAACTATTGATCATTTTTATATTAAAAACCCGCATGGTCGACCTGACAATGGGATTAATTTTAAATTAATTTCTACCACACATATTATTAATATCTTAAAAAATGGATTCCATATTTAGAATAATAATAATTCATATTTTCAAATAGGATCAACATAGTTTTTGAAAAAAAAATATTCATAAAAGTGATTAAAATTAATTACATCAGTTAAGAGATAAATAAGGTTACTAAAGTACTACTCTATTAATATATGACCCAAAAAACCTAGAAAATAGTCCAAAACACATGGGATTGCGATGATTCGGCCATGTACATTCCATTATTGATTTTGGTTGATTTGGTATAACTTTTTTCAGGTATAAACTTTTTTACATATAACTTTTTTAAAAAATGACAAGTGAGTCCTTTCCCTTCCCTTTAAAAGTCAACCACATCTACCCACTTCCCCACACCACTAAATACCCTTGGCTCTCCCATCTCCTGCTCAAATAAGCTCCCAACATCCCACCATTTCTCTTAAAGAATTCACTTGGGTAGAAGGAAACACAAGGAATCCTATTGGAATAAGCCAATGAATTATATTTATTATTTATTTAATCTTATGTGTTAATTTTTACACAAATAACTTTTTATAGTCCATTTGGTGTAATTATGATAATATTATTTGAGGAAGTGTGAAATACCACCCCTTAATGCGATATGATTCATAAAAACCTTATATGGAATGTATCAATGATGGTTTTAGTGAATATATATGATATATATAATATTATATTTCTAGTGAAATGATATGATATATATACATATATATTTTATTTTCATTCATTCTTTCAATACAACAAGAAAAACGGAAACATTGATCATGCATATGTACGACTTACCATTTCCATTAAAGGTGTATTCCATTTCATAATTCTATATTATATATATTGTTATAATACACTTATACTAGATTTAATTGATATTTATATAATGTTCTAAATTTTGGAATCATGATAAAAGTATAAGGACCAACTATGTAACAAATTAGGACACATGTGAGAAACAAAGAGAACATAACCCGAAGTGAAACCTTAACATGGGTTCTTTAACTAGAGGGTATCATACGGTCCTAAAAATACCATATATGATATTATGAATAAGAATATTTGTATATAAAATATTTATAATGAATTTATATTTATTATATATGAATAATGAATGAGTATTAAGTGAGACAGTACATAATGTAAGGGTATTTTATCCCACTTTTTATTCCTCTAAGATACATTCTTGATTTCTACTCTTTCCTTGTGTAGGGCGTATATAATGCCCATGATTTTATTCTATTTATGTTATACCTAAATGTATGGTATTTTATATATCAATTTTATAAACTTTATTTTATGGGATTATGTTTCAAATTTTACCAAATCGTTAAAAATAGTTTTGTCTCAATTTACCTTCATTGAGACTCATGTTTTGTTATGATCCTAAAACATTTTCCATAGTATATATACATCCATTTTACATGTTATATCATGAATATAATTAATTTAAATGTTTTTTAATAATTATCTAATTTAATTTTCTAACATTAGAGTGTATGATACAAATTTACCAAGTTATAAGAATTTACTAAGACAATATCATCGATTTTTGAGATTTTTTATGTTTATGCTTCCTTTAATGAAATCATATAATCCATATCTATAGACATTAATGTAATTTTTTCTCTACTGGTGATTTATTCTATATAAATGTATTGGTACCATTTTCTACTCTATGTTTTATAATATTGTTAAGAAAGTTTTTTTATAAAATCACAACAATGCCTTCTATTTGGCCAGAAATCTTTGTTTGGAAAAATCCATGTTTTTTGAAAAGGTTTCCAAGAATATTTTAATCATATTCTATGATATTTAAAAGAAGTTTGACAAGATATTTCTTTTACAAACAATTTCAAAGTAATTCTTTTTCTTTTTCAAAACTAGGTAATTTTCTATCATTTTTACCATAAAAAAGAATGTTCTTTTATAACTGTATGATATGTATGAAATATCCACCGTCAATCCATTAAATATTTAATTTCATTTTTAATAGTTAATTTTTTAGAAATTTTTTTTGAATGATATTTTATATAAAATGGGTTTCCAAAAGTTTTCATTCTTTATTTATATGTTTTGAATGGGTTTTCAATGAAAGTGGTTTTCAAAATGTTCTCAATCTTCTTTCATTATTTCAACAGAATAAAAAATTCAAATTTTTTTCAATATATTTTTTAAGATTTACATATTCAATTCATGGAAAATGGCTACCAAATATTTTTCAAGATCTATTTATAATATTACAATGTATTTTAAAAGAAATGGTTTTCAAAATATTTTTTAGATTTTATTTTATGTTTTTAAACTATTTTCAACAAAATTGGGTTTTAAAATGTTTTGAAGATAATATTATGTTTTCAAGGAAATTTGTTTTCAAAGGATTTCAACTTCTATTTATAAATTTGAAATTTATTTTCTGTTAAATTTATTTTCAAATGGTTTTGTGTATTAAAAATAATTTTTCAAAGATGAAAGTACATTTTCATAAAGATCTTTTTGAGAGATATATAAAAATAATTTTCCATCTAAAATGACATTTGTTGGTGTTACTCATTAACATTTATGAAATTATCTAAAGGTTTCATTAATATTCAATATATGAATGGGTTTTTCATAATTTCATAGTCTTTATGAAACACATTTCTCTTACATGAGTTATATGGTTTTAAAACTTTCTTCTTTTTACCGGTTATGTTTATGATGAAATGGTTACAAATCCTATACATTTCCATAGGTTATTATGAGATTACATGTTTATAATACCTATTTCATTTAATGTGTTTTGATGTGATTTTTAATGATCCTCCAGAATATGTATTTATGATTTATTTATGATATTAGTGACACCTATACCTCTATCAAATGTATTAGTTTAAAATTTATAACTCATGAGTTAGAATAATATTTTCATGGGAATGATCCTTGATTCTAAGATGTCCATGGGAGAGAACCATGACTACCGTGATGGTGTGAGGAGTGTACTCATGCTACTATGACGTCCATGAGAGTGAACCATTATTACCAATATGGTATGTGGAGTGAATTAATACTACTAACATGGGCATGGGTGTGAACCGTGAAAACCAATGTGTTATTAGGAGTGAACTCTTGATACAAATATGACCATGGGTGTGAACCATGACTACCACAATGGTATAGGGAGTAAACCCATACTACCAAGATGTCCTTGCTAATAATTCCTTGGTTTCTACTAAAATCATGTTATATGCTTTATGCATTTTACAAAATTCCATGTTTTATTATTATGTTATGTATTCATGTATTATTTTATTCATTTCTTTATAATCTTGGTCTTATAAACTTTTAATAATTATTATGATCTATAATATGAATGGTAAAATCATTAAATGTTATGATTAAGTTTCTTACAATTTTTTCATGTTATCCTTATGTATTTCCTTCGTGTAACCTTACTAAGAGTATAAGCTCACCCCTTTCTTATTTTCCCTTTTCCCATGTTATAATGAAATTTTATAGGTATATGTACTAAAATCTATAAACATTATGGGAGAAGTTTATGATCTTCCATTAAGATAAGAGATTTATTTCCAAGATTCCAAATACACTAAACTACAACATTCCATGGGCATTTATTTTGGTAATGTACATAATATTCTTATAAAATAATGTAATATCCATGTATGTCTAGCCTACTTTACTATTGTTTGTTTAAAAGTACTGTTCTAGTAAACCTTTGGAAACTAGGATGATAAAAATTCTATGAGATCCCTATGTATCTTTCTATTGATATGTCTTGGGATGTCTCTAAGGATAAGTATAATAATGCATAAAATGTTAGAAAAATTAATTGATTTATGGTAAAGGATAGAGTTATTGGTTTCCTGGAAATAAATCCATGAATAGATAGTACTATTGTACATGGCTCTAGATAATATATAATTTGGAGTAACAACTATAAGGTAGATGTATCGATCCTGACTCATGATAATATGGTACACAATAATGGGCCTTTCTTCACTACTAGTATGACACTTTTTAGGGATATTCATTGGAAATTCATAGAATCTTCATGAACCATCATGAAAAATTTATATATAAATTGGATATTAATATCATATGGTGAACCTAGGGTGTCTAAAATTGAAGAAGGTTTCTTGATTTCGGAATCCCATTAGTAAATATTTTCTTTATTACATGGTTTCCTATGATGATAAGTAATTCTCACACTATTCTTATTGTTTCAGTAAATAGAAGGAACTAGAAGGAACTATATTAATGTTTAAATTGATTGATCGTTTGATGATGATATGTCATGGGGGATGATCAGTAGAGATAGATATGTCGCGATCATGCCCATTCGATTTTCACAAAACATTATTACAAATGTGTACCTGAACCCACAATAAGACTCACCAAGGAAGAAAATGAAGCGGTTCGATGAGAGATCAGGCCATAGAGACCACTGAGTAAATAATATTTGGCTTTCTTTGTGTAAATAATGTGGAAAAAATCGCCAAAGTTAATTTCTTAGTGGAATAAGAAGATGTTTTGACAGTGGTGAACAAAGAAACAAAGCAAGTAAATTCAAGGTAAAAATGAAGAGTTTAGTTGGAAAAAAATGTTTAGAATATTGTCCCCCTATGTTGTAATATAATATTATGTGTAATAAGTTTAGATTTAATATTGATTATGAAACTCACATTCCCTAGAGGAACGCTCCTAAAAATGATCAGTAATGTTGTACAAGTAATGTCTACAATGCTGATGATGAAGAGACTATAGATGAAATGTGGATGGGGAGTTGTAATATTCTATGGTACCATTGTCAATAGATTTTGGATGAGGTAATAGAGGTTTTTCTGTATTTTTATTATGGAATTATGTTATAAAAAAGGTATAATATATTTGTATTGTTCAGTTTATGTTTTTTTCTACAGATTTACAAGAACGCATTGAATGGTTCAGATCAAATATAAAAGTGAAATAATGGAAAGGTGTTGTCCATGAAAAACACATGAATTAGTTATTAGAAACCATAAATATGTTTCTTATGAATTGATAATGTTGTATTGATGAATATATACTGTATATAAATATGTAATGTGAATGGTACTGATAACCATTGAACTAATTATTTACTTTTTGAATAGTAGTTGTTTCTATCAATGATAATGTTTTCGAATTTGTGGATTTTATAATATATCAAGTAATAATTGGATTACAGAGGAATTCTTGTTTTTAAAAATGATTTATGGTAATTTAGGTTATTATTATATTCAAAGATAATATATTATGAGTTTATTCACATGTTTGGAATGTGAAAACCAAGAGCCACACTGTGTTAATGTAAACTGATGAAAAATTAGATGCAACATCATTGATATAATGATTTGTTGGTACATTAGAAATTAAAAAGTCACCTTCCTTTTTTTTGGAAAAATTTGAAGTTGATAAAGGCACAACAAATGGTGAGGGTTCCCTAAATTATTAAAAGTATATCATTTCTTGAAAAATCTTTAACATTAGAATAAAAGTATCTTTAAACCAAAAAAGTTATCCCAGTTCATTCATATTAGATGAATCATAAAGTCCTTTAGGTTGTCTTATATTTATGGAATTCTGATTGTTAACTTTTTCTTGACCTTATTCTCTATCACTCCGTATTATAACATGATATATATATGTTTCTTCCATTTCCTTGTTTTTTACTTCCAACCTATGTTCTCCTCTGTGGAAACCATGTTATAGGTTACATCAGTTACCATTATGGTACCAACTATAACTTTTATGGTATGTTTTAGTATTCATTTTTACAATTTGGGTTTCTATGAAAAAACACTCAAGTATAAATCCTTTGATAAATGAGATAAATTTTTATATAGAAATTAATTTTAAAGTGAGAACAATGTAACAACTAAGATTTTGTGAATTTTTTCGAATTAATTTTATCCTTTCGATATTTTTTCATTCATGAAACACTAAAAATTGTTTCTAACTATGTCAAAAAATCCTTTAACATGAAAATATCTTGGAGTATATTATATGAAACACTGAAATGTAATATATTATACATAACAACTTGGTTAGAAAACATTACACGTAAGATTGTTCTTCCTCGATGGCTTGCATAACACGCATGATCGAGTATTAATTAACTATAATATATTATTTAAAATATTATCATAATGAGATATAAGCAATCCATTATGTTGATAAATATTAATTGTATTACCTAAATTATAAAAATATGTGGTTTTCAAATATATAATATGAATTCATAGGTTACCAATTAATTAGAAAAAATAAGAAAATAAGTAGAATATAATATAAAATATTATTATAGTCAAAAAGGAATTTTAATATTTTAAATTTAATTAATTTAAATTGGTATGTTATATTAATATAATAAATATTTTTAAGATTCCATGATTTTTATGATATTCATCCAATACATTCGATATATATAGGATAAAAAACAAATTTTATGCATAGAATCAATTTTTTTAATAAAGATAGTATTTCTGTATTTTAATAAATAACAAAGTTTAAATACAATTTTAGGGAATTAATTCATTTAAAATGTCAAAATAAACATCATTTTTTTAAGAGAGAAAAAAAATTAGGTTATGAATTTTTTAAATTTTCCATAAGGTTTTATATTTTAATGAATTGATAAAAATACTGGATTTAAATTCCAAAAATCATTATCATATATTTAGGATAAATTATATTTCTAATTTATTTAATAGTTTAGTTAGACAATATTTTTATAAATTAAATTAATTTAGTCCATTTTAATCAATTTCAAATTGATATTGAATATAAAACATAGCGAGATTTTGATCATTTTTAGATTAAAAATCGGCATTGCCAACCTGAGTGCAGGATTAATTTTAAATTATCATATACATATTCAGTGATAAGAACATGTATAAATAGAATCCATATTTAGAATAAGTATAATTTAAAATTTATATGAAGTTCATCTCTGTTTTCTACCAAAACTACTAGGGAATGTGAATATAATTAATTACATCGGTTAATAGAAAAATAAGGCTAATAAAGTCCTCTACCATATATATATGACCCAAAAATACCTATACACCAATACAACACCAATTTTAATGAAATTAATCATTTTATATCTTTAAATTATTGATTTTTATGGGATTTGTGTCTTTTTTTGTACAAATGTTGGTACACCTAACTTATTATCAGAAATTCCATGTGTGGTCCTTCCCTTCCCTATAATAGGCTACCACCTTTACCCACCTACTCACAACTATAAAGTTCATGAAATATCCCAAAATCAATTAAACTAATATACTAATATACCTACCTTCATCGTATAATTATTACCTCAGTAATAAGGTATATTAAAGAAGCATTAAGGTCCTTTCATTTATTTTCCTTTTCCTCCCCATCAACTCTAGTTATGATATTATTGTATGAAAAAACTATTATCCTAAACATATTGTGTTTTATTTATTAAAATGGTTTTATCTTCACTTATAGACACCTCAATCCAATGTTTAACGGACATTATGTTTATGTGTAAGAAAAACTACTGCCTCACAAAATGATGATTATTCATTTTTTCATTAGAAAATTCCATGGTGGCAATTATGATGGAAAATAAGTTTATATGAATCATATAATATATTTATTGATTTATTTATCGTATATATTCCCTCTAATATATATATATATATATATTCTTTTCATTTGGTGTAATTACAATAATTTCGTTTGAGGAAGTGTGGTTTACCGGCCCTTCAAAGCGATATGAATCATTCACACACTAGATGAAATTTATTTAGGATGGGTTTAGTGAAATTATATGATATATATAAAATTATAATAGTTATTTATTGACATTATGTACATATAAATATATTTCATTTTAATTATTTCATTCAATACATCAATAAAAATGGAAACACTATTAATGTGTATGTACGACTTACCATCTCATTAATGGTGTATTCCATTTCATATTCTTATATTATATAGACTATTATAAAATAATATAATATATATAAAATATATTTATATAATATTCTAAATTACTGAATCATGATATATTGATAAGGACCAACGATATAACAAATTAAGACACATACGAAGAACAAAGCGAATATTACCCGAAGTGAAACCTTAACATAGGATCATTAAAAATAGGGTAATATAAGGTCATAACCAAGACATATATGGTATTATATATAAGAATACAATTTTGAAATATATATTTAATAATCATATGTTTGTTATAAATGAATCTTTTATGATTATCAAGAGAGTCACAACACAATTTAAGGGGATTATATCATAGTTTTTATTCTTGTGATATACATGATTTTTTATCCCTCTTTACTTATGTGTGGTGTATGTACTACCCATGGTTGTATTATACGTATATTATACCTAAATATTTTGTTATTAACAGGATAATTATATTAAATTTCATCCATGGGATTTATGTTTCAAAATTTACCAAATTGGTAAATAGTTTTTTAACAATTTTCATTTTTTGGGACTCCTCTTTTGTTATGCACCTAAATCATTTTCTTTTACGAGGTTTACATACATAAATTTGGAAAGTTGTACCATTAATATAACTATTTTAATATTATTTAATTCTTTATGTAAGTTCTTTTTCTTACATTGGATACTTTGATCCCATTTTACCACATTATAATGGTATATTGAGACAATCTTATCGCTTTTTGAGATTATTTATTTTTATTCATTATTTAATGAAATATTTTAAGACATATCTTAAAAAATTAAGGAATTTTAATCTCTATCGGTTATTCATCATATATTCATGTATTGTTACCACATTATAGTATATGGTAACTAATATTTCTATATCCATGTTTTTACAAAATCCCCACTTTACCTTCTCTTCGGTCAAAACATTGTGACCCTTAAAAACTATGTTTCCAAAAATTGTGTTCCAAGAAAATTCTACTAATATACTATGATCATTATAAATAAATTTTTTATATTTCTTATTTTAACTACATTTTCATAGGAATATTTTTTTTCTCTATCAAAATGAGGTAATTTTCTATCATGTTTACCATGAAAAATGAATGGTCTTTTACCTCATATGACATGTATATATTTATCTTCGGTCAATACATTAATTATTCAATTTCATGTTTAGTGATTAATTTTTATGAAAATGTTTTTATAATATATTAAAAATTTATTTTCAAACATTATCATGATCTATTTATATGTTTTCAATGTATTTTCGAGGAATGTGTTTTTCAAAAAAAATTCGAGCACTTTTTATATTTTTTCAAGAAAAATAATTTTCAAAATGCTTTAGAAATTTATTTGAATGTTTTAAAATTATTTTCAAGGAAAATGGTTTTCAAAACGTTTTCATTCTATATTAATATGTTTTCAAATTATTTTCAATGAAATGGTTTTAAAATAATTCTCAATCATTATTTATATGTTTTCGAACTATTTTCCAAGGAAAAGGGTTTTAAAATGATTTGAAGCATATATTTCAAATTCAAGGAAAAATGATTTCAGATTATTTCATGTATTATTTATAATCCTCAAAGGTATTTTATATGAAAATTATATTCAGAGGGATTTATGTATTAAAAGTAAATTTTCAAATAAAAATGTATATTTATTCATGAAACATTTTTCAAAGACATTTCAAAATTATTTTCCAACTATGATGACATTATTTATGTTACTCATTCAATTTAAAAAAAAAATTATCAAGGATCCATTCATATGGATTCTATTAATGGGTTAATTTTAATGTCATGGTCATTATGAAACATGTTTGTCTTTCACATGTGTTATTATTTTAAAACCCTATAATCTTCCCATGCTATGTTTATGGTGAAATTATTATGAAACCAATCTTTTTCCACATGTTTTGATACGATTACATGTTCATAATTCACATTTCATTTCATGGGTTATTATACTAATTTTAATTATCTTATGGAACATGTATGCATGATTTCATTATGAGATGAGTGGGACCTATATCTCCCTCCAATGTATTGGGTAATTTTTTATATCTAATGAGATAGACTATGATGGTCTTGGGAATAAATACTGACTAAATATGATGGAAATAATTTTTAACCATGACTGCCAATACGTTATAAGGAATGATATCATGTGACTTAGAAGGCCATGGGAGAAAACCTTGACTACTAATATGGTATGAGGGGTTATCTCATGCTTCTTTGATAGTGGTGGGAGTGAACCTTGACTACCAAGATGGTATGTGGAAAGAACACGTGATACTAAAATGGTCATGGGAGTGAACAATGACTAACAAGATTGCATGGGTAGTGAACCAATAATACCAATATGGTCTTGGAAATAATCTCTGGGCTACTATGAAAATCATATTATATTCTTACTTGTTTTCCACAATTCACTGTTTTATTACTATGTTATGTGTTCATGTATTATTTTCTTTATTTCATTGAGATTCAGGTCTTATTAATTACTAATAATTATTATGATATCTCATATACAGGGTATGATATTGAAATGGTATTCCCATGTTCCTTACCATTTTTTCATGTTTTTCATTCACATTTACATTACTAACCCTTACTAAGCATTTGACCAGACCACTTTCTTATATTTACTTTCCCGAGGTTATGGATAATGGTTTTAGGTAGAATTATGAAAGGTGGAGGAATTTATGGGAGATGTGGAACACATTCCACCATGATAAATTTTTTTTCCCAAAATTCCAAAGAAATTAAACTATTACCATCCTCAGGCATATATTTTTTGATAATTTTTTGAATATTCATCTGAAATGATATAATATCCATGTATCTCAAGCTCGAGTCTCTATGGTTGGTATAAAGAAAATTTTTATTCAACCATTGGATACTAGGATGATAACATTTTAGTAATATCCATATGTATATTTCTAAATATATGCATATGAATGACTATAAAGATAAGTTTAAGGGGGAAGAAATGTTCAAGAAAATATCCCTGAATTTTAGTAAAGGATAGAGTTAGTGGATTCCTTGAAATACATCCTTTTTTAGAAATTACAAGTGGACGGGGATCTCGAATAGATGTACCTAGGGGTAACAACTCCAACAATTTTTTTGGGCCTGACTCGGGGTAATCTGTTATACGAAAAAGGGTATTATTGTAAACTTGGTTTGATAGTCCTAAGGGAAATGATTTGGAAAATTAAAAAATTCTTCATTAACTATCATGAAATATTTAGATATATGTTGGCTATGAATAAAATAGGATTAACATATGATGTCTTGTATTAATTAATGATTCGTGATTTAAAAATCACGTAAGTAAATCTATTCATGAATATGTTGTTTTCTACTGTGATATGTAATTCTCACAATATGATTCATGATTTATTCAATGGATAGAACTAGATATCACTAGTAGTATGTTGAATTTGAATGATAATTTTTTGATGATTTTTCAAGTGTGATGATCATATAAGTGATAGATGTCGTGATCTTTCATAATCAGTTTTCACAGAACCTGATTATGAATGTGTACATTAACCATCTCTCAAACTCACCATGGAATATAAAATCATTGTTCACTGAGATTTTGGGTAATAGAGAACTTGGATGAATGTGTATTCAGTTTAATTTGTTTCAATAATGTGGAAATAATAACCTAAGTGAAGTCCTTAGAGAAACAAAAGATGATTTAACTATACTAATGAAGGATACAAAAAAAGTAACTAAAAAGGGAAACTGGAGAGTTAGGTTTATGAAATGGATGAGAATATTGGGCTCCCTAAGTCTCCATAAAAGGATATGTGTGTTATATTATGAGTAAATTGTAATTATGAAACTCCTTATCCCATGATTAAGGGACTAAAAACGGATCTGCAATGTAATATAAGTAATGGTTACATTGATGGTGATGAAGAGACTATAGATGAAATTTGAATGGAGAGCGGCATTTGGATGAGGTAGCCTTTTCAATTGATTATAAAGGATGTAATAAATGTTTTTATGTACAAGGATTCAATAAGTATTTTATATGAATGGTGAAATATATAAGGATTGGTCATTTTATGTTTTTTGCTGCTGATTTACAATAACATGTTGAATGGTTCTAATGGATTAGAAAAGTTAAATTATGGAAAGGTGATGTCTATTAAATCCATATTAATAATCCAAAGGTTACCCTTAATATGTTATTTATGTATTGGTTATTTCTTAGGATAATGATATGTGGGATATAAATTTGTAAATTGGATGGAACTAATTACCTTGGAACTAATTATGTACTTGTCAACATGTTGTTTGTGATGGAAGAGATAAATGTTACAAATTATTAGATTTTGATAATATATCCATTAATCATCGTAATAAGAATTATTTCATGTTTTAAAAACTTTTTATGGTAATTAAGGATGTTACCATGTTTCACGAGAATATATTATGAATGTATTCACATGTTTTGAATGTGAGAACCAATGGATAATTTGTGTTGATAAAATCCGATGACAAATGGAATGGATTATCATGGATATAATGATTTATTAGTACATAAGAAAATGAAAAAGTAACCTTAATTTATAGAGAAATAGGTGAAGTAGATCAAGGATCACAAAATTGTAAAGTAGTCTTGAAATCATGAAACTATATCTTTTAATGAAAATTCCATATCTTTAGGAAAAAGGATCTTGAAACCAAAGATGTTATACTTGTAATTATATTTTTGATGAATCAAAAGGTCCCATACGTAATCGTAGATTTTTGAATTTCTGATATTTAAAATTCTCTTGATCTTTTTCTGTATCACTCCACATCAGATCATGATAGTTTTATTTTCTTTCAATGTTCTTATTTTCACATCCAAAAAATGTCCTCCTATGTGCAAACCCAATTCTATGTTGCATGGGTAAATGTTATGGGCCTAACATGACCTTTATATGGGAAGTTTAAATATTCCTTTTCAAGATATGGGTTTCTATAAACAAAACATGTAAGTATTAAACCATTGAGAACACAGATGAATTTTGATAGAGAATGTCATATTATTTGGGGTAGAATGTAACAGCTTAGAATTTGAAAAAATTTATTTCGAATTAATTTTCGCTTTTAGATATTTTTCCTTTTACACTGAACTAAAAAAGGTTTTCACTGTGTAAAACATTCCATTCACACAAAAATATATTATTGTATTTTATATGAAACAATGACTTGTTGTATGATACACGAAACAATAAAGTTAAAATAAATTAGATGCCAGATTTTTCATCCTCAATTGTTGCGTAACATGAAAGATTGAGTGTAACATAACTCTAATATATTATTAAAAATATTATTATAATGAGGTATAAGATATTTTTTAATTATATGGATATAAATATTATTAAATAAATTATGAAAATATATGATTTAGAAAAATATTCTATGAATTCATTGTTTACCAATTAATTAGAAATAAATAAGAAAAATGATTTAATATAATAGAAAGTATTATTTTAGTCAAAAAGAAATTTTCACCTAGTAATTTAAATTAATTAAATTTTATAAGTTATATTAATATAATAAATATTTTATATATTCCAATAACCAATTTTAATATTCATCCAATAGATTCGATAGACATGAGATAAGAAAAAAATTGATTTTATTTATAAAAACTTATTTTTTATAAAGTTATTTTTACCACATATTTAAAGAAGAACCTACATTAAATCCAATTTTTTTGAATTTAAAGTAATAATATTTAACAATAAACTTCATATTTTTAAGTTAGACAAGAAAATAATTTTAGTATATTTTTTTGTATTTTCCATATAGGTTGAATTTTTAATGAATAGTTTAAAATATTAGATTTTATTTCAAAATAGATTTTCATATAAGTTCTTATGCGACTAAATTATATTATTTATATTGTAATAGATTTGTATGATAATATTTGAATCCATTAAGAATAATTATGTCATTGTAAAAAAATTCACATTGATATTGGAAATAATAACATAGAAAACTTTTGATCTTTTTTACGTTGAAAACCAATATTTTCGACCCAAAGATGGATTAATTTTAAATTAACAGCTAAATATTTTATAATTATAATTTGTAAAATGGATTCTTTATTTGGAATTAGATTGATTAATAAGTTTTAATATGGTTTACATTGTTTATGACACAAAATATTAGGGAAAGTGACTAAAATTAATTACATTGGTTAAGAGAAAAATAAGGTTAATAACATCCAAAACAATAAATGTAAGACACAAAATAACCCAGAAACGGGTAAAAAATTCATTTGTTTCGATGAATCATCCATTATAATAACATTTTTTAGTCTGGATTGTTTTTTACGATTTTTTTAAAAAAACGTCTGTATACATAACTTGTTTTCCAAAATGTCAAGTGTGTATTTTCCCTTCCAAATAAATTCCACCAACTCTACCCACTTCTTTCCACCTATACATCCCATTGGATCTTCCACAAAGTTCCAAAATAAGGTCCAAAATATCCTAAACACCACCTATAAAACATCACTTTGTCCTAAGGATTATCCTGTAAGACTTTTGGAACAAATAAAAAGGAGTTACCCAATTAAGAGGTATTGTCTACCCTTAAGCCACATTCCTTTAATTTCATTCTCCACCCCAACAAAAACATTTTTCAATACATTTCTAAAAACACCAGTACCCTAAATTTTTTATTATTTTGTTATTCTATGGTTTATACATAAACTACACCCACCTTCATCTAATGGATAAAAAACATATTGTTTTTGCGTCTGATAAACTACTGACTCACGAAATGATGATTAATCATTTTTTCATTACCACATACCATGGAGGCCATTGTTATAGAAAATATATATAAATATTTAATATATTATATTTATTTTTTGTTTAATCATATTTATTACTTTTACAATACATATCTCTTTTCATTTTAATTTGGTGTAATGAAGATAATTTCATTTAAGGAAGTGTAGTTTACCGACCCCTCAATGCGATGTGATTCATTCACACACTACATTAAATTTATTAAGGTTGAGTTTAGTGAAATTATATGATATATATTTTTTTAATTCTACTGAAATTATATTACATGTGTATAATTATATTTCATTTTCTTTATATCTTTCAATACGACAATAAAATTGGAAACAACGTTCATGTGTACGTTTGGATTACTGTCTCCATGAACAGTGTATTCAATTTCCTAATACTATACTCAATAAGTTATTATAATTAAAATATACTAGATATAAAATATAATTATATCATGTTCTACATCCTATAATCATGATATAATTATAATGATCAATGATATAACAAATAAAGGCATATGTGAAGAACAAAATGAATATTACACGATGTGAAGCCCTAATATAAGATCTTTAACCAGCAGGTAATTTTAGGTCATAATAAACCCATATATGTTATTATGTATAAGAATATTATTTTTTATTATATTTATAATAATCATATAATTATTATATAGGAATCTTTTATGTGTATAAATAGAGTAAAGACACAAGGTAAGAGGATTTGATCTTACTTTTTATTCACATGAGATTCAAACTATGTTATCTATTAATTCCTTTTGTGTGGTGTATATACTAACCAATACTATATTACAGGTATATTATAAATATATTTTTGGGTAATAAAATATCCATTTTATGATATTTCATTAATGGATTTTATGTTTCAATGTTTACCAAATCGGTAAAATAGTTTAGTCTTAACTTGCCTTTATTGAAACTCATGTTTTGTTATGCACCTAAAAATTTTTCTTTTTGAGGTGTAAAAACATCTATTTTACTTGTCACATAAATAATATACCTATTTTAATATTATTTTATGATTTATTTAATTTCCATTCCTTACATTGTAGAGTATGATCTTATGTTACCATGTTATACGAGTTTATAGGGAAAATATCATCGCTTTAAAGGATTTTTTATGTTTATGCATCCTTTAATGAAATATTATAACCCATATATCAATAAATTAATGAATAGTATTCTCATATTTTTATTCGGGATATGTTCGTGTATTGGTACCATTTTCTACTATATGGTAGATAATATAGTAGAGATAGTGTTTTTAAGAAAGTCTAACATTAACATCTCTTCGGTCAGAAATCTATGTCCCTTAAAAACCATGTTTTCTAAAAAGGTTATCAAATATTATTATAGTAATAACCAATTATTATTAAAAGAAATTTTTACCCTTTTTTCTTTTACAAATATTGTAGAAGGAATATTTTTTTCTCTGTTTAAATTATATAATTGTTTATCATTTTTATCATGAAAAAATAATGTTCTTTTTACCTTATATGATGTGTTAATATTTATCAATAGTCAATCCTTTAAATATTTTAAGTTGTGTTTAATCGTTGTTTTTTAATCATTTTTAGAAAAAATATATTTAAAAAATATGGATTTCCACAAATTTTCATGCGTTATTTATAATTTATTAAATTATTTAGGAAAGTGGTTTTAAAAAAAAATTCAAGCATCTTCTATATGTTTTCAAGAAAAATGGTTTCCAAAATGTCATATAGATTTATTTTAACTTTTTCATATTATTTTTATGGGAAATGGTTTTTTATTAAATTTCAAGATCTATTTATACGTTTTGAATGTATTTCCAATGAAATTGTTTTCAAAATCATTTCAATATTTTATTATAATGTTTCAAACAATTTCCAAAGAACAAGGGTTCTAAAATGTAGTGATGCTTATTTTATGTTTTCTAGTAAAAATGTTTTCAAATGATTTCATGTATTATTTATAAATTTTAGAGGTATTTTCTATGTAATTCTTTTTCAAATGGTTTTATTTGTTAAAAACATTTTTTCAAATAATAATGAATATTTTCCTGAAGAAATGTTTCTGAACGATATTTCAAAATTATTTTCCATATAAGATGATATATATTGATGTTACTCATTACCGTTTAGGAAAGCCTATAGAGGTTCCATTATTATTGTTTATATTAATAATATATGATTAATATCATTGTATTTATGAAGTCATTTCCATTTCACAGGTTATATCCTTTTAAAACCCGCTTCTTTTCATCAGATATTCTTTTGATGAAATAATTTTGAAACCTATCTTTTTACACTGGCTATAATTTGATAACATGTTTATAATACCCAATATCATTAAATAGTTTGTGATTTGATTTTTAATGATATTTTAGAACATGTATGAAGGATTTCATTAAGAGATGGGTGAGACCTATATCTCCCTCCAATGCATTGGATAATGATTTATATCTCATGAGATATACTAAGATGGTATTTGGAATGAACCTCAACTACTAAGATGTCTATGTGAGTGAACCATGATGACCATTTTCGTATAATGATTGAACTCATGCTATAATGATGACCATGGGTGTGAAGCATAACTTCCATGATGGTATGAGCAGTGAACTAATTCTACTAAGATGTCCATGAGAGTGGACAATGACTATAAAGATGGCATGAGGAGTGAAATAATTCTAATATTATGGAAATGAGAGTGATCCCTAACTACTAATATGGTATGGGGGAGAACCCATACTCCCAATATTGTCTTTATAGTAATTATTTTGCTGATATGGAAACTATATTATATTCCTATGTGTTTTCCAAAAATTGAATGTTTTTTCCAATGTTACACTTTCATGGATTATATTATTCATTTCCTTATTATTCATGTCTTATGAAATTATATTATTTTTTATGATATCTAATAGAAGTGTATGATTTTAAAATGTTACACTCAACTTCCCTACCCTTTCGTTCATGTTATGGATACACATTTCCATAACATACACTTAATGATCATTTGAACTCAACCCTTTCTTATGTTTCCTTTCCCTAGGTCATGAATAACATTTTCAGGTATATCTACTAACAATAGATATCATTATGGGATGTGTTGAAGATATTTCACCAAGATTGAATATTTTTTTCGAAGTTTCCAAAGGCAGTATACTATTATAGTCCTTGAGAAAGTATTTTTGTAATTTACTGTTTATTCATATAAAATTATGTAATATCTATTAATGTCAATCACAGGTCGCTGTATCCAATTTTCTACATCTATATCAATGTTTGGGGAATATTACAATAAATTTCATATTTTATGAGATATAAAGTCTCTTGTAGGGTAATTTGGAAACATGATTGGAAACATTTGTGATATGATCACATGACTAGCAGAAGATATTGATCCTAGATTTATGAGAGATCCATTATTTATGATCTCAGTATATATCTTTGATTTTGGAATGTCCTTTTATATTTACCATAATTTTATAGATTAAATGCTATGTGAATTTTATTTTTGGAATGGATGGGATATATATATATATATATATATGTTCTATATAATATAAATCTATTTCTATCTAGGCTAAAATCCATATTTTTTCATACCTTCTTTTATATCTCTATACCTTCTTCTTTACCCTCTATAATCCTTTAATGAATATTTGTCCAAGAAATCAATTTGGTGTTGTAATAATTCATCACTTCTATAATGATTTAAATATTCATCATTTTTCTTCACAAAATGAACTAAAACAACCTTGGTTTCATAATAATGAATATAAAAACCTTACCAAAATTCTCCCAAATTGTCTTCACTAACTCATACAATTCAATGTGTTGTGTTTTATAGTAACACTTCTGTATTGTAGAATAATTTAAATTTTAAAAAAATCATAAGGTTCTATGAGGTATAACATAAATTGTTTTTTGGAAATACATCAATATAATCCAATGTAATTGGAAATACTTCATCATTCAGTTCATCCTATGTCATTTGAAGTAAATACCTATCATTATTGGGTTTTAGGAACCATATACTGGAAGTGATTTACCGTGAACATAAATATACAACCTTTCACTAATAGATGTTCATGGGTTTATTTGGATATGAAATACTATTTATCCGCCATAGAAATGAATATAGACCCTATGTTAAAATATCTAATCCATTTCAAAAATCAAATTAAATATATACAGTGGAGTTATAGGCATAGGATTCAATTATATTTCTATTATGTGTTTCCTTGATATTTCAATTTATAAACATTCAATTAACCATTTTAGTTTATTAATGAATATTCTAGATATAATTTATTGAATAAAAGAAGTATAGATATGGAATTTTTTATTTTTTTAGTTGATTATGAGTGTACCTTTCACCATTAATTCTAGGAACCAAATTAGTTGTTGTGATTTCATAACATGCGCCTTTATTCCTTATTTGATGGAGTTTCTCATTTTTTTTCCATTTATATCATGGTTAAGGGAACTAATAACTATAATTAAAAAATCCATTATTATGAAGAATTGAATTTTTTATGGTTCATTAGAAAGAGAGTTCATTTTATCCATTTAATTGGTAAGAAATTTCATAGAACATCAATATTAATTCACTCTATGACCAACTCTTCCACACATAAAATATTATCCTATTCCTTTTAGGAAGAATCATTTGGGATTCCTCCCATATTTTTTTCGGATATCAAGTTGAATATTCTTTTAAAAATTGTATTTATATGTTATTCTTATACGGAAATACATTTTCTTATATTATTAGTGTCTATTATTTTTAAATGGTTTAGGGAGTTTTCCATAACCTGATACAGTTTGATAATCATATTATTAAAATTTTCATCACCAACGCCCATCTATTCTATTGATTTACTGGTAAAATAACTTTGTTTTTCATCTCAACCATTATTATATTAGTAGTGACTAGTTTTATCCATTTTTATAATCCAAAAGGGTCTACATGAGTAATAAAAATTATATCTTAAGAAAATAAAATAAAATAAACTATTTATATAAAAATGAAAACATAACATGTCTTAATATTTGAACAATCCATTTTATCCGATTATACGTTCAGTTCAACCTTGGTTAATTTAATTTGGGAACTCATATACAATTAATCCTAATCACCAAAAATATCTAACCCCCACACTGATAACAACTACGATGTCATATTCTCACACTTTTTTATCTTTTTATCCAATAAAAATGTTACACACAATCTTTGATACCGAAAAATAAAACCCAATAAGAGCCTACATATATTATAAAATATTTATTTAAATAAAACATCACAGCTCATAAATAAGTAGAAAATCCTACCACAAAAAAGATTAGTTGATTTGGATATTTAATTTATAATATTATTATAACACATTATTTATTTAACATCTCATACAAAATTATCTATAAGTGATTGTTTTCAAAAACATATTCCTATATGTAATTACATAGTGAAATGTGAAGAATAATGAGTGATCACCTTAGTTTAGTAAGCTAGATACATATCAATTATTCATAATGGTATAGAACATTATAATTTGAAAAAGCATGAGCATAAGTTTAATTTATGATTAAAAATAAAACATAACCATACAGGATATTGGTATGATATCATGGAAGAAAATATAACCTCAAAAGGATCATCCATAAAGCTTAATATATTCCATGGAATAAGAATGTAGATACGTGAAAAAATAATCATTATCCATGAAGTATAACATAGTCATGTGATAAAAAATTTAAATATAACATAACCATAAGTATAGGGAATCATAATATCTTGAATAGAGTTAACTACAATCTGTTTCATCTATAATGTCCTTAAAAATACTAATCACTATTTTTTCCATGCAAAATATTTCGATCTAATTTAACCACCATTATTTTCATGAACAAATTTCTGAACAAATTTTACCACATTTAGGTTTAATAAAATAGTTATGAATAAAGCTATCCATCATTTGGTTCATGAATGACATCACTATCTTATAAGATATCAAACAATACCAAATATATTTGAGGGATATATATGGTACCCACCAATAAAATAATTACAATTTAAACGTATTTGAGAAATATTTAATCTATCAAACACCTTAACATGAATACTACATGGAAGAGGATAAGTTATATAACATTTTGAAATGGTATAACATAGATTAATATCTTGTATTAAATCAGCTGATACCAAAAAATCAATAACCAACTTTAGAATACATTAATATCATTTATAATGTGATACTTAACATAAATCCATATTAGAAAAATAATATGGATATATATAGGGAAATTTACGTGAAACTATAAAAATAGTTTTCATAATTTTTTTATGTTGTCATATAAAAAGAGAGTTTATAGTAATATTAAAAATTTATTTTAGAGGTGAAAAAATACTTTTGAAAGTATTATTTAATATTAATCACCAAAAATGGGTTATTTATGTGAAATTATGTTTATTTTTTGAAACATTTATTGTATTCTATAATATATATGAATATAAAGAATATATTTTTAAGTTATTTAGGATGATTTAAAGAAATGACACATTATTTAATGAGTTAAAATTTCATTTTAAAATAAGATAAAGATAAATATGAAGTATAACGAAGATAATATATATTTTGTACATGAAATTAGTAAAATAAAAAACTAGGTTATGAAGTAATATAGACATTGAGGTTAACCAACTAATATAAGAGATTCGATTTATTATTTACAACACCAGGTTTTTGTGAATAATAAAATCCCGAAAAAAGTATATTATTACATGATAATGTAATTTTCCAATATATAAATGGAATATACCATATAATATATATAAATATATGAATATGAAAAATATAAAATAATATATTCAAAGAAAAATGTGGTTGAATTAATATGGATTTATTTAATAATTTACACAATAAATATTACTTTTTTACCCATGTATCAAAAAATTTGAATGTTCTGGAAATATAATTAGAATTACCATGAATGAATCATTAAAAATGATAAAATAAATCAAGATTTAGTAACTACATGGTATAAAATACTTTTTAATGTGTAATATATAACATGGATAAATTAAGGGATATTGAGATAAAAAACTCTTACCAGGGATTTCTTCTTGGTTAGACACACTATAACATATTGAATAATAAATTTTGATTTATTATTAACCTATATCATAATTATATATATTTTTATGTTACATTATACTATTAACTTATAATATCTTATAACCCATTTATTAATAACTCCTTTCTAAAATTAAGATTTTATTATTCATAGTCATTTTTATTCTACTCTAGTATCGGTTTGGCAGTTCTAGTCCTTGAGCTTTAATCATGTGTTCATCACATATGGAATGAAAATTGAACTCAAATTGGTGTGTTATATTTAGTAATACAGCCTAATGTAAATTTTATATAAATCAAAGTTACTATTCATAACTAGATGTTACATTCTACTTTTTATTGAATTTTTATTTAATAAAGAAAATGGATTATATTAATTTATATATTTATGTGTATTAACATTAAATAATTTTTAAAACATAATAAATTAATAATTATTATATCATATTACTTGTATTTATATTTTCCTAATCATTAAGGATATCAAAATTGTCACATCGTTTATGTAGGTGGTAGAAGTGACATAAAAAATGTATTATAATTATTAATCAATTATGAACAAGTTTATGCATAGTAATAATATCACATTTAGAAAAGAATAATCATTTACAAACATGTAATTATTTTTATAAATTCGAATGGGAAGAGGTTTATTAAAAATATAGATAATAAATGATTATGGAGTGAATAATATTTATGATGAATACTTGAATCTTATCATATAAATAATTTTGGATGTGAGGGATTTGGGACTCCTTCTAATGGAAATAAGTCATCTGATTTTATTTTGTATTTTTTATGTAAATTTTGATGTTATTCAGGAGAAAACTAATGGATATGTGTATTTTTAGGTGGGTAGTGGAAGTGTCATTTTATTGGTGATCATAAGTGTAATTTTTTCAAATAACAATTATTTAATGACTAATGAATGTATTTTATGAAGGCATGTGGATCCAATGTAGATAAAGAGTGGTGATCAGATAATTATATGTTGATGAATTACTCATAAACTCGGTTTGGAATAAAATTGGATGATATTTTTGTCTTTTATCTCTCATTTAATCCCATTTATTTTATGTCAACATCATCTTAGTATCTCACTTTTTATTTCATATTGAAATCTCAAAATATACTAATTTTTATCATTTATTATAAAATTTAACATCATTAAAATATATCATGATTTATTTTATATTTGGGTTTTATGTATTGTAAAATTTCTAAAAAAATATTCATTTATAGGCTAATACATAAACAAATTTCATGAGATTTTAGATTCTTGATTTTTAAAGAATTCATGGTTTTGACTAGTGGATTATATATGTTAACATTATTCATATTATTTATCTATAAAATGTATTTTTTATCCATTATGGGAAGCACTATTAATTTATTATTTTCATATGGAGGTATTTCCCATCGATAGGTAAAATTTATTACATTTTTTAGTAGTCGACCAAGAGTAAGTGGTTAGTTTTCTCTATATCCTGAATGATAATTTCCATAATTTCCTTATCCTTAGTAGTTGGGACACAATGAATATGAGTTGTTGAGATGTGTAATGTCTATTGAAGGATAACCTTATGATATTCCTTCACATCAGAAAATATAGATGATATTGTTCATTTAGGTGTCTACCATTAGGTTTATAAATGTATTTTAGTGGATCACAGTTAGTGCTGTAGAGATTTGTCATGAACCACTATTCAATGATTTTTATATTCCTCAAAATGAATCATAATGAAACACCCTAGTTTCAATTTCAAGGAGGTCTCCCAAACTGATTGTCTTCCAATAATAACTATTATTTTTTAACTTTATAAACCTATATTATATGATATATATCGGTGGATTTAAAATTATTAATGAAATATAAACAATATATATAATAATGAAATGAAAACAGAAAAGGATTTTATGGGAAAGAAAGAATTCAAGTGATCCTGGGAGTTCATGGAGATTGAAATCACTGTTAAAAATGATTCTCAATATTGAAGTCAATGAGGTGATCAAAATGTATCACACATCACATTATTATTTTAAATTTTATTACCCCATACTAATACCTCAATATATAGGACAATCCTCTTCTGAACATAAAAAATGAATCCTATGTGCTGACCATCACAACCGGAGACATACTCCACCATATTAAAAACCTAGATATTGAAAAGAATGGTGATTTGTAAATGATAAGAAGAATTCAGATGATAGAGATATCCGAGCAATTAACCATAAAATCAATTTAACCATAGTCAAATTCATAGAATTGAATAATGATACTAGAAATTAAAGAACATGAAAATCAATAAAAACATAATTCCCTACCTCAAAAAAGAATCGATGATGGCTCTCAATTTTTTTGGAGTTTAGATGGGAACAACGATGCCAGAAAACATAAAAACAAAGATGGAAGAAGAGTGGAATGAATAAGAGGACTAATATATTAATTGTAAACTAAAATTACAAAAAATATCAGACAAAAATAAACTATAGAGAATGGACACATTGAAATTCTCCCAATGTGGTGTTTCTTGTACTCCTTTGGTCCTCACTAAGAATACATTGAAAGGGCCAACGAAGGTGTATTTATAGAAAAATTGGATGACACCTCGTGTATGTATGCACATATTTTTCTATCCTCCATAACCATCATTATTTGTAATAGGATAAGATGATCGGTAATTTGTTATTCTATAGTCAGAGCGAATCTCAGCTTGATATTCTAAAAATCATATCAAAAAACTCGCTTCATGTAATGCAGATGCATGACGTGTAATATTATTTCATATCATATAAAAGAGTCATGACTTGTCAAACAACCCTACTTCCTTGAATGTTTTCCATATTGTTTCCCCATGACTGGACAAATCTTCTCATGGGCTCTTGTAGAGATATTTTTTATTTGAATTCAATCTTGACCATAAATGTTTCAACAACAATTACCATAGGATGAGGTATTTATGGTTGATTTAATAGAAACATTTAATTTTTTATGAATGATTCCTATTATCCACCAAATTAGAGAAACCAAGGGAAACCATAATGATATATTACATGCATAAAATATATTCGAGTACTGAAAAAATTTAATATCTTCAAAATAAAATTTAAATCTCTTTAATTGGACTTATGTATCATGAGTTATGCTCCAGTGAATGTGATGGGTTCCACCACATCATCCAGATCAATTTTTCAAATTTATTAAACTTTTAGGGACATTAGATGTTGGAATCTGTTCCAGGTCTAGAAGAAGAATATTTATCCCATAAATCAAGGAATACTAAAAACGAATCACTCAATTTGGATCAATTTTTTAAATAATATGATTGAAATACTGAAGTCGTGCAATATTTTTATAATAAAATAAATTTGGAATTTTTTTAATTTATGCTCAAAATTCTTCAAAAACATACAAATATGACAATTTACCATTTAATAAAACTATATTTGGTTTAAAAAAAATTATGTATTGAATAAAATATGTAAAAATGTTATCTTCATCACTACCCCACACTTAAGAATTAATCTCATGGGTAGTCATCATATATTAAATTCAAAATTCATAAAATAATAAAAAATAGAAAACATCAATGGTCATTTCCAAAATATAATTCTATCATGTATCATATATGAAAAAAATCCCTTTACTTTTCATTCCCCAAATAAAAAATTGTCCAACATCATAAATCTATCCATGGCCAAACAACAACAGACCTGAAATTAATTTTTGCACCACACTTCACTCAAGATAAATCTAATTTTGGATTTATATTCATACATTGAAATTACATCTATCACTATAGGATTGTGACAATTATAATTTCTCCATAGTGTAAAACATGAAAATATATTCAATCATGATGTCTTTTTTCTGGTGACTTATGAGGATTAGGGTTGGTGGGTAAACTGATTTAAAATTTTAAGGATAGAAAAATGAGGTTTAAATCTTATGTAAAATTCATGAATAATCAATTGAAATCACAAAAATTCCTCAATAAATACCCTTTTAAATTTTGTAACACAATACCACCCCATATTTTTTGTGTGAAATGGAACATGAGGAAAGATATTTTTACAATGAATAATGTCATCCAAGATCTCCCACTTTTTTTATAAACCTACAGAAACTTACAAATTTATTTCCTCTTTTTGTCATGGATTACGACCTAAAAATTCAATATAATGAATGAATGAAAATTAATTCTCTTTATTTTCGATAGGTACATGAGTCATAAAAGAATTTATTATGAGGAATTATAGCTCCTCTAAATTATTTTCATATTTTTAAGGAGAACTTGATTAAAAAGATAATGAAAAATAAAATGATGAATCAAGACAAATTTGTTAATAATACATTGAAAAAATGGATACACACACATAACACCTTAAAAAAATGAAACAAATACCAAATAAATCACATTAAAGGCCCTTCCCCCACACTCAAACTAGAAACTTCCATTAAAAAATTCTAACAGTGAAGGTAGGTATGAAAAAATAGACTTGTAATATGGCTAAAACCGGTAAGGCAATTCATTCCAACTAAGGGGTAATGAGTGAAAGATGTAAGGGTTGGTCTTGGGTTAATATGTGTCTAGTTAATGTATTTCCTCAATCATTTCAAAAACATTCCTTGAAATCCAAATCATTGATTATGAAAAATCTGAAGTTCTTGTTCTCACAATCAATCCGAGTTTCTCTCAAGACTCTGTGTGTATTAGGATGATTATATCAAATTGTTTCAGAGTACATCACAAGACAAGAAATATATTTTGAGTCAGTGATACATTTTAATGTATTTCATAAATAATTCATGCTCCTAATAAATATGTGAAATCAAAATTAAGGGAAAAACATTATATCAACAAATATTTAAATTCTATTCTTTAAAAAACCATTAAAAATTTATCAAAATCAATCTATTTGTGAAAAGTGAAAAAAATATTCATTAATAATCGCATCTCACAAAAATATGAAAATAAAAGTAAAAAAAATTACTAACAGGTGGATACTCCGCCACACTAATTTTACTACCCTTCAATTCTACATAATTTAATATAAATAATGGAAGTAAAATTAAAGATAATGAAAGATACGACCTGAAATTATTTTTGAATTAAATATTTGAGTTAAGATCCTTCATTATAACACATAAAAACTAATCAAAATAAATTTAAAAACCTGATAAATATAAATTAAAATAAATAGGTAGGGGAAAGAAAATGGATAGTGATCGGTTTTCCCCCCATGTGGGTTCTAGGTTGTTACTACCCCTAGTCTGGCATGTGCAGTGATTTAACCCCAATCCTATGGTGGATGGAATTTCATTCTATTAAACCCCCAAGAATAATTTCATCCAGGGATATTTATATTGCACTATTCATGGATGAACCCGTTGATAGAGTTTATAATTCACTCTCCCTTATCCATGTGGTAGGATATAGAATATGGGGGGGAGAAAGAATGAGTCCTCATCTTTATTAACATGACTTCTTTGACCTATTATATTTCATTAATGGAATTATTATTTTCCATTCTGATAGAAATTTCATCATAAGGGGAGTCAGAAAACAATTTAAAGCAAATAATATTAAATCATGATGAATCAATAAGAAAATATCATTTTTCATGTAAAGAAGATTGAAACACAATCTCGTTAGGAATGGCCAGTAATAATTCTATATTGAATGGGAAATCTTTATATTTTTTCAAATAAACATACAGGTTGAGTGGTATAGGTACATATTTTAATAATATGGGAGGATCACATACTTTTTACTCTTCACCAAAATCTATCCAATGATACTATGAATCTTGTTTTTCCCCTACAGTTGTATTAGCTGGAATGCAATCATCATGAACCACTTTGAGAAACTTCCAAGGAGAGATGTTTATATTCCCATGTTTTATCTTCAAGACTCCCTTGGGTTCTTCAACATCAAATGTATGTGTCAAAAAATACTCTTCTTCTTCCTCATCTTGGTTTTGGTGTTTCTTTTATTCCCTACATAGAGAATTAACTTTTTCAACTTCAGTAGTAATAGATGTACCATTTTTCTTTCTTTTTCATAAGTTTTGAAATTCTCCTCAATGATACATTTTTATGGATAAATTTTTATCTTTATGGTATCTTCTTGTATAGACTCATCATAAATGTTATCATAATTCAAATAATTATTATAACCATAATAAAAATCCATACTGTTAATGTATTGAAATATATGCGACAAAACTCTTCTTTTTTTTCCTGTTGAAATTTATCTTTATAATTTTTTTGAGTGAAATAATGTGTGAAATATTTTAGCCACCCTAGAAATGGTTCCAAATAGATTTATATATTTTTCAATAAATGCTATAAAATTAATTTAATTCACTAAAATATACACCCAAGAAGAACACCCTAGGGTTGATCTTAAAGAGCCGCCAACACAGACTATCTTCATATTGTACCCATTAAGATTTATATTATATCATGATAACTTATATAATATATATGGTGGTATTTAAAATCATTCATGAAATATAAATATTATATATAATAATGAAATGAAAACACAAAATGTTGTTATCAGAGTGAATGAAGGGAATTATTCTTAAGAGGTAATGGATATTGAAATTGTTGTTCAAAATCGGTCCTGATATTCATCTCAATGAGGTGGTTAAGACCTATCACACCTCACCTAATCATTCAAAATCATATTACCCCATATATAGACCATTGTATATGGAACAATACTCTTCCAGATATCAGCAAAAAGTCCTCATTGTTGACCATCACTACCGAATCCATAATCCAACATATGTGTAACATAGATATTGAAGGAAAGAATTATTGATAAATAAGAAGGAGAAATTCGATGATATAAAAAACGATGTGACTACTCACATAATAAATTTAATCATCACTGAAATTATTATAATTGAATAAATATATTATAAATTTAAGAACATGAAACTCAATAAATACACCATTCCCACACTTGAACATACACGAAGGATAGATCTCTATTTTTTATACTAGAGAGGGGAAAAATGGTGTGAGAACACATAACAATTAAAATGGATGAAGAGTGTTATGAATAAGATGACTTATTTATTAAAAGTAAAGTAAATTTAAAAAAACGTCAATAAAATACTATATAAAATGGCCACCTAAAATTTCTCTCCACTATTTTGTTTCACTTGGCCTCCTATGATCCTCACCTAGAAAACCATTGAAGGTTTCACAAGGGGCATACTTATAGGAAAACTAGTGAAAAATCCACCACATCTTCATATTTCTTGTTCTCTGTTGTCACCACGATGCTTAATAGGATTACACGATGTGTAATTTCATAGTCAATAATATTCATGATTCACAGCATGATATTCTCCAAAAAAAATATGTCTCCAAAAATTCAAATCCTGTAATATAGTTACAAAGTGTGTGTAATGGAATTTAATGGCATGCAATGAAGTCAATACTTGTCATGTATTCCCACTTCCTGGATAGTTTTCTAGATTTTTTCTACATTAATATATGAATATTATTATGTAAAATTACATTGATATGTTCATATATGAATTCTTTTTTACCCTAAAAATTTCGGCAACATTTTTTAATTGATGAGGGTGTTATGGTCGATTTTATACAAACATTTAATTATTTCTCATTGTTTCCTAATTGTACCCCAAATTACAGCATCCAATAATCTCCATAATGAAAAAATATCTCCCAAAAATTTATTAGAGGACTATGAGTTTGATATATCGTTCAAATCCATTTTAAATCACCTAAATTTATTTTGTGGAATATGGGTTATGCTCCAATGAATTATGTGTGGGAAACCATGTCATCTAGATCAACCTTTTAAATTAATTGGAAATATAGAGACATTAGATATTCATATCATCTTTTTGTACATGTGATGCCAGATAGCCAGTTGCCATTGAATGTGTGCCCCGAGCACAGTAGGCCACATGGCCTCAAACACATCTCCCAAAATTCCAGAGGCTTACAACTCGCATGGAAGGCCTAGGGTGTGTCTGTGAGGAGACTATTACCTACTTACCAAAGTATAGTGTAGAAGGTGGATGTAAATATCGATAAATAGTGAAAGAAATATATGTATATAGAAGGAACAGTGGAAAATATATATAATAGTGATAACAACTGAAACAACTAGAATAACAATAAAAATTTAATGATATGGCATGCCACTAGAATATTGAAAAACATGGATAAAATACAGAAGTCATAAAATTTTCCATAACATTTAAAAAAATAGACTATCCCTTGAATTCATAGATATGGCCCAGTCATCTTCCCTCAAGATCTATCCTAAACAGCAAAAAATCAAGTATTTAGAGTTGTATGCTTCCCTTTTCCAACACCTTCAACCATGTAATGTACTTCGGGTACCAAACGACACCAAGAAAGGGTGTGGGATAAATCATAGTGGGACACCACCACTGGTTTCTATATCATTCATCCAATGTAATGGTAATGTAGAAGTGTGGATGAATATATAAATATATATATATATATTAATGAAGTAAACTGTAAATAAATATCCAAATACCTACTTCATCCCTTGGATGGTGTCAAAAAATGTTATAAATTCATTATTTGATTATTAGCAGTTTAGAAATAAGTCACATGTTAGCAATTTGAAAGGTTACAAGTTGTAATAAGGAATCATATAATAAAATTTCATATAGAAGACCCAAGGTAATATCCCAAGAGACATAGAACTCAAGGGTCACTAACTCAGTAATAAATATATCCTGGCATGTGGTAAAAGTATAATCTATGGGGAATAGTAAATGTCGTTCTACAATGTGGCAGCTACTGTGTTCAAGTTGATCATCCAAGGTAAAACTAGGCTAAGGGGAGACAATACACTATGGGATATAACCATGGAACATAATTTTTAATGCTAGATATAAGGAGTGTATTCAACGCATCCTATGATAATATTAAGGAATCTTATGGTGTCATACTAGGCATCAAAGAACAGACAAGGATTAGGATCTATGTGGGTATCAACCAAATCAATTTGTATCCTTGAAATGAAATGGGGTTCCCATGTGCTCATGGAATTCCTTGATCCGAATGCAAGGAGAGAATGAGTCAGGACTGGCCTATTTGATTATGATGTCATTTAATATTACATTTGCTTCAATATATTCTTTTTATTAGTGTGATGAGGTCAAGTAGAATGCAACCACTAGATCAAGTCATTTCGTTCATTGTTGTGATAACATCATGTAGTATGCAACTGTTTAGTCAAGTCATAATGGAACAATAATTCAATTTTGATCAATCACTTCAATTCATTAGTGTGACAAGTCCATGTAGCATGAAACCATTCATTTAATTCATGTAACCCATATTTCATATTTAAATTTCATTCCTATACCTTCCATTAATATGGTAAGTGGTGCTACAGATATGTAACATACTTTTCATTTACAATTTGAGGCCAAGTAATATAATCAGTGTACTTGCCAATTCACATTAACATTTCATTAAACATTTGAAGAAATTAACTTTGATAGGTCAAGTGTTGAGTATACACAACACATGGTATTAAAAAATTCATAATATAACATTAAATTTAAAATAGAAACACTTGCACTTAGGATGTTCATGCCAAGGGACACCTGAATGGAGGCTCAAAAATGTCAAAACACTAAAGAGACAAATATGGAATACCATCCTACATGGGGAGGAAGGATGTGTGGGAGTAAACACCAAGAATTAATCACATATATTGAAATACCATAACCATATGGTTCTAACATGTATAGCATGACACATTAATTCTATATAAGGCACCTGAGGAAATCAGTGGTCCCCACACGGCAATTCCAAAATCAATGACCATTATAGATGATTTATAGACAAAACACCTTAGCTTTGTATGAATATCTCCCTCTGTTATTGTCCCTTTATTTGGATCACATCATAGTAGATCTATGAAAAGGAGAAAAACACTCATACGCTGATAACTCAGTTGAGAGCAATAGAGAAATGGAACGACTCAGGAGGACTCATGTTCATACCATTACGCTTCCAAATTGATGAACAAAAGCTCAATCGGATCTCACTTGAAGGATATATCATGATTCCTACCTTAGGACTTCAAAAAGATCCAAAATAATAGGAAAAGTAGTTAATCCAACTAGTTCTCATATTAGAAGGAAGAAAAAAGGTTAATATATCATTAAGGGAAAACTAATTAAAGTACATAGAAAAATGCCTTATGAACAGGTTGAAAATTCTTTCACAAACTGTGTATGGTTACCTAGAAAAAAGAAAACATGACAGGGTTAGGCCGCACAACCATGAAAGGACGATTTTTTCAAAGAAGCACCATCCACACTATTGGGAAAACCGTATTCCAACTATGCGCCAACCCTGCTCAGATTATGAGACATGGCTAGTTTCCCTAAAAATATGTGTTTCGGGCTATAAACAAGGCCCAAACACACCTATTACATTTTATAACCCATTAAGAATCCATATTAGACCAAAGTTATATATTTAGAGTTAAATTTAAAGGATCCATACCTATGTGAAATAAGGGTTCTTACAATATTACCCCTTAAAAGAAAACATTCTGGAGTTCACCTTATAGCGGTAAAGAAACCTTTTCTGAGAACCACTCTGGCCATTGGGAATGTACTTCAACTTCCCTCTCCCATGTATCATACTTTACTCAGCTGTGCATCCATTGAACCCATACTAGAGGGAGAAACCCTCCTCAGAGAGCCTTCATCTTCCCGTCAACGATGTGTACTAGATACTCCTCAAAGGTAGCATCAAAATCTTACACATCATCATTGGGATAAATGGTTTGACATGAGTCACATGACATAGTAGAAGTTGCGAAACATGAAAGATTTCGTGCATGGCATGATACCTATGAGGTAGTAGTAGTAACCAATATGTTATCAGCCCAAGAATATTTAGAATATCAAAACTCCTTATATAATTAGGTGAATGATTTCCCTAATTTCATAACTATCTATTCCCTAACCTTGGTGAAACATTAAGAAAAAATGATCCCTGACTTCGAACTCAAATGGATATCAATGATGATCGAAATAATATTTCTATCTAGACTAAGGATTAGTCATATGCTTTCTGATCATCTAAACCTATTATGATGTCTCTTGAATGAGACGATGACCTAATCGAGATTCATCACCTACCTCTATCCAACACGTGCATGAACGGTATGACCATCCATAGAAGGCCTCAAAAGGAGCCTTCTGAATTGTTTCCTGGAATCATTTATTATAGGAAAACATCAAGAGAGGGTAATTCATCTCCAATGGGCATCCATAATCAAGGATACATTCTTAAAGCATATACTTTTGAAACTGTTTTTTCCATTATGATATTTAATCATTCTGAGGGTGAAAACCAGTGCTTAAAAGCTACTGTGATCCCATAGATGACTGCAAACCACTCCAGAACTGTGACATGAAATGAGCATCCATATCTGAGATGATATTATGGGAAACCCAATGTAGTAATAAGATCTCATAGATATATAGTATTCCTATATCATCAACTAAGAATGTCTCCCAAATATAAATGAAGTGTGATGGGTTTGTTAGTCAGTTAATGACTTCCTAGATAGAATCACTACCCCTCAACAACCAATGTAATCTAACTGAAAAATAAATCGAAACATCTTACCATTTTCATTTCTGGACTAGAATCAGATGTTTCAAGACTGGAGGTCTCTGGTGCTCTTACTTCACCTACTAATAGGTGGAACACCTAATGATAAAGCCTACTGTCTAGAATTTCATCCCAGGCCACCAATACTAGCGTGACAGATCTAGATACATCTTGGAGATGCCTAGATGAACTTTCCACAATAAAAAAGAATGGGAACCTATTATAAACTCTTATCTCATATTTTTAGGAACCCATATACATCCATGTAGATATAGGATGTCCTCTCTGCCCACATACAAATCTAGAGGTGGCTTATCCCCTGATATACTCTCCTAGAGAACCAAACATTTAGGATCTGAAAACTACATACCCTTCACCTTTTCATGGAGGGAAGAGGTTACTGTTAAAGAAGATAAGTATAACTGTTCATGAGTATAATTACATTCAAAAAGGTTCTTAGAATAGAGGGGCATTAACTTCCATTCATCACTATATTTTCGTAAGTCCTATGCTTGAGTTTTCTGAATCTGTGCATCTGCAACAACATTTCCCCTCCCAGACATATAGAAAAACATCAAATCAAAGGATTTTAGATATTCAACCCATCTCCACTGTCTGAGGATCATTTCATGATGAGAAATTTTATATTTGAGGCTCTTGTGGTCCGTGTACACCATAATGTGTTGACATAGATGAAAATGTCCCCATCAACATAAGGCATGGAAAAATATTGGTAGCTCAAGGTCATGTGTCATGTAATTCCTCTCATGAGGCCTCAACTACTGAGATCCATATGCAATGACTTTGTCTTCCTACATTATCACTAATCCTAGGCTGATGAATGATTCCTCATAAATGTTGGTGTAACCTATAATTAGATCTATAAGATCCTAAATAGGTGTCAATACAAGCATCCCTTTAATCTACTAAAAGGACTTCTCACATGATTCTGACCATAATAACTATACAATCTCCTTTGTAAGACCACTAAGAGGTGAATAAAAGACTGATATATCTTGAATGAAATTGATGTAATATCATTCCAGCCCCATGAAAATATATATATCAAACATGTTCTTGAATGCTCATAGAAAGTTATAGCACTATCCTTTTTTGGGTCAACATATAGTTCTAGTTTTGATATTATATGACTCATTAATTAAACATAGTAAATCCAGAAGTGGAAATAAGAAATCTTGGCATAAAATTGATTCTCACTCATTGTACTCAAAATTATATTAAGATGTTTGGCATGGTCATTATGAGTGTGAGAATACACAATGTTATCGTCCATAAAAACTACCATGGAACTCTATATGAGGTATGCATGATGGCCAAAATCATACCTGATGATAACCCAGTCTCAGGTCGATCATGGAGAATTCCTTTTCAAATTAGATATATTTTAATACAACATATATTCAAAGATGTGGAAATATGTCCATTATCTTTAGCTTATTTAACTATCAGTAATCCACGCATTGACATAAGGTTCCATCATCCGTGTAAAAAAGCACAGGACAAACCCTTGTGGATGTACTAACCTGTATAAAACCCCTGGCATCTAAATCCTATAACTACCACTTGATCTCTTGAATATCTATTAGTTACATCCTGTATGGAGTATTGGGTACTGGATCTACTTCTAGAAAAAACTTGATTAAAAACTATACCTGACTCTCAAGAGGTAGGAAATAAAAAATGTTGACAAATACATCCATGAAATGATCCACTACTATAGAGAAATTTTCTTTTTGTAAACCATAATCCTCTATGAAAAAATATTTAACCTAGGATGTAACTCAACCTAGCCCATGATTCTCTGGTCTAGCACATCCATCCTAGAAATCCCACTCACCCTTGTGTTGATAACTGCTACCATCTGGCGACGTAGAAGAGACCTTGTGATTATAACACTCTACCAAAGTATGATAGTGAACCAAATAGTCCGTCATGAGTATGACATCAAAGATTATCATATCAAGGAAAAGAGTTTCCATAAGAAAGGGTAACTACCAACCTCATGGGGACAGTCCATGAACTAGCTTATGCCCTCTTTCTGTACCACTAATGATGTATATATGTTCATTACACCATAGTAATACTATATCTATAGTCCTAGAACTTCCACGATAGATTCCAATATAAAATATATTTAACCACCTGTATCAAATAAATATGATACTATAGGAGAGTCTACTAGAATAAAACCACATCATATAGAAGGTCCCTCGGTCAGATCCTTAGGTATCAGCTCTAGTGAATTTATCTGGACTGATCCATGACCCTATACAATAGATGGAAAACCACAATCATTACTACTATGTTGGAGATTTTGGGGTTCAGGTGTCTGGCTACCTTGTCCATGAATTCCTATTTAGCTAGAATTTCCAGTGTTATTCTAACCCCCCACAAGACCCAACATAAAATAACTCACTCCTGATGGTGGAGATGGTGTGAATATTTTTCCCCTCAATTATAGAGGAAATATCCTTTAGAAATGATGGAGATATCTCATATAGCTACATTACAGACTCTAGTGGGTCTCTATCACACAAAGTCTTAAAATTACCCCTTCGTTCACACTAATGAAAAACTTTTGAGCTATCAAAAATGAACTATTGTTATCACTACTCCAAAGAAAAACCTTGGTAGAATGTTTCATGCCATCTAAGGAACTACAGACCTACCGCGATAATAATACTCTATACCTGTTACTATTTATATCCCTCAGGTTATTCTCAGTGATAAGTTATCAACTGACTATATTAGAAAAATTAAGCAGGAGAAATATATTCACCTTTGTATGAATGGAATACTAGAGACAATCCTCGAAATGTCTATCATGAAAAATCTCATCACCAGCATTAAGTGGTGTAAAGTATTTTTACTTTGTGAAATGTGATTAATAATCTATAATAGACATAAAACCCTATTCGAGATACATAAAATCTATGGCTCTATCATCTCTCAATAATTTAGGAAAGAACCGATCATAGAAGGTACTCTAGAAATCAACCCATAACATTCCCTGATGATGAAAAGTTTGGGTAATCACAACCCAGAAATGCTTTTCTGAATCCCAAAGCATCCTTGTCACATGCTATAACCTCCACTCTATAATAATTTCCATCTGATAAATGATATATAGAGTATCTTTTAGCAATAACTCAGAAGCCTGTAGACCCCTATCCATTGATAATGTAGGAAGATGTTTCCAATAAAACTCTCGAGTCAGATCATCCATCGTAGGTGAAACTTGTCGAGCACCATTCATTTAATACATTAGACATAGAAAAATATCATGAAATGTGTATTAAATTCCCACATGATCTATAGAATGTGGTTCCTTGAGTTTCTTTCTTTGAGTTAATCCTAGTAGGTCAAGGCACACCACATCTAGAGCATGGTCTTCACCACCATCCTGGCATATGATACGAGGATATTGTAGAGGAATTGGTCTACAATAGCCAAGAACAATACTCATATCAAGCTAATAAAAAAATTACATCACTAGTAGAAGATGATCGTACAAAAACTCACCACCCAATTAATTCTATCCCAACTACCGTCACAAATGGCTAGATATCTGTATGTTCTCAAGTATACGTTTCATTTAATTTTAAATTTATTTTCTAGGTTCAATCCTTTAACTTTAAAAAAAATTTCATAGTGAGATAAGGATGTGAAACCATTTCATATTATATTTCATAATGTACATAATAATGGATATTTGTTTCTAAAAAATCAGTTCCCATACACCTATCACAAAAAAAGAAACCATATATTTATAGCAAAATGGATTGACTTAGTAAATTACACATCTCAAACCTTGAGGGCCCATACACCACATGAATTGAGACATACATTCACTCAATTTCAACCAATATTAATACAAGATTATGCAAACTATAACAACATCACTAAATAATCACAATCATATAAATAAAATAGATGTAGGAAATGCACCTATATGGCATAGAAATATGCAAAAAATGTGAATTATGGGTTCCAATAATGATGCATGTAACAATGATCATTTCCCTCACACCATTAGGCCATGGATTAATGAAAATCATCAATCATAGTAATAATAAACATATCCACAAAATATGTGTGTCACCCAATGGTGAAATAATATCAACAATAATAGGAAAATGTGGAACAACAATTTTAATTTTAGGGAACTTGGTGTTTACCTCGAACATGGGTTCATGATACCCAAGGATTGATTATGAACAATAACTAAGAATTCCTAATCACCAATATATTATATCAAAATGGTAATGTAAGAATGGAGACACCTTTGATAAGACTTTGTGATGCTCTGAACCAAGATGCCACTAAACGGGGGCCCCGATCCCAGTGGGACACATGGCATCAAGCGCATCTACCGTAATGCCATAGGTTTCCGACTAGCAGTGAGGCCCTAGTGTGTGTCTGTGGGAAGACTATAAACTCAATACCATTGTGTATCATAGCTTTTGAATGTAAATATTGTTAAATAACTGAAGAAATATATATAAACTGAAGGCATAATAGAAAATAGAGACAATTTTAACAGTAATTGAAACAACTGGAAGGGAATTCAAAAACATATAATATGTCATGTCACGAGAAAACTATAAAACATGGATAAAAGAAAGTAGGAATAATAGGATAAAAACCAATATAATGGAAATAAAAGTCTATCCCCAACATCCCGAACACTCGCTCAGTCATCTACTATCATGTTCAATCCTAAACAGGAATTAATCAAGTGTCTGAAGTCATATGATTTTCTTTTTCAACACCTTCAACCATGAAATCTACTCTGAGTAACAAATGACACTAAAGAAGGGTGTGAGATAAATCCCAATGGGCCACCACCAATGGAATCTACAACATATAGGCCATGTAATGAAAATGAAACAATGGGTTTTTATATATGTATAATGTAAAGCAGTATAATGTAACTAAATACCCAAGTACATAATTCATCCTTAAATTGCTGTTTGAAAATGTCATCAATTCATTATTTTAATATTCCCAATTTATAAATAAGTCACATGTTAGAAATTAAAAATGTGCCAAGTTATAATAAGGTAACATGTAATGATATTTCACAGTAATTTCCCAAGGTAATAACAAAGTTGACATAACATCAAGGGTGTCTAACTCAATAATAACTTTATCCAGGCATGAGGTAAGAGTGTAATAAAAAATTCATAGTCCATGGAATTCCACAATGAGGCACTTACAGAGTCTAAGGTGATCTTCCACAATAAATTGGGGCTAAACAGTTACAGGCCCCTATGGGATGTAACCATGTTACCTACTTTTCTATGATAGATACAAGGAGTTTATCTAAGGAATCCAATGATAATATGAATGGATCCTATGGTCTAATATCAGGTATTCAAGAACAGCCAAAGATCAGTATCTTGGTGGGTCTCAATATAGGAAAGCAATATCCTTGAATTGGAATTGGGTTCTTGAGTTCTCATGCCATTCCCATATCTGAATCCAAGGCAAGATCCAGTCCGGCCATTCCTCTTTGATTATGAAGTCATGTAATATTTCCATCAATTCAACTATTTACATTCATTAGTGTGATATTTTTATGTAGCATGCAACCATTGGATCAAGACTTACCATTCATTAGTGTGATAAGGGAAAGTAGGATGAAATCGTTTAATCACGACATTATCTATCAAAAAGTAAATCTGGTTCAATACATTCCTTTCACTAGTGAGACATGACCAAGTAGAATGAATCAATTCATTAATCCTTTAAAATAAATATCTATATTCAAGGTTAATTCCTTTACCTTCCATTAATGTGGCATGGGGTACTACGAATATGAAATGACAATTCGTTTACATTTTAGGCCAGGTCATATAAATAGTATAATTTCAAATTCAGAACTCACATTTCATTATTAAATTGAAGAATTTACCTTAGGTGGCACACATGGTGAATATACATGGTAAATTTTATTATATAATTCACATCATAACGAGTCATTTAATATATAAGCACTTACCCTTAGGACGGTCAAGATAAGTTGCACCAGAATAGTGGATCAAACATATCAAAACACTAATGCGAAAAATATGGCACAACATCTTACATGGGATAAAAGAAGTTGTGGGAGTAACCACAAAAAATTAATCACATATTTTGAAATAGTTTAGCTATATATCTTTAATGATTATAGGAATGGAACCATTAATCTATAAATGACGCCCAGTGAAATCAGAGGGTGTCATGAACCAACCCGGTTACCCTCATAACCCGATAGCCTAGGCGGACCTAACATGGCCTGAAGGGAATTCTCTATCCCCATGGATTAGCGACCAGCACCTAGAAACATACGACATACATGTGCGTACAATTTTTACACTAAAAATGTGGACGTAAAATAAGCATGATGGTATGAATATAAAAAGAAAAGTCCACTGAGAGTAAAGTACCATAATACAATAAGGAATAAAAATACCAATGTAATACAACCCATGTACTACAATGGGGAATGACCCAGATTCATAAGGACACACCTCACCCAGACTATGGTTCAGTAGTAGAATCCGCCTCTATGTGATCACTTCCATATTCTAGATCCTAGAAGAAGACAAACTACAAACACAAGAAAGAACGAGTAGGGTGTGAGCTAAAAATTATAGTAGGGCCTCACAATGGATTCCATAATAGATTCCATCAATTTATTAACCAAATGAATGATTTTAATATTAAATATAAATAGGATTGGTAATTAAAAATAATATTTAAACCAAATAAGATATACAATTTTAAAATTAAAAAAAATACCTTAAGAAAAGGATTTATAAATGATGTAATGTTTATAAAACTATGGATTAAATAAAATATTTACAATAATCAATTTAAGTAAATTTATTAGGCATTTTAATTAGTTCAAAATCATTATCTTAAATTTATTTCTATAATACCTATAATTAGAGATAAACATGGTCACCATCCAATTTGGTACAATATATTATCCCGTTATAGAATTCTACAGACTCCACATGATCACTAAAAAATGGGTATATTCACATCCCCATGACACTGGCCTGAGGAGACTCATCACCCTCCCATCGGGGATGTGACCCACCACACATATATTTTAGAATGTTCAAATACCTTAGAGTGTGTCCAAATAACTGACCAACTAATTAAGTTCTACATGTTCTCTTACATGATGGGAAACTAATATTAAGAATCTATAAAATACAATAAACCCCATTCTTCCATTTCAAAAATTTCAATTTCATTCAATTTTAAACCAAAAACGGTTTTAATAAAAAAAACATACCCTTTCCAAAAGATAAAATCAATGGGTTTTAATCAAATCATTTTAATCAATTTTCACATGTTTGAAATCCACTCAAAACCAATTCGATTATTTTCAAAATTTCGTTCCATAATTAAATTTAAAATTTTAACTACAAATGTTTTCATAAAATGCACAATTTCAATTCAACAATTTAAATTGGAAGATTTCCATAAACACGCCTAGATTCAAGGGGATTGGGGGTTTCTAAATATCTATGCCAATACTATTTCAAATCACCTAGTTCACTAGAATTAGGTTTTATTAATTTAATTGAAATAAAATTTGACAAATTTAATTTAAATCAACAATTCAAATAAATCAAACAATACAAAGATAAATAAATGGGATAATCAAGATGGAACAATATACCTCATGGTCTCTAATGTTAGAAATAATGATAAAACACCCTGTATGGTTCCTTACTCCTCCTAACGACCTTATTATCATAAGAGTCAGCTCACCTCTGCTTGAAATTCATCAATGCTTACTATAACCAATACAAGTTATTTTACTTCGAATGGTTATAAAATAAACCATATGATGATACATTATTTATCTATGATAATTCCAAAATTACAAATTAAAATATTATATATGTTAATATTTTATCCCCCATGGATTATTTCAAATTATTGATTAAAATATTACATGAAATAATATGATAATAAAAATTTGATTTTTTTAAATATTCTTTGATAATCTGGTGAGATTATCATTGATAATTTTATGAAATTATCTGTTGAAAATTATGATAATTATCTTCTAATGAGACACATTATTATCCATTGATAAGTTATATAAACTATATCACATGATAATTAACTTATAATTATCCTTTAGTAATTTGTATAATTATATTATACTAATTTTTTTTCAATTTTTCCATCTATAATTATTATATAATAATTTTTCAAAAATTATGTATTTATAATTTATAATTTATATTTATATTATATATTTTCTAAGATCCATTAAAATAAGAAAAATCAAACAGAGGAATAATTGGCTGCATTAAAAATAAAAATTATTATTTATCTTCTTCTCTTTGAGATGAATTCAATTTTACTGATGATGAACAATTCTGATTAATATGGAAAATTTTATAGATGACAGAATAATTGGAGAATAATATAAAATTGAAGTAAATAAAGAATAAAAAAATAAAAAATACTTAGGAATAACAAAACCTAAAATAGTGTAGCAGTGAAGGAGAACGTGACTAGATCAAAACCATATCAACCATGGTCTTCTGATCGAGTGCAAGACAGATTTGAGATCACTCATACATGATAGAATTAACTAAGAAAAAAAGTTTGGGTATTTGATATTCCATTTGGGATGCATAAAACATAGAATTTAAAACACAATATTAAATCTATATTTCCACCCAATCTTGATGAAGGTGTCATTAATTACACCCATCAATTCATTATAGGTATTTGAACAATTCAAAACCTAGTTATTCCCAAGCTTTCGGATTGACCCATTTGAATAATAGAGGTTTTCAGGCATGTTGAGGAAAAAGAACAGTTAAATTTATTTTTTTATATTTAATTTAACAATTAAATTATTAAATAACTCAATTTAAAAATAAGATAGGCATATCTTTTTTTGTTCATGAAATACATACATTATCAAGGGTAGACACCCCCATTTTAGGTACAACGGTGGTCTCGAATTTCTTAAATGATGAATCATTTGGGAGAAATTGAATATTTAATATTTAAAAATGGAATAAAAAATATATATAAAAAAGGATATTTTTGTTACCGAGGCATCCAAACACCTAATACATACAAATGATAGATCCGGTCTAGGGTAAACACCTCATTATAAACCCATTAGTGGTATCAAATATTCTATATAACTCTCCATTTGGAAAATGATCACTTGGAGGTGGATCCAGCTACTAAAACATTGTCTTAGTGAGTTGTTTCTATAGGTAAATGGGTAGTTTTTTCTAGTTTTATTACTTGGATTATAGTACATTGTGCCTTTTTATTCCTTAATGTATTCTGGTACTTTAATCATAGTGGAGTTTTATTTTTATATGAATACTATCATGCTTCTTTTAAATTAGTATTTTTGGTGGAAAATTCATTCCCATGAGCATGTTTTATAACTCCTGGTGCTAGTCACCAATCTATGGTTATTGGGAACGTCTTTCGGTCTATGCTAGGGTTGTCCTAGTTATCGGGCTACCACGGTACCCAAGATGGTTTATTAAAAAATGGTAATAGAGGAAGTTGAGTTTTTTCATTAAATTAGTATGCATTTGTAAAATCATTTTGGATCATAGGAGGTAGTTGTGATTGAGTGTTTGGCTATATCACACTACAATGAACCTTATGTTTTCATTGGTGGTTTGGGAAAGACCCCTTATATATTAGTTCCAGTATTTTACATATTTTGATCTATATAAAATGACATACCAAACTTTTTTTCTTTCCATTAGGATTAAATTAACTCATTACATTGTTTGAGTAATACCTAATGTCATCAATATTATAAGATGATGTTGTGTAACATCATTCATTTGAGAAGACTAATGAATTGGATCCCGGAAGAGACTTTTTCTAAACCATAACATGTGAATCCTCTAGTGTTATCAAATCTTGATGAGGTGATTGTGTGTACCATCAAATCTTCGGGACATGCAGCACCTTTATTACCCATTCAGAAACCAGCTATAGACCCTCAGGGGGTTCCCATTGAAATTTCCCTCAAGAGTTTCTTCAAAAAATAAGACAGTTTTTAAAGGCTCCACCAATTCTCAACATGATGATGAATGGTTGGGTAGGAATGAACATATTTTTGAGTTCATGGAGACACTGGATGAGATTATTTTGAAGTGTTCCACCTTTATACTTGACACATAGTGTAGAAGATTTTCGGATACAGTGGTGATTTCAAAGAAACATGAAGGTTTAACATAGAAGGACTTTGAGGTTATTTTAACCAAATGTTCTATTTAGAGTAAATGTTGTTGGCTAAAGATATGGAATTTTTCATGATTGACTAGGCCAACAAAACTCTAACCGATTATTCAAATTGCTTGGTGAATTGGTGTGGTTGTCACCTGAGATTATCTAAGGAAAGGATTCTGGATTGACACATCAAGTTATGACTTCAGTTGAATATCCATTCCTAGTTCATGATGCCGAAGCTACACACATACGTTAATGTTATGAATAGGGAGATTATTGTGGAGATGGACATGGTGGGAACGTGAGGGTTGATGGGAGTTCCTTTTTCACCAAGTGACATCATGAATTCCTTTAAATGAAATCGTAATCGTGATGACTCTCATAGTGCCTCTCGATAGTAGGGTCATTTTCAGACTTCTGTAGTGTTGATCAGAAGAACGTTAGCATGATACCAGTGTGGATGACTAGGAATTTAAAAGATTTTTTATAATGAGGAACTCAATAATATTGGCACCTTCCGATGTTAAGGGATCGTTAAAAAGTTTTTCCAGATGTTTTTCACAATGCGTAGTGGTATGGGATCATTTGAACCAAAAAAATGGTAGAGTAGTAGAATGTTTCCTTTGAAAAAGTGTTCTAGAAATATGAATCTATAACAAAGATTCCCCACACAGTGCAAGAGTCTCTTGAAAAATCTGATACGAGCTTAGTGACTGTGACAGCTACAATTACTATAGCTGCATCATTATTGACTGATTTTTTTGATATTGGTGTGTCTGACTCATTTATTTCAACTCGCATCAATAATCTTCTTTATCATCCTATGTAGAAACTATCAATGTAATGTATATTACTACACCCCTTAGTACTAAGAGAGAGTGGGGTATACATTGTCCCTCTTGTGTCTTATCTTTATAATATATCTAACTTTATTTGATTTTTATCGTTCTTGACATGAAATCATTTGACATCATATTCAAGATAGACTAGCTTCTTTCCAATAATACTCATAGTGATTGTAATCTTCAATAGGTCTACATTACTACCCCCAATGGTGTGCCTCTTATCTTTCATGAAGAATGGGTCCCAAGGCTGAGTAGGGACATAACCTTCTTATCCGGAGTTTTGGAAAGTGATGTTTAGGTTTCTTTTTGACCTAGAGAGAGAATCATTGAGCAGTGTTCTCCATCCAATCATCATTGACTTTTCCAAACATATTTCTTTATAACTTCTCTAGGATTTTAAATGTAAGGGAGACAAAGTTTTCTATTATTTCGGATACTCAAATAGTTTTAATTCCATCTTTCTACATGTCTCCAACTTAGGTAAAGGATATGAAATCCCAATTGGATAAACTTTTAGAGAAGGGATTTATATGCCGGAGTGTGACACCTTGGGTGGTGATGGATCTCTTCACTAATAAAGCAGATGAATCTTTTTTCTAGTCTTCGTATTACCAAAATCCCAATTTAGTGAACACACAGATCCGATTTAAGTCTTCTACTGATCTTCATAGATGGAATTTGGAAATTTCATTTGGTGACTATATTTTCTTGAAAACATCACCTCTATAGGATTATTGATGTCTTGGGAGGAATAGTACACTTTATCCTCATTTTTTGGCCCATTTTCATTGTTTTGATTAGGTGGGGAATGTTTCTTACCATTTAGAACTAAAACTATAGCATATGTCGAAACATAACATGTTCTATATATTGCATCTATGAATGTATCTCTCTAATCTGTCTCACATATTTGAGGTGGAGTGATCATGAGATTAAACTAGATTTATCCATGATTGAACTTCTAGTAAAGTTATTTATTATAAGACCAATGTATTTTGTGGGATGATTATATCTCTAGTCTATGTGCAATGAAATCATTGTTCCAATTATCTTGACACATGGAAGAAGGAGGCACTCAGGAGAGAGCAGTTTCTTCATCTTTTTGAAGTGGAGGCTTTTTGTAGGCTTTATAGGGACAAAAATTTCCATTGGTAGGGAGGTTGTAACATCATGTTATTGTTTCAAGTATTCCAAGACCCTATTGTATTAATGTATTAATATATTATGTTGCAAAATATGATTTATCAGTGAAAATATTATTGAAGTGTTAATGAACATAAATTCTGGACAACATCTTGGAATGTTCAATCAAATATTTTTGGAGTTCGACAAAAATTTATTGTGATATTATGAGGCCTGAAAAATCTTTGTGAGGATAGAATAAAAAATTAAATATAATATATTATGAAAAAAAATAATTCAACATAATTTAATAACTTTTAAACAGTGCATCGTATGAGAAATCTAAGACCACTATTATGTCTGAAATATGTTGTTTACCCTAAGAGGGGTATAACATTCGATGGTTATGGTCATTTGGAAGTATCTCTTGCGAGATATAGTTATTAAATAATATTTAATATGTTATTTATTAAAAATAATTAAATATCACTCAATCAGTGAGACGTAAGGGAAATGAGAGACCCTGATGGGTATAGAATGAGGGTTTGTCCCTTGGTGGTATATAACATTTATAATCATTGGTCGTTTGGATGTCTCTTTGTAAAAATAACCCTTTTATTTTAATTTATTATTAATTTCTATTTTTTATATAATAAATCATTAATATCTCTCGAATGGTTCATCATTTGAGAAATCTGAGACCACCATTGTGTCTTAAATTGGTGGTTCACCATAGACGGAGTATAAGATTCATGTGAAATGGAATTTTTGTTATCTTATTTTAAACTTTAGTTATTTAATAATTTAATTATGAAATTAATTATAAAAAATGAATTTCACTGTTCATTGTTTTCAACATGTGGGATAAACCACCATTATTTACGTCGATCGATCTGAATGCTTTGAAATAACATGGGTTCGAATGGTTCAAATGTCCAAAATGCATTGATGGGTGAAATTAATGTGTCCATAAACAAGATTGGCAGGAATGATGAATTAAATATGGTGTTTCAATTTCTATGTTTTATGTCACCTGAATGACATATCAAAAACCTAACCTTTTTTTCTCTACCTTGGTTTTTTCAGTCAAGTCTGGGTGATCCTAGATCTATCATGCAGTAGATCGGTAGACCTTGGTTGATCCGATTTTGATTTAATTTCTATATTCTTATCCCCTAGAGTGTGTGAGGTTTTGTTCTTTTGAGGTATTTTTAGTTGTATTTATTTTATTTATGTTCTTTCTATATTATTTTCTTCTCCAAATCATCTCTCTGCTATAACATTTTCATTATTGATCGAAATTGTACGACGTCTGTACCATTGAATTTGCCTCGACGAGTAGAATAAAAATAATACTTTATTTTTTGAAGGATACAATGTATTCCCCTATTTAATTTTTCACATTTTAATGGATCATTGAAAATAAATTTTTAAATGATACATTCTAAATTATAAATTGGTAATTTGTTAAAAATTATCCTAAAATAATAGTTAGTGGATAAATTGTAAAATAAATTATTAGAAATTAATTATACAAATTATTATACTATAATACTAAGGTAATAATCAAGCGACATAGTTTTTTTAAATTATCATGTGATAATTATGTGTTTTATTAAGGGATAATTATCATTATTTTCAAATTATAGTATCAAAAAATTATCAATGATAATCTCAGTAGAATATAAAATGACAAATCAAAAAAAAGTTTTCAAATGTTGTTTATCATATTATCACACATAATATTTTAATCAATAATTTGAAATTATCTATGTGGTATGAAATATTATCATATTAAATATTTTAAAAAGTAATTTTGAGATTATCCTAGAGAAAGAATGTTTCATCGTATGTGTTATTTTATTTTCTTTTGAAATAAAATAACTTGTATTTGTTTTTGTAACCATTGATGAAGATCAAGCATAGGTGGGTTGATGCTTACGATAATAAGTTTTTGAGGAGGTGTATTGAACAACAAAGGGTGTATTATTGTTGCTGCTGACATCAGTGACATTGATGTAGGTGGTTCCATCCCAATTATCCAAATTGATTATCCTTGTATTGCTAGATTTATTTCAATTTTTGACTAGAATTAAATTTCACAAATTTTGTTTCAATTGAATTAATAAAAACTGATTCCCGTGAACTAGGAAATATAAAATATTTTTGGGATTAAAATTTGGAAATCCCTCAATTCCATTGAGTTGGTTCGTGTTCATGGAAATTGTCTGATTTAAATTATTGAATTTAAATTATGGATTTGATGAATATGGTCTCAATTAAATTGTTGAATTTTAGTGTGGAAATAAATAGATAAAAATAAAGAACGGGTTTTGAATGGATTTAAATTTCTTGAAAATGGTTTTAAATGAATTAATAGAAATCCAATGGTTTTATCTTGTTAAAAATTCATGTTTTTTTTATTAAAACCCATTTTTGTTTTAAATGGAAATAAATTGGCCTTTTTGAAATGGAATAATGTGATTTATTGTATTTTAAGAATTTTTAAAATAATATTCCCATCATTTAAGAACAAATGAAAGCCTTGGGTATTTGGTGAGTTATACTGATACACTCTATAATATTACAACATTCTAAAACATTATATTAGTAGGACACATCCCCAATGGGTGGGTGATGAGTGCACTATGGCCAGTGTTTGGGGGACGTGAGTATACTCATTTTATTTTGATCACTTTGAGACTATGTAATCCTATAGATTGTTAATAATATCATACCTACATGGAAGATGACCATATTTATACCATGTTATTTATATTTGAGATATTATTTTATTCCAATTTTTTTTAACATCATTACATGCCTATTAAATATACATAAACATTTTTTTGTATCTAATTTATTTTATCAATTATTTTTTGAATATTCCATCATTTTTAAATCCATTTCTTATTGTATTTTTAAATCATTTTGAAAATGTTTGGAATTGTTTGTTTAAATATGCCTTTTAATTTCTAAACCTATTAATTTTAAAAATTGATGGAATTATATTTGTTAATTAATTGTTGGCATCTATTTTGGCTATTGTGGTGATCCCATATTGGGATTTTTATCTCACACCCTACTTGTGACTTCATGTGTTTGTAGTTTATCTTCCTTTATGTTTGAGCAAAGGGAAATGATCACTTGGAGGTTGATCCAACTGCCAAACCATGGTCTTGGTGAGTTTTTTTCTTGGGGACCTTTTTTTCCTATTTTAGTACTTGTGATGTAGTACATTGGAATTTTTTGTACCATATAGTATTCTACTACTTTACCCTATGTGGAGTTTTTTATATGCATACTATCTTGGTTCTTTTACTTTTTCATTGTTTGTAGTAAAATAATTCCCACATTCATGTTGTGTGATTAGAGGTGCTAATCTCCATTCCATGGGGTTCTGGAACACCCTTTGGGATATATCTATGCCGGATCTGTTATCAAGTTACCAGGGTACCTGGGATGGTTCGTAATAGTGGGTCTCAAAGAACACTTCCAAAATCAAAGAAATTTAGGTATGATTTATAGACAACCCACCTTAGGCATGTATAAATCTCCTCCTCTTATATTGGTCCTTGATTTGGCTTAGAGAAGAGCAGATCTAAGAAAAAGAGAAAAACACTCAAACCTCAATATCTCCGTCGAGAATAAGAGAGAATGATAATGACTTCAGAGGACTCACATACATATTGTTTCATATTCAATCATGATGAAGGAAAGCTTGATCGAATTGTGAATGAAATATATCTCTTGATTCATACATTAGGTCTTCATGAATATACAAAATTAGAGGAAATGGGTTAATCCCACTAGTTCTCAAATTATGTGGAAGGAGGGTTACTATATCATTAAGGTAAGATTTTCCAAATTACCAGAAAAAATGTCATGTGCATTATTTGTATGCACAGTTTGAAAAAACACACAAAAACCATGCATGTTTACCAAGGAATAAGGTCACTTTTCAAGGTTATGCCACATAGATGTGCGCTAACTATTTTTGATGGATCTGTCTAAAAAAACATCATTTTTACAGTTAGGAAAATTTTGCGACAATAATGGTTCTTGGATAGTTTCCCACAATAGATGTGTTTCAGGCTCTGAACAATCCACATAAACACATGAGACCATTTCTATCTCATTAGGAATCAATATTAGGCCCCATGCAATGATTTAGATTGAAATTTAAAGGATCCATACATGGGTTACAAAATAGTTTCTTACAGTCAGAGGAAAAATGTTCAGCTCATACATCAAGTAATCCTTAAAAAATTGAATCACACAGTTTGAATCAATAGTTTTAAATATATGGATGAAATAACCAAGTCGTGAAAGTATATTAAAATTATAGAAATAGGCCATTTTTTTATTTTAGCTCAAAATACATTAAAAACATTAGAATGTGACAATTTCCCATCTAATTAAATAATGTTAGGATTAAAAACATTGAATTATAGAATAAAATATGTGAAAATGTTAGCTTCATAAATTTTTTTCATTTCACAAACATTTTAGTTCTAGGAGGAGAAATGATCATTTTTTGAATCATATTATTTTCTGTTATATTAGATTATAATACATTTGATTTGGTAGTATTTTAGTTCTTCAATAAGTATATTTTAGCTATAAAAATCGATTAATGGTAAATATACATTTACTTACCATTGTGTTTATGATTATAATTAGATATCATTCTATATTTTTTTATGTATATAGGTATTAGGATGGAATAACCATTAGAATATTTATCATGGATATAATTATTAAATAATAATCTGAAAATTGGACTATTTTGTTCATTATCATTTATTATCTAAGGAGTAAAGTTGGTTTCTTGTATGTGTAAGGTCAATGTCCCACTTTTATTAGAGATAATAATCATTTCATATATTAGAAGTATCTAGACCATATTTTATATTAACTGGTGGAGTTAATTTTGGGATGAGAATATATCCATTTAGTGGTATTTCTAAACATCATGGTGAATCTTCGTAGTATTATTATTCATGATGTTGTAACCCCTCCCCCATGATGTGACACTAGGTAAGAGATAGCGTTATATCATAATTTCTGGTTGATTTATATTTCATCATATAGGATTATGCCTTTGTAATTTTAGGTGATTCATGTTTAGAAATATAATATTTTTTAGAAATGTTTCTTCTAGAATAGCTTGTCTATTTCTAGTGGACTAATGATATTGAAAAATAAGAAAAGTGGTGTCTTGTGTTCATGGTTTAAATAAAATTTTATGAATTGAGTGATAATATTGAACTCTTATCCCCACCCAAGGGAATATGATCTATAAGTTCGACTAAAGAGAGATATATGGTATTTAATGATCATTTTTTTGTTGGGTATCATCATATATTTGTAATGGATGTGTATATCACAAGGAAAATTTTCAAATTTCTTTATAGAAACATCATTTTCGTGATTTTTCATTTTGATTTCTTGAAGTCCATAGAAATTATCATGTGATTAATGAAAATAGTGTTTTGATAGTTCATGGAATACTTTAAAGATGTGTTTCTATATTTCATCCCTTTTTAGTAGATGTCTGAAGGGAATTCTGTTGATTATATACAGACTATTTTAGAATTTCTTTAACTATATCAGATGTACAGATACATTTTTATGTGACATTTTGGACCCATGTGGTTAATTTTCTTTATAATTCCATATATCGATAAGCTTGTGTAATCTTTTTATAGAATATCAAACTACTATTTTCTATATTGATTTCAAAAATGTGGAATAGTTTAATAGTGTACATTATATTTAATACTAATTTTGAATGTTTTTTTCTAATATTCATTATATTTTCCCGTTTAAATACATTTAATTTAAATAAATAGTCTTTCATATGAAAATATTTTTTTGGGAAAGAATTGAGTTCTTAAATTATAAGTCAGTTGACTCAACTATTCATTTTTTAAGAAGAATTTGTTGTGTTCAAGGGTTTCATTGATAATTCTTATCTCATATAGACTTTTTATATATAATATACTAATGATATCTTATGGCTATCGATATTTATTCTTTTATAAGTGTAACTATGCTTCCAATAAGATTAGGTTTTTGGTATCATTGTTTTCTATGAATCAATGGTGGAATTACCTTATCGATTAGTGGGTTGTGTCATTCAAATACCACATGATTTCATTTTATATTATATCATAGAAATATTATACTTGTCATTAGTGGAGGATGAAATATACCATTTATTATTATGTTTTTGAGGACATAAATAGTCACAGAATATGTAAATTTTTTGATAATGCACTGAGATGGAATAATTATGGTGACTACACAAGAGATTGTATAATTCATGGAGGGAGATAGAGGTTCTTGCAACCTTTTATAGTGAAATATTAAAATTTGGTTGCCATGGTTTCCTTTATCAATTTGTAGTGGAATTATCTTTTTGAAATAGTTTGTGGATTCATATTAAGAAATATTGATGTAGAAGTGTGTATAGAACATGTTATTTTTATAGGTTTTCTTGATTTATGTTCCATGGTTGGAAAAAAATTAGATTTTTTAATAGATGTTTTTCTTTTGGTGATGAGAGGTCCTAGTTATAATGGTTTTCAGTACGCATAACAATAAATTCATCTTGATATATTCATGAAATATCATTATCTTTGGATTCAGTTATATTTTCATGTTATGAAAATTTCTGTTTAAAAACATCAGTCTAATTGTTTCGTGTTCCAATGGGAAATTTCCCAGCACCATGTTACTAATACACTATTTTAGTATTTAATAAATAAAAAATTTGAAGGCCTTAGGGCCATTGGATGGATTATGTAGGTTTATAAAAGTTGATAAATTTACATTCATTCATTTTTAATTAAGGAATTGGGTTTGGTGGATTCATTTTTAGGGTTGTATTTGGTGGAAATTATATGGTTTGATGGGGAACCAAAAAATGGTCACATTTTAACATGATCGTGAAATTTCACAAAAAGTGGTGAAAAATAAGAATCAGGATTTTGGTTCTAAAGTATGCATTAATTTTTTTCAACCAAAAATATATGGTTAGAACTAGTGGACAATGAAGAAATTAAAGGACATGTTTTTTGTAAGTTTTCATGATTTTATAGTCTTGTGCATAAATAATTTGCCTTTGGTCATGTTTTCCCATACTAATAAATATCACAATCTCATTATTATATATCCATTATAGGTGTTTTAATAGTGGTCTTATATATCTTTTTTTGGGATGGATCAAGATGCAGTTTCAACTATTCTCAAAATAACAATCATATATATTATGAAGAATGTGAAGGAGTATTTTTAGAGGATTTGGGTAGAATAGGGCCACTATAAGTGTTATATTGATAAGAGGATGAATCCTATGGAACATGAGGTTAGTGAAAACTTATTTTAGAAATAATTCCCTAACACTCTGTAGAGAAGGTTTTTAAATGGGTTTAAGTTGAATCCTTGGTTTGTAATAACCATTGAGGTGTTGGGTCTAGTCAGTAAAGTTTCATATCAGTTAGAACTTCCTCTAAAGAAGAATTAGAGTCATAATATTTAATATTTTTCATAAAATAAGTGATAACTTCAAGAAAAATATCATGTCACATATTGGGGAGAGTTAGATATTAAGGGTAACATGATATTTTTGGGGAGGACTATTAACATTTATGACCATTTAGATAGCATGATTTATTAGCATGTATTTAATTTAGATTTATTCATATAAGAGACATGTTTTCATGGATGAGTATAAATAGATGTGTGATTCATAGATTCATTCGTAGTGTTCTGAGTTTTATGGAATATTTATTTTCAATTATGCATATTTGTTTCATTAGTATAATATTTTTTTCATTCATTCTAAAACATTATATTTTATTAATTGTGGGATTAATTTTCAAATGGTGTGTTAGGGGTTTTTATTTTGTGGATTCTCAAGTTTTGGGTTTAATTTTTATATGAATATTAATAAATTTTTAGATGAATCTAATGTAGTGTTTCAGATTTAACTCGATCCAATAGTCTGTGGAATTGAGGATTCGGTGGTGGTGGAATTTGGGAATAAGTTTGGGTGAATGTTTAAAGAAGATAATTATGTTAGAATAACATTTATCTATAATTTTATAAGGAAATATAACGACATTAAAAATGATGTTTCAATAAGAATAGTTTGCTGGAGGAGAAGAGTTGTTACCACTAGATGAGTTTTGTTCTGATTAGTTATATTATTAGGTAAAATGATATGTAGTTACATTATGACTAATTTGTGAGATTTTTTATGTTCCTATAGGTGACAGTGGTTCTATCATTACACCATTGTATATTGGATTACTCTATTAATATTTATATTTCACTATTGAGGCATTGACTTCAAATCCTTAGTGTTGTTCTTCTTGGGATTGTTGTACTATGGGGGTTCTGTTGCAGAATGATTTTGGATTCGGGTATATTAGGTTCTTAGTATATATTCAAGGATTGTATCATGATTTTTAAGTCTTTTATAATTGTTAGGTTGAAGTCACATCAATGTGGTGATGTTCGTTATTTTTATTGATCTTAAATACTATTCCCTCAATATATTTACAGAAATGTTGTTGTGATTATCAAGGCCAACCCCCATTGTCCCACAATGAACCTCATGACAGTCTGAATTTATGTCACAAAATTTAATATATAAATAAAGGTATAATACCATATTCTATTAAATTTATCTTACCTTATCTAAAGGCTAAGTGATTTATGGATTAACTTTGGAGATCACATGTCATCATTTGGTTTATCAATGTTCTTTTCATTGGGAGATCAAATTTGATTGATCCATTGTTCTCTTCTCTTTAATATTCCACTTATCCATATTTTTATATACCTTCTATTTGGTAATGCTATTGTAATGGATATATTTTAGTAAATATTCTATGAATTTTTTAAGGAAGATTTATAAGGATATGTTTATGGAATATCCTAACATGTTTGGAAATGTCTAACAATTTTTTTATTATCATTCTATTGATGATATTTTAGGATGTTATATTTGAGGCATTATATTATAAATTTATCCTTCTTGAATAATTTTTAAGGTTGAATTAACATGATTTAGTTATATTTGTGTAAAAATAGGATATTCATCTGATGAAAATAATAATCCAAACTTGAATAAATGGTGAGAATGAAGTTATTATGAATTAGTTTCATGTGTTTTGTTGTTATTATTATTTTCTGATTATTGTTAATGGTTTATTTAAGAATTTAATGATTGTAAATATTTTATTTCTCTATTAAAACATGACTAAAATTAGTTAAATTATATAAATAATGCAATGTAATGGATTAACAAGAACCCCAAAAAAATTTTACATGATGTTATCATTTTTGAATGGTGTTTTGATTCTCTTTTGTTTTTATTTTGAGTTTATGGGTTTATTATGGAATTAAATTTTAACTATAATTGATGTTCGGTTAGTCAGAGTTATTTTATGGTGGATTGATTTATGTGGCAGAGGATAATAAAATGATTGTGGGGTTGATGTTATTGTAATGAAGTGGCGATTTTTTTGGGTCATGTGGTTTATTTTCTTTGAATATGGAATGTGGATGAAATAAACTAAAAGAATGGTTGGAATGGGATGTGTTGATGCAATTGATGGGATAGAATTACGTAAAGAACTGATAATTTTATCAATTACTAATGTGATTTTTATTAAATTAAATTTCTTTCTATTAATGGGAAGTGCATTGATTAAATATTGAATAATAAATATAAATAAGTTTTATAAAGGTATATTTATTGAATTATGAAACGAGAAGTCAAATTGTTGTTATGCGGTGATGATGGGGATGGGAAGAAATATGGATGAAGGTGGATGTTGTTGTTGTTTTTTGGTGCGAGTGATAAGGTGATAGTTATTATTATTGTGTGGGTGAGATTAGAAGTTGGCCCTTAGGATGGTCATGTGTATTATATATAGTCATTATATATCCTAAAATTACATATGCATCATCACTTGGTCTATTAAATTGGGAGACTCACATGTTTTTTCTTGGATTTTTGGTTTACCTCCCACAATCAATGATATGGGTGATACAAATTGTTGACTACTCTAAATTCTATTCTATCTCATCTAGACATATTACAGTCTATGTTGGTCTAACTAATAGATTGTTTTTAATTTCAAAATGTTGATGTCAAATTAGTGTTCTAGTTACTTGGTTGAGATGTATATGGGGTTAGAGAATTCGGTAAATCTCTTTCATGATGTATTATCAGTCCAACGATGGTTTCTATTAGAGATATTAAAGTTGTGTGATATGTGTATATGATAATGTTACATATGGATATGGAATGTAATATGTGGTTGTGATTATATAGGTGTATATGTGATGTTATATATGTATATATATATATTAGTGAAGGGATGGTTGTGCATGAAAGTATGTCATTTGGCAGTGTACAAATCTACGTCAACATAGATGTGGGTATAGAGTAGCTTTCAATATGGACTGATTTGATTACTGTGTTACTATATTTTTATATGGATATCGTAGGATCCTTGAATAATTTTAGTGGTATAATACCTTGTATAGGTAACTAGTAGGCTTCTTAGTTTACTAACAGAGTCATTAGTATATTTTTATATATTTTTTCAAGACATTTTATGGTGGATCCTAATGATTATACATGTATGCCTACCCCTTTATATATATGACCAATTAATTATAGATTTTATTTATATGTTTTTTAACCATTTTATATATTTAAATTTTTATCATGGAGATTTTATGGTGTTCCTAGAGTCAAAAGAACATGAGTTTGATTTTTTTGTATTCTTATAGAGACATTTTGTTTAATTTTTGGAGTTATATGTATTGTGTTATTATTTTATTTTATGTCATGTCATGTGGATTTTATTGTTGGTTATCTACTATATTACTAGGATTTTGGGATTAATTATGAAAATTATTTTTGTTTTATACAATTTATTCTTTTAGCCAACACATTTTTAATCAGAGGTAGGATTCAAGGTTAACAATTATCTTGAATGCTATCATAGGAGGTGTTTTGGTGGGGTTATTCTATTAAAAATTAAGAACCCAATGGATTGTGATGATGTGTGAGGTAATATTTGTCCATATGATTAATGTAAATATATGATATGGTTAGTTGAGTGAGATAGGAGAATGATAAATGTAATAAGATAGTCCCATTAATCAAAATAAACTTTATAGAAAGTGAATGATTAAATAACCTATCAACAATAATTTTAAGGTACATCTCGGATTCCTAATGTGTTAAACCGTTATATATGTTTCTAGAGATATATTCCCAAATTAGGGATATATTACTATGAATGGAAAGAATAATTGACATAGGTTAAAATATATTCCTAGAATATTGATATATGAGAAGGAAACAGATTATATGTGATGATTATCAAGATGAACATAGTTTGAATCAGTGATAACTGATGAGATTTTAGAACAAATATTCTAAAATACGATCTTGTTGGGATTAATAAGTTGAATAATACCTGATGAGTTCATGAAACAACCTATGAGTTAAACAAAGTGGCTATACATATTTTAAGAAGTATTTCTATTTCATCATTTCCAGATGTAGAACATTACATTGAAGATAAATATGTTTTCGTGGTTGAATGATGATAAGTGAAATTTTAGGTTAGGAATTATGGAATTGGATTAAAAAAATAAACATAAGGATAATGGAAAATAATAATGAATTTGAAATGAAAATTTATAAAAAATAACTATAAGTGATAATGTGACAATGTTATCCATATAGTAACTCTGGAATAAACCATATTGATAATATAATTGAATATGTGTTGTGAATAAAAAAAATTCATTTTCCTAGAAGAAAAATGTACATCGAATGATTTTTTATTTTCTAGGAGTGATATTTATAAAAATATTTAAGACATATAATAGGTCAAAAGGTTCTTCTAGAAAAATTTTGTTCTAGAATATGACATGAAGAATAAAATATTATGTTATCAAAATTTATGTTTAGATAAGTTTGAATTTTTTTGAATGACTACCCTATAATTACTTTTTACAAAATGAGAAATATATTTTATGTCAGAAAAAATCTAATGAAATATTGAGTATGATTAACATTGAAAAATATTGAAGGGAAATATAACATGAAGAATCAATATCTTAATTGTAATTATGAAAGCATTAATGTGAGTATGATCTAGAGGATAAACACAGTTGGTGATTGAGAATTATCTTGAAACATAATTCTCATGAAGGACATTCATGAAGTGAAATAAGAATTATGAAAAATTAGTTCATAGAAATAGTGATTAATGGTAGTAGAAGAAGAATATGAATAAATTATTTTGAAATATGGAATTTGGAAGAATAAGTAGAAGTAAATAATGAGTGATAAAAAAATTTCACCAGAAGAACTATGATATTTTAAAATTTATGTATGGCTGACATTACTCTCCAATAATATTAATCATAATTTAATATTGGAAATTATTTTATATGATAATATGACATGGTCAATATGTTCTATAGAAAAACAAGATGATTTTAAGAAGTCCAGAAACCATGAATATCAGAATCTCTGAGGTTTGTGTTGTATTGTAGATATTTTAGATACCATATTGTTAGGTTTATTTAAAGTGGTCTATTTATGAAAAATAACACCAGAATCATAGAAGGTGTACTAGATTATGTTCGAACATCTAAATTTGACATTAAATTATCTTTAGGTTTTCTAAATAAAATCTTTATTATGTGAATTATTGATTTATTAAGATAAGAAAAATTAATATTATGGTGTTATGTTTTTTTTCATGAATAAAATATCATGGGTATTATACTGAAAATCAGTTATGGATTTTATAATTTTGTGAATAGTATTTAATGAGGAATAAATGAAATTCAATCATTAGAAAATAAATTTTTATGGATTCAATAAATAATGAAGACCTTATAAATGGGAAAAATTGAAATTCAAAAGGAGTAAATACTAGTGTTCAAGATACCATGTTTACTAGAGTTTTTAATAATATATGACAGGAATAAAATAAATAAATCCCATTCATAATAGATTTTATGATGATGATAATATAATAAACTGTAGTGATATATTGGGATGTGCTTTATTGAAGATCATTTTGTCAAATAACTGATTCTATCTTACATGTTTTGGAAGATCCTTTGACATATTTTAATAGAGTTTATATTAAAAATATATTTTATATGAATTTAATGGAATAAAGCCCCAAAACAATTTCATTTTTAGGAAGTTTTAAATTTTTAAGATTTTGGTTGATTTTTTTTTAATGGTTGAATTTATCATATTTTTTTGTTTTAAACTTTTTTTGATGAATGTGAGATATCCTAGTTTTTATTTTTTGTTTTTGGAAATAAATTTTGAACCTGAATATGATGAATTTAAGGAAATTATACATTAATTTTAATTATCAATAATTTCATATGATAACTGATTTCTGAATAATTTTGTGTCACCCCTATTAGACATTTCAATGAATTATATTTGAACGTTCAATTTCATGAATTTTATTCAGATAAATGATTCATATATGAATTTAATTATGTATCATAATTATTGTCCGTATCATAATATTTTTGATTCAATATTCTATTATATTTTATAAAAAAAATGAATTCCACAAGACTCGATTCTATTTGAATTGGAGGGTGTTTTCTCATTCATTTTCAAAAATCCCATATATCATCAAATATCATATGACTATTAATAAAATAATGTAAGACATATAATTTCCAAAAATAATATGTAGAGTTCTGCAGTTATTTCAAAACTAAATATTATTTGAATTATTTTATCACATATGTCATCATTGGGCTTAAGAAATGAATTTTTTTGGAATGAACTGTAACACCCTGAGATTTTGTGAGTTTTTTTGAATTAATTTAATCCTTTTTATATATTTTTCATTTCATAAAAAAGTGAATATACATATATTTTTAATATGAAGGTTCTATTTTTTAAATGAGTTATACGAAACCCTAAGTTATGTATGTGATTCACGCATTACCAAGCATGAAATGGAATGTAATATCCAAATGGATTAAAATATATTAAAATTTTTAATTAGACTTGATATATTACATATATCATGAAATGTATACGATATCCAGTTAGTGTGCATCACACATAACAACAAGTTTCATTGATGACTTCTTTTATATGCCTTTCTTAGTTTAACTGAAACCAAATTATTATTTAAATTTTATAATATAATGTAAGAATATATAAACTAGCTAATAAATTAGATGTTGTGAATATAAATTTATAAAATATGAAAATATATATTTAATTAAAAATATGATATGAATTAATTAATTACTAATTAATTATGAGTGGAAAGATAAACAAATTTAATATAAAGGGAATATTTTTTTTATTCTCACAAAGCTGATTCATCTGAAAAAATAAAGTAATTATAATTAGTGATTAATTGTAACTATATATATATATATATATATTACATATTCAATAAAATATATTTTATGTTCATTCTATATATTTGATATGTACAAGATAAAAACGAACCCAATATTTCACATAAGAATAATTATTTTTGTAGAGGTAGCTTTAACACCTTTTAATGGTAACCCTATCTTAATCCAATTTTTTAAACTTTTATAAATTTAATATGTCAAAATAAAAATTATAGTTTATATTTCGACTTAAAAATAATGTTATTCTAAATTTATAGTATTTTTCTGTGCTGTATCATTTTTGATGATTTAAGAAAAATAATGAATTTTGATTCAAATATTATTTTTTATATAATTTATTTGTAAGAATAAATTTTATTTGAAAGTGGTTTTAATGTTTAATTATATTAATATTTTATCAATTAATTCAATTTCGGTCATTTTAATCAATTTTACTTTGAAATTGAATATTAAAATATAAAAAACATTTAAATGTTTTTACTTTAGAGACCCACGTTTCTATCATGTGTATGGGATTAAATTTAAATTAATTTCTACAAGTCATGTGATAAGAATTAGGAAAAATGATTCAATATTTTGAATCATAATAATTTATAATATATATAAATTTTAACATAGTTTTTTATCGATAATATTAGTGAAACTAATTAAAATTAATTACAATGGTTAAGGGAAAATTAATCTATACATGGGACAAAATCTTAAACTTAAGGGCACAAATGACCTAGAAACTTATCCAAAATAGATTTTATGGAAATATTTATATTCTAAAATACATTTTATATATTTTTTACAAACATGGTATCCATTTTAAATGAAAAAAACGAGGGTGAAATTCCCTTTAAAAGTTTTTAGAAGAGTGCTACTCCTCCTCCACTATAAAAATGCCTCCTCTCCTTCGACATCCTCACACTGCTAAATCCAACTAGTATAGAACAATATCTTCCAATAAATATCCAAAAATCCCTTATCTTAAAAATTTATAATCAACATGGAATGAAATATATCCAAGGAATTTCTTTTATGTAAAAAAAATTATATAACAAGATAAGAGGTAACATCTTTCCTCAAGCTCTACAGTTTTATTTCCATTATATATCCCTTAAAATATTCTTATTACATGATTATATAATAAAAACTATCCTCAATATACTGATATGTTTTTTAAATTATTGGTTCTACCTACACATACACACACTTCCATCTAATGGGTAACTAACTTACCCTTTTTTTGTACGGAAACTACCACCTCATGAAATAGTTTTGTTTTTTCATTTGTTACCACCGTTCGTGGATGGGAGTTATGATGGACCCGATGTTTATAAATGATATATATATATATGAAATTTATTGTGTATTTATTCTTCATTAATTGTTTTATTAAAAATCTCTTATACACTCCATACTTTGTAAATATGATAACATCGTTTGTGGACATGTGGAATACCACCTCCTCAAAGAGATATGGCTCATTCACACTATAAATGGAATGAATTAAAGATGATTTTAGTAAAAATTAATAATATTTATAATATAATTATTATAAATTTATCATATTACATAAATATATAAATATATTCCTTTTACATAATTTATTTTATTACGACAATAAATAGAAACAATGTTCATGCTTAAGTACAACATACTGTATCTAAGAACGATGTATCAATTTCATAATTATATATTTTATATATTATTATAAAATCTTTTTAATATATAGTATATATATTTATTTATATTTATATTATTTTATTAATTAAATCATTATCTATCTACGAATATCAAGAATAATATGTCAAGGGTTGTACGAAGAAAAAAGAAGATATTGCCTGAAGTGAAACCCTGACATAGAATTGATAATAAGATGGTAATATTTAGTCATAATAAAATATTATATGTTATTAGATATATGAATAATGTTCTATAAAATATTTATAATAAACTTACATTTATTATAATGGGTGTTTTTACAGGTACAACGGCAGTCAAGACATAAGGTATGGGAGTTCCATCTCCCTTTTTATTTCAATGAGATACATTCCTTATTTACAACTCATTTAGTTTTTTAGTGTTTATAGTATAGATGAATTTATTATAGGAATCATATACATATTATTATGGGTAATTAGATAACCATTTTATGATATTTATTTCATGGGGATTATGTTTCAAAAGATACCAATTTGGTAATGTATATTTGTCTCAATTAGCCTTCATTAAGACACATGCCATGTTATGCACCTATATTTTTCTAATAGATTTATATACTACCTATTAACATGAAATATCATGAATATAATTTTTATAATTATAGATTTAAATATATAAAAATTAATTATTTCTTCCATGATTTAATGTTACCAAAGTTCTAACTCTATATAGCTTAAATCTCATCGTTTATTGAGATTAAATATGATTATTCTTCCATTGATGAAATATAATGATCCATATATCAAAAACACAAATTAAATTTCATACCCTATATATATTAATTTCATAAACATGTAAAGGTACCATTTCACCACTCATTGGCACTTTATTTAATTAAAAACATATTTTTATGAAAATCAGGCATTATAATCATTTATGTCGGAGATCTATGTTATTTAAAAAAAGTGTTTTATAAAAGTTATATCAAAACATGTATTGTAATTTTCTTAATATATATATATTACATTTTTACCCATGTATTAACAATTTAAAAATATAGTTTCAAAATTAATATTGTTGTCATTTTTTGTTCATGGAATTTTTCTATACATTTAAAGTGAAAAAGGAATGTTAAGAAGGAACAGACTTACCCACCAGTATGAACATTATTTCCATGAATGGAACATTATAAACCTATAATGTTTTTATGCAAATTTTTTCCTAATACTCTATAAAATATTTCTATTTAAATTAATTTTTTTAAATGATTTCAATTCTTTAAATAAATACTTATATTATTTTCAAAGAATTTTCAAAATAAATAGATTTATAAATATTTTCAAGATTATTTTATACATTTTCAAGGAAAAAAATTTCGAATTTTTTTCAAGAGTCTTCATAAAGATTCATGGAAAATGGTTATAATTTTTTTTCGAGCTTCTTTAATAATTTTTCGTGGAAAAGGTTTTCCGAAATTATTTTATGCCTTCTTCTAATGTTTTCTAAGTGGTTTCAAATATAAGGGTTTTCAATTTTTTATATTTTTAATATACTTTTTTCAAAGATTAATTAATTTTTCACTCATGTATTGTTTTTAAATGATATTTTAAAATTACTTCACATCATATATAACATCTGTTGGATTTACTCATATATTCTAGGAAATGATGGAAAGGTTCTATTCATATTTATTCTATGAATGGATTATGATTTTATGAAAAGATGATTATGAAAACATACTACTATTTAATGGGTTATATTTTTAGGAATCTGATTCATCATTTTATTTGTTATATTCTTATGAAACACATTTCACTTCAAGAGGATATACCTTGAAAGAAGCTTATGAACACCAGTTCTTATCATTGGTTATTCTTGAATAAAATTATTCTAAAACCTATTTATTTTCAATAGGTTATCATATTATTGAATATATATCATACACATTTAATATCATTAGTTATGATATGATGTTTATGTAACTGATATATTTTTATGGGTGATATTATGATACATGTTTTTGTTATCATTTAGCACATGTATGTATGATTTTATCTTGTGATGGGTGGGATCTGTATCTCCTACAAATACATTGAGTAGTGATTAATGTTTTATGAGATAAAAGGGTACACAATAGGGAATCCCAAATCAAAAAATAGGGTACATGGGAGGGTACCCAAGAGGTCATCCCACATCAGACACAAGAGGACACTTGGGAGGGAATCCCAAGACTAAAAAAAAGAGGGTACACGGGGGGGATCCTATGCTTAAAGAAAGTACAATGGTGACAATCCCAATCCTATCATGTTATGAAGGACTTGGTTTGAATCATTGACCTAGCTTATTAATATACTTATGAAAAATTCCATCTCTTATTCCATTGTTATTTCTTCAAGGGATATGTTATTAATTTTCTTAATGATTAATTTCTTATAAAATTAAAATTTCTATGTCATGATTCATGTTTTTAATCTTTGATATTCAAGGAATGATCAACTAATGATCATGACCATATTCTCATACCCTTATGTCCATAATATGCTTAACCATTTCCTTTATTTACCCTTTCTAGTAATTTGATCTCACCACTTTCTCACGTTTACCTTACCCTACATATGAATGAAGTTTGTTATGTATAATTAATAAGAGGGTGGTATTTTTGGGGAAAAAATTAATATATTTCCCTGAATTATGTTATTTTTTGGTCCATGTTTCCAAATAAACTAAACTAATAAGACCTTTGGGAATCCTTTTTTGTAATGTTTTAAGTATTCTGTAAAAGGGGTATAATATTAATCTATAAAAATAAATGGTCAATATAATTGGTATTTCAGTAAAGTTTTAATTTTCCTTTGGAAACTAGGATTAGGAAACCTTAGTGAGAACCCTAAGGAGATGTCTAAGGATAACTTTCATGATATTGAAAAGTGTATGAAGATATCCTAGAATATTGGTAAAGGATATGGTTAGTGTTTTCTTAGTAATACTTCCATGTTTGTATACAATAAGAGGATTTGGATTTGGAACATATGTACATAGGTGTAAAAACTATTTTACATTGCACCAGTCCTGACTCGGCATGACCTGGTACTCAAAAATGTACCTTACTACACAATTAGTTTGACACTATTAAGGGATATTCTTTGGGAATTGACCAAATATTAATTAACCATCAGTAAATATTTAAAAATAAGTTATCTATGAATAACCTAGGTTAAACATATGGTGTGATATATTAAATAATGTTTCATTATTTATACATCCTATAAGTAATTATTTTTAATGATTATATTTTTTTCTACTATGAAATGTATTTCTCACACAATGTTTTTTGGTTTTTGTCAATTGTAGGAACCAGAATGAAAATAGTTAATTTTGAAATTAAAATAATTTTTTTGATCAGAAGTAAAATGGGATAATCACATGTGTAAAGGACGTTTAGATCATGAATAATTAGATATCATGAAACATGATTAAAAATGAGTAGATTAAAAAACACTCAGACTCACAAAATAAGAAATGTATTAGTGCAAAAAGATTTCGAGTAATGTGGACCATATAATTAAGAATATTTCTTTTACTGCATTTTGAGAGTTCGGAATGAATCACACATGTTAATTACTTACTAGAATAAGATGTTTTTTTACTGTAGAATAAAAGGACAGAAAGTAAGTTACTAAAAATAAAAAAAGTATTTGTTTGGTTAATGAAATTAAAAAGAATATTGGCCTCCCCATGACTTTATCAACTTTTAAGTTAATTTAATTTGTAAGGAATGGCCACTATGAAAATCAATGCCCCAAGTGAAAATATCACTAATAGAATTAGATACATTGTATGGGTAATGGTTTTATTGATGATGATGAGACTACAGATGAAATGTGAAAGGATAAAGGTTTTAGGTAATAGGATGAGGTAGCCTTGTCAATGTATTAAGGATGAATTATAATAATCGAAGATTTTATGTATTTGGATTAAATTTTTATTTTATATGAATAGTGAAATAAGGAATGTTAATTTTATGTTTTTCACTATGGATTTACCGCAATATGTTCTATAATTCCTAATGAATAGAAAATTGATTCAATGGGAAGGTTATTAAAATAGAGAGCACGTAATTAATAAAAATATGTCCCATAATATTTTCCTTATGTTAAGATAATGTTTTTTTAGTAGGATATGTTAGATGTGAATTAGTAAACTGGATGGTAAAAATTACCTTATAACTAATTAAGGAACTCTTGACATGTAGTTTTGTTTATCATTTATGAAGTTTACAAAATTTCTGGATTTATGAAATAATTCAAATAATATTTGGAATAAGGAAACAATCATGTTTTTTTAATAAGGATTTTCATTTATTAAAGTTACTACCATGTTTGAAGGGAATTTGTGAAGAAGGTATTTACGTATTTGGTTTTTGATAACCAAAAGATACATTAAGATATATGGGGGATCGATGCTATTCTACTTTTGGTAAATTTAGTGAACATATTTTAAATGATTTAGCCTTCCATGTTTTAGATTGGTTATATGGTTAAAAAATTAGGATTTTATTTCTTAAAGACTTATCATTCCATATAAATAATTATACATATCTCATAACCTATTATAAATTGTTTATTGTGTGATAATGATAGATGGAATGGCCTATCATTCTTTTTATGGATCTCATGATCTGTTAATGTAGTACAAATTAAACATTCACCTATATTACTTAGATTAAGAGACAAATTGAATTTTCTTGAAGGAAAAAACTAGGGTAGGGGTGTCATAAAATCATGTAAGTATATATTTTTAAAAAATAAAAATTAAATTTATAAAAAACGATATTGAAGAAAAATATTTTATCATAGTGTATTTGTTTTTTGAATAATCATATATCCAATTAAGTCATCATAGATTTATATATTTTTTATTATTAACTTTATCATGACCTTATTCTCTATCGCTCTCCATTAGAACTTAAGAATTAGATTTCTCTATCATGTAAAATTGTTCACATACTACCAATGATATCCTATGTGGGAAACTAATTATGAGTTACTTTTTAATCCATTAATGTTAAATATTTGTTTTTTAAATGATGTTTTAGTATTAATTTATAAAATATGGGTTTATAGGAAATGAACTATCAAGTATTAAACCATTAATAACATAAACTAATTTAGAGTGAAAAATTTATTTTAAAAGGGGTAGAATATAACACCATGAGATGTTGTGCAATATATTTTTTGAATTAATATACTATTTTTCATTTTTGTTTCATACAACACTAAATCGTTATTTTTTTTATATGAAAGCACTATGTTTGAATTACGTTATATGCAACAACAAGTTAATCGTGTTCTATACACAACACCAAGAACGTAAGGGAATATAATATCCCAATAAATTCCAATATATTTACTATTTTAAGAAAAAAAATTATATGCTATATATATTTAAATTCACATGATACTAAGTTAGTATGTATCACATGGAAAAAAAATTTCATTGACAACTTGCGTTAGATGCATTATTGAGTTTTACTGAACCAAAAAACATTATTAATAAATTATTATTTAAAATATATTTATAATAAATATCAATTAAATTATAGTTTATTAATAGTATTAACGATTTTATGAAAATATATGGTTTTGAAAAATATAATTTTAATTCATTGGTTACCAATTAATTATAAACAAAAATGTAAAACAATTGTATATAAAAATGTATATTTTTATTTTTATGCTCAAGAATCTATTGTTTCTAATAAATTATTGTATTTAAAATTAATGAGTGATATTAAAGTAATATATATATTATATATTCAATAAAAATTTATGATCATAATTTAGATTTTATCAACATATATAAAAGACAAAACAAATAGTTTTTATAAAAATAAGTATTTTTATAAAGGTAATATTACTATCTTTTAATGAAAAATCTATTTTTAGTCAAATTTTTGCACATATCAAAAATATTATATTCCAAAATAAACATCATATTTGTTGTATAAATATAATAATTATTTTAGGGTATGTTTTTTTATTTTTTTGTGATGTTTAAAAAATTTATGAAAAATAAAAATATTGCAATTTAATTCAAAACTATTTTTTATGTAATTAATTTATATGGATAAATTATATTTAAATTGAATTTTTAAAGTTTAAATATATTTTCTTTTATAAATTAATCCACTTTAATTTATTGGAATAAATTTTACTTTGAAATTGAAAATAAATACATAGAAATTTTTTGAATGTTTTTATATTAAAAACCTTCATTGTCGTCCCATTTGTGGTATTAAATTCAAATTATTTAATTCAAATTATTTGATTTTAATTTGTAAAATATTATTCTATATTTTTAATAACAATAGTTTTTAATTTATTATAATGTGAAATTTGTTTTTAATCCAAAATATTAGTTAATGTAATAAAAATTAATTACAACGACACAGTGAAATTAAGATTAACAAGGGACTAAATGTTAAAAATAAGGGGCCAAATGTCCTAGAAACTTATCCAAATGTATATTTATGGATATATTAATACCATATCCTTGTTTTTACTTAATTATAAACATCATTGGAGACACATTAACAGAGAATAACATGGGTGGAATTCCCTTCCAAAAAATTTACCAGAGTGCCCCTAATCCTCCACTATAAAAAACATCTATATCCACTTTCTCACACATCTCAAGTCAATTTTCAAAGATTAATAACTGAAGAAATAGATATAAAATATACCATCTGTCATTATAGAAGCCACATTTTGGAATAATTCTATCCAAGGATTCCATTTGGTTTAATCTAAAATAAATTACCCAATGAATTGGTAACATCTTTCCCAAGCTCACTAGATTTATTTCTATTATCCACCAACTAAAATACCAATATTCTATATTTATATCATATAAACAGAATCATAAATATATTTTTATATATATTATATATTAATGTCTCTACCTATACATACACACACATTTATCTGATGGGTAACGAAATTACTCTTCTTGTGTACATTGTACTATCACCTCACTAAAAAATATTGTTTGTTATTCCTTTAACACCATTTATTGTTTTTAATTATGGTGGAAATTCTATTTATATATTATATATAAATTTTATTTACTATTTATTTATTTTTATTTAATTATTTTATAAAACATAACTTAATACTTTTCATCTTTTATAAATATGATAACATCGTTTTGTGGAGGTGTGGATTGTCGCCTCCCCAAAACGATACGAACCATTCACACTTTACAAGGAATGTATTATAGATGTATTTATTGAAAATATAAGATATATTTATAACATGATAAATCTAATTTAATGATATTAAAAAATATTCATATATTTCATTTAGACACTTTCTTTCAATATGACAATAAAATAGAAACAATGTTTAATCATATGTATTGCCTACCATCTCCATCAACTGTGTATTCCATTTCATATTTATATATTTTATATATTATTAAAAATAAATATACATTTAATATATACCATAATTAAATATATTTTTTACATTATATATGTTTTTATAACATTATATAATGAGATCATGAATAATAAGTCAAAACATGTATGAAAAACAATGTAGATATGACTCAAAGGAAAACTTAACTAGAAATTCTTAATAAGAAGATAATATAATAACATATTTAAATAATATATGGTATTATATAATATTATAAGGTTATGTAAAATATATTTAATAAACATGAAATTATTATACTAGAGTTTGGTAAACGTATAACTAGATTCAAGACATAAGGTAAGGGAGTTTCATTTCTCTTTTTAATTCTTTGATATACATGCCATATTTACCACACGTTTGGTTTGTTTTATGTGTATACAACCCATGTATGTATTATATGATTTCTATAATTACATTAATTAGTATTTACATATCCATTTGATGATATTTATTTCATGTGGGTTATGATTCAAAAGATTCCAATTGGGTAATGTAATTTTGTCTCAATTTTCATTCATTGAGACACATGCCATGTTATTCACTTATATTTTTATACAAGGTGTATATTTTGGATAATAAAAAGATATTAAATTAATATAATAATTTTATTTATAGTTTAATCATCCTTAAATTTTATTCTTTTTATCACTATTTAATGTAGCAAAAGTGGAAACGTTTTATAGCTTCAATATTGTTGTTTATGGAGATAGTTTATGATTATGCTTCCACTAAAGAAACTTTCTTGTATATCTCTCAAGAAACATTATGAAATTTATTAACCTATTTATATTCATGTTATATCCATTTATTTGTACCATTTTTTCAATAATCAGTACAGAAAATAATTAAGAAACTGTTTTCATTAAAATATGGCATAATATTTCTTTTCGGTCATAAATCATTGTTATTTCAAAAAAAACTAAAATGGTTCTCAAATAATTTTCAACTATTAACTTTGTATTTTTAAATAAAATTTTTACATATGTAATACCTTATTAAAAAATTGATTTAAATGGAATCTTCATTTAATTTTCTGATCAAGGAACTATTATAAAGTATTAATAGGGAAAAAATGTTCTTCATATATAGACATACCCACCATAATGACCAACATACCCATGAAGATAAAATTATAAGTATATAGGTTTATTTTTGAGGAAATTTTTTTATATTCATGGTATATGATGAATTTAATTTTTTTATCAATGAAAAATGATTTCAATGATTTTAGGCTTTCATTATAAGATTTAAAATCATTTTCATAGAAAATAGTTTTCAAAATGTTTTCAAATTTCCTATAAAGGTTTTCAAGGAAATTTTTTTCCATAATGTTTCCATGATTCTATATATATTATTATGATTTGTTTTAAATGTTTTTATTTCTTTTAATATGATTTTAAAAAGATGTGTTTTTCAAAACGTTTTCATGAAAACTTCATATGTTTTCAAAAGAAATTAAAATAATATGTTTTAAAAAATTTTAATTTTTCAAGATCCGTTTTTAAAGAAGAAACTATATTTTTTTAATGACATTCCAAATATGGAGGGACCAATCATGTTAGATGTATTGAAAAGAAATATTACATAAATGATTCTTATAATACAGTGGGGAAAAATTATACATGACACATAATAGAATGAAATAAACTATGTCGCTGAATGCTAAATCAATGATTTATTCTTCCTAACCTTGGGACAGATGACGTAATAAGGGTAAGTTCAAATTCTCAGTAGGGGTATGTAAAGAGGAGGTAATAATTTATTGATGACAATTATAAATAATGAAAGGTAAATAACTCATAGTATATTGCATTAAATTAACTGAATAAGGGACGATCAATAATAAAATGTAAATCACTTAAACTCACTGCATTCAATAAATAAATTTAAAATGAAGTGAATCCATAGATATTTCGATGGAATATATCAATGGTGAATAATAACTGAATATAAATAAATGAAATGATTAATTATTGGATGTATTGATTCCTTTTTTACATGGTTACTTTACTGTTAATACCTTTCACAAGAGGGTTACCACATAACAAGTAAACACCATTTTAATTTGGCCCACAAATTTATCTAATGACACTATCGATGCATCAAAGGGATATCTATAATTATTCCCCACCTGTGTTGTACAAGTCCAAAGCATTCTTCATATCCTAAAAAATTCACATTATCAAAATATCTATATTAAATAAAACATATATATTTACCATTAATTACCCAATAGAGGCTATATAACAACAAGGGTTGTTGAAATTAATGAATGAAAATACCATTAGAGGTAAATTGAAAAAATAATATGAGAAATGTCATTTTAATTGTTACAATGTGTCCCATACCACCATGAAACAAGTAAATAACAATCCCCTTGATTGAACAATATTGAATGAAACATAGAATATCATGATAGTAAAGAGATTCATTATTAAACATGTGAAGGTTTAGTAAATAAAACAAATAAATGTGAATTAGTGCATAAAAAAATAAGCCTCAATGAAATGTAAACTAGGATGACATCCCATACCATGAGTTTTACTTATCACACTTGTCTTTATCCTAATCAATAATAAACATATGATAATTTTTGAAACAATTGATTAATTGTTTTATTTTTTATATTAATTTGAAATTACTTATTACATTGTTGTATACAATTACTTAAACAATTAATTTTTTATTTGGTGTTTTGACCAAATTCTCTTCATTTTATAAAAAAACATTGGTAGGTAAACCATGATAATATGGGTAATTATATAAACATTTCATCAATAATATTCATTACATAATTATAAAATTTTTAATTAAATTATAAATTTAAAACCAATCTAGAATGATGGTAATGAAAAATGAACCAACCTTACAATCACTACGAAAATATGTCATATGTAATAATTAGTAACGTTTCTATTTTTCAATAAACTTTATAGAAGGTAGTTAAGTAACAATATATCTATCCAAAATGAAAATTATATCATAAATACAATTTTATTTAGTCATATATACATATTTATTGTATTCTTGGGATGCCAAAAGGAATCAAATTCGGTCGAAGAGGTGGTAGTCCACATGTCCACGAATGATGTTATCTATTTTTAAGTTTGTGAAAGGGTTATAAGAAAAACAATATATTATATTTAGATAAATATAATTATTAAATTCAAATCATATATATATTGTATGTCACATATGATTAATTTAATACATCTTTTATTGATTCCATTTATCTTTTAAGAAATCACATCGCATTTAGGGGGCGTTAGTCTGCACGTACAAAAATGATGTTATCATTTTAACAAAAAAAGTAATGTATATATATATTCATAGTAAAAGATTTTAGGAATTTAAAATACTTACTAAATATTATATATAACAAATATAGATAGTGTTTTAATCATAATTTCCACAATGATAGGTAGTAAATGAAAAATGAACAATCATATTTTCACGAGGCAATAGTTCACTGTACACGTTAATAGTATGTTTGTTACACATTAGATGGAGGTGTGTGTACATGAAGGTATAAAACCATGAATAAAAAAATCTTGTTATATTTAAAAACCATTAATTTATATATGAACATGTAATAATAAAAGATGAGATAGTGGAGAATGTAAATAAAATTAATATTCTTTAGGAATGATATTGCCTCCTAATTTGGAAACTCATTTTTGTTTTCACCAAAAGGCTAACGTGGATTGATTTATTTAGAAAAGGAAGCTTAAAAAATTAATGGATGGAATTTGGGGAGTAAATTTGGATTTTCTAGGATGATACTTAGTGTATTGAGAGGTGTTATGATGTGGGAGTAGATGGCCCCTTACTCTGCTGGCACCCCCGCTCTCGCCCCCCACTCTCCTTCTCCAATCTCGCCCTCCTCTAGGGTTTTTGAGAGTCTTCCGGTGATGCTGCTTCTTCCCTCCTCCTCTTACCTCTTAGGCATTTATAGTCTCTGGTTCTCTTCCAAATCTATTCCTGATGGGTCTGATTAGGGTTTTTACCCCTCTTTGGCTCGGCGCCGAATCAGATCTCACCAAGTTGGTACTCGCTTCCCTTCCTTCTCCTTTTTTGGGTTTCTCCTGAAACCCACTCTTTCCTTTCTTCTTCTCTTAGATTTTTCTCCTCACTTTTTCAGTTGGTCTGCTCCGATTAAGGAGCTACACCTTTTCCCTGGCATTCGCACCTCTTTCTGACTTCGTGATCCTCCGCACTTCTCCAGGATGGTTTGGGAAAGTTTGATTCATGAATTTTTGGTATTAGTGGCTCTGTGGCTGTGGATCTTCAAGGATTCTTCATTGTTTTTCTCTAGGGTTCCAGTCCCCAGTCGCCCCTTCATCTTTTTTGGTTTTTGCTTTTTCATGGGTTTTTTCACCTATTCCTTTTGGTCCATGTTCTTCTACCTCATCTGCCTCAACCTTCTTTGACCTAGAATTCCATCGCTTTTCTCATGGTCAGAATTGAAGCGATGGATACATAGGGGTTTTGGACAATGGGGTTCTGTAGTCGTTGATTTTTTTGAGTGGTTCATTTCCATTAGGTTTCCTGATCCAGTTTTCTTCTATCGTAGTGGATCCTTAGGGTATTATTGGAATTTGGTGATCCTATGTTGTTTTTTTATCCTGTGATGTCTTTGATGGTCCTTTGAAGTTTGGTCAGTATTTGAGTGATTGTTGTGTCTCGGGGTCAGTGTTGGATGAAGAACAATCATTTCAGAAGGCGGTTCTGGAGGTGCTACTCATCCTTCGGTGTTTGGTGGGATGTTTTTTTATAAGATGACATCGGTGCATGAGAAATGATGATGTTGGACTCTAGTGGACTTTCTCACCGGTTTGGTAGACAAAGGGAGAAGGGGGACAGTGTGAGGGTCGTTCAACTATTGATAGGGGACGACGATGATGGTGTTTGGAGTGTACAACAGCAACGTGATGTGAATGAGGGTGATTTGTTTTGCGTAGATGACAATGATTTTGATCATATGATTTGCGGGATGTGTATTGTGTGATGATTACTTTTTTTCCTTGGATTTGAATTTTGAATTTGGTTTTATCACAGTGCTGATAGTCTGTGCTTGTATTTTAAAATGGTTTGAAGCTTGTAATTTGAATTTTAAAATCATCTGGTGAATTTTTTTATGTATGGTTCCCACTTTTCATTAATTTGGATATTTTCATAAAATAATAATGTATTTGTGTTGGTTAGGATATGGGAGGATAGGACGCCTTTTATAGAGGAGGAGTGTCGCATTTGAAATGATTTGGAAAAAAGGAATCCCACCAATGATTTTTATATAAACATAATAAATAATGGAAAAAAATAGAACCTAGTAATTATAGGGTCTAAATATGGCCATCCAATGTCTTTTGGATAAGTGGATAGATAATTTGGGTCCTTATATTAATGGGTTTGTCCTTTATAAAGCCTAATTTTTCTTTAATAATTGTAATTAATTTTAATTATTTCCCCTAATATTTTCTATCAAAAACTAATTTGACTTTATTAAAATTTTAAAATTATTATGATTTCAAATTTATAATCCATTTTTTCCAAATTCCATTAAAACAATTATATTTAATTAATTTAAATCTAATCATGTTTATAGGGCTACAATACAAGGTTTGAAAGTAAAAATATCTAAAAGATTTCTATGTTTGTGTGCCCAATTTTAATGAGAAGTTGATTCCAATGACTAAAATTGGATTAACTAATAAAAATTTATACTAATTAATTAATAAATAAAATTTAATATATCATTTATAGATATAAATAAATTAAATGAAGAAGTATTTTCGAATTGAATTTCATTATTTTTCATTATTCATTAAGAAATGAAACTCCATATAAAAACATTAACAATTATACCTACGATAATTTTTTTTGTTTCTACCCTAGATATGATGTTTATCTTGACATATTAAATTAATAATATGGTCAAAAATTGGATTTAAAATGGGTTCTCCATTAAAAGGCGGTTAATGTTCCATTATAAAAACAATGTATTTTATGTATAATATTGGGTTTGTTCTCATCTTATATCTATAAAATATATTCGATGAGTGTAAAAATATTTAAATGGATATATAATGTAAAAATTTTCTATAAAAAAACTATAAAATTTTTATGATAGCATTTTGTTTTAATAAGTTTTTTTGTGTATTGAAAAGTGATCAAAAAATATATCATTTAAAAAAAATAAGGTAATGTCATGGATTTCTACGGTAAAAATATATTTATCTTTTTAAATAAAAATAGAAAGGAAGAGTGAGATCCATTTTTTATTATTGTAACCATATGAACTAGTCAATATGGTAATATCATAAACATGATCATAGGAGAAATGTTAGATAAAAAGATCTTGGGTCATACGTGATTATTACATCCTCGTGATTCTTATAGGTACTCACATTTCATTTTCTAGACCATATTTAATTTAGATCATCTCTCATGTAAATTTGTGGGAATTTTTGAATCATTTAGTGTTTTATATACATAAAAATATTTTTTCCATGGTTAGGGAAAACCATGTGTGTCTTTCCAAAAAACTATAGACATTATTTTGGGGTTCTAAAGGACGATTCATAGTTATTGAATGTATTGACCAACTAAAGTAGATTCTTCCTAAAAAAATGTAACATAAGGTAGTGTAATTTTTCATGTTTTGAAAAAAATTCCTAATAGTGTGAAAAAATAGTGTGGTTAAACAATGTGTTTTATCCAGTATCAGAAAAAATGGTGTCACAATATTCCAAACCATGTGACATGATTTATCAAATCTAAATTTTTATTTTTATACCATAATGTCATTTTAATGTCCACATTATTCTTTTCAATGTAATAGTATCTCATCTTTATAGACTCTAGTTGGTGATTTTGTAAATTATTTGTATCACAATGGTCGTTTATTATGGATCATTAGGTATTGGATCTATTTATAAATTTCATATACCCCTTATTGGTCATTAATTATTATTCTTATTGATCAACTATTATATCCTTTAATGGGACCTTATATTGGATTTTTTATTACAGATCTCGGTTTTGTGACATTATCTAATTTGGATTCTTGTAGATTTATTTTGGAATTTATTTTTGTGGTTTAGAACATCATAGATCAGTTTTTTCTATAGGAATAATTATGGTATGTTGTTTCTCTCACTCTCACTCAACATTATAGAACTGATGAAGTGAAGAAACTTAATTTAAAATTCTAATCTAAGGGTTCCTCTTATTTTCTTAATCTATAAATTAATTTAGGATTATATATCTCATATGATTATTATAATTCCATGTGTTTTGAGGTTGTTATTTTCATAGGTTTTCTTTATTCCATAAATCTTTCTTGCATTTTTGTTTAATTTGGAGTATAAAATTGTTGAAAATCCCGATTTATTTCATTATATTGGATTTTTTTAATGGTTTTAAAAGGGTTTGAGTAATGTTTTGATAAAATGTGTTGGTTTATGGTAACATTTGAGAAATGTTTTTTTTCAGGGTATTGTTAACAGAAATAGTTTAAAATAATGATATGAATGGTTTCAAATATTTAATACCTATTTAATTATTATAATATGGTAAACCCAACTCTTATTGATGATGAGTCATTGGATCCATCCTTATGTTCAAATCCTTCTCCCTAGTACTATTCTACATGGATAATTTATACAATATGTTGCTTTTTTTGGAAAGTAGCCACTCTCGGAATTGAACTCTTACTCATAATCCAATTCTATTAGGGTAATTTGAACACTTGGTGTCCAAATAGTTATGATTAAGTTACAACGATACTAATTTCCAAAGAAATATTGATACCCATGGGCATGTTTTCTCTAGTGATTATTCTAGAAATGAACATTTGGGTGTCTATATAAATTAAATAAAATATGGATATTTGAATGTTTTATATGAATTATGAATAAGATATTTTATCAATTTTTATCAAATTTTGAAGATGTAATGAATTTTAATTTTCATTCTATTGATTTGAAATATTATAAGGAATATCTTATGTGATAAGTAATGAGTATATGTTAGTTTCAGAGGCCCTTATAGTTGTAGTATTGATATATTTTAAATATAAAATATATTAAATTCCATGCATGAATATTATAATAATAAAATTATTTCCCATTTATAGTACATCATATTTGAAATATGAGACCATGGTTTATTTTTGACTGTGGGGGTTACCCTTGGTTCAATAAAAAAAATTCAGTAGGGAATGATCTGTAGAACACTGTCTTTGGATGGTTCATTTAGAAAGTTAATTAAATGTTTTTATTTATTTATTTATTCAATAAAATAACATTATTATATCATTAAATATATTATTATAATGAATCATGAGGTTTAACCACATAAAACATTGATATTCGAGAGGAGGAATATATACCAATGGGTATTGATAAACTTGATTTGTAGATCGATGATAAGAAGGTCAAGGAGATTCATATGATGAATGAAAGGAACTCAAGATTCTCAAATGTCATCACTAGTGGATATTATCTTCCAAAATATTAATCTAACTCTATGTGAAAATATTATTTATGTTTTTTCCCTTGGAGTTTTTTTATGGAATACATATCTATTATTCTTAAATTCCTGACATTTTCCAATCTTGACAAGATACATAAATTTTGACTTGTGTTATTGAACATGTTATTCATGTCGGTAATTCCTCTTATCCACATTCATTTTACATTACATAATCATTGGTTGATTTTGCAATGTGAAATTAATAATTTAACTTGTTCATTCTCTTTAACCCTCATATCTTCACGTTATTCACCATTGGTTCACAAAGACATTTTTCTGCATTTCATAGATGATTTCTTGTGTGATAAAACCCTTATATTCCTAGAGGATATGTAATTGATGAATGAATAATTTACATATATATAAATAATTGTTTTTTCTAGATACAAGGGATACATCTGGGGATTATGAATCCAAACAATGGTAGTAATGTAATAATTATTATTTAGGTAATCAGAAGTCTATTTTCATGCCATTAGAGAATGAGAAATGATGACCATAGATGGAATCCTTTAGTTTGGTGATCTTAGGCTTGTAAAATAGTATAGTAATATATGGTATATTAGTATATAGAACGAAAAATTAATTTCTTGCAAAATCATTTACAACACACCATGTTTTCTGAAAGAACACACAATGTGTATTCTTAGTGTCCACAATGAATATGGTTTTTGGACGATTTAAATATCACATTCCATGTATATAGGTAGGTACACCATATGATCCTACCCAGGAATCCAATTCAAGTAAAAAAGGAAAACACAAAAGAACATGTTTCATTAGACATGCCATATACCTTGAGGGACACAACATGTATATTTATATGGGTAGTCAAGCTGTGTAGAAAGTGTAGATGCTTATCACCCCTTGTGAACGTATGTGTCGTGTGACCCCATTTACTCGCTGTTTGGCCATATTTACATGAAAGGTAGTGTCACATTCTATCCCAATACCTATATATGTGAGGATTATCCCATGTGCTAATATGAGGTCACATGTCATGTGACACCTAGTATATGTTGTATATTTTTACTAGAATCTTCTACTTTAAGTATCTTATTCTTTTGGACAAGTATTTGGTCCAGTGCGTTTCCCATACCGAGTTGTTTTCTTTGTAGAATGTGTTTGTGCCATTTATTTTGGTATTATATAAATGATGTGACGTGATGATTGTGGGATTCTTCTTTCAGGTGTTATTAATTTGTGAAAATGATCGGGTGTGATCATCAGAATGTTAATAGTGTTGATACACCCATATCTCTCTCAAGGGGATGGGTCCCCCATATTCATTATAAATTTTGAGACTACGGTCCCCTGTATTTCAGAGGTAGGGATCCTCTATCAATAGATTCAAATCCATGTTTTTAATCTCCAGTTATGGGAAGGTCCTCCATTGAGTAGTTCTCTCTCAGTTATACTATATAACATTGAGGTGTAGGAAATTCATAATGTTAAGGTGTTAAAAAAGATACAACTCAATAACATAGTTCCCCGTTAGTTTTGATACAAAATGGCGAGGAGTGGGTCCTCCACCAATTTCTTATGTGTTTTTAATGGTGGTTGGATATGAGATGGGGCCTTTAGAGAATTATGTAGACTCCATGCTATAAACAATATTTGATGATGGTGAACCCATTCCTCAATTTTCTAGCATTTATTTTGATCATAACTTATTTTGAATTTTTTTTATTCAATATTTCTTAGTGGGTTGTAGTGTCCATTTTATTATTCTCCTTCTCTTATTATTGGGATTCCTACAGGTTATGTATATACTCACCCCGACACGGGATTTTCATACATGTGTTTTACCTACTACATATGAGATGATGATAAGTGGTGGTCTTTGATGGGAATATTTGTACAATGAGGTTCTAATCATGTTTAGTGGTCAGTATTGAATATTTAGAGCCATGATATCTTTGACTTTTAAAATTTTGAATTGTTGTTTTTTTGGGATAACATTTCTATATTAGAAATGCATATTTCCACTTCTTATCATTTATATTACGTTATTATAGATGATTTATTTCTTGATATTGTTCCATAAAAGATTTATTCAATAGAATTTCATGTATTGTATTTTATCCTTTTACCATTTAATCTATTTTTTTGTGCATACATTTTATTAGGCTACAGAATCCCATTTCAACGTTTCCTACTCAACGCTTGTCACAAGACCCTATCTTGATGGTAGTCGGATGGGTTTGTCTCACTCATCTTTCCACCAGAAAGGTGGGAACTGGCTTTTTGGATTGAGATTTATTGTTATTAAACCATTCCATCTAAGGATCAATGTTTGGATATTGACAATTTTTTAGGATTTGGATTTAGAAGCTAAGGAAATAGTGTCAATGTTTATTGAGTTCATATATCAGTCTAGGGAACACATTTTTTGGTTTGATGATCGACATATCCATTCAATAAGATATTGAAAACCTTATTTCCAAATCAATAAACCAAGACATCAATTTTAGGGAAACAATTGTATATAAATCCTATAAGACTAGATATTTTTGTTTACTTTCCATTCATGAGTCAGCTACCCATATATTCTCATATAAAAATGCTACATCATTTCATGATTTAGAATGTATCTACATTGAAAACCTACTAGGTTAAAAATATAGGGTCATGAAATTATTTATATGAGAAAGGATTCCCCGGTTTAGGTTCACCATAATAACCATCAACGTAATGAGGATTCAATTCAAGTGATAGATATTTGGTCCATTTTTCTAGATGGGAAAAGATCAATACTTACTCCCATTGAGTAGTATGAGGAACCACTTCTTGTAGACCAATTTATTGGTTGAAACCAGATGCATTAGCCCTTTATTCAATAAATTCATGATGAATTTTTCACATCAAGTAGGATTTCTTCTATAGTTTGAGGATCAGGAACCACCCTAAATCTTGGGTGAGTATATTAATTAAAATCCTTGGTTTTTTTAGACTATTTTCCATTTTTTCCATTTTATATGGATTAAACCATATCATATTATGGTATTTGTTTCTAGCCACTTCCATGAGGTAGTGAGTAGTATTTTGGGGTTGGTTACTTAAGATTATGACAAGAAGACTCCCACTAAGAAGGAGTCTGGGTAACCATTTTCAGTCAAGTGTATAACTCTACCAGACAACCGGTTTAGGTTCAAGGGTTCATTGAATATGACTATTAAATGAGGAGATTATGGGGTAGGAATCATTGATATTTTAGCGATGTACGTGTATATCATTTAATTGATCCCCCTTAAGTAGTTAAATTTCATAATTCGTTTTGCTCATGATGAAGGAGAAACACTCATGGTCGGACTGAGATGTGAGAATCTGCAGTGGGGAGATATCTTGGTTTAATCATTAATCATGGTTGTTATTTATCTATAAATCCTTGTAGAACATTTATATGTCACATGATTCCTACATGTTTTTCCTTTTCCTTGAAGGATCATCATTAATGGGATTTCCTTGTCTATATTTATAGACCGGGAGGAAAAATAGAATATTATTTTGATCCCATGACTCTGAACATAGTAAATTTATGTCCTATTGAAATATATCCATTATATATTTCTTCTTAAACATTATCTCTAATTCATGGATAAATTTTTTATCCCTAGGTTGGTTTTTTTTTGTGTGGATTCAAACATGAATGTGTGGATGATGCTCATACCACCAAGACATATTCCATTTTGACACAAATTAAAAAATGTGGGAGGGTAATTTCAACTATATTTGAATAGTGTCGAGGTTTGAAGGAAGTGTTTCCCAAAATTTTATTTTCTGATTCACTATAGTGGTACTGAGGAGTTTATGTGAACCTTGGTCCATGGAAACTATCATGAAAGTGGAAGGACAACTCCTGTAATGAGACGATTACCACCCGAAGTCATATGTAGGATTTGTGGTATGATATGTTATTTGTCTCCCTTATTTTGGGTAATGCACTTGTCACTCTATAATTTCCAGATCCATTGTTTTTTACCCAAATATTTTGATGGGTCGATGGTCTAGGCCTTTGCATCTAAATACTTCTATTTCAATATTTTTAGTAATTGGACATTATTTCTCTTAATGTGACATGACTATTAAAGAATATAAGTTCATATATATTCATTCCACAGTAGATGTTAAAGAAATTAATTTCTTTTAGAATGTTTTATCATGTGAGATTTGGAATTATTCATTGGATTTCACCCTAAGACTACCTCGATATCTTTTCAGCAAATCAGATGACCCATAGAGAGGTCTAGGATTTCAATGTGTATTTTTAATACCATTGATGAATGGTTCTATTGAGACATAATGTGTTCTCATTGAAAGAATAGTCAATTTCTATAAAAATATGAGACTAGAAGTTGATTATTTGTGTTGTTAACCATAACCTAAATTTGGTAATAGTTAAGAATGTGTTCCTCTTTTCCAATATTGATGACCTTTTAGACTAGTTGGATGGTTTGACTTGGTTCTCCATGATCGAAAATATGTCTGACATCCATCGTTGGAGGATTTTTTTGGACTATTTTATAATGATGGTATCCTGATGTCACAGTAACACTATATTTTCATAGTGATTCCTTTTGATGTAAATGATTCTCTTAATGTTTTCATGGATAATAAAAACTAGATATTATATCAACACAAGTGGTGATTCATTGTTTCTCTTCATCGATAACATTTTCATTTACTCTCTATTGGAGGAGGATAATTAAATGAATTTGACAATAGACATATAATTACATTTGGACTAAGATATTCTTGTAGATCTTTTGATGTATTAGTTTTGTATTATTGAAATTAAATTTCTAGGGCACATCATCTCAAAAAATGGTTCAAATGAGGATCATAAAAAATTTTAATATAGTTTTATCTTATCATCCACCCAAGAGCATGATGAATGTTTCGAGTTTCCATAATTGGTAGAATTCTACCAAATAAGGGAATTGAGATCATGGTGTGTTTAAATTTTTATAGAGTTTATCCTAGATACATGTTCATTTAGAGGTTATCAATGAATGATGATTGTTTTAGGAAGATGGTATCCCCTGAAATGGTGAAAATGATCCATGACATATCCTTGTTAGAATCATTCCTCACCAATTCAATGCGTATATGTTAACTTTTGGGAGTGTTTGTAATTATTTTTATAGCCCACCAGATGGTATTGGGTATAAATTCTCTCAAAGGGATCCAAACCTAAGACTGAATATTTGTTACAGATCCAATAAGACTATGAATTCAAGGTATTCTATAATTCTGGGAAGGGAATCATGGTGGTAGGTTACCTAAAATTGAAACACACTTCATTCATAGTGGAATAGGAATCAGATAAGTCATCATAGTTTAATATCACCTTGGTATAAGAGAAAAGTAAGCCAATGTTTAGTATATGGTAGTGAATCAATCACATCATCAGCCTATGAGGGGTGATAGATTATGTTATATTGAATGTGTGGTTTTACATGACCAAATTTCAGAAATATATACACAAGAATAATTTTTTGAAATAGGGGAGGAGACTATCATTTTCCAAGTACTGATCGTATCTCCGATCAGGATGCATATGCTGGTGTTCAGGGAAAACACCCCCATGACTGTATGTCAAGTGAGTAAAATATCATAAGTGTCCTACAATTGGAATTTTGGATCACTATCATGAGGAATAAATTTTTTGATATTGTTTCTCAAGCCCAAAAATTCCAGTAGTATTTCATGTTCAAGAGATCATCCATCATCATGGGTTCCCCCTATGTTTGTATCAAATAATTATGCTTTTTATATGTCATGGATATGGAGAGGTTGAAGAGTGACTTTGTGGACCCAGTGACATATGACCTCAATGTTCCTTTCCAAGTGGATGTCCAGTCTAAGAAAACCACCAATGTTTTCTAGAAAATATAGAAGATTTCATGTTCAGTTTTCAACCACATCTTTGAGGGTCAGTCATCAATTTTATAGGTTACTTAAAATAGTATTTATAAATCAAAAAAAACATGAAACCATTGGATGTATAATATGAAATACCCTATAAGTCATCCATTTGATTGAATGTGGTCAGCAAGACTTCTCTTATGAGGTCATAATCAAAGAAGAAAATGTTGTATAAGGGATAAAATTATATATGAGTGTTTGGAGGCTACTTATTATTCGAGGAAATTTTATGGATACTAACATTATAAATCATTTAAGTTCGATCAATGAGACCATGTGTTCATGATAGTTTCCCAATGACATTGATTATAGAGTATTGATCCAGGAGTAATCTAATTCATCAAAATTAATTGTACTATAAGGGGAATATTTGGGATTGGTTATGTTGTTATCCAAATTTCATATATCCCCACAATGAGACTAAGGATGTGGGAATTTCTGTGGGTAAAAGACGAGGAGATACATTCCCTTCGCTACCCACATTATTGAATATGGAATTATATATATCAAGGATGGAGTCACCTATATAGAATACTTGGTGTATATTGAGTAATGCAATGGGTGACACCAATATAACTGAATCATACCTTTGTTTCGTGTGATTCATAGTATGAGAGAGTGTGGGAGAACTACTAGGAGGGTGAGGGCGATATGCAGGCTCAGTACCACATCCCTTTTCTTTAGCTTACTCTATTTAGGTAGAAAATATTGAATGGCACTAAGAATATAGTTAATATATTTCATTCTTTTAATACTACATAATTTTTGAAGAAATATTTTTAGAGCTTTTCATTATGTCAGTGTGAGTTTCTAGTGCCCGGAGAGGCTTAGTATTGATATATTTCAAATATTAAAAATGACATATCACTAGTGTGAATAATTTTTGTATAAATGTATTTCACATTTTTTAGAAATCATATCGGAAATTCAAGAACATGTTTGATTCAATAATTTAGTGTTTATCATATTATGGACATAAATCTAGTCAATGTCAGACATTCCATGGAAGATGGCCATTGGCAGGTGCATTGAGTAAATTATTTAAGTTTTTTATTTAATTTATTTACTCAATAAAAACAAAACTAAAAATATTAATATATCATTACGATGAATAACCATGGTTAGAATCACAACATTTAGGGATCATATTTTTTGAGGAGAGCAACGTTAGGGTTTAATTACACATTTTTTGGATCGACGATGAATAGATCTAGATTATTTTTTGGACAGATGATGAACACAACCAATTCTCAAATGAAATTACTAGCAGATGAGATTATTGACAATGGTTGATCCTAAATTTGGAATGGATCACTATTTATTTTATTACCACCATTTGTTTAATTTTATAATCATATATTTCCAATCATCTAACATTTCAAACATTTCTAGATCTTTACAAGAGACTAAAATTGTGACTGGTGTTCTTGAAAATATAATTAATGTAGATGTTTCCTTTTATCTTCTCACATTCTAATTTATGTAATAATATTTTGATATCAAATCATAAAAAAAGGTTATTTATTGTTCATTTATTTTCACCCACTGTTATTTGGTTTCTTCACCGTTGGACCACTAGGACGAGGATCAATATTGTCGGGTTGATTTTGTAACATTGGGTTATCTTTAAATAGGGGTGTCAAGTTAAATGGAATATAGTACAAAAAACATGATTATTTTAAGAGAATTTAACACCCAAATAAATTAGTATGTGTTTATTTTAAAATTAATTCAATTTGATAGTTTCTTATTCACACAACTCTAGGTTTAAATGATCAAACAATACTCTATTAAAATAGTATATTTTAACCATTTCCATTACAATATAGTAATTATATTGGTGGTTGTGAATAAGACTAACTAAATTATAAAAATTATATGGTTTATACATGTATAAAATAAATTGAAAGGTTAAATAATTATTATAAATAAAATAAGAAGCATTTATATGTTTATAGAAAAATTATTTTTGAAATCATAATATTTCAATTAAAATATGGTGTAATTTTAGAATTTTTTTATAAAATTCCAATTTTTTCAGTGAACGATGATAATACTATTTTTTTAATTTCTAATTTATTTTTATTAAAGTAAGTCTATTATAATGACAATTTGATTTAAATTTTACATAATTAATATAATTTTATATTAAATTAAATTAATAAAATTTAATTTATAATTATCCTCAATTTTAGTATAAGATTATTTTTTGGAATTAAAAACCCATTTTCATTTAATCTGTTTGAAATTGTATAATGAAAAAACATTTTAAATAATTAAATTAACCACAGCCCATGATTTATTTCATATATAAGTTAATATTATATATATAAATAAAAATAAAAAAATATTAAATTATTATTACTTTTCATACAGTCAAAATGATATCATTTTCCATAAAAAGACCTCAATTGTTTTTACTCATCTATGATTATAATTTTTAATTAAATTATGAAAATTTTGTTAGTTGAAATAGGAAGAATATATTATATATTTTAAATAAGAATAATTTATAATATATAATAAGTTAAACTTAATTGTTTACCATATGTAATAACTAAAACTAAAAAAATTAAATGGTGTGGTTAAGATAAAAATGATTTTACCTGGGGTTAAGAAAAAAATATAGTGGTGGAAAATTATTCAAGGAACACTCAGTTAGAGGAAAGCCTCCGAAAATTTATTAATAAAAGAAAATTCATTAAGCATGTGCATCTAGTCAGAAAAAACAACTAAAATCATAAAATTCATACCCATCACCACTGCCATTATAGATTGTTTCCTCTGCAGTATTTGTTTCCCACCCCATGCATTCATAGTGCTAAAGAAACTTGGAATATTTTATTCTATGATTCAGATTCTCCAAGGCTAGAAACTCCTTCAAGGACTGCATAGCCAAAATTTCCTTCCCAATAGAAGATCTGGTAGACACCATCCTTGGAAGATAAGAATAGTCATTCGTTGGTCTTCGTCGTGGTGGGTCTGTCTTAGCATCCTCATCCCAGTGTACCTTAATTATTTCACCCTAAACAACATCAATGAAGGAAGGTCGGACCACACCACTACCCTTTTCCCTATAGAATACCTATTTTCTTATAATATTGATACATTATATCTTCTATATATTGAATATTTACGATTTTGGATCCTGGTATAATGATAAAAATGTGTATCGAATTCATTTGATTAAAAAATTACATGTTCTCCCCAACTAATAAAATTTTTTCTAATCACCTCTCATTTAAACACTTCAAAAACCAATTGTATTAGACCCAAACAACCCAAATAAAAACCCTTAATCCATACCCTATATTTATAATCCTTTTTAGGATTATAAATACAACCTATGAAGGGTTTTGGTGAATCCTAAAATTAGTTGTCTGATTAAGATGTAATATCTTTAGGTGAAAGTTTCATTTTATTTATTTTATAATAATCATTAAATAAATATAAAAAATTATGATCTAATAAAATAAATAACTTCTATGTAAAATTATTATTTATTTATTTCATTACATACAACCATATCCCCCACCCTTTATTGGGAAATGAAACAGTTGATCGTGTGTATGGTATCCTACCACCTCTCGAACCGATGTAATTTATTTTCCATTACTACTTCTCGTGGTAGGATATAATGAAGTATATAATATTTAAATATTAAATTTATGATATAATAATACTTAAAATATTATAATATCATATTTAACTTTTTACATTCTATTCCATAGAGAATATGATAACATCACTCATGTGTATTGTAGACTACCCCCTCGTGAATCGATATGATTTTTTTCACATAATATTTACCTAGAAGGTAATAAGGATTAATTTGATGTTGATATATAATATTCATGACATATTAATAATTATGTAAAAAAAATATATCAGATACCTTCTTACATTTACATGTATTGAATAAATGATAACATTGTTGTTCTGTACGGACGACTACCCCCCTGTGAAGTGATGTGATTATTTTTTAACGAACACATTATATGGATGGTAATAAAGGATATATTTATTCATAATATTTTATATATATGAAATTATATTTATTATATATAATTAATATACAAGAAACATAATTACCCTTTCACATATCAAGGAAATTATTACATCTATCATGAATACATATGGTGTACTATATCCACAAAGTAATGGGAATCATTATCCATTTTCATTATTAAATTAATATTATGAAGATGTATCTACAGGAAAAAATAATAATTTTTAACATAAATATAATTCTATAGATGATTTACCACATACTATGTTTTATATCTATAGCATTCACTATTATCCTTGCATTAGAAATCAAGCCAATTCACACTTGAAATAGTAGTGATAATGAAATATTATTAAATAACTAGTAATAATATGTCACAAAAGTATCATATATGATATTAAAATATAATATAGTTATATTATTTCTTAATGAAATTCTAAAAAAACTATACATTTTGTTAAATAGATCTCAACTAAAGGGGAGTGTGAGGTAAGGGGATTCATAACTCAATTTCCATTTATTATGATATACGTCTACATCATTGACTACATAGTTCCAAAACATTGTGTGAAATGAATTTTTATTGATTTATGATGTATTAAATATTTATTTGGGTTGATATTTTTTATGAATGTAATCACCCCATTTATGGACTCTCACATCAGTGATATGAACTTTTCAGGGTTTCATATCAGTTATCCAACTTTGAGAAAGAAGTTCTTTTATGTGCCTAATTTCTTTTGAATGGTTTATATAAATACAATTTACATTTTATATCATTAATTCATTATACATAATGATATTTTATGTTACATAGATCAACATCATTAATGATATTTTATAATTCAATTTTTAAAAAAGAGGCAAGGTTTAATGTTTCAATCTCATTTATATGACATCGCATTTGATTGAATAACCATTGAAGGAAATTATTTAATCATTGATGAATAAACCCATATTACCTTATTATCGTCTAGGTATTCACAATTTATTCAAGAATCATTACCAATTTTCTATATTTTTTACTTAAAATGATTTATTATTTTTTTAAGGATATAATATTGAATTTCTCTCTTTGTTCAAAAAACCATTATATGTACAAAACCATTTTTTGTATAAATTTGTTCAAAAATATTCCTCTATTATTTATTAAATTAATTATAAACTTTAACTTTTATTTTTACAGAAAAAAAATAAAATTAATCATCATGTTACTTTCTAGGTGAGGTTCATTTTGGATTTTCTTATAAAACACAGAAAGGAATATTTTTTTTTCTAACATATTCAGTTTTAACAGAACCCATAAACCATCATGAACACTCAATATTTTGACAATTACCCTATAATGTTTCGATGGTAATTTTCAAAATTAAATATTTACCTTTTGAGAATTTTTAAGATTTCATATAAGAGTTTTCAAAATTAAAAGTATATTTTTTTCAATAAATGTTCAAATAAATATTTTCTAATGAATCGTCCATATATTATCATACCCATTGATATTAATAGATGTGAAAACAAAATTTTACACATGATCATATTAAATATTTTAAAAATTATTTCCATAAATAGTAACAAACATTGATGTTATGGATTATTCAAAAATTTAATAAATTTATGTTCTATATAAACCATGTTTATTTCACCATCCATTTATGGGATAATATATTCTTTATGATCATTTATAAAATGAATTCACAATAAAATTTATTTTTAATATTAAATAAAAAATGATTATGAAACTAAATTTCATTTCATGGGTAATTATTATGTTAGGAATTATGATTGATTTCCTTAATGTGTCCCATATTGATCATGGAAATGTTATAAAGGGTGTTCCCATATAGTTCTCCTAGGCATTGGGTAAATATTTACTCTAATCATATATTCTGTATGGGATGAGGTAGTAAAATTAACTTATTATTATACATTTTCAACCATGTGATATTGAAAATGAGGTTATGATTAACTTAATTTTATGACTTTTTATATATTGCTACTAAATTTACTATGATTCCAGGATCTTATGATATAATTTTATTTATTATAGGAAAAGATATAACATTTATGACTTCCATGTTATGTTTCCTTATATTCTTAATTCCCATTCTAGGATTTATAGATCATGATGATCTTCTTGGTATTCTCCATGTTATGTTATAAAGTTTTATGATATCAAATAAATTTAAGATATCAGTATGAAAAATAAAAAAACAAGGTTTTAATGTTTTAGTTTTCTTTGAGGTATTATGATCCTAGTATCTTAATGACATAGGGCCACATGATCTTTGATATTATACTACTTAGATGTTTATATTTAAAAGAATCTAGTAATATGTGTTAAATAATTTGGTCATTATAGTTGGTATCAAAGAAATAGTTTATTTAACAATTTTAAATTGGATAAGAGAAACAAAGTGTCAAAAATCGAAATAAGACTACGAATAAGTATAATAATAAGTATTAGTTAATTATATATAAAGTAAAATATCCAGAATTTTTTTTAATGTTAAGAGTATGTGATTTTTATATGATTATAACATTTAATAGATAGTAAAAGAAAAAATGGTTATGAAACAGATGTATCTAGGGGTAATATCTCTAAAAAGGATGTGTCAATCTTTACTCGAGAATTAACTAGTTCATGGAAATAGGATTTACTATCCACCTTTTTTAACAAACTTGAGGGATATGAATTAAAAATTCCCAAAATAATTATTAATCTTCTGGATGTATTTGAATATTTTATGACCAAGAATGACATAGGATAAAAATGTGATTATTTTGACTGAAAATATAGATACATGATATGTACATCATATAAATGATTTTTTGAGGATTATGTAGTTTACCAATATGAATATTATTTATCAAACCATAATTTGGAGTTCTAGTAAATGGATGGACCCAGGATGAATAATATTAACATTTAATGTAATTTACACTAATAGATTTTGATCAACCAAATTAGATATTTCTAATAAATAATGATATTCTAAATTTTCCTAATTAGTAATCATGTTCTATGATTAGAAATGTGAATTTTTTTTATATTCATAACAAATATAATAAGTAATGGACATAATTTTATGAACGTTTGTGTAGTAATAAAAATAATGGACATGATATTAGAAATCATACACGGAATAAAGGTGGGTAGATTAACATATATTAATATCTAAAATGGAGAAGAATATGTTTTATATATGGTTATCGATGTCAAATAGAAATAAGATGAAAATGAGTTTGATGTCCTATATTTCGGGATCTTGGAAATTATCTTATTAAATGAAATAACCAAAAGTTTAGTCCATTAAACAAAGAATGAACCATGTTATTTGAAATCATTAAAATGAAATGGTTGATATATTTGTATATTGAGATTTATAAATTATATTGATAATTTATTTTTACTAATGGTACATTGGTTATAATAATCATGAAACACATAAGTATTATGTTAAAACTAGAATCATATATGTATTAATGTTACATTAACAAATTATTTCTGGTACGGTCTTGGGATTATGAATTTAAGTTTGATAATATGTTCAATGTCTTGTAAATTTCTTTTGAGGTTTTATGTAAATGAAATTTTAGGTGAACAATGATATTTATGGACATGTTTTAATGGGATCATGAATATATAAAATTTTATTCTTACATAAAGGATTGTTTTGGAAGAATACTATTATGTTTTTTTAAAATTTGTATGTTGAAATATTTTAAGGATAGGAATATGTGTAATGAATTATGGTTAATTATCAGTATTTATAATATAGAATTATATATTAGTGAATTAAATTAGAATACATATGTGGAAAATATTGGGTTTAGTAAAGACTAATAAAATCTTGTTTATTATTTAGGGAATATGTGGTCTATTAGATGTTTATTTAATAGAATAGTGTATGAAAAATCATTCTTGAATTATAATATGTTTGATAAAGTTCTGGTTTTTTGTTGATATTATTAATGGATGAAGTTTTACATAATATGTAAGCTTAATTCCTAATGTTCTCAGTATGGTTGGTAAATGGTTTCATCAAAAATATGTACTAGATTTGGAAAAAAATGTTATTAAAGTACCTTCAACACTGATAAATCAAATTAAATTTTACTTTATCATAGATTTACTTTTTTATGTACATATTATTTTTTTAATCATTCATTTTTGTGTGATTAATGATCACCATTACATTGTATTGATCATTTTCAACTAGTATTTTTTTCCAGGTCCATGTTATAATTTCCCACCAATTTCTAACAACATGGAAAACTAATAATATGTTATTTTAGATAAACATCATACATCCTATTCTCTTATATCAAAGGGTTGTTTTAAATTACCTTTTATGATGTGGGTTTCTAGAAAAGTGATTTTTCAATATCAAACCATGTATTACCATGATGATTATTATATTGTGAGGACTCAATTTATTTAAGGGGTAGAATGTATCCCTAAGAGATGTTAAAATAGTTACATCATAGTTGACATCCTATATGACCTAAAAAAACCTTTATTAGATGATAATATAACACACTTAGAATTTATGATATCTTTATTTTATAATTATATATCTTATATATCATTCAAGGCAAGAAACATTGGGTTTAAATGAAACATAACACTGTATTAAAATATTATTATTTAAACATGACCATTATAAAAAAGCAGGAAAGTTAAGGGGAATGAATAAGAATAACTAAATATTGAAAATTATATTTTTTAAACAAGTATAAAATAAATTAAATAGTTTTTTATAAATTATAAATCATATAAGTACCATTTTATCGAAAAAAATGATTTCTGAAAACACTATATTTTGTTCTAAAATGATGATTAGTCATGATTTTCCATTGGAAATTTGAATTTATTTTGTTCCACTATTAGAAAATATATTTAGAAAATAAATATAATTTTTCAAAGCATCGTATAGATGTTAATTTATTGTTAATTTTTTGGATTTTTCAAAAAAAAAATACTTTTTCCAGTGAATAGTGAAAATAAAAAAAATTAAAAAACACATTTATTTATAATAAGCATGTGCCAAAAATATATAATAATTATTTAAAATTAAAATAAGTATTTTTTATTTACATTTTATCCATTTAATTATATTAAAACCATCTTTATACGATATTTTATTATATGTTCATTCTTTTGCTTTAAAATACCTATTTCTAGACATTATTATAATATTTATAATGATTAAACATTTTAAATAATTAAAATAACCCCTATTTATAAATTATTTCAAGGAAATTTATTGAGTATATACCTAAAAAATATTAATTTTTATCCACATAATTGTTATTACTTGACCTATATTTTATAAGAGAACATCTTTTCCTTAAAAAATGCATTTGTTAAAAAACATATTTTGACATCTTTGTGGGTTTACATTTAAATTATGTTCATCCAATTTTGTGATTTTATTTTTAAAAAGTGGATTAAATATTTACAATCATCAAAACTATATTATCTATTAATTAAACATAACTTCTGACCATAATGATCAGCGGAAATAGAAGAGAAAAATATTGTAGTCAATGTAAAAATAGGTTTACTAGAGGATTCAAATAAAATTAAAAGGGTTAAAAAAACTGAAACCTGTCTAATTCATATTTTTTTTGTAATATTTATAACTTATTACACCTATATATTTCTACTGACCCATTTTAAATCCTGGTGACATAAAAAATTGGAGGATTTAATTCTATTAAAATATTCCAAGTGTGTCCCCTACCCCTTATAAATAGACAAACCCTATCCACTAATTTCTACACTTCCTAAGATAATTGGTTTTAGAGATACCTAAAAACTTATTTCCCTCATTACGTACAGTCATCCTTGATATGAATTATTTTGGTTAAAATAAAAATAAGTTGTCTAAAAAAGATGTAACACCATTAATTTAGTGTTTCATTTTATTTATTCTGGCACCTAAATAAAATGCTATTAATAAATGATGACATAATAACCTCAATAACTTATATAAAATTTGATATTTTTATTTTAGGTAAATGAAACACAACTATCTCTTCCTCCCTTAAATGGGAAACTAAATTTTAGGTCATTTAAATGGTGAAATACCAACTCATAAACCGACATAATTTATTTCCATCACTATTTCAAACACCTTCAATGGTATAGATTGCCTCTATGTGTTGACTTGTGTGGGCATGAAAATTGTGTTTCCATATGTTCACACTTTTCCAAATGTGTTCATATTACTAAAATATCTATAGTTTTATATTTCACTTGATCAAAATAGGATAATGGGTTTTTAGTTTCTCTTTCTGTGGATTACTCCTTGTAACTCATTGCCTAGTATAGGTCTCCCTCATAGTGTTAATTATTGTACATGAAAGTCATCCTAATGCAATAACTTGAGAGAAAATTTAATTACACTTCTTTTATTGGTACATTTAAAGGGGTACAGAGGGGCTAGAAACCGTTCTCCAATATAGTATTCCTATTGGGAATCCCTGACATGTATGGATGCTGGGAACATTGGTCAACTAAATTATTCCCCATAAGAGAGAAAGTCATGTTGGAATCATCAACATGGAACCTTAGGCATCTCATGTTGATCATGAGGTATCTAATGATGTAGTCATGTATCTCCAATGCCTTTCAATTTAGTAATCTCATGTTTAGAATTATGTAGTTATTTCCATAGGCACATATCTTCCATTTATTTCACCTCAGGCATCCCATGTTTTCCAGCCGGTATTAGTTTGGGGTCACAAAATTAATTTCTTATAGAGATGGATCAGACATCCTAATGGAATAGATCAGTTGAAATGTTTAATAAAATTTATGGGGAAAATTTGTGTTACTAAGAGAAAATATTTCACACCATTAAGGTTGATTTGGACACCATTAGAGGTGTATCCAATAGGTGTACCCCTATAAGGGGTATGTTGAATTGTTTATTGGTGGATATATTAGAACTCCATGTATAAGTGGACCCAGGTGGTGTGTCCTATAAAGGGATGATGTCACCTCATAGAGACACATGGATTAGAACATCATTTAGATGTAGAACAAGGAGGTTTTCTCCCAAAATGAAATATTTCATTCCATTAAGTTACATCACTATGAGGGAGCACTGTGGTTTTCCATTGGTCAGCATTGAACTTCATAGAGGCATCCTAAATAACCTACCTAGAAGGAAGGGGTTAAAAAACCAAAATTTTGATGTTGATGTTTATGTATATGTGATAGGATCGGTCCATGTAGTTTAGCATCATGTTGTGAGGATGCTCACATCATGAAAGGAGCATTAGTGATAGAAGATGTAGGGAAAACACATGGAATATGAACTTATGTAGAGTATCTCTCTTGGATGGGTGGTGTGGGGATTATGCAAGGGAGAAGCCTGAGTACTACTTGGAGCAGCGATGATGTGGATGGGGCGTATGAGCGAAATAGTCCCAAACGTACCCGTACAATATATGTAATTTGGGGAAGGTCAATATCTTATAAGTATGTGGTGGCCCTAGAAAAAATAGGATAGATATGGATTATGGGTTTGAACCAGTCAGAAGATTCCAATGTAATATTGTTGGTTGGAAATCAAAGACCACATAGTTCAAAATTGTTTGGGATGACACCTATTTTGGAGGACCATGAATGTGGATCATGTGGTTAGGGATTATGAAATGGAGCTTCCAATTGATAATTATTACAATTATTAGGGCTTACACACAGGGTGATTCCCATGGATACCATTGTTAATTGGGAATATACATTAATGCAGTACTATATGGTTGGGTATTACACAAGGAATAATCTAGTAGGGGATTTGGGAATATTTAAATGTCCTTAATGACCTATAAGAACATTTTTAAATGATCGATCTAGGAAATAAGATGGACCAATATTCTTGATACATGTATCACGAAAGATGTCTCTATGAGAGATGATGTGGGACTTATGTGTGGAAGATTCCCAAGGAGAATATCATTCATTATGGGGAGGATATATTTCAATGTGGGGAGTATGTAATTACTTTTTAGGATAGAAATATTATATTAAATCCCTTTACACTCACAAAATTAGAATCATGTACCTTTCGTATAGGTTATGTCCACATGTTAACGTCATGTGTGAGTAATTTGGTACTATGTAGTTTTACATCATGTTGCTCAAATGTGGGAGACTCACTCTACCAATTAGGATTACATAATCATAGATCATGCACCATTGGGTGTGGAATGCCTTCATTAATTCTAGGATCTAAGAGTGTGTAAGATTGGTTGATCATAGGGTCCACATTGGTGTTCTTTTGCTGAGAAGAAATAAGAATTAGTATTCTTGTTCAAAGAAGCAAAAATAATGGAAACACATACACCAGGAGAATAGGGGACACGTCCAGATGGTTCATGAAATCATAACACATAATATGGAAGGACTATATGCAATAGTTTTAGGAAAGGCATGGTTTACTATCATAGGGTCTTCAAATTTTTCTTTAAAGGAGGTGTGTGACCAATATTGGAGATTATGTGTAACACCCCAATATTTTATGAAAAATATTCTTTTTAATGTCTTGTTTTGTATGCTACACCAAAATTAGATTTTGATATATGCAACACTATATTTTCTTGCAGTATACGCAACACTATTCTTGGCTCGCGTTACACACAATTTCAAGTTCGTTTTGTAGAAACTATTCTATGCAACATTATGTATAGATTTTGTTTAACGTATAAATGAAATAATTTTGATTATACGCAACACCAAACAGAGCATTCACTACACGCAGCCCTGACTTGGCTGGCATTACACACAATAAAGACCTTCCTCGATAGCGTGTGTAGTACGTAATACCGAGTTTCACTAAATGAGATATTATTATAATATTATTATGAACTAGCCGTTATGAATAGTAATACCCAATTTTTGAAATTTTATAAATTTTATCATTCAAAATGGACTTCATTTTCGGATTTGGAATATCGAAATTATCTTAGGGTGAAATTTTGGTACTTTATGGATAATTTTCATATTCTGATGAATAGTGAAAATTACTAAATTTTAATTAAAATACAACTTTTTTAATCGAAATAATTAATAGTGATAAATAATTAATTTGAGTGTTTTTAAAGTATATTTAGAATATATTTTTCCCATTTAATACAATGTTGGTCATTGGATGTAATTTCACATTTAAACCAAACAGAAACAAGTGTCAATCTTTTGATAGTTATTATCTCTTAAAAACAGGCTATTTGTTTTGACGACGGGAATTAATTTTTAAATTAATTAATGCAACTAATATGTTTTGAATTTGGTAAAATATAAATCATTTTTGAATTCATAATATCAAATATATCTTAGGCCTAATTTTTGGTTTTTTTCTGGAAACTTTCATTTTTTTGATGAATAGTGAAACCACTAAGTGGTAGTTAAAAAACTGAATTTTTCATAAAACTTAATTTTACCACTTCTGTGAGTGTAATTTTGAAAATCCGAGAAACATGGTTAATATCAAGGACTAAAATGTGGTTCAATTAGATGCAAATATTTTTTGGTGAATAGTAACTTTTTACTTTTATTTACCACGGTTAAAAGTAAATAGGATAATTACGGGTAAAAATGATATTATTATTACCCTAAAACATGTCCTAATTCTATTGGATAAGAGTAATTCAATAAAAAACAGCCTTAGGAATAAAATATGACCATTTACGCCCAATTGGATTAGATTAGAAGATTTAATATTAATTTATTTAAAGAAGGGTTAAAATAGTTAAAATAAACGTTTAGTAAGTAAATAATTTTTAATATAGGGTTATACATAAGATAAATTCGACTATAAATATTCATTAGAAAGATAAAATTATTTCCTACATAATGGTAGTTTATTTATAATTTTTAGAAATTAAATAATTTAATTTATTTATGACACAAAGATGATGCAGTAATTATCTTATTAATGAAATATTGACATAATTGATGTTATAAAAACCCAAATAAATGTAATTTGAGACTTTTTATGAATTAAAATAATTTTTTAGGTTAATATGACATGTTAGTATTGATTTAGTTAACATTTTTCGAACTAATCATTCTGTTATGATTTTCACAAAAATCAATAACCAAATAGTGTCAAAATTGACATTAAATAGTTTTTAATAACAATATTATATTATTAACTGTTATTTTATTCCTAAAAACATAAGGATAAGAAAAATGACTTATATAAGGATATATATATTAATAATAAACAACTTGGGGTTCGTTTGGTTTGTTATAGTAAGTTTATTAACCTTAGAGTGTAAGAAAACAAGAAGACACGGTAAAAGTTAAATTATCTAACTTAAAGTTAAATCTAAATGATAAGGTTAAAATAGAAACCTAAACTTGTCAAAATTATATTGGATTAGAGGATTTAGACCCATACCCACATTATCTTCGAAATAACTCAATTTGGAGCTATTAAAAACCGAATATGACTTTATAATAAAATAATATTTTTAGTTATTCCAAAGGTGCCCCTCTCCTCCATTGTAAAAGGGCACCTCCTCCCTCTCTTCCTCACAACACTTTGAGACTTAAAGCTCGGCCAAACCCTGAAAAATTCTCTTCTCCACTTCCCTAGAATCGTCCTAGAGGTCATGTTGTTCTTCAAAGACCAATTTTAGTTCCCTAAAATGAGGTATCAAAGAGGCGCTTCAAAGAAGAGGTAATGTCCGTTACCGATTCTTTAAACTTTATTTCTTCTTCCACTTCTTCTTCTTTAGTTGTTTCATTATTAAGTAATAAAATAATTATCACTCATATATTGATATGTTATTATAAGTATTAAATAACCATATTTCACCATCTATCCATCCTACAGAAAATGAAATCACCGCGCGTGCGTACGTACGGAATACCGTCTCCACGCCGTGGGGTAATCTATTTTGCACCACCACCTTAATTGGATGGGTATTATGGTGAAATTAATGAATATATATGATTATTATAAAGTTATATTGATTCTGTAATATTATAAAAATGCTTTAATACAATTCAATGATCATGGGAATGATATCATCGCTCGTGCGTACGTACGGAATACCGTCTCCGCGACGCGATGAGATTCACTCTCCAGGATAACCATTCAAGAATGATTACAAAGTATATATAATAAGTAATCAAGAAATATATGACATAATAATTCTACTTGATTTATGTATATATATATTTATGTCATCTACTTAATTCCATTCAATTCAATAAGGAAACGAAAACAGTGTTCATGCGTACGTACGACCTACCGTCTCCATGAACGGTGTATTTCATTCCATTTATCGATCCATTATATATATGTATATTTTGAATATATATTATATATAAATAATGTTTTACATTATGGATGTAAGTAATCATGATTTAAGTAATCATATGAATAATTACAAGTTAAAACATGAACGACAAATGAGACGATTTTACACAAAATGTTACTTTTACATGAATTTACAAAAGAACGGGTAATATAAAGTCACAAGTGAACAATATATGATCTAATAACAATGAATATGATTCTGTAATAAGTCAATGACATTATTTAAATCATTATATAGGAGGTTTGGAAACGTACAAAGCATATCGGACCTAAGGTAAGGGATACATTTTCAATCTCATTTTTATCCGAGATTTCTTATACGTAAGTATTTACTGGGGTTACATTTATCATCCATGACCATGTTTTCTAAAAATGTTTTCATAATTTTTTACTATTCTTCCATGAATTTTTAAAGTCATTTTTACCCTTTATTTACTTTTTACCACATTGTATGAATGGAATCCTTCCTTTGGTTACCATATAAGGTACTTTTTGACTTTTCCGACAAAAGTATGAGGAGAATGTTATTTTTTACTCATACGGCGTGAACAGATTTTTACGGTTTCATAATGCCTCATTTTCAAGAAGCTTCCTCTACAATATTGCATGATTATTTTCAGAAAAACCCTTTTCATTTAAAATTTCATGGAAGTTTGTGAAAAGAAAATGATTTTAAATATGAAAGGATATTTTCCTCAAGAATTCATTTCAAGTGTTTTGTCAAAACTATTTTCCATCTAAGATGTCATTATTTCATATGTGTATGTTTCAAGTAATATGTCTCTATGATTTAAATGGTTTCACTTTTCTTATGATGAAATGATATCAAATTTTTATGGATTATGTTATGATGGAATGATGTTTATGAATCCCATTTTTTTACATGGGTTATGCTATGATGTATGATTTATGATTTTGGGGCACACGAAAGAATGATTTTATTTTGAGATGGGTGGGACATATATCTCCCTCCAATGCATTGGGTAAGGATTTATATCTCATGAGATATACATGGCTGGAATGGTAAGTTAATCTGGTTCAGTATTACAGGACTGGAACGAGGAGTGAACTCGATTCAGAAAGGGACTTTGTCCACAAATATGGTCTTGGCAGCAATGCCTTTGATACTATAGAAATCATTACATGTGTTTAATGGATTCCACAATTACATGCTTTATTCCCATGCTATTTTATCATGATTTATGTTCCCTTATGATCTATGCCTTATGTACTTCCATGTTTAATGTAGTTGCTCAAGATTTTGATGTTTAAACATTATGTTCATGTTTTTAAGTTCAAATATATATGGTATGTTTTATTTTATCCATGATTACCCTTACTGAGAATTTTATCTCACCCTTTTTATGTTTTATTTTCCCCCAAGATTAAAAGAAATGTTTAGGGTAAGAAAACAAAAAGTGGAAGATCTTTATGGGAGATTTTGATGATCCTTCACCACGATTAGATGATTGCATTCTATGTTTCCAAAGACACTAAACTATTACGGTCCTTTTATGTCTGTTTTTTTATGTATTAAGTATTCCTCAAACGTAATGTAATATCCATGTACGTCAAGCTTCGGGTTACTACAGTTGGTATCAAAGGAAAGTTTTAGTCAACCTTTGGAACTAGGATGCGATAACTTTAGTGAGATCCCTAGAGATATTTCTAAGGTATGTCTAGGGATATCCCTAAGTATAAGTGTACGTATAGGTTATAGTCCTAGAATTACGGTAACGATCTTAGAATTAAACCTAAGATGTTAGATATTGAAGATACTCCCCCTTTATTATGTTGTTTTCCCTAGCATGATTTTTGCCTCTCGCAGTATTCTTTTTGGGATTTAGACGGTGGCTGGAACCCGATGGAACTGTGTTGATCAATGAAATGGACAATGAAATAATTGTCCTCCTGAACAATCAACTGTTATGGGAGATGGAGTGAAAAATCTTATTGTTATACTTGCACAAGCTATGAATCATTCTGGACTTCCAAATGAGGAGAGAAGGGAACAATATTATATTCATTCCTTCATGAGGCTACGTCCACCTTCTTTCAGTGGGTCTTCTAATCCACTTGTTGCTAAACAATGGATCAGTACCACTGAAAAGATATTTTCAGTTCTTCAATGTTCTGAACATGATAAAGTCATCATAGCAGTATATCGTTTGGAAGGTGAAGCTGATCAATGGTGGAATATTATCAAGAATACAAGTCCAAGAGATGAAATTGAGTCTATGGAATGGGACGAGTTCAAGAACTTATTATTCAATAATTACTTCCCTTGCATTCTTCGAACAAAGGTGGAGAAGGAGTTTCTTGAACTAAATAAAAAGGATGATGAATCTGTTGGTATATACGAAGAAAATTTTACAAGGATTGCAAGTTATGCATCTGGTTTTATCATCCAACCTAAAAATAAATTTGATCGATTCTTCAGTGGATTAAATCCAAATCTTCGTAGGGCATTAGCTATAAGAGACCTCAGTAGCTATGAATAAATTGTTTGTTGTGCTATCAAGGTAGAAATGGAAGTTTTTGTAACTTATCCATCTCATGGTTTTGATAAGAAATGAAAGATGGAGTTCAAGGATAAATCTCAAAATAATGGTGAAAAGAAGATGAATGTTTCCTTATGCTCAAAGTGTGGAAAGAAGCATGGTAGAGATTGACTTAAAGGTACTATAAAATGTTTTAAGTGTGGAAAAGAATGTCATCAAGGAGATGAGTGTCGAAGTAATGGAAAAAGGGTTGCTAATGATGTGAATAAAGAAAAGACTGCAGATAACGCACCACCAACACTTCAATTCATCAAGTTCAAGGGACTGGGGCATTATGCTAATAAATGCCCTAATCCAAGGGTTAGTGATGATCGACATGAGAAAACACTTAAGGAAAAGGACAAAGGTAAGTCACATGCTATCACTATTGGCGATGTTGAATATGACAACGATGTGGTGGAATGATTAAGTGTTTATGTAATGGGATTCCAAAATAATGTTGTATATAGTATAGTGTAATATTGGAATATTTATGTATCGGTCTTTTGTTGTTTTCAATAATTTTAGGGTACCGGTAACCATAGAAAGTGATTGAGATGTTTTTGGAAAAAAGATGATATGTGCATAACGAAGGGATAAAGAGAAAATGAAATGTTTCACAGTATTCATGAGCCCATGACTGATATAAGGAAATACTTATATCATGGTTTGAGTATATAGAATTTTGGGGTTTTGGTATGTGAAAAGAGTTAACTTTTGACAACACTCACGTTTTCACTAATATTCAATGGGTATTCATTTTTCAAGAGAACACATGATTAAGGCCTTTGAATGTTTGGAATGTGACCAACAAGACATATCTTATGATATATGGGGATCAACGATGGTATTAACAGGCTTGTTATATGAAATCCATGGTAATCGTTTTCACTATATTATGAGAGTGGACTGTAGTATTTTGGATAAGCCTAAAGATTGGAATGGATTATATTGGTCATAGGTTAGTATTGTTTAAGGATAGAAGTTTTTTTTTGATATTATTGATGGGATGTTATAGTAATGTAGTTTAAGAAAAAGGAAAACCTACAGAATGGGCGATAACCCATCACGTCAGACAAGGCTATGGGAATAGAACCCAAAACCGAAGTGTGACTGACCTTTATCGCCTACCAATGGCCTACAGGAAGTCCTTTTTTAGTAGAAACTAGTTTTATTATATTAAGTAGAATGATATATGAAGTATAAGTCCATTTTAGTAACCATATATGATTAATCTCACTATAGATGGACTTATGTATTTTTGATAACTTTTATAACCTTTTGTTTGAGACAGATGGAATGACCCATAATTTTATCACATGATCTGCTAAAACTTCATGAATGACAAATTAAACTTCATTTCTTTAAGAGATAAAGTGGAAATTGTCCAAAGAACGACCAACAGTGAGACTGTACCAAAATCACGAAAGTATTTCTTCTAATTCCAATTTCATCAACTTTTGGGAAATGATCTTGAAAACCAAAAATGTTGTCCTAGTGACCTTATATCTGATGAATCAGATGGTACCTTAGATCATCACAAATCTATGACTTTGTGATTGATGGATTTTTCATAACCATGTTCCTTACCACTCTCCATTAGAAGATGATGCTAGATTTCTCCTTCATATCCATATTTTCACCTATGTTCTCCTATGTGGAAACCTAGTGATGAGTTATTTGGGTATCTGTTATGTTTCTCACATTCTTTTTTTTAAATGAAGTTTTAGTATTCCTTTTTACGATGTGCGTTTTTATGAACGAAACTCTCGTGTAAAAAACCCATTTATAACCCCGACGAATTTCGAGGGCGAAATTCATTTTAAGGGGGGTAAGATGTGACACCCCGAGATTTTATGAAAAATATTTCTTTTTAATGTCTTGTGTTATATGATACACCAAAATTAGCTTGTGATATACGCAACACTGTGTTTTCATGCCGTATACGCAACACTATTCTTGGCTCGCGTTACACACAATTTCATGTTCGTTTTGTAGAAACTATTCTACGCAACAATTTGTATAGATTTTTTTTAATGTATAAATGAAATATGTTTTGATTATACGCAACACCAAACAGAGCTTTCACTAGACGCAGCCCTGACATGGCTTGCATTACACACAATAAAGACCTTCCTCGATAGCGTGTGTAGTACACAATACCGAGTTTCACTAAACGAGATATTATTATAATATTAATATGAACTAGCCGTTATGAATAGTAATACCAAATTTTTAAAATTTTATAAATTTTATCATTCAAAATGGACTTCATTTTTGGATTCGGAATATTGAAATTATCTTAGGGTGAAATTTTGGTACTTTTTGGATAACTTTCATATTCGGATGAATAGTGAAAATTACTAAATTTTAATTAAAAACAATTTTTTTAATCGAAATAATTAATAGTGATAAATAATTAATTTTAGTGGTTTTAAAGTATATTTAAAATATATTTTTACCATTTAATACAATTTTGGTCATTGGATGTAATTTCACATTTAAACCAGACATAAACAAGTGCCAATCTATTGATAGTTATTATCTCTTAAAAACACTCTATTTGTTTTGACGACGGGATTTAATTTTAAAATTAATTAATGAAACTGATGTGTTTAGAATTTGGTAAAATAGACAACATTTTTTAATTCATAATATCAAATATATCTTAGGCCTAATTTTTGGTATTTTTCTGGAAACTTTCATTTTTGATGAATAGTGAAACCACTATGTGGTAGATAAAAAACTAAATATTTAATAAAACTTAATTTTACCACTTCTATGAGTGGAATTTCGAAAATTCGAGAGACATGGTTAATTTCAAGGACTAATATTTGGTTAAATGAGATGAAAATATTTTTTGGTGATAGTAACTTTTTACTCTTATTTACCATGGTTAAAAGTAAATAGGATAATTAAGGGTAAAATTGATATTATTATTACCCTAACACATGTACTAATTCAATTGGATAAGAGTAATTCGACCAAAAACAACATTAGAATAAAATATGACCATTTAGGCCCACTTGGATTAGATTAGGACATTTAATATTAATTTATTTAAAGAAGGGTTAAAATAGTTAAAATCAATGTTTAATAAGTAAATCATTTTTAATATAGGATAATACATAAGATAAATTAGACTATAAATATTCATTAGAAATATAAAACTATTTCCTACATAATGGTAGTTTATTTATAATTTTTAGACAATAAATAATTTAATTTTTTTATGACACAAAGATAATGCAGTAATTATCTTATTAATGAAATATTGACATAATTGATGTTATAAATACCAAAATAAATGTAATTTGAGACTTTTTATGAATTCCACTAATTTTTAGGTTAATTTTACAAGTTATTATTGATTTAGGGAACTTTTTTCGAACTAATCATTCTGTTATGATTTTTACAAAAATCAATTACAAAATAGTGTCAAAATTGACATAAAATAGTTTTTAAAACAAATATTATATTATTAATTGTTATTTTATTCCTAAAAATCTAAGGTTCAGTAAAATGACTTATATAAGGTTTTATATATTAATAATAAACAACTTGGGGTTCTTTTGGTTTGTTATAGTATTTTTATTAACCTTATACTGTAAGAAAACAAGATGACACGGTAAAAGTTAAATTATCTAACTTAAAGTTAAATCTAAATGATAAGGTTAAAATAGGAACCTAAACTTGTCTAAATTCTATTGGATTATAGTATTTAGACCCATCCCCACCTTAGCTTCGAAATAACTCAATTTTGAGCTATTCAAAATCGAATATGGCTTTATAATAAAATAATATTTTTAGTTATTCCAAAGGTGCCCCTCTCCTCCCTTATAAAAGGGCACCTCCTCCCTCTCTTCCTCACACCACATTGAGACTTCAAGCTCGTCCAACCCCTGCGAAATTCTCTTCTCCACTTCCCTAGAGACATCCTAGAGGTCCTGGTATTCTTCAACGACCAATTTTAGTTCCCTAAGAGGAGGTCTCAAAGAGGCGCTTCAAAAAAAGGTAATGTCCGTTACCGATTCTTTCAACTTTATTTCTTCTTCCACTTCTTATTATTTAGTTGTTTCATTATTAAGTAATAACATCAGTATCACTCATATAATGATATGTTATTATAAGTATGAAGCAACCATATTTCACCATCTATCCATCCTACGGAAAATGAAATCACTGCGTGTGCGTACGTACGGAATATCGTCTCCACGCCGTGGTGTAATCTATTTTCCACCACCACCTTACTTGGATAGGTATAATGGTGAAAGTAATGAATATATATGATTATTATAAATTGATATTGATTATTTAATATTATAAATACTCTTTAATACAATTATACGATCATGGGAATGATATCGTCGCTCGTGCGTACGTACGGAATACCGTCTCCACGATGCGATGAGATTCACTCTCCATGATAACCATTCTAGAATGATTATAAAGTATATATAATAAGTAATCATGAAATATATGAAATAATAATGATACTGGATTTATGTATATATATATTTATGTCATCTACTCAATTCCATTCAATTCAATAAGGAAACAAAAATAGTGTTCATCCATACGTACGGCCTACCGTCTCCATTAACGGTGTATTTCTTTCCATTTATTGATCCATTATATATATGTATATTATGAATATATATTATATATAAATCATGTTTTACATTCTGGGTGTAATTAATCATGATCTAAGTAATCATATTAATAATTACAAGTTAAAACACGAACGCCAAATGAGACGATTTTACCCAAAACGCTACTTTTACATGAATTTACAAAAGAACGGGTAATATAAAGAAATAAGTGAAGCATATATGATATAATAAAAATGAATATGATTCTGTAATAAGTCAACGACATTATTTAAATAATTATACAGGAGGTTTGGATACATACGAAGCATATCAGACCTAAGGTAAGGGATAAATTTTCAATCTCATTTTTATCTGAGATTGCTTATACGTAAGTATTTACTGGGGTTACGTTTATCATCCAGGACAATGTTTTCTAAAAATGTTTTCATAAATGTTTACTATTATTCCATGAATTTTCAAAGTAATTTTTACCATTTATTTACTTTTTACCACATTGTATGAATGGAATCTTTCCTTTGGTTACCTTATAAGGAACTTTTTGACTTTTCCGACAAAAGTACGAGGAGAATGTTATTTTTAACTCATACGGCGTGAAAAGATATTTACAGTTTCATAACGCCTCATTTTAAAGAAGATTCCTCAATAGTATTGCATGATTATTTTCAACAAAACCCTTTTATTTTAAAATTTCAGGGAATTTTGTGAAAAGAAAATGATTTTAAAGAAGAAAGGATATTTTCCTCAAGAATTCATTTCAAGTGTTTTGTCAAAACTATTTTCCATATAAGATGGCATTATTTCATATGTGTATGTTCCAAGTAATATGCCTCTATGATTTAAATGGTTTCAATTTTCTTATGATGAAATGATATCAAATTTTAATGGATTATGTTATGATGGCATGATGTTTAAGAAATCTATTTTATTACATGGGTTATGCTATGATGTATGATTTTTGATTTTGTGGCACACGAAAGAATGATTTCATAATGAGATTGGTGGGATGTATATCTCCCTCCAATGCATTGGGTAATGATTTATATCTCATGATATAGACATGGCTGGAATGGTAAGTTAATCTGGTTCAGTATTACAGGACTGGAACAAGGAGTGAACTCGATTCAGAAAGGGACTTTGTCCACTAAGATGGTCTTGGCAGCAATGCCTTGGCTACTATGGAAATCATTACATGTTCTTAATGGATTCCACAATTACATGTTTTATTCCCATTATATTTTATCATGATTTATGTTCCCTAATGATCTATGCCTTATGTACTTCCATGTTTTATGTCGTTGCTCAAGATTTTGATGTTTAAACATTATGTTCATGTTTTTAAGTTCAAATGTATATGGTATGTTTTATTTTATCCCTGCTTACCCTTACTAAGAATTTGAGCTCACCCTTTTTATGTTTTATTTTCCCCCAGAATTAAATGAAATATTTAGGGTAAGGAAACAAATAGTGGAAGAAAATTATGTGAGATGTTGAAGATCTTTCACCACGATTAAAAGAGTGTGTTCCATGTTTCCAAAGACACTAAACTATTACGGTCCTTGTGTGTCTGTTTTTGTTATGTATTAATTATTCCGCAAAAGTAATGTAATATCCATGTACATCAAGCTTTGGGTCTCTACATTGTGTGCATGATCATGGGTTTGTAGAAGATTTGGGGTTATGCGTAATGTCAATGATTCATGTAGGAGGATCATTTTCACACCCCTTAATTAATTTGAAATTGGCCAGGTGAGGGATGCACAAGTATGGGATAACTCAAGGATGTATAAATAATAATCCTATAACAGATTATCATATATCATGAGGGTTTCATGTTTCATACTGTTGCAGAAGATTGGTCTCAATCATAGAAAAGTGGCGGTTCCACTTCTAGAGGATCACCCTGAAGAAGAGGGGAGGGGATACAGTATACTTATAGATCAAATGTTTTTGGATGGGATTGATGATATAATTTATAGAATAGATATTCTATATAATAATTTCTTGAGACATAGTGAATGATCACAAAAGGGGTTGTTTGACGTTGAATTGGACGTGCATGAGGGCTGCATGTCGATCGGGTTTCTTATGCACAAAGAGAAAAAATTACACACATCTAGTTTTTCCATTAGTATCATTCTAGGAAGGGATATTAATGTAATTATAATTTTTCCTGCAAGGATCATGCCCATGGATTTTAGTCCTTTTAAAACACCATGAAACATGTGTGATCTTTCTTTATCATTCTCAAAATGACCCTTCCATTTTAATGATGGATTTAATTTTTCCAATGGGGAATGTTTGTAGCTTCAGTTGAAATTTTCCACCATAAAATTCCACCATCATAATATAATTTCAAAAAAGTACTAGAATGATAGGTTATAGTGTAAAATCAGAAGAAAATAATATATTTATATTGATGTTAATAAGACTATCAATTTTGTGTGTGAGGTAACTATAGTTCTGTAGATGACCAGGTCCACGCCTATAATCAAGTAGATGGGGGAATTGTGTATGATACATTGAATTTATTAATGATATTCCACTTTTTTCTCATGTTGTATGTATACCCTTTCAACATAAAAATCTGACCATCGACTTCTTATTTCACATGACTTCTCTTTCTTTCACACATTATTCTTTGCGTAAATATTGGTATTCTACGTTCCTATTACCAGATCATGTACAAAAAATAAAATATTTCATTAAATAACATTAATCATACCCACTTTATAATTATATAATTTAAAATCATTTGAAATGGATGAGATGCAAAATTCAACAATGATTGAAGTCCCTACTACAACTTAGATGTCTCATTTGACTGGAAACCCTTAGATCCTTCAATCCAAGAGGGTTGTATTATAAAATCAAATGATTATGTGCATAATATGAATTTAAAAGAAGAGATATCAAATGAGTGACTACCTCCCACTAATGAAATTTGGATTTATAGATGATGTTATCATTAAACCTTGGAGGTCAATTCCACATGATCATGGTTCACATGAAAATAGGAACTTCAATGTGGGAACATCACTATTCTTGGTCATGCTTCTAGGGAGCATGGAGATATATTTGTTTACAAATTAAATGGGTGGACCATAATGGTCAGAGGGGGTCATATAGAGGTAGAAGGGTTCCTTATTCACATTGAAACTACCTTATAGAGTAATATGAGGGACACAATTATTTATAGGCATAATGTATGGGTCTTGAGATCGGTAGAACCATCACCAGTGAATGATCATGGGAATATTGGGTTGAATAAACATGCATAGAGAATGGGGAATATTAGCATGACATGGGTCCATATGAAGAAGTTTGGATATCATTTTTACACTTTCACCAACAATAGGGGCTAATGCTAGTGGTCCTTAGATGATTTTTCCTAGATACAAACACATTTTTTCTTCATCACTAGGAGGTCAATATCAGTTTTTGTAACATCCATTCAACCAGTGGAATTATAATCAATGTATTAGAGTGTGAAAAGTTCCATCCATTAGAGAATACCATTAATAATAGGAATTAGGCTCTTTTTATAGTGAAATATTCTTTGGAGGTACTGAAGAAAAATATGAAAAATACGACCATTTTTCACAATGATATCATGTTTTAGGTGTTGTTTGAAATTTTCCTAAAAAAATACTTAAGAGTGGGTATATTGGTTCATGGAAAATAGTTCCCAACTACTGTATAGGGGGAAGAAATGATCATATTGGATGGTTCTGGAAGGAGGATAGTATCAGAAGTGCGGATATGAAATGGTTGTCATATGGGACACATTGGTCCTCCATTCTAATTTACCTATAAAATTTTTTAGCTGGTGGATTCTACTTACATGGGATACACTAATGGGAATAAATCGAGTGATGATAGAGATGAAAGTGATTTTAGTAGTTGGTAGTGGGGTGAATTTCTTGGTTCTCATGCTAGCAAGACATTATAGTATATTGGTTTACATTGTGAGGGAAAACACACATAGAAGGATCTATAGACCACTATAGTTCCTGCATGTCTGGATAAATGTGCATATCGAGGGTTATAAATTCTTGGACAACATCATTCCTATAGACACTGGTCTCCATCTATCTTTACTGAACATCGTTGGGGTCCATCTGGTGAAACATAATGAGGTCATTATTATAATTAAGATTAGAAACAACAAAAACATACTTTTTTACCGCATATGAACTCTTGTTATCCCATTATTTAAAAACTTTCAAGGATCATGGGATTATAGAGAGTATTTCAAATGATTTAGTGGCGGAGTGTTGGTGGCTCGGATTAAAGGGAAGGTTTATAGTGATCTATACATCCCATACCACTTCACTTGGTAGTTCGGGTGCCTTCAGGGAGTGGTGAAGGGAGTATACATGGGGGTCTATGAGGAGTGGAAACCTTGTATCCTCATCAACTATAGAGAATACTAGTGGTTTTTGGCACCACCAAAACCATCATGATTTTACCAACAAACAGTGACACTAGTTTATTGATAAAATATTCTAGGAACTATGTAACAGTATATTAAATGAAAATCTTATAGAAGTGTATTCATGTAATTGAAATAGGGATCGAGGAGCCAGAGTAGTGATGAAATAGATAATTTGCTTCCTGATATGATGGATATGCATTGGGTGAAACTCAATCTGGAACTACAATAGGCAGTGTGGAAAGGTGAGACTGCATCCTGACCTCAAGGAGGGGACTGGACATTGAAGCAACCCTATGGATTGGAAAGGAGGATCCTCGGAAGAACTTTCAGTACATTCAACAACCAAAAAATGATCTTGTATTTCCATCACTATGGTTTTCCTGATGGATGTAGTAGATGTCACTGTTGATATAGGACATATGGAGGAAGCTTAAGTGATATGGGATTAAGCTCTCATATGTCTGTCTAATTTGAGTCATGAACAAGGTGAACATCAACAAAATACATTCATATTTTTCTATTGTAGTCATCTACACATGTTAGTGAGAAAATTATACACCAGATTCCTCCATAGTGTTGTTGATGTTTGTGAAGAATAGGATCAGGGGAAGGTGTCAATTGTTGACATCACATCAATTGAGGAAATGATATTTGCCGAGGTCATATAGGTATCAATAAATGGATAATGATTTAAAACATATTTTTATAAATGGAATCCCAAGGAAAGTGCTGAGTTCATGGATTTTGAAGAATAAAAACTAGATGATTCACATGGGTTAAACCTTAACCCACTCACATCATTCTTTAACCCTTCAATTTCCATTATCTAGATTCTCTAACTAAATATTTTCCAATGTTGGAGGATCTTTATTGAGTGTAGGGGCCCCAAAATGATGAAAAAAATGCATCAATGGTATTAGATGTCTGGGTACCCAGCAAAATGGGAAAATATGCATCCATTGGTGCAGAGGAGAAAAATGTGGGGCACATGATCGGGGCTAAGGGAGGTGGTGGGATATCATAGTTGGTTAGGGTGGAAACCTCATGTCCTTAGGACCTCCATGTTATCTATTGTGGATCAAACCCTGGAATTACTACAGAAGCATCCACTACAAGAGATGTAGTGTTCTCAGGATGGATCATCATAGAAATTTCTAATACAAAAGATAATAGAAAATATCGAATCATTTGGTCATAACAAAATTTCACGGATCCTTTACATCAACGAGTTCCTTTGTCTCATGTGGATTATGCCAAACCAATGCAATTGGAATATACATCAGTTTTGAAAATTCCCTCCATATTCAAGGTGTTATCGTTAGTTTATATCCCTACTAAGACTCGAGGGCTAGATCTTTTAGTTATCAGCCTTTGTAAGTCATCATCAACTTCACCACCATAACAGATCACCATATGATTGAATCAATAGAAATGTTCTTTTTTTAATAGCTCTTAAGATATTTCACTCCTGGCTAGTAGAGGAGGATGGTTTATCCAAGGTCCCTGTAGAGACCCGAAGCTTGACGTACATGGAAATTACATTACTTTAGCAGAATACTTAATACATAACAAAAACAGACACACAAGGACCGTAATAGTTTTGTGTCCTTGGAAACTTGGAACGTAATCTTCTAATCGTGGTGAATGATCTTCAACATCTCCCATAAATATCTTCCCCTTTTTTTTCTTACCTAAAACCTTTTTTATATGTTGTGGAAAAGAAAACATAAAAAGGGTGAGCTCAAATGCTCAGTAAGGTTAAGCATGGATAAAATAAAACATACCATATACATTTGAACTTAAAAACATGAACATAATGTCTAAACATCAAAATCTTGAGAAATGACATAAAATATGGAAGTACCTAAGGCATAGATCATAAAGAAACATTAAGAATGATAAAATAGCATGGGAATAAAACATGTAATTTTGGAAACCATTAATCACATGATATGATTTTCATAGTATCCAAGGCATTGCTGCCAGGACCATCTTAGTGGATAAAGTCCCTTTCTGAATCGAGTTCTCTCCCCGTTCCAGTCCTGTATTACTGAACCGGTTTAACATGCCGTTCCAGCCATGTCTATATCATGAGATATAAATCTTTACCCAATGAATTGGAGGGATATATAGGTCCCACTCATCTCATAATAAAATCATTCTTACTTGTGCCACAAAATAAACATACATCATTCATAATAACCCAACGAATAAAATGGGTTTCATAAACATCATCTCATCATCACATAATCCATATAAAAGAAATGGATATCATTTCATAATAAAAAAATTGAAACCATGTAAATCATAGACATTACACTTGAAACATACACATATGAAATAATTTCATCTTAGATGGAAAATGGTTTTGATAAAACACTTGTAATGAATTCTTCAGGAAAATATCCTTTATTCTTCAGAATCAATTTCTTTTCACAAAACGTCATGCAATTTTAAAAAAAATAGATTTTGTTGAAAATAGTCATGAAATATTTTGGAGGAAGCTTCATGAATATAAGGCTTTATAAAACCGTAAAAATCCATTCGTGTCATATAAGTTAAAAGAAAAACATTCTTTTCGTACTTTTGCCGGAAAAGTCAAAAAGTATCTCATAATGTAAAAAAAAGATTTCTTACATACCATGTAGTAAAAGTAAAAAATGGGTAAAAAGCACTTTATACATACATGAAAACACTTTTATAAAACATGGACATGGATGATATAAATAACCCCATTAAATACTTATGAATAAGCAATCTCGGATAAAAATGAGATTTGTAAAATTATCCCTTACCTTAGGTCCGATATGATTCGTACGTATCTGAACCTCCTTTATAATGATTTAAATAATGTTATTGACTTATTACAGAATCATATTAATTGTTATGATATCATATATTATCCACTTATCACTTTATATTACCCGTTCTTTTGTAAATTCCATGTTAAAGAGCGTTTTGGGTAAAATCGTTTCATTTGTCGTCCGTGTTTTGAATTGTAATTATTCATATGATTACTTAGATCATGATTACTTACATCTAGAACTTAAAACATGATTTATATAAAATATATATTCAGAATATACATATATATAATATATCGATAAATGTAAAGATATACACCGTTCATGGAGACGGTAGGTCGTACGTACGCATGAATGTTGTTTTTGTTTCTTCATTGAATTGAATGGAATTAATTGGATGAAATACAAATATATATATATATACATAAATCCAATATCATTATTATTTCTTATATTTCATTATTACTTGTTATATATACTTTATAATCATTTATGAATGGTTAATCATTGAAAATGAATCTCATCGCGTCGTGGAGACGGTATTTCGTACGTACGCACGAGCGATGATATCATTCCCATGATTGTGGAATTTTATCGGAGTGTATGTACACTATTACAGAATCAATATAACTTTACAATAATCATATATAGTTATTATTTACACCATTATACCCATCCAAGTAAGGTGGTGGTGGAAAATAGATTACACCACGACGTGGAGACGGTATTCCGTACGCACGCACGCGCGGTGATTTCATTTTCCATAGAATGGATAGATGGTGAAATAGGGTTGTTTCATACTTATAATAACATATCAGTATATTAGTGATATTGATGTTATTACTTCATAATTAAACAACCTAAGAATAAGAAGTGGAAGAAAAAATAAAGGTGAAAGAATCGGTAACGAAAATTACCTCTTCTTTGAAGTGCATCTTTGAGACCTCCTCTTAGGGAACTAAAATTGGTCTTTGAATAATACCAGGACCTCTAGGATGTTTCTAGGGAAGTGGATAAGATAATTGGGCAGGGGTTGGCCGAGATTTAAGGCTCAAAGTGGTGTGTGGAAGAGAGGGAGGAGGTGCCCTTTTATAAGGGAGGAGAGGGACACCTTTGGAATTCTTAAAAATATTAAGTTATAATAAATATAACCCCACTTAAAAACCTCCACAAATGACTCATATTAAAATATTAGATGAGATAGGGTTGTAATATCATCAACCAATCAAATTTAGACACGTTTGGATCTTATTTTAAACCTGATCATTTTGATTTATCCTTATTTAATCTATTTAAGTTTATTTGTGGTAATAAAATTCTTAATTTTAAATTATAACAAATAATTAATTATTTGTCGTGAATTTTCCATAATTGTTTACTTTATAACATTATAGACCATATAAATTTAAATTTATAATTTTTAAATGTTTTTGTGACTTTTAAACAATTTTATAATATGTTATTTTTTATAAAATAACAATAGTGTCAATTTTGACACTATTCATTTATTTGTATTTAAATAAAATATATACAGAAGATATGTTGGAACTAAAAGCTTTAATATATTCATAAAATGTCATATGTATCTATATAATTTGTGTATCACATTAAATAGTTCATATAATATTTATTTGATTATTTTTAAAACCATTTATTTGGTTTATCTCTTAATAAAATAATTACTACAACATTTTTTATAATTATTTAATATACAGATTTGTTGCATAAAAATTAAAAATAAAATCCAATCATGAATATAAATCTATTAACATTCACAATACTACTTGTACTAGAATTTATCATTTTAAAATCACAATATTTAAATAGTTATATTTATTAAATTATGAAGGTGACAACTTTGGCATCATTTAAAATAATATAATATAAGTGTCATAATCATTTTTATAAGGCTCCATACGGTTATATATTAGGTAATTGGATGATTAAGGTGTATTTATACACTACCAATAAGTCTTGGTCAGGTTTATGGGCCTTTTAATGGGTATTATTATTTCAATAAAAACTATATTACTTATTTCCCACTTAATAAATAATTTCTGTATCATTAATGTATCATCATTAATGAAAATTATTTAATCCATAAAAATTATAAAACAATTATCATGATGTAGATAAGTTTATTATCGTTTTTGAGACTATTCATGTTCGATGTTTTATGATGTTTACCACTAAATTAAAATTAGTATACTTATAATATTTAAGAGAGTGACATGTTGTCACTTTCTTTGGTTTTAATAATAATTAAATTATTTTCATGGTCAAAAGTCCAAAAATGAATCTAATACGACCCTTAGGTTATATGGGTCTACTTTTAGCCATCCAATAGAATTTTGGCATGTTTTAGGGTAATTTTATAATATTATATTTACCCTTAATTACCCGATTTACCTTTAACTATGGTAAATAAAATTTACCGTAGTTACTATTCATAATTCCAAAAAATAAAAAGTATCTTATTAACATAATTTGGACCCACTTATTCCAAATATGGAATCAGTTTTTCCCAAATTCAATACACAAAAGTTGCAGAAATTAAATCAAAATTAATCTCGTTGTCGAAAGAAAGCAGGTTTTTCTTTAAAACATTGCAAAAGATTGAATTGATTTAACCTACGAATTTAATGTAAAATCCATGCTAATTACATACATTATCTTAAATGGTAAAAATATATTCTATTTATACTTTAAAACCATTCAATATTATAATTTAACCGTATAAATTATTGCGATGAAAAAAGTTGTTTTTAATTAAAATATAGCGTGTTTTTACTATTCATCAAAATATGAATGTTTCCAGAATAATATGAAAAATTTATGCAAAGTAAATTTTTATTTCATGATTCCAAATAAGAATTTTATTTTGTCAAATTGAACTTATAAACATATCAAAAACTAGATTTAAAGTGGGTGCGCCATCAAAAGGCGGAAAACTGTATTTTTTTAAAAATACTTATTTTACTCGAAAAATTTATTTTGTTCTTATAACATGTTCTAGAAAATATGTATGATGAATAATAATGTTATAAAATTCAAAATTTAGTTAATACTATTCATAACGGCCAGTTCATAATAATATTATAATAATATATCGTTGTTTAGTAAAACCCGGTATTGCGTACAACACACGCTATCGAGGAAGGTCGTGATTGCGTGTAATGAAAACCAAGTCATGGTTGTGTGTTGTGCAAGAATCCTTCGCTGTTTCATATAACAGAATCCAACCATATTTCATTTATACATTGAATATATATATATATATATATACTAAATGTTGCGTAGAATAACTATTATCAAAATTGTGTGTAAAAAGATCCATGAATAGTGTTGCGTATACTGCAAGCTAATACGGTGTTGCGTATAGCGCAAGGTAATATTGGTGTAGCATACAACACAAGACATTAATGAAATTAAAAGAATATTTTTCATAAAATCTCAGGTTGTTACGTTCTACCCCCCTTAAAATGAATTTCTCCCTTGAAATTCGTCGGGGATATAAATGGTTTACTACTCGAAAGTTTGTTTAATAGAAACCCACATCGTAAAAAGGAATACCAAAACATGGCTTTAAAAACTAAAGTATGGAATGTAACGGTTACCCAAATTAACTCATCACTGGGTTTCCACATAGGTTAAAATATGGATATGGAAGAAAAATCTAACCATCATGTTCTGATGAAGAGTGGTAGAGAACATGGCTATGAAGAAGACGAAAATCCCAAATCTATTGATTTGTGATGATCTAAGGGACCATATGATTCATCGGATATAAGGGAACTAGGAAAAAAAATTTGGATTTCAAGATCATTTCCCTAAAGTTGATGAATTAAAAGAAATACTTGCATGATTTTGGTACAATCTCACTGTTGTTCGTGAATTGAACAATTTCCATTTCATACATTAAAGAAATGAAGTTGAATTTTTTATTCGTGATGTGTTAGCAGATCATGTGATAGAATGATGGGTCATTCCATCTCTTTCAAACAAAAGGTTAGCTAAAGTTATAAGTCCATCTTATGGTTAGATTAATCATATATGGTTCCAAAAATGAACTTATACTTCATATATCATACTGATTAATAAAATAAAACTAGTTTCTACTAACCAGAGACTTCCTGTAGGCCAGTGGTAGGCAATGAAGCCCAGTCGCACTTCAGTTGTGGGTTCGATTCCCATAGCCTTGTCCGACACGATGAGATGTTGCCCGTCCTGTAGGTTGTCCATTTTCTAAAACTACATTACTATAACATCCCATAAATAATATCGAAAAAAAACTTCTATCCTTAAAAAATACTAACTTATGTCTAACATAATCCATTCCAATATTTAGGCTTATCCATAATACTGCAGTCCACTCTCATATTATAGTGAAAATGATTACCAGAGATTTCATATAACAAGCATGTTAATTCTATCGTCGATCCCCATATATCATAAGATATGTCATGTTGGTCCCATTCCAAACATTCAAAGGCCTTAATCATGTATTCTCTTGAAAAATGAATACCCATTAAATCTTAGTGAAAACATGAATGTTATAAAAGTTAACTCTTTCCACATACCAAAATTCATAAATTCTATATACTCAAACCATGATATAACCTTCTCCTTATATTAGTCATGAGCTCATGAATACTATTAAACATTTAATTTTCTTCTTATCCCTTCATTATGCGCATATCATCTACTTTCCAAAAATATCTGAATAACAATTCATGGTTACTAGTACCATTAGTCATACACTTTCAAAACATAGGAAAGAAAATAGTTTAACAATCCTTAGATGTCTCTTTATTCCATAGTACCATGAGATTACATATACAACATTACACTTGATAAACATGAAATCATTCCACTACCTTCTTAAACCATTGACCGAGCATCAACAATTCTTTCATCTCACATATCATTTGTAATCTCTTCATCATCATCAACATAAATACTTCCCATACGACCGTACTGATTCTCTTCATTAGACTTTCCCTTAGGGAATTGGTTTGTATAATGCTCATACATTCCACATTTAAAACATTTAACCATTGTTGATGTCGTAGAAATACCATTATCCTCATCCATGGTGTTAATTGAACCTTTTCCTTTGCACTTACTGGCTTTGTGTCCTTTTTTCCCACACCCAAAGCATCTTCCAGTTCCTTTGAAACAATCTCCCCGATGCCTCTTTCCACATGATTTAGATGAGGGAAATTGAACTTTCTTTCCTCTATGATCATCATGAAACTCCATATTTCTCTTATTATTTGAGTTGGGAAACTTATCAAAGTTGAGATTATTGATCATATTATGAGATTTATGATTAGGCATAATAACAATGATTGGACTTCCAAATCCTGTTTCATTTGGTTTCTCATGAAGAATATCATTCCATTGTCCATCATATCCTCTATTATCATGAATCTTCCTGTTTCCATCCATTTTCTAAAACCCAAAAAGAATAGTGTGAGAGGAAAAAATCATGCTAGAGAAAATAACATAGTAAAGGGGGAGCACCCACAATATCTAATATCTTAGGTTAAATTCTAACATCATTACCGTGGTTCTAGGACTATATCCAATACGTATACTTATCCTTAGGTACATCCGTAGACATACCTTATAAATATCTCTAGGGATCTCACTAACGTTTTCGCATCCTAGTTTCCAAAGGTTGACTGAACCTTTCCTCTGATACCAACTATAGAGACCCAAATCTTGACATAGATGGACATTACATTACTTTATCAGAATACTTAATACATAACAAAAACAGACACACAAGGACTGTAATAGTTTAGTGTCTTTGGAAACATGGAATGTAATCTTCTAATCGTGGTGAAAGATCTTCAACATCTCCCATAAAGATCTCTCTTTTTTTTCTTACCTAAAACCTTTCTTTATATCCTGGGGAAAAGAAAACATAAAAAGGGTGAGATCAAATGCTCAGAAAGGGTAAGCATGGATAAAATAAAACATAAAATATGCATTTGAACATAAAAACATGAACATAATGTTTAAAGATCAAAAGCTTGAGAAATGACATAAAACATGGAAGTACGTAAGTCATAGATCATAAAGAAACAATAATAATGATAAAATAAAATGGGTATAAAACATGTAATTGTGTCAACCATTAAGCACATGATATGATTTCCATAGTAGCCAAGGCATTGCTGCCAAGATCATCTTAGTGGACAAAGTCCCTTTCTGAATCGAGTTCACTCATCGTTCCAGTCATGTATTACTGAACCGGTTTAACTTGTCGTTCCATCCATGTCTATCTCATGAGAAATAAATCTTTACCCAATGTATTGGAGGGATATATAGGTCCCACCCATCTCATAATTAAATCATTCTTACTTGTGCCACAAAATAAACATACATCATTCATAATAACCCAACGAATAAAATGGGTTTCATAAACATCATGCCATCATCACATAATACATATAAAAGAAATGGATATCATTTCATAATAAGAAAAGTTAAAAAATGTCAATCATAGAGAAATTACACTTGAAACAAACACATATTAAAATAATTTCATCTTATATGGAAAATGTTTTTGATAAAACACTTGTAATGAATTCTTGAGGAAAATATCCTTTCTTCTTCAAAATCAATTTCTTTTCACAAAACATCATGAAATTTTAAAAGGAAGATATTTTGTTGAAAATAGTCATGAAATCTTTTGGAGAAAGCTTCATTAAAATAAGGCTTTATAAAACCGTAAAAATCCGTTCGTGCCATATAAGTTAAAAGAAAAACATTCTTTTCGTACTTTATCCGGAAAAGTCAAAAAGTACCTCGTAACGTAAACGAAAGAAATATTCCTGACATACCATGTGGTAAAAGTAAAAAATGGGTAAAAAGGAATTTAAACATAGATGAAAACACTTTTATAAAACATGGACATGGATGATAGAAATAACCCCAGTAAATACTTACGAATAAGCAATCTCGGATAAAAATGAGATTTGAAAAATTATCCGTTACCTTAGGTCTGATATGATTCGTACGTATCCGAAAATCTTGTATAATGATTTAAATAATGTTATTGACTTATTAAATAATCATATTAATTTTTATGATATCATATATGGTTCACTTATGACTTTATATTACCCGTTCTTTTGTAAATTCCATGTTAAAGAGCGTTTTGGGTAAAATCATTTCATTTGTCATCAGTGTTTTGACTTGTAATTATTCATATGAATACATAGATCATTATAACTTAAATTCAGAATGTAAAACATTATTTATATATAATATATATTCAGAATATACATATATATAATAGATCGATAAATGGAAAGAAATACACCGTTCATGGAGACGGTAGGTCGTACGTACGCATGAACGTTGTTTTCATTTCCTCATTGAATTGAGTGGAATTAATTGGATGACATACATATATATATATATACATAAATCCAGTATCATTATTATGTCATATATTTCATTATTTCCTATTAAATATACTTTATAATCATTTATGAAGGGTTGTTCATTGAGAATGAATCTCATCGCGTCATGGAGACGGTATTCCATACGTACGCACGAGCGATGATATCGTTCCCATGATCGTGGAATTTTATTGGAGTGTATGTATACTATTACAGAATCAATATAACTTTACAATAATCATATATAGTTTTTGTTTACACCACTATACTCATCCAAGTAAGGTGGTGGTGGAAAATAGATTACACCACGGCGTGGAGATGGTATTCCGTACGTACGCACGCGCGGTGATTCCGTTTTCCATAGAATGGATAGATGGTGAAATAGGGATGTTTCATATTTATAATAAAATATCTTTATATGAGTGATACTGATGTTATTAATTCATAATTAAACAACCTAAGAAGAAGAAGTGGAAGAAGAAATAAATGTGAAAGAATCGATAACAGAAATTACCTCTTCTTTAAAGCACCTCTTTGAGACCTCCTCTTAGGGCACTAAAATTGGTCTTTGAAGAAGACCAGGACCTCTATGATGTTTCTAGGGAAGTGGAGAAGATAATTTATAAGGGTTTTTCCGAGCGTGAAGGCTCAACGTGGTGTGTGGAAGAGAGGTAGGAGGATCCCTTTTATAAGGGAGGAGAGGGGCACCTTTGGAATTCTTAAAAATATTAATTTATAATAAATCTAACTCCACTTAAAAACCTCCAAAAATGACTCATATTCAAATATTAGATGAAATAGGGTTTTAATATCATCAACAAATAAAATTTAGACATGTTTGGATCTTATTTTAAACCTTATAATTTTGATTTATCCTTATTTAATCTATTTAAGTTTATTTGTGGTAATAAAATTCAAAATTTTAAATTATAACAAATAATTACTTATGTGTTGTGAATTTTCCATAATTGTATACTTTATAACATTATAGGCCATATAAATTTTAATTTATAATTTTTAAGTATTTTTGTGATTTTTAAACAATTTTACAATATGTTATTTTTATAAAATAACAATAGTGTCAATTTTGACACTATTCATTTATTTGAATTTAAATAAAATATATACAGAAGATATGTTCGAACTAAAAGCGTCTATAGATTCATAAAAGGTCATATGTATCTATAAAATTATTGGATCACATTAAATAGTTCATATAATATTTATTTTATTATTTTTAAAACCATTTATTTGGTTTATCTCTTAATAAAATAATTACTACAACATTTTTGTATAATTATTTAATATACTGATTTGTTTCATAAAAATTAAAAATAAAATCCTATGATGAAGAAAAATATATTACCTTGCACAATAATACTTTAATAGAATTTATCATTTTAAAATCACAATATTTAAATTGTTATATTTATTAAATTATGAAGGTGATAACTTTGGCATCATTTAAAATAAAATAATATAAGTGTCATAATCACTTTTATAAGGCTCCAAATGGTTATATATTAGGTAATTGGATGCTTAAGGTGTATATATACACTACCAATAAGTTTTGGTCAGGTTTGTGGGCCTTTTAATGGGTATTATTATTTCAATAAAAAACTATATTACTTATTTCCCACTTAATAAATAATTTCTGTATCATTAATGTATCACCATTAATGACAATTATTTAATCCCTAAAAATTCTAAATAAATTATCATGATGTAGATAAGTTTATTAGATTTCTGGAGACTATTCATGTTCAATTTTTTATGATGTTTATCACTGAATTAATGTTTTTATACTTATAAGATTTAAGAGAGTGACAAGTTGTCACTTTCTTTGGTTTTAATAATAATTAAATTATTTTCATGGTCAAAAGCCCAAAAAATGAATCTAATCTGACCCTTAGGTTATATGGGTCTAATTTTATCCATCCAATAGAATTTTTGCATTTGTTATGGTAATTTTATAATATTATATTTACCATTAATTTCCCGATTTACCTTTAACTATGGTAAATAAAATTTACCGTAGTTACTATTCATAATACCCAAAATTAAAAAGTAGTTTATTAACATAATTTGGACCCAATGATTCCAAATATGGAATCCATTTTTCCAAATTCAATACACATAAGTTGCACAAATTAAATCAAAATTAACCCCATTGTTGAAAGAAAATGGGTTTTTCTTTAAAACATTGCAAAAGATTGAATTGATTTAACCTTCGAATTTAATGTAAAATCAATTATAATTACATAAATTAAATTAAATGGTAAAAATATATTCTATTTATACTTTAAAACCATTAAATATTATAATTTTACCATATAAATTATTTCGATGAAAAAATTTGTTTTTAATTAAAATATAGCGTGTTTTTACTATTCATCAAAATATGAAAGTTACCCGAATAATATGAAAAATTTATCCAAAGTAAACATTTATTTCTTGATTCCAAAGATGAATTTTATTTTTTCAAATTGAACTTATAAACATGTCAAAAACTAGATTTAAAGTGGGTGTGCCATAAGAAGGAGCCAAAACTGCATTTTTTGAAAAATACTTATTTTACACGAAAAATTTATTTTGTTCTTATACCATGTTCTAGAAAATGTGTAAGATGAATAATAATGTTATAAATTTCGAAATTTTGTTAATACTATTCATAACAGCTAGTTCATAATAATATTATAATAATATATCGTTGTTTAGTAAAACCCGGTATTTTGTACAACACACGCTATCGAGTAAGGTTGCGATTGCGTGTAATGCAAGCTAGGTCAGGGTTGCGTATTGTGAAAAAATACTTCATTGTTTCATATAACATTATCCAACAATATTTCTTTTATACATTGAATATATATATATATACTCAATGTTGCATAAATAACTATTATCAAAATTGTGTGTAACACGATCCAAGAATAGTGTTGCGTATACTGCAAGCTAATACGGTGTTGTGTATAGTGCAAGGTAATCTTGGTGTAGCATAAAACACAATACATTAATGAAATTAAAAGAATATTTTTCATAAAATCCCAGGGTGTTACATTCTACCCCCCTTAAAATGAATTTCTCCCTTGAAATTCTTCGGGGTTATAAATGGTTTACTACTCAAAAGTTTGATTAATAGAAACTCACATCGTAAAAAGGAATACAAAAACATGGCTTTAAAAACTAAAGTATGAAATGTAACAGTTACCCAAATTAACTCATCACTGGGTTTCCACATAGGTGAAAATATGGATATCGAAGAAAAATCTAACCATCAAGTTCTGATGGAAGTGGTAGAGAAAATGGCTATGAAAAAGCCAACAATCACAAAGCTATTGATTTGTGATGATATAAGGTACCATCTGATTCATCGGATATAAGGGAACTAGGACAACATATTTGGTTTTCAAGATCATTTCCCTAAAGTTGATGAATTAAAATAAATACTTGCATGATTTTGGTACAATCTCACTGTTGTTCGTGAATTGAACAATTTCCACTTCATACCTTAAAGAAATGAAGTTGAATTTGTTATTCGTGATGTGTTAGCAGATCATGTGATAAAATGATGGGTCATTCCATCTCTTTGAAAACAAAGGTTGTCAAAAGTTATAAGTCCATCTTATGGTTATATTAATCTTATATGGTTCCAAAAATGATCTTATACTTCATATATCATACCTCTTAATAAAATAAAACTAATTTCTACTAACCTGGGACTTCCTGTAGGCCAGTGGTAGGTAATAAAGGCCAGTCGCACTTCGGTTGTGGGTTCGATTCCCATAGCCTTGTCCGACGCGATGGGTTTTCGCCCGTCCAGTAGGTTGTACTTTTTCTAAAACTACATTACTATAACATCCCATAAAAATATAAAAAAACATTTATCCTTAAACAATACTAACTTATGTCCAACATAATCCATTCCAATATTTAGTCTTATCCATAATACTACAGTCCACTCTCATATTATAGTGAAAACGATTACCATAGATTTCATATAACAAGCATGTTAATTCCATCACTGATCCCCATATATCATAAGATATGTCTTGTTGGTCACATTCCAAACATTCGAAGGCCTTAATCATGTATTCTCTTGAAAAATGAATACCCATTGAATCTTAGTGAAAACATGAATACTGTCAGAAGTTAACTCTTTCCACAGACCAAAATCAAAAAATTATATATACTCAAACCATGATATAACCTTCTTCTTATATCAGTCATGATCTCATGAATACTATCAAACATTTAATTTTCTTCTTATCCCTTCATTATGCGCATATCATCTACTTTCCAAAAATATCTGAATAAAATTTCATGGTTACTAGTACCATTAATCATACACTTTCAAAACATAGGAAGGACAATAGTGTAATAATCCTTTGATGTATCTTTATTCCATAGTACCATGTGCTTACTTATACAACATTACACTTGATAAACCTTTAATCATTCCACTACCTTCTTAAACCATTGACCGAGCTTCCACAATTCTTTCATCTTACATATCATTTGTAGTCTCTTCATCATCATCAACATAAATACTTCCCATATGACCGTACTGATTCTCTTCACGAGACTTTCCCTTAGGTCATTGGTTTGCATAATTCCCGTACATTCCACATTTAAAACATTTAACCATTGTTGATGTCATAGCAATACCATTATCCTCATCCATGGTGTTAACTAAACCTTTTCCTTTGCACTTACTGGCTTTGTGTCCTTCTTTTCCACACCCAAGGCATCTTCCATTTCCTTTGAAACAATCTCCATGATGCCTCTTCCCACATGATTTACATGAGGGAAATTGAACATTCTTTCCTCTATGAACATCATGAAACTCTATCTTTCTCTTATTATCTGAGTCGGGAAACTTACCAATGTTGATATTATTGATCATATTATGAGATTTATGATTAGTCATAATAACGTTGTTTGGACTTCCAAATCCCATTTCATTTGGTTTCTCATGAAGAATATCATTCCATTGTCCGTCATATCCTCCATTATCATGAATCTTCCTGTTTCTAGCCATTTTCTAAAACCCAAAAAGAATAGTGTGAGAGGCAAAAATCATGCTAGGGAAAATAACATAGTAAAGGGGGAGCACCCACAATATCTAACATCTTAGGTTAAATTCTAATATCGTTAACGTGGTTCTAGGACTATATCCTATACGTATACTTATGCTTAGGTGCATCCCTAGACATACATTAGAAATATCTCTAGGGATCTCACTAACGTTTTCGCACCCTAGTTTCCAAAGTTTGACTAAAACTTTCCCCGGATACCAACTGTAGAGACCCGAATCTTGAAGTACATGGACATTACATTACTTTAGCGGAATACTTAATACATAACAAAAACAGACACACAAGGACCATAATAGTTTAGTGTCTTTGGAACCTTGGAACGTAATCTTCTAATCGTGGTGACAGATCTTCAACATCTCCCATAAAGATCTTCCCCTTTTTTCTTACCTAATACCTTTCTTTATATCCTGGGGAAAAGAAAACATAAAAAGGGTGAGATCAAATGCTCAGTAATGGTAAGCATGGATAAAATAAAACATACAATATGCATTTGAACATAAAAACATGAACATAATGTTTAAACATCAAAAGCTTGAGAAATGACATAAAACATGGAAGTACGTAAGGCATAGATCAAAAAGAAACATTAAGAATGATAAAATAGCATGGGAATAAAACATGTAATTGTGGAAACCATTAAGCACATCATATGATTTCCATAGTATCCAAGGCATTACTTCCAAGACAATCTTAGTGGACAAAGTCCCTTTCTGAATCGAGTTCACTCCTCGTTCCAGTCCTGTATTACTGAACCAGTTTAACTTGTCGTTCTAGCCATATCTATCTCATAAGATATGAATCGTTTCCCAATGCATTGGAGGGAGATATCGGTCCCACCCATATCATAATGAAATCATTCCTACTTGTGCCACAAAATAAACATACATCATTCATAATAACCCAACGGATAAAATGGGTTTCATAAACATCATCCCATCATCACATAATCCATATAAAATAAATCAATATCATTTCATAATAAGAAAAGTGAAACCATGTCAATCATAAAGACATTACACTTGAAACATACACATATGAAATAATTTCATCTTAGATGGAAAATGGTTTTGATAAAACACTTGTAATGAATTCTTGAGGAAAATATCCTTTCTTCTTCAAAATGAATTTCTTTTCACAAAACTTCATGAAATTTTAAAAGAAATAGATTTTGTTGAAAATAGTCATGAAATATTTTGGAGGAAGCTTCATGAAAATAAGGCTTTATAAAACTGTAAAAATCTGTTCGTTTCGTATAAGTTAAAAGAAATACATTGTTTTCGTACTTTTGCCGGAAAAGTCAAAAAGTACCTCATAACGTAAAAAAAAGAAAGATTCCTTACATATCATGTCGTAAAAGTAAAAAATGGGTAAAAAGGGCTTTAAACATACATGAAAACACTTTTATAAAACATGGAAATGGATGATATAAATAACCCCAGTAAATACTTACGAATAAGCAATCTCGGATAAAAATGAGATTTGAAAATTTATCCCTTACCTTAGGTCTGATACGCTTCGTACGTATCCTAACCTCCTGTATAATGATTTATATAATGTTATTGACTTATTACAGAATCACATTAATTGTTGTGATATCATATATGGTTCACTTATGACTTTATATTACCAGTTCTTTTGTAAATTCCATGTTAAAGAGCGTTTTGGATAAAATCGTTTCATTTGTCGTCCGTGTTTTGACTTGTAATTATTCATATGATTACTTAGATCATGATTACTTAAATCCAGAATGTAAAACATGATTAATATATAATATATATTCAGAATATACATATATATAATAGATCGATAAATGGAATGAAATACACCGTTAATGGAGACGGTAGGCCGTACGTACGCATGAACGTTGTTTTTGTTTCCTCGTTGAATTGAATGGAATTAATTGGATGACATACATATATATATAAATACACATAAATCCAGTATCATTATTATGTCATATATTTCATGATTACTTATTATATATACTTTATAATCATTTATGAATGGTTAATCATTGAGAACGAATCTCATCGCGTCGTGGAGACGGTATTCCGTACGTACGCAGAAGCGATGATATCGTTCCCATGATCGTGGAATTTTATTGGAGTGTATGTATACTATTAAAGAATCAATATCACTTTACAATATTCATATATAGTTATTATTTACACCATTATACCCATCCAAGTAAGGTGGTGGTGGAAAATAGATTACAACACGGCGTGGAGACGGTATTCCGTACGTACGCACGCGCGGTGATTTCATTTTCCGTAGAATGGATAGATGGTGAAATAGGGTTGTTTCATACTTATAATAACATATCAGTATGTGAGTTACACTGATTTTATTACTTCATAATGAAACAACCTAAGAAGAATAAGTGGAAGAAGAAATAAAGGTGAGAGAATTGGTAACAGAAATTACCTCTTCTTTGAAGCGCCTCTTTGAGACCTCCTCCTAGGGCACTAAAATTGGTCTTTGAAGAAGACCAGGACCTCTAGGATGGTTCTAGGAAAGTGGAAAATATAATTGGGTAGGGTTTGGCCGAGATTGAAGGCTCAATGTGGTGTGTGGAAGAGAGAGATGAGGTGCCCTTTTATAAAGGAGGAGAGGGGCACCTTTGGAATTCTCAAAAATATTAATTTATAATAAATCTAATCCCACTTAAAAACCTCCAAAACTGACTCATATTCTAATATTAGATGAGGTATTGTTGTAATCTCATCAACCAATCAAATTTAGACATGTTTGTATCTTATTTTAAACCTTATCATTTTGATTTATCCTTATTTATTCTATTTAAGTTTATTTGTGGTAATAAAATTCTAAATTTTAAATTAGAACAAATAATTACTTATTTGATGTGAATTTTCCATAATTTTTTACTTTATAACATTATAGACCATCTAAATTTATATGTATAATTTTTAATTATTTTTGTGTTTTTGAAACAATTTTATAATATGTTATTTTTATAAAATAACAATAGTGTCAATTTTGACACTATTCATTTATTTGAATTTAAATAAAATATATACAGAAGATATGTTCAAACTAAAAGCTTTAATAGATTCATAAAAGGTCATATGTATCTATAGAATTAGTGTATCACGTTAAATAGTTCATATAATATTTATTTTATTATTTTTAAAACCATTTATTTGGTTTATCTCTTAAAAAATAATTACTACAACAATTTTGTATAATTATTTAATATACTGATTTTTTGCATAAAAATTAAAAATAAATTACTATGATGAAGATAAATCAATTACCTTTCACAATAATACTTTTACTAGAATTTATCATTTTAAAATCACAACATTTAAATTGTTATATTTATTAAATTATGAAGGTGACAACTTTGACATCATTTAAAATAAAATATTATAAGTGTCATAATCATTTTTATAAGGCTCCAAACGGTTATATATTATGTCATTGGATGATTAAGGTGTGGATATAAACTACCAATAATTTTTGGTCAGGTTTGTGGGCCTTTTAATGGGTATTATTATATCCATAAAAACTATATTACTTTATTACAACTTAATAAATAATTTCTGTATCATTAATATATCACCATTAATGAGAATTATTTAATCCCTAAAAATTCTAAATAAATTATCATGATGTAGATAATTTTGTTATATTTTTGGATACTATTCATGTTCGATGTTTTATGATGTTTATCACTAAATTAAATTTATTATACTTATAAGATTTAAGAGAGTGACATGTTGTCACTTTCTTTGGTTTTAATAATAAATAAATTATTTTCATTGTCAAAAGTCCAAAAAATGAATCTAATCTGACCCTTAGGTTATATAGGTCTACTTTTAGCCATCCCAAAGAATTTTGGCATGTGTTATGGTAATTTTATAATATTATATTTACCCTTAATTACCCGATTTACCTTTAAATACGGTAAATAAAATTTACCGTAGTTACTACTCATAATTCACAAAAATAAAAAGTAGCTTATTAACACAATTTTGACCCACTGATTCCAAATATGGAATCCATTTTTCCAAATTAAATACACAAAAGTTGCATAAATTAAATCAAAATTAATCCTGTTGTCGAAAGAAAACGGGTTTTTCTTTAAAACATTGCAAAAGATTGAACTGATTTAACCTATGAATTTAATGTAAAATCAATGCTAATGACATAAATTATATGAAATGGTAAAAATATATTCTATTTATACTTTAAAACCATTCAATATTATAATTTAACCATATAAATTATTGTGATGAAAAAAGTTGTTTTTAATTAAAATATAACGTGTTTTTACTATTCATCAAAATATAAAAGTTACCAGAATAATATCAAAAATTTATCCAAAGTAAATTTTTGTTTCTTGATTCCAAAGAAGAATTTTATTTTTTCAAATTGAACTTATAAACATTTCAAAAATTAGATTTAAAGTGGGTGCACCATCAAAAGGCGGCAAAACTGCATTTTTTGCAAAATATTTATTTTACCCGAAAAATTTATTTTGTTCTTATACCATGTTCTAGAAAATGTGTAAGATGAATAATAATGTTATAAAATACAAAATTTATTTAATACTATTCATAACGGCTATTTCATAATAATATTATAATAATATATCGTTGTTTCGTAAAACCCGGTATTGCGTACAACACACGCTATCGAGGAAGGTGGCGATTGCGTGTAATGCAAGCCAAGTCAGGGTTGCATGTTGTGCAAAAATCCTTCGTTGTTTCGTATAAAAGAATCCAACCATATTTCATTTATATATTTAATATATATATATACTCAATGTTGCGTAGAATAACTATTATCAATATTATGTGTAACACGATCCAAGAATAGTGTTGCGTATACTGCAAGCTAATACGGTGCTGCGTATAGCGCAAGGTAATATTGGTGTAGAATACAACACAATAAATTAATGAAATTAAAAGAATATTTTTCATAAAATCTTGGGGTGTTACAGTCCCTTCTCTAACAGTTTTTTCGGTTCATTGGGATCCTATTGTAATACCTGATATAGTCTTTTTAGCAGGTGAATAGTATTTTACTGTATCAAGTGACACCTCTTGTGGGGTGCAACATGATGATAAAGGATATAAAATTGCCGAGGTAGGTTCAAGTAAAGAGTATTGACCTCATGATCTAGATCACATCCCATATAAGGTAATGTTAGAGGATGATCCTTTTTTTGAACATCTTGAGGCCATTTCAGAGTATGAGCGTACACTGCTTTACGTGATGGATGACTCTAAACCTGATGCAGGTGAATAGAACAATATCATCAGACATAGGTTGTGGAAATACATACAACACTTCATCAATAAAATGTATTATCTAAACCTAGTGGTTCAGATAAGGTATCAAAAACATTTTCTATGTACTCTATGCACTGGAGGTACAGACGCTCATAATCTTCATGTACGGGTTCACATATTTCATACGGAATGAGTGTGTGAAGGGAGACAACATATAGATGATTTCAAGAATCGTGAAAAGTATTATAAAATTAAGAATCTCCAATATGTTTGTCATGGATTTCAATAAATAGAATAATAATAATAATAAATTATTCTATTAATTAAAACTCAATTAGAGACTATATATAGTCAAAGCATGAACTAGAAGTGGTCGAGAGGTAGATGTGGAAAAAAACATCTTGTATGTGATCTCTGGGCTGAGATGGATCTAGCATAGATCAGAGTTGGCCATATTTCTTCCAACTCTATTGAGGAGAAAACATAGATTAGAAAGTTGTATTTGACCCCGAAGGCCTTATGCTGGAGGATGGAGGTGCAGTAGCACATGATCACCAGAGTATAGCCATAAGGCCAATTTGCTGAGACTCATGAGAAGATCTAACATGTGGATGTTCCTTCTTAGTGCCACAACATGATTCCATTTTTTTTATAAATTCCCTCAATTTATGGAGACATTTCATATCGTCACATTAATTTTTGGACATAAATAATATTGTTCAGACAACTAATGACTATTCCATAAGTTCTCATGGGTCATGCCTGGTGTGAGAAACGAGGGACGAAAACATATTTTCTCATTTTGATGATAGTGTAAGATAAACATCAAACACTCTTGGTCTACTATTTTTTAATGAACACCGGGATTTTTCAGGCTAAGGGAGGTTGTGTCTCGACAATAAGGATCTTAGAATAGATGAATTTATTTTCAAACATGCACTAATGCACGGACGAGATAACCTTATGTAAATTATAAATCTATAAAATCAAAGGTTAATGGAATATGTGAATCAAAATACCCAATATCTGAGAAAAAGGATAGTGGAATGGAAATGCTGGATAACTACATACCATGATCTTAGAATACAATTCATACTATTAGCTCAAAATGGGGGAAAATAGGGTTGTATGTTTCCCATGTTTGAAACAATAAACCTTTCATTGAATATTTCCCAAACTATTCTAGGATTTTGGTCCAATAAAATAGGCTACCAATGTGAAATTATACAAAATACATATGGGTACCTTCAAACATAAAAGGGGACTGAGATCCAAACATGGTCCATGCTATGTGCAGGAATGGAGTGATGGAATGTTCGTATTTAATCCAACACTCTTAGAATTATGAAATCATGGATGATAAGACAACAATGTAAGATTATTGGTCAAGAAATTGATCCAAACCATATTCAAGGGTTTTTCTATGTTTTCATCCACGAGAAAGATGAAAATATGAATATTTTGGTAGGTTGCCATCACTAGGGAAGGGGGCCTCTCATATGAGGGACCGAGGTATTTCATAGTTTTAAATTATAAAGATGAGGTTGATGGACATGTATTTTAACTTCATATGTTAGAGAAGGTGCATGATACAATTTAACATCATGTGATTAGGATGTGTCCCATATTTTAACATCATATGACCTGAATATTTCAATCAATTTAAATTTTTATGTCTTGGAATAATAAAATTTATTCAAATTTGTGTTGCACAAACTATACTTCATAGATAAGGATAAGAGAGCATAGACCATAGGATGCTTCAGATAGATAAATGTTGTGTGATGAGTTTAAAAACTTGATGTGAATGAAGTCCTTGGAGATCCCGAATCCACTTAAAATATCCCTAGTAAGACAACCAGTATGTTATTTAATGTAGACATGCATTGGAAAAAGATTCATTATTTAAGGTCATATAGATTGAATCTTTTGCAAACAGTTTAAGGTAATGTTACCTGGACCATATTGTCATAGTTAATGCTCATAATTTTTGGACCTAGGGATGTATGATTACCAAAGTGTACATATATTGTGTTTCATAGTGAAAAAACTGATGTAAATGAGGGCATTGGAGGTCATGTTCCATACCACACTTTCCCAAGATGTTTTTTACATAGTTTACGGTCCTGATTCTTGGAAGGTTTCTCTTAGTTTAAGCTCGTAGAGTTTGGAACATAGTGGCCATATATATGGCTCAACCGCATCAGTAAACTCCCTACTAGAACACCTAATCACATGTGTTTCTTGATTGTTTTTGGAAATAAGTAATGATAAGGAGTTTTTTATATGTGGAATCACGCATTAGAATATACATCAACATGTCTGAATTTAACTAAGATATAGGTAATTTGAAATGAGGTAAGATGAGAATTATGAGATCTTGATATGGGGTTACTAATGAGTAGGGATCAATCGTTTACCTTGATTGAAACATATGGAACAAAACCCTAACACTCAAGAAAAAGGAGAGAAGAAAAAATATCCACTGTTGATAATGTTCGAAACAAATGATTTTTCATTTGCTTCCATAGATGCAGTAGAATGTTGGACCAGGAAGGGAGGTGATCCAAATGACATGATACCATCACCTTTAGGCATTCTATCCCTATTTTAATGATGACCAAAATCCAAACTGAAATAACTCAAAGCATGAAACAAGGAATATTGGAATGTGAGTTTCAAACCCAAGGTATTAAAAATAGATTAAGGTCTCATTGCATGGATCATAACTAAGGCAAAGGGACCAATGGATAATGATCATATATTTGGGTGCATATAGGATAATTCTGACTAACACTATGTATCCAATTAGTATATGAATCAATCCATATGTATTTATAGAACATGGCATCGAGGAAGACCAATGACATGGAATATGATCCTCTACAAGTAGGGAATCCAGAGCATACTAGTATAAAATGGGGTAAAATAATATCATGACATCAATCATTGAGGACATTGGGATATGTAGTCCAATGTTGTAAAACTCATACTATAGGGGCCAAAACTAGTTTTATATAATAATTCATGGACTTACTACAAATAGTTTAAGGCCTTGTTTCCTGGAACTAAGGGGAGTGTCCAAAATGGATATGTGTGGTGATATTTTTTCATAATCCCTATGTGAATGAGGACTGAAGGGACCTAACACCACAAATAATTGTCTGATGTGAAACTAGCATATAGTTTGAAGTCGTATTAATTGTACGTGGTGTAAAAAATATAAGTTTTTGTTATTAGGATAATCAACCCTTTTTTAAGGTCCTATAGTCCATGCCATGTACAAAAGGGTCATTAAAGAATGTTCATTTAGTGCATGGGTTATTATATGACATCAATAATCCATGGGATATTCACACCATGTGAAGAGATCCTGACACCAGTCACACAATTTTAGGTCATATAGTTTGAATCGTTACTAAGGCCAAGGGGCAAAACGGTTGATGAAATTTTAGTTAGGCCCAAATACATTGTTTCTAGGAAACACTAAAAATCCCATAAGGTTGGAAATGCTTCCACACATAGTTTAAAGCACATAGAGTGATGGGAGACTTCCACTAATGGGGGTAATCCTATCTGTAATGGGAAATGAATCATCCCATTACTATCATGAGGCACCGTGAACTTATTCAGTTTAGAATCATTGTTTAACATCTTGAAATAATGAAATTAATTCCCAATTTTAAGATCATATGGGTTAAACCATAATGGATGAATGTATCTACTAGATATGTGTAGTGGGGTTTTATAACAAACCTGATGTGGAAGATGGAAAAGTTAGACCAACACCCCACAACACATCCTGAAGAAAACCCACATATATTTTAACGTCATTATTCTAGGACATATAATCTTAGTTAAACTCCTAGTGTTAGGATCGTTGAGAGTAATTTAAATTAATATTTTGTGGACCATATTGTGGACATCAATTTATGTTCATATAGATCAGACCATGGGGTAATCACTCTATAAGGGATATTAATAATGATGTTGCATAAAAAACCCTATGTGAATGTGGAAGCAAGAGGGTTCCACATTACATAAGCTTTCCTAAGGTGGCTTTAATACAATGTAATTTCATTGTTCATGGTATTTAACATCCAGTTTATTATTAATGAGATTGGACCAAGGATTTCATGAATAGATATATATATTTATATAAAATCAAGGAGGATTGAGAAACCATATGTGAATGATGCGAAATGGACTCACGCCACACCATATATTTCTGAGGATACATGACGATATTTCAATGTCATGATTCATGGAATGAGGTTATCCATGGGGGAACCTACATGGACCATATATAAGAAATAACATGCCTTAAATAGCACCACCTAGACCCATGGTTCCATTAATGGGGCCTAAGGGTGAAGAGGGTTGATGAATTTTTGGTGGGTCCTGGAAATGAGATTTTTGGGAATTACTACTGTAACGTCCCAGATCCAGGTTCCACACAATGGGTTCCCCGAACCTAGTTGGTCACATGATCTGAATCGCATTTTCCCAAACACTAGAGGCTGCTAACTAGCAGTGATGGCCTAGGTCTGAGAGTGGGGAAACTATGCCCTCATTTTTCAAAGTGTATCGCATCGGAGAAAATACAAACATACCAAAATGAGAAGCAGTAAACAATACCAAGAAGAAATAGACAACAGTACAGAAGTAAAATATGACAACAGTCATATATATAATGGTGCAATATGTCCCTAAGTCTATGAAAATTTCCAAAATTGGATACACTGAAATCTAAAACAATACAGTACAAGGTACATGTACAGTAATGCAAAAAAACCATACAGCATGAACTCAGCCACATCACAAGCCTAAGATCAGTCTCATTCTCTCCTACTCCTCAACAAAAATCAAGTACCTATATAGGGACTCTTTCTCTTATCAACACCTGTAGTAATATAATCTTTTTGGGTCCAAGACATGACTCAAATAGGTTGTGTGATATAAAATCTCAGTAGGCAACCACCAAAAGAACGTGCCCAACTGTCAGTGAAAAATGTCCAACAGCAGTGTGCAGTAATAAAATGAAGTAAACTTAGATGTACTCAAAAGTAAACATTCCTACCAGTTATATTTACATTTTTATTATTATTTAACAATTCAATATACTTGAATTATAAGTTATCGAGACTCAGCCTCAGCCGACAATATCTTATACAGTGCCACAACAAAAATCACAACACGATATCTAACATGTAGAAAGTAATAAAAATACCAATCCAATGATTTATCTTGGAAGTTATAACATAATAAATCACCACAATGAATATTTAATGTAAAAATTTCACTCATACGTATGAACCATTTCCCTCGGTCTAAATAGAAATTTTCCCCCAGGATAAACAAAACCTTCCCCTCAGGCTAATCAGAACCTTGACCTCATACCTTACCCTCGGGCTAAACAGAAACGAAACCCTCAGGTGATTTCCCTTAGGAATAACTAATATTTCCCTCATGTGTATGAGATATTTCCCTCAGGCACAGAAGCTACTTCCCTCAGGCAAAGGAAACATTTCCCTCGGGCTAAACAAACCTTGCCCTCAGGCTAAACAGAACAAAATCAAGTAACTGGGCCAAGCCCAAAGAATAATCAAGAATTTGACATATGTATCCTATCAAAAAAACTCAAATAATGTTATAATCATGGCATACCCTCAGGTATCTTCTCCAAATGGCTAAACATGGGGAACGCACCCACGGGGTGGCCCTAGATCCATGCCACGATCCCAAATAGTAGCTTCTATGTGTTCATTAAATTACCTATGCAATTATAAATACCTTAACAGTCAAGGCCTCATCCATACGGCACCTCAAACATGGTCGCGTAGCACAATGGTACACAAAAACAACTCGAATGTTTGAAATAAACTCTAGACCACCTACCTCGATCTCCTCTGATCGATATACGTGAACGACGCCTCCCAAAACACCCGAGAATGACATAGATCTGGGATAAACATTTACACATTCAAAATCAAATAAATTTCTTTGGGAAATAATTGTGATGAGAGTTTTATGAAGAGAAAGAACTCACCTGTGCGGTTCAAACATGATTGACGGCGAAGGAATCAGAGTCTCTGTGTGCGATAGGGAGCTCATCCAAGATCTGGCCTTCTCTCCTGCAGCTCTCAGGCATTCTAAGCTTCCTCTGTCAAAGGAGGAGTCTACTTCTTGTTTTTAACAAAAATACATAACTACACGGCATGCACTCTCAAGTACACGGTGTGTACTTTCCAATTTTTTAATTGTTCCTCTAGTGGCTACTTTCCACCACCTCGTTGTTCAACTGGTGACTTGGTTACACGGCGTGTATTTCAGAGTACACTTCATGTACTACAGTTCCAGTGGCGGCTACTCCAACCACTTTACTATTCACCTGGTGACTAATTACACGGTGTGTATATACTAAGTACACGCCGTGTAGTCAATTTTTACACCCTTCACCACCGACAGGACTACACTCCTTGTATGCTCATCCCACATGAACAAAGTACACGACTTGTGGAAAAGTACCAGCGTGTACCCACAAATTTTGGTATTTTCCCCATTTTCCTTATTTTCTCAAAAAAATTAAAGGAAAAGGAAAAGTAGAACCTCGTACCTCAAGAATAAAAACTAGGTTCTTACAAACTTCCCCCCTTAAAGCAATTCGTCCCCGAATTTCCCTTGCTAGGGCGGTGAAGTTAAGGCTAAGAACCACTCCGGACACTGAGCATGTATGTCATTCTCCCACTCCCAAGTTTCATCCTTCACTTGGCCATGCTGCCATAGCACCTGTACGAGAGAGATCGACCGACCGTGGAGAACCATATTGCTCTTATCAACTATACGAATCAGATGCTCCTCAAAGGATGAATCGACCTAAAGTTCAACCTCCTCGGGCTGAAAAACGTGAGATGAGTCTGAGTGATAATGGTGCAGCTGAGATACATGGAAGACGTCATGCAAGGCCCGGTACCTTTGTGGTGACTGAAACCGGTAGGAAACTGGCCCAACTATCTCTAGGAAACTATTGCTTGCACTTTCTCTAGTTCTACCACAACTCCTACCTTGAAGATGATATGACCCACGAAGTGAATCTAGTCTATCCAAAAGTGGAACTTTGAGTGCTTAGCATATAACTAATTCTCTCTCAGTGTACTCAATACTATCTCAATATGGGTATGATGGTCGTGTCGAGTATAAGAGTACACCAAGATATCGTCCATGAAGACTACCACAAAAGAATCCAGATATGGGTGGAACACACCATTCATCAGAGCCATGAAAACTTCTAGCACGTTCCTAAGTCTGAATGGCATGATCAAGTACTCGTATAGACCATATCTGCTCTGAAAGGCTGTAAGCAGTATGTCCGATGGTCTAACGTGCAACTGATGATATTCAGATCTCAATTCAATCTTCGAGAACACTCGACCTCGTCGAAGTTGATCAAAAGGATCATAAATACTTGGAAAGGGATATTAGTTATTAACTGTCATCTACTTTAGCTTCTGATAATCCACACAGAGTCTGAGGGTACTATGCACCTTCTTTGCAAATAGGACAGACGAACCCCAAGGAGAGGTAATGGGTTGGATGAAACCCTTTCTGTGTAACTCCTCTAACTATTTCTTAAGCTCCTAAATCTCTAGTGTATCAATCCTATAAGGAGGAATGGACACTGTTGCTACTCCTGGGATAAGATCAATAGAGAAATACAACTCTCGCTCTGTTGGAAGACCTGAAAAGTCATATGTGAAAACATCTCTGAAACGATTAACCACTGGAGGGAAATTCTTACGAAAAGTTCCCTGGTCAACCAAATATAAACTCACAATTTGGGTTTTCACTTCACCTCACCCACGATTCTCAGGTCCATCTCGGCATTCCTAGAAATCCCATTCGCATTTGTATAGAAACTCTCCTCCCTCCCGTGAAGTGGAACTCACCCTGCGAAGATAGAAATCTACAAAGGCACAAAAAGGAACCAACTAGTCCATCCTGAGAATGACGTTATAGCTCATCATCTCTTAGACATAGAGGACCCATAAAAAGTGACACCCACCAACCTCTAGGGGCACTCCCTGCACCGATACACACCTTCTGTTCTAATCCCTGAAAAAGTGTATCGCATCAAGATATCAGAAGATTAAGAAACACATAGACTAAGGCTCTCCACAATGGGCACAGATATAAATCTATGCTTAGCACCAGTATCGAAAAGTACTGAAGATAAAATAGATGGAACTAGAATCGTACCTCTGATAGTGGATGTTCTGGGATCCTACTCATGTTGGGTCTGTTGCACTACATATGCCTTCCCAGTGTCGTGGTCCTATGACACAACCTGGATACCCTGAGATGATGCACCCTGCTATCTCTAAGATTCTAGTGTCTGGCTACCATGGCCACAACCACCACCTCAGCCTGAACATCCTTATGTATTCCAATTCTCTGACTGGTAAGAAGCTGCTTGCCCTACTCTTATATGCGGAGTCTGCACAGAACCCCTCTCACTATCCACTGGTGGAAACGCCCTGAAAAAATGCTGCCTATGACTCATCTTTCCACAAGCTCGGCACTCCACTGGGTCTCGTAGAAACTGAGGTCTCTTGTTCCCCTCTTTACCACAATGGTTTCACATTACCGAGACACCTAAATAATTCTTCTAGATAGTACTACCACTATGAGAGAGATCCATATGCCTCTTCCTCTTACTGGTAGAAATAATACTAGAAAATGGTACTGAACCGCCCTGTCCTACACCACTAGCTTCCTACAGGATCTACTCAATAATCAGCGCCTGTTTCACAATAGAATGCACTGTTGGCAACCTGAAAACATCCACCAACGCATGGATTTTATATCAATGACCATCCACAAAGCGTATTTACCTCAACGTCTCATCAGCCACTATAACAGGTGCAAAACTCTGTAGCTTGGTAAAGCTGGTAGAATAATCCATCACTGACATGGAACCCTACTGCAGATTCATGAACTCTAGAGATCGATCTGCCCTTATCATCTCCAGAAATAAAAAGTCATAGAAGACTTTTTGATAATCTTCCCATGTCGTGTCTCTATGATGCTCAGTCTGGGTGATAACATCCCACCATCACTTGGCAGAATCACGCAACATGTATGTAGCGAGCTTGACCCTCCTTCCAGGAGAAATATCTAGATGCTCGAAGATCGTCTGCATAGAACCCATCCATGACTCCACATCTTGTGGTCCCCCATCCCCTGAAAATGTAGGCAGATTCTGCTGCTGGAATATACGCGTCAGCTCATCCATAGATGTGGAAACCGGCTGTGCTCCCTGGATGGTCTGCATAAACCGCCTGATGCCTTCATGGAACTGCGCCTTCGCGCCTGTGTCTGGTGTAATGGTTGGAGCCGCATCTGGAACTACTAGAGGATCCATTAGTTGCTTGTGTCCTACTGTCTCTGGAGTATAATCATCTCCACTCTCTTGGCTAAAAACATGTGGTCGTCTTAGCGGCATAAATCTACAAGGTCAAACACACGCCTTTGATCAAGATCATTATGGACTAAGAACTGGAAATAGAATAAGGGAACCGGAGAAAGAAAACATTCATGTTTACAAAACAAGACTACACGGTGTGTATAATAACTACATGACATATTCCCTTATGTCTTTCACATGGGTTTGTACTTCTTACAGAACTGGTCGTGTAACTCCCCAAACAGAAGGCATGTTTTCCACACACATGGCGTGTACTTGAAATTTATTCCCCTTCCCGAGTCCTTCTATACGGCTTAGCTACAAAACTTATCCACACTGATCTCTTTTAAATGATACTACACAACGTGTATAAGGTCTACATGACATGTACAAGACAAGCTTCACCGACCTGTGTTGTTCATGACACGTCATCTTACACAACCCACACAACACAGTGTGTTCCAGATGGACACGTTGTGTACAACTTAGATTCTAACTGCCCGTGTCGTTAGTGACACGGCCGGTTACATGGATGACACTACACGGCGTGTTACACCCGCACACGGCGTGTACACCACCCTGTTTCCCCATCCACATGGCCAGGTCTACATGGTATCTTACCAGTCAAGACTACACGACATGTCCCATAGGTACATGGCGTGTACTAGACGAGCTTTTTCGACCTCTGTTGGTCGAGACACGGTCAGATACATGATCACACTACATGGCGTGTTCCAGAAGGACATGGTATGTACTAGAAAGGATAAAAATGACCTGTGTTGTTAGTTACACGGCCTGATTCCTAGACTACACTACATGGCGTGTTCAAAAGGGACACAGCGTGTTTAAGCAAATATATCTCTATCCTTGATGTTAGTCACATGGGAGATACAGGGTCAACACAACACGGTTTGTACAACTGGTACATGTAATGTTCCCTCTAGTGTATTCCTCATCTCGTGTTTTCACCTACACAGCCTGTGACACAGTTAGAAACTACACGGTGTGTACATAAGGTACATGGCATGTACATAAAAATGTTTCTCACCTCTTCCCGAATAGAAGAGTATACGACATGTAATAAAAATTCCATGGTGTGTATTCTAGGTTTTTCTGGATAGTAATCATCAGAAACTACTCTCGAGTCCATAAAACCACTAAACGAACACCAAATATCCAAATTCCAATCTGTGAGGGCCCATACTACCCACAAACCAATGCTTGTCATCTTATACATGTTATAATAAAGTAAACAAGTCGATGATCCACCAAATTCTGGTTAATGAGGGCCCATACTCCTCAAGAACCAATGATTGGAGTTCATTCAAAAAACCTTACATAAGAATACCTTATCGCATAATAGGTATTTTATCAAGGCATCTATCACAGCAGCATGCAGTTTCTTGCACAACATCTATCACAACAACATGAAATTACTAATGCACCTACATGGCATGGAAACAACGCATGGCATGTGATTATAACATGTGCCAAAATGATGTATGAGGTGGCATACCCTTATCTCATCGGGTTGCAACAAAATAGAACTCATGTATAAAAATATAAACAGAACACCACAAGTGCATCACCCAACGGTGGAAATCAAATCAATTGTAATAATCATAAACAAAATAATCACAATTTAATTCTAGTCAATATGGACTTCACCTATACACGGGGTAGCTACTCTCTAGCACAATTATTAATGAATACCTTAGCAATCTATCTCTTTCCTTCATCGCCAAATAATAAAATAACATAGAGAAAAGAAAAGTCCTTTTATACCACTTTGTAATGTCCCGGATCTGGGTGCCACACAACAGGTTCCCCGAACCCAGTTGGTCACATGACATCAAGCGCATTTCCCCAAATGCCAGAGGCTGCCGACTAGCAACAATGGTCTGGGTCTGATAGTGGGGAAACTATGCCCTCATTTGTCAAAGTGTAGCGCAGTTGAGAAAATACAAACATACCAAAAATGGAAGCAGTAAACAAATACTAAGATGAAATGGACAAATAGTACAGAATTAAAAGATGACAATAGTCATATATTTGATGATGCAATATGTCCCTAAGTCTATGAAAATAGATAAAACTGGATACAGTGCAATCTAAAACAATACAGTACAAGTTACAAATACAACAAAGAAAAAATAAATAGTGCAACATGAATTCATCAACATCACAAGCCTAAGCTCGTTCACGTGCTCACCTCTTCCTATGCAAAAATCAAGTACCAGTATAGGGACTCTTTCCCTTATCAACACCTGTAGAAATATAATCTGTTTGGTTCCAAGACATCTCCCAAGTAGGTTGTGAAAAATAAAATACCAGTAGGAAATCACCAAAGGCTCGTGCCCAACTGTCAGTGAAAAATGTGCAACAACAGTGTGCAGTAATGAAATGCAATAAAATAGGAAGTACTAAAAAGTAAACATTTCTACCAGTTATATTTCCATTTTAATTATTTTTTAACAATTAAATATACTTGAATTATATGTTTCTGATACTCATCATTAGCTGACAATCTCCTATACAGTGTCGCAGCAAAAACCACAACATGCTATCTAACAAGTAGAGGGTAATAACCATACCAAGCCTGTGCTTTAGCATGGCAGGTATAACATAAGAAATCACCCCAATGAATATTTAATGTAAACATTCTCCTCAAGTGTAAGAACCATTTCCCTCTGGCTAAACAGAATCATTACCTCAGGATAAACAGAACCTTTCCCATATGCTAATCAGAACCATTCCCTCAGGCCTTTCCCTCTAGCTAAACAGAAAATAAACCCTCGGGTGATTACCCTCTGGAAGAGAAAATGTTTTCCTTAGGCGTATGAGTTATTTCCCTCAGGCACAGAAGCTACTTACCTCAGGCATATGAAACATTTCCCTCATGCTAAACAAACCTTTCCCATAGGTTAAACAGAACAAAAATAAGTAACGGGGCCATTCCCAAAGCATAATCAATCATTTAACATATGTTTCCTATCAATAAAACTCAAAGAATGTTATAATCATGGCATACCCTTAGGTATCCTGGCCAAATGGCTAAACAAGAAAAAATCACCCATAGGGTGGCCTTGGATCAAGGGAACGATCTCAAACAGCAGTTTATACTTGTTCATTAAATTACCTATGAAATTCTAGGTATCTTAACAGTCAAGGCCTCAGCCATAAGACACCCCAAACATGGGCGTGTAGCACAATGGTACACAAAAAACTACTCGAACGTTGGAAATAAACACTCGACCACCTACCTTGATCTCCTCTGATCGATATACGTGAATGATACATCCCAAAACACCTGAGAATGACGTAGATCTGGGATAAAACATTACCCATTCAAACTAAAATAACTTCCCTAAGGGAAATAATTTTAAGTATAGGTTCAATAAGAGAAAAGAACTCACCCGCGCGGGTCAAATGAGATCAACGGTGATGGAATTGGAGTCACGGTGTGTGGTCGGGAGTTCTTCCAAGATCTGGTATTCGCTCTCACAACTCTCGGGCGTTCTAAGCTTCTAATATCGAAAGAGGAGGCTACTTCCTGTTTTTAACAAAAAAACATAACTACACGGCATGTACTCTCAAGTACACGGTTTTTACTTTCTATTTTTTAATTGTTTCTATGGAGGCTACTTTCTACCGCCTCACTGTTCAACTGCCATCTTGGTAACACAGTGTGTATTTATGAGTACACTGCATGTACTACTGTTCTGCTAGTGGCTACTCCCACTATGTTACTATTCACATGCTGATTGATTACATGGCATGTATATACTAAGTACATGACGTGTAGTCATTTTTTACACCCTTCAGCGTCGAAAGGCCTATAAGCCCTGTATATTAATCTGGCACAGCCAAAGTACACGACATGTATAAAATTACACAGTGTGTACCCAAAAAATTTGGGATTTTTTCCCATTTTCCTTATTTTCTCAAAAACATTAATTGAAAAGGAAAAGGAGAAACTTGTACCTCAAGAATAAGAACTGGGTTCTTACAACAACATATCCTATAAGGGAAATAATCAATTCGTTCATTGTTCAAGATGGAATTCGCACTTCCTTTTTCTAACCCACACATAGGGAGGAAGAATTTTCTTGGATGGAAAGATAAGTATGTAGAATTGATTCATTACTACATATCTAATGTGGACAAAAATCAATCTATATATTTTTCATGAATGTGACATGGTAGATGACTGATGAAAAAGGAAACTTACTCTCTAATATGAACATTACCTTTCTTTTCAGTGTATCATCATGAAACGATGTTGATGGTTGTTATGGTGTTTAATTTCATGAAACAAGTATGTTGGTTGTTACATTTCTTAAGGTCATAAAACTAGGACATGAATGTTGTAGTTTAAGGTCATGTGACAAGAGTGATCCATGCATCTTAACATCAGGCAGTAATGATTATTGTTTCTACACAGTTTATTGCCATGTGACTAGAAAAATAGTCATAACACAGTTTATCATCACATAACCAAGACTAAAGGGAGGAGGATGTAGTGATCCAAAAGAATTTACATGGATCAAAAACTATAACACACCATGAATGATGAACAAGGAGGCCCATGCCATTAAATACACTACCAAGGAAGATGTACACGCTATTTAATTTCTTGATTCATAGACATGAGCCTCTAATTTAAGGGCACAGAGGTTGGACCATTAGATTCATATTAGTTTAAGGATATAACGATTGCAAAATGATCATAGTTTGACATCATTTTCTCGGTATACTGGTTTCATTTGAGAATTAATGCACGAGGAACATAACATTGGTTATAGGGGTAATACACTCTTCATTCATAAAGATGATATAATACACACCATTGTAATAGGAAATATTAATGATGTATGGTCATTCCCACTCAGGCTCCATCATTGGTGGATTTTGGTTGGGTGTCATTAGTGTTTTGAGAGCAAGAACTCTTTCACCATAGAGGAAGGATTGGATGCCCCCTTTTTATTAAATGATTAGGATAACTTTTTCTAGTAATTATCTAGAGTATGTAAGGATTGGATCCTATTTTTTCTGAGGGATCCCAGCTCATCAACAAATACTTTTGAAATTCCATATATTTTCTGATGATCATAGAAATGTATTCTGAACAATAGGAATTGAATCTTGATTGGTAAGACTACCTATTTTCCTTAAACAAGGGAATATAGAGTACCCTATAGGGAATTTTGATTCATCTTTTGAGAAGCCTATAATTAATTGAGCATCCTCTCTGGCTAACTCTTCTTTTTCTGAGTTCCCATTTTTGTAGATTTTTCGATACATTCTTGGTTAATATCTCAATCTCTCCATTTTATAGAGCATAATATAAAGAAGTGTGAATGGAATATATGATGTAATTAGCATACTTCATTTTTTTCTCACCAATATGAATTTTGGTGTCTTTTTCAGAGATATTGGTGTGAGGAGGTTTGAATCAGTTGATTATGTGGGTGATCACGAATTGGAACACTAATCAAAACATGAATTCATTAAGAGGAATTTCTTTTTCCAAATTCGAAATAAAATTCATCATGATCATAATGAACCTTCTGTGGGGAGTTGTTGTTGGTGCATATAGTCCCATAACATCGAGCCCCTATAGTGCACTTTTTATAGAATACAATATAGTGTAGATGGGCTCGAACGATCTATGCAAAAAATTGGCATAATCCTGGCATGCATGACACCTCTTGGAGAACTCAATTCAATCATCGACCATGGTGGGCGATATGATACCCATCTTTCATTTCTAGTGGGACGGGTTCAAACCTATTGTATGAGAACTACATGACCTGATAAGAAAATAATATATAACATGGGGAATATCATCCCCTTGGTTGAAATGAATGAGAATTCTCTCAAACCCACATCTATAGAGATTCTTCTTGATGTCGGGACCATTTTGGTGGGTGAACAATGTTATACATAAGAAAAATATTTTATGTTCGGATGTGTTTGGTGGGAGGTTACAATGATTAAATTACCCTAAATAAGGAGCTACATAATCAAAGGTTTCTTATATGATGATGGGGATCTATATATCCTAATGAAGAAGAATCAATGACCAACTAGTTTACCCATGGGTTCTCATCATCTAGGATGACGGGGGCGATGACCCTTCAGTGTTCCACATGGACAAATAAATAATATTTTCAAGGATTTTCAAGAGATTAATCTAGTCCATTCAAGGTTTCAGCCTATCCATTTGGTGACTAGGGATTATGATTCACCTCTGGCTGGGAAGGGAACTAGGCCATCAATTGGTGAGTCTGTTTTTGAAGGTGTATGAGTTCTTTCTTCCTCACAGTGTAATATATATATGGTTTTTCTTAATGATTTACTTAGAGTATCCCATAATATATTTGCGGGGAAATCAATCCTAAGGGTTAGCCTGTGACATGTAATGGGATCCTTATTTTATGCCTCACTATCGTGAAACCTCATAATAATAAGAATAAGTATGGGATAATGACCTCTTCTAGGGTGATAAAGATTATCCCCAAACCAACTCTTTTGATCTTGGGAATCATTTATACCTCTATCAGTTGGTCTCTATAAGGCACCATCAAAATTATTCTACTAGCATGCAATGAAATGACCCCCAAAAATATAGACTCGTCTGGAAAATTGATATCTGGTGTTGATTCCTCAAGATCCAGATGGTTGGAAAAAAAATTCAACGCCTAACCAACGAATAATTTTTTTGAGAAATACCTAGTTGTAAACTACATAAGGATCACTTCCTAGTTCACTAGAAATCCTATAAACATTTAGAGGTTCATGGTATAGATCACCAGGTCAACACAAGACACTAAATATATCTCTTGATGCTTCAAATAGTGTGGTAACATCAGCACGACATAAACCAGTGTGAGGTATATCTTTTCAATTGGTAAATATCTATAGTTAGTTTCAAGGATAATAAAACTAATATAGTATAATAAGTTCTCTTTCCATTCATTTTTTTTCTATGAATGAAGGGATCCATGGGATCTCTCTAGAGTGGCCAAATAAATGACCAGAGGATTCTATGAGAATGGAGGCATCTGAACCATAGCTTGTAGAAGATATTTATTAATTTTTAGAAATGAGTTCTTACAATATTTACCCAATTAGTATATTTTAACATTATTTATGATACTGGAAAAAAAGTAAGACATTCCGAACAATTGTTTGATGAATCAACATACGTTGGATATTTGGCCTTGAAAGTCTTAGTGCTCCTAAAGTTCACTAATAGGGAGAATCTAAATGATGGCATTGAACATCCCTAGTCCGATTTTGATCATTCTTTACCTGAATAAGAAAATTAGAAACATTTATAAGGTAATGTTGAAGGCCAAAATTAAGGGGTTCATCTTCAAATGTTAGGATTGGAGGAAGCTGGACACTTTCTCAAAAACACTAAGATGATCCTAACACTAGAGTTATTTAACAAAACAAATTCCACATAGAATTAAAATACAATAATAAGAATAAATGTGAAGATTTGGTTCATGTAACCATGATATGTGGCTCTTGAATTCATCAAACTAAAAAGAATTACATGATAGAATATGTTCCCTTGAAATGGTTCCAAGGCAGTATACTCCTCATCTTTAGGATCCATATGTATCTGATTGTATCCGGAGTATCAATCCATGAGAAGAGGTCCTAGAACTGAGTTATGGTATAAATTAGTAGCTCCATTACAAGAAGGAGAAAATAATCTTTTGGAAAAAAGGATTTTTAGTTCATGTAAGTCAATTCATGCTCTATTTTTCCCATTACTCTATCTGACTAGAATGATGTTGGATAGACATTTGGGGTACTATACTTACTTGATGAGTTTGGATTTGATAATATTATCAACATAGGACACACACATGGAACCATGATAAGGGTACATTTTAGAGACATATTAGTTGAAACCAAAATGGATTTCTTGGAGATCGAGATGTTGGACGATGGATTGAGGGTCTCATATGATAATCACATCATAACATTAGGGAAATGCATCACGGTACTACTTAAAAAAATATGTGTACATATTATATTCCACTATATTCATGGATGGAACAATTAACATTTTCCTCCGATCATTCATGGTAACAAGGCCTATTAGGATCAACCCATTGACAGTTGTGGTGATGCTATCTTCCAATACAAATTAGCATATCCCAAATCCTCTTCTTTTCTAAGGCATGGATGTCTATTGTTGATGACGGTTTGTCTGGTTAAATTTATTTTGGGGGAATTATGGTATATTATTTGGTGGATATGTAATCCCAATAGGGGGACTATGGCTCTTCTAAAACCATGTCAATAGGAACTACACTTCTAATCCCTGCAGGCAATTTACTGCAGAGCCCATACTTTATGTTAAATAAATAGGGACTAGTCAGTTTCTTTTTGTTATACTCAGCCCGAAGATATAAGAAGATATTAGGTACAATTATAGTCATAGGGAATTAATATTTTCTACTTCATAGGTGTAGGGGTGTATGTTATCACCCGATCAGGGCATGTGTTAGAGTACATGATAATCTTACAGTGTTCCATGAACAATTGGACATGGATCCCTTTCATCCAATAAACAAAAAATAAATTTCCAATGTATATAATCATAGACTATAATAGGTCAATTAAGAGGGTTAATGTTTCATCTAATTATATATACGGTACAACTGAAATTGTGGTGTGATCAGCCTCATTGGTCTGAACCTTTTTATCCTTCATCTTTTATTTGTCGATATCCGTACAACGGGATTCACAAGAGTCAACGGGGGACACATCAACTGAGAGCATGACTAATAAACCATTATGAGATTATATGGGGTGTTGATAATAGGTTTAAGGGGTTGCGGAATATTGAGGAAGCCACGTCCTAACCATCAATGTTTTGTAGGTGTCATCATGTGATATAACCATGAACTGAACACTTTCTATCAGGACACCAATCTGGGTCTCCAATTAGATTATATCACACGGTATCTACTCGGTCCTATCTTTTCCCTAAATCATCATGTTATAGGAGTGAAAATATAATGGTTTGAGTCATATATTGAAAATCATTCGGGTCAGAATATGATTGTTCCACAAATGTGTGTTGACTATAGAGAGATTGGTCTCCCGGATGAATAACTGCCAGTGATGTACAATGGTATGATGATCCACTACATGGGGGGTCCCTCATCTTCTCTAGAGAATTTTATTATGTAATAGAATTATTATTGGCCTAATACCTTAGTATTATAGTATTCATTGGTCACTACCACTTTTTCAAACAATAGGGGTATTTTCAAGTCCTCTATAATGGCCAATCACATCACTTTTGATTAATGGATTGCCTCAAGGATCAAGGGAATCACATGTATACTAGAACGGTTCCTCAAAACATTATGCATAGATACTAAATAAATATATCTTCCAACCTATGGCCAGGCATTGGTAGGATTCATTCTAGAAACTTCTAGATGGACCACAATATCCTGGATGGTTCTATAATTGTTCTTCTACTCATTAGAATGATCCACCAACAACCACACCAAGTTGACTATCAGATTACTGAGACCTATCATTTTCTAGATGCAGATGATCTTGGTGCTCTCACAAATTTTTCACCTGTTCAATTAAAATGGTTAGTTGTGGTGGAGTGTCTGATAGAGTTGGATGGTAGGACAATGCATTCTGATCTCTGCAAAGAGCTTGATGTTTGGATTAAGTATCATGATCTTTTGGGCTTGATTTACTGAAGTAAACATTATAATGGTTTTCATGTACTCTACTTCCACTTTGACAACATCATCCAAAGGAACTCGGGGAACAGTAATGATACTCATTATCATAGAAGACTACAAAATGGTGTACCAACTCAATTGTATTCATAGAGGCACACTTTTGGTCATCATCATAGGATCTTCCCAATATCGGGAGGAATCAGGGAGCAATTCCCAACTCTAGGGGAATGAAATCACCAAGGGTGAGTGACGGATTTGGTACTGATGGTTGACGTTTTTTAAATTTATCTGTCTACACCAACTATTTTCAGTTGTATAGGGCTTTGAGGTGGGCGTCAAAGATTCATCTGGGGAGGGTGTGGCAACATCAATAGATTCAGGACAACATAAATGAGAAAAAATAGAACCATGAGTGTGGGAAACTACCATACAATCCAACAAGTCATCCGAAATATGAGTCCCATGATTGGGAACATATTTCCATTCAAACTCACCATTTCTATCAGAGACAGAAGTTGTTTCTACGTATTTTAGGACATTACACAACTTTACCAAACAATTTTCAACTTGCCTTTAAAATAATACTTGATCACATTGAATTTCTTATTGTTATGACCAACGATCCTTTTGTAAGGTAAGTGATCATGGAGATCAGTTAGCATGACTTCATGGGGATTTATACATTCTTTAAGAATTAGAATCACCTTCTCCATGAAAATATTTAAATAAACAGAAATATGAGAATCTGTGAATGAGTAGGTGTGATTTCCCATGATGGGGAATGGTACTATAGGAGCATGTCCCCATTGAGGGGATGGATCCTAGTGAGGGACTGGAACAACATTTTCCCCTCTAGGTGGATATTCTTACTGAGGTATTTCCAATCGATTCTATGCTGGTCGAGGCTACCCTTGGTGATAATTACTCCTTCGGTGAGGATGCTCTTGGTGAGGATCAACTGAAAACTAATCTAGAAAATTAGGTCTATCCATATATAAAATAGAGATAGTGTTTTCCTTGGAAGATCTTCATTTAGGTGTTGGGAGTATAAATGGGCATGCCTTCTTGTATTTATCTATATCATTCATCAGGTGATGAGAACAGTTAATGAAATCCTAGAACTCACAAGGAAAATTTTGAGAGATAAGGGTATGAACCAACTAAATATGGATGCCCCCCATGCACATCAATAGCATCTGTTATTAGTTCAGTGACATATCATGAGAATACATGTAAACCATTAACCAATTAAAAATGTTTGTGACATGATTTTTAGGAAACTAGTTTCATTTTAAGAAGTCCTAAATGCCTATCTTGGTCACTATGGAGTCGTAATGGAAGGGGAAATTCTTGTGAATATCTTATCAAGAAATGATGGACCAAAAGGGTAACTGTATGTACTAGACTTACAAAGTCTTTTCAAATTTCCTAATGAATCATTGGATCATGTATGTCTTATAGTACTCAGGGGATCCCAACATGGGCCCACATGTTGAGATGAAGTGTTCAGGATTATGTAATGGGTATTCCTTCCCATTGAAAGGTGTGGAACTGGGGATAAAAAAAATTTGTTGGACCTCTCATTTAATCCACCGATGTAAGATAAGGATTAAAATTAAGTGGGATTTCCATCTATTATATCTCAATATCTTTAAGGTGAATTATGAGAGAAAAAAACATCATGGTGGGGGATCCTATCATGATGTGGATCCCAAACCACCAACACATTTAAAGGCGCAAATACATGGTAGAAATACTCATAGTCTGGTAGAAAGGCTCAACATGGGTACTGATAAAGGTCATATTTTTGCTCGGGTTGGCCTGTCGACTAATATTACGGATTCTTTCCGTAAACAATGGTCACATATCATTCAGGATGTGGGGTATTACAAGAAATATTTGAATCAACATGATAAATAAGACTGGTGTTTTACACTACTTCCCTAGTGGAGGAGGGACGTGATCCCTTTGATGAGTGTTATTTTAGTGGTGTTTTACAGCAAGGATTTAAAATATGACCCCATTTTTATATATAACTTGATAATTTATGAAGGATATTGTGAGATTTGAGTCTATATTATATGAGAAATTAGACAGATTAGAGGCCTTAGAGTTCTCAATATTCTCATTACAATTATTTTTTCACTAGAGGGAAATGAGGTAGAGGGATCCTCGAGGACGAGTTCTAGATATTACAGGGGAGGGAAGAAAACTATATGAGCATCTGATATATATTGTTCTACCCCATTGGGTGTGTTATCTATAATGGAACCTAAAACGGTTTCCCCATCCATGGGAAGTATCCTGGAAAACATTATTCACCACAATGATACTCTGAATAAAATACTCCATACCAATGGGTAGGTATGTCTATCACAGGGCAGGACTGATATGAAGAGCATCATACAATCCCCATATAGAGATATTATTGTGTATAGACACAACTTCTGTGTTATGTAGAGAACAATGAATTTCTTGATGGATTTCAATTTTAGGGTCTTGTGGTATCTAGTTGACACAGGGTGTTGAGCACTAAGATTACCTCCAAATAAACCATGTGACACTACTAATCAATTTCATCTAAGTGATCTCAGATTCCATGAAAGACCCACTAATAGTCATGGAGGAGATATCATTTCATCAATATAGATAGGAGGAACCATGAAACCTCATCCACAATAAGGGAGTCTAGGATGTCGAATTTGTTTGCCACATTTGGCCAGAATACCATCGAGAAATGATATGAATCAAGAGTACCCAACATAAATCCTTGTATAGAAGAAGTTCCTTCCACTTGGTTGCACTAATACCCAATCGACACATGAAGTGATTTTTTAAGTTCCAATGATGTGGGCTAATGCGGTAGTTGGTTAGTATGTAGAGGATTCACCACACGATACTATTATTCCCTACACACCGGTTCATCTCTCGAGGGCAGTACAAACCACATCATCATGTCCTTGTTGGACTACGTTTCCAACTCTAAATCATGTGTAAGGGTAGTAACACTCATTGGTGATCAACTAGATACTATGAATTAATATCCTTTAATAATGATTCATCATGATATTATGGAGAGGTAGAGAGTGAACTTTCGATGATGGAGATGACTTTCTCATGAGCCCTAGAAAAGGAGAAAATCATCCACTTCCATCATGTACCTGTGGATATATTTTAGAATCATATCAATATAACCTTTTCAGATAAAAAACCTCAATGACCAGGTTCCTCACCCAGACTCAGAAGTTATTGACTGGGGTGAAGGTTTCATCACAGAATCGCATTCTGCCTTAGAATCCGACTAGAGAATTAGATTGACAATGACTTGGAACTTCCCAACATTTCCACTTTATTTCTGTTAGTTCTCCCTTATTCTCAGTGATGTTTCATCTAGGAATATATGTTCTTCAACATGGGGAAGAACTATGTGATGGTGTGTTTTATTCTTGGGATGACCCCCACTTGGATTGGCGATGAAGAGGGGAGGACATCCACTTCTGTCCGCGAGATGATAGGGAGGACCTCTATATAGAGTGGTAGTACTAGAACGTGTAAAACCTTTATAATTTTGAAATGGTCACATGGGGACCTCTATGTTGATCACATAATGTGTGAGGATGAAATCTACTTTAATAGGTGTGAATATGTGGAGGGCCTCCATGTTGAGCATTGAAGATGTGGGCCAGACCTTTAGACTGGTTGCCTATGACACAAGGAGAGACTATGTTCCACCCAGTAGTCATATGAGGAGGACCTATGAAATAATCAATTCTGATTTAGGGAGGACATCCTCTTGATCTGAGAATAGAATGAGAGGTACCTTCATCCCGGTGGTCTGTCACATGGGGTGGACTTCTATGTTGGGAACCATATGTATTTGTAGGACATACACACTAGGTGTCAATGAAGTGATTATGACCTCCACATTGTTCAATCGTGGGAACAAGGGGGAACCTACATGTTGAGTGTGAGATTGGGGAGGACCTTCTCTTTTGGTTTGAGATATTACATAGAGGTCTTTTTACTAAATCACATGGTCACATACTGACCAGTGGCGGCTGCTAGTATTTACAGCGTTTGGCAGAGTCAATATACCAATCTCATGGGGGGGGCTAAGGGTTCTATCCCAACTAGGAATTTATGGGCCCCAACTAACTTATGAAATGTATATGGATGAATATTCTAGTGGTTGTAGTATAAACTGTATTTTTAGATGATTTTTTCCCTTTTCAGTCATTCTTCTAATCTTGTGCTCGAGGTTATTGTATGTTGGTCTTGGTCGGTGCTGGCAGGGCATGTGTATAACCTCCAAATTCAATGGCCTGAAGGGTCGATCATTGATTTAAATGATAAAGTACAGTGAGATACATTCTTGGAAGTTACCAGGGGTAGTCACAAATGGGGTGAGGCTCCAGAGGACGATTATTATTGTATTGGGGAGTGGTGGCTCCCAACGCTACCCTTGGGGCTGACAGTGTCATTGAGTCGCATAAGACTCTAGGTCGTGGTGGTCCATATCTCTTTCGGGATGAACCCCACATGATCCTATCATTATACAAGATTTTCCATCACCCTACTTAGAATAATATCTAAGAGTGGGATGGGGTAGTGGCACCTAGTATCCATAGTCAGTGCTGAAGTCATTGAAGAGGTGGAGTCACATAGGACTACCGCATTGTAAATTCTCCAACCCATGGGTCAACGTGCATTGGCTAGATGGATTCATACAGATTGGTTCCTATAAAGTAATTGTATGAAGATATTATTTTATATTTATGGAAATAAATTCCCAATTCCCCAATATCATACAATCTTTCATGGTCAAATAGAGTGATCATTGAAGACAACGTAGTCTATCAAAATTCCCAATGTGTAAGGGCCCCAATTTCTGCTGACATCCACATTGGGAAAATTATAATCTCGTTGGGAACTGGATCTAGAGAGCTAAATCATGTGAAATTATAATCTAAAAATGTATCAAATTATACTATTCAACTTATTGAGGAGAAGAGGTTCACAACAGACACCAATCCCAGATCTGATGAAAAACAAAACTAATCCCCATGGTTGAAGGAGAAATGTCTCACATCGACTTTACTATTTATATTAATAACACCTTCACCGGGGAATTCCACTACTATTTGAAGACATACACTAGGTTGGATACTTGTGATGAGAATGGAGAATCAACAAGAGATCATGTGGGGATTAAGCAAGGAAGTATCCCTTGTCAAAAGGAAGGTTTATGGTTGTATGGTGTGGGGATTATATATGAGAAATACCCAAGTTATACTAGGATCAATAATGAAGTGGATGGGGATTATGCGAGAAATAATACCAAAGGTACTTAAAGGAGTAATTTTCCTTAGTTAAGGGAATGATATTACACATATCTAGCATGGAAGTAGATTATTTATGGATCATGTTTCTTTCACACAACATAGACATATTGTGAGCATCTTCTTCTTCAGTTTGAGTGGAATTTGAGGAATGGAAAAAATGATATCTTAATTGGAATGAAATGATATTTCAAATTGATTTACATAACTTTTTAAATACATAAAACATTTTTCCATCTTCTCTATCATTCTTAGAAATCTATATAGAGTTAGATGATAGCTTCAATTTTCCCAATGGGGATAGTTTATGGCATCAGTTATAATATCACACAAATAATAACTACTTTTCACAATAGTATATAATGTTGTATATATTTTTTATATATGATATTTATTTAATAATAATACTTATTTACATATAATATCATATATACCATATTATATTAAATTATGTAGAGAATATTATAATGCTGCTTTTATGTATGGTGGACCATCGCCTTGTAAAGCGATGTGGTACCTTTTTTACTAACAATTTACTTATATTTTAATAAGGACTCATTTCATATTGATATATTATATTTTTGGAATATTAATCATTATAAAAATTAAATATAACATATTATTTCTTACCATACCATTCATATAATAAATGATAACATTGTTCATGTGTATGATGGATTACCGCCTTATGAAGTGATGTGATTCATTTTTTCACCAATAATTTACATGAAAAAGTAATGAAGTAAAAATTACATGAATAAATTTGATATATATATATATAATTATATTTATTATGGATAATTAGTATATAATCCAATTCATTAACCTTTCACCCGTTAAAGAAATTATAATGATTCACATGTCTTCATACAGCCTATCGACTCCACAGGGCGATGTGATTTATTCTCCATGATGAAAATTAAATATTGATTTTAATAATTTATATAATGTTAGAAAATTATATTTAAATAATTAATATTATTTTGGATATGATGTAAATATATCATATATTCAATATTTGGAACATTTTTTATAAAATGTTGTGTAGAAAACATGGAAATTAACTCCTAAAACAATAGTGATAATGGAATATTAATAAAAAACTGGTAATAAGATGTCATAAAAGAATCATATATGATATTATAAATATTTATAAGGTTATATTATAGGTTAATAACATTATTAAAAAACTAGATATGTGTTTAAATTGTTCTAATCTAAAGGTAATCCTGAGGTAAGGTGTTTCCTAACAAAGTTTCTTGTACATTGGGTTATACATATACTTCACTGATTAAAATATTGAAAAATTATATATGAAAATAAGTCTGATTTATTTATATTGTATTTAAAATAATATATATCTGGATATAAATTTTTCATAAATAATCCTCCAATTAAATAACTCTCATATCAATGATACAATCTTTGATAGGGTTTCGTCACAAACTTTATTCTTTGAGACGCCTGTTCTTTTATGCACACAATTTCCATTGAATGGAATGTATAATTATGATATATATAATATTTTCTGAATAATTACTATATCATGTATTTTTAAGTTGATATTATTTTACTTCATTCATGGAATGTTATTATTCAATAATGATTAATGATGTGAGTGTCTATGTTTCAATCACATTTTAATCAGGATAGATTATGATTAAATTCCCATTAAAGGAAATTATTTAAGGGATATATAATAAATAACATAATTTTAATTATCCTTTTCATATTCATGTATTTACATGTAATATTTCAATTTTACTCAATCTTTTACATAAAAATATTGACATTATTTTAAAAATAATAATCTGACGTCATTTATCTATTCAGTCAAAATCCTCGTTTTGTTCAAATACATGTTTTCTAAAAATGATTTCAAAAATATATTAAAATTATTTTTTATTTTAATTTTTACCCTTAATTGTATTTTAATTAAATTATTTCTATGGATTATTCCAATAATTATAGGAACAATATACTTTTTTACATTTCATAAAAAATTGAGAAATGAATCTGTGTTTTTTATATATTGAGAAAGAATGGAACTCATTTTTTATCACATCCACTAAATATTTTAAATCCTCTTTTTAAATTTTAATTATTATTTTAAAAATGCTTTTATTTAATATGTTATTCTTTTTTAGCCATTATTTTTTTTTCAAAATGAAAAAAATGTACCCCTCATGAAATGTTCAAAGTGATGTTTTCGAAAATCATTTTCCATCCAAGATGACATCATTTAATGTTACTGTAGGTGAAAATGATATTTTCTTCATGGTTTTTTTTAATATTTTAAATGAAATTTAATCAATGAAAACTACATTTGATGTTATGAAATTCATTTAAATAATTTATATAAATCCCTTTCATATATACATGGTTTTTATCCATTCCATTGATGGGGTAATACAAACATTATGTCCATTTTTCAAATTCCTTCATTATGAAAGTTCCTTTGAATATGATATTAAGCATGATTATGCATCCCATTTTATTTCCAGGAGTAATTATTATGTTATAAATTAATGTTTTATTTCGTTTATTTGACACATAGATGTTATAAACATGTCAATATAGGTTAACCCAAATAACATTCCAATGTAATAATAAATATTTCATCTCTAGATATGTCATTTATGGGATTAGGGAGTAAAAAAGTTCCATTATGGTACATTTTACATCTTGTGATATTGTATAGGTAGTTATTCTTTGCTCGTGTTATGTCTTGTTATATGTTTTTGTAAAATTTCACATTATTCCATTATATTATGATACCTTGTTCATTAATATATTCTTCCATGAGCATTAAATTTTATGATATCATGCTATATATAATACTCACATGTTACGTTTTATTATATTTTTAATTCCCTTGTTGGGGTTTCAAGACCACCCCTTTAATTTATATATTTTCTAGATTATTTTTTTAGTTTTAGGAGTTAAAATTTATTTTGGATATCCCTACATAATAATAATAATAATTCTAATAATAATAATAATAATAATTATGTGGTTTAGTTTCCTTTGATGTATTATGTTCCCTGTCTTATAATGACATAAGAGCTAACAATGTTTGGGATTGTACTTATTGGATATTAATGTTTAGAAATCATTCAATATAATGTTTAAATTTATTGGGTCTCAATTAGTTTCATGTGAGAGTTAACCCCCAAATTTTTAAAATATAAATGATCGATGTGTGAATCATTGTTCTATAGATGAACCATGTAATTTTTCAAGATAAAGGTAACAAGCTCATTAATTGAAAATTGAAATGACTAGGATGGTGCGATGATCACCGAATGGGTAATGTGTTTTCTGTTTTATATCTAACAGAGTCTAGGAAAAAGAGATAAGATATATAATCCTTCAATATTAGTGATATCATGAGAGAAAAAGGTTAGAGGAACTAATATGAAACATGATTCTACAATCCAAGTGTAGTGGGACTTCACTTTTTACAAATTCCATGACTACGTTTTGTCAATCCTGGAGAGACACATGCAATGTAGTCTGAGTTTCTACTATGCCTATGGATTTTGGCCAAGTGAAATATCACATGCATTGTCTATAAGACAAAATTTCATTTAATCCTACCTACGTATCAAAAATATTTGTAAAAGGAACACTCCACAAACCCCATGTGGTTAGACATGTCATGTACCGTGAGGGAATGTCGACTAAATTAACATTACTACAAAAAATGTGCACCTAGTGTACATATTGTAGACCCTGGGGGAATGTACACATTGGTTGAACCCATATACATGTCTAGTAGTGTCACATGGCTTTCGAATCCATGTCCAAGATAGAATGTTCCTTGGATTTCATTCATGGTCATATGTTATGTCACCTCTAGTACTCACAATGTACTTTTTCAGAACATTTTATATAACACCCCAAGATGTTATGAATTTCTTTTGAATTAATTTAAATTTTTTGATATTATTCATTTCATGAAATACTAAAGATATTTAATTTAATATTGAATAAAAATGATTTGATTTTGTTATATGAAACACCATGTTAATTGTGTCATAGACACAAAATAAACTTTATCTTTATCTACATAGAACAGTGAGGTTATCTTGCATTATACGAAATAATGACACTCTAGGATGACATGAATAGCCCTCAAGACTAAGGTTTACTAAACAATAACATATTATTAATATATTATTATTAAATATAATAATACAAAACCATGATGTAAAATTATATTTTATGAATAGAATTAACAAATTTTTGTAAATATATTATTTATATAATAAAATTTGAATTCATAAGTTACCAATTAATTATAAATGAATATGAAACCCAATTTGAAATAAAAGGAAATATTATTATGGACACAAATATATTTTATACTAATAAATTAAAAGTTTGATTTATTTCTTATAATTAACTAATTCAAAACCTTCATTTAATTCAGAACATTGACTTGGAAAACATTATATGAAATACTGAGTTTCTACGAAACCTTATTTTATTTTATAATTATTTAAAAAAGTTATTTATAATATAGTCATTTATAATTAGGGACTAAACCATATAATTAAGGACCCAAATGAATTAGACACTAATCCAACCCCAATTTTATGCCAATTGTTCGTCCACACACCTTTCATTATTGATTATTTTTTGTTTTTATGAATTTTCATAGATAAGAACACGTATACACCTAATATTATCACACATATAAAGCCTCTTATATAATTTTATTGTCATATACTTACACAAACCTCTATCTAAGGGTTAACAAACATACTATTTCTGTGCACGAAGAACTACTAATTCACGAAATGATGATTGTTCATTTTTCCATTACCACAAATCATGGTAGATATTATGATGGAAACTATGTTTATTTATGTTATATATTATATTTATAATTTCATTAAGATTCATTAATTTTTATATTGAACTTACCTTTATTCTTTCAATATTATGTAAATACAACAGTTTCTTTTGATGAAGTGTAGACTTCCACCCCCTCATAGCAATATGATTTCTTTCACACACTACATCGATTGTATTAAGGGTATTTTTATTGAATATATATTATATATATTATATAAAAATTATACATTAATAATTATATATATATTTATGTATTTTACTTTGATTATCTTAACACAACAAATAAATAGAAATAGCGTTCATGTGTACTAACGGCCTACCGTCTCAATGAATGGTGTATTCCATTTCATACATATATATTCCATAAATTATAATAATAAAAATATAAGTTATATAAATGTTATTAATATCATGTTTTTAATTCAGTAAATCATGATATAATGTATAAATACCAACGATATAAAAAATTTAAGACACATGAGAATAATAAAGCAGATGTTCCCTGAAGTGAAACAATAACATAGGATTGTAAACAGGTGAGTAATATATGGTTGTAATAAAACCATATATCGTATTATATATATGAATATGTCTCTTTAAATTAGGTATAATAAATTCATATTTATTATAACGGTGTTTTAAATGTGTATGTTGAGAGTCAAGGCATTAGTTACGTGGATTTCAACTCACATTTTATTCCTGTGAGATACATGATATGTTTACCACTCGTTCCTTTTGTGTTGTGTAAGTAATGAACTAAATTTTACTCTATGTATATTATAACTAAAATAATTGGTATTAAAATATCTTTTTTCTGAACATTCCTTTATTGGTTTTATGTCTAAATAGTTACTAAATCGTTAAAAATGATTTTCTTCTCAATTTTCATTCCTTGTGACCGGTGTTATATTATGAACCTAAACACATTTAAATGTGTATATAATTCTATTTTACATATTTTATTGTGAATCTACTTATTTTAATTATACTTAATTATTTAATTAATTTTTTTTCTTAAATTGAGATAATGATCCCATGTTTCTAATTTATAAGATTTTATTGAAACAATTTCATCTCTTTTTGGGATTGTTTATGTTTACACTTATATTTATAAATTATTATTTTACATATCTCAATAAATTCATGTCTTATGTAATCCTATAGTTATTTATTCTATATTAATTTTGTATATCAATTTTTTACTATTTTTTACATTAGACAGTTATGAATGTGTTTTTAAGAAAGCTTTACTTTACCCTCTATTCAGTCAGAAATTTGTGTTCTTTAAAAGCCATGTTTTCTAAAAATGGTTTCAAATGATATTCTAATAGTATTTTATAGTCATTAAAATTTATTTTTACCACTTTTCATTCTAAAAATGTTTTCAAAGAAATCTTATTTTCATGTTCTTTAGGTGGTGATTTTCTATCTTTTTCCCATGATAAAGTAATTTTCTATTTTCCTCATACAAAATGTATGGATTTATCTCCCATTAATAATTTTATGATTTATATTCATTTTCAATGGAAAATATTAATGAAATTGTTCATAATAGATATGTCAAATAAATGGTTTTCAAATATTTATAAATATTATTTTATATTTTTTATTTAAATTGGTTTTCAAAAGGTTTAATGTTTTAATGATCTTTTTCTAAAGAATAAAGGATATTCGTGTCAAGAAATATTTTCAAACAAATCCTTCTATGATATTTTCCATCTTTGATAAAAAATTTAATGTTACTGATACCCTTCTAGTAAATTATCTAATGGTTCCATTCATAAACTTTTTATGAATGAGTTATGCTTAACACAATTGTATTTATGAAATCAATTTATTTTCCAAAGGTTATATTCTTTTGACTCCCAGTTCATTTAATGGATTATAGTTTGATTAAATGGTTATGAAATATGGGTTATATGCTTTCTTATGTTTCCACTCTCCAAGTTGTGTAGAATGGTTTTCTATAGGAATATTAATTGTTAATATAATTATAGGAGATGTTGAAGATCATTCACCAAGCCATGATTTTTTATATCCATGTTTCCAAAGACACCAAACTATTGTTTTCCATGGGCATTTAGTTTTATAATGTACAAAATATTCATCTAAAATCTTATAACAACCGTATATGTGAAGCTTGGGTCACAACAGTTGGAATCAAAGGAAAGTTTTATTCAACCTTTAGAAACTAGGAATGGAAATATTTAGTGATAATCCTTGGTATATTTTTATGTATATTTCTAGAAATGTCTCTACGGATAAATATATGAATGAGTTATCATTTATTAAAATGTCCTAGAATTTTGGTAAATGATAGAGTTTGTGGTGTCGTATAAATACATCCATATATAGATTCAACAAGTGGATGAGTCTATAGAAAAATGTACCTAGGGGTAAAAACTATGAAATAATGGTCAGGGCCTGACATGGGGTAATCTGCTAGATGAGAACATGCCTTATTGATCACTGGGTTTGGGACTCCTAGGGGATATTCTTTGGGAATTCACAGACTCTTCACAAACCATTATGAATGATTTAGATATAATTTGGCTATAAATAACCTAGGAAGAACCTTGTCTATCATAGATTAAGGAATGAATCCAGATTTATATATCCTATAAGGAATGTTTTTTCAGGAATATGTGGTTTTCTACTATGATAAGAATTTCTCACAGTATTTTTCTAGTTTCTGTCAATTGTGGGAACTAAAAGGAATTAGATTAATGTAGAATGTGATGGATGATTTTATAATGAGCAATCTTGTGGGATGATCACTGGAGTGAATTATTTTGTGATCATGCCTATTAAGTTTTCATGGACGATTACTAATAACTTGTACCTTATGTAAATCACTTACTCACCATGGAAGAGAATGATTGAGTATATTGAGAGTTCGGGTAATTGAGACTATGGAAGAATGAATATTCTGTTTCTTGTTTGTCAAGAATGTGGAAATAATCACCTATGTGAATTTCTTAGGGAAATAGAAATACGTTTTGACTATGGAAAATAATGACAAAAAGAAAGTAACTATATGGTGAGAATGAAGAGTTCAGTTAATGGAATGTTTGAGAAAATTAGCCTCCATATGACCTAATTTAAGTTTTAGTGTTTTAAATGTGGAAAATGCTAATTATACAACTCAATATTCCAATATAAAATATCCTAAAGAGAATCTGGAAGGTGGTGTGAGTAATGGTAACATTGTTGTTGATGATGAGATTATAGATGAAATGTAAAAAAAGAAAGATGAATTATGTAATAGGATGAGGTAGCCTTGTTAATGAAATAAGGATGCCATGTAATAACAAATGTTTATATATATTTGGATTAAAAAATTATGTTATTTTAATGATGATATATACAAGGGTTTTCTACTTATATTTTTATCTTAGTATTTACATTTTTATGTTGAATGTTCTCGATTTTCTAGTGGAGTAATTTAATGACAAGGTGATATTTTGTTTAAGGGAAGGTATCCCTTAATATGTTCATTATGTTAAGATTATTCTGTTATGAATAAGTAAATTGGATGGTACTAATTACCATTGAAATATTTAAGGACATGATAATAGTTGGTTATGATATCATTGATGATGTTTAGAGAATTTTTATTTTTAAAGATTGTATCCAGTATACTTTGGAATAAGGATGAATGAGTATTTTTTAAAAGGATTTGTGATAATTATGGATATTACCATGATTCAAGGGAATATATGATTATAGTATTCACATGTTTGGAATGTGACAAAAATATTGTAATTTTTTATATATGGGGGATCAATGTTATGATGATTTCATTATTTTCATTAAAAAATATTTGATTTCCATCTTTCATAAGGGTTATAAATTTAACCATTCAAGAAAAATTTAAGTTAAACTTCATAGGATGTATTTATATATTGATTTTTTATTAAAACCCATTGATAGATGTTTGTTTATTGATTAGACTTATTTCAAATATATCCATCATATTTAATTTACAAATTATATTTGTGTTTTTATAGAAAATGAAATTATGTATGTCGGGTGACAACCAATCATGTCTGAAAATGTTGTCGGTCTTGAACCCATGACCGAAGAATGATAAGGGTTTCATGCATACCAATGGCCTATGAGATGTCATGGTCAATTTATAATTAGTTTTGATGAATAAATATTAATGATTAATAAGTAGTGTTAATTTTTATATTTATTGATTAAAGAATATTGAATTTTAAGAGACAAATAGTTAGACCTTTCTTTCTTTTATGGTCTTTATGATCCGTTAAATGTGTATTTTAGTGATTTATGTATCAAGGTTAATTTCTAGACATTCTTACCATGAGTTAATGGATTTATTATAAGTTAATAAAATAACAACAAAAGAATAATTTTTTTATATAAATATATCATGAATTACTAAATATTTTGATATTTGTAAAAATAATTGTTTAAATACCTTTTTCAACCAATAGATTTTGATATCATCATAGATTTATGGCTTTGAGGCCCTAAAAATTTCATCGATCATTTTATTTGTTTGATAGGGATGACCTAAATCACTCCACATAAACATTTATTCTTTTCCTCAACTTTAAATATTTAATCCCAACCTACATTCTCTTATGTGGAACCCAAGGTATATGTTACTTTGGATAACTATTGTGGTTCAAAAATTACATTTATAAGGGAATTTTTAGAATTTATTTTTATGATGTGGTTTTATATGAATGAAAATTTAAATAATTAAAGCATTGATGACCCAAACAAAATTCGACAGAGAAATTCATTTTAAGGTTAGTATAATGTAACACCCCAGAATTTTATGAATTTATTTTGAATTAATTTAAGCTTTTTGATATTTTTCATTTCATAAAACACTAATGATCTATAATTTTATCTTAAAAACTAGGCTTTTAGGAATTCTGTTAACCACCAAGGTAATTTTTCAATAACCACAATATAAACATTAGTCTTCTATAAACAGAAGATCGATATTAGCTTTAATTATACACAATAATGACGTTCCTTGATGACTTATGTAACAAGAATGACTGAGGATTACCAAATAATAATATATTATTAAAATATTTATATTTAATATAATAAGATAAAACCTTAACATTAAATTTTAGGTTATAAATATTATTAACTAACTTAGGAAAATATATAGTTTATATAAAATAATATGAATTCATAGGTTACCAATTTTTTATAAATGAATATAACAATAGATTGAATATAAATGGAAATACTATTATGGTCACAAAGATATTTTAACATAATAACATAAATTTTCATTTATGTATTAAAATTCACTATGTCAAAAATTCATTTCAAACATAACATCGACTTGGCATATGTTGCACGGAAAACTAGGTTCCTATGAAATATCATTTTATTATTATAATTATTTAAATGAGTTATTTATTACTTATCGATTAAAACATAATAATATTAATAGTAATTACTAATTATAAAATATTTTTCTAATGTTTCTATATAAATTAAACATATTTATTATGAAAAATATAATTTGAAGTAAAGCCTTTATATATTTAAAATATAAAATTTTCTCATATGAACTACTTTTAAAGTTCATCTATGAAATATAATAAAATTAATTTTATACAAATATATAAATTTAATTGGTTAAAATAATCTTAATTTATTAATTTATAGTTTCTAAATAATGTTAGGGTGATTTTTTGGAATTTCTCAGTGAAACCTCATTTTTTTGATGAATAGTGAAAATACTACGTTTTAGTTAAAAACTGCATTTTTGTTTAATTATTTATTAATGTCAAATCACATTATAAATTTTTTTAAGGTCATAATAGATATATATTACATATATTAATACAATTTAATTCACTAGAATCAATTTTAGATTGAAATTTATTTTAAAATCTTAACAATATTTTCAACAGCTTCCTACTATAAAAACATGTTATTTCGTCTCGTCTGTAATATTAGCATTAATATAAATTTTTCTACCACTATGATTTAAATTGATAAAAACTGACATAACCATTTTATAAATTATTATATTTATATTCTAAAAATACCATGTAATTTTTTTACACAAATATTTTTTAAAAGTGATTAAAATTAATAACAATGATTAATGCCAAAATAAGATTAATTAGTTACTAAACCTAAGAGTTATAGGACCAAATGACCTATAAACTTTTCCAAAACCCATTTAATGCCCATAGATCATCCATAATCCATAATTTTTTTTTGTTTTTTTGGTTTATTTTGACTTTTATTGAAATAATATGTTTACACCTAACTTGTTTCTAAAAATTCCATGCGAATCATTTTCCTTCCAAATAAAAATCCACCACCTCTCCAACTTCATAAAATTTGAATCATATTCATTTTAAAAAATACAAAGCAAATAAACATAACATAATTCATCCATTACTTCTTGAATCATTACCTTTGGAATACTTAAATCCATAGAATCTTGTTGTGAAAAACTAGAAGGAGTTACCCGATTAAGAGGTAATGTCTTCTCTCAATTCCTTTCTTTTATTTTTATCCTCCACCCATAGAATTATGTTTATTATATGATTTTATAACAAAAAATTATCATAAATATAAAAGTATTTTGTTATCAAAATCTTATACCTATACTTACACACACCTCTATCTAATTGGGTAATGAACATACTATTTCTGTGTATGTTGAACTACTACCTCAATAAACAATGATTGATAATATTTCCATTACCACCAATGATGGTGAAAATTATGATAAAAAATATGATTATATATTATATATATTAAATTTATAATCTATTTATTCGTATTTACTTTTTATTTTGATTATAATTTTCTGCTTTTCATCTTATGTATATATGATAATTTTGTTTCACAAAGCGTGAACAATCGCCCCCTCAAAGTGATATGATTCATTCATACACTAAATGGATTGTATTAAGGATGGTTTTAGTGAATATATATATGATATATATGTTATAATAATTCTAATATAATGATTATATTTATATATATAAATATTTTTCTTTTACTTTCTTTCACTCATCACGATAAAAAACAGATATAACTTTCATGCGAATATATGGCCGAATCTCTCCATGAATGGTGTATTCCATTTCGTACTTATATATTATATTGATTATTATATTAGAAATATAATGTATATAAATTATATTTATATATATATATATATCATGTGTTAAATTCTAATAATCATGATATAATTTTTAAATACCCAATATGTAACAAATTAAGACAAATGTGAACATTAAAAAGAATATTACCCTAAGTGAAACCTTAATAGATAATTGTTATCAACAAGGTAATGTAAAGTCATAATAAAACCATATATGTTACTATATATAAAAATATAGTTCTATAATATATTTATACTAATTTTATATTTATTATTCAGGTGTTTTGAATGAGTACGATGAGATTCAAGAAACAATGCAAGGGGATTTCATCTAAATTTTCATTCCAATGAGATAAATTCTATGTTCTCTGCTCTTTTATTTTATTTTATGTATCTAATCCTAATTATTTTATTCTAAGTATCTTAAAAATAATTTAGGGGGGATTGAAATATAATTTTTATGAACTTTCATTCGTTGGTTTTATGTTTTAAATTGTGCAAAAAAAGTGTTTTCTCTCAATTTTCCTTTTTTTAGACACATGTTTTGTTATGCACAAAATTTGATTTTAGTTCCATATATACATCAAATTTACATGTTCAATAATGAATCAAATTACTTTCATGGTATTTTATGATTACTTTTATTTTCTTTTCCAACGTGGATAGTATTATCCAAAGATACATTGTTATAAGAGTGTATTGAGATAATTCCATCACATTTCGAGATTGTATACATTTATTCTTACATTATTGAATTCATATATTCCATAACCCACAATATAAATAAATTTTTTTATCATTTAGTTATTTAGGATATATTCATGTAGTGTACACATTTTGTACTCTTTGGTATATTTTATGTTTAAGAAATTGTTTTTATGAAAGCACGACTTTACCCTCTCTTCGGTCAGAAATCTCTGTACCATTAAAATAATAATTTCTAAAAAGTGTTTCTAAAAATATTTTACTAATATCCTCTGATCATTAAAAGAAATTTTCACCCTTTTTCCTATTAACAAAGTTTTCAAAGGAATATTCTTGTCTTTTTATGAATGAGGAAATTTTCTATCCCTTTAACCATGTAAAATGAACCTTCTTTTTACCTCATAAGACATGTATATATTTATTGATCGGAAATCCTTTGAATATTTTTTTCATGTTTAAAAGTTAGTTTTTTATAAAAATAATTGAAAAGATTTTTTCATTTAATTTTTTTTAAAAGGTCTTCTAGATTAATTTTTGGGTTTTAAGGATAATGGTTTTCAAAAGTATTTTAGATTTAAAGAGAAATTTACAAATATGATTGGATAATTAAACCAAGATATGTTTTAAAATATATCATTCCATGTTATTTTTCATCTAAGGTAACATATGTTTATTTTACTTATACCATTAAAGGAAAATATATAATGGTTCCATCATATCCTTTCAATTAATGGGTTTTTTTAATTGAATGTTTTAAATGAAATCTATTTCTTTTCCATGGGTTATACACTGTTGAAACAAGATTCTTGTCACAATCTACAATTTGATATAATGAAATTGAAACACATATATTTTCTATTCATTACGATGTAATTAAATTTTACTAATACACCCTTCGTTTTGTGGGTTGTGATTTAATTTTTTTAAAGAACTCGTATCTTTTCATGGGTCATGATATGGTGAAATATTTGTGTCACATGAATGTTTTATTTCATTATGTGATGTGTCATACATATATCTCCATCCAATGTGCTGGGTAATGTTATGTTGTATCTGAGTCCAAAGGGTACATGGGTTGGGTCCTATGCTAGAAAACAAGATGGTTTATGGTTTTTATCCTAGGACTAAAAGAAAGAGGGACCATGGGTTTTATCCAATGGAAGAAAAAAAGAATGTTCATTGGTTGTATCCTAATCCCAAAAAAAGAAGTTGCATGGTTATATCTAAATACTATAAAAAATAGGGTACATATGTTATACCCAAAGCCAGAAAATAAGAAGTTACATGGGTTTTAGCTAATTTCTAAATGTATCGTGGAAAATTGGTTGATAGCCTGTGATGTCAGTAGGTACACGGGTCTTAGCCCTATCCAAACATGTTACAAAGGTAATGGTAGGTAGTTTTGACATATAATTTCCTATTCCTATATGTTTTCAAAAAAACCATGGATCTTTTCCATAGTTACAATTACATTGCTCATGATGTTTATTTTATTATGATTAATGTTCTATGAATTAAAAATATTTATCCCATAAATCATGTTTATGATATTGGATATGCAAGGTTTTATCTCCTAATTTAATGATGATGTTATCATACCACTATATTAATTTTATGTTTGCATGTCTCATTGTTTACCCTTACAGAGAGTCTGATCTCACAACTTTTTATTTTTCCTCTCCCTATGTTATAAAGAATTGTTAAATGTATGAGTAAAAAAGGAAGATGTCTTTATGATATATTTTGATGATACTTCACCATGATAGGATATTTTGATACTATGTTTCCAAAGACCCTAAACTAGTACGATCCTCGGGCATATATTTTTGTAATTTATAGAATATTAATCTAAATCGATGTAAAACCCATGTATTTTATGGATGGGACACATTATTGTTTCTCATTTATCATTTTATTTGGGACATAGATTTGGGAACATGATTATCCCATAAAAAGTATTTTTTCATAGATAATATTTCAGTGGCCTTCATTTTAGTATTAGAGTAATTATATGATGTTACTCAAGAGGGATGATTCATTTATTAGATATTATACAATTACAATAATTAGTTGTGATCATCATAGTGTTACATAAGTAATTACTATCATTCCACTCTCTAGAATGTGGGTCAACCATATAATTTATATACGCATTGATTGTGATCACCCACATTACATGAAGAACATGTCCTCTATCTATAGAGTGAACTCTCCATCATTCATCTCTAGTGTTAGGTATGTCCTCTATTGGAATAGTTCAATATCATCTGAAAAACTTATCATAGTGGTGTGGGTATTCCATATTCATTAGTTGTTATGCATGATGTTAAACTAGAAGATAGTACCCCCATGGCTATGAAACATATGAGGGAGGAGAAGGCCCATGTAACGTCCCAGTTCTGGAAGCCGCCTAGAGGCGCCCCATACCTAGTTGGTTACATGGCCTCAAGCGCATTTACCCTAATGCCAGATGCTGCCAACAAGAAGTGAGGGGCTTGGGTGTGATAGTGGAGAAACTATTACCTCATTGGCAGAGTAAAACAGTGGAAGAGAAACAGATATACAATAGCAAAATAATTAATAATTCCATACAACAAGAAACAGTGGAAGAATGATGAAGAAACAACTAGAGAACACATATATAAATGATGAATGATACAAATGTTGAGGAAATAATCCAAACAAGTCACAAGGATGAAATACAGAACTAAACCAAAGTACAAGAAGAACATGTAAACAACTCCTCAGCATCTCAAGCCTCTGCTTGGTCCCATGCTCTCCATCTCCAAAGTAGTCAAGTACACGAAGTAGAAGGGATCTTTCACTTATCTATACCTACAGAAAAATAATCTTTTTGGGCTCAAAAGCATGACCCAAATAGGGTGTGAGACTAAATCCCATTAGGAAATCACCAAGAGATACGTTCCTAACCATCAGTGAATATATATGGAAGGTAATGAGAAAATAGATTAAAAAAGGAAGTACTCAATAGTAATCAATCCATCTATTTAAAAGTATTCAAAAACCACATACCATGTAAATAGATAATATCAAATAGGTAACCCTATGGGATGTTCTCACTGCCTAATACCCTCTTTTACTACCAATAAAACACAAGAAACCCTCTAATATGTACACATAGTCTAACACCTCTAGTTCAACTTTAGTGTAGACTCTCTGGGGAAGAACTCACCGTCAATTCCCCCTATAGTCTCATATCGGTAACTAAATAGTGCTCTAGGGAAGTACTTATGTCATGTTCCCACTGTGGCCCATGTCAAGGAACTATATACACTCTGAGGAAGCACTTACCTCAATTCCTCCTATGGTCTCACATTATAACAATAATAACAGAAACTATGGAGAAGACCTTCCGTCTATTCTCCCTATGGTCTACTACCCCAGGTTCTCATGGCCATGTGTAAGTCAGACAAGAATAGCAATGTAAAGTGGAAAAAGTAAACCTCAAGAACTACTTGGCTAACCAGTCTACAATATAACAACAAGACAAATAATAAACACTCCATCCTAACAATACTAGGCATGGAAACTAAACAACAACCTAATAGGAAAACTAGACCAAACCGTCAAAACATGAAAAAATGCATGGGAAAAACATCCAAGGAATATAAATTAACCTTATTCACCATTAATTAACCTCTACTCAAGCATACAAGAATAGCACATAGGTCACATCCCCCTCTGGCCCACGTCGATGAACTACAACCACTCTGAGGAAGAAATTACGTCAATTCCTTCTATGGTCTCGCATTGTAACAATAATAGCAGACACTTTGGAGAAGCCCTCACGTCTATTTTCCCTATGTTCCACTACACTAGGTCCTCACTACCCTGTGTAATTCAAACAATCCTAGCAATGAAAAGTGGACAAAGTAAACATCAAGAACTACTTGTCCAACCAGTCTACAACATCACAACAAGACAGGTAATAAACACTCCATCCTAACAATACTAGGAATAGAAAATAAACAACAACCTAATAGGAAAACTAGACCAAACAGTCAAAACAAGAAAACATGCATGGTAAAAAACATCCAAATCACATAAATTAACCCTATTCACCTTTAATGAACCTCTACTCAAGCTTACAAGAATAGAAGGCAATTAACATTGAAAAAAACATAAACATGCAATACCCTAATCAAGGGAATTGGGAACTTTTGGACATAAAATTCAAAGACTAGCTACATAAAGGCACAAACCACCTAACTCGATGTTCCAGGATCGTTATATGTGAACTTCAAGCCTCAAATCGCCTGTGAACACCATATATCTAAAAAAGTTTCAAAAATATTCAACTGGAGATAACATGAGGTGGATGAGGAATCTGGAAACGAAGCTCCAGAATAAGGAAGAGCTTAATGAGTAAATACCAATGCAATTGATGGAGGTCATATTAGAGGGTGTTTTCTCAATTGGGGGCTCAGGGAAGGATCCTGGTCGTACGGTCTCTCTTCGACGAACTATGTCGAGAGGGAGGTGTTTCGGTCCATTAGACGCGACCACGGTTTGTTTAATGAAAAAAATAATGTACACAAAATGTACATTATAAGTTCATTTCATGTAATTTCCTTCCATGTCCCCCACATTAGGCGGTCTCCAGGTCACCACACATAGCTGCGTGAATGGCCGCTACATGGAATGCACCTGGCTACCTGTGGTAACCAAGTACATGAAGTGTAGTCATAAAGTACACTGTGTGTACTTATGAAATTTCTAGAAACTCTTATGTTCCTCAACAAACCTAGAAAAATGAAAACATACCTAAAAAGAATATTCATGTGTTTAAAAACATCCCCCATTAAATAAATTTGTCCTCGAATGTCCTTAACAAGTCGGCATAGAAGAATCCTCAAATAGCTCCAGCCACTATGATCGTACATATGTCTTCCTCTCCCAAGTCTCATCTTATACCCACCCATGATTCCATAGCACTCATACCAGAGGAACAGACCATCCATGAAGAACCTTCGTACTACAATCAAAAATTTGTATAGGATGCTCCTCGAATGAGTCGTCCACCTCTAACTCAACCTCCTCGGGTTGAAAATCATGAGACGGGTCTGGGAAGTAACGTTGGAGCAAAGAAACATGGAAGAAATCATGCATAGCTAGGTACCTCTAAGGTAACTGCAACCAATAGGAAACTGGCCCAACTCTCTCAAAAACCTCAAACGGCCTGACATACCTTGATAAAAGTTTACCCTGTCTCATAATCCTCCTGTACCCCAACCTTGGTGTGACATGTAGGAAAATATGATGCCCGACGTCAAACTCCAGAGGCTGTCTCCGCTGATCAGCATAATACTTCTTTCGAGACTTTTCAGTAGTCATCCTCTTTAAAATCAACTCTATATACTATGTGGTCTCTTCGACAAGACAAGGTCCCAGCATAGCAGCCTCTTCTGCCTCTAGCCAACATAAGGTTGATCGACATGGACTAACATACAAAGCATCGTAATGTTCCATATGAATAGTTACTTGAAAACTATTTTTTGTAGTAAAATTACACAATAAGTATGTTCTTCTCCTAAGAACCTCAAAAATCCAGGATTCATGCATGAAGCATGTCCTCAAGCACCAAAATCTTACACTCAGAGTGACCATCTATCTAGGGGTGGAAAGTTGTACTCAGAAGTACCTATCTACCCAAGGCCTTTTACAGTCCCTGCCAGACCCAGGAGGTAAAATGGGAATCCCTATCTAAAACAATGGAGTGTATAACCCCATGTAGACGTACTATCTCATGGATGTACAACCATCTAAGCTCATCAACACTGAATGTCTCATTTACCAGAAATAAGCGATAAAGCTTCGTGATCCAATCAATGACAAACCAAACAACATAATACCATTTAAGGGACCTCGACAAACCTATGATGAAATCCATCGCGACATCATTCCATTTCTACTTAGGAATTTGTAACAGCTGCAAAATCCCAGCTGGTCGTTGATGCTCCGCCTTCACCTACTGACTGGTGGAACACCTCATCACGAAACCAGCAACATCTCTCTTCAAACATGGCCACCAATACTGAAGGTGTTGATCACAATATAACTTATTGATTCCATAATGAACTTCCCAAACTGAGGAGTTAAAGTCCTGCATCTACTCCTTGTGTATGTCTGTTGACACCCATACCGGCCCATGAAAATGCAAGATCTCATCCTCGCCTATGGTCTATCCACGAATAGGGTCCTCTCCTAACACACTTTCCCATAGGACTAGGACATTAGAATCTGATATCTTCGTCATTCTCACTCTGTCAAGATGAGTAGAGGTAACATCTATAGTAGAAAGAAACATCTGCCCTTATATGTCTTGCACCTCCCAATGCAACTTAGAGAATAGATCCGTAAGTTGTAACTCATGGATGGCCTCCTGAACTTCTTGTATTTGAGTCCTCCTACCAAGTGCATCAGCCACCACATTACCTTTCCCCGACGTATAGGAAAGATCAAAGTCAAAATAATAAATTTACTCAACCCACCATCGCTATCTCAAATTCAAGTCACACATAATGAAGATATAATTGCGACTTTTTTGTCTTTGAAATCCACAAAATGATCTCCCGACATATAATGTATCCAACATCGTAAGGCATGAACAACTGCAACAAACTCAAGATCATGCATTGGAAAATTTCTCTCATTTTTCTTCAAGTGGTGAGACGCGTACTCAATGACTCCTTCCCACTGCATAAGCACCACTCTCATATCGATACCTGAAGCATCACAATAAACAGTGTATCTCTTTCCTAGATCCATAAAAACTAGTATCAGTGCAGAATTAAACCTCCCTTTCAGCTCCAGAAAGGCTGATTCACAAGAATCTGACCATAAGAACTTTCCACCCTTCTTAGTCAGGTTCGTCAGGGTCGCTGATAAGAGTGAAAAGTCCTATTTGAAATGTATGTAGAATACAGTCATCCCTAGAAAACTTTGTACCTCAAAGATGTTTTTTAGCTTCTAACAGTAAGCTAAAGCTCTCACTTTCTCTGGGACTACTAATACTTTTGTCTTTGAAATAACATGACCCATGAAGTTAATATGGTCCATCCAAAATTGGAATTTTGAGATATTAGCATATAAATAATGCACTATCATTGTACTCAAAACAATCTCAAGATGGGTAGCATGGTCATGTCGAGTGTGAGAGTACACCGAGATATCATTAAAAAAACCACCACGAAAGAATCCAAGTATAGATGTAACCCTCAATTTATCAGTTCAATGAAGACTACAGGTGCGTTCGTGAGACCGAACGGCATAACCACATACACGTATAGACCATACCTGCTTCGAAAGGCTGTAAGGGGTATATCAAATGATCTAATACACAACTAATTGTAATCAGATCTCCAGTCAATCTTTGAGAACACTTGTGATCCTTTAATATGACCAAAGAGATCATCTATTCTTGTTAAGGGATATCGGTTCTTGACCATCAACAAGTTCAACTTTCGATAATCCACACAATGACTAAGGGTACCGTCCGACTTCATCGCAAACAAGACAGGCAACCCCCAAGGAGAAGTGATGGGTTGGATGAAACACTTAGACTACAACACCTCCAACTGCATCTTTAGCTCTTGTAACTCTGATGTATCCATCCTTTAAGGAGGAATGGGCACCGGTGCCACTCTTGGAATGAGATCAATAGAAAAGTACACCTCTCTCTCCAGAGGCAAACCTAAAAAGTCCTCTAGAAATACATCCCTGAAAAGATCCACCACAAGAGGAACGTAAATCTGTGAACTCCCTTGGTCATCCAGCTACAGACTAGCAATCTGGGATGTATCTCCTCCTAAACCATGATGCTCAGGTCTCGCTCTGCTCGGCAGGATATCCCATTCTCCCTTATGAAGAAACAATCTACCCTCTGGTGATGTGAAACTCACCCTATGGAGATAGCAATCAAAAATATCCTAGAAGGTTACTAACCAATCCATTTAGAGAATTAAATCATAGCCCATCATCTCAAGGACATAAATTTCCCATAACATGTGAAACATGCAACAACAAGAGGGCACTCCTTACACTGACGTACACTAGCTTTTCTTATCCCCAACGGTGTGTCCAATGTCAAAACATCAGTAGAAGTAAATATACATAGCCCAAGGCTCTCCACAACAACAACATATATAAAGATATGGGAATCCACTGTATCAAAACATATGAAGCTAAAACTGAGGCAACTGGGATCATACATTGAACTGTATAGGGTTCGGGATCCTGCTCCTACTGGGTCTGCTCCACTGCAAATGTATGACCTACACCATGACCATGTTACCCTACATGACAACTCTAAGCTGATTCACCCTGTTGTCACTGAAATACTAGTGACTGACTACCACCTTCGTGACCTCCACCTCAGCCTGAATGGCTGGAAGAACACCAGTTCCCAGATAGATGAGAAAATGGTGGCGATGCTCCTGAATGCAGAGTCATAGAAGAACCCATATCACCAGCTTCTTGGGAGAATATCGGAATAAAGTGATGAAGATGAACCATCTTCCACAAGATTGGAACACCACTTTGTCTCTTGGGAAATGTGGACTCGTATTCCTTCTCTTCCCGCACTTGTAGGACACCACCTGGCTACCAGAAGAAGTGTATCGCCAACATGGATCACTGCATGAAGACCCCTTGTGGTGCTCCCACCTATCAGTAGGAGGGTTACTAAATCTAGATGTTGAACTTCCCTGGATCACAACTCATGAATTCCTTAAATTGCGCTCTGTTATCAGTGCATGGTTATCGATAGAATTGATGTAAGTCAGCCAGAAGATGTTCACTTGGGATCGCATGTCATGCCTGAGACAATCTTCAAAATTTATTGCAATAAATATATTATCACCTCATGGAATAGGCATGAGCTGCTGAAACTTTGTGAAACGATAAGAATACTACATGACTGGGAGAGTACCATTATCCAAAATCATGAACTCTCTGGCACAATCAGACCTCAAGGTTGCCGGATATAAGTAATCATTGAAGGCACACTGGAACTCATCCCAAGCCATAACTTGTTGGCGTCCCGCCTGTGAGATCACAACCCACCATCTCTTGGTGTAATTCTATGGAATGTATGTAGGGATCATGACCCTCCTATATGGAGGTGTCTCTAGATGCTCGAATATGGAAGGCATGGCTTCCAACCATGACTCTACAGCCTGATGTCCTCCTTCCCCATTGAAAGTGGGAGGATGCTTCTTCTGGAAAACCCACATCAAATCTGTCATAGAAGGGGCAGAATGTGGTACTCCTCAGAAGGTCTACATAAACCTCATAATTCCCTCTTGTAACTTGGTGTCAGCACCTGTGTCTTGAATGACGGTTGGTTCCAAGAATGGAACAACTGGAGGATCTGCTGGTAGTCCCTTATTAGCAATATCTAGTGTCTGATCACTACCCTTTAACTGGCGGACAACTGGAGGATGACTTGGTGGAATGACTATGCAAGGTCAAATGCAAACCTTAGATCAAAATTATAAAGGAATAAAAACTAAATGAGTAAGGAGGAAACCAGAGAAGGAAATCATTTAAGTTTTTTAAAACAGTGATACATTGCATGTATATTTAACTATATGACATGTTCTTATAAGCCATTCACATGGGCATGTACTTCTGTCAAAACTGGTCGTGTAACACCCCATACATAGTGTGGTGTCCTTAAATGTTGTGTTTACTTGAATCCTCATTCCATTACCAAGTTCCCTTACATGGCTAGGCCCCACGGTTATCTTAGAACAAGACTACACAGCGTGTTAGTGCCAGACACGATGTGTACTGGATGAGCTTCATCGACTCGTGTTGTTAGTGACACGGCCGAATACATAGCTCAAACTACACAGTGTGTTCCATATGGACATGGAGTGTACTAGGAAGATTTTACTTACCTATTTTGTTAGTGACACATCTTGATTCTCAGGTTACACTACAGAGCTTGTTCGAGACAGACATGACATGTATTAGAAAAGACTCAACCAACCCATGATGTTAGTGACACGAACGATTACAAAGTTCTACAACATGGCGTGTACATCCGATACACGATGTTTCCTACCAAAGGTTCCATACCCCATGTCCCCACCCACACATCCTGGGTCACGGTTAGCGACTACATGGAGTGTACATACAGTATACAATGTTTACATAAGAAAAACTATCTTCTTCCCGAACAGAAGAACGCTTGGTGTGTATTCATCATTACACGGTGTGTATTCTGAGTTTTTCCAGATAGTAAGCCTCAGAAACTACTCCGGATCCAAAAAAACAATCAAAAGAACATTAAAGTTCCATATTCTAATTTGTGAGGGCCCATACTCCCAACAGATCAACACTTTGAATCTTATACATGTCATAAACAGGCATAATAGATCAATGATCCACCAAATTCTGATCCATGAGGGCCCATAACACCTCAAGAACCAAAGTTTGGCATTCATTCAAAAACAACTTACACAACCAATACCCTATGAAACAATAGGTATTTTATCAAGAAATATATCACAATAGAATGCATATCTAGCACATCATCTATCACAACAACATGCAATCTCTAATGTACCCTAAATGGCATGGAAATAATGGGTGACATGTTATCCCTAGAAAGTGTCTATATGATTCATGAGATGGAATACCCTCATATCATTAGGTTGTAATAGAAATAAAAACATAGTAACATCAACAATAATAGCAAAAAACATTTGAATTACCCAACAGTGACAATCAAATCAACTATAAAATTTCCAATCCAGAAAACATGCAATAAACGAGGTAGATTGGCTTTTCCCTGTACACGAGTTAGCTACTCTCGGGCATAGCTTATTACCAAGTACCAATTCATTCCGATCCTTGTCTATAGGTTTTAAATAGTAGGTCAAAAGAAAAGGATTCCTCTGATACCACTTTTTAAAGTAATGGTTATGAAAGCCTCCCAGAGGTGCCCCATACTCGGTTGGTCACATGGCCTCAAACGCATTTCCCATAACTCCAGAGCCTGTGGACAAGCAATAAAGGACTTGGGTGTGATAGTGGAAAAAATATTCCCTCATTGGAAGAGTAACATAGCGTAAGAGAAATATATATACAATAGTGGAAGTAGAAATAATTCCATACAATAAGAAACAATAGAAGATTGATGAAGAAACAACTGGATCACAAATACATAAATGATGCATGATAAATATGTCTATAAAATCATCCAAACAAGTCACAATGATAAAATATAGAACTAAACCAATGTATATGAAGAACAAGTAAACATATCCTCGGCTTCTCAACCCTCAGCTTGGTCCCATGATCTCCTGCTGCAAAGGAGTGAAGTACCCGAAGTAGAAGGGTGCTTTCCCTTATCTATACCTGCAGTAATATAATTTGTTTGGCACCAAAATAAAGACCCAACTAGCGTGTGAGACTAAATCCTAGTAGGCAATCATCATGATATATGTGCCTAATAGTAAGTGAATATATATGTTAGGCAATGATCAAAAGAAGTAGTAAATAAATAAGTACTCAAAAATAAACAATATTGAAGTTTCAAAGAATTCAAACACCACATACCATGTAAACAGATAATCTAAAACAGGTATCCCTCTGGGATGTTCTCACAGACTAATCCCCTCTGGTCCTACCTAGAAAACACAAACAACCCTCTTAGAAGTATGCACAGTCTCACCCCTCTGGTTCAGATTATGAATAGACCCTCTGGGGAAGCACTCACCATCAATTCCCCCTATAGTCTTGTATCAGTATCTAAAAGGCACTCTGAGGAAGCACTTACATAACATTACCCTTGTGGCCCGCATTGAGGAATGACAGACACTCTGAGGAAGCACTTACGTCAATTCCACCTACGGTCTTGGATCGTAAATATAATAACAGAAACTCTGTAGAAGCCCTTACGTCTATTCTTCCTATGGTCTACTACCCCAGGTTCTCATGGCCCTATGTATGTCAAACAAGAATAGAAATGAAAAGTGGAAAAGGTAAAACTCAAGAACTACTTGGCTAACCAGTCTATAACATAACAACATGACAAATAATAAACACTCCATCCTAACAATACTAGGCATGGAAAATAAACAATAGCCTAATAGGAAAACTAGAACAAACAGTCAAAATAAGAAAACATGCATAGGAAAACACATCCAAAGAACATGAATTAACTTCATTCGCCATTAACTAACCTCTACTAAAGAATACAAGAATTACAATCAATTAACAGGGATAAAACTGTAAATATGAAATACCCCGATCAAGGGTATTGGGAAATTTTGCACATAAAATTCAAAAACTAGCTATGAAAAGGAACAAACCACCTAACTCGGTGTTGTAGGATCGTTATACGTGATAATCAATCCTTCAATCGCCTATAACACTATAGATCAACAAAAATGTCTAAACCATTCAACCAGAGATAACTTGAGGAAGTGGAGGAATCAAGAAACGAAGCTCTAAGCGAAGTAAGAGCTTACCGAGGCGATCCCAATGCAATCGATGGTGGTCGAATCGGAGGAAGGATTCTCCATCAGGGTCCAGGGGAAGGATCAAAGTCATACGGTCACTCTCAGATGAACTAGGTCGAGAAGGAGGTGTTTATGTCTATCAAACGTGACCCCGATACATTTAATGAAAAAAATAAAGTACAGAGCGTGTACTTTATATGTACACGATGTGTCATTGCCTTCAATGGCCCCCACATTAGGTGGTCTTCTGGTCACCACAAACGATCACATGCATGGCTGATACATGGCCAACACTTGGCTACCCATGTTAACCGAGTACATGACATGTACTCATAAAGTACACAACGTGTACATAAGAAATTTCCAGATACTCATCTTTTCCTCAAAAACACCATAAAAAGGAAAACATACCTGAAAAGAAGATTTGGGTTCTTACATCACACTTCCCAGTTTATCATGAAGTTGTGATTGGTTCTTCACTATGAGAAGAGGCCTTTGAATATATAATAAAACCCTAGGCTCCTAGATCAATTGGATGAGGGAGATAAACTTTCTCATTTCATTAGAATTTATTTTGAGCATAAATGATGCTTTTCCACAAGAAAAACTTTGGTTGAGTTGACTACTTTTTTGATTCACCTTATTAGTTTTATAGGATTCCAACATTGTATATATATATTCTCCCCTACATGGGATTTCCATACAAATTTTATTCCTTGGGAAGAACAAATGAAGATCAACAATGATCTCAGAGGACTATAGTGGCACTTTTAGGTGTTTACAAGGTTTGATTGACTTCCTTAGATATTGTGATCTTGTCCCTCTTTAGTTATTCCCATTTTTAGTGGTTGTCTTGTTGGGACAAAAATTTTTGTTAGGTAGTGTAATTTACCCTTATTATATTTTACATTTCATTACTTTCCTTGATATTTTCCCTTGAAAATATTTCATTCATGGTTTATACTCTAGATGAAACAGTATATTATTATATCTCTACGCTATTTCATGGACTTGGTTGTGTGTGTGAATTATGGTAGATAGAACAAGCCTTCCTATTTCACCATTAACTATTATATGCTTGTCACAAACACCTATCATATTGAAGTAAGTATTTGGGTTATCCCACTCAACTTAATATCATTCATGAAGGCCTCAAGGGGTACGGTCATGACTATAGAATTATATCTCATTCATTTTATTTGTGTACTTTATCATCAGTGCGGTAGTTGATTATTTCACCAGTAATGTGTAGAGTATGGAGGTGATGTCATGTCATATAGAGTTGGGTTTGTATGGTACATGTGTACTCTACTTTTTTATGGATCTTGATGTATGTTTCTGTTTATTATTATATCTTTTATCGAATTATTTTGTTTTCACATACTGATATTTTCATGATCCTTATTTTATTTCTTTATGTTATTAGTGAAAAAAAAATCATTATCAGAGGATGTTATTAATTCCCATGTTCTTGTCTCCAACATACGGGGATCATGAATTCTGTTCAAATGATTTCATGACTAGCTTAAGTAATAGATAGTTGGTTAACCTAGGTTGGTTCCTAAATAATTTGTATTAGAGGGAGTTTTTCCTACTTCCATTATCAGTGGTCATATTAATATGTCCTAGTAAACATGATATTGGATTGTGGGGACATAATGTGTAAGTTTCACGTATGTTTCAACACAGATCTCATCGTTATATGACTTAAGTTATCACTATGGTAAATAGTTATGTATTTTATGATTTAGAGTGTCTTAATCCTAATGTTTCTTTTGGTATGTCCCATTTTAATTTGATATTACATTTATTAATCTAATATTGAATTGATTTTTAGATATTAGGTTATTATGGAACTTTTTATGTTGATTTTAGCACCATTACTCCCAGTAGTCTTCCAAAAATTCCTTGGGAGGGTTGTGGAAATGAAACATAGTAGGGAAACCCTCCAGTTGATCATAATCTAATACAAGAGGTTTTTATCATGGTTTAATCAATGGGGAAAGGAGTGGAACTTTACAATATTCACATTCAAGAGAAGAAGAAACATAAATGGATGAGGAAAAGAATCATGGAAAGAAATTTATTCGCAAAAAATATCCATCTTTTCAAAGGATGAATGATCCCTGAGAGGTAAAGGATAGTTTGTTAATGTTCAAAATTATTTGTTAATTCCTAGAGTGTCATTATTTTTACATGTTGAACTATACCATTTTAAAGGTATAATTACCAAGTATTAGGAGGTGAGACATAGTTATTTTGGATATGAAATATTATTTCTTGAAGTGTAAAGGCATAATTGTCATTTTCATTGAGAAATTAAACCTAGTTTCTACGACGATATTGAAATTAATTTTTTATCATCCTTGTTGGAGGAAATTTTTTAGTGAAAGAGTACACTAATAATTTTATAAACATTAACATATTATCTTTTAATATTGATCCTAATGATATGTTGATGGTTTATAGTTTTCAAAATGGACTTTGAGTTGATATATGTTCATTGGTTTTCTTGTCAAATCTAACCACCAATGTTGAGGCAGTGGATAGGGAATTCAAGGTGGATATTAACCTATCATGTATATCGTGGGTTTACATGGGTTTCTCTTACCTCTAGTGTTAGATATTTTGTATCATTTAATGGGAGAATAACACATGGATAGATTCATTTGAAGAAACATTAGTGGTTCTTCTCAATATTATATTTTTGTACCTTCATTAGTAGTTCATTATAAATATACGGCCTTAGAATAACAATAAATTGAATCCTTAAGAAAGAATACATATTCATATGTTGTCAACGATCATTATGGTCTATATATTTATAGAATTATTATATAACCCCTAAATAATAAACCCATAAATTTCATATGGACACTTTGATTCAGTATTATTTTTCCTAAAAATATACTACTATGAAAAATATACATGTGTTATTTTCTTGATAAATATTCATGATTTTCAACATGAACTCTTCTTTCTTCTTACCCACCTCTAAAACATTTGAGAAATATTTTTAAATTTGGGATGAAAAAGAAATGATCAGTACGGTATATAAAATGAATATATAAACCCAATAGTGAATTTTAAAACCATGAGGTCATAAGAATAATTTTCTATTAAATATATATAATATTAAAAATAAAAATGAATTACTTACTGATGAAATCAGCATTAATGGACAAATATTTTTATAACAAAATATATAATAAAATATATGTAAAGATCATAATCATGAGGGTTTCCTAGAGAACATGAGAACCATGGAAAAAAAATTCATAAAAACATACCACTTTACCAAAAAAGGACACAATCATTCTATTTAAAAAATAATTATCCTACATTATGAAATCAATCAATTTCTATGATTAATAATTTGAGAGAATATAAAATTCACATTGGTTCCTTGAAACATTTAAATCAAAGAACCCTTATAGAACCCTGACATATTGGAATAACCATTATATTCAAATTCTTACATATTTTATCAGGAGTACATAAGAAATACACATTGAATTGAAGAACTGTATGGAAGCACCCATCATATAATTAATATTAACCTCACCCATCCTCAAGATCTATATCAAGCTGAAATATTATCATAAAGGATATCCATGAACCATATCATGAAAAAACCCCTTAAATTCTTATAAAATTGTATAAAAACACTTTTAGATATCAAAATACCCATTCATTTTGAAAATACATTTCCAAAACATAAATATAATGAAAAATGGATGAAGGGTTTTTATTATTAAAAAAAATGAAGTCCTTTATGAATAGAAAAAAATTAAAATAATAAATAAGATGGTGGGAAAATTTATTACTACCATATATGTTAAAATAATAAATTCCTTTTTTTATTTATAATGAAATTCAAAACAGTCTGTAAAAAGACTCCTTTTGGAATCCCTTAAAAAGAAACAAATAATATAAGAATATATCGTTTATAATTACTTTATGTACACATATATATATATTAATATCATATTTATTATTCAAAATTTGTACATGTAATAAAAAGCGATTGAATGTAAACATTAATAGTATTTTTAAATGAAATTCTATTACCTTATGTGTGAATCATCACATAAATTCATAATCATCTTGAATAATAAATGTATTTGAATTATTTTTTTAGGTACTATTTTAATTTTTTTTAAATTCAATTCATTATAATAACCAATAACTAAATAAGTTAAGATCACATTTTAAAATTTGACGATATTCAGGTCATATGCCCAAAATGACTTCAGTAGGTTTACTGTGAAGAATTTTTTCATTATTTAAACATATCCATAATAATAATATTAATAATAATATCATTTATATACAGATATTATTAGTTTTTGAATAGTGTTAATGATTATTATGAAAAATTAACTCTTTTACCATCCTTGAGATGGCATGCCATATGTTTGATTGACTAACATTTAAATTTTTTAACGATCATCATAGACAAAATAATTATTATTTTATAATAATACAATTAACATCCTAAAATATATATAATATGACTTATTTAAATATACTTATATATCATCAAATTGATGTGGATATAATGAATTAATCATATTTCTTCGTGGAGGTTATTGTCCACCAATATGCACGAATAACATTATAATTTTTCAGTGAATATATTGGTTTGATATAAAATTATATATTATGATCATAAAAAGATAAATATGTAGACAATATCATATATAGGAATTAAATATTTCTTTAGAACCTTCCATAATATTCAGTGATGGAAAATAATTTCATCAATTCGAGAGGCTCTACTCTACCATACACACGAACAATGGTATATTTTACAATTTCAATGAGGTTGATATATAAATAGGTTATTAAATTAACATAACAAAATATCAGTATATAGAAGATACTAGTGTCTTTATTTCATCAAGTTTGGATATTTTCTGAATGACATATAAGATGAAATAAAACCAAAATTCATAATTAGGAACTGTACATCTTATTTGGACAACCTATTATGTTTTACAAAAAACGCTTTTGTAAGATGGTTTTATAATAAAAACATTATCCCAGATGTAGGGAGGTATGTAAGGAATGGATTTTGGTAGGTCATGGATGATCCAAATGGTCCAGGAATTTTGAATAAAATAGAATCATAGGTTCTCTTTTATAAGATATGGGAAGAGAAGACATGATATTTCCTAATATATTAAATTAATTTAAATTACTTTTTAACATAAAAATGGATCAATGATGATAATATTTGAATAACTAATTATGAATGTAACATCCCGGTTCAGGGTGCCACTCAACGGGTGCCCTGAACCTGGTTCGCCACGTGACCTCAAGCGCATTTCCCCAAACACCAGAGGCTGCCGACTAGCAGCGAGGGCCCAGGTCTGATAGTGGGGAAACTATGCCCTCACTTGTCAAAGTGTAGCACAACAGAATGGAATAAAACATTCAGAAATAGTGGAAGCAGTAAACCATACACAACTGAATTAAAAAACTGTAGTAGAAATAACTAACTAGTATATAAATAATGGGGCAACATGCCTCAAATTCTAAAAAAGCAGCCATAACATGTTACACTACAATACAACACAATACAATTGAAGTACAAGTACAGAAAATCAAAACAAAACAGACAGCGGCATCACGAGCCTAGACTCGGTCCCATGCCCTCCTACTCCTCAGCAACATTAAAGTACATGTATAAGGACTCTTTCCCCAATCCACACCTGCAGAAATGTAATCTATTTGGGCCAAAAAGCATGACCCAAACAGGGTGTGAGGAATAAATCTCAGTAGACACCCACCAAAGGCACGTGCCCAACATTGTGAAAGCATGCAATAACAATGTTCAGTTTTAAAATACAATAGAGTAAGCAGTACTGAAAAGTAACTAACTTAACCAGTTATATTTCCATTTTAATATCATTTAACCGTTTGATTTAAAACATCACCACAGTGAATATTCTAAGTAAATAGCCAATGTTCTCAGACATGTAGACTCCTACCCTCGGGTAAAGAGAAAACAACCCAATAAACTACCCACATGCATACAGGTATTTCCCACAGGCGTAAGAAGTGTCACCCACAGTCACAGAATCAACTGCCCATAGGAACGGAAGATGTTGCCCATGGGCTAAATAGTACAGTGCCCACAGGCCAATCACAAATATGCCCTCAGGCTAAACAGGTAACCGGGCGAAGCCCATCATGTAAACAATCAGTAATAAGAAATTCCACTGAAGGCAATTATACATTCATTACATTAAAGGTATACCCTCGGGTATCCTGTCCAAATGGCTAAAAAGAGGAACGCACCCCCGGGGTGGTCCTGGATCCATGAAACGATCCCAAACATATGTTTATTATCCTAATTAATTACCTATTCAATTCTATGTGTTTATAATAGCTATGTCCTCATCCATAGACACCCCAACATGGGTTTATGGCACAATGATTCAAAAAAAAGCCCAATAGTTGGAAATTAAACACCAAGCCACCTACCTTAAACACTCATGAATGGTATACGTGAACATCGATTCTAGAAACGCCCAAAGACGACGTAGATCTGGGTTAGAAGAAAATCCGTTCAAATGTAAATAACTTCCATTAGAGGAAGAATTGGCAAGAGACACACCAGGAGAAGGAAGCTCTTACTCATGTGGTTCCAACAAGATCGACGGAGGCGGAATCAAATTCTTGGTTCACGATCGATGGATCTCCAAATCTTTGTCCTGCTCTCCCACTCCTTCCTTTGGTTCTAGACCTTCCCTATGAACAGGGTAGGCTACTTCCCATTTTAAGCAAAAAATCAAAGTGGAAGGCAAGTATTTCTAAGTACAATGTGTGTACTTCCCATTTTTTGACTATTCCTCTGGTGGTTTCCCACCAGCGTGGCACTGTTCACCTTCTGACATGACTACACGGTGTGTCTCCTTGAGTACACGGCGTGTTCTATCACACAGCTGGCCACCGCCTTACTACTCGCCCACCGACTGACTACACGTTGTGTAGTTGGTCTTTACACCCTTCTTTTCCGACATGACTATACACCCTTTGTACTCTTTCTACACGGCCAAAAGTACACAGCGTGTAGAAAAGTACACTGCGTGTATTCCCAAAAATTCAGATTTTTCCCCATTTTACTTATTTTCTCAAAAACAGTTATGGAAAGGAGAAAAGAAGAAACCTGTACCTCAATACTAAGAACCAGGTTCTTACAAACTTCCCCCCTTAAAGCAATTGGTCCCCAATTTTCCCTTCCAAGGGTGGTGAAGATATTTCCGTGAAAAACTCTGGCCACTGAGCACGAACGTCGGTCTCCCGCTCCCAGGTTTCGTCCTGCACTCGGCCATGCTTCCATAGCACCTGTACGAGAGGAACTGACCGGCTTCGGAGAACCTTCCTACTCCTATCAACAATAAGAATCAGATGCTCCTAAAAGAACACATCAACATGATGCTCAACCTCCTCTGGATGAAAGAAGTGAGACAGGTCTGAATGATAGTGGAAAAACTGAGATACATGGAAGATGTCATGCATGGCCCGATACCTCTGTGGTAACTGCAACCGATAGGCAACCGGTCCGACTCTCTCCAGAATCTCAAATGGTCCCACATACCTCAGTGAAATTTTACCATGTCTCCTGATCCGCTTGTGTCCCAGTCTCAGTGAAACACGCAAGAAAACCAGATCCCCGACCACGAACTCTAAATGTCATTTACGGTGATCAGCATAAGACTTCTGACAAGACTGTGCGGTAGCCATCCGCTTCTAAATCAACTGGACCTCCTCAAAAGTCTCCTACACGAGACATAGCCCCATTAAAGCTGCCTCACCTGCCCCTAACCAGCATAAAGGTGATCGGAATGGCCTACCATATAAAGCCTCATAAGGTGCCATCTCAAAAGTTTCCTGGAAACTGTTATTGTAGGAAAACTCGACTAGAGTTATATTCTTCTCCCAAGAGCCCCCAAAGTCTAGGATGCATGCATGCATCATTTCCTCAAGCACCTATATCGTACGCTCTAACTAGCCATCTACCTAAGGGTGGTAATTCATGCTCAGAAGCACCTGTGTACCCAGTGCCCTCTGAAAACTCTTCCAGAAACAAGACATACAGTGGGCATCCCTAACTTAAATGATAGAACAAGGAACCCCATGAAGACGTATGATCTCTCAGATATACAAATTCATGAGCTCGTCAACACTGAAGGTCTCCTTGATCGGAAAAAAGTGAGCCACCTTCGTGAGTCTGTCCACAACAAACCACATGGCACCATTGCCTCGAGGTGACCTCGGCAAACCAGTCACAAAATCCATCGCGACATCATCCCATTTCCACTCCGGGATGGGTAACTACTGTAATAGTCCGGCTAGCCTCTGAGACTCCGCCTTCAACTGCTGACAGGTGGAACTCCTCGTAACAAAACCAGCTACATCTCTCTTCATACCTGGCCACCAGTACTGATGTCTCAAGTCTTGGTACATCTTGGTAACCTCAGGATGAACTACCTAAGATGAAGCATGAAACTCCCGCATAATCACCTCATGTATATCCCCTGGAACCCACACTCATCCAGGGAAACACATAATTTCATCATCTCTTATCATCCAACCAGGAGGAGGGTCCTCACATTCCACCTACTCTCGTAGAACAAGTCCTTCTAGATCAGATAGTTGTCTCATCCTCACTCTATCCAGGAGGGTAGAAGTCAAAACTATAGAAGAAAGATAGGTATGCCCCTAACTATCGTGCACCTCCAAATGCATCACAGAGAACAAGGCCATAAGATTCCATTCACCACTGGCCTCCCGCACAGCCTGTATCTGAGTCTTCCTGCTCAGTGCATCAGCTACTGCATTTCATTTACCTGGTGTATAGAAAAGCTAAAAATCTAAGGACTGTAGGTATTCAACCCACCTTCGCTGCCTCAGATTCAAGTCACACTGAGTAAAGATATACTTGAGACTTTTGTGATCGGTAAAAACCACAAAATGTTCTCCCAACAGATAGTGTCTCCTATAGGGCAACACATGCACAACTACAGCCAACTCGAGATCATGCGTCGGGTAATTCCTCTCATGTGGCCTCAACTGCCATGAACTGTATGCAAAAACTCTATTTCCCTGCATCAACACAGCTCCTAGCCCAATACCTGATGCATCACAGTAAACTATATAGCTCTTCCCCTGCTCTAGGAGTATCAGGATCAGTGCTGATGTCAGCCTTCCTTTCAGATCATGAAAGTCTATCGCGCAAGATTCTGACCAAACGAACTTCACACCCTTCTTAATCAAACCCATCAATGGCGCTGCTAAGCGGGAGAAGTCATGAATGAAGCGGCTATAGTAACCAGCCAACCCCATTAAACTTCGTATCTCAAACACATTCTTAGGCTTCTCCCAAGAAACTACAACTCTCACCTTCTCTGGGTCTACCACAACTCCTAATTCTGAGATGATATGACCTAGGAAGTGAATCTGGTCCATCCAAAAGTGGCACTTTGAGATCTTAGCATATATCCGATGCTCTCTCAGTGTAATCAATACGATCTCAAGATGGGTGGCATGGTCATGTCGAGTGTGAGAGTACACCAAGATGTCGTATACGAATACTACCACAAAAGAGTCCAGATAAGAATGGAACACACGATTCATCAGAGCCATGAAAACTACTGTTGCGTTCGTGAGTCCGAACAACATAACCAAGTACTCATATAGACCATATCTGCTCTGAAACATTGTAATCCATATGTCTGATGGTCTCACGCACAGCTGATGATATCCGGATCTCAATTCAATCTTCGAGAACACTCGTGCTCCATGAAGTTGATCAAAAAGATCACCAATCATCGGTAAGGGATATCAGTTCTTAACTATTAACTGGTTCATCTTATGATAATCCATAGAGAGTCTGAGGGTACCGTCCACCTTCTTCGCGAAAAGGACAGGAGAACCCCAAGGAGAAGTACTGGGTCAGATAAAACCCTTTGCTTGTAAATCCTCTAACTTCCTCTTGATCTCCTTCAAATCTGGTGTAGCCATCCTATAAGGAGGAATGGACACTGGTGCTACTCCTAGAAAAAGCTCAATAGAGAAATCCACCTCACGCTCTAGAGGAAGACCTGAAAAGTTTTCTAGGAAGACATCCCTGAAACGATCAACCACTGGAGGGAAATCCATCTGACAAGTCCCATGATCATCCAAATATAAGCTCACGATCTGGGATTTGACTCCACCTCTCCCATGATGCTCTGGTCCAGCTCGACTCGCCTGAAAATCCCACTCACCCTTGTATAGAAACTCTCCGCCCTCTGGTGATGTGAAACGTACCCTACGATGATAGAATTCTACAAAGGCTCAAAGGGAACCAACCGATCCATCATGAGAATGACATCATATCTCATCATCTTTAAGACATAGAGGTCCCATAAGAAGTGAAATCCACCTACCTCAAGGGGGCACTCCTTGAACTAACGCACACCAGCTTTTCTAGTCCCCAACAGAGTGTCTAGCGTCATGATATTAGAAGAAGTAGAAACACAAAGCCCAAGGATACCCACAATGGGTACAGATATGAAACTATGTGTATCACACATATCGAATAGTACTAGAGATAAAACAGAAGATACTAGAATAGTACCTCTGACTATAGAAGGTCCGGGATTCTGCTCCTGTTGGGTCTATGGTACTGCATATGCATGCCCAGTGTCGTGGCCCTGCGACACAGCCTGGCTACCCTGGCAGTCCTACCCTACTGCCTCTAAGATCCTGGTGTATAGTTACCATATCCACAACCACCATCTCTGTCTGCACGCCCTAATGTACTCCAGTTCTCTGACTTGTAAGAAGCTTCTAGTCCTACTCCTGCAGGTGGAGTCTGCACAGAACCCCTCTCACTAGCCACTGGTGGAAACGCCCTGCAAAAGCGCTACAGATGACCCATCCTGCCCCAAGCTGGGCACTCCACTGGGTCTCATAGACAATGTGGCCTCTTGTTTTCCTCTCTACCACACTGGTAGCACATGACCTAGCCACCTGAAACATTCTTCTGGCTTGTACTTCTAATCTAAGAGAATTCCATATGTCTCTTCCTCTTACTAGTAGAAATAGTACCAGAAACCGGTGTTGAACCACCCTTCCCACACCACTGGCTTCCCATAGGTTCCTCTCTATAATCAAGGCCTACTTCACAATATCATGTACAATTGGCAACCTGAAAACATTTACCAGCACTCGAATTTCATATCGGAGACCATCCTCAAAACGGCTGGCTCTCAACGTCTCATCACCCACCAGCATGGGTGCAAAGCGCTGAAGCTCGGTGAAACGAGTAGAATAATCCATCACTAACATAGTTCCATGCTGCAGGTTCATGAACTCTCGGGCTCAATCTTTCCTCAGCGTCTTCGGAAAGAAGAATTCATAGAATACTGCCTGAAAATATTCCCACACCATGTCCATGTGATGCTCTGATTGGGTGGTAACATCCCACCACCTCTTGGCGGAATCACGCAGCATGTAAGTCGCGAGCTTGACAATCTGCCCTGGAGGCATCTCAAGGTGCTTGAAAATAGTTTGCATCGACCCCATCCAAGACCCCGCAGTCTGTGGTATACCATCCATTGAAAACGTAGGCAGATTCTGCTACTGGAAGGTACGTGTCTGCTCAGCCATAGATGTGGCAGCTGACAGTGCTCCCTAAAAGGTCTGCATGAACCGCATGAAGCCTTCACAGAACTACGCCTCCACACCTATGTCTAGTATAACAGCTGGCGCCGCGTCTAGCTCTGCTTAGAGGATCCACTAGTATCCCATGTCCCACCATCTCTAGAGTATAATCGTTGTCACTCTCCTCGCGAACAATGTGTGGTCATCTAGGTGGCATGACACTACAAGGTCAAAACACGCCTTAGATTCAAGATTATCAAAGTCTGAAAGTGAAGGAACCACAAATGGAACAAGGGAAAGAAGGCATTTCATGATTTGCAAAACAAGACTACACGGCGTGTATACTAACTACACGGCGTGTACATGACTTCTCTTCTCCTGCCCGGGTCCTTCTATATGGATAAGCCACACTGCTCCCGTTTGAACAAAACTACACTACATTTATAACATCTACACGGTGTGTGTGGTGTAATTTTCCAACTGCCCATGTCGTTTTTGACATGGCCGACTACTCGGCTTGATATCATAGGTCATGTTAGACCCGCACACGGCATGTACACCACACTGTTTCGACAGCCACACGGCTAAAACCACACGGTCTGTCACCGGTCAAGACTACACGGCATGTCCCACTAGTACACGACGTGTACCAGACGAGCTCCGCTGACCCGTGTTGTTAGTTACACGGCCTGACACATGGCTCACACTACACGGTGTGTTCTATATCCACACTTCGTGTACATGATGGAATTACACAGACTCGTGTTGTTACTTACATGGTTGGGTCCCCAGGTCAGACTACACAGCGTGTTCATCATTGACACGGCGTGTACTAGGAATGATTCCACCGACCTGTGTTTGTTAGTTACATGTCCAGACTCCGAGTCAACACTACATGGCATGTATATCTGGTACATGGCGTGTTCTCCCCAAACACTCCCTACCCTGTGTCACCCCCCACATGGTTTGTGCCACGGTAAGAGACTACACGACGTGTACTCTGAGTACACGGCGTGTACTAAAAAAAGTTTATTTTTCTTCCCGAACAGAAGACCATACACGGTGTGTTGAAGGTACAACACGGCGTGTTGAAGGTACTAAACGGCGTGTATGATGGGTTTTCCGGATAGTATGCCTCGGAAACTTCCCTGGAACTCAGAAAACACTGCAAAAAAACACCTAAGTGTCAAATTCCGATCCGTGAGGGCCCATACTCCCCACGAATCAAAGTTTGACATCTTATATGTGTTATAACATAATAAACAGTCAATTATCCACCAACTTCCAGTCAATGGGGGGCCCATACTCCCCAAAAACCAAATTTTGGTGTTCATTATATAAACCGGATCATACAAAATACCCTATCACATAGCAGGAATTTATCAAGCAGCTACCACAACAGCATGTTTTTCTAGCACAACAACTATCACAACAACATGGACTTCTTAATGCACCTACATGGCATGGAAACTATGCATGGCATGTGATTCCTATAATGTTCCTAAATGATGCATGAGATGGAACACCCTCATCTCATCGGGTTGCAACTAAATAGAACCCATAGATAAAATATAAACAACACAATCTCATGTGTGTCACCGAACGGTGAAATCAAATCAACTGTTAAATTTTCAAAATCAAACTAATTGAAAAATATGAGGTAGACTGGCTTTTACCTGTACGCGGGTTAGCTACTTCCAGGCACAACTTATTTCCAACTACCGCTTTCGTCATATCCCAGACTATGGCTCCAAATAGTAAGTCAAAGAAATGAACCTCCCTATGATACCACTTTGTAACGTCTCGGTAAAGGGGTGACAATTAATGGGTACCCCGAACTCGGTTCGTCACGTGACCTCAAGCACATTTCCCCAAATTCCAGAGGCTGCCGACTAGCAGCGAGGGCCCAGGTCTAATAGTGGGGAAACTATGCCCTCATTTGTCAGAGTGTAGCACAGCGGAATGGAATAAAACATACAGCAATAGCGGAATCAGTAAACTATACACAACTGAATTAAACAACTGTAGTAGAAATAAACAACCAGTATATGAATAATGGTGCAACATGCCTCAAATTATAAAAAAAGTATCCAGAACATGTTACACTGCAATAAAATACAATACAACTGAAGTACAAGTACAGGAAAGCAAAACAGAACAGCCAGCGGCATCATGAGCCTAGGCTTGGTCACATGCCCTCATACTCCTCAACAACAATCAAGTACCTATAAAGGGACTATTTCCCCTATCCACACCTACATAGGCGTAATCTGTTTGGTCTGAAAAGCATGACCCAAACAGGGTGTGAGAAATAAATCTCAGTAGGCACCCACCAAAGACTTGTGCCCAACTATGTGAAAGCATGCAACAACAATGTGAAGTAGTTAAATGCAATAGAGTAAGAAGTACTAAAAAGTAACTAACTTAACCAGTTATATTTCCATTTTAATATCATTTAACAATTTGATTTAAAATATCACCACAGTGAATATTCTAAGTAAATAGCCAATGTCCTCAAACACGTAAACTCCTACCCTCGGGTAAAGAGAACCCAACATAAGAAACTGCCCACAGGCATACGGATATTTCCCACAGGTGTAAGAAGTGTCGCCCACAGGCACAGAGTCAACTGCCCACAGGCACGGAAGAAGTTTCCCATAGCCTAAATAGTACAGTTCCCACAGGCTAATCACAAATCTGCCCTTAGGTTAAGCAGGTAACCAGGCCAACCCCAACATGGAAAAAAGCAATAAAAAGAAATTCATCTAAAGGCAATTATTCAATCATTACATAAAAGGTATTGCCTTGGGTATCTTGGCCAAACGACTAAACAGAGGAATGCACACCCGGGGTGGTCCTGGATCCAAGCAACAATCCCAAACAGCAATTTATTATCATAATTAATTACCTATTCAATTCTAGGTATTTAAAATATCCATGGCCTCTTCCACACGACACCCCAACATGGGTTCGAGGAACAATGATTCGCACAATCACACAATAGTTGGAAATTAAACAGCAAGCCACCTACCTTAAAAACCCAAGAATGGTATACGCGAACATCGATTCCAGAAACACCCAAAGATGACGTAGATGTGGGTTAGAAGAAAACCCATTCAAACATAAATATCTTCCATTAGAGGAAGAATTGGAAAGAGACACACCAGGAGAAGCAATCTCTTACCTGTGCGGTTCCAACGAGATCGACCGAAGTGGAATCGGAATCTCGGTTCGCGATCGACAGATCTGTAATGCTACAGCCTCCTCTCCCGCTCATTCCTCCGGTTCTAAGCCTTTCATGTGAACAGGGGAGGCTACATCCCATTTTAAGTGAAAAAAACGAAGTACAAGCTGTGTATTTCTAAGTACACGGCTTGTACTTCTCAATTTTCTAACTGTTCCTCTGGTGGTTTCCCACCATCATGGCACTGTTCACCTGTAGACATGACTACACGGCATGTCTCATTGAGTACATGGCGTGTTCTGTCGCACAGTTGGCCACCGCCTTACTACTCACCTGTCGACTGACTGCAAGGCGTGTAAGGGACCACTACATGTCGTGTAGTCAGTCTATACACCCTTCTTTGCCGACATGACTACACACCATGTGTACTCTTTCTATATGGCCAAAAGTACACGTCATGTAGAAAAGTACATGGCGTGTAGTCCCAAAAATTACGATTTTCCCCATTTTCCTTATTTTCTCAAAACACTTATTTAAAGGAGAAAAGAAGAAACTCGTACCACAAAACTAAGAACCGGGTTCTTACAATGGAGAGTGGAAATAATCTCTCATTATAAAAAATGGAAAAGTTTTGTTGATGTTTTTTTGTTTAAACATGTGTTAACAATTTTTGAAAATTATCACAATATTAATGTTTATACATATTATGTTTCATGAAAGTTATTATAAAATGAGAACTGTATAATAAATTGACAATGTTAATTAGAATAAACCATATTCAATTTATATATTCAAATACAACATAAATAAGAATTTTAAATCATTTATTTATATATTATTTATTATAAAATATCATTACTTTTTATTTTGATACTAATTATTTGGTTCTACGTTTAAAACACAATAAAATGGCATAATTAAAGTAAATTAATATAATATACAACTAATATGTAATATTTATCTAATATTTTAACAATATAAGTTATTTTAATTATTTTACTCATAGTATTTTAAAATTATTAATTTTATTTCGTAATTAATTATACAATTACTACCCCAAAATTGCGTAAGAATTTAATGTAAATATATCATTAGTAGTGATTATAACTAAATTACTATGATAAGGAAAAAATTATTTTTCATTAAAATACCCACATTTACCTAAACATACCTTCTTTTTATCAATATTTTGAAAATTAAATAATAATAAAACAAAAAAAAATACATTTTTTAATTTTTTATATATATAGTATTCTAAAGATCATTATTATGGACATATTGAGTAAAGGTGATATATTAGAACATAGGATTATTATGGAAGAAATACACTCATCTAATAAAATTAATCCAAGTGATAGAGTTTCATTTTAGTCCATATCAAATTATTTTTACCCTTAATTATACCATTTTACATTTACCATTATTACAAATTTTTACTATAGTTGTTAACCATAGTTTTAAATAATTAATATTACATATTTATGAAATTTGGACTCTTAATTAAATACATGTAATACATTTTCAATGATTTAAATCATAGAATTTGTATAATTTAATTTGAAAATAAATAGAAAAACCTTAAAGAAAAACACTTTTTTAGAAAGAAAAAAATCATTTTCAATATAAAATATTTTTGTACCGAATTCAAGTATAAATTTGTTTAAAAATACAATAATTGTGATAATATTTATCAAAATTATCTAATTATAATTTAAAATTATAAAAATATAAAAATTCACTTTGTAAGTTTTTAAAATTGAAATACAATTTTCTAAAAAAATCATAATTTCTCTCTTTTCATTGAAAAATTGAACCTTTTTACAAAATCTCAAAATTTTACCCTCAGATAAATTTGATATTTTAATCTAAAAAAAATAGTCTTATAATTATAATATTAAATTTATATAAAATGATTTTCATATTCAAGCGGATCCAAATTGATAATATTAAATCATTATATGAGAGTTAGTAGAAATAATCTTAACCAATTAAAATTGTAAAATTTTAGGTGATGTTTTCACCATTAAATTTTTGTTTCAGCCAATGTTATCCCATTTTGAAAATTACCATGATATTTATTTTTATACTATTAAGTGTTCAATAAACATACTATAAAAGGAAAAATGATCCCTAATTTTTTCAAGGTTGAAAATATCAACCATGTTATATTTACATAGCCAAGTAGATTAGTTTTAGGTATTTTATATCATTTAATAAAACATTATTTATTATAAAATATCAGTAATGTTATTTTTATACTATTCATTTAATTTTACTTTAAAAACTTCCAGGAAATTATGATATTTGAATCTATACCTTTATCAAATCTATAACATGTTAAATGTTTCTGAGTTTTGTGGAAGTCACTAATATATTCAAATTATAATACTTTAGTTATTTAAAATACTTATTTTATTTTTATTTTGATTAATTAATTAATAATTCGATGCTATGTATCCATTTTAGGTAATTATTTAACAAAAAATAGGGGAGTAATAAAAATGTTAAACAAATTATTTCTAATAAAAATTTACGAATGAACATACCTTTCTTTATCTCAATGTCAAAAATATAAATATAATAAAACAAAGTAAATGGATTTTTTCATTGTCCTTACATAAATAAATATAAATTACATAGAGAAGTATATTTTAAAAGAGTCATTTATTTTAATTTTAAATTATTAGGTATTAAATAATATAATACAATAAAATTGAGTAATCTGTTAGGCATACTTTTATTTATATATCAAATTATTTTTACCAGTAATAAAATGATTTTACCTTTACCATCATAATAAATATTTATTGTTGTTACTATTCATAATGGAAAAAAATAGAAGGGATTATTTAACATATTTGGACATCCTAATTCCTAATATTGAATCTATTTTCTTTTCACCAATAAAAAAATTGGTAAAATTTAATTTAAAATGAAACTAGAAAGATATTTAAAAAAACAAATTTTCCGAAAAATACGTTCTTTAATATAAAAGTATTTATATTGAAACATTATTTATGAAAATCACTAAAAAACATAAATTATATTTTTTTTAATAAAAATTAACTAATTAAATTTTAAAACTATAAATGTATTGAATTTCAATTTATAAATACTTTAATAAAAAAATATAAATTTCAATAAGTTATTGTATTCTCTTATGTTCACTAAAAAATTATTTTTTTTTTGAAAAATAACAAAGATTCACTCTTAGTTAATACTGTAATGTTGACTAAACATGATATTTTTTTAAGTAAAAATATTTCAAGATTGGTATAAATTTAATATATTATCAATCCACAAAAACAAATAAAAATAAATTTAAAGAATTTTTCTTCAAATCATAAAATGACTTTAATAAAACATATGTGATTATTTATCATGAATTTATCAAAACAAATTATTCAATAGGACCATTGGAACTATTTAAGAAACCAGTTATTGTTATTCATAAATATTAATTCAATGGATATGTTTTAATGATCATTTTTAAATAATAATACTACATTTTTCAGTTGGGCTTGGTGTTGCATGTTCATATATGGTATCGAACATAGTTGTCTTTTTTAAAATTCAACGGTGTTTTATTAGCTTCATGAATTGTTACCAGTATGTCTTGAAATGAATCACTAAAAACTATTGTTCAATGAATCGAAAAATTTTAAACCCATGTGGGTTCTCTTTTCAGATAAAAACATTTTAATGCACTTTATATTTTCCATGCACTAGAAAAACCACATCATTACATTGAAGATCTTTAGATTAATCATATTTGTCATGAACTATATGGTTCTAGATACATACCTACTAAATGAAGAAGTAATCATGAGGATTAGATTATATTTTCAATGTTAATGTGGGTCCAATGAATTTTAGAAGTACTATTTATGTTTGTTTTACTTTAACGACTATTTTATTTGATAGAGGTTCCTCACAATCATTAATTTTGACTTATGGGGTGGGAAATTTAAAACATCCAATAGACCACATTCCATTCATTATATACATTGAAATTCATCATGGAAATAAAATGGTGTGGTTGTTTTAATTTCCCTCGCATTAATTTTTTACAGGTCACATAGAGCTAGTTTGGGTTTTTATAGTACTTGAATTTTAACTCATAAATTTAATTATCAAGGTGAATTAGATTGTTTTTCATATGTATCTGATTGATTTTTATCAATTGTGGGTCTGTATTATTTTTACTAATGGGACAATTTATGTGTTTTAGGGGAATTAGGATCTATGGGTCTGTCGAGTGGGAAAATCTCTCCCATAGTTTTTAATTGATGTTTTTTACAATTTAGTTATGATATGAGTCTAGTGGTAGAAATAATATATAGGAAGTAAAATAGTTTCACAATGATTTTACAGATGGCTGCTTAGGTTTCCCTCTAAATCAGAAGTTGGATTTCTCAATTGACTTTGTTTTATGTGCTCATATGATATCAATTTCATCTTACCATCTGAATCCAGTTGAGTATATAGAGAAGACCATTTTTTTATATTACTAATGATCCAATGTATTTATATTCCCATGTGTTTCACCATGGGCACCCCCTAATATATTTTCTAAAAAACCAATGGTAGTATTATTTTGAGTGTTAATTTTTAAAAGATCAATCTTTTATAAATCAAGAAAAATATATAATTCATTAGAATGATTATTTATTTGATCAGTTCCAATAGAAATGTTGGTTTTATGAAATTGATATTTGGTCTTGTTATCACTGTCTAAAAATCAAAAAATCATATATTCCAAAGGCCACATTTTGGAGTAGGTATGGCCAATTCGATAACATTGTGATGTTAATATTTATAACAAACACCCATATTTGACTTTAAGAAATTGATGAACCTGTTCCCCCCCAGTACCTTACGATCTATATCATTATGTTTGTGGATAAATATTGATAATTTATAAGAGTTAATAAAATCGGGTACCAATCATTATACATGTTTTGGAAATCCTACGATATCATCACCGATATGAAAAATATTCAAAAATAAAGTTCTGGATTTGATATTTTTTGTTATATAGACATGTTATCATGGAACATAGTATCTCAGTTTACCCTAAAATGGTTATGGTTTTCATATCATGGGAGGTAAAACTCAATTTATTTGAGATTAAATGATTCACAAGTTTGGTAGGATATTTTCAAAGTTTCATAAATTATTTCTATATGATTTTTTCACCATTGACTTCACTCTCCCAGAAGGGGAAAACATTATGATGGATTAAAAATATCAAGCATCCTTTAATTAATTGTAGTATCACTTGACCTCTGGATAGATTTTTTACACTACTAGATGCTATCAAAGGATACATGACTTATTTTGATTCTTCAGATGCATGTTTGATATTAATCCTTAAATAAGGGGGATATGTGTTGTCTTACCACTCACATGATCTTAAAACATAGGTGTAGAATTATTCTATTCAGTATTTGGAACAAGTATTGATTTGGAGTCTCCTCAAAAAATGGTGTCCCAATATTTTTTTGGAAATTATTATCATTTACATTGACCCTAAAAGTTTGGGTTATATATTTTCATAAATATATTTGAATATCAAGAGGATATAATAGGAAGAATAATAAAATTCATTAGAATATAAAATTTCCTAAATTTCATGAAAGGGTAATGTAGTTATTGACACTCATATAATGAATATTTTTTATTTGGTTGCAGAAGAGTCAGAGGATGAATTGAACATGATGGGGATCCTTCATCGGATGCACTAACGGGTCCAAGAGGTTGGATATGGTAATGTTATAATGAGTGTTCATATGAGATCATATCTCTTCGAGATGAATATCGATGAACAGAAGAATGATAATGAATTTAGAAATGTAAATGATTATTTATATATTGGGGAGATGATCTTTTAATTGATTTTCTCCATGAATGGTTTAATTTACTTTAGGAACCATTAAATTATTCCATCAATTTTATGGAAGGCAATTTTGGGACATTTTTGTCATTTTTATGTCCTTCCAACAAGGTTTTTGATTTATACCGTGGTATTAAGATGATGTTTTATGATATTAAGTGATGGTTCTAAAATCAGTGTTATGAATTTTGTAAGGGTTTCATCCGAAACATCCTTCTTTGTGACCCATTTTCGGTTATATACCTATTTTTTTCCAAATGGTTCATATAAATCCCATTTATATTCTATATCATAAATATTTTCAATATAATGAGAATTTATGTTACAATTAATATACTTCATTAATGGGATGTTATTATTCAACATTTACCGTATAGAACAATTTTATATTTCAATCTTATTTTATATGGGATTTTTTATTCCATAATTCCAATTGAAAGAAAATAATTTTGTCATTTTATAATAAAACTATTTAATTTAATTCACTTATAGTTATTTATGATGTTTTTAATTAATATTACCATTTTCATATGATTGGATCAAAAAATTATTCATAATTTTTTTAATGATAATATGTTTTAATTTCACTCTTTCATAGAAAATACATTATGTTCCAAATCCATGTTTATAAAAAAAATCAAAAATATTTTACTATGAATGATTAATTAATTTTAACCCTGAAATTGATTTATAAAATAGAAATGGATCATCTAAATATTTTTATCAAGTTATATTTTGGCATTTCTTACATAAATGTAAAATGAATATTTTCTTAACATATTCAATGTGAAGTAATCTCATCCACAATCATGACCAACCGATATTTTAAATCATCCTATTTATGATTCAATGGTTATTTAACAAAAATATATTTTTTATGATATTTTAGATTTTAAATATGTGTTTTCAAAATGGAAATGAAATTTTCCTCAACAAATGTTCACAATGAAATTTTCCAAATAACATTCTATATATGATAACATATTTTGATGTTTCTCTAAGTGAAATGGTTATTTTCCTCCATAATGTTTTTAATATTTTAAAAATTATTTTCATCAATGATGATAACATTTGATGTTATGTATTTCTTGTAGGTTATGTATATATGGAACTTCCATATATATCTAATTTATTCCACATTCCTTTTATTGGGTAATATATTCTTTGTCATAATATCTCAAATGACTTTATTCCGATATTTCCACTAAATATGATATTTTGAAATATAATGAAACACAGTATTATTATATGGGTAAGTAATATGTTATTAATCATGATTTATTTCTATTTTGTGGCACACATAGACCATAACCATTTTATGATGGGTGTCCCTAGATAGCACTCAAATTCATTTGGTAAAGATTTAGTATCATTAGACATCATTAATGGGACTACAAAATAATATTAATCTATTATGGGACCTTTTCCACCAGGTGATGTTGTCTAGGAAGTCATTCCTGAATCATGTTTATGTTATTTTATATGTTGCAATAACAATTTCTATAATTCCATGATATTATAATAGATGGTTATTTATGTTATTATGACATGAAATTACTCTAGATCCTTATCTTATATGATATCATGTTATATATATGACTATAATTATATGTTTCCCTGTCATGTTTAGCCCCTTTCTATGATTTCTACATCATCCCATTCTTTTATGTATTATTTGTGTTGTGTTATGTAGTCTTAAGTGATCTAATAGGTTTAATAGCTCACTAAGGAAATGAAAACTTAAGGATGGAATGTTTTTGTTTCCATTGATTTATTGATATCTTATTCTTGTATGTAAACTAAGAAACACAATCATTAGGGTTGTGCTTATTAGATATTTATATTTAAATATCATATAATAATATGTGTAAAATAATTGTGTCAACATAGTTGGTATCATAAGAAATATTTATTTAACCATTTAAAACTAGAATAATAATACTATAGTGATAACCATATGGATAATTATATTTATATATTTAATGATAAGAATGAAAACAAGTCTATATATCGAAAAATATCTTGATATTTTTGTGAAATTTAGTAGAAGTGGTATCTATGTAATTACATCCCTATTTATATATAAAATTGGACTTGATTATGAAATATATGTACCAAGGGGTAAAAACTCCAAAAATGATGTTTCAGTCTTTACATGATCATTACCTGGTACACAAAAATTGGCCTTCATATGCACTTGGTTTGACATACCAATGTGATATTCATTAGAAAATCTTGTACTATTTATAAACCATAATGATGCAATTTAATAGACAATAAACATGAATGAACTAGGATAAACTAAAGCTTTCTTATATTGAAAATTTCATTTAATGATTTTTGAATCTTATAAATGATTTATCATAACTTTGAGGTTTATGGAAAGGATTATTATTTTTCATACTAAGATTTTTTGTTTTAGTTAATGGCTAGAACCATGTTGAATCATAGTAACATGTTATGTGATAGAAACTTAGGAGACTATGAGAGACCAAATTATATGATAGTTAGAGAGAAATATATTATTATTAATCCTAATAATATATAACGATATAAGATTATAAATGAGATATTTGTTGATATTTATAATAAGACAAATAAGTGTTGGTTATAATTGTATGAATGATTGTGTGGTAATGTGCATAGAGGAAAGAAGATTAAAATCCCTACATGTAATGAATATTAGAAGAATACCCTTAAAAAATACCTAAAATGGAGAGTAAAATTATTTCATTAGGGAAATAAGTGTTATTAAGAAATAGATATTAGAGGAATTAAATATATTATTTGTAAGGAACATGAGAATTATATGAGTCAATGACATAAAATAAGGTTAGCCCATATACCAAGGAAGGATTTCTGTTATACCAAATCACTAAAGAAAAAGGGTTGAAGTATTTATGTAATAGGATTCATGAGTTATATTGCAGAATTATTTTTACCAATTGTATTTTGGTTATAAGAATCATGAAACATATTAGTATTGTATTAATATTTAACCAGATATGTATTCATGTTATATTAAAATAAGAGTTATTAATAATCTCATTGTTTTATGAATTTATGGCAGGTCACATGATTAATGTCTTGGTATATCTATTAAGGTTTTTTGTAAATGGATTTTTAGGTGACTAATGGTACTTTAGGATATGTTTTATTAAGTTTAAGAGTATATAAAATTTTAATTTCACATAGAGGATGATTTGGGAAGAATAAAATTATGTTTTTTTGAAGATTTAAACACAATAGTTTTATGGATTGAAATATATGGATTTTATTTAGTTTAAATATCAGAGTTAATATTGAGGAATCAAATATTAATGAATTATATGGTAATACTTATTCTAACAAAATTTATTTTATTAAAGATTAGTTGAAATCCTATTTTTCATTTGGGGAATATAGGATCCAATATAAATTTATTTTAATTCTTCATTTATGAAAAATCCATCTTGAATTATCACCTTTTATTGAATATATGATATTATGGTGGAGATTATTATCAGATGAAATTATACTTGTGATGTATGTATACTTCCAAATGTTATTATATTGTATTAAAAATGAATCTCACAACTGTTGGGAATGGATCTTAAAACAAAATAGATATCCTAGTACAATCAATTCATATGAATAATATGATATTTTAACTAAATGTGGATTTATTTATTTTATGCCCTCAAGATTATATTAATTAATAATTTTCTTGTGATTAATTATCTTTATCACTCTCTATTTATCCTTTGTATGATGTAATCTCTTCAATGTTGATGTTTTCAATTCATTCTAATGTCTTCCTACATGGTAACCAAATAATATTTTATTTTAGATTGCTATCATACATCCATTTATATTATATTTGGGGGATATACTATTAACACATTTTATATTGTGGGTATCTAGAAAATGTATATTCAAATGTAAAAACCATGATTACTGAGATAATGATTAAATTGTTATGACTTAATTACTTATTGGTGGTAGAATATATCATTGTGATGTCATAAAAGATGAAAATTATGATTGATAGAGTATGTGACACGAAACACCATGAATAGAATATAATGTGAAACCATGAGATTTTATGATATATTTAATTTTAAATTCATGAACTTTTATTTCTATTGATGCATGTCAGATTTGGTTTAAACGAAACATGATACACTATTAAAAATAATATAATTTAAACATGTCCAAGAAACCTAGATATTAAGTAGATTGGAAAGAATTTAAATTACTAAATTATGAAAATATTATGGTTCATACATGTATAATATTAATTCCAATGGTTAATTATTATTTATAAATAAAGTATGATCCATTTAAATGATAAATAATGTTTTCTGCAAAATTTTATATTTTCTAAAAGAATCATTAGTAAAAATATTTTCACACAAAAATTTGAATTATATTTTTATCAATTATAGAAAATTTATTTTAAAAAATAGAATACAATTTTATGTAATAATATATATGTTAACATATGGTGAACCCTTATTTTTTAAAAAAATATTAGATTTTTTGGGAATATCTAAAATACATTTTTAATAAAATTATTATTTATTTTTAATAAATTATCTCCCATTATTTGGTTAATTAAATTCATAATTTACCTTATTAATATTTAATTATATTCAATATTGTAAATTATATTCAAATTATATTTATACTATATTTTATTATATATTTATATTAAGGTTTCAAAATCCAATTTTTCGGAATTTTTTTAAGGTGTATAATGTTTTAATATTTTAGATAATTAAAATATCCCCTAACATAGATTTATTTAATATAAATGTATATATTATATATCCATAAATATTAATATACTATCATATAAAATTTAGTACTTCTCTTATAGATTGTATGAGATCATCTATTCCTTAAAAAATGCATTTCTTAATAACCATTTTTATCAAGTGTGCATGTTTATCATTAAATTTAATTCTACCAATTATGTTATTTTAATTTGAAAAATATATTAAAAATTTAAATTCATCATAATTTATATTATGTAATTTGGTAAACATAAATTTTGATGATAATAAAATTCGAAACAATAAATATTATTTACTATAGTAAATGTAAAAATAGGTTCAGAGGTCTGGTAAAATAAAATGTACATGGTTAAAACTAATCAAAGACATTAAAAAATACATTTTATTGTAATTATTACACCTTATATCTTATAATGGGTTCAAAGGTACCATTTTAGATCCTCTTGGCATGAAAAAATGTGCGAAATTATTTATGATAAAAAATCCTAATTGTGTCTTATCCCCCATATATAAAATGGTAAACATTGTCCAATCATTTATAAACATTCAAAACCCATTGGTTTAAGAAATATATATACAAATAAATTGAAAACCTCCTTAAATTTATTATATATAGGAATTTTTTGTGTTAAACCAAATGATGTTGTTTGAAGAAGATGTAACATCTGTAACCGAGGATTTTATTTAACTTCTTTATACACTTCCTTCAAATGTTATTTAAATATGATGATATAATAACTATAGTATACTATATATACTATTATGTTTTTATATATGTTTCTTGACCTACAAACACCTCCTCCTCCTTCTAATGTCTAATTCAACCATTGATCATGTGTTTGGTGGATTATCGCCCCACATACCGATATAATTATTTTAAAATTAATAATTTTCACTTTAGGTTATAATGATATATTGTATGTTTATATGTGATATATATGAAATAATTATACTTATTTAATTATAATGTTACATATACAATATGAAATTCTATTCTATAGAGAATACAATAACGTCCCTCTTCTGTATGGTGGACTATTTCCTCAACAAGTGATATGACTCAATTTTCACATAATAATTACATGAAAGCTAATATGAAAAAATTTAATATTTATATATGATATTTATGAAATATTAATAATTATTTAAAATAAATATACTATATAATTTTGTACCATATCATTCATTGAATAAATTATAATTTCATTCTTCTTTATGACACACTATCACCTCCATGAGCAATGTGATTCATTTTTCAGTAATGATTTAAATGGAAGGTAATAAAAGATAAATTTAATGAATATATGTGATATATATGAAATTATATTTATTATGGAGAATTAATATATAATCTACTTCTATACTATTTCGCCTGTTAAAGAGATGATAATGTTACTCGTGTGTAACTACAACCTATCATCTCCGCAAAGAAATGTAATTCATTATCCATATTCAAAAATCAATAATGATTATAAAGTCCTATCTAATGAAAAAAAATATATTAAAATAATAAATATAATTCTAAATATTATGTAATGATATCCAATTTTTTGGATCTATAACAATCATGATAAAAAATGTTTTAGCAAACAAGGTCATTATCAACCGAAATGATGGTGATAACAATAGATTATTAATGAAACGAAAATATGATGATAGAAAATGGTCATATAAGATTTTATAAATATTTAATTTGTTATTTTATATTATAATAAAAATTTTAAAACCTTTATACAATATTTAATATATTTATTAACTAAATTCAAGTGTGTGGTAATGTAATTTTTACCTCATTTTCCTTTCATTTGGTTATACATTTACATCCTTGATTAAATTATGCCTAAATTTGGGGTGAAATATTTTTTTTATTTCCAATTGTATTTATTTATATCTACAATTTTTACATTTAATGAAACCATTAAATAAATATCAACCTAATTATTTGTACATAGTAATGTTTTCATCTCAAACATCCTTCTTAGAGAGACATGTTTTTTTGACTATTTTCTCTTCGATGGAATATATAATGCTCATTTACATAATATATAATAAATACTACATAAATTATTATATTTTAAATAAAAAATTAGTTCAATTCATTAATTTTTTGTTCTGATTCAATAGTTATCAAAACAATAAAGGTTTATGTTTAAATATCTTTTCAATAAAGATTTCTTATGCTTTAATATCTTTTAAAGGAACTCATTTGAAAATTGTCAAATAAACACCAATCATTTTATACTCATTTTATTTTTCATGATGTTTTCATGTAGTAGTTCTATTTTACACTCTATTTTAATAAAAATTATTTCTCATATTTTTTAAATAAAATATAACTTTATTTCCCTCTTCTTCAGAAATTCATTATTTCCAGATTCATGTTTTTTTAAAATGATTTAAAAGATGTTATAGTATTATTTTTTAATGTATTTTGAGTTCATAATGTTATTTTTATAAAATAAATTAATACAAATTTTTATTTCATCTTCGGAACAAGAAACCAATAGACTATTCTTACCAAAATATGAAAAGAATCTTCAATTTTTAACATATTCAACAAGAATTGAACCCTTATATTATCACAAAAAATAAATGGTTTAAGTTTTTATTTTTATATTTAAATGTTTATTAGAAATAAAAATTACTTAATGTTTGATAATTGTTTTGTATTTAAATATTAGTATTCAAATTGTAAAGGTTATTTTCTTCAATAAATGTTTAAATTTATCATCTCAAAATAATTTTTAATCTAAGATGATATCCCTAAATGTTACTCAAAGTTAAAATGTTATTTTACTCAAGGAGGTTTTGAATATTTTTTAAAGTATTTTAATAAAAAAAACAACCATTGAGGTTTTTCATTTATTTTAAATTATTTATAAATGGGTCCCATATATATACATTATTTATTGTCCCTTACATTTATGGGGTAATACATACCTTTTCTTCATTTCTCAAATTTACTCATTATATAATTTCTATTGAATATTATTTGTAGAAAAATTATGCAACCCAATTTCATTCTAAGTTAAATTAATATGTGATACCTAATTATTGATTTCCATTATGTGACACACATATATGATGAACATGTTATGATACGTGGACCCAGATAGAACTCAAATTCATTAGTTACTGATTTAGACTCATGAGATGTTATTTATGTGATTAGGGAATAAAAAAATCTATTATGGGCCTTTGTCAACAATCTAATATTATCTAGGATTTTATCCTTGAATCATGTTTATGTAATGGTATATTTTTATTCGACATTTCCTATAATGCATGATCTTATGACACATTGTTCCATAAGATATTCTTCCATGAAATTACACAAAAAATGTTTCTTTTAAAATTACTCATTATTTCTAAGACTCACATGTTATGTTTCATAATCATGATTATTTCCTTATTACGATATTTAACTCACCCATTTATTCTATGTGTTCTCAAGGTTATGGATTATAGTATTAATTGATCAAAAGGATTGAGGATATAACTAATAAAGATGAAATAATAATAATAACAAGGATTCAATGTTTCAGTTTCCATTGATATATTATGATCATAGTCTTCCAAATAAAGAAGGGATCTTGATTTTATTGATTGTATTAGTTGGATTTTTAGGCTTAGAAATTATGTAATAACATATGTAAAAGGAAACTATTGAAATATGATTCAAGTGAGATCAAAGACCCACATTTTTGGTAGATTCATGAATGTTGAAATGATCTATTTTCTATGGAAAAATTGAGGATTTATGAATTTAGGTCATAGCTTCATGGATTGTGAATTCATATAACTATGACAGCATGACGATTATCAACTAGGTAAATGATTATTTTTTTTATTTCACCAGAGTCTATTAAATGATGATCAGATAAGTAATCAATTAGTTTCGATGATATATTCTGAAAAAAATGGTGGAGTATGTGATAAGAAATGTGAATCTATCATATGTATGAAGCAGGACATAACTTTCAACAGAATCCACTACTATAGACTTTGTATCTGAGATGAACAGATGTTGTGTAGTCAGGTTTTCTATAGATTCTTGGATTTTAGGAAAAGTGAGTTATTAAATTCTATGTGGATGGTACCACATTCCTTGTTATCTTATATAGGTATATATACTATATTCTGAATGAAAATGACCAGGACCCCCTATGGTCAGACATGTCATGTACCATGAGGGGCATGTCTTCTATATGTATATGGTTAGTTGAGTTATATACCGAGTTTAAAGTCCCAAAAAACTATGTAGATGTGCAAATTTTGTGACCCCATCTACATGCAATGTAGTGTCACATAGATTCCCAATCTATGTCTATTATAGGACATTACTATGTGTTCAAACATTTTATTACTTCATGTCACCCCTAGTACTCATGCAGTACTTCTTCCAAAACCTTTTACATCAAGTATCATTTTATTTAGGACTCGTACATGGGACATTGTGTATCTTGTCAAGTGTATTTTCCCTCATATAATGTGATAGTGGCTATTTTAGAAATAGATTTATGAAATGAGGTGATATTTTAGTGATGCTTCATTCAGAAATGATTATCCAGTGACAATGATCAAGTTTGATCATAAAAGTGTTTCTAGGATCAGTTATAGCATTAATCTCTCCATGGTAGGGGTCCCCAAAATACTTCATACAGGTATATATGGTGATCCCCTATATTATAGAGGGCAATATTACTCTATATTCTAAGTGAAATCCCCATCATTAATCTATTGTGGTTGGTAGGTCTTCCATTGGACTAATGCTCCATGAACTATGAAACATATTATAGAGGTTTCAGACATAGATATTCTTGAGTTTTTAATCATGATTGATCTCTATGATATGGGGTCCCATTAGCTCTGACACATTGTGGTGTGTATTAGTCCCACTAAATAGTTTATCATGATGTTTCTCAACGTTCTTCCCTAAGAGACTAGGAATCTGGATCTATTAGAATAATATATTATCCTAGATGGATTGGATGATGTATATCCCCTTTGTAACATCACATGTATTTATTTATAACAAATCCTGATGTTGTTTTTTTAAATATTTTATGTTGAAATAATAGTTGTTTTGATCCCCCTTCTTGGTTTCTTTTGCATCCCATATTAAATTTCTGTAGTAACAACTACATTTAAATTCCCTACATTAAATTTTTCTTGTGAATAGTACTTGTTTATTGAATGTGGTCATAAAAGATAATTGAGGTACATAAAGGTTATGTGTATGTTTAGTATGCAGCCTTAGATATTGTCATCTACTCACTATTCAATTTTTTCTATTTTTAGTTTCTATCAAATTGTGAATAAATTTAATGTTTGGGAGTTTATTTATCCTTATTATATTTTACATTAATTTATTGTACTTGATATATATACATGAAATTATTACATACATGGTTCTTACTATATATTTTCCCATATTATATTGTATCCCTGTATCGATTAATGAAGTTAGTTGTGTGTGTGTGTATTCAACAAATTTGGCTAAGGTCTCCCAAGTTCGCACTAACTAGGAAACACTGGTCACCCCCCATATCCTATTTAAGGTAGGATTTGGGTTTCACAATCATCTTACTTCCATATACAAAGGCCTCGATGGGTCACATCATTATCGGGGAACTATATCTTATTTATTTCCATTATTTACATTTACATAATTGGTTTATTTTAAAAAATATATATAGTCATGATACAAATTATGGGTTCTTTAAAGGATTTTTTTCTTATATATTTCCTACACATTTCATGTGTGTAGATTTTATTTCATATGATGAAGAAAAGTGAAAGGTGTTTTGTAACACCCGAGACTTTTATGTTATATAAATCATCAAAGGAATCTTTTTCTACACAACACTTTCTTGGCTTGCTTTACACGCAATCGCGACCTTCCTCGATAGCTTGCGTCGTACGCAATACCGAGTTTCACTAAACAACAATATGCTATTAAAACTAGCCGTTATGAATAGTAATAACCACTTTTTGAAATTTTATAATTTTATTTTTCAAAAGTGACTTCATTTTTGGACTCAGAATATCGAAATTAGCCTAGGGTGAAATTTTGGTATTTTTCTGAAAACTTTCAATTTTTGATGAATAGTGAAACCACTATGTGGTAGGTTAAAAACTGAATTTTGCATAAAACTTAATTTTACCGCTTCTGTGAATGGAATTTCAAAAATCCGAGAGACACGGTTAATATCAAAGACTAAAATGTGGTTCAATGAGATGAAAATAATTTTTTGGTGAATAGTAACTTTTTACTATTTTTGCCGCGGTTAATAGTAAATAGGGTAACTAAGGGTAAATATGATATTAATATTACCCTAACACATGTCCTAATTCTATTGGACAAGTTTAATTCGACCAAAAACAAACTTAGGAATAAAATATGACCATTTAGGCCCACTTGGATTAGATTAGGACATTTATTATTAATTTATTTAAAGAAGGGTTAAAATAGTTAAAATCAAAGTTTAATAAGTAAATCATTTTTAATATAGGGTTATACATAAGATAAATTCGATTTTAAATATTCATTAGAAAGCTAAAAAGATTTCCTACATGATGGTATTTTATTTGTAATTTTTAGACATCAAATAATTTAATTTATTTATGACACAAAGATGATGCAGTAATTATCTTATTAATGAAATATTGACAAAATTGATAATATAAATACCAAAATAAATGTAATTTGAGACTTTTTATGAATTCCACTAATTTTCTAGGTTACTATGATATATTAGTATTGATTTAATCAACTTGGTTCGAACATATAATTATGTTATGACTTTGACAAAAATCATATATCAAATAGTGTCAAAATTGACACAAAATAGTTTTTAAATCAAATATTATATTATTAATTGTTATTTTATTCCTAAAAATCTAAGGTTCGGCCAAATGACTTAGATAAGGATATATATATTAATAATAAACAATTTGGGGTTCGTTTGGCATGTTATAGTAAGTGTATTAACCATATAGTGAAAGAAAACAAAAAGACATGGTAAAAGTTAAATTATTTAACTTAGAGTTAAATTTAATTGATAAGGTTAAAATAATATCCTAAACTTGTCTAAATTCTATTGGTTGATAGTATTTAGACCCATACCCACTTTAGCTTCGAAATAAGACCCTTTGGAACCATTATAAACCGATTTTGACTTTAATATAAAATAATATTTTGAGATATTCCTAAGGTGCCCCTCTCCTCCCTTATAAAAGGGAACCTCCTCCCCCTCCTCCTCACACCAATTTGAGCACTCAAGCTCGGCCAACCCCGGCCATTTTCCCTTCTCCACTTCCCTAGAATAATCCTAGAGGTCCTGGTCTTCTCCAAAGACCAATCTTAGTTCCTTAAGTGGAGGATTCAAAAAGGCGTTCCAAAGAAGAGGTAATATCCATTACCGATCTTTTCAATTTCTTTCTTCTTCAACTTCTTCATCTTTAGTTGTTTTATGATAAAGTAATAACATCAGTATTACTTACATACTGATATGTTATTATAAATATGAAACAACCCTAATTCACCTTCTATCCATCCTACGGAAAAATGAAATCACCGCGCGTGCGTACGTACTGAATACCGTCTCCACGCCGTGGTGTAATCTATTTTCCACCATCACCTTACAAGGATGGGTATAATGGTGTAATGAGTAACTATATATGATTATTATTAAGTAATATTGATACTGAAATAATATATATATATACTCCAATACAATTCCACGATCATAGGAACGATATCATCACTCGTGCGTACGTACGGAATACCGTCTCCACGATGTGATGCGACTCATTCTACATGATCTTCATTTCATAATGATTGTATAAATGAATTGAATGAATGAATATGGTATATACAACACTAATACCATTCTGGAAATGAATTATCTATAACCTAAAGATAAGAATAAGAATTTATTTGACAAAACACGCATAAGAACAAAAAGTTATAAAGACCCGAGTAACAAGTAACAATGAAATATTACTAACAAGAAGCTAATAATATGACCATATATGATCTCATATTAATATCTATGATTCTGTAATAAGTAAATAACATTATTTAAACCATTATACAGGAGCTTCGGACACGAACAAAGCAAATCGGACCTAAGGTAAGGGAAATATCACAATCTCATTTTTATCCGAGATTGTTTATTCGTAAGTATTTACTGGGGTGTATTTTATCATCCACATCCATGTTACCTCAATATGTAATATTGTTTCCATCCACTTGAAATAGTTTAAATCCAATTTTACCCTTAGGTGAGTTTTTAGTAAAGAATATGAAAGGAATCTTTTGTCGTTTTTCCGTACGAGGTACTTTTTGACTTTTCCGACAAAAGTACGAAGAATGTTTTTTTAACTTATAAGGCATGAATGGATTTTTAAAACATTACTTCAAAGAAGCTTCCTTTACAAGTTTTCAAGTTTTATTTTTAATCAACTTCTTTTATTTTAAAGTTGTATGACATGTTATGAAAGGAAAAATGTTTTTGAAGAAGAAAGGATATTTTCCTCAAGAATTCAATTCAAGTGTTTTATCAAAATTATTTTCCATCTAAGATAATAAAGGGTTCTGTTTCTATCCATATTTTTACATTGGTTTGACTATGTTGTGATGGAATTATGTTTATGAATTCCTTTATCATATATGAATTGATTTATGATGTCATGATGTTTCAAGAATCCCATTTTTGTTACATGTGTTATGCGATGATGCATGTTTTATGATTATGTGGCACACATAAGAAAGGATTCATTATAAGATAGGTGGGACCTATATCTCCCTCCAATGCATTGGGTAATGATTTTATATCTCATGAGATAGACATGGCTGGAACGAAAGGTTATTTCGGTTCAGTGATACAGGACTGAAACGAGGAGTGAACTCGGTTCAGAAAGGGACTTTGTCCACTAAGATAGTCTTGGCAATGAGTCATGACTAACAAGAAATGATTTTCCATGATTATGTGTGCATGCCACAAAGATTCAAGTTTTATGTTATGATTATGGGGATCTCATTTTCACTTCTATGATTTATTCCATGTTAAGATATTATGATCTCTTTTGCAGGTTTTGATTTTCATAAAGATATGATATGATTTTTATTTCCTTTATTTGCCCTTGCTGAGCATTTGAGCTCACCCTTTTATGTTTTCTTTTCCCCAGGTCAGGAAGATGGATATTAAGTAGAATATGCTAAAAGGGACCCTAGATATGATGAAATAAATGGGAGACACTGTAGAAGATTTATGAACCAGTTGTTTATGTTTCCCCAGTTTCTAAAGACACTATACCTATACGGTCCTTTGTGGTTTTGTCATATGTTGTAATAAGAGTGCTTCAATTTTGAAGTATTAACAATGTATGTAAAGTGTGGGTCGTTATAGTTGGTATCAGAGGAAAGGTATAGTCAACCTTTGGAAACTAGGATGTGAAAGCCTTAGTAAGAACCCTAAGGATAAGTCTAAGCATAGAACACAATCTTAGTGTTTTAGAAATGGCCTTGAATAACCTAGGATAAGACCTTAAGCATGAAAATTTTATTCTTGAATTATGTGGTTTCCTATTATAATTAGTGTTGCTCACACTATTCTTCTTGGTTTTAGTCAATGGCTGGAACCCGAAGGAACCGTGTTAATGCGGAATGCGATGGGCAATGCAATGATTGTCCCCCTGAGCAACCAAACGATATGGGAGCTGGAATGCAAAATCTTGTAGCCATGCTCACACAACTTTCTCAAGCTATGAATCATGCAGGATTTCCAAACGAGCAAAGGAGGGAGCAACATTCTATTGAATCCTTCATGAGGCAGCGTCCACCTTCTTTCAGCGGGTCTACTGATCCATTAGTTGCTGAACAATGGATTAGTACTACTGAAAAGATATTTTCAGTTCTTCAATGTTCTGAGCATGATAAAGTCATCCTAGCAGTGTATCGTTTGGAAGGAGATGCGGATCAATGGTGGAATCTTGTTAAGAATACGAGGCAAAGGGATGAAATTGAGTCTATGGAATGGGACGAGTTCAAGAACTTATTTTTCAATAAGTACTTCCCTCGTATTCTCCGAACAAATATGGAGAAAGAGTTCCTTGAACTGAAGCAAAGGGATGATGAATCTGTTAGTACCTATGAAGCAAATTTTACAAGACTTCCAAGGTACGCTTCTGGTATTATTATCCAACCTGAGAGTAAGATCGATCGATTATTTAGTGGCTTAAAACCAAGTCTTCGAAGGGCGTTAGCCATAAGGGACTTCAATAGCTATGAGGAAATCGTTCGATGTGCTCTCAAAGTCGAGATGGAGATTGGAGTAACCCATCAGTCACATGGGTTTGATAAGAAGAGGAAGATGGAATTCAAAGAAAAATCTAAAGAGCACACGGAAAAGAAGATGAACTTTCCCTTATGCTCAAAGTGTGGAAAGAAACATGGAGGGAGTTGTCTTAAAGGGACAAGTAAATGTTTTAAATGTGGAAAGGAAGGTCATCGGGCATTTGAATGTCGTGATAATGGGAAGAAGATGTCTAATGATGCAAACAAAGGAAGGGATACACAGAATGAACCTGCTACACTTCAATGTTTCAAGTGCAAGGAGATGGGGCATTATGCCAATCAATTCCCAAATCCAAGGGTTGATGATGATGGTCGACGTCAACAAACTCTTAAGGCTAAAGACAAAGGAAAGTCACATGCAATTTCTATCAGCGATGTGGAGTACGATAACGATGTGGTGAAAGGTACACTTACCATCCACTCTAAAGTAGCAAATGTTTTATTTGATTCTGGATCCACCCACTCTTTTATTTCTGAAAAATTTTCTAAGGGTATCACCGTATTACCTCAACAATTAGATGTTGAGTTAGCTGTGACAACACCTAATGGCACATCAATCGCATCAGAAGTTTATAATTCTTCTCCGATCGAAGTTTGTGGGAAAGTGCTTCCTGCAAATCTTGTGATCCTTCCTTTAGTGGAATTTGATGTGATTCTTGGCATGGATTGGCTTTCTCTACATGGAGCTCATATCAATTGCCAAAGAAGGGAAGTCACATTTCATATTCCAGATCAACCTACGATCGTCTATCAATGCAAGGATGAACATAACCTTCCAGTGGAAATTTCTTCCATCTTATGGGTATTGATTCCACTAAATGAAGGTTATTTATCTCAAATGGTTGGTGAGAAACTCACGATTAAGAATATGCCCATTGTACGGGAGTTTGATGATGTCTTTCCGGAGGAATTGCCGGGTCTTCCACCAAATCGTGAAGTTGAGTTTTCAATAGAACTCGTACCGGGTGCTTTGCCTATTTCAAAGACACCTTATAGAGTGGCCCCAATTGAGTTGCAGGAATTGAAGAAGCAACTCCAAGAGAATCTTGATAAGGGATTCATACGTCCTAGTGCGTCACCTTGGGGAGCACCTGTTCTATTTGTTAAGAAGAAAGATGGATCAATGAGACTCTGCATTGATTATCGAGAACTTAACAAGATCACTATCAAGAACAAATATCCTCTCCCACGCATTGATGACTTATTTGACCAACTACGCGGAGCTCAATAATTTTCCAAGATTGATCTTCGTTCAGGGTATCATCAATTAAGGGTCAAAAGGGAGGATATACCAAAGACGGCTTTCCGTACAAGGTATGGACACTATGAATTTATAGTGATGCCATTTGGTCTTACTAATGCCCCTGCTATCTTCATGGATCTAATGAATAGAGTCTTTAGAGACTATCTTGATCAATTTGTGGTAGTCTTTATAGACGATATTCTTGTCTATTCAAAGAGCAAGGAAGAGCATGAAGATCACTTGAGAATTATATTGAAGACCCTGAGAAAAGAGAAGCTTTATGCCAAATTTACCAAGTGTGAATTTTGGCTTCAAAAAGTTGCATTTTTGGGACATATAATCTCAAAAGAGGGGATATCTGTGGATCCAGCAAAAACAGAGGTTATCGAAAGATGGTCAAGACCAACAACAGTAACTGAGATCCGAAGTTTTCTTGGTTTGGCTGGATATTATCAACGTTTTGTAAAAGATTTTTCACGATTATCTAATCCAATCACCAAGTTGACTCGGAAGGGAGTTAAGTTTGTCTGGATGGAAGAATGTGAAGAGAATTTCAAGGAGTTGAAAAGAAGGTTATCCAGTGCACCTGTGCTCACACTGCCTTGTAGTGGAGAAAGGTTTGTGATCTACAGTGATGCATCCAAGAAGGGATTGGGGTGTGTTCTTATGCAAAATGATATGGTGATAGCTTATGCCTCACGACAGTTGAAAATCCATGAGCAAAATTACCCAACACATGATTTGGAGTTGGCTGCAGTAATCTTTGCATTAAAGATTTGGAGGCATTACCTTTATGGTGAAAGGTGTGATATTTATACTGATCATAAAAGTTTAAAGTATATTTTCACACAAAAGGAGTTGAATATGCGCCAAAGAAGATGGTTGGAGCTGATTAAGGATTATGACTGCTCAATCCATTACCACCCTGGGAAAGCAAACAAGGTGGCAGATGCATTAAGTCGACAAGACCATGCTAGTTTATCCATGATGAGGATCACAAAAGATCCAATATTTATGGATTTACAAAGGATGGATCTTGGAATTATAATGTAAGGGGAAAAATCTTATCTTTCTCAAATGAATGTTCAACCATCTATACATGTGAAGATTAAAGAGGCACAGAAAGAAGATGTCGAGTTACAAAAGAAGGTGAGAAATGTTCCTGAATTCAACCTTGATTGTGATGGGATAATAAAGTTCAGGAATCGGGTTTGCGTTCCTCCCATCCACGAATTAAAGAAATAGCTGCTGGATGAGGCTCATAGTTCTTCATTCTCTATTCATCCTGGAAGCACGAAGATGTATAGGGACCTGAAAGAGTACTTCTGGTGGGATGGCATGAAAAGAGATGTTGCTGAATATGTCTCTCGATGCTTGGTTTGTCAACAAGTTAATGCTGAGAGACAGAAGTCTAAGGGGATGTTACAACCATTACCCATACCCGAATGGAAATGGGAAAACATCACTATGGACTTTGTCACAGGACTTCCTAAAACATCCAAAGGCAATAATGCTATCTGGGTCATAGTTGATCGTCTTACAAAGTCTGCACACTTCATTGCTATTAGAGAGGATTTCTCTCTAGATAAGCTTGCCAGGATATATATAAAGGAAGTGGTAAGATTGCATGGAGTACCACTTTCTATTATATCTGATCGGGATCCGAGATTTACCTCGAAGTTCTGGCGAAGTCTTCAGCATACTCTGGATACAGAGTTGAGTTTCAGCACTACTTATCATCCCCAGACAGACGGTCAGTCTGAGAGAACAATTCAAACCCTAGAAGATATGTTGAGAGCTTGCTCTATGGATTTCAAAGGAGGTTGGGATCAACACCTACCTTTGGTGGAATTTTCTTATAATAATAGCTTTCACTCCAGTATTCAGATGGCTCCTTATGAAGCTCTCTATGGAAAGAAATGCAGGACTCCAACTTGCTGGGATGAAGTTGGGGAAAGAAAGCTATTAGGACCTGATCTCGTTGATGAAATGGCAGAAAAGGTCAGATCTATTCAACAACACATAAGAGCAGCTCAGAGTCGACAGAAAAGTTATGCCGACAACCGAAGAAAAGACCTAGAGTTTGAAGTGGGTGATAAAGTGTTCTTACGAATATCTCCCTGGAAGAGGGTTATGAGATTTGGAAAGAAGGGGAAGTTGAGCCCTAGATATATCGGTCCTTTTGAAATACTGGATCGTGTTGGGAAGGTAGCTTACCGATTGGCGCTTCCACCGAATCTCTCTCAAGTTCACGATGTGTTCCATGTATCTCTCCTGAGAAAGTACATACCAGATCCTTCACATGTACTCAGCTCAGAAGTTGTACCGCTGGAGCAAGATCTTTCTTATGAAGAACAGCCGATAGAGATTCTGGATCGTAGCGAAAAAGTCCTACGAAACAAGACCACTCGCTTGGTGAATGTTTTATGGAGAAACCACCAACTTGAAGAAGCTACATGGGAGCTTGAGGATATGATGAGGGAGAAGTATCCTCATTTGTTTGTTGCAAAGTGACGAATTTCGAGGGCGAAATTCTTTTTAAGGGGGGTAGAATGTAACACCCGAGACTTTTATGTTATATAAATCATCAAAGGAATCTTTTTCTACACAACACTTTCTTGGCTTGCTTTACACGCAATCGCGACCTTCCTCGATAGCTTGCGTCGTACGCAATACCGAGTTTCACTAAACAACAATATGCTATTAAAACTAGCAGTTATGAATAGTAATAACCACTTTTTGAAATTTTATAATTTTATTTTTCAAAATGGACTTCATTTTTGGACTCAGAATATCGAAATTAGCCTAGGGTGAAATTTTGGTATTTTTCTGAAAACTTTCAATTTTTGATGAATAGTGAAACCACTAAGTGGTAGGTTAAAAACTGAATTTTGCATAAAACTTAATTTTACCGCTTCTGTGAATGGAATTTCAAAAATCCGAGAGACACGGTTAATATCAAAGACTAAAATGTGGTTCAATGAGATGAAAATAATTTTTTGGTGAATAGTAACTTTTTACTATTTTTACCGCGGTTAATAGTAAATAGGGTAACTAAGGGTAAATATGATATTAATATTACCCTAACACATGTCCTAATTCTATTGGACAAGTGTAATTCGACCAAAAACAAACTTAGGAATAAAATATGACCATTTAGTCCCACTTGGATTAGATTAGGACATTTATTATTAATTTATTTAAAGAAGGGTTAAAATAGTTAAAATCAAAGTTTAATAAGTAAATCATTTTTAATATAGGGTTATACATAAGATAAATTCGATTTTAAATATTCATTAGAAAGCTAAAAAGATTTCCTACATGATGGTATTTTATTTGTAATTTTTAGACATCAAATAATTTAATTTATTTATGACACAAAGATGATGCAGTAATTATCTTATTAATGAAATATTGACAAAATTGATAATATAAATACCAAAATAAATGTAATTTGAGACTTTTTATGAATGACACTAATTTTCTAGGTTACTATGATATATTAGTATTGATTTAATCAACTTGGTTCGAACATATAATTATGTTATGACTTTGAAAAAAATCATATATCAAATAGTGTCAAAATTGACACAAAATAGTTTTTAAATAAAATATTATATTATTAATTGTTATTTTATTCCTAAAAATCTAAGGTTCGGCCAAATGACTTAGATAAGGATATATATATTAATAATAAACAATTTGGGGTTCGTTTGGCATGTTATAGTAAGTGTATTAACCATATAGTGAAAGAAAACAAAAAGACATGGTAAAAGTTAAATTATTTAACTTAGAGTTAAATTTAATTGATAAGGTTAAAATAATATCCTAAACTTGTCTAAATTCTATTGGTTGATAGGATTGCGACCCATCCCCACTTTAGCTTCGAAATAAGACCCTTTGGAACCATTATAAACCGGTTTTGACTTTAATATAAAATAATATTTTGAGATATTCCTAAGGTGCCCCTCTCCTCCCTTATAAAAGGGCACCTCATCCCCCTCCTCCTCACACCAATTTGAGCACTCAAGCTCGGCCAACCCCTGCCATTTTCCCTTCTCCACTTCCCTAGAATAATCCTAGAGGTCCTGGTCTTCTCCAAAGACCAATCTTAGTTCCTTAAGTGGAGGATTCAAAAAGGCGTTCCAAAGAAGAGGTAATATCCATTACCGATCTTTTCAATTTCTTTCTTCTTCAACTTCTTCATCTTTAGTTGTTTCATGATAAAGTAATAACATAAGTATTACTTACATACTGATATGTTATTATAAATATGAAACAACCCTAATTCACCTTCTATCCATCCTACGGAAAAATGAAATCACCGCGCGTGCGTACGTACGGAATACCGTCTCCACGCCGTGGTGTAATCCATTTTCCACCATCACCTTAAAAGGATGGGTATAATGGTGTAATGAGTAACTATATATGATTATTATTAAGTAATATTGATACTGAAATAATATATATATATACTCCAATACAATTCCACGATCATAGGAACGATATCATCACTCGTGCGTACGTACGGAATACCGTCTCCACGATGTGATGCGACTCGTTCTACATGATCTTCATTTCATAATGATTGTATAAATGAATTGAATGAATGAATATGGTATATACTACACTAATACCATTCTGGAAATGAATTATCTATAACCTAAAGATAAGAATAAGAATTTATTCGACAAAACACGCATAAGAACAAAAAGTTATAAAGACCCGAGTAACAAGTAACAATGAAATATTACTAACAAGAAGCTAATAATATGACCATATATGATCTCATATCAATATGTATGATTCTGTAATAAGTCAATAACATTATTTAAACCATTATACAGGAGCTTCAGACACGAACAAAGCAAATCGGACCTAAGGTAAGGGAAATATCACAATCTCATTTTTATCCGAGATTGTTTATTCGTAAGTATTTACTGGGGTGTATTTTATCATCCACAACCATGTTCCCTCAATATGTAATATTGTTTCCATCCACTTGAAATAGTTTAAATCCAATTTTACCCTTAGCTGAGTTTTTAGTAAAGAATATGAAAGGAATCTTTTGTCGTTTTTCCGTACGAGGTACTTTTTGACTTTTCCGACAAAAGTACGAAGAATGTTTTTTTTTAACTTATACGGCATGATTGGATTTCTAAAACATTACTTCAAAGAAGCTTCCTTTACAAGTTTTCAAGTTTATTTTTAATCAACTTCTTTTATTTTAAAGTTGTATGACATGTTATGAAAGGAAAAATGTTTTTGAAGAAGAAAGGATATTTTCCTCAAGAATTCAATTCAAGTGTTTTATCAAAATTATTTTCCATCTAAGATAATAAAGGGTTCTGTTTCTATCCATATTTTTACATTGGTTTTACTATGTTGTGATGGAATTATGTTTATGAATTCCTTTATCATATATGAATTGATTTATGATGTCATGATGTTTCAAGAATCCCATTTTTGTTACATGTGTTATGTGATGATGCATGTTTTATGATTATGTGGCACACATAATAAAGGATTCATTATAAGATGGGTGGGACCTATATCTCCCTCCAATGCATTGGGTAATGATTTTATATCTCATGAGATAGACATGGATGGAACGGAAGGTTATTTCGGTTCAGTGATACAGGACTGAAACGAGGAGTGAACTCGGTTCAGAAAGGGACTTTGTCCACTAAGATAGTCTTGGCAATGAGTCATGACTAACAAGAAATGATTTTCCATGATTATGTGTGCATGCCAAAAAGATTCAAGTTTTATGTTATGATTATGGGGATCTCATTTTCACTTCTATGATTTATTCCATGTTAAGATATTATGATCTCTTTTGCAGGTTTTGATTTTCATAAAGATATGATATGATTTTTATTTCCTTTATTTGCCCTTGCTGAGCATTTGAGCTCACCCTTTTATGTTTTCTTTTCCCCAGGTCAGGAAGATGGATATTAAGTAGAATATGCTAAAAGGGACCCTAGATATGATGAAATAAATGGGAGACACTGTAGAAGATTTATGAACCAGTTGTTTATGTTTCCCCAGTTTCTAAAGACACTATACCTATACGGTCCTTTGTGGTTTTGTCATATGTTGTAATAAGAGTGCTTCAATTTTGAAGTATTAACAATGTATGTAAAGTGTGGGTAGTTATATGTTTTAAGGTGGAAATTAGCCTTTTCACCAACAAGGTATGGTAGTGTAGAGGTGATTTCATGTCATATAGAGGTTGTTTTTTACAAAACATGTGTACTGTATTTGTTTTGTGGATCATGATGCATGTTTTTATGGGGATTTTATATTTTCACCTATTGGATTATTTTCTTCTACTAACATTTTCTTAATCCTAATTTATTTTTATACTCTTTGTTGAAAAAATTCACAAAGGTTGTTGAAGATTCCCATGTGCATGTTGCCGACCTATTGGAATCAAGAATTCCCTTCAAATGTTATCAGGTCCAGATTGGGTGACCGATATTTGGGTAACCGAATTTGGTTCTTGAATAACATATATAAGAGGGATATATTAATTCTCTAATTGTTAGTATTTATTTCGGGATTTATTAAAAGACAGGAGATTGGAATTTGGTGACTTATGGTGTAGGTTGAATGTAAGTGTTGGGATATCACTCATCACGATGTGCCATAAAATACCATAGTGTTTGAGAGTTGTGTCACTTACTATTAAAATTAACATAATCACCATATTTATTTATCTATATCTCATGATAGCTCAACATTACTTTCAGTATTTTGAACTGGAGTTGATTTTTGGATATCATGTTCTTATATCCCTTTTTATGTTAATTTTTTGTACCACGCCCCACAAAATTCTTCCAAAAATTCCTTCATATGGTTGTTATAATGTGTTATTGAAGGGAAACCCACTAGTTGACCATAATCCGATCAAGCCAGTCTAGGTCTTGATTTTATCTGTGATAAGGTGTGAAAAATTCTTGTGTTCAAGCTGGAGAAGAATATCCTAGAATGAATTACAATATGAATAAATCCATGAAATTTGAAATCTAAATCCAACCATAGTTATATGGTATAAATGATCTCCATGATTCATAGAATTAGTTTGAAATTATCATATTGATTTTTGAATTCTTTGAGGATCCAGATTTTTTATGTTGAGTTATACCTATAATTATAATGTATAATGTGGTATTACTTTTCTTTTAGTATAATAAACATTATTTCTTGGAGAAGATAGTAATAATGGTCATTTTAGTTGATTAATTCTAACTAGATTATTTATCCATTTTGAAACCCATTTAGTTCCCAACCAATGAAAAATTGATTGTTTTAGTGACAGGGTATACTAATCATTTTTTCATGATTAATATATTCACTCCTATGGTTATGTATGATGATATGATAAAGAATAAAATGTTAAAAAGGGTCTTTTAAGAGATATCTAATCATATATCCTCATGCTAATGTTGACCACCATTGTTGAGGTGGTGGATAGGGTGTTAATGGTGGATATTTACCTAGTATGTATGTAAGGGTTAAACATGGTTCATCTTTCCTATGGTGTTAGATGAGGTATATATTTTTATGGTTGAATAACTCATAGGGATCTTCATAGTGGAAAAAATAAGGGTAATTCTAAAATTTATCATCTTATACCATCATTAATGGGTTTTTATAAAGCCCCTACATTAGAAATACAATAAATTGAATCAATAGAATAGAATTAATTTTCATATGTTCTCAATGATAATTATATTTTAGAGTTTTAAATAATTAGTTTATAACTCATTCATAATAAACTCATAAATTAAATATGGAAACAATGACTCCGTACTATTTATTCCCATAATATAAAACCATTAATGCGAAACATATTTCATTTTTCTAAAATGACATCATGACTCTAAATCAGAAATCATATTTATTCATACCCTTGTTTTAACCATATTAAAAATATTTTAAAATGTTGGAAAAGAAAAAAAAATATTAGTATGATATATGGAAAGATTAATGAACCCCATTGGTCCATTTCAAATCCATATGATCATGGGATGATTTTTCATTTAATGTAAATAATAATTGATCTCAAATATTCATTTACATACTCAAGAAGACATATTTACTCATGAATGGTTTTGATAAAAAATGATACAGGAAAACACATTTGAAATATCATAATCGATAAGGTTTTTGATAAAATATTATAACCCATGACAAATAATTATAAAATTCATAGATTTTGATCCTAAAAGAGAAAAATCGTTCATTTTAAAAGACCAATAGAGTGCCTTATAATATAAATGGAATTCTATTTATATTCATTTGATGAGTATAAATTTCTTATAGGATCCTAGGTATTTCATAATCATATAACCCATAAAAAACTTATATACTAGAATAACCATTAGATCTAATGTACAATATATTTCTATTCTGGGTAAAAAAAGTATTCAATGAATTAGAAAATGATCTAGGACCACCCATAGTATATTTAATATCAGGCTTACATATCATCCTGAGCTATATCAAGCTATCATATTTTTATAAATAAGTCCATGAACCATATCAAGAAAAAATCCTTGAAAATTTATTTTTAAATCATATGTAATACAATTTTGTATATCGAAATACCCTTTCATTGTAAAAATCCATTTTAAAAACATAAATACCCAACACAAGGGAATAATGGATTTTATTAAGATAGAACATGAAATATTTTAAAGATATAAAAAATAAATAAGGGTTATAGTGGATGGAAAATTATTTATAACTATATTTGATAAAATAAAATATTTATTTTCTCATTGGTAAATAAATTCCTTATAATTTCTAAAGAGATTATATTTGATATCCTTTTAATTTTTTTATGTAAATATAAAACTATTTATAATATATTTATTTTAAAAAATTTGGATAGGGAAGAAAACTGTTGGAATGTAAATGTTAAAAGAGGGTTTTTAAAATAGGGTCCATTACCTTGAGTCCAACTAATCATGTATGTTCTTTACCTTCTGGAAAAATAAAAGTATTCTTACTATTTAAATTCTCAATAACTATATTTATTATAGTGTCCCAATATTTTTATACATTACCTTTACATCACTTTTGTGGAATACGTAAAACATAAAATACAGACACCCAAAGACCATATTAGTTTAGTTCCTTTGAAAACATTGAAAAAAAAATATTATAACTTAGTGAAATTTATTTAATGTTTCGCATAAAGATCATAACCCATAGCAATTATACTCAAAAACCATACATCATAATATGTGGAATGTAATCATAATAATCAAGTGATCTTAAATGGTCATTAATTGTAAATAAGTGAAATGCATATGCATGTCATGGACATAAGGCTCTAAGAATATGGTCATGATCATTAGAATATAATTCCATACATATCAAATTTCATAAACATGATTGATGGAATAAATATTTTATGTTCATAAGATATGAATCGTAGGTAAATAAAGATAATATGTCATGAAGAAATAACATATTAATAATACATGTAATTGTGGAATAGGTGTATAAAAACTATATATAAGGATGCATACCATGACCTTTAAAACATGTAAGGCCGAGGAGAATCACTTGTGTACCTACATTGGGCATGGGAGTCCCTCTCGTGTACCCTCCTATATAGGGCTTTGGATGACCTCCCACACACCCTATAATTTTGGGGTTTTCATGCGCTCCCATGTACCCTCAGGATTTGGTATTTAGATTCCCTCCCACAGACCCTTTTGGTTAGGGATTGGGATTCCCTCCCAAGTACTATTTGAGAACATAATAAATTTATCATTCCCTAATTCATTGTAATGAGATATAGTTCCCACCCATCTCATGATAAAATCATACATACAATTCCTAAAAGATAATAAATCTTGCATCATACCATGACCCCTAAAAACATTTCTTGAGAAAAAATGGATTCATAAGAATATTAATTGTGGAAGTGGAAAATATTTTATAAACACATAACCCTTTAATGAGTACTGGGTATTCATAAATACCATTCCATAAAAAACATAAACCATCCAGGGAATGAATATTTATAGAATAATCATATTATTTCCTATAATGTAATGAGTAACACTAATGGAAGCTATCATATATGATGATTAATTTTGGAATTTCTTATAAAAACATTTCATAAGGAAAATATCATTTCTTCCCTGAAAAAGGATGTTTAAAAAATAAAACCACTGAAAATAATTTTAATTCAAAATTTATTTAAACCTTAGAAATATGGATTCAAATAATTTAGGAAATTGTTTTTAAAAGAAAATATATAATATAATTTTGAATAAATTTTGAAAATAAATTTTTTTAAAAATAATATAGAATAATGAAACATTTTATAAAATACTTTACCTTTAATATTATATAATATTCATGAAAACATTATGAAAAAAAAAATCATTGAAAATTAATTGAAAAAATATAATAAAATATTGAAATCCATGAAATCTTTTTTCTTTGAAAAAAAAAATTAATTAAAAAAACTATAGAATAATATCAGTTACATTTTCTTTGAAAATGACCTTGTGTAATTATAAATTAAGCTTTATTGAAATGATTTTCATGAAGGTGGTTACGTATCTACATGCCAGACATTCCTTTGACACATTAAATATTTAGAAAAGTTCCTTGATCAAAAAAGAGAATAAGATTCATTTTTAATCCATTTTATACAAAGTAAATACATTGGAAAAATTTTCCTATAAAAATCATAAGATTGTATTCAAAAAATTGAAAACCTTTTTAGAAATCATATTTTTGAAAGAACCTGGATTTCCAAACAAAATAAATGATAACTCCATATTTTCAAAAAAAATATTATTATAATAGGTATCATTGAGTGTAAAAATGGTACCATTACATGTATATATCATTAATATGTAGAATTTAATATATATCATGACTGTTCATGTGAGATGGATCATAAGATATCATCAATAGGAGCATAATCATAAACAATCTTGATAAATGATGATATTGAAGCTACAAACTGTTACCATATTGGTAAATTTAAGTAATTGAGTAAAAAATAAAATTTAATGAAGATTAAAATATCATAAAAAAATTATTAATGATATATCATTTTAATAGGAATTATATACACCTTATAAAAAATATAGGTTAATAACATGGAATGTGTCTCAAAGAAGGAAAATTGAGAAAATTTTACATTACTGAATTGTTATTTTGTAAACATAACCAACAAGGAAGAATGATCATAAAATCGATATTTAGATACCTATTAATTTATGAATAAGTATAATAGAATGCATATATGAGAATTTTACACAACATAGAAACAAAATTAGTTTTAAATAAGGCATACATCTCATGTATATAAAAATACAGATGAAACTCCCTTACATTATGTCTTGAATCCTGTTGTACTTGTACAAAACTCCTTTATAATAAATTTAAGTTTATTATATATATTTTATATATAAGTATTATTATTTATAAATCCATATATGATATGATTATGAATTTATATTACCTAATTATTATCAATTCAATGATAGGGTTTTACATTAGGGAATATCTACTTTCTTCATTGTATATGTTATAACTTATTATCTAAACCATCATACCTAGATAAATTTTTCCATTCTTAAATATTTTAAAATATTATATAAATATAATATTTATTCAGTTTATATGTTTTTGGAATAATATATAAAATATAGAGAAATGAAATGGAATACATTTCTCAAAGAGATGGTAGGTCGTACGTATGCATAAATGATGTTTCTATTTTGTTGTAGTATTGAAAGAAAGTAAGTGAATTACATGTATTTATATATTTATATAATATATGTATTTTTATTAAAATTATAATTAATTCATTAAATTTAATTTCTGAATAAATCCCCTCATACTGAGGAGGTAGTTGTTTACATGTCCACAAATGATGTTATCATATTTATACAAGTTGGAAAGTATAAAAGAATTTGTTATATAACAATTAAAGAAGAATAAATACCTAAACAATACAATTTATATATTATATATAAATATTTCTTCCATTATAATTCACAAACATGAATGGTTGTACAATAAGAACAAACAAAATCATTTTGTGAGGTGGTAGTTCGCCGTAAACAAGAATTGTATGTTCATTTTCCATTAGAAGGAAGTGTGTGAAACTAAATGTAGAACGCATAATATAAAAAAAAAATATATTTAGGATACTTATGAAGATATTTAATCATATAATAAAGATATTTTATGGGTGGATAATGGAAATAAATCTTATTAGTTTTGGGAAAGATGTTACCTCTTCTTTGGGTAACTTCTTTTGGCTTCCACTTCTTGGATATATTTCTTCCCAAGGTGAGTATTTTAGATTGAGGAAATTTATATTGAGAAGAAATTTGTGTGGATATATTTCTATGTAAATTGTATTCAGAGTTGTGAGGAATTGGGAGGAGTGAAGGATTTTTTATTGCGGAGGATGAATGACACTCTTGTAAATTTTTTAAAAGGGAATTACAACCACGTTTTTTCAATTGAAAGTGTCTAATTTAATTATAAAACAAATATAAATTAGAATAAAGGGTTTAAATATGTCTATAAAATGGATTTTGGATAATTTTATACATCATTTTGGTCCTTAATTTTAATTCATAGTCCCTTATTGTTCTTAATTTCACCTTTTTTATTTTATTTTACTTTAATTACTATCACTAATATTTTTTTATCAAAATGAAAGTTGATATATTTTAAATTATTAATTATTATGATTTAAAATATTTAATCCAGTTTAAAAATTATTATCCCATATTTGGAATAAATGAATTTAAATTTAATCCCACAGACGGGATGATAATTCTGGTTTTTAATGTAAAAAACGTTAAGTAGTTAGATGTGATTTTATATTCAATTTCAATGTGAAATTTATTCCAATTCCCTGAATTGGATTAATTTATAAAAAATTTATTTAATTATAATTAAAAAATAATTTAAAAAATAATTTATCCTCAAATATATATTAGATGAAGAATCATTTTTTAATTAAAATGCAGTAATTTTCAATATTCAACAATAAAGGAAATGTCATTAAAAAACACAAAATATTCACCATAGCCAAATTTTTAGGTTTCTATTACAATTATTAAATTTATTTTTACATATTAAATTAATAATAGTTTCAAAATTATGTTTTCAAATTGGTTTCTCATTAAAATATGCTAAAACTGCCTTTATACAAATAGTGATTCTTATGTGAAATATTGGGTTTTTTATTATATTATGATTATAAAATCTATTGGATGAATAAAAAATATATTTCATTAAATATTTATCATATATACATGAATTTATATTAAATTAATATCCTGGAATAAATGTAATTACATTAATTTATTATTATAAAATATATTTATAAGCAAAAAAATAAAAAACTCCCTTTATATTCTATTTGTTTACATTTTAATTTCTAATTAATTATTAAAAAATGAATAAATCATATATTTTTATAAAAAAATATATTCTTATAAGTTAGTTAATACTATTAATAACCTGTAATTTAACAGCTTTATATATATAATTCTATTAAATAGTAATGTTTTAACAATATTTTGTTGTTAAGTTAAAATGGGTAATGTGTGTAATGAAATTCATAAAAAAACTCACAATTTCATGTGATGCATGGTGGATCATTATCAAATTAATTTCAATAGTTATAAAATATATCAAATATATTTAAGATAGTAATAATATATTATATTATTTTGGATATTGTATTTTCTTATGTGCTTGGTGTTGCGTGTTGTTCAAGGTTAACATAGTATTTCATATAAAATAATTCAAACATATCACATTCATATAAAAAATAGATATATTAGGTTTCTAGTGAAATTAAAAATATCATCCAATGATTAAATTAATTCAAAAAAATATTCCAAAAAATCTTTGTGAGTTGCATTATACCCCCCTTATAATGAATATCTCCCCCAAAATCTATATGGGTTATTCAATGTTTAATATGTGATTGCTCCTTTTAAAAAAAATCCACATCATAAAGATAAATACTAACACTTCCTTTAGAAAATTAATGCTTGAACCTTAATGGTTTCCCAATTTTACTCGTAATTAAATTACCAAAAATGATAACATTGGTGGGAAGTGTAAACATAAAAAATATAAGGAAATAAACCGATCATTTTCTAATGGGGAGTGATAGAGAAAAAGGTTACGGTAAATTATAAAATGATAATTCTATGAACCTACAATGCCCTAAGGAACCATCTAATTCATCAAAAACATAGGTACTAGGATAAAATACTTTTTTAGTATCTTTTTTCAAAATGCTAAGTAATTTTCATTAAATTATATACTATATTATTTCAGAACAACCTTACCCTTTTTGGGGACTTGTTCAACATCCATATTTTCTCATAATCTAATGAATGAAATTGAATTTATCATTATTGAAGCATTAACATATCGTGAGATCCATAACTATAATAATATGTCATTTCATCTATCATTATCAGAGAACATGTTAATCACAAGTCATCAAATAAGTTTAAATCATTAAATGGAATGATAATACGATAAAAACCAATTCCATAAATAGTAAATATAATAACACTTACAAATATGGAAGTCCAAAACCTTGTAGAGAAGGTCACTAAATTTTAAAAAACAAATCATCATTGATCCCCCTTATATCATGAAGTATGGGTTGGTTGTCACATACAGAACATGTGAATACCATCATCTTTTGTTCCCTAGAAAAATTGTAGTAACCTAAATTTCCATGAATAATTATTGAACACATACCTATTTCATTATTCAATTTTTTATTATATATATATATATTTATTTATTTATTTATATATTAAATTCAAAAAATTGTTAATCCTAATAAATTTTAGAATAAACTACTTCTAAAAAATTCCTTAATTTGTTCAATGGTATTAAGTACCATCTAATTTACATATTCATATAAATTATATCATTATCTAAAAAATTATTTTAAAATAATAAACATATTAAGGTTCATATTTCCCATAATCACGTTTTTTCAATGGTTATCTCATTTCCAATAAATTATTTTTCTCTTCTAATAGATCCATAAAACGTATTCCTATAAATACATGATGAAAAAAATTGAATAATACATATATATTTCTCCATTAATATGACATAATTATTGAATCCAAATATATAAAAACATCAATTAATCCACTACACCCATAAACCATTAACAATGATACCACATACAATTACATAATACCTCATTCCATTCAAATTTCATATATAGTCTCACCATCATCAAAAACAATATAACAATTACTCATACCACCTAGTTGATTCTCTATATGTTATTTCCACATGGGACACTAATATACATAGTGACCAATTAATCGCCGCATAATGAATTTAGACATTGATTATTTCTTATAGAGGTTAATACTCTTATCCAATTCGTATACCAGACTCTTTATTTTCCCATTCATGTCACTTGCACTGTGTTCTTATTTTCCACAGTCAAAATATTTTTTTTCTATGAAATTAACATGAATGGATATTTCCACACTCCCTAAGTAAAATACACATTATATTATTTCATACATGGTATCCATTACCCAAAAACTCATAGAAATACTAACTTCTCTTATTTGGTGAGTCTAAGAATTAGTTACAGTACCTGCAGTTAACCGTGTTCCATGAAAACTGATTAGGAATGATCACAAAATCATTAACGTCTATTATCATCCCATTTCACTTCTCAAAAATTTATTTTCACTTGTATCTTTAACACAATTCAGTATGGTTTACTCCATTGACAAATATCAGAATACACGGTCTGAGAAGCACTTATCATAGTGGAAAACCACAAAATAGTGAAAATAATTATATATAAGATGTATAAATGATAAAACCTTCCATAATCTACTAAAAAGTAGGTTTATACTATGTTATTCACAGTAGAATTATTTTTAAATCATTCATGATGGTTTTTAAATACCTTTCCAATTCATAAAATCATATCCCCTAAGAGTTTCAAATAGGGTGTGTAGTTAGTCTTGTTGTCCATTACCAAGTTACGCTGAGTCAGGCTTGACACGCATTATTAGAGTTGTTACCCATAGGTACATCTATGATAGATCATTATCCTATCATACTATCTATAAAAGGAAATAATTATAATAAACCACTCACTCTATCCTTTACCAAGATTCCATGACATTTTACTATAATTTTCCTTATCACAAGACTTTTCTTTCGACCTTTACTTATGGTTTTTACTAATATTTAATCATCCTATTTTCCAAAAAACAACTAAAACTTCACTATAATACCGAATTTAATGACCCTTGATTTTCATACATTATCATTACCTCACTTTTAATGAATAATTAACACATTAAGAAATATAAGTGAGAAAACTGAATTTGATTATTTCCATTAGAAATGTGCAAAACATTATTCTAACTTAGTGAAATATTTTCAATGTTTCCCAAAAATATCTTTCCCCGTAATAATTCTACTAAAACTGTCCATAAAAACCTACAGTAGGTAATCATAATAAAGGAGTGATCTCAAAAGCCTAGTAATGGTAAATAATGGATATGTGTAAGAATATCATGAACATACGGGTCTGATAATGCAATCATGTTAATTAGAAGATCATTACCAACATATCAAAGATAATAAACATGAATCATGGTAGAAAAATTTTCAGTTCATAGGACATGATTCATATGTAAATAAATTTATGTGAAATAAAGGCATAACATTGGAATAAGACCCATAATTTTCGCATAAGGATAAAAAACCCTACGTCAAGACTACCTATAAGACCTTCGTGACATGATGGTATTTATAAAATCACTTACATACCTCCTTCGGGGTTTGGATTCCATATTGTTTAACCTATGGTATAAGTCTTTGGATTCCCTTCCATAAACCATATTGTATTTGGATTCGGATTTCATCCTATGTACACTCTTGTTATGGTCTTTGGAATCCATCCCATGTGGCCTCCAATTTTGGGATTACAATTCCCTCCTATTTATGCTCTTTTTTGGGCTTCATATGCCTTTCCATGTACCCTTTAAAAACATAAAACATTTATCCTTGACCTATTCATTGGAGTTAGATATAGGAACCACTTATCACATGATAAAATAATATATACATATACCATAATATAATGAAAATTGTATCATACCAGGAACAATAAAAAGAGATTGTTTTCATAAAAACTATATCATAACCTATGAAATGAAATGGGAATCCTTATAATTTATTTATATAATAACATATAGAAATATATAGGGTCCATTATCATTTTATACAATAATAACCAATTAATGGAATTGGATTTCATTTTAAACTACTATGTTGTAAACTGTGGTAGTGAAATATATTTCATAAGCATATAATCCATGGTAGTGGAATGAGTTTTATAAAAATATAACTCATGAATGAGTAATGGGTTTTCAAAAACATCAATCCATAAAAAAATAAATTGTTTAGTAAATGAATATAAATTTAACATTTGGGCCATTTCCCAAAATGAAATAAGTAACTTCAATGGATGTTATCTTATATGAAAAATAATATTGAAAAATATTTCAAAAATATTTATTGAGGAATGTATACTTCATTATTTGAAAAAGGTTCAACAATACATAAAACCATTAAAGAAAATTCTTTGAAAATACTTTGAATCTTAGGAAGAAGGCTGAAAATAATTGTTAATACCTTTATCCTTCGAAATTTATAGAGGTGTGTTAAAAAAAATTCGAAATACATTTTCTGTGAATAATTTTAATAAAGCATGAAAACAGTTTAAAAACTATTTTCCTTGAAATCATAATAATAATATTAAAAACTTTTTCAAAATTATTTTCTTTTAAAATTATTTTAAAACAAAAAATAAAATCTTGAAATCATTGAAATAATTTTTATTTGAAAACCACATTAAATTTAAAAATTTCTTGAATATTATAAAAAATATTTTCCTTAAAAATAAACTTTTAATATTATTAAGTTTGATTAATGGAAATGACAATCACGACTGATGTTCGGTTTGTATATACTAAACATTCATCTTGCATCTTAATTTTTTTGAAAAAGTTACTTTAATGGAAAAGGAAAATAAGATTCATTTTAAAAAATTTGTAAGGGGTCCATACATGGTTAAAAAATTATTTATGAACCATAAGATAATAGTAAATTTTTTTTTAAAGCATATTTAGAAAAGAAGGTTTTTTAATAACATAGATATCCAACTGAATGGAACGATAAAGCCCTATTTTCATGAAATCATTTTATTAATTAAATTAAGAACCTATGTTTGGAAAAAATGGTATTATTATATAGATATAACATGTAAATATAGAGGATAAAAATTTAATAATATTTATTAGGATATGGATTATAAAATATTCATCAATAGAAGCACAATCATAAACAATCATGATAAACAACGAGATTGTAGCTATAAACCATTACCACTTTGGTAGATTTAAATCATGATGAAAGGAATAAAATTTTATTAACATTAATCTATCTTTAAAATAATGATATTGATTCTACAACATGTTAAAAGGGAGTATAAAAATATCATAAAAAATATAGGTGTGTAACATGGCATGTGTCTCAAAGATAGAATATGAAACTAAATTACTTTACAGATTTTGTACATTTGGAATCATAACCCCCCTGAAATAAATATTATTAAATGGACATGTAAATACCAATAAATTTAAGTATAATAATCATATAATACATCCTTGTGTAATATACACACCTTATAAACTAAATGAGTGTTTAATATGGAATGTATCTCACATAAATAAAAAGTGAGATGAAACTCCCTCAACATATATTTAGAATCTCATTTTACATTTATCCAACTCTTTTATAACTAGTGTAAGTTTATTTTATAGATTTTATAGAACATTATTCTTATATCTAATACCATATATGATTTTACTATGTCTTTATATTAACTTATTATTATAAATTCAGGATTCGGTTTTTTCTTCAGGTAATATCAGCTTTGGTCTGCATACATGTTTTGATTTATTATCTTGATCAACATACTTATATAATGACTATATTACTTATATAATGTAATATATTATATGAATATATAATAAATATAGTGTATCTGAATATATAATAATCTATAATATATATTAAGATGAAATTAAATACACAATTCATAAAGAGAGTAGGTCATACTTATGCTTGATCATTATTTCCATTTTATTTTCATATTGTAAGAAATAATATAAATTTAATATATATATATATTTATATAATTTTATTACTTTGGAATTATTAAGTTATATATATAATATTTGTTAACTAAAACCACAGAAAATACATTCCATGTAATTTTTGAACATATCACATGACTTTGAGGAGGAAATAGTCCACACATCCACAGATGATGTCATCTTATTTACAAAATATAGGAATTATAAATGTATATATTATAGAAAACATACAAAATCAAAAATAATTAATAAATATCGTATAGTAATATTGTATCCATAATAATTTCCAACCATGGATTGTGGTGAAGGACGAATGAACAACATCGTTTCGTGAGGTGGTAGTTCGCTAAACCCAAGCACAGAATGTTCATAACACATTAGTGGGAAGTGCGTATACATGTAGGTAAAACCATTAATATACAAAATATCAATATATTTTGGAAAAAAATTTATTATATAATCATGTAATAAGATTATTTTTGAGGATTTATAATCTAAATAAAACTAAATATCCAATGTAATGACGTTACGTCTTCTTTGGGTAACTCATTTTGGTTTGCACCAAAGGGATTCCTTTGATAATGTTACTACCAATGTAAGTCTTATAGGTTTAGTTAAGGTATTATTAGGATTAATTTTGGAATATATTGGTCGATCCAATATTTCTTGATTGGTGTGAGGATGTGGGAGGAGATGAGGCCTCTTTATAGTGGAGGAGGAGTGACAATATTATAATTTTTTTGAAAGGGAATTCCACCCACGTTTTTCCCATCGAATGTGTCTTAAATAATGGTAAAAATTCATTAAAAGGGAATAAAGGTTCTAAATATGGCCTCACATTGGATTTTTCAAATTTTTATAGGTTAATTAGGGCCTTAAGACTAATATTTAGTCCCTAGTTGAGCTTCATTTGACCATAATTGTTGTAATTAATTTTAATTACTTTCACTAATATTTTTTTCAAAAAACTATTTAAACCTTATTAGATATTATATTTTTTTATATTCCAAATATTTAATCCATATTTCCAAAAAAAATTCACAAATTTTTAGAAATTAATTTAAATTTAATCACTCAGATCGGATGATAAGGAATGATTCAAATGTAAAAAAAATCAAAAAAATCAATATTATCATATACATTTAGAAAGTGAAATTGACTCAAACAACATAAATTGGATTAACTGATAAAAAATTTTGAATTAAACATTCATTCAATTTTATAATTTAATTTATAATTATAAATAAATTAAATAAATATACTGTTTTGAATTAAAACATAGTATTTTTTTAATGGTCAACAAAAAATGAAACATTATATAGAAGGTACTAGAAATGTACCCTAACCTAATTTTTATGATTCTATTTAGAATATTAACTTTATTTTTAACTATTAAATTTATAAATTTTCCAAAAAATGCATTTAAATTATGTTCTCCATTAACTAGTGATAAAACCACCATCATAAAAATAATGTTTTTATGTAAGAAGTTGTGTTGCTTATTATTTTATGATTTTCAAATAAATTGGATAAAAACTTGATTGAATAATATATATATATATATATTAAATCAATATCACTAAGTATTTTTAATTACATTAATTTATTATGATAATATATATTTGTTACCTAAAAAATAAAAATATTCCCTTTATAAGAAAATTTTAATTATTGTTTCTAATTAATTAGTAACCAATGAATTAAACAAATATTTTTATAAACCATATAATTTTATATGTTATTTAACAATATTAATAACCTATAATTTAACAACTAGTTTATGTATTATTACAAAACATCATAATAATTTCATAATATATTATTTTTGGGTAAAACTCGACATTTCATGTAACGCAAGTCATGGAAGATACTCACTGTTACATGTGACACACTGTAACACAGTATCATTTACATGGGGAAATATATAGAATATATCTTATATATTTAAAATAGTAAATATATTGTAAATTATATCGATATTTTTTCCTTATTCTCTCAGTGTTTCATGTAGTATGAGATTAACATTGCATTGTGTATAACGAAATTCAAAAAAAAAGAACATTTATATAACCAAAGCTACATTTAGGGTCTCATGAAATTAAAAATATCAAAAATATATTATATTAATTTGAAAAAACAATTTCAAAAAATCTCGGGTTTTAAATTCATGTTTATTTTCCTCTTCAATTCCATGTTATTTTCAATAATATAATCAATTAAGTTCTCATCATCCATTTTGTCAATATTCATCTCATATGTCGAAAGTTACTTTGGTATGATAAATATGATAAAATATGTAGTTATTTGATCTTATCTATAATAATATTATTTACATAATTACCATTTTTATACATTAATTATACTTTAAAAAATCATTAATTATGGTTAAGAAAAATGAACTATGTTACAGTCATAGAGATGGTAGACTTTATATACGCATGAGTAATGTTTAAATTTTCAACTATCATTGTGGAAATAATGTATGTTTCTTATCATTATCTAAATATCATCATATTATATATAAAATATAATTATTTTAAATATATATAATGATATAATCATGGTGATCTAGTGATGTTGAATTAATCTGATCTCTTCGTAGAGGTTGTATTCCAAATGTATGGATAAATAACATTATCAAATTTTTAGTGAATGGAGATTTAAGAAACAAAAGTATATATTATCTTTATATAATGATAAATTTTTCTTGAATATCATATTTATATATATGTACATAAATTCAATAAATATATACAACCATCAATAAGAGGAGGTGATGGAAAACATATTATATCTGTTTGCGAGGTGGTAATCTATTGTATACAATAATGAGGGTTTATTCTCGCATATTATAGATAATAAGATATATATAGGTTAAAAAATTATCATAATAAAATATAATTATATTGCATAGAACGTTTTTATTATTTATAATTATTTGAAATAAAAATTAATATGGGTTAGGAATAAATTAAATAAAAACCCTTGATTTAGATGTATACATATTCTTTGAACTACCACTTAATTCTATCAAAACATTCATTCCTCGGTTGGATTTATAATAAAAAAATATCTTTAATATACGGGTTGGTGTTGAAGGAATCGATTTGGGTTGGACATAGATGTAACAAATTTTTAGTGAAGCACAAATAAAATAGTGTTCAATATAAAATATCATTAATATCAATTCTGAAACTATTTAATTAATTTTACATTAAAAACATTAATTAAAATATTAAATTTGAATCAATAAACACCATAGACCATTAAAATTTTATACATATATAATCTTTTAAACAATAATTTTTTTAATATTATATTAAAAGTATTTTTTTTAAATCATTTATTTTATTTTCCTGTTAATTAATAAATTATTGTGTGATCATTTAATATGATTTTAGGTAAATACATTATTACTAATGAATATAAATAATTTACCACATTATTAAAAATTATATATCATTAAAATACAATTTTATTATTGAATGTACCTTCTATTTATCCCCTTTTAATATATTTAATGATAATAAAACAAATAAAATGGCATTTTTGTGTTTTCTTTAAATAATGAGTTATAATGGTAATAATAATGTACAGATTGGAAGAGGTCACATATTTGAATCATTGATGAAAATGATTTAAATATACTTATACAATAAAACTAAGTCAACTGTCAGGGATAATTTTATTCTATATCAAATATTTCCCCATAATTACCCATTTTACCTTTACCATTGTAATTTTTTTTACTAAAATTATTATCCATAATGAAAAAAATAAAAAGAAAATATTTACTAAATTTTTACCTCCCCAATTTCAAATATTTATTCAATTTTATAAGAATCAGGACCCAAAAGTTTGAAAAATTAATAGAAAATGAAACAGGTAAAACATTACGAAATACACCTCTCTAAAAAACCATTTAATTAATTTCCCCCAAAATTATAATATAAATTTCACGAAAAATAATATAATTTTATTATTTTAAATAAATATTAAAAAATTAATATATAAAAATATTCCTAAAAATAATTTTATTTTCTAAATACTTGAAAAGAATATATAATCATAAATACAAGTCATTATTTTACTATATTAATTGAAAAATCAAACCTTTTTAAAAAATATCTAATATACTCTCTAAAATAATACTTACATATTAATTTGAAAAATTATAAACTTTTAATAAAATTAAATTTCTAAAAATCAAAGAAATTAATTATATTATCTTTCCGTAAAAAATAAAAAAAATTCTAGAAAAAATATTTTTGAAGCAGAAATTGACTTTAATAAAATTTGAGCTTTTATTAACCCATAAATTATCAATAAGTTTGTATTTATAAGGTTAATTATATATATTTCATAAATGAGTTGATCATATTTATGCGTTCCAATTCAATAATTATGTCATAATAAAAATATTTCTATAATAATATTACATTGTTTTGTAGGAATGTTTTTGTGGGTCATATACCCTATCCCTAGTACAAAAATACATTTTTATATCTGTTTTTATATTTTTAATGTCTTTTAAATATGTTTTTTAACATTGGTTTTAATAACATATTTTAATAATGTATTTTTCTTATTATGTTTTCTTATATATTTTTCAAATACCCAAGTTAAAAACCATATTAATATTTTTTTAAATGATGTTAAAAAGTTATTTTTGATTTTTTTAAAACCGAAGTGAATGACAAATTTTTTAGGTCAATTTTTCCAAAAATGATGTAAAAAATCAATATTAACATTTATATTTTTAAAAAAGATGTGTTTTTTAACCAATTTATAGATAATTTCCTAATATTTCATTTTACATGTCCTATATATCAAACTATGTTACAAACCAAAAGTCATAACCATTAGATGTTTGATATAACTTGTTTCTAAGGAAAGATCTCATGTGGGAACCAGAACATCATTTTTTGTAGAAATTTTAGAATCTGAAGTACGATTTGATGTTTTACCATGACAAGAAGAATTATTCTTTATTATAATAATTTAATAATTAGTCATTGGTATATTAATTAGGAAAAATAGTCCTAAAATACATAAATAAAGGAAAAATAATTACAGATACCTGGATGATATCATTGAAAGAAGAAATAGTGGATTAATAATGATGATCAAATGAGTTGAGTCAATGGAATGATGATTTTAAAAATAATTTAACATTATCTTAATATATTTATAGAAGAAAAAATACAAATGAGATGGTAAAATTAAATCTTGTATTATAATGTTTTGGTGGTAATTGGAAATTTCTATGCCACAATGTAACAAAATAGAATTCTGTATAAGTGGGATATTAAAATTTTATTTCATTTCAGATTTATGATAACCATCATGTACTTATATTAAAATTTTCATTTTTCAACGTTTTATCATCAAACTGATGACAACAGTTAGTTTTTATGTCGATTTTATGATAACTGATGTAGAAAAATATCTTTTTCACACTGTGTTTTTTAAAAACTGATGTTAATGGAAATTTATCATGTCATTTTTAAAATAAATGATGTGAAAAATATTTTAAAAAATCTACTATATATACTTATTTTTTATTTTACTGGTCATGGAGTTCGAATGGTGTTATAGTTCAAAAGTTATGGTTGTTAGATATTTTAAATATCTAAGACATTGTTTATAGATGATGATATTCCAATGGCCATAACATCTGATATTTAACTCTCTCTTAGCTCCAAGACTAGTCAAATCAAAGATCGGAATATGAAGTATGTTTTTTCAATCATTTATCATGAGGTTTATTAAATAACTGGTGTCAAAAAGTCATCAATGTAGATTTTTCATGTTTTTTTTAAAATAACCGACTTTAGAAACCAAATTTTAATTTTTGTAATTTAGAACTAATGTGACAAAGTTGTGAAACTTTATTTCTCACATATTTTCCAATATGGAAAATTTGAAAAATATATGAAAATTGATTATTCACATTGTTTATATAAGAATTGATTTGAAAAATCAATTTTGAATGATTTTGACATCTGTTCTTAAAATCTGATATAAAAATGGTGATGTTTTAAAATGTTTTCATACTAATGTATCAAACATATAATTATTTTTCAAAATAATGGGGGTTAAATTGTCACTGCAATTATAAAATTTAGTCTCTAAAATTTTAACTTGATCTTGGTAATAATTTGTTTTCCATATGAAAATAACTTTGATAAAGTACCACATAACAGAATGGGTTAGTTAAATTTACACATTCAAAGAGGGGAAGAAAATATTAAGATCATATGGAATAAAAAAATGGGTTTCTAAATATTAAAACATTAGAGGGGGTTGAAAATATTGAATATAATCAAATTTTCCAAATAGAATTTTAGAGTGATAGAGATTATTTATCATTATAATGTTAAAAATCATGAAAAAGTCAATGAAAACAAAACCATATAACAAAGTGGTGTGAAAATGACCATTGATTGATTGAAATCGTTAATAATATGATAATTTTGTTTCATAAATATTTCCTTTCATTAAAAAATTCCTTACCATATAGACTTAGGGAATATAGAAACTGAACTAACTTAACATGTACAATTTCATCCTTTAATAAACTTCTACTATAATATAAATATTTATATCCAAATAATGAGTATTTAGAATGATTTTTATTCTGTAATCACTGAAATCAACTTCTAACAGATCACTTAATTTTATAAATGGATCAGAAAAAACTCATATTTTTTCACAAATAAACAAAAACTGAATTGGTTTTTTGAATTTAATACTTTTCCCAAAATGAATAATCCATCATATGAAGATATAATACTTTAATTTCAAAAATAAAATAATAATAATAAATACTAATGTTGAATCATTCAATTTATAATTTTCCTAAAATTATTTGAAATATTTTTGACTATGATTAAAGGAGAATAATTACAATGATTTGATTACATATTCTTTAAAAATTAATTTATCATTTACCTCTAATAAATAATTATCACCCATAATGTCATATACCCAATAATATATTTATCCTAATCATATAATCTACAAAATACTGTATTTATTTCCATAAATAAATTAAATTTCCTTAAGGCCACATTAAAACCACAATTAATTAAAACGATAGTTAACCCATTATTCCATAAATAAAATCCCTAATTATCTAAAAATATATTCATTTTCAATAATTTTATAGGGTTTCTAGGAGTATCATATTTTTACGAAATAAAAAATCAACAAATCACCAAAACACTTTTAAATGCAATGGTTATCACTATAATACAAAATATGTTCCATAAATGAACTAAATATATATCTATCACAATAATTTCTAAACGAAATGTTTTAAAAACCAAGATATATTTTTGAGTAGTTGTAGGAATATCACCCTTATCGATGTTTAGTTGTGTGTTCAAGACCCATGACCTTGTCGCATATGACATGATTTACTTTTTACTAAAACTATATAAAAATACGGTCTATATCATTATTAAAAATATTATGAACATTCCCAATAATATAATTAATCATCAAATTACCTTTTAACCTTAAATTTATTCATACATATCATTTTTCCAAAAATCAAATAATCTTTATTTAGTATCATCATAAAAATATTAAATAAATGTTTCATTTCCCCTCTATAAAATGTATACAAAAGAGTGTCTCTAGGAAGTATCATATTTTCTATACTCTACTTTTCAATGGAATCAATTTTATTTAATATATGTGTACATATTTTGAAAAAATATATCTTATTGAGTAAGAATTACACGTTTCATTATTCTTATAATATTTATAACATATCTAAATATCATTGATATAATTCCAGTACAACATAATTTAGAAAACATGACACATAAAAACATCTTTAAATCAACTTAATTAATCATTCCTTTACTATTATTTTTCATTATATTCTGAAATACCTTATTCCACCAAATAAATAATAAAAATTTTTTGGGATGACTCATCATTATAAACTGAAAAATATATTATATGTAGAACCAAAAAAATAATGCATACATTATGTCTATAAATCTGGGTCTTCTATTATGTTTTTGATATCCGCATTACCTTTCTATGAGAAGACCCTATCACCATTAAATAAATTGTAATGTCATCGTTTCTCTTTCACATTCTGAACAATATGTAAGAGTTGTGATTTTGAACTAATATAAAATAAATTTTATGAACCATATGAATTTTGTGAAAATTCAAATGTGTTAGATATATAATTATTTTCATGAAGGTTAAATAGATGTGAAAAAATTTATCTAAATAATTTGAACATGATTTTTACATGATAGTGATGATCCAATCACCTGAAACTAATAATTAGGTTTTTTGAGGTCATTTTCAATTAGAATTTGTAATAAAAATTAATATGTATAAATTAACATCATTAAAATATGAAATGAATTAATTAATGTTAAAATCAAAATAAACCATGTAATGAAAATAGCCATAAAAATTCTATAATACATTAACATTCAATTCCTTATACCTATGTTGTTTATCCTTCTAAACCAAATATATACAAAAACAATTCTCCATAATATACTAACAAATAAGGTTACATAAAACTAATAAATTATTATTACAAACCAACTTATTTAAAATATAATTATTGTAAGTATTTTAATTACAAATATAGATAGTATCTAAACATCTAATGTTATTTAATCCATCACTCTGATACCAACTATTATGATTGACACTTAGAAAATTCATACATTTAATCCTCATTTAAGAATTCATTTTATTAAATTCCCTTGGAGATTTAATGTATAATATTTTAATTAATTGTGTCATAATTCATATATAATAATCTCATACATTTAGGTGGATGCTTCTACTCAGTATCCAATTTCAAATAATATAAATATTTTAAAATGAAACATTATTTAGTGTTATGATAAATCATCATGAAATTTAAATTTGATTCTTATTTGTTCTCAATTATCCTTAAAAAATATGAGAAAAACCTTTTAATACATTTTATAGGCCCAAAAAGTTTATTTTGTGACCAAAAAGTTGAAAGAAACTGGTTAGTCCATTTAAAAACAACGAGGTCATAAATAACATTTTTATTTAAAATAAATAATAATTATTATCAACTAATTATTATCATAAAATTGAAAACATCTTTACTATGAAAATATTTTCATAAAGTACTTCATAATAAAACATTAAGGCCATACCATAATCATGAATGTCTCTTTGAAAACATGATAACCCATGGAAAACATTTTCCTAAGAAACTTAACATTTTTCAAAATTTTGGAATATTATTTAATTTTTTAAAAATAATTACAATAAATTTTTAAAATAATTTTTTCCAGGAAAGTTAAATATCATGAATAAAATATTAATATTAGAAAATTGGTACATCATATAAACCTTATCTATTAGAATAACCATTATGGTCAACTTGTAAAATAATTCTCTATAGGACATGATTATTAATCAATGTATATAAGTTATATATACGCACACCCATTTAATAATATATATCATGTCGACCCGATATCATGAGAAATATTTTGATTAAAATCATCAAAAAAATCCTTAGTTCATATTATGAATAAAACACGTGAAAAACTAATATAAAAATGTATAAAAAACACTATTGGATAAAGAAATAATCATTCACATTAAAACCCATTTTCAATGCCTAAAAACCCATAAAATGAAAGATTGTTTTATTATTGATGAAATAATTACATATTAATAAGAGAATCCAAAAATAATAATAATGGTTATGGGGGATAGAAAATTCATTTTTGTCTTATGTGATAATTGAACTATTATTTTATCTTTTTAGTAGAATGTCAAAAAAATTATGTAAATAAATTCTTTTTAAATATATTGAACTATTGTAAAAAGATAGATAAAAATTTACTTTAAAACTAATTATTTCCCTATGAATATATTATTTTCATATTTTTTTTAAACTATGGACAAAGATGAAAAAGAGTTGGAAGGGAAACATGAAAAGTGTTTTCTGAAGGTGCATCATTTACCATGATTCTAAATCATAATATTATTTTATATATTCATAAATAATATATGTAATATAATTATTTTATTTTTTAATACACAACTTAATTCTTTCCGCATTTTATTTCAATTTTATAATCAATTACTTAATCAAATATGTTATTTCTTTCATTATTATGATATTCGGCTCATATATCCAAAATGGATTGGGAAGGTGGACAATGGTCAAAGTATGTATTGTTTAAAAAAATTGAATAATAATTAGGAAATAATTTTAATTTTTATATATATTTTCTATTTTTAAAACAAATCATTGTATATAGTTATTAAAAATGAACTATGTTACAATCACAATGACTCTAAGTCATACGTACACATGAGAAATGTTTCCATTTTTTAATAGTCGTTATGTAATGAAGGTGAGTCCTATTTAATGTTTCTAAAATGATCATAATATAAAAAATACAATATTGTAAAAATATTATTCAAAATATCATCCTTTTGATTTAGTGATGATAAAATGTATCACACAGATTCATGGAGATAGTAGTACACACTTACACACGAATGATGTTTTCATTTCTAATGAAAGATAATTCATGAAGGTAAAAGATATTTATTTTTTTAATAATGATGAATATGATTTAAAATTATATATATATATATATATATATTAAATCCTTCTTTACAATAAGCTGTAATAGGAGGTTATAGAAAAAGTATTACATCAGTTTGTTAGGTTGTAGTATGCTACACACTTGGACAATGGTTTCGTTTAACATTTGATGGAAGAGGAAATAGATATAGGTTATGAAATTAAGATAATAAAATATAATTATTTGTAATATAATGGGTTCGTCATTTCAAAATGTTTGAATTAAATTTTAAGGAAATATAAGAGTAATAAATTAAAAACTATTGATTAAAAACTATATCTTTTCATAAAAAACCTATTAATTTTTACATCGTAGACATTCTTATTGTGGTTTTATGATAAAAATATTTCTTTTAGGATGTGGGGAGGGATGTAATGAAGGGATTTTATAAGGGAATGATTAAAACAAATGGTTTCTAAACAGTGAAGAAAATATAAAAGGATATTTTCTTTTCAAAGAGATGGGATGAGACCTCTATTTATTTAGTAAAATATTAAATGAATATAAATTAATTTTCATCTTCAAATAGATCTAAGTTGATAATATTCAATTATAATATAAGGGATAGTAAAAATATTTTCTTCAAATTAAAATTGGACACGTTAAGGTGATATTTTCAGACATATATTTTAGTTTTATCCCATGTTTACCCCTTTAGGAAATTATAATGATATTAATGTTTTTAATATTTAGGTGTCAATAAAGTTAATATGCATGTAAAAATATCCATAAATGGTAAATAGTTGATAATATAAACTATATATCATTCAATTGTCTAAATAGAAACTTTTTTGTATTTTAAATCTTATAATAATATAATATTTATCATAAAATATCATTAATGTTAATTTTGAAACTATGCAATTAATTTTTATATAGAAACATCATAAAAATATATAATTAGAATCTATAACATTGAAAGTACCCAAAATATTTATATTTATTTGAATTTATTTTTGAAGGAAATAAATTATTAAAAATATATTAATATATTTTATAAAATTAAATATTTTATTTTAATTTTAATTATAGATTTACCACAACATCATTGGGTATGTATTTTAGGTAATTATTTCATAAAAAAATTATAAAAAAAAAATTAACAAATATTTTTATTTCAAAAAGATATTAAGAACTGATCATACCGTCTTTTTAAAACCAATGTTGAAAATATAAAAAACATATGACAAGGAAAATGGTGTTTCATTATTTTCCTTACAAAAATAATTATAATGTTTATAAATATTTCTATTTTTAAAAAACGACGTATATTTAAAACTTGATTGATTATTTATGAAATATAATCATCCAATAAAACCATGTTAATTTTTAGGGTTCTTTTTTGTCATTATCAAATTAGGTGTACCCTTAATTATACCATTTTACATTTACTGTAGTAATAAATATTTTGTGTAGTTACTATTTATATTGTTAAAAAATAAAAAGGGAACAATTAAAAAAAATTGACATCCCAATACATAAATGGAATGCATTTTTAACTATTAAAAATTCAAATGTGGTAGAATTTAATTTAAAATTAAACCTGAAAAATATGATGAAAAAAAGTTGTTCATAAAAATTCCTAATTTAATACAAATTTTTTTATATAAATTTCAAAAATATAAATCATTAAAAATAATATAATTAGATTCTGTTTAATCAAAATTTAATAATTCAATTTTCAAACAACTTAAAACTAAATTTTTATTTTTTGATACTTGAAAAACACATAATTTTCCAGAAAAAATAGTTATTTTCACTATTTATTGAATAATAAACCATTTTAGAAAAGTCAAAAATATTCACTATTATATAATATTGAAAATTTTAATTAAAAAATTATATCCTTCTTATAAAAAACATTTCCAAATTTTTTTGAAAATTATTATATCATCTACTCACAAAAAAAATAAAAATCATTATCAAAGAAATCATATTTTTGAAGCATAAAGGTTTTAACTAAATATAGTGTCATTGTTTAAAAAGAATTTGTCCGATATTTTTTATTTTGTATGATATTTTTACATATTTAATAAATCAGTTAATCTAATTCATACCCACCAATTTAAGAGACATGTTATAATATCTTATTAAAATAATAATATTTCATTTTTTATTTATGCTCATTTTTGCATGTCTTATATTCTATCAAATATATTTTTCATTCTTAAACTATCATCATGTTACATTAGTATCCTAAATTGTTACTAGTTTTTTCAAATATGGTACAAGAATGATTCTTTACCTTGACTCTAAAAGTTTTCTACTCGTGTCGATATCGTTGTCACCTATAAATTTTTTAATGATATCTATCTTTTCCTTGAACTAGAATAACCTCATCATTACATAAATGACATTTACTATATGAATCTTCTTTATAAATAATAAAGTTATTGTGACATACCTATTCAATTAATTTGTAACCCATGATAAAAGAGTCTCTGGTCAAGGTTGATGTGGGTCTAATGATTGTGAATGTTACCATTTATGTGGCTTCTACTGTAGCGACTAATTTATTTGATACATGTAACTCCCAATCCTTTATATCGAATATTACAGTTGATATTTTTAAAACATCTAATGGAACTCATTCCATTTGTTAAATAATTGTAAACTCCACTTGAAAATAAAAAAGGTGTATGTTTTAGGATGTCCCTTGTGTTCATTATTTACGTGTCACAAAGAGGTAGTCATGGATTTTCTAGTACTCAAATTTGACATATTCAGGGTAATTATCGAGATTAATTGGTTGAATAATCATAGAGATTAGGTTGATTTGTTCCATTTTTATGTAATTTTTTACTTCCACTGATGGTACCACTTGCGTGTTTTATAAGGATTAGGATCTATGGTCAAATTGATCATGACAACATCTTTAAGAGTTTGGTTAGTTGATATTTTTTCTACTTCAATTTTTGGATAGATATCTAGAGGTAGTGATATTATATTAGTAAAAATATTTATTAATGATGTGTGTTTAGATGAATTCTAGTGTTTCTTTCCAATTTAATTTTGTACTTATCTATATAATTGTTTTTTGGAAATCATATGATATCAATTTTCATATCATATGACTCCATTTGAGTTATAACAGATGAAAATTTAGTTCGATGATTTAATATCCAACAGATACATATACCCATGTGTTTCTCTATGATAATATCCTAAGATACTTCTTATGAAATAATTATGGAACTCCCCTCATTCAAATTGATTATCAAAAGCTCAATATAGTAACGGTTATGAATAGGTATCCTTTTCTACACACTAATTATTTATTTGATATTATCCAAATAGATAGTTGATTTTATAAATTTTTCTTTGATATTAGTACCACGATCTTATAATAATGGAATAATATATTCCAAAGGAAAATTTTGGGAGAAGGTACGGATGCATCGAGTACATTGTGTTGTTCTTTGTTCAAACATACACTCATGTTGTCAATATGGAATTTATTAGCATGATTTTCCAATTTTACCATGATATCTCTATCATGGTGTCTATGGATGAAATTATATTTTATTATAATATTAAAGAAGACCATTTATTTTTCTTGAGTAATGTTTTTGGAATCCTATTATATCATCACCTATATGAAAAATGTAACATCCCAAGTAAGTAATGAATAATAGATATTTTTATCTATGTCTATTAATGATTAAGATAGTGTTACAGAGGCTTAAAATGAAAATAAATACAATCTTATGCATGGAATACACTAATATTCTTAAAATATTGTTTTAGTGCCTTTTGATGGAAAACCATTTTTGAATCTTTATTTTGACAATTTTATAAACTATGTTTGTCAAAATAAACTTATCCTTTATTATTGGGACATCAAAATTTACCTTGTGTGAATTTTTGGTATTTTTCTGACAATGTTCATTTTTTAATGAATAGTGATAAATACTGCATTTTACATTAAAACTGCTTTTTAATCTAATTTATTTATATTATTAGATTATGTTTTGAATTGGTTTTGAAGTTAAATTAGAATATATTTTTACCATTTTATCCAATGGTGGTCATTGGAATGAATTTCACTTTGAAATTAGACTTAAACTGGTGTCAATCTTTTGATACTTATTGTTTTGTAAAAACACGCTATTTGCTCTGGCAACGGGAATTAATTATTAAATTAATTAATGTGACTTATATGATTTGAATTTTGTAAAATAGACTTCATTTTTGAATTCGGAATATCAAATATAGCTTAGGGTGTATTTTTGGTAATTTTCTGAAAAACTTCAATTTTTGATGAATAGTGAAACCACTAAGTGGTAATCAAGCAAACTGATTTTTCAGTTAAATGAAAGTTTACCACTAATGTGTATTGAATTTTGAAAATCTGACATACATGGTTGTCCTTAAGATGAAAAATGTGGTTCAATGAGATTAAAATAATTTTTTGGTGAATAGTAACTTATTAAGTTCTTAATCGCGATTAGTGGTAATTAGGGTAGTTTAAGGTATAAATAATGCTTTAATAATAGGAAATGACCTAGAAACATGTCCCAACCTTATTTTTTGTGTCATGGCCGACCAAGAAAAGCCATGAGTCAACTTGGGGACCCCATGGAGACACTTTGGTTTGGAAATGACATAAATACCTTTTTATTAAATGTTAAAGTAAAAATGACACAAACAAGAGATGTTTTACGAAAACAATTTTTACATGGGGTTATAAAGATCAGATTTTTGATTATAAATAGTCATTGGAAATATAAAAAGATTTCCTACATCATAGTATTTTTTTATGATTTTTAGACATTAAATAAATTAAATTATTTATGACATAATAATGATGCAGTGATGACATCATTATTTGACGATTTAAATAAAATGGAACGATAATGTAAAATCTATGAACTAAACATGTCCAAAACATATTGTATGAGTGGATTTGGAAGCCTTGTCACCTTATCCACGAATTATATCAATGTGGGACCTTTTGAAACCGAACCACATTTTCAAATAAAGTAATATTTCTTTACGTTCCAAAAGTGCCCCTCCTCTCCTCTTATAAAAGGCCCCACCTCTACCTCATTTCACACACTCTTCAAGCCTTTGGCTCGGCCAACCCCTGCCCATTTACTCTCTCCACATCCCTCTCCTCATCCTAGAGGATTAACTTTGGGCAGAATCCTTTCAAAGGAAGCCTTTAGGCTCAACTCAAAAGGAGTTACACTTTTAAAGGTAATTCATTCTCTCATGTTCATTTGTTTTATTTTGCTTCTCCAACCCCCTAAACTCTTTTTATTTACTTCCTTTGTAACAACACCAGTATCGTAAATATACTAGGATGTTGTTATAAGATTTATTTGAGCTACACTCTCACACAACTACATCAAATTTTTAAAGAACATAAGGTTTCCGTGGATGGCGAAATTCTGCATCCCGAAACGATGATTGTTCAACACTCATTTAACACCTTCAAAGGTGGCCATTATGATGTCACTATTTTTATATATGATATATAATATGTTTATGTTTTTCTTAAGCTTCTGTTTTTTTTTCATTTTTGGCATACCTTTATGGTTTCCATTATGGGTAAACACGATATCTTCATTTTAGGAAGTGCGGACTACCGCCCCCTAAAAGTGATTTGATTCGTTAATACCTTATGTGGGATGTGTAAAGGATAAAGTTAATGATATTATATATGTTATTATACTGGAATTATAATATACTCTTATATAATTATGATTCCATTCCAGAAAATACGAAATAGAAATGAAAGTAGCGTTCATGCGTACGTACGGCTTACCGTCTCCATGAACGGTGCATTTCATTTCTTACCTCTAAATGTGATGTAATATTATAAATACATATATATGCTGAATATATATGATATATATGTTATACAAATCATTAATATCATTCTGGATATAATGAACCTTTGACCAAATTAACAACATGTAAGTGTAAGAAGTCTATTTTTGACTTAAGAACCAAATACCGACAAAATGAACATTATTAACTTAACTGATTACATGATGTTCATAACATGGTATAAAAGGAATAATGAACTTGAAAAAGATTCATAAGAAAGTAGAGATTAACTCAAGTTTATTATTCAAGAGATTAAAGAACGGTCGGGTCATGTCGGATACGAGGTATAGGACTTCGTCTCAATCTCCTTTCATTGAGGCATATTTTATTTTATACACAAATTTCTTTTATACGGTGTATAAAACCCTTTGACATTTACGTTTATTCAAAAGGAATCTTTTTTATACGAAGCGTTTACTAAACGACCAAAGGGAATGTTTTTGTCGTACGTATGCGGCGACAACGACTTCTCTGCCGTCGTGACCGTTATTTGAGTTTCGGCTTCCTCTATAAGCCATACCTTTTTTTAAAATGAAAAATAAATACCATGTTTTACTTTGGTATTGAAAATGGTTTTCATAATGTTTTCATTATATCAATGTGTTGTATTGATATCTCGTGATTGAAATGTGGAAATGTTATGTTTCCTTTATGCATGTTTTATGTGATATGATTATGTTATGATTCTTGGGCATTATTATGAAGACGGGTGGCTCCATGATAAACTAAGGGAGGGTGAGCCCGTTATAGCTCTCCAATGCATTGGGTAACGTGAAGGAGTGAAACATTAAGGTTTCTCCGAAGAGATTTTAGGGAATATACTGTGATGGGTATTCTAAACGTAACCAAGAGGGTTACTCCCTACATAAGAATGTTATGAATGCCTCAAGTTACCTTTATGTCTTATGATTTCTATGATTTATTCATGATTTTATGAGGTATGTTAAAGTGCCTATGTTTTATGGGTAAAGTATGATTTCATTCTTATGTACATATGAACTCATGTTTCCTTTCCATGTTTTTTTTATATAACCCATACTGAGTTTTTATGCTCATCCCATGTTTTTGAAATGTTTTTCACAGGTCAAGGGAAAGGTACATGATAAGATGATAGAGTCAAGGATGTGTCAAGAAATAATCCATGTTTTATTTTAAATGTGTTTCCATTGATGGGAATGAAGAATACTATCTTTATGTAACCACATTGTTTATATGTGGAATGTAATGCATGTTTTATGATCTAATTCTCTAAAACTCTAAACCCGAAAAGATCATCAATGTGTAATCTTGTAATAACTCAAGATTAAGTAAGGTTTAAGGCTGGGGCCTTATAGTTGGTATCAGAGGTCGGTTTAGATAACTTTAGGAGTTAGAATTCTATTAAATGATTATCCAAAAATATTTTTTTTTAAATGATATAGCATTTAAAGATTACCATGTTGCTTCATATAAGACATTTTTGTTCAGAATGGTTTTCTGCAGAGGAAATAGAGAAGCAGTGCTAGGAAGGCATACAGAAGGAAATAACCTTCCGAATCAGCATCCAGAAATGGTCGGAATTGGAACTGAACAGTTTGTTGCAGTAATGGCGCAGTTGACTCAAGCGATAAATGGCGGTGGTATCCATGCACGAGATCAGCCAGAACAACCGCAGAGGAACATGTCAGTGGTGGAACATTTCATGAGGCAACATCCACCATCATTCAGAGGATCATCTGACCCTGTGCTAGCTGAAGGGTGGATTAAAGCACTGGAGAAGATTTTTGATGTCATGGGGTGTTCAGACAATCAAAAGGTTAGTCTTGCTATTTACCGTTTGGAGGGTGAAGCAGATCAGTGGTGGTCTATGGTTAAAAATATCAGGGACGCCGATGAGATTGATCCTCTTGACTGGGATGAATTCAAAGGTATGTTTCTTGAGAAGTATTTTCCTAAGGCTGTTCGACTTAGGATGGAAAATCAATTCTTGGAATTGAGGCAAGAGGAAGACTCAGTGGCTGCCTATGAAGAAAGGTTCACTCGATTGGCAAGGTATGCTCCAAATTTTATCCAGGACCTTGATAGTAAAATCAATCGTTTTTACTCAGGATTAAAGCCAAAGTATCGAAGGGAATTAGCTTCTCGTGAGTTTAAAAGTTATGAAAAGCTTGTTCGATGTGCTGAGAAGGTGGAAATGGAGTTTTCCGATGACCAAGTTTTCTATAACAACCAGCAGAAGAAGAGACCGAGGTGGAAGGAGAAAGGTAAGAATTCTTCAAAAAAGTTTGATGGTAAGAGAACTAAGTTTCCAGTTTGTGATAAATGTGGCAAAAGGCATGCTGGGGAATATCTTCTGAATTCTGGGAAGTGCTACTGATGTGGTAAGATGGGACTTAAGGATCGTGATTGCACTGAAAAGGATCAAGGTGAAGGTAAGAACAAATTTGATTTACAGTTAGTGAAATTTTATAAGTGCAATGAGATGGGTCACTATGAAAACGAGTGTCCGACAAGGAGCTTGAGTGATGGGAAGCAGTTAGAATACAAGCAGAAAGGGGTGGTGAAATCCTTTGTAACTACTTCAGTAGATATCGGTGCATCAAATGAAGTTGTATTAGGTACTTTGTTTGTTTTTTCAGATTATGCCAGTGTGTTGTTTGATTCGGGGTCTACACAATCTTTCATCTCTGAAACCTTTTCTAGTAAAATGGGAATACCATATCAAGAAATGACTCCTGAACTTGTGGTAAAAACACCTGGGGGAAATGTCGAGGCAAAAAGAATTTATAAGAATCTTCCTATCCTTATCTGTGGAAAGAATTTACTTGCAAACCTTATTGTTCTACCTCTAGTAGAGTTTGATGTTATCCTGGGTATGGATTGGCTCTCTATTTACCATGCTAAGATTGACTGTAGAGCTAAAGAAGTTTCTTTTCAGAAAGAATTTCCGTTTGTTTACAAGAATGAACCCTTACTTTTGATAACATATCAAGAGGCCGAGAAACTTGTAAAATATGTAAATGAATGTTACCTTGCACACGTCGTTGAAAATAAAGGAACTATTCAGATTAATGATGTGCCAGTGGTAAATGAGTATCCTGATGTTTTTCCTGATGAGTTGCCTGGAATAATACCAGATTGGGAAGTTGAGTTTATTGTTGACTTAGTTCCTGATGCTAAGCCAATTTCAAAACCCCCTTATCGAATGGCACAAATTGAACTTTTAGTGTTGAAGGAGAAATTGCAAGATTTATTAGAGAAAGGTTTCATTAGACCTAGCACATCACCATGGGGTGATCCTGTTTTATTTGTTAAAAAGAAAGATGGTTCTATGAGACTTTGCATTGATTATAGAGCCTTGAATACTATCACTGTTAAGAACAAATATCCTTTGCCTCATATCGATGATTTGTTTGATCAGATCCAGGGAGCTCAGTTTTTTTCAAAGATTGACTTGAGATCGGGGTACCATCAGCTAAAGGTAAAGGAGGCAGATATTCCGAAGACCGCGTTCCGTACAAGATATGGCCATTATGAATTTGTAGTAATGCCTTTTGGGCTAACCAATGCACCTGCTGTATTCATGGACTTAATGAATAGAATTTTCCATGAGTTCTTGGATAAGTTTGTGGTGGTTTTCATTGATGATATTTTGGTGTTTTCTAAAAGTAAAGAGGAGCATGAAAAACATTTAAGGGTTATCTTGCAAACCTTAAAAGAAAAGAAACTGTATGGGAAATTCAGCAAGTGTGAGTTTTGGTTGCAACAAATTTCTTTCCTTGGTCACATTGTTTCTAAAGATGGAATAACTATTGATCCCGCAAAAACAAAAGTTGTGGAAGAATGGCCAAGACCCACAAATGTAACTGAGATTCGTATCTTCCTTGGTTTGGCGGGCTATTACCGAAGGTTTGTTAGAAATTTTTCACGGTTATCTAGTCCAATGAATAAGCTAACTCGGAAGGGTGTTAAGTTTATCTGGACAAAAGAATGTGATGATTGTTTTCAGGAATTGAAAAGAAGATTGGTGAATGCTCCAGTTTTGGCACTACCTTCCAGGAATGGTGAGTTTGTTATATACAGTGATGCTTCATTGAAAGGACTTGGTTGCGTCCTAATGAAGAATGATCAGGTAATTGCTTATGCTTCACGACAGTTGAAAACTCATGAGGTAAATTACCCTACACAAGATTTGAAATTAGCTGCTGTTGTTTTTGCTTTAAAAATTTGGAGGAATCATTTGTATGGAGTAAAGTGTGAAATATATACCGATCACAAAAGTTTAAAGTATATATTCACTCAGAAAGAGTTAAACATGAGACAAAGGAGATGGCTGGAATTAATCAAAGATTATGATTGTACAATTCATTACCATCCGGGAAAAGCAAATAAAGTGGCTGATGCTTTGAGTCGAAAAAGTAATGCTTCATTAACAATGTTGCGTTTGGAACGTGATACTTTGGTTAAAGATTTGATGAACTTTGGCATAGAAGTTGTTGGTGCAGGAAGTCCTTCTATTTTGTTTCAGGTATCAGTGAGATCATCTCTATCAGATAGAATCAAGCAAGCACAAAAGCAAGACAGTGAGTTGCAGAAAAGGGTAGAGATGGTTTAGAAAGGTAAGTTTCCTGAATTTAACATTGATAATGATTGCGTTTTGAGATTTGGGAAGAGATTGTGTGTGCCTTGTGATTCACAGTTGAAGAGAGAGTTGTTATGTGAAGCTCATAGTTCTCCGTTTTCAGTTCATCCGGGCAGTACTAAGATGTATAGAGATCTGCGGGAGTATTACTGGTGGGATGGAATGAAAAGAGATATTACTGATTTTACTGTGAAGTGTTTGACTTGTCAGCAGGTTAAAGCCGAGCGACAGTTACCGAAAGGGATACTTCAGCCTTTACCAGTGCCAGAGTGGAAATGGGAGAATATATCCATGGACTTTGTTGTTGGATTACCAAAGAAATCTCGAGGTAATAATGCAATTTGGGTTATTGTTGATCGCTTGACCAAATCTGCTCATTTCCTTGCTATACGAGATACTTTCTCTCTTGATCAACTTTCCCGTTTGTATCATAAAGAGATAGTCAGGTTACATGGAGTTCCTCTCTCCATTGTATCGGAACGTGATCCCAGGTTTACTTCTAACTTTTGGAAAGGCCTTCAGAAGTCGTTGGGTACTGAATTAAAATTTAGTACAGCTTTTCATCCTCAATCAGATGGGAAGTCAGAACGAACAATTCAGACATTGGAGGATATGCTACGAGCTTGTTCTATGGATTATCAGGGAAGTTGGGACCAACATCTTTCTTTGGTTGAGTTTTCATATAATAACAATTTTCATTCCAGTATACAGATGGCACCATTTCAGGTATTATATGGGAAGCGGTGTCGAACTCCAGCTTTCTGGGATGAAGTGGGTGAAAGAAAGTTGATGGGACCATAATTGGTAGAAGAGATGGCAGAAAAAGTTCAGCTGATTCAGAAACACATGAGAACAGCTCAGAGCAGGCAGAAGAGTTATGCGGATAACCGGAGGAAGGATCTATCTTTCGAGGTAGGTTATCATGTTTTTCTCAAGGTTTCTCCTTGGAAAAGCGTGATGAGATTTGGTAAGAAAGGAAAGTTGAGTACAAGGTTTGTTGGACCATACGAAATTCTGGAGAGAGTTGGATCAGTTGCATACCGAGTGGCTTTACCTCAGAGTTTATCTCAGGTACACAATGTTTTTCACGTTTCAATGTTGAGAAAGTATATGCCAGATCCATCTCATGTTTTGAGTCCATAGGTAGTTCAGCTGGAAGAGAACCTATCTTATGATGAACAACCGGTCCAGATTCTTGACCACAGGGAGCAAGTGTTACGGAATAAGGTGATTAAGCAGGTAAAGGTTTTGTGGAAAAACCACATGATTGAAGAGGCAACATGGGAATTTGAAAATGCAATGAGGGATAAGTACCCCCATTTATTCGATAAGTAAATAAATTGCGGGGACGCAATTTTCTAATGGGGGGAAGGATGTAACATCCCAAGTAAGTAATGAATAATAGATATTTCTATCTATGTCTATTAATGATTAAGATAGTTTTATAGAGGCTTAAAATGAAAATAAATAGAATCTTATGCATGGAATACACTAATATTCATAAAATATTGTTTTAGTGCCTTTTGATGGCAAACCATTTTTGAATCTATATTTTGACAATTTTATAAACTATGTTTGTCAAAATAAACTTATCCTTTATGATTGGGACATCAAAATTTACCCTGTGTGAATTTTTGGTATTTTTCTGACAATGTTCATTTTTTAATGAATAGTGAAAAATACTGCATTTTACATCAAAACTGCTTTTTAATCTAATTTATTTATATGATTAGATTATGTTTTGAATTGTTTTTGAAGTGAAATTAGAATATATTTTTACCATTTTATCCAATGGTGGTCATTGGAATCAATTTCACTTTGAAATTAGACTTAAACTGGTGTCAATCTTTTGATACTTATTTTTTTGTAAAAACACGCTATTTGCTCTGGCAACGAGAATTAATTATTAAATTAATTAATGTGACATATATGATTTGAATTTTGTAAAATAGACTTCATTTTTGAATTCGGAATATCAAATATAGCTTAGGGTGAATTTTTGGTAATTTTCTGAAAAACTTCAATTTTTGATGAATAGTGAAACCACTAAGTGGTAATCAAGCAAACTGATTTTTCAGTTAAATGAAAGTTTACCACTAATGTGTATTGAATTTTGAAAATCCGACATACATGGTTGTCATTAAGAAGTAAAATGTGGTTCAATGAGATTAAAATAATTTTTTGGTGAATAGTAACTTATTAAGTTCTTAATCGCGATTAGTGGTAATTAGGGTAGTTTAATGTAAAAATAATGCTTTAATAATAGGAAATGACCTAGAAACATGTCCCAAACTTATTGGTTGTGTCATGGCCGACCAAGAAAAGCCATGAGTCAACTTGGGGACCCCATGGAGACACTTTGGTTTGGAAATGACATAAATAACTTTTTATTAAATGTTAAAGTAAAAATGGCACAAACAAGAGATGTTTTACTAAAACTATTTTTCCATGGGGTTATAAAGATCAGATTTTTGATTATAAATAGTAATTGGAAATCTAAAAAGATTTCCTACATCATAGTATTTTTTTAATGATTTTTAGACACTAAATAAATTAAATTATTTATGACATAATAATGATGCAGTGATGACATCATTATTTGACGATTTAAAGAAATGGAAAGATAATGTAAAATCTATAAACTACACATGTCCAAAACTTATTGGATGAGTGTATTTCTAAGACTTGTCACCTTATCCACGAATTATATCAATGTGGGATCTTTTGAAACCGAAACACATTTTCAAATAAAGTAATATTTCTTTACTTTCCAAAAGTGCCCCTCCTCTCCTCTTATAAAAGGCCCCACCTCTACCTAATTTCACACACACTTCAAGCCTTTGGCTCGGCCAACCCCTGCCCATTTACTCTCTCCACATCCCTATCCTCATCCTAGAGGATTCACTTTGGGAATAATCCTTTCAAAGGAAGCCTTTAGGCTCAACTCAAAAGGAGTTACACTTTTAAAGGTAATTCATTCTCTCATGTTCATTTGTTTTATTTTGCTTCTCCAACCCCCTAAACTCTTTTTATTTACTTCCTTTGTAACAACACCAGTATCTTAAATATACTAGGATGTTGTTATAAGATTTATTTGAGCTACACTCTCACACAACTACATCAAATGGTTAAAGAACATACGGTTTCTGTGGATGGTGAAATTCTGCCTCCCGAAATGATGATTGTTCAACACTCATTTAACACCTTCAAAGGTGGCCATTATGATGTCACTATTTTTATATATGATATATAATATGTTTATGTTTTCCTTAAGCTTCTGTTTTTTTTCATTTTTGGCATTCCTTTATAGTTTCCATTATGGGTAAACATGATATCTTCATTTTAGGAAGTGCGGACTACCGCCCCCTAAAAGTGATTTGATTCGTTAATACCATATGTGGGATGTGTAAAGGATAAAGTTAATGATATTATATATGTTATTATACTGGAATTATAATATAATCTTATATCATTATGATTCCATTCCAGAAAATACGAAATAGAAATGAAAGTAGTGTTCATGCGTACGTACGGCTTACCGTCTCCATGAATGGTGCATTTCATTTCTTACCTCTAAATGTGATGTAATATTATAAATACATATATATATGCTGAATATATATGATATATATGTTATACAAATCATTAATATAATTCTGGATATAACAAACCTTTGACCAAATTAACAACATGTAAGTGTAAGAAGTCTATTTTTGACTTAAGAACCAAATACCGACAAAATTAACATTATTAACTTAACTGATTACATGATGTTCATAACATGGTATAAAAGGAATAATGAACATGAAAAAGATTCATAAGAAAGTAGAGATTAACTCAAGATTATTATTCAGGAGATTAAAGAACGGTCGGGTCAAGTCGGATACGAGGTATGGGACTTCGTCTCAATCTTCTTTCATTGAGGCATATTTTATTTTATACACAACTTTCTTTTATACGGTGTATAAAACCCTTTGACTTTTACGTTTATTCAAAAGGAATCTTTTCTATACAAAGCGTTTACTAAATGACAAAAGGGAATGTTTTTGTCGTACGTATGCGGCGACAACGACTTCTCCGCCGTCGTGACCGTTATTTGAGTTTCGGCTTCCTCTACAAGCCATACCTTTTTTTAAAACGAAAAATAAATACCATGTTTTACTTTGATATTGAAAATGGTTTTCATAATGTTTTCATTATATCAATGTGTTGTATTGATATCTCGTGATTGAAATGTGGAAATGATATGTTTCCTTTATGCATGTTTTATATGATATGATTATGTTATGGTTCTTGGGCATTATTATGAAGACGGGTGGATCCGTGATAAACTAAGGGCGGGTGAGCCCGTTATAGCTCTCCAATGCATTGGGTAACGCGAAGGAGTGAAACGTTAAGGTTTCTCCGAAGAGATTTTAGGGAATATACTGTGATGGGTATTCCAAACGTAACCAAGAGGGTTACTCCCTACGTAAGAATGTTATGAATGTCTCAAGTTACCTTTATGTCTTATGATATCTATGATTTATTCATGATTTTATGAGGTATGTTAAAGTGTCTATGTTTTATGGGTGAAGTATGATTTCATTCTTATGTATATATGAACTCATGTTTCCTTTCCGTGTTTTTTTTATATAACCCATACTGAGTTTTTATGCTCATCCCAAGTTTTTGAAATGTTTTTCACAGGTCAAGGGAAAGGTACATGATAAGATGATAGAGTCAAGGACGTGTCAAGAAATAATCCATGTTTTTTTTAAATGTGTTTCCATTGATGGGAATGAAGAATACTATCTTTATGTAACCACTTTGTTTATATGTGGAATGTAATGCATGTTTTATGATCTAATTCTCTAAAACTCTAAACCCGAAAAGATCCTCAATGTGTAATCTTGTAATAACTCAAGATTAAGTAAGGTTTAAGGCTGGGGCCTTATAAAAAACGTTCAAAGTGTGAATTATAGACTATAGATGTTATGTTCATAGGAAATTTGATCTCAGAACATTGTTGAAAATTGATCATAAAATGTTGAAAATTGTTATATATTGGTAGAGATAAAAAAATTATTTTAGGTTCAAATATACGTTTATTTGGTAGTATATTATTTATGGCCGATAAAATATTTCTCTATGGATATTTAACCGTTGATTGCACTCTCCTTGATGTGGGTGAAGTTCTTGTGGGATTTAAGGTTTTAGGATTCCTTAGATGAATTAAAGCATCACTTTAACTCATCATAGATTATGACACTACTAGTTGGTGAACAAGGAAACATGTTTTATTGTGATGCTTCTGTTGTAGTTTTGGTCTTCATCTATATACAATGGTAACTTGTGTTGATTTATGGATAACATCATCTTTAAAATAATAAGTATAATTATCTCATTCATGATTTGGAACTAGCATTCATTATACATGCCTTGAAAGGATGGGGTCCCAATATTTTTGGGTAAAATTAACCATTTATATACAAACCCCCGATTAACACCATTGATTTTAAATCTATATATATTACTATTTTTTACATTAAAAACTTACATGATTTTGAACTATAATCGTTTATAATCTTTGGAAAAGTGGATGAAAATCATATAAATTCATAAAAGAACATAATTTTTTTGACAAATATACTCCCCTTTTTTACATTCACTTTAAACCTTTCTTCATAACATGTGGAAAGGAAACATATTAAAGGGTGATCAGAGATTATTAGAAAGGATATATATAACTGATATTTAAGCATAATATGTTAATAAGTGTGTGATGAAAAAATAATAACATTTTATGAACATACCCAACATATCAATGATCATATACCTGATTCATGGAATAATGAATTTAATTCTATAATACATGAATCATATTAGAATAAATTGAATAAAAGATGATAAAATCACATTGAAATAAGACATAGAATTTGTGTCACACATGTATGTATAAAAAATACATCCCAATAACTCAAGCATTATTTTAAAAACCTATCAGAAGACATTATGGGGGTTACACCTACTTGGAGGGACACACAACCATAGATAGTCAAATACCTTTCCTTATAAAAGATTGGGTTCACTCCCCGAATCAAAGTATTAGAAAATGTATACTCTCAATACCATCGTTTTAGTAAAATTTCACTCACACGACCATATTAGTTGTAAAGGCTCACTCCCAAGAGCAGTTTGGTAGACAAATTCCATCACTAAACAAACATTTTCCACATTGAAACCATGTATAAATCATGAGATATAAACATTTTCACAATTATTTGGATGGATATATTTTTTCTCTCCATCACCTAATGAAATCATATATATATGTGACACAAGATAATAAAATATACATCATATCATTTACTATAAAAATATGGGTTTCATAAACATTATAACATGACCCATGAAATGATATGGGCATCTCAAAATTTTCATTATGTCATAAACATTGAAAAAGATATATGTTTGATAATAATTTCACTAAAACATAACCCATAAAAAGAACAGAGTTTCATAATCATATAACCCATAGAAGAGAAACAATTGTCAAGGACATCATGTGATCAAAACATAATAATTTGGGGAATGAATATGAATAGAATCATTTTTCCATATACACTATAAATCGTAAAATATATCAAAGGATGTAAAATTATATAGACAATGATTTTTAAATACCACATAGAACATTTATAATGGAAAATAATATTTCATTGAAAATAACTTTTTAAGGCATGAAAAATTTTCATAAACATTTTCATTTAATACCACATTGAAATAAAATATTATATTGGGGATTTTAAAAACCATGGAAACATAAAATGGGAAAATTATCCTTTCTTATTTAATTTTTTTTTTTTAAAACATATAAAATATTGAAAATTATTTTCGTAGAAAATTACCTTGAAAAGTTGTAAAAAAATATGTATAATGTTTAGAAAACGTTTTCATTGTAAATAACATTCAAAACATATAAATAAGTAAATATGTTTTTTGAAAATGATTTATTTTCATATAACTTAGATAACATATAATTGAATTTTATAAAAATATCAGAAAACATCTTATTTTAAATTAATTTTGAAAACCTATAAAGAAAGATTTGAAAACATTTTGAAGACATTTTTGGTTAAAAAGTGATTTGATCACATAAAAGGATTACTTAAAAATAATTAAAATTCAAAATATTTTTTCAATTAAAATTATATTGAAATATAATTTATGAAGAAAATTTATTAAAACTTTTTTGAAAAAATGGTTTAAAAAAATAGATTTCCATCCTTATAGATAAGTAAAGTCATATTTTTTTAAAATAATTTTTAAATTATCTTAAGAATCAATGAGAATAAAAATAATATTACATTAAGATATAAATAATTACCATATTGAAATAAAATTAATTATTTTTCTTCATATTTGGATTATAATATTCTATCAATGGATGCATAATCATAAACAATCACAATTAATGATGAGATGGTTGTATCAAAATCATACCACATGGTGACATTGAATCATAATACCCATTAAATAAAAAAATTACATGAAGTATAAAATATAATTAAATTAAATATATTACTTATTTTAAATTTCAAAGGGTAGTGTATACACCTCGTATAAGAATACAGTTTCATAACAATTCATTTTCCTCAGAGAATAATAATTGTGAAAAAAATTACATGACTGATTTGGTAACATTTGAAAAATAAACCTGATGAATGTAATATCATAAAATGGATATTAAATTACCCATAAATGTAAATAAAATTTTCATATAATGAATTATTGGAAATTATATACCCTATATAAAATAATGAGTGGTGAATATGGCATGTATCTCAAAAATATAAAAAGTGAGATTTAATTCCCTTAAAACTTGTGTAACTTTTGAATCATGATATCAATGAAAAAATAAAAAACATTGATACTTTTTATACCATAAAATAAATTATATTCATGATATAACATTACATATTTCATTATATTCACCACACAAGAAGAATAAGTGGTCAATATAGCATTTAACTCACATAAATAAATGTGAGATAAGAAACACATTACATTAACTCATGAATTTAATTGTACATTTTCAAACCTCCTATATAAAAAATATATGTTTATTATTCATAAAAAATGGAACCATTTTCATTATATTAATGTATATATGATTTTATTACGACTTTATATTCCTCATTTATTAACAATTCCATGTTAATGATACATATTGGGTAATAACCGCTATATTTTTCATATATATTTTGACTTGTAATTATTGATTTTTTACATATATAATGTTTTATTTATTCAAAGAATATAACACATGATATTAATATCATATAAATTATGTTTATAAATATTTAAAATAATATATAAAATAAAGAAATGTGAAAAGTAATACACTGCTCATAGAGACGGTAGAGAGTACGTATGAATGAACATTGTTTCCATTTTCATGTCTTATTGGAAAAATAATTTTAATGAAATAAATATATATATATATTACCATTAAAGTAGAATTTTTATTTCATATATATCATATATTTTTACTAAACACATCTTAATTCATTCTATGTAATATGTGAACGAATCACATTTCTATAAGGAGGTGATAATCCGCACAACAAAAAACAATGTTATCATCTTCCCATAAAATTGGTAGATTGAAGGTAGGTTTTATATAATAATTAAAGAAGAATAATACATCATAAATATCATATATACTGTATAAAAATATAATTTTCATTATAATACACAACCATGAGATATGGTTATGGAAAACCGAATGACATCATTTCGCAAGGTGGTAGTCTATTGTACACACGAACTTTAAGTTCATTACCCATTTGAAGGATATATGTGTATGTTTATGTATAAAAATTAAAATATAAAAACTTAATTATATTTATGATAATTATGTTATTATTTAATCAAGGAATATGAATAATTGATGTAATGGGAAAATAAAACAAAACAAAAGTTCATGTTGAAGGATATTACCTCTTCTCTGTGAAACACCGTTTGGTTTGCACCAATGTGCATTAATGGATGGATTTATGCAAAATTTTAGGCCTCGAGGGTGATGTTTTATAAGTTTTTTTCAAATTTGGGATGATTTTGGATGGGACAATATTGATTGATTGGTGTGTGGAATGGGAAGAGTGAATTCTTTTTTATAAAGGCATAGTGGTGGCGTTCTTGTAAATACTGAAAATGTAAACACTATTGGGAGGTATATTGTACATCATAGGCTTCCAAAGTTGAAAAATAATAGATTAAATTAGAATTATGTTCGATTTAATCCTCAAAAATCTAAAAAAGGGAATTTTTATTTTTTAGTCCCTTAACATATATGTTTACCAACATTTATCATTTTAGTTTATTATTAATTTAACATGGCTTGTAATATATGTCATTTTACCATTAAGAGTAAATGAAAGTAGGATTTGTTGGAAAATAATTTATGACAAATTAAAAATATTATATCTAATTTATAAAAAATTAATCCCATGAGTGTTTGAAATACATTTTAATATAAACTAATTTAGCACTTAAAAACATTGTGTTAACTCGGATCGTGTGAAAAATGTTATTTTTTCCATTTTAAGGTTAATATTTTCGTTATAAAAGATATATCGGTCAATGAATAAAAAATATGTTATAGTTAACAAATATTAAAAATAATATTTCAGAATATAGGAATTTTTTAGTTTTTTTAATTTTTTATTTAGTTTCATTAATTATGAAATAACATTAATCTAAAATTTAACATTATTTATTTAAATTATATTTTAAAAAATATCAATAGGATTCTAAAATTTTAAACTATTAATTTCAAACCTCTACAACATAATATATTAATTTTAAAATATTAATGGAAAAATATAATTAATTTAATTCACATTTAATATAGTTGGTATCATTTATTTCTGTTTATTATTAACTACATAATTGTCACATTTTGAATTCCTTAGGTGTTTAATATAAATAATCATACTATAAAAAATAAATATTGATATATATGATGATAAAAAAATCCCTTATATTTCAAAATACTACGTACAATTGAACTAATGTGATTTTTTTTCTATATCTCATGGATTTATAAATGATAAACGTAAAAAAGATTCTTTTTTAATTTTTCATTAATTCACATTCATACACGTTACATTCATGAAATAGTGTTTTAATAAATAATAAAATTCAATACTAGTTGGTATATTTTCCGTATATGGAAACCAATAATTTTTAGACAGGTATGGGTTTGTTATACACCTTATTTTCTATGTTTAATCATTAATTAATTTTTTTACCTTAATCATATTATATTTGTAATTTATGTCACTGATACTTTTTTAAAACTATGTTGACATTATTATTCATTTTAAATTATTAATATTCTATATATGTAATACATATCTCCAAATTCTAACAACACATGTGGTAGAAATTCAATTATAATTAATCCTTTAGATGGGAGGACTGACTGAAAAAACATTATAAATTATATTATTATATATGGAAGGTTTTAAATTTCAAGGAGGTTAAAAATAGTATAGTCCTAGCTTTTATCCCTTAAAAAATAGATTTCAATTATTTGGTATAGAGCCCACACTAAAAAAATAATGTGGATGTGTCATCAGGACTAAATTTACTTGATAAATACTCAGCCATATTGTTTTCTTCTCTTCATGTGGGGAATCCTTTTCGCCATGATTAAACAAACCCCTCCCCTTCCTGATGTGATATACCTACTCCCATGGGGCATACACCATTCCTGAAATCATCCCAACTAGATTATTATAATTGATTTCAACTTTAGTGAGGACGATGTTACATAATTTTCACAATTGGTGGTCGTTGATCTAATCCCTTACATTAACTCTAAGAGAGTTACATAGTCTTTAGTATTCTCAATAACCCAAAATAACTGAGTATTTCTCATCCCTGAAAAACCCTCCACCTCTCAAAGAGAATTCTAGACATGACCCATCCTAATTAAGTTTTAGCCTAGTTGGAGGAGGGTTCTAGCATACTCGTTCCCCCTTTTGTTTCTAAAATTTGATTTTTCTAAAATAAACACACATAGAATGAGATTATTGAGAGAATAGGATGCATACCATAAAGAAAAGTTCCCCATAAATCAGCCACCAATATTCATTCCCACATCTAAATAAAGGACTAGAAAAAACAATTCCAAATCATTCTTAATTACATGCCTCCCAAATGACCAATGAAACAGAAGAGAAAACCACACTTCACACCTTTGTCAATGCATAGTATGGTTCAGTCCCCTAAAACCAGTTGGATAAAATATCTACTAGAAATTCCAATCCTCTAGGAATACCCATGTGAATTTTCGTGATATTCCATATTTTTGATGTTATGAAACTAATTAAAAAGGATTCCATCCTGATTCTTTACATGGAGAGGTGCAACATCTGCATATGGAGGATGAAAAGATTACTCTTTTTCTGTATTCAATCCTTCATCAAGAGGGACTTGTTCCATAAATTCAATATAAAAAATGCATCTTCAACAAAATTGTCTTCACTTGAGGGTTTGTTCCCATTAATTATTTCCCAATAGAACACGGAAGCATTCACATAGGTAATTTCCATTGAAACACCCTGATTTTGATGAGGGTAAAATACATCTATTTGGATAAAAAAGCTTGTTTCAATTAATATTTCGGGGTTCCACTAGTCATCATAAAATGAATATTCATATAAAAATATCAAAAATCCACCCAATCTAATGATTTATATTCGTCTTTTGAAAATTATAGTATTTAAAAATAAAAATTATAATACTATTAAAAATTATATTTAAGATAGGTTCTCTATTAAAAGGTGGTAAAGTTATCATTTAGGAAAATAAATTTTCTTTATTCACAAAATTGAATTTTTTGTTATCTCTGCTCTAGAAAACAGATAAGAGGAATGGTAAATAGTTTTCTAAAGCTAATATATATATATGTGTGTAATTTATAAAATATTTTATCAAAAAAATATAGTTAATTTATTGAGATAAATGTTTTTGATTTCATAAATATAGTTTTCTTGAAAATGATTTCCATTATTTTATAAAATTATATAATTAACATTTCTAGTAAATTGGTAACCTAATTATTCTTATTATATACATGTTTAAACTGTATTTTCATAATTTAATTAATCTTAATAATAAATTTAATTACAATATCTAGGTGAAACTTATAATAATATTTTTTTAATAATATTAATAGTACATTGTTGTTTAATAATAATATGTCCTTTTAAAAATTAATGTTATCAATGGAACATGGAATTATATTTAATAGAGTCTAAACATAGATTTGTTTGTATAAAAAGATAATATATGTGTTTTATGTAGTGATAGAACAACATGGTGTTGCGTACAAATCCTGAACGACAAGATTATTTCATATAAAAAAACAATATTTATAATTGCATGGTATGAAGAATACTGAAAGTAATAAATTAATCTGAAACAAAATTCAAAAAATATAGAGGCATTACATTCTACCCCATTTAATTTATTTTTTCACTCATAATTCATTTGTGTTATCAATGTTTTAATACATGAATGTTCCTTTCATACATACCCACATTGTAAAAAAAATAAAAAAAATACTTTAAAAATGGAATTCTGGAATCATTATAGTTACCCAAAGTGAATCATAACTAGGTTTCCACATAAGAAAACATTTGTTGGTAGTGCTGATTAGACCTGGAAGAAAAGCATAAATAATCCCAGTGACTAATAATTACTATTGATCACCATAAAGTGAACAATAAATAGAAAGTCAAGGGCCTCAAAACCAAAAATTAGTGGTTGTTTATAATACCATCAGTTCAATAGAAACAATGATATTATGTTAAATATTTTTCAATATAATTTCACAATAGTTAAAGAATTATTTTACTGTCTAAAAACAAAAGGAAATTTATTTACTTGAATTTATTCCTTTTTATATGAATTAACTCACCCATTTTTTATGCCTTTCAAGATTTAAAATTCATATATTACTCCATTAAAGAAAAGTAAATTTTTCATTCCTAAAGTACTAATAGATCATGAGGTAGAATAATAAGTCATTAAATCTGTCTTTAGATAGAATCATAGAATAAATGTTAGAAAATGTTAACTAATAAGCATAAATCCTCAAATGGTGAGATAAAAACTGAATCACTAAAACCACATATGGTCTTTAACACAACCCATTCAAAAAAATATTAACCATATTACATTTCCTAATGTTGAAATTCAAAAATATTAGAAACAAGGGTCACTAAATTTTAGAAAACTTTCTAAACTTTGTTCCCCCATATATCATATAGTTGCTCTTATTTTTTACATACCAAACATGTGACCACCATCATCTTGTATTCCATTAAAACAATATAATAACCTGCATAACCATAAATGATTATTGAAAACATGCAAGTTTTGTTATTCCAATGTTTTTTGTATATATTCCATATATGGAAAAATATTGTTAAGATCGTCCATGATAACATAAACTACATTACTAAAAAATCAATAATCTGTTCCAAGGTAATCAATATCATCCATCTTTCCTATTAATATCCAATATATCATTATCCAAACATATTTATCTTAGAATTAAAAACATATTAATGGTTATATTTTCCTTAATCTTAAACGTTACATAAATATCCCATATAAATTAAATCACTTTTATATTCCATCAGAATGATTTAACATAATCTTTTTAATCCATAGTGATAAAATAAACTGAACTATCCTTATATAATAAATTATTTAAATAGAATAATTCATGAATAAAAATACATAAAAAATCAATTATTCAAATTCATCCTTAATCCATTAAAAATTATACCATATCATATTTCTTAATATATATTTCCATTCACATTTCACTTATAGACTCAACACCATTATAAATATAAAGATTACTCATTCCATGATGTTTATTATCTCTGATGGCTTCCTACATAGGACATAAATATTCATAATATCCATTCATTCCAAATTTAAATCATTAAACCATTAATGATACCTTAGGAAGGCCCTTTTTCCCAATCATTGGGTTAACTAAGATTTTCTTTTCCCATTTTCTTTTACTTTCATTGTGTCCTTTGTTTCCATAGTCAAAAAAATTTCTACTCCTCTAAGAAATTAAATTGGTTTCATATTTTCACATTCTCAACACAAGGTAAACTATATATTTATTCCTCAATGGTCTCTATTAACTGAATCTTAGAAAGTTATGTCATTATCTTATTTGGTGAGTCTAAGAGTTTGTTAAGGTACACATTTTTTCATGTTTTGTGAAAACTGCTTAGGAATGATCATATCAACATTCACTTCTATGATCATCCAATTTTATTGATAATTAGATTTTTTTTTAAATTAAATGATAACCTAGTTCCTTCTTGTTCATACCATGGACTTAAACTGGATATCATAGTTTAAGAAACACTTAATATAGCATAAACCACAAAATCATGAAAAATAACTTATATGATGTTGAAATAATGACTCATTTTAAATTTATGACACCTAACAGTTATCCTAATATATATATATATATCACTAGACATATCCTTATAAATATCCCTTGGGATCTTAGTAATGTTTTCTCACCCTAGTCCATATGGTTTACTAAACCACTCCTTTGATACTAACTATAGTAACCCAATTAATATACATGAATATTTAATCAATTTAGATGAATATTCATCAATTTTCAAAAATTATATTCTTAATGATGGTAATAGTTTATTTTCTTTGAAATCATGGAACAAAATCATCTAACATGGTGAAATATATTTAATGATTTCAACAACCATCTTCCACTTTATTACCTCTATTTAAAACATTTCATTGTAACATGGGAAAAAGGAAGGATGATCTCAAATGACTAGTTAGGTTGAATAAAGGAGATACTTTATAATAACACGATCCTAAGTGTGGGAGAACATGATAATAAAATTTCAAGGTCACACATGTAATATAAAAGATCATATACAAGTGTCATGGAATAAATATTCGTAGTTTATAAGACATGAATCATAATGTAATAATGAATATTGAATATGATATCATAACATATGAATAATAAATATAATATTTATCACGAACATAAAAATATAAAATAAGTCCTTAAAGGTCAAGAATTATTTCCAAAAACTATTAGGGTACATTATGGGGGATACACCTAAAGGAAGGGACACACCACTATCTATAGTCATAGTCCTTTCCTTATAGTGGAATTGGTTCACTCCCATACTATCTTAATAGTCAATTCCCTCATCAAACACCATATTTATAGTCAAGGATCACTCCAAAGACTATCTTAGTAGTCCAGTTTCTCTATTAAGACAATCTATAAAGACAATTTATTTTTATGAATTGATTTTACTCCCAATTCCATCCATGTATATCTCAGGATGTATTATTATTTACCAAACTTGATGGATCCATATATGTGTCCCACCCACCACCTATCAAAATCATACATACAAATTTCAAAAAATAATAAAATATTCATTATATAATAACCCAAAAAATATATGGGTTTCATAAACTTCATAATATACCCCATGAAATGAAATGTGTATCATTAAAAAGAAATCCCATGATAACCTATGGAAAATAGATAGGTTTGATAATAATTTCATCAAATAATAACCCGTGAAAATAATCCAATTTTAAAACCATATAACATGGGTCATAGAAACAAATGTCATAGACATCACACCATCAAAACATAAACCATTTTGATAATTTATATGAATGGTACCATTGAATCATTTCAGTAGTAGTTCATAATCTATATAAAAGTATGAATCCATATGTAGTGAATTATTTTGAAAGATAACATGAAAATTTTCAAAAGAAAATTAATCATTTATTGAAAATAGAATTTAAAAATGAAAAACATTATAAAAATATATTTAACTAGAAATCACATTAAAAAACATATAATTAAATCTTTTAAAAACCTCTAAAATTATTCATAATGAAAATATAATTTCTTATTTGAAAAATTATTTTCACAATATAAAACATTTTGAAAACCATTTTCATTGAAAATAACCACCAAAATTTATAAATGAATCTTGAAAACTTATTGGAAACATTTTTTAAGAAATAACTTCAAAAACATATAATATAATCATGAAAACATTTCGTAATCCATTTCATTAAAAATAAGTATGAATACATATTAATTAAGCTTTGAAAAAATTTTGAAAACCAATTATTTGAAAATAAAATTTTAAGAATATAAAGTAAGCTTTGAAAACAATTTGAAAAACATTTTTTAAAATAACATTGAAATATTATAAAGGTAGGTTTGAAAGTTTTAAAACATTGTTAAAATATATTTTCATTCAAATTGATAGTATGATAATATTCACAAAAAAAAATTTTAAAATTATTTGAAAACCTGGTTTTTGAATAAAAAACATCCAATTGAATATACAGATTTGTTTAGATTTTTGTAAAAACCTTTTTATAATTATAATAAGTAATAATAGTTCATTTTTTAATATTACATGAATATAACAGTAATAACCACAAGATATGAAAAAAATGAGTTTTATTGAGATATAGATCATGATAATTCATAGATGGAAGACAAATCATTTATAATCCTAATAAATGATAAGTAGGAAGTAATAAACTAGTACCACATTGGTAACATTGAATCATAATCCCCATGAAATAAAAAAAATTTAATAATATTAAAATTTCATGAAAATAAGTTTATTCATTATATTAAAGAAGGCAAATTGAGACCAAAATTACATTATCTATTTGGTATCTTTTGAAACATATACCCCTTGAAAAAAATATTGTAAAAATGTATATATAAATACCCCAAAATTTAAATATATTTGTCACTAAATAAATACATAGTACATATATTCACCACACAAAATAAATGAGTGATCACAAGAATATAAAAAGTTTGATGAAATTCCTTTACAACTTGAGAAACATTTGAATCATGATATCTGGGAAATAAAAACATTAGTTAAAACATTATAAATAATGAGATAAGTAATGTTAATGGTATAAAATGTCATTGGGATTTATATTTACTAGATAATAAGAATAAGTGGTGAATATATCTTATATTTCATAGAAATAAATGTAAGATGTGAAATCCATTACATTAAGTTTAGACATTCATTGAACACATTCAAACCTCGTAAATAATAAATATTAGATTATTATACATAAACCCTAGAACATTATTCATATATATAATGTTATAAATTATATTATTATGTATTTATATTACTTATTTATTATTAATTTCCATGTTAATTTTAGATTTTGAGTAAAAAATTCGTTGTATTTTATTTATGTTTTGACATTTTATTATTAGACCTAAAACATAAATAATGAATTACTTATATTTATAATGTAAAAGATGATATATATATCATATATATTAAATATTATAATATGTATAATAATATATAATATATATAATAGTAAAATGTAATAACCCATTTAATGAGGCAATATGTCCAACAAACGCATGAACGTTGTTTCTATTTTATTATCATATTTGAAAAAATAAAATAAATTACATATATGTATATATATATAATCATTAAAATTTCATTACTATTTAATATATATTATATAATTTTATAAAAAATCATTAATACATTCCATTTAAAGTGTGAACAAATTATATCACGTTAAGGAGGCAGTAGACCACATTCCAAAAAACGAAGTTATAGTATTCAAAAAAAATGCATGATGGTATTTTTTATATAATAATTAAAATAGAAGAACTAAAACACATAAATCATATATGTTATATAAAAAATACAATCTGTTATAATTCCTATCCATGTGAGGTGTTAATGGAAAAATTAATGACATCATTTCGCAAGGTGGTAGTATTCCAAACACAATAATGATATGTTCATTAACCATTTTATGAATGAGGGTGTAGGTTTAGGTAGAAAAATTATAATAAAAAAATATAGGTATATTTACTATACTGAGGTTATTATGTAATCATGAAATAATAATAATTGGGGTGGTGGAAAAATATAATAAATCAATGTTTTTTATTGAAGGATATTACATTTTCTTTTGGAAACTCCTTTTAATTTTCACCAAAGGGTATCATAAGTTGGATTTATGAACAAATTTAGGCTTGTAGTATGTTTTTATAGAAGTTAATATCTTATTTGAGTAGTTTTTGGAGTATCTAATGTGTCTTGATTGGTCTGAGGAATGGGATGATTGAATTCCATTTCATAAAGTATGATGGGTGACATTATTATAAATACTAAAAATGTAAATAGTATTGGGAGGCCTCCCATATCTTTTGTGATTCTGAAACAAAAAAATAATTTATTAAATATTAATTATCTTTGATCTAAACCACTACAATAAATTTTATTTTTATAATTTTGATCCCTTTCATCTATGTTTCTTAGATTATATAATTTAAGTTTTTTATTAGGGTAACTAGTTTTCTAAACTATATAATTTTACCATTAATACTAAATTAATGTTAGAATTATTTGAAAATACAATCCCACGTAATTCTAAATATTATATATAACTCATAAAAATATACATTTTTTGTGTGTTGGAAATAAATTTTAAAACAATAACTTATAACACAAAAAAAACACTCCATTAAGTTGAATTGTGGTAATGATGAATTTTTCATATTTATTGTTCAATATGTTCATTATAAAAGATAATTTGGAAAAAAAATTAAAAATACTTGATATTTATTAACATTAATAAATGTGTTTTAATAATATATTATTTCAAGTATAATTTGTATCATTGATTAAAATATAATCTATTAAAAAATATCATTAATGACAATTTCACATTATTTACATAATTTAAATTTATAAAAAAACAAGGTGAAGAAATAATTTTAATATAATTATGTCACTCTTATGTAACATTATCTATTCATCCATAATACTTATAGAAAATATTATATTAATTTAATTCACATTAAATATTTTTATTTTCATTTATTTTAGTTGATGATTGACTAAATAATTACTACATTTTACATTCCTTAAGATGTTAATCTAAATAATTCAACTATAAAAATTAAATATATATTTATATGATAAAAAAATATCATTTACCTTTAAAAATAGTGTGTACAATTTATCTAATGTGGGTTTTCCATATCTTAAGGCTTTATAAGTCTTAATGCTAAAGAAGGTTCCTTTTTTCCCTTTTATACTTACATATCTTATTATATAGGTCACATTCAAGGAATTATATCCCACTAACTCATAAAATTCTATTCAAGAGAGGATATAGTCAATATAATTCAATTAAATAATTTATAGACAAGGGTAGTGTCAGGTTTAACATAATAATTTATAGGATTAGTCATTAATAAAAATCGTGTTTTCATTAATTTTTGTAATGAATTTTAACTACACTCACTAATATTTTTGGCCAAAAATTTATTGAAGTTAGTAGTCCTAATAAATTTTTATAGTTAAAAATATGTAATCTTTTTTTTACAATTCTAATAAAATATGTGGTAGAAAATAATTGAAAAATAATCTCACAGATGGGATAATATGTAGAATTTTTAAAGTGAAAAATTACAATGTTTGGAACTATTTGTATATCTAATTACCTTATTAAACATTTTTTCCAAGAAAAAAATTAATTTAATTTTATTAGTTTTAATGAATAATTATACATTATATCAAAATTAAAATATAATTTATCAATTAAAATAAATTTTATGAAAAAGCAGTTTTCCATGTAAATTCAGTGTTTTTTCATTATTCATCAAAAACTGATACTTCGTAGAAAATTAGGGAAACCCACCCCCATTTTATTTTTAATATTATTTATTAAAAATTTAATTTAATTTTCAAGTAAAAATTATAAAATATTTAAAAATATATTAAAAAATAAGTACGTATTAAAAGATAGTAAAATTAGGTTTTCAAAAAATACATCTTTTATTCCAAAATTTGATTTATTCAAATCTATATTCTATAAAACACATCATATTAGAGTTAATTACTTATATTTATAAAATATATATATTTAAATGAACTTATTTATAAAATTCAATTCAATAAATTTATTTAGTTAAAATATGTTTTCTTGTATATATATAGTTTTCTGGAAAATAGATTTCTTATAATTTTAAAAAGGGTTTTATTATAATTTCTAGGTAATTTGTCACTAAATAATTCTTATTATATACATGTCTATACCATATTTTAATTATATAATCAATCTAATTCATTACCACAATTCCAACAACTAGTTGAAAATTTTAATAATATTATAATAATAATATTCATAGAACTTTGTATATTTGTAAAATTAGGTCATGTGAATAACACACACTATAGATAGAACTATGAAATATATATATAACACAATCCAAAAAGAGTTTTTCATGTATATCAAGCTAATTTTAGTTTTTTTAGTTAAATATTGAATTTTGTACAAAAAAAATATGAATGACTTAGCTATTTCATATAACACAAGATATATTTAGTGCTGTGTGAAATGTAGAATATTAAAAAATATTAAATTAATTTATAAGAAATATTTCACAATATATCTTGTTTTCATATTCTTCCCGTATAAAATTAATTTCTCCCTCTAAATTATAATATGTTATTGATGCATTAAAAATTTATTATTCATTTCATTGAAACCCACATATTAGAAATGAATACTATAAAATCCTTTAAAACAAAATATTGGAACCATAATAATTACCCAAAGAAATTCATAACAGGGTTTTCAAGTAGGATTATGTAGGTTGGGAGTGAATATTTGACCTGGAGGAAGAGAATAAATAATCATTTTTATTGATAATGGTCATTGATCAATATAATGTGAATGATAAATGGAATGCTAAGAGCCTAAAAACCATAAATCATTGGTAATTTATAACACCATATGTTTAATATAAATGATGGTATTTGAATAAATATTTTTCAGTATCCTTTTCCTATAGTGGAAGAATTATTTTACTATACAAGAACATAATGAAATATATTTAGGTTATTTTATACATTTTCAAATGCATAATCTCACACTTTGTTTTACACTTACTTGATTTCCAATTATGTCTTAGGCTATGAAAAAATAGTAAATTTTCCATCATGAACTAATAACAGATCAGGTGGTATAATGATAAATCATTCCATCTATCTATAGTTAAAATCATAATAAAAATTTTATAACTAGTTTTATAATATGAATAAATCCATATATTGTGAGATAATACTTAAATCTATAAAACCTAAAAAAAGGTTTAACTTAAACAATTCATTAAATGGTTAGCCATATAACCCTTACGAAATATGATTGTCCAAAACATTATGAATAAGGTAAGTAAATTTCTCAAAATCACGATAACATTGATTCCCATTATATAAAATATTATATCACATTTATCACATACCAAACATGTGAATACCTGCAACATTTATTCTCAGGAAGCATAATAATAACCTAAATGACCATAAATCCATATTCAAAACATGCATTTTTTCTTATTAAAATGTTTTTTCGATATAATCCTCAAATACAAATATTTCCTTAACTTAATCAATGATAGAATAATATACTTTATAATGAATCCTTAATCAGTTCCACTATAACCAGTACCGTCCAATTTACATATTCATTTCTTACACATCATCATCCAAACATCATTATCTCAAAATTATGAATATATGAATGGATATATTTCCCTTAATCTTGTTTTTATGATGAATATCACATTTCTATTAAATCACTTTTCCAATCCATATGAACTATTCAATACATTCATGTAAATCCTTAGTGGAAAACATCATCTAAACAATCCTGATATATTTATGATTTTAAATATTTTAATTATTTAATAAAAATATATAAACACTTAGACTTTTCCACCTTATCCATAATCCATTAAAAATTATACCTCATCCAATTACCTAATACCTCTTTCCATTAAAAATTCCCTAGTAGTCTCATCATCAACAATAAAAACATTACTCTTACCACATTTCTAACTCTCTTTATGATATTTTCACATAGGACAATAATTTTGATGATCTCAATTCATTTCACATTTAAAGTATTCAACTATAGATGATAGAATATGGAGGCCATTATTCTAAATCATTATATTAACCATGATGGTAATTTTCTATTTATATTTGCTTACTTTGTGTCATTTTTTCACATCCAAAACAACTTATTATTTATTTAATATATTGACTTGGGTTCTTATTTCTACATTCTCTACATAATGGAAACTAAATTATTTTTCCTTGATGGTCTCTATTAAATAAAATCTTAAATAACACTTTATTTGTATTATTTTTTTGATACAATGAGTTATTTATGGTACACATTATTAATAATTATATATGAAAACTGATTAGGCATGATCATAACATATGCCACTCCAATGACTCTCCAATTTTACTACTAGTCAATAAAACTTTTGTCACATTAATCATTAATTGACTTCCTTCTAGTTCTCAAAATTGACTACAAATACTTTTCATAGTGTAATAAGAACTTATAAAAGATTAAAACAATATAATAATGAAAAATCAATAATATGATTTCTAAATCATGACAGCTTATTTTATGTCTATGTCACCATAGGATTATCCATATAAACATCACATTAAATGTCCTTAAAAATATCCTTTGGTATCTAAATAGTGTTTTCTCATCCTTATCTAAAAATGTTGACTAAGCCTTTCCTTTTATACTTACTATATAATCCTGGGAATAATATACATTAATATTTCATAATGTTATATAAATATTCAGTATATTAAAAAGTACATTCTAGAGAATCGTAATAGTTTAGTGTCATTAGTTACATGAAAAAAATCTTCTATCATGGTGAATGATCTTAGATGTTTCTCAAAATGATACTCCCATATATTAATTCTACATAAAATTTTTTGCATAACCTCTAGAGAGGAAACATTAGAAAGGGTGAGATCATATGCTCAAAAGAGTAAATAAAGGATATAAATAAGCATAACATGAGAATAATTGTATGAGATCATGAGAGTAACATTTGGAGACCATACCCTTCATCTAAATTACAATAAAAATGATATCGAATAAATATTATCCATTATTAAGACTTGAATATGACTGTAATATATAAAAAAATACATGATAAAATAATATATGAATAAGACACATAATTTTTGGCATACACGTATGTATATAAAACCATTCCTTATAAGTAAATACTTATTTACAAAACATATTAGGGCACATTATGGGGGATACAACTATTGGGTGGGACATTACATAATCCCCAGTCTCACACTTTTCAATATATAGGAATAGGATAACTCCCCAAAACATATTAGTAGTCATAGAGCACTCTTAATACCATCTTAGCAGTCATGGTTCACTCATATGGCCATCTTAGTAGCCCAGATCTACTCTCATGACCATCATTGTGGAAAAATTCCATTACTAAACTGATTTTACCCCAATTATATTTATTTTAATATCACTATATATAAATCATTAACCAAATAATTATAATGAGATATAGGTTTTACCATTCACATAATTATGTTATATATATGTTTTCCACAATATAATAAACCATTAATCATTTCATTACCCCTAAAAAGAGATGGGTTTAATAAACATCATAACATAAAAAATTAAATGAAATGGGTATCATAAACACATAATCATATCACAACTAATAGAAAATATTTATTTTTCATTATCATTTCTTCAAAGCATAACCCCTAAAATGAAGCAGGTTTTATATGCATATAACATTTGGAAGAGAAATGGGTGTCATAGACATTAGTCCATGAAAACATAAACTATTTGGAGAATGAATATGAATGGTACCCTAGGATAATATCCCTGGTATATTATAAACTATATAAATGGATGAAACCTTATATGGATAAATATTTTTTAGAATCACTTGGAACAGAAAATAATATTTCTTTTGAAATCACATTTTAAAACATTAATGATTTCCAATACCAATTTCATTGAAAACCATTATGGAAAATACATAAAAAAGATGATATTAAAAATACATAAAATATTTCACATGGAAAATATCATTAATTGTTTGAAAATTTCTTCTTCAAGAACAAATCATCGGAAATCCATTTTCATTTCAAATAATCTTGAAAAAATATAAATGAAGTTTGAAAAAATTTAAAAAATTATTTATTTTAAAATAACTATTAATATCATCATGGAATTCTGAAATTTGTTTAATAAATTTTACTTGGAATGTAACATCTAAAAATTATAATGCATTATTTTTAAATGTTCTATAAACCATTTCATTAAAAATAAATTAGGAAAATTATAATGGAATATTTTAAAATATTTGGATAATATTTTTCTTCAAAAATCACTTTGAAAACATATAAACGAAGATTTGAAAACCCTAAAACATTTTTAAAATAATTTTTACCTAATATTTATTTTAAAATAATATTTAATAAAAAAAAATTGATTTTTTTTTGAAAACATGGTTTTTGAATAATAATATTTCTGAACGAAGAGAGAAATACAGTCTGATTTGGTTTATTATTTTCATAAGTACAAAAGAGTGTAAAAATCGTACTAATACATCAATATAATTAATTAAAATAGGATAAGAAAATTCATAACTTTTATTGATATATGGATCAAAATATTCAATCTATAGAATCAAAATTGTAGACAATCCCAATAAACGATGATATTGTAGCAATAAACTTGTACAACATTGGTAACTTTAAATAATAATTCCCATGAAATAATAACATTAAATTAAGATTAAAATATAATTAAAAAATTAAATTTATGATTTTACATGTTAAATAGTTGTCTATACACCTCATATTAGAATATATGTGTATAACATGGCATGTGTCTCAAAGAATGAAAATTGAGACCAAAATTTCATTATGGTTTTACTATCTATTGACCCATAATTCCTATTAAATTAAGATAATTAAATTGATATATAAATACCCATAAATTTAAATATAAATATCATTTAATAAATTCAAGGTATTTATAAACACCACACAAAAGAAACAAGTGATGAATATGGTTTGTGTATCAAAAATATAAAATGTGAGATGGTATTACCTTACAACTTGAGTTAATTTTAAATCATGTGATCTATGAAATAATAAGATCTATTGGTTATTTTTATATCATGTAAGAAAATATTTTCATTATATAACATTTCATAGGGTAGTATATATGATACACAACTTTAATATGTGGTGAATATGGCATATATATCACATAAATAAAAGTGAGTTGAGAAAACCCTAACCTTATGTCCGGAATTTCTTCATATAAGTTAGAAGCAACTACATAATTCATATTATATTAGTATAAATAAACCACATAGTCTTATTATTATATATCAAATCACATATTATATTATTATGACTTTAAATTACATGTTTATCAATAATTCTAGGACAACGTTACGTTTTGCGTAATATCCACTTTGTTTTTCATATATATTTTATTTTGTTATTCCTGACCCTCTTACATATATAATAGTTTACTTATTTAAAAAATGTAAAAAATGGTATAAATTTCAAACATATAAAGTATATAAATATTTATAACAATCTATAAATCAATGAAATATGATGTGGAATACAACATTTATAGAGACAATATGTAGTATGTACGGATGAACGCTAATTCTGTTTTCATGTCGTATAGGAAAAGAGAAAGTAAATATATATATATATATATATGTATATATGTATATTATATTTTCAATTTAATTATTATGACATATATATAATATATTTTTACTAAAAAAAATCCTTAAAAAATTACATGTAATGTGGGAACGAATCCCATCGCTTTGAGGAGGCAGTTAACCACATGTACTCAAAATGTTGTTATTACATTTCCAAAAAAATGGAAAGAATGAATGTATGTTTTATATAATAATTTCAGTATCATTAATACATCATATACATCATTTATATCATATAAATCCATTATGTTCATCACAATTCCCTTCCATGAGATGTGGTTAAGGATAAACGAAGGGCATTTTTTACGAGGAGGTAGTGTGTCGTACACATGAAAAATAACATTTTTTCACATTTGATGGATGTGTGTTTAGGTTTATATAGATAACATATAATTAATACAACTTTTTATATTTGGGATAATGAAGTTATTATGTAATCATTGAATAAGATTAACTAAGGTGGTGGAGATTGAAAATAAAATAAAAGTGTTTATTGAAGGATGCTACCTCTTATTTAGGTAACTCCATTTTATTTTAACCAAAGATATTCCTTGGTTAGTATTATGTATAAATTCAGGCCTCTAAGATTAAGGAATATATTTTTGGATCATAGTTTTTTGTGCTTTTTATGAGCTAATGTGGCATGAGTGGTGCGATAAATGATAAGAGTGAATTCTATTTCATAGAAAAGGAGGGGTGGCATTATTTTAAATAAAAAAACTATAAACACTATTAGATAATATCCCTTACCTCATGTCCTTCAAATTTGGAAAAATAATGGATTAATGGGGAATTATTTCTGATTAAAACTTCTTAAATGGGAAAATAATTTCATTTTTATAAATTGTTTCCTATAATTTCAAGGTTTCCCCACATTTACCATTTCAAACATTTATTAAGGTAACTAGTTTTCTAACCAATGTAATTTAGATATTGATAATAAAATAAAGAGATATCTATTAAAAACTAAAAACACACATAATTGTATATAATATATTTAATTTTCTTTTAAAATGTCATGTTTTTTTTAAAATTAATTTTAAAACAAGAGCATATGGCACACAAAAACACTACATTAACCCAAAATGTGCTAAAAACATATTTTTTCTATTTAAATTCAATATGTTCATTATAAAATTTAAATTGGTACATTAATAGACCAAATTTAATATTTATTTTCTTTTAAATATCGTTTTTCAGAATATATATTTTTTAAAAAAAATTTAAACCATTTAAAAAATATCATTTATTATAAAATAATATTACTCTCAATTTTGAAATTATTAACTTAATTAAAATTTAAAAAAATACCAAGACATTTAATGAATTTTGATCTATTAATTTCATAACTTTGTAACATTATATATTCATATAAAAAATTAAATGCAAAAAATAAATCAATTTAAATCATATTTAATATTTTTAGTATCATTTATTTCAGTTAATTACTAACTAAATAATTACCATATTTGGCATTCCTTAAGTAGGAAATAAAAATAATTTGTCCCTAAAAATTAAATATAAAATAATTTCATGAAATATTTCCTCTAATATTAAAAATAGTGTGTAAAACCAATAAAATCTGGGTTTTCCATGTCTCGGGGCTTTATAAATATTAAAGGAAAGGGGGTTCCTTTTTTGTCTTTTTTCTTACATAACATATTATAAAGGTCACTTTAATAGAATAGTATCCCAAGAACTCATTAAAATTGATTAAATAGGGGATACAATCAATATATGGCAATCCAAAAAAGTTTATACTTGTGAATCCTCATTTTTATACATTATATTACATGTTTTGTCATTAATTAGTCTTTTTTAACATTAATCAGTGTAATTAATTTTAATTAGAATCACTAATAATTATGGTCAATACATAGTTGACCTTATTATTCATTAAAAATTATAATAATTAAAAATATGGAATCCATTTTTCTAAATTATAATAAAAAAATGGAGAAAATAATTTAAAATTAATCATGCATACAGGATGGGATGAAGAGTTTTAAAGTGAAATGGATCAAAGGATTGAACTATTTTTTATATGTAATTTCAATGTTCATTTTTTTAAATAACATATAATGGATTAATTTACATTAATTTATGTAATTATACATTAAAAGGTTAAAATATAATTTAACTATATCTAAAATATTATGTGAAAAACAATTTTCAATAAAAAAAATTAGTGATTTTAATTATTCAGCAAAAAAATGAAACATATAAGAAAAATACCAAAATATTATCAGATATAAACTTTTATATCTCTATTTGAAAAATTAATATTATTTTTTAAAATAAAAATTATAATATTGAAAAATTATAATTACAAATATTTGACTGTTAAAAGTAGGGAAGATTAACTTTTAGAAAAATAAGTCATTTTTTCATAAAATAAGATTTATTATTATCATTTTTCTAGAGAAAATATAAAATTAAATTTATATAGTTGAAAAAATAATATATTTTTACATGTAATTAAAATAATTTATTACCATTTTTTAAATTAATTTAGTGAGGTAAAACAAGTTTGATTACGTAATTATACTATTTCGGTAAATGATATCCAGTATTTTCTAAATTGGTTTATTTCATTTCTATTTAATTGGTTACAAAATAATTATTTTTATACACATATTGAAACTATTTTTTCATAATGTAATTAAATTTATTCATAAAAATTAATATAATGGATAAGAAACAATTATAATAATATTTTAATATTAATATTAATAGTACATTATATATTTGAAAAACATGGTCTTACATGTAATATAAGTTATTGGAGGAACTGTAAATTGTATATCTCAAAATCCAAACATGTTTTTTCTTTTTCTTATAAATAATATAAATGTGTTTTAGTGAAATACTGATTCTTTTCGTTCAAATAAATAATGACATACTGATTTAGTATAACAGAAGCTATATTTAGTGTTGTGTGAAAGGTAAAATATTGAAAATATTAAATTAATTTGAAAAAATATATTTCGTAATCTCTCAGGATGTTACAATTTAATTTTAAATATATTTGTATTATATATTTTCTTAAAAAATTACGGAATATCTTGTTGACACAATAGAGATAATAATCAACTTCGTTAAATTTTTACATTGCTTCTACTCTAGGATAGGTTTATTTAGTTTTTGAGAAACATAGTTGGAATTTTCCATCTCATATTTTGAAGGAGATAATAGTGGAATATAAATTGATTTGGTTATTATCCATGATGCACTTGGATGGTTGAGATGAAGGACATCATAATGTTATAATGTGTTTTCCTGAATATTCCTCTCTATTTGCGATGATTCATGAAGAATAGAAGAAATTTAATGAGTTCTGAATAGTCATAGGTTGTTTATGTGGGTGAAATGATTTGTGTGTTTTCTCTCTTCATGAAATGAATCCCTTACTTCCCATTATAATACATTTTTCAATCTATTTCAATGAAGTCCATGATTGGTTATTGTTATCCTTCTTTATGGGTGTCTACAACGGTTCTTCAAAGATGTTAAATAGAATGAGGTGATTCATCTAGTAAGGTGGTATCGAATGGGATATTGCTGACATCATGTCTCGATGTTACATGTTACAATAGATAATTTATGGGTATAAAATACTTCATAACCTCTTTGGAATCAACCCATGTCAACATTTAAATGGAATGATGTGTAATTAGATTTTTTTTACCTAACAATCCTTGATTTATGAACTCTTACAGAGAGGAGATTAATTATTTTACTAATTCATATAATTATATATATATTAATTATACCACTAATGTAGAATAATATAAGATGTTGTATGTGAAATAGATGATATCATTCCATTGAATTCCAAACGCTATTAATATGAATAGTTAAAATTTCATTACCTCTTGGTATAGGAAGTTAATTTAAAATTCAATGAGAACATAAGTTAAGTTTATCATGATATATAATAACTATATAGATAGATACATAGATATCAATAATAAAAATTTGGATTATTTGGTTCGTGCTTGTGTCTTGTAATTATGATGACATTGGTATTTTCTTTTCGGAATGGTTAAATTTACTCACAATAATAATTACTTGTCAACCATCACAATATTCCCTTTGTAATCATTATATTATTTCTGTTCGACTCTCCTCTTTGTTGGTATGAAGTTGGAACATAATCTTTTGTGGGATTGAGTTTGGTTCAGGATATAATAATGAAGATGAATTTGAATCATCTATGTTTGGTTATTTCTCAATGATATTACAAGCAATATTCGTAACATCAAGTCTATTAGTAAGATTTTTTTTTCATGGTTACCATGACATCATAAAATTATCATCCCACATTGGTCACATAAAATTATAAAATAATGGAATTTCACTCTTCTATATGTGGGACCAATTGATATCATTAAAATTCTAGGAATATTGGATTATCACTTAGTTTTATCACAATAGTTCTCTTCAATTAATGATGTTTTCCTTGTTCTCCAAATAAAAAATAATCACCCTAGACCATCTCTACTTCTAAATTAGCTGTACCTCGATATAAAACCTAACATGACAATGATTGAAAAACCATTTTGTGTTTTTTATTCTCATGTGAAGTTACCACATGGGAAGTCTATATCATTGGTTTGAATTTTTGATATAACATTTTCGATTCACATAAGGAGTGTGTGTGGGAGACATTTATGGAGTAATCACATCATTTCATTAGGTGGATAAATTTATATAGATTATAATTTTGGGAATATAAATCCATTTGTTATGGTGAATTTTCATATCCCCATATTGATTTGTGGTAATTAAATTCATTTATTTTTAAAAAAATTCATGTTTTTCTTATATATGGACACTTTTATTGAATTTTATATTTTATTTATATTTTGATCATAAAGTTTATGGTTATCACATAGTTATGGAAAAAAATTTTGGTAATCATAATAATATTTGTATTTTAATTTCAGGTTTCAGAGTTGGGTGTATGATTGGGGACACTGTTCTACCAAAAAAGTGGATTCTTCCTCAAACTGTGCAACATGGTTTAGTGGAACCTCACATAGTTATCACATGGTATTCCAAATCATGCAGACCAACCATTCATATTATCTTTTAGCATGAAAAGGGTTGTATGGTTGGCACAAAGGTTTTAAAACAATTTTCCCAAACATGATAATGTGATCTAATTAATCAGAATTTTTTTTTACACCCGAAAAAGATATGATATCCTTTATTCTACCTCCTATGGAATATAATTTTCACCAAGGATAATATAATTTTAGATATTGAAAATTTATTTCCTCTTCATGATTATTTTAATTATTATTTTGGTGGTAAATCTAGTTCTTTTAAATGGAAGGATCTCATTTTGGTTCATTCTTTTTTCATCAAGTTCTTCCCTTATCTCCTTTAAAATATCCTTATATTGTATATATTAATGTTGAATATATGGTTTATTAAAATTTTAATTTGGTTTTCTTAAAAAATCATCGTGTAACTGTTTTATGTTTTTCAATACCCCCTTGATAGTTGTACGTTCATAAAGAATCATTGTGGTATGTGATTTCTCAATATTTCATTGTTTTTGAAATGATGAATTGGATATTCTATGTTTCAAATTCTTGATTTATGTTCTATCACTGTATTCTTGATCGATTAGTTATTATTATCTTTTGGATTTTATGTAAGTGGTATAATTCGATGTATTTAAGGGTAGATGGTTTTACGATTATTCATTATTAGAAGACCATGATTTGTTTCTCTTTTACTTTTCATTCCAAAATGGATGGAAAGAATTATTTATATTTTTATCATGTTAATGTTATTGAAATGGTTTTAAATGAGAATGAGTATTTTTTTGATTCTTTTGTATGTTTTGGATTTTTTTTGAAATTGACTTCTCCATTGATATTATTAATAGATGTGGTTTTAATGAATTATTATTTTTTATTGGATTCAAGGATAATATTATCATTGAGTGTTTCAAATATAGAAATCCAATATGGGATATATGATATTGTTGGGATCCATCTTCATTTATTAAAAGGTTCCACTTATTATTTTTATGCTAATGTAATTTATGAATGTGGCTGCCGAAGTTGTTCCATATGGTCACTCTCAATGGTTAAATAATACCCCTAATTCATTTCCATTAGAATAATATAAAAACTCGGTTTCCTATTTATTTGGATAATGTTATGATTATACTCATTTTCTTATACTTTTTTATATCAATGGAATTGTTTTCTCTAGTGAATTTCCATGAAATGAGTATTTTGGATATTTATATAAATTCATTGGAAAATGTGTTATTGGGATTCATTATGTTATTTATGAAAATGGAGATTTATCAATTTTTATTATAAAACTATGATAAACCATATCTCATGTTGTTTATTTTTTATAGAATATAGTTAGTATATATTATAATATATTGTTATCAAAATGTTAGTGAGATCCTACTAAAATGTTTTTATCACAACATTAAAACACTTATAAGTGTATTTAAATTGGTTTTTATCTCATGCAGGTAATGTAATGGATTCATTGTGTGTTAACGTATGTGTTGTTTAGAAAATTTTGGAGTATGAATGTGACAACATAGAATTTGGAGGTGGGATTTTATGTTACTTTTGTACTTTTATTTTTTATGGATCATAGAACATATTTTTTTTAATTTTATATCTTTTCCCCTACTACGTTTTTTTATGTACCAACATTTTCTCTATAATTATTTCCATGTTTTATGTTTTTTTGAAAGATTATTCCAAATATTAGATAATGATTACTAGTAAATATCTTCTAGCCCATGAGGATTGGGAACACCCATTTGGATTTGATAGGATGAGATCTTGTTATGAATTTTTGGGTAATCCTGGTACGTTTATGAAATCATAAAACAAGATTATTAATTAAGGTTCATGTAATTAAAACATAATACTAAATAAAGGTCCTCAATACATGTATATGAAATATATAACTTAAATCAAACAAAACATAGAATCAAATCATGAGAAAATGGAACATATTTAGTGAATTTAATTCCATAAATAAATTGGTGTATCTCTAAAATAAGGTTAGTTTCTATGAAATTTAATAATTCATTCATAGTAAAACATTACACAAAATTATAATAATGTCCACACTTTTTTATGAAAAAAAATCCAAACAAATCCCCCCATTAGTTTATGAAAAATTAAAATATATCCATTTATCATTAAATCTTGATCAATAAAACCAAAACCAATTAATTTTATTATGATATAGGACCCCACTTGTTATAATCCATACATATAATTTCCACTTAAAATCAATGTTTAATCTTATCACAAATAACCCATGTAATGAAAACATGTCACAACACATTTCTATGTGGTATCAAATAAAAAACATAATTAATAAATACAAAAAAAAACCTAAAAGAATTTTTAAATAACATCATATATTGTTTTATTTATTAACCATTACTCAATTATAGAAAAATCCATTTAAAATAGATATGAAATATAAAAATATATATATTTTCTAAAAAAACCTTTCATAATATATCTGAAAAAGCATTGACTTTTCTGTCACTTTCTAATGGTTTTTGATGATGAAGAGAAAAATTAATAAAACACAACTATAAAAAATACCAATAAAAAGGGCTTTGTAAAATTGAAAATATATTTTAAAATTTAATATCATTGGGAGAATATAAGAACATATTATAGAAAATCCATTATATATTCTAAAATTCCTTTATTTAGTACCCAAATTGTAAGAATAATAATGAAAAAATAGTTTTAAAATAAAGAATATGAAATAAAAAGATTTTTTTAGATAAAAAAAATCAAGTTTCCACTATGAATAGTTATCATTTCCTGTATGTAAAAAATGGATATGGATGAAAAATCCTTTAAAAATTGAGAATTAATCTCTATAAAAATGTATTCTCCTAAAACTATAAAATCATCATAGCGGAATACTTCAATTTGGAACATAATTTAACCATAAATTAATGTAAAAAATTCAATATAAATCCATAATATGATATAATAAATCATTCCTAAAAACTAATTTTCAAGGAAGAGTGACTAATACCCAAGGGAAATATTTGAGTTAGGAAAACACCTCACTGTTATTCATAATTTTTCTAATGTGATCAAACCTGCAATAAAAAAAATAGAAAAATATTAATATAATATTTTGGAGAAATATTAATAACTAAAAAAATATATTTTATTTTTATTTATAATTATTATCCTCATGTATAATAATTGGTTTATTCCTATATTCCCACATGAGGTTCTTATAGGTTTGGTTGTATGGACTGGTTTCATAAGGGAACTATCTATAATTATTATTCTTACAATGTTAATAATTAAAATTTAATTTTCCCTATTATAATATATTTATTATAATATATTACAAAATTTCAATTTCACTTTATTATTGTTAAACTCTTAAAATATGATGATGAAATTGACAATGATCCAACATTAGTGATTTTCATAAGCTCTAAAATCTGTTTTCTTATTTATTGAGATAAATATTGTTGAATCATTTGAATAAAAAATTAATTATTTATAAATTTATATCAAATTATATCATTAATTATTCTTTCATATTAAACCATGATATAATTTCATATCATTATTCACGTTGGTGGACAAACTGACACAAACACGAACATACCATGATTATTTTTACTTTATGAGTTGATTTATTTTTAATATTACTAAAACAGAAGCGTGCTAATTTTGTTGAGTTTCTTATAGTGATATATAATTACTATAAATTCTTTATAGGAATAATAAATGGATAAAAAATTATTGCATAATTTTAATGGAATATTTTCATCTTAGGACACATGTTTTAAATGATTGAATTAATGATAAACATTTTTTGACTATATTATTAACATATTATAAATATTCTAATACTCAAAACATAATTATATAATTAAAATATTATATATAAATTGAATCAACTATAAGGAATATCCATTTAAGTAGGTGATGAAAATAAAAATGTTAAACAATGATTCCAGAGAGGTGGTAGACCACACAGTACCATAGTTGATGATTTTATTTTGTATATAACCAGAGAAATTTATAGAATTATTTAAAAAATTCATAATATAAAATATGTTACAAATATAATAATATCTTCATAATATCAATTTTAGGACTATAAAATAAAGAAGTTGATGAAAAAAAACATGATTCTTTATTGTGGCAACAGTGCACACACACACATGCATGAATATAATTTTCACATTTCTTATGGGATAATTGGAATAGTGGTGAATGATTTTTAAATAATTATAATAACATAAATTTATAATAGTTATATTTTGTATTATCATTTAATGCATTTCTATTTAATTTTAGGAGGAATAAATTAAAGTAAATAAATATAAAAACAAAGGAGATGTTAGAACCTTATACGTCACTTATTGATTATCTCCATTGAAAAGTGGGTAAATCTTTTAAGGGATTTTATTTTGTTAATTCCAAAACTAATTTAAGGTGGATATTATTTTTTTGATTGGATTGGGAATATTTTGGGCCGAAAGAATGGGGTTTTGGTGAGAGGGTAATTGAGGATTGGATATCCCCTTCTATTAGTGAAAAGAGAAGACATTTTTTGTAAAGGCCCATCTCTTTTAAATAATTGGAAGTCACATTAATTGAATGAGGCTCCAAATTTTGAGAAATAATGTGATGTAAAGAGATAAGGCCGTGATAGAATTAATTTTTTATAAATATATTTTAAACACGATTCAATCCCTTAATGCCATGAATTATTACTTTTTTCATTTTATCTTTTACAACGATAACTAATTATTAAGTACAATAACATAATAATTATGCATATAAAAAGAGGAACATTTTAGATAATTAATAATAAATAATTATAAATTTATATTCTATTATTTATGGTTTAATTTCAATAATTTTTATCTTTCATTTCTATACAAATATATGTTTAATGTATTATATCAATTTTATGAAAATGATTAGTTTCATTTTAAAATATAAATAATGGGCATTAAAAATATAAAAATATTTTAAAATACAATATTTAAAATATAAAAAACATATGTTTTCACCAAAATGGTTTTATGAATTTTTATGTTATCCATATATAATAATAATAATGTCTTAAAAGTTATAGTCTAAGTAAAAAGGAATATAAAATTACTCACATAACAATAAATTTTTTTAAAAAAACACAAAAAATTATCATAGGATTATATTAAATGGTAATTACAAATTAATATGTTAAATTTTATATATTCGCATCCTAAAATTTATAAAATTTATATTTAATTATACAAAAAACATACACTTTGAAGGTATTCTTATATTAATGTCACTTCTCGTATACTAACTCTTCATTTTATTATAAACTAATAAACAATATAATGTTAACATATTTTTCATAAAATAAATAAAACTTTTTTTATTCAATAATAATATACATTGTTCATTTAAATAAAATTGTCTTTTCTTAAAAATAAATTTTAATAATAAATTTAATTGACAAAAAATTAAAATTTTGAAAACTATAAAAATTCGTGTTCAATCTATACATTGATTTTTTACATGTTGATGTAATCCTAATATCTACTTATATAACAACTTATGATATATATATATATAATAATAATAATCAAATAATATATAGGTTCAATTTCGTGTTGTGGTTTATTTAGCATGAATCTTATATAAATTGTCATAAAATCAAAATTCTCCCATATGTAGTTTTTATCCTATATAATTTTTTTATTTTATTCTTGGAATTGGTATAATGAAAACCCTTATAATTATAAAACTATTTTGATATCAGTAAAATGTTCATTGTAAAGAATACATCCTTTTCAGTATTAAATTTCTACCTAATTAAATTGTTGATTACATATTATGGTTACTTTAATTTACATTATAATATGTGAAACAAGAAATTTAATATATTATTTATTTAATTATAATGAATTGTGATTTCTCATGTGTAACATTATTTCCCTTTAAATAGATTTCTTCCTCAATATTTTAATTATTAATTACTAGTTTGTTTAACCTAGGATATTTATAAATTGACTGAAGATTTAATTTTTTTTAATAATGTAGCTATTATATATACTCTCTTATAATAACCATAATACCAATATTGTAATTTTTTCAAAAAAATTGCATTAAACATTTATTATTGTAAGGTATAATTAATATTTTTTTATAATTAGTTTTCCAATAGATATCATAGTAATATTTTTTTTCTAGACTAGTGGTGGTTGATATGAAATGTGACTTCCTTTTTTGAATAAATATTTCATTCCATATATTTTGTTAGTACATATCTATTTTTAAAATAAAATTAACTTTATAAAAATGATAATAATATATACGTGAATGATAAATCCAAAATCCTTGAAGAAGATTCATATACATTGGATATGATAAGTGTCACGATCCGCCTTCACCAAGATGAGGGAAGGGACAGCAGATGGTCAGACCCTTCCTTCTTCAATTTGAAGGAGAGATAATGACCCCCGAGACCCGCCTTCAATAGGTCCAGGAGTGGCGACTAGCACCAAGGGTATAGAATTACCCAAAAGATGGAAGGCATTATCCTTTTTCTTTATTAGGATCGGGAGATAAGATAGTAAATCCCAACAACACCAAAACTGGGAGTGAGAGTAAAGCCAAAAGAAAACCATTCCCACGTGCATGTTACAAAAGTAAATACCACAAAGTTCAAGGAGACTACAAAGGTAAAGTTCCAAGGGAAAGAAAAACTGAAACTGCAACTGTCCTAATTTCTGAGCTAGTATGGCCCCGCACGATCCCTGAAGTAATCCTGGAAACCGGAAATCAGTTTTATATATGTAAGGTTAGTATACAAGTATACTCAGTAAGGAAAACCAGATAGTCTCGTGCACAAAGGGGGAGGCATTCTAATTCCCTATTGAAGAAAGAGATAACCAAAGCACCTATCAATGAAAACTGTCCTCCTATCCTCACCAAGGCACACTCCCCAAATAAATCAAGTCAAGTAATGTATAGTAATAGCACATCGATTGTTGGGTACCTCGCGCCACTTTCCCACTGGTTATTGAAGACATCCTATGCATCAAACCAATCCAGCCATTCTCACCACATTCCCAATACCACACCCACCCGCACACACATGGTCCACAAAAACACATCCCGCCCACAAACACCTTGAGCACAACCACCATGCATAACCACACCCACAAACACCTGGGCCAGAACAACTACTGCCACGCCCGAAGACACATCGGCCTCATCCCAATGACTCTTGAGAAACAACCTTCCCTCACAGACCTGGGACATCAACCAAAACTACCCTACCTGAAGAATATGGGGCTATAATGGACCTCAGGGCATCACATCCTGACCAATGAGTCTTGGGCTATTCTGTAAAGGGATAAAAAAATGAGTTAATAACCATCCACACATAGGAGTGTTGGGAAAAACACCCTCCCCCGTGAAATGGGGGTGTTCGGCACTAAGTGATCAACATGAGTGTAACATCCCGTAATTTTTTCAGATACTTTTGATGTTTCTAAGTACCTATGTTTTGGATTAAATACTTGGGTTGAGTTTGGGTGAACTTTTAAAGAAAAACTGGAGGATAGTGTGTTGTGCACGGTTTGTGCACGGTTTGAAAAACTGTGCGACCAAACCATGGCAGCCTTGAAAATTGGACAGAAGCTTCCGCACGGGCGGCGCATGGTTTGTCTAACCAGGCGTAAAATCCATGTGAGAGGTGTGGCCGAAGCAGTAGCTCACGCACGGTTAGCGCAGGGTTTTCCAAACCGTACGGTCACTTAAATGATATCCTTAAATTGTGGATCTTGCTCAGTGTTGCCCATAAGTGCCTCAGTTTTCCTCCTAAGCGGCCCCAAATTAAAATTTCTCTTCTCCTAAGGTCATATAGGGTTCTAACATCGTTCTAGAGGCAATCCAAAGGATCCTCTTGGTTAATAGAAGCTAGATTCATGAGGTATGTGATTGTTCTTAATCATTCTTGATGGGTTTATTAGGTCTACTTAGATCTACTTCTCCTCTTCTCCCGGTTTCTTAGATCTACGCCCGTTATGGGTAGATCTAAGTGTGTGGTACCAAGATTGATGAGATTTGGTCTTAATATTTCTAGGAGAAAAGATATAAGGTGGGTTCTTGAAGAAGAGACCCAGTTTTCTTGATCGTTCTCGACCTTTGTGGTATGGGTCAAAAACTTTGAGGTAGGTAGTTCCATCCCATATTGACAAATTGATTATCATTGTATTATATTGATTTATTTCAATTATTGATTTTAATTCAATTTCTCATATTTCTTTCAATTAAATTGGTTAAAACTCGATTTCATTGAATTGAGATATTCGAAATGGTTTTTGCATGAAAATTTGGAAAACCCCAATTCCATTGAATTGGGTGTGTTTATGGAAAAATTTTCATTTTAAATTGTTTAATTTAAATTGTGGATTTCATGGAAATGTTTTCAATTAAATTGTTGAATTTAATTGTTGTAATGGAATGTGTAATGATTTAATTTGTTTTTAATAGATTTCAAACTTATGAAAATGGATTAAAATGATTTGATAGAAACTCATTGGTTTTATCTTGTGAAAGAGGCATGTTTTGAATAAAACCTGTTTTGGTTTTAAATGTAATGAAATTGGCACTTTTGAATTGGAAGAATGGGATTGATCATGTTTTACGAATTCTTAAAATAGTTATCCCATCATGTAATATCACATGAAAGCCTTAGGTAGTTAGTGAGTTATTTGGATACACCCTACGCTACGACAACATTCTGAAACATACATGCGGTGGGTCACATCCCCGATGGGTTGGTGATGAGTCTCCTTTGGCCAGTTTAATAGGGAATTTTTTATACACATCTTGTTGACTTCACATAGAGAGTGTGAAATCCTATAACTGGTTAATACTATCGTATCATTTTGCAGATGACCATGTTGCTCGCATGAATATTTATATTTGTGTTATAAATTCTTGCCAATGTTTTTGAACTATTTCACATGCCTGCTGATTTTACAAAAAATGTTTTATGAAACTGTTTTTATTTAATCCATTGTCTTAAAAGTATTTCAACATTGTAAAAACCTACTTGGTGAACTATCCTTTACTTGAAAATGCATAACATGATTTGTTAAAATATGTTTTCTTATTTCCAAACCTATTTAATTTAAAATTGAAAGTTTTTATTTGGATAATCTTTATTTTGAATCTGTTATGGAATCTCTGGTGGTATCCTACTGGGATTAGGCTCACACCCTACTTTTTCCTTCAGGTGTTTGTAGATTTCATTCTTCCAGGTTCATGCAAGGGGAAAGGATCACTTGGAGGTGGATCCAACTGTTGAGATTTCAATGTGGTGAGTTGTGTCCTTGGGGACTTTGGGGTGGTTTTCCTATTTTCTGTACTTGGATTCTAGTACTTTGGGATTTCTGTCCCTCTTTGTTTTCTGGTATAATGTTCCTAGTGGAGTTTCTTTATTATGCATACTGTTTGTTTTACTCTTACTTCCGCGTCCTTGTTGAAAATTCGTTCCCACTTGTATGTTGTACGATGCCAAGTGCTAGTCGTCGACCAGTGGGGATTAGGAACGCCCTTCGAGCTATGCCAGGGTCGGCTCGGTTATCGGGTTACCATGGTACCTGGGCTGGTTCATGACAAATTTGTATCAAAGGGAGGTTGAAACATCTTTCCTTGATGACAATATGCATTTGACTTTTCTTGTCGGGACATAGGAGGTAGTTGTGATTGAGTGCCTGGCTAGCTCTCACCGCAATTAACCTTTAGTCACTAGAGGTACTTAGGGAAATACGACTTGTGGATTAATTCTAGTATTTTCCCTGTTTTGATTTGGATACAGTGGAATCCAAATCATGTTTGTTCCTTTTTTTTAAGAATAGTTTTCCTTGTTACTCGGTTGGTGTCTTAATCTTTGTCTTTTCTGGTTTTGGGTAGCATCATGACTCCGAAAAGACGTGGGAATCAGATCCAAAAAGAGGCTGATGTTGAACCTCAATAAGCGAGACCTATTGTGGATCCAAGTCTGGTAGAGGTGATTGTTCGCACTGTCCATGCTCTGGGACAGGCACCACCTCCAGTTCATGTTTAGACTCGAGCTTTAGATCCTCAAAGTGATATTCTTCGAATTCTTTCTCAAGAGTTCCTATGCCATAAGCCACTAGTTTTCAAAGGCTCCACCGACCCTCAACATGCTGAGGAATGGTTGAGTACGATTGAACATATATTTGGGTTCTTGGAGGCACCTAAACGGATCGAGGTGAAGTGTGCCGCCTTCATGCTGGAGGGACCAACCTAGAGACGGTGGGACATGATGGTGATGGTAGGGAAAGACAAGGGTTTGGAGTGGAATAACATTAGGGTTCTTCTCACTGATCAGTTCAATCTAGAATATATGGTGTTGTCCAAGGCTATGGAGTTTTTCAAACGTGAGCAGGCCAACAAAACTGTGACTGAGTACTCAAATCGCTTTGCTGAGTTGGTACAGTTTTCTCCTGAAATTGTATCTATTGAGAGGATGAAGGCTCTACGATTTGAGTTGGTTTTTTGATAAGATATTTGTTCTCAATTTTTCTAATTGAAGTTGCCAACTTTTGTTGATGTTTTTGATTGGCCAATGATGGTTGAGATGGATTTGGCAGGAAAGCCAGGGTTGCAGGAAGTTCATTTTCTTTCTAATTGCAGTGTTGGTTCCTTTAAAGGAAAAAGGAAGTACGATGTTTCTCATGGTGGTTCTCAGTAGCAGAGTCATTCTAGACCTCCAGTTGCAACAGGAGGGGCTTCCTTGACTTGAAATCAGTGTGGTAGGCCAGGACATTCTAAGAGGGTTTGCACTGAGGAACCCAAAACTGTAGGTCCCGCGAACGTTTAGGGAACCTATAGATATTCTTCCATCACTTCTCTACTCCGCGTAGTGGAATAGGATCATCAGCACCTCCAAATACTGTGGGGTGATCAAATGCTTCCCATGCAAAAGGGTTCCAGCCACAAGCATCCGGAACGGAGCTTATTCATGCAGTGGAAGAGTCACCAGAGGTAGCTGATACAGGTCCTGCATCTATGAGAGGTACCATCATCTCTCAAAAAGATTTGAATCTCCGCCAAAGGCGTTGGGTGGAGTACTTACAGTACTTCAACTTTGAAATTTCCTATACCCCGGGGAAAGTGAATTTCATTCCAGATGCGTTAAGTAGGAATCATCTAACTCAGGCTATGAAAGAATCTTCAGAAGAGTGGAGTTTGATGTCTCTTTTTTCTCAGTTGCATATTGGTGTTTAGTGGAAGGGGAATGATGTTTCTTTAGCCAGTGTTCAATTGACTTCTTCACTCCTTGAGTTAATTATTCAGGAACAACAACTGGATGATGAATTCCGAGGAAATAGGGACTCTCTTTATGGTGGGGAGAAAAAAACCTTGTGGTCGTTCTCTAAAGAGGGTGTTTTGTGTTATCAAAATCATTACGTTGTACCGTTACCGGCAAGGAAGAATGTGATGGGGGATTTCCATAACACCCAGTGGGTTGTGCACCCGGGAACCACGAATACGTTCTATGATATGCGGCGGCGGTTCTGGTGGTCAGGTATGAGATGAGACATTGCTGAGTTTGTATCTCGTTGATATACATGCCAGCATGGGAATGTCGAGCACCAGAAACCTTCGGGTTTTCTTCAACCACTTCCAGTCCCTACATGGAAGTGGGATGAAATATCAATGGAATTTGTGGTTGTGTTACCTCAAACCAAGAGGAAGAATAAAGTGATATGGGTTTTTATCGATATACTGACCAAGTCGGCTCACATTATACCTATTCAAGATACAACCAAAGTTGAGGAGTTGGGAAATATCTATGTGAAATAAATTGTTCATTTGCACGGAGTTCCATCTGCAATAGTCTCTGATATGGATACTTGGTTTACTTCTTGCTTTTTGATAGGCCTTCAGGAGGCCCTGGGATCTCAGGTCCATTTGAGCATGACCTACCATCCACAGTCAGATGGCCAGACAGAGAGAGCTATTCAGATCCTTGAGGATATGCTCCGTGAATGTGTTCTCTACTTTGGTGGGTCTTGGGATGACCATATAGGTTTAGTTAAGTTATCTTAAAACAACAGTTATCAATCTGCGATCAAGATGGATCCGTTTGAGGCATTGTATGGCCATCCTTTTAAATCTCCTTTATGTTGGTCATAGATTGGATAAATTTCGTTGTTAAGACCGAGTTTGGTCCAAGAGACGACATCTAAGATCCAATTGATTTATCAGAGAATGTTGACAGCACAGAGTCGGTAGAGGTCTTATGCTGATCGTCAACGTAAACCTTTATAATTATCAGTTGGTGACCAGGTGTTCTTGAAAGTTTCACCCCGGTTTGGTCATCGACAGCTTCGGAGGCAAGGGAATCTGGCTCCTCGTTTTGTGGGACCTTTTGAGGTTTTTGGTCTCGTGGGGAAAGTTGCTTACCGTTTAGCTCTACCACCACTTCTGACGTCGATACATAACGTGTTCCATGTATCGCAGCTGCGAAAGTAAATCTCTGATATATCCCATGTTGTGAGGTGGAGTGATCTTGAGATTGAACAAGATTTATCTGTTACTGAACGACCAGTCAGGCTTGTTGATTCTGAGACCAACGTGCTTCATGGGAGAACAATAACTCTGGTCTGTGTACTATGCCAGCATGGTTCTGATTCTCATGAGACATGGGAAAGGGAGGCATTGATGAGAGAGTAGTGTCCTCATCTTTTTGACGTGGAGGTTTCTTCATAGGCTTTCTAGGGACAGAAAGGTCTTATAGTGGGGAGGTTGTAACATCCCGTTACATTTTAAGGTACTTTTGATGTTTCTAAGTAACTCTATTTTGGAGTAAAGACTTGGGTTGTGTTTGCGTGAACTGTTAAAGAAAAACTAGAGGACAGTGTGTTGTGAATGGTTTTCACACTGTTTGACAAACCGTGCGACCAAACCGTGCAAGCCTTGAAACATGGACTGAAGCTTCCGCACGGGCATCGCACGGTTTTTCTAACCGTGCAGCCACGCCATGCGAGAGGGGTGGCCGAGGCAGTAGCTCACGCACGGTTAGCGCACAGTTTTTCAAACCGTGCAGTCACTTAAAGGAGATCATTAAATTGTGGATCTCGCTCGGTTTTGCCTCTAATTACCTCGTTTTTCCTCCTAAGCGGCCCTAACTCGGGATTTGTCTTCTCCTAAGGACAGAGAGGGTTATCCCATCGTTTCGGAGGTGATCTAAAGGATCCTCTTGGTGAATCCAAGCCGGATTCTTTAGGTATGTGATCGTTCTTCATCGTTCTTGATTGGTTTCTTAGATCAACATAGATATACTTCTCCTCTTCTCTTGGTTTCTTAGATCTACACCTGTTATAAGTAAATCTAAGTGTGTGGTACCATGTTTTATGAGAGTTGGTCTTAATATTTCTAGGAGAAGAGATCTAAGGTGGGTTCTTGAATAAGAGACCCGGTTTTCTTGAGCGTTCTCGACCTTTGTGGTTATGGTCAAAAACATTGAGGTAGGTGGTTCCGTCCCATCTTGCAAAATTGATTATCATGGTATTTTCTTGATTTATTGAAATTATTGATTTAAATTCAATTGCTCATGTTTCATTCAATTAAATTGATAAAAACTGGATTCCATTGAATTGAGATATTTGAAATGGTTTTGGCATGGAAATTTGTAAAACCCCAATTCCATTGAATTGGGCGTGTTTATGGAAAATTGGTCGATTTAAGTTGTTTAATTTAAATTGTGGATTTGATGGAAATTCTTTCAGTTAAATTATTGAATTTAATTGTGGAAATGGAATGTGTAATGATGAAATTTCTTTTGAATGGATTTCAAACTTCTGGAAATGGCTTAAAATGATTTGATAGAAACCCATTGGTTTTATCTTGTGAAAAAGGCATGTTTTGAATAAAACCTATTTTGGTTTTAAATGGAATGAAATTGGCACTTTTGAAATGGACGAATGGGATTGATCATGTTTTAAGCATTCTTAAAATAGTTCTCCCATCATGTAAGAGCACATGCAAGCCTTAGGTAGTTAGTGTGTTATTTGGATACACTCTATGCTACAACAATGTTCTAAAACATACATGCAGCAGGTCACATCCCCGATGGGTTGGTGACGAGTCTCCTTTGGCCAGTGTCATAGGCAAGTGTGTGTACACATCTTGCTGAGTTCACATAGAGAGTGTGGAATCCTAGAACTTGTTAATACTATCGTATCTTTTGGCAGATGACCATGTTGCTCGCTTGAATATTTATATTTGTGATATAAATGCATGCCAATGTTTTTGAACTATTTTGCATGCCTGCTGATTTTACATAAACTGTTTTATGTAACTGTTTTTATTTAAGCCATTTTCTTAAAAGTATTTCATCATTGTAAAACCTTGCTTGGTGAACTTTCCTTTACTTGCAAATGAATAGCATGATTTGTTAAAATATTCTTTCATATTTCCAAACATGTTTACATTAAAATTGAATGTTTTTCTTTTCATAATATTTATTTGGCATCTGTTATGGAATTTCTGGTGGTATCCTATTGGGCTTAGGCTCACACCCTACTTTTGCCTTCGGGTGTTTGTAGACATCCTTCTTCCAGGTTCGTGCAAGGGGAAAGGGTCACTTGGAGGTGGATCCATCTGTTGAGTTTTCAACGTGGTGAGTTGTGTCCTTGGGGAATTTGGGATGGTTTTCCTATTTTACATACTTGGGTTATAGTACTTTGGGCTTTATGTGCCTCTTTGTTTCTGGTACAATGCTCCCAGTGGAGTTTCTTTGTTATGCATACTGTTTGTTTTACTCTTGCTTCTACGTCCTTGTGGAAAATTCATTCCCACTTGTATATTGTACGATGTCAGGTGCTAGTCGATGACCCATTGGGATTAGGAACGCCCTTCGGGCTATGTCAGGGCCGGCTCGGTTATCGGGTTACCAAGGTACCCGAGCTGGTTCGTGACAATGAGTGGGGCGGGAATAAGAGACATAAAAACTATAAATATATGTATAGGTAACAATCACTCATACCATCCTAGGGTTTCCAAATCCAACCTTAGCACAAACACTCTCTTTACTATTCATTCATAAAAGAACAACACATCACTCACATCCAAGTCACAACTCATTCCCAAAACCAATTCCCCATTTTAACCATTCTTGTTTTCATGTTCAAGTGATCCCATTTAGGTGAATTATACACTACTGGGCAACTAACAGGCATAACCACAAGCTAGGGAGAGAGAAACATCCAAACAACAATTTAAGCATTCACATCTGGTTCTCTTGTAGAGTCACAACATCAAAGGGATCAGTGAGATCCCTCAAAGTACTGGAAGCCTACCAAGACTCAAGATACATCCCCACACATCTTAAGATTCACAACCAACAATTGTACCACAACACAGGATCCCATCCCCATCCATATCACCCCATAAGCATCGATCAGAGAAAACAGACATGCCATCAAGACAGAACAAGGAATTTTCCAGACTCAAGTACAACATTCACTAAGTTTTTATTCTTTCTGTTTGGTTAACCGAGGTGATCACACAAGGATTTTTGTTCACTAGTCACTCATTTAATCAGCCGAGTTTACGTAATTAACTAAATTCCCATGTTATAGCCATTCAATTATCACAGAAGACAAGTTTTCATTAGTGCGCAAGGAAAGACCACCAACGACCATGATTTTTAGTGAGGGTAGACCATGAAATTCACAACATATGGAAATTATAAAAGTACATAAGAATTGTCAAATTCACCCCATCATTCGTTAATAGTATGTTTATTATCTTTGTTAATGTCCGGTTTCGTCCATTCCCACAGAAACAGTAGTGTACCCACCCTGTAAGATACACAATAAGGAGAGATGAAGGGAAAACCATACCTGGATGATCAAGGATCGAAGTTCTCTTCCACGTTCCAAGAATGGGGGACTCACTACATGAAAGGGTGGATTGTCGGGGACTCCAAGTGTGAGAAGAAAAGCTTCGGCATATGCGAACAACTTGCCTCGGGAAGGGGGAACTCAAAACACACCAGGAAGAAAGGAGAGGAAAGGAGTAAATAAGAAGAAGATATTCTTGTGTAATATAAGGATGAGATCTGGTTATCACGGAATATGGAATTTTGAACAGTTATAAGGTCGGATCGTGGTTTCACCACACGTTTGGGTGGTTACACACGACTGAATTAATTGTTATTTAATGATTCCCATCAGAAAAATGGTGGTAACAGTTGCGACATTTAAATAGTTTTTATATCAAAAATGGGGCACGTTACACGTACACACAGCTGGGTCCATTGAGGGTTTCCCCACTCTTAGTAATTTTAACATTGATTATAGGCTCAAAAAAATGGCCTTGAACCACTTCAAAAGGATAAAAAGGTCTAAAAGTGGTGTTACGAGAGAAATGTAGAAGAAAACCCTCCACAAGGTGGGGTGACACTGATCATGTCACACCGATTGCGCTATACACCAATCTGTCACACCAATCAGCGGTGCACCGAGCGGTCGCACTGATCGGTCACACGCCGATCGTTCATCCGCTGATCGGTCGCACGTCGATCGGTTGCACGCCAATCGGTCGCTCGCCGATCGGTCGCACGCAGATCGGTCACACATTGATTGGTCGCACACCGATAGAGCATCCTACCACCGAGAGGCCACCCTCAGAATCCAGATTTTGGAAAAGGTATGGACCATGAGGGTAAGGTCCATTACATCAGATACCTATCAAACTATTCTCTCCCTCGAGAATTAAAACCAAACCAGAAGAAAAAGAGGGGGTCTGAACAACCACCTCGAAAGATACCTCTCAGGAGTGAACCTCATCGACATCTAGAAAAATCTCTCCCTCAAGAAACCATGCAACATTAAAGGGTCAAGTTGTCCAGTCATATGGGTTAGGGAGTTTCTTCCCCCATGTCAAGATACTATCCACTTTGGGCAGCACTGACTCGCCCTCACGGGTTTAATCGCATCTACGTTAATGAGTCTTGTTTAGGGATCGGACCCTCCCCTCCCCACAGCCAAGACATTTCACATGAATATAGAGAATAAAGAAGACCATACATTTCGTAGTTTATAAGGTAATGTGACCCATCACAAACAAGTATAACAGAACAAAACTCAAAACAGCTCTGGGTATTAGGCGTGCATCTATGCCTCCCGTTCCCAAATACTCTCTTCCAGGCCACTATGTCTCCACAACACACGAACTAAAAGAATGGTCTATCTGTGGAGCACCTTTTCCTCACAATCCTCGATCCTTACCGGTCTTTCCACAAAAGTCACGTCGGCCTCGATGTCAAGATTTCCCCAGTCGAGGACTTGTAAATCGTCATGCAGATACCGTCGAAGTTGTGACACATGTAAGATGTCATGTATTCTCAGTAGTGGCGGTGGTAATGCTAGTTGATAAGCCACTTCTCCAACCCACCGCAACGCTTTGAAGGGTCCGATGAACCTTTGAGAAATCTTACTCCACCTGCCAAACCTCTGTTGTCCACGCCGAGGGGAGACCTCCAAGAATACGTGGTCCCCAACCCCGAACTCCAGGGGTCTCCTCCTATTATCGGCATATGACTTCTGCCGGTCCTGAGCTGCCTTCATCCTCTCCCGTATAAGTTGAATCTTATCCGTCATGATCTGCACCACCTTCGGTCCAAGAACACTTTTTTCCCCAACATTGGTCCAGCACATGGGTGAGCGACAAAGCCTTCCATACAAGGATTCGAACAGAGCCATGACAATGGTAGAGTGATAGCTATTATTGTAGGAAAACTCTACCAGAGGCAAGTGTCGCACCCACGATCCCCCAGAGTCCAGAATAAATGCCCGTAGCATGTCCTCCGTTGTCTGGATGGTGAGCTCTGTCTGCCCATCTGTCTGGGGGTAGAAACCAGTGATAAGACATAGTTGGGTGCCAAAATCATGCTGCAATCCTCTCCAGATTCGTAAGTTAAACCGTTCATCCCTATCCGATACAATGGACCTCGGAACTCCATGCAACCGCACCACCTCATCCACGTACCTCTGTGCTAAGGCATCCACTGCTCCCGACTCCTTGATCTCCAGAAAGTGGGCTGATTTCGTCAACTGGTCCACCACTACCCAGATAATGTCGTAGCCTCCTTGAACCTTGGGTAGTCGTGTGACGAAATCCATCGAGATGTCATCCCAATTCCACTCGGGGACGTTCAAAGGCTCCAACAAGCCGCCTCGAACACGGTGTTCATCCTTCACCTGCTGACACACTAGGCACCTGGCCACGAACTCTGCCACTGCCCGTTTTACCCCGGGCCACCAGAACTGACCTCTCAAGCTCCGGTACATTTTGGAAACTCATTGGTGCACTTTTAGGGGTGAGTTGTGGAACTCACCAAGAACTCTTCCGCACATCGCCTCTGGGAAAAACATCTTTCCTCAGAAAAGAATCTGATTCTGACCATCCTCTGTCCACCCTTCCGAATCATCGCCTTGATTAACCCGATCATGCATCACTTCACTCTCTATGTCTCCTAAGTGTGTAATTTTGGTCCAGAGGCCCGAAAGCCCGATAGGACCGACCCGAAAGCCCGAGCGGCCTGGCCCGGCAAATCCCGCATCGGGCCATACTGGGCTCGGGCCGCAGGTTCGGCGAGTCTGGCCTGGGCCTTTCCAGGCGGGACCGCAGGCCAGGCCGAGCCGGCCCGAAAAAGCCCGACCCACGGGCCCCCACGAAGCCCGGCCCGCTGGCCCGCCTGTTGTAAAAAATATATTGGGGGAACTGCAGGTAGCAGGATTTGATCCCCCTACCTCAAGCTCCCAAGGCTACGCCTGTAAATTAATCACAGGTATATATATATATAGATATATTTATATATATATATGTAGATCTATATATATATATGGATATATCTATCTATATATACATATATCTATATATACACAAACATATATATATATATCTGTATATGTATAGATTTATTTATATATATATATATATATCTCTATATCTATATGTATATATCTATATATATATACATATATCTATGTATATATATCTCTATATCTATATATCTCTATCTATATATATATATCTATACATATATATATATCTCTCTCTATCTATCTCTATATACATATATCTCTTTATATATCTGTATATATACATACATATATACATACATCTATATATATATACCTATATATCTATATATACATGTATCCTTATACATTTATATTTATATATATATATATATTTATATGTGTGTGTGTGTGTGTCTATATATTTCTATCTATATGTGCATATATCATTATATATTAACAAAAAATGATATTATATATATACGTATAATTATTATTATATATAATTATAATGTGTGTATAAATATATATATATACAACGACATATAATTATATATATAATAGTTTTTATATATAAACAAAGTCATTAATAATTTATATCAATTAAGTGTGGTTTTAAAAAATCCATTAATAATATATATATGTGTGTGTGTGTGTGTGTATGTATATGTATATAATTTAATATACTATATATATAAACAAAGATATTAATAAATATATATATATATATATATATCAATTATTTAATATTATATATATATATATAATAACTTGTTGTATATTAATAAAAAAATAAGTATGGTTTTTAAAAATCCATTAATAATATATATATATGTATGTATATGTATATGTATATGATATAATATATATATATATATATATCAATGATTTAATATAATAGTGTATATATATAAACAAAGCCATTAATAATATATATCAATTAAGTGTGGTTTTTAAAAATCCATTAATATATATATATATGTATGTATGTATATTTATATGTATATGTATATGATTTAATAATATATATATATAAAAACAAAGATGTTAATATATATCTATATATATCAATGATTTAATATTATATATATATAATAACTTGTTGTATATTAATAAAAAAATAAGTATGGTTTTTAAAAATCAATTGATAATATATATTTGTGTGTGTGTATATGTATATGTACATGATATAATATAATATATATGTATATAAACAAAGCTATTAATATATATATATATATAACGATGATTTAATGTAATAGTGTATATATATAAACAAATCCATTAATAATACACATCAATTAAGTGTGGTTTTTAAAAATCCATTAATAATATATATATATATATATGTATGTATATGTGTATGTATATGTGTATGATTTAATATAATATATATATATATATACATAAACAAAGAAATATATATATATATATATCAATGATTTAATATTATATATATATATATATATATATAATAACTTTTTGTATATTAATAAAAAATAACACACTCGCCTAATGATGTTCGTGCAAGTCCCTCAACTTCATTAATTTTTTTAAGTACATTGCAACATGCATCAATTATATATCCTATACATATATAAATCTATTTAGAAAAAAATTAACTCACCCAATGATGTTCGTGCACACCCCCAATATACATATATATATAAACAAAGCCATTAACTCACCCAATGATGTTCACGCACACCGCTTAATTATTTTTTTACAATTTTCTCAAATTATATATATATATAATAACTTATTATATATTAACAAAAAATATCTACTCACTAAATGATATTCGCACACCCCCAACCTCATTATTTTTTTTAAATACGATAAAACTTTTATATATTATATATACTATATATTTATATATGAATCTATTTAGAAACAAATTAACTCACCCACTACTGCGCACCCGCTAAGGGTATAATTTTAGTCCAGACAAGGCCGGGTCAGGCCTGCCCTGCAAAAAAATTAAAAAACATTTAAAAAATGTTTTAAATTAAACAAACGCTAAAAAATAATTTTAATAAATATGTTATAAAAATAAATGTAAAAAAAAGTTTTAAATAAATGATAAAAAACATTTAAATAACACTTTAATCTCACCACTCACTATTGCGCACCCCCCAATAACTCATTAATTTTTTTTTAATTTGTACATAATATATATAAATTCACAGACATATATAATTCTATTTAGAAAAAAATAACATATTCACCCAGTGTTAATTGTTTTTACAAAAAACGTGTAATATGTTTTAAAAAAATACTTGTTTAAAATATACATTCAAAAAAACTTTTTTAATTAAACATCTAAAAATAAATGTAAAAAAAATGTTTTAAACAAGTGTTAAAAAATGGTTTAAATAAAAATGTTTAAAAAGTTTTTAAAACAAACATTTAAATTAATTTTTTTAAAACAAACACTTAAAAATACTTTTTACATTAAAATGTGAAAAAAAGTATAATGTTTTAAAAAAATAGTTTTAAAAATCATGCGTTTAAAAAAATTCATAAATGTTTTAAATTAATCATTTAAAAATAAATGTAAAAAACGTTTTAAACATATGTTAAAAAAATGGTTTAAATAAAAATATTTAAATAAAAAATACTTAAAAATGCTTAAAAATTGTAAAAAAGTTTAAAAAATAAATGTAAAAAATGTTTTAAATAAATGTTAGAAAAACGTTTAAATAATAAGGCTTTAAACTCACCCACGGTAGTTGCGCACCCCTCATTATTTTTTTACAATTTGAAAATAATATATAAATATATATATATATATAACATATCCACCCACTATAAAATGTTGATAAAAAATAAAATAAACGTTTTTACAAAAAACATGCATTTAAAAATAAATGTAAAGAAACGTTTTAAATAAATGTTATAAAAATGTTTAAATAAAAAAAATTAAGAGACAATTATTTTGAATATAATAAAAGCCCACCACGACCTGACTTGAAAAAGCCCAGCTCAGACCGAAAAATCCGAGCCCGGCCCGATGGTTGGGGCCGGCCCGAGGCCGGGCTCGGGCTGCCTCATGGGGTTGTTCGGGTCGGCCCGGCCCGGCCCGAATAGTGGTCAACGACCCGACACATTGCCGCAGTAGAAAGGATTGCACCATCATCTGAAACATACAACCTCTACCACCACCCTACCTCACATCCAGGTGCGGGGCAGCCAACTCATCCATTACCTTCCAAACATATGCTGCCTCTCAAACCACATCCTTCTGTGACTTCCTGCTCAAGGCATCGGCCACCACATTGTTGAGATTCATCACATTTATTGATGAGAGGAAAATCATTAATGAAGGGATTCATCACATTTATTGATGAGAGAGGAAAATTATTAATGGAGAGATTTATATCACCATTAATTGAGGATTTTCTCCCAACATTAATGGATATTTAATTCTCAATATTAATGGATGGAATAATGGATATTGACTGCATTAATTGATTATTATGGACTTGGTGTCTATATAAGGAGGATGCAGAAACATATTTTTTTGAGAAAAAAAAGGGAGTGCCAGCAAGATGTAGCCGGCAAGGGAGACCCGAGAAAGGGTTGCCGCGTTTGCGGTGGCCCGTGTGGCACGACGACGATGACACGTCGACGTTTGACAGGTGCGGTGCAGCAACAACACAATTGATGATCGGGGCCACGTATCGAAAGTCTGCCTGATAGTGGTAATCTGGTGGCATGTCCCGATTGTAGATCGACCGTACATCACGATGGAGAGATCATTCAGGTGTCGCAAGCTGGTACAAGGCTGACGCATGTTCGGGTGAATATCTCCGAGGTAGTGACGTTTCGTCGACAGAAGGGTGACATTTTGTCACAGATTGATCTTCCGATACATGGCGTCAGCGGGATGTTTATCAGAGAGATGGCAGGGGCGTATCGAGGTGTAGTTTTCACACAGGTTTTCTACGCTCTCTTTTTGTAATTCAGGTTCGGACATTACTTGGATTCTTGTATTCTATGATTCATAGTGGATATTTTGGGACTTACCCCGTGGTTTTTTAATCCTCCGCATGGGAGGGTTTTTCCACGTTAAAAAAACCTGCATGTTGATTTATTTATTCTGCGTATATCGCTTCCATATTTCGACGGGTATCTCACGACATTTTTTGGCAAGCAATTTTCGACTCAGATTCGGGATTCTCCCCAACAAGTGGTATTAGAGGAGGTTGGTTCATGCTTGCAGTTTAACGTGAGGATTTTGGAAGCTTCTAAGAGGATCGCAGATGTGTGCGTGGAGAAGAATAATGTTTGGAAATTAAAGCAGGTTGAGAGTGGTGATGCACATATCTGCTCATGGGATGTGGAGCAGGAGGAGCAGTTTATTCCCGCAAGTGCTCCAGATTATGTGGGGGAGCTGATATTTTTTTTATCAGAAGTGCAAAAGGACGTCGTCATATTTTCCACAGTTGATGATGGTTGGTGTGATACAGTCATATTTTCTTTCCATCTTAGTTTTGTTGGATAGTTTCATTCATTAATGTGATGAAGGGGGAGATTGTTGAGATTCATCACATTTATTGACGAGAGGAAAATCACTAATGGAGGGATTCATCACATTTATTGATGAGAGAGGAAAATTATTAATGGAGAGATTTATATCACCATTAATTGATGATTTTCTACCAAAATTAATGGATATTTAATTCTCAATATTAATGTATGGAATAATGGATGTTGACTGCATTAATTGATTATTATGGACTTCGTGTCTATATAAGGAGGATGCAGAAACATATTTTTTAGAGAAAAAAAGGGTGTGCCAGCAAGATGTAGCCGGCAAGGGAGACCCGAGAAGGGGTTGCCGCGTTTGCGGTGGCCCGTGTGGCACGACAACGATGACGCGTCAGCGTTTGACAGGTGCGGTGTAGCAACAACACAATTGATGATCGGGGCCACGTATCGAAAGTCTGCCTGATAGCGGTGATCAGGTAGCGTGTCCCGATTGTAGATCGACGGTACATCATGATGGCGAGATCATTCAGGTGTCGCAAGCTGGTGCGAGGCTGACGCATGTTCGGGTGAAGATCTCTGAGGTAGTGACGTTTCGTCGACAGAAGGGTGACATTTTGTCACAGATTTATCTTCCGGTACATGGCGTCAGCGGGATGTTTATCAGAGAGATGGAAGGGGCGTATCGAGGTGTGGTTTTCACATAGCTCTCTTTTTGTAATCCAAGTTCGGACATTACTTGGATTCTTGTATTCTCTGATTCATAGCGGATATTTTGGGAATTGCCCCGTGGTTTTTTAATCCTCCGCATGGAAGGGTTTTTCCACGATAAAAAAACCTGCGTGTTGATTTATTTATTCTGCTTATATCGCTTCCATATTTCGATGGGTATCTCACGACATTTTTTGGCAAGCAATTTTCGGCCCGGATTCGGGATTCTCCCCAACACACATTCCCCTTTCCTGAGGTGTAGAAAATCTCAAAGTCATAGTCCTGAAGGAACATCATCCACCTTCACTACCGTAAGTTTTGGTCCCTCTAGGAAAAGATATAATTCAAAATTTTTTGATCCGTGAAAACTATGAAGCGCTCCCCGATGAAGTAATGTCACCACAACTTTAGTGAAAAAACAACATCCGCAAGCTCCAGGTCATGGGTGGCATAATTACACTCATGAGGAAACTATTGTCTAGACCCGTAAGAGATCACCCATTGTTGTTTCATTAGCACACACCTGAGGCCTTGTCCTGAAACATCAAAGAATAATTCATACATCGCCCCTTCTTCTGGAAACCTCAGCACTGGGGCACTTACCAAATTCTCCTTTAGATAACTAAAGGTTTCCTGGAACTGCCCATTCCACGTGAAAGTCTGGTCCTTCTTGGTCAAAGATGTAAAAGGTTCCGCAACTCGAGAGAAGTTGGGAATGAACCTCCGATAGTAACCTGCCAGTCCAAGGAAACTACGGACCTCTGAAACGTTCTTGGGTGTTTCCCGAGAAACAACCTCCTCGACCATCGATGGGTCCACCGCTATTCCCTGCTCGGACACCACATGCCCAAGGAAGTGCACTTCTCGTGTCCATAACTTGCACTTGGACAACTTCCCATAGAGTTGGTTCTATCGGAGGACTTCTAAAATCATTCTTAGGTGCTCATCATGATCCTCCTCTGACCTTGAGTAGATCAGGATGTCGTCAATAAACACGACTACAAACCGATCTAGGTATTCCCGGAAGATGGAGTTCATCAGCCCCATGAACACACCTGGATCGTTTTTAATGCCGAATGGAATGACCACAAACTCAAAGTTCCCATATCTGCCTCTGAAGGCAGTCTTTGAGATGTCACCCTCCTTCACCCTTAGCTGGTGATATCCCGACCGTAGGTAAATCTTTGAGAACCACCCTGCCCCTTTTAACTAGTCGAAAAGGTCGTCTATTCTTGGTAGAGTGTAACAGTTCTAGACCGTTACCTAATTCATCCTCCGGTAGTCTATGCACAGCCTGAGACCACTATCTTCCTTCTTTGAGAATAAGACTGGAGCACCCCAGGGTTACGCACTTGGTCGAACAAAACCCTTCCTCATCAGGCCGTCAATCTAAATATGCAACTCCCACAACTTGGAAGGTTTCATTCTGTAGGGAGCCATCGAAATCGGATGGGCACTAGGTTGTAAGTCTATCCTGAACTCAACATCACGTCGAGGGGGTATAGTCGCCACCTCCTCAAGGTAGACGTCCATAAAATCACTGACAATTCCTGGGACTTCCACCATTTTTTCATCCACCGACTCCACTGATAGTTTAGCTAACAAGGAAAGGAGGGGATCTTCTCGCCTGCTGCTTTTCTAGAAACCCCGCTCGACAATGAAAGTTACACGTCGGCCGCCCAAATATGAAAACGCAACCCATCCTTGGAAACAGTCAATGATGGAACATATAGATAACATTCAGTAAATTCCTAGGATGACATATTATGGATTTATCTACAACAGTAGAAGATCCCTGATAGATTGATTTGGCCCTAACATCAGTTTACACCCTCGGAAATCATAAGACAAGTCGGTCTGACCTCTGACTGGTGTGCTCAGCACCAGGGGCACTGGAAGTCTCTCAGTGTCTAAACCCAGAGCACAGTCCAGACTGGGTGAAACAAAGGAGTTCGAATCCCCTGTATCGAACAAGGCATAGGAAAGATTACTAAACAAGTTGATCATACCTCGAACGACTTCTGGCCATGCTGGAACCACCGCCTCTGCGGCATGAAATTGTCCATGCCTAGATCCCCTACCTCTCAGCTTTCGGAAACCTTTCCCACCACGCCCTGGTCAAGGTCCCTACGGGGAATCCTGAGGTCTCCCTCCTCCTACAACTCCTTCCCCCGGAGGAGCGGGAGCTTTCTTCCCCTACTGCTACTGCTGAAAGGGTCTAGCTGGAAACTGTTGCTGCTGAGGTGGGAGCTGAACCTACCCACCCTCTCTATATTGTACTCTGTCTGGGCACTGATTTCGAAGGTGCCCAAAGCTTCCAGAGATGAAGAATCTCAGCCTTGGTCCTAAAAAGAATGGGCGAGGTCCAGGAGATTGGAACTGGAACTGCTGAGGCATGTTTCTTGCTGGTCGAAACATACAGGGTCCCGATGTTGGAGGCCTGTTGCTGACGGTTTTCCCCTTCGACGAGCCCAATTGGATTCCCTCTCGTGATACGCCTCCTATGGTGTGCATCCTTTCTACCACTTCAGCTTTCTTTTGTACCTCTATGTACGTAGGTAGGGTGAAGGGAGAAACAACATACTGAAGAGAAGGTTGAAGAACCTCCTCTAAATGTCTCGTCAGAGACTCCTCATCTGGAAAGAGGTATGGAGAAAAGAGGAGGAGATCCTTTAACTTGATCCCCAACTCTCTCACTGACATGCTCCCCTAAATGAGGTAGAGTAACTACTATCTCTTCTCAGCCTTCATCATTGAAGAAAATGAATTCCGCCCGAAACTCCTTCTCAAAGTCAACCCATGTAACCTCAGTCTCCCTCTTCTCCCCAAGATAAAGTATCCACCACTTACGCACTGCTCCGCGCATCTGGATCACATCCAGAGGAACCCAGTATTCCGTTGTAGCCCGGATCAAGCTAAAAGCTATCACCAGCTCCTCTAGACAGCTCTCTGTTTCCATGTCTGAGATGCTGCAGTCGTACTTCCTGAGGGTATTCCGCTGAAAGGCATGAAGCATACTATACCACTAATCATCTTCCTCTTCTTAGTCAGCCCTCTGTCGATCATCCAAGTAAACCTCCTAGGCCTCGGTCTCCCACAGTACATGTGGTCATCTCCCATGTGCCATAGCTGCAAGATAAATAATGAATGCCTAAGCCCGAGTAGTGTAGAATATTGTTCTTAAATTTTATTAGACTTCCCATTCATTCTAAATTCACAAAATACCCATGAAACATAATAACACAAGTCATTATGTCGCATGTAAATTCCCTAGGTTCTCTACCCTACAATCATTGCGGCCTCACTTGGTTGTTTGGTAGTCATAGAGTCCTTTCATCAGATCACAGGGGGGGGCTAAAATTAGGTGTCCTAGATGGTTTTCCCTGACCTAATTCAAGCATCAAGGTCACCCAATTCTGTTGCCCTACCATCCAATGCAATCCTCACTGTGCCTAAATCCAGACCCCATCCTATCTCTCAACCTTTCTCTAATACCATTATATCATGACCCGCCTTCACCAAGATGAGGGAAGGGATGGCAGATTGCCAGACCCTTCCTTCTTCAAGTTGAAGGAGAGATAATGACCCTCGAGACCCGCCTTCAATAGGTCCAGGAGTGGCTACTAGCACCAAGGGTATAGAATTACACACAAGTTGGAAGGAATTACCCTTTTTCATTATTAGGATCGAGAGATAAGATAGTAAATCCCAACAACACCAAAACTGGGAGTGAGAGTAAAGCCAGAAGAAAACCATTCCCACAGGCATGTTACAAAATCAAATACCACAAAGTACAAGGAGACTACAAAGATAAAGTACCAAGAGAATGAAAAACAACAACTACAACTATCCCAACGTCTGAGCGAGTACGGCCCCGCACGATCCATGATGTCATCCTGGAATCCTGAAAGCAGTTTTATATATGTAGGGTGAGCATACAAGTATACTCAGTAGGGCAAACCAGAGACTCTCGTGCACAAGTGGGGATACATTCTTATGCCCCATGGAAAAAAGAGATAACCAAAGCACCTAGCAAGGAAAACAATCCACCCAGCCTCACCAAGGAACACTCCCCAACTAATTTAGGTCTTGTAATTTAGAGTAATATCACATCGACGTTTGGGTACCTAGCGCCACTTTCCCACTGGTTATTGAAGACATCCTAGGAATCGAACCAATCCTGCCATTCTCACCACAATCCCACCGCCACACTCGCCCACACACACCTTGGCCACAACCACACATCCTACCCACAAACACCTAGGTCACAACCACCATGCATAACCATGCCCCAAAAAACATGGTCCAGAACAACTACTGCCATGACCGAAGACACCTTGGCCTCATCCCGAAGACTCTTGGGAAACAACCTGCCTGCCCACACCTGGGCCATCCACCACAACTTCCCTGCCTGAAGAATCTTGGGCTATAATGGACCTCATGATGTCACAGCCATCCAGAAGAGTCTTGGGATATTCAAGAAAGGGATCAAAAAAGGATCTAACAACCAGTCACTCATAGGAGTGTTGGGAAAAACACCCTCCCCCAGGAAATGGGGGTGTTCGGAACTAAGTTCTCAACATGGGTGGGGTGCGGATAAGAAACACAAAAACTATAGATATATGTATAGGTAACAAGCACTCATCCCATACAAGGGTTTCCAAAGAAAAACTAAGCAGAAACACCCTTGTTACAATTCATTCATAAAAGAACCGTACAACACTCACGACCAAGTCACAACTCATTCCCAAAACAAATTCCCCATTTTAACCATTCTTGCTTTCATGTTCAAGTGATCACATTTAGGTGAATTATACACTACTGGGAACCTAACATGCATAACGACAAGCCAGGGAAAGAGAAATAGCAAAACAAAAATTTAAGCATTTACACTCGGTTCTCTAGTAAAGTCACAACAACAAAGGGATCTGTGAGAACCCTCAATATAGTGGAACCAAACCAACCACCGAGATACAGCCCGACACACCTTTAGATTCACAACCAACAATTGTACCACAATAGAGGATCTCATCCTCATCCATATCACCCTATATGCATCGAGCAGAGCAAAAAGACATGCCATCAAGACAGAACAAGGATGTTTCCATACTCAAGTACTTAATTCACTATGTTTTTCTTCTTTCAGTTTGGTTAACTGGGGTGATCACACAAGGTGTTTTGTTCACTGGTCATTAATTTAATCGGGTGAGTTTATGTAATTATCCAAATTCTCATGTTAGAGCCATTAAATTATCACAGAAGACAACGGTTTGTTAGTGTGCAAGGAAACACCACCAACAACCATGATTTTATGTTATCATAGCCCATGGAATTCACAACATATATAAATTATAAAAGTATAGAAGAATTGTCAAACGCACCCCGTCATTCTTTAATATTATGTTTATTATCATTATTAATGTCCGATTTTGTCCATTACCACATAAACAGTAGTGTACCCACCCCGCAAGATACACAGTAAAGAGAGACGAAGGAAAAACCTTACCTGGATGATTAGGGATTGATGTTCTCCTCCATACGCCAAGAACAGGGGATGCACGACATGTAGGGGAGGAATGTCGGGGATTCTAAGGGTGATCAGAAAAGCATCAGCATAGGTGCACCACTTTCCTCGGGAAGGGGGAACTCAAAACACACCAGGGAAAAAGGAGAGGAAAGGAGGAAAGAAGAAGAAGAGATTCCAATGTGATATAAGGATGAGATCCGATTGTCACGGAATATGGAATTTTGAATGTCTATAAGGTCGGATCGTGGTTCCACCACGCGGTTGGGTGGTTACACTTGACTGAATTAATTGTTATTTAATGATTCCCATCGAAAAAAGGTTGGTAACAGCTGCGACATTTAAAAGGTTTTTATATCAACAAAGGGTCATGTTACGCAGACACACATCTGGGTCCTTTGAATGTCACCCCACTCTTAGGAATTTTGAACATTGATTACGGGCTAAAAAGAAAACATCCTTGAACTACTTGAAAAGGTTAAAAAGAGCTAAAAGTTGTGTTATGGGATAACTGTAGATGAAAAAACCGAAAAGTCTGGGTGACATCGATCGATCGTACTGATCGTGCCACACACCGATCGGTCGCACTGATCAGTCGTACTCTGATTGGTCGCTCCCGATCGGTTGAACGCCGATCGTTCGCACACCGATCGGTCACACGCCGATTGGTCACATGCTAATCAGTTGCACACCGATCGGTCACATGCCAATCATTCGCACACCGATAGAGCGTCCTACCACGGAGACGCCACCTTTAGGATCTGGATTTTGGCAAAGGGATGGACCATGAGGGTATGTGCCACTACAATAAAAATACCACTAAATGTTTTTATTTATAAAATTAACAGTTATGGAGAAAAAACATGAAATATAACATATGAAAATTTATAGTTATGTATATCTTTACTTAGAACAACATAATTACAAATATAAACCTATATTGTAGTCATTGTGTTGGATCTTCCTTAATCCCATGTTCTAATAGATTATTGGTGTTGAAATTTATCATATCCTTTAAATTTTTGAAATTGTTTGAGTATTTTCCATATTTTTCACATAATAAACATTACAATACTAGTATATCTATTGGAATAACATTATTTCCCCCCTAATATATTATTTTTCCACATATAATTATGGTTCAATGTCCAATTTTACCTGAGATAAAACATCACCGGTTTCCTTTGATACATCCCCCATGATTTTTGTTTCTACATTTTTAACAAGAAGAATATTGAATCTTATATCTTCCAAAATCTTAATAACATAATAATTTATGAGGATCCATCCTAATATCCATTATTGTGTTTATTACAAAGAATATGTTCACGTTATTAATTGTATTTCAGGATTTCTGGTTCGATATAATAATAAGTAATCTTAGTATATCTCCCATTTTGATGGGTTGTTTATTGAAGTAATATGTAAATTATACCTCACACCTATGGTGCCTTCTAGTTACATCCCTCAATAAAACTAAAAGGGGTTATATGTATCATGAAACAATAACATTAATGGAGAATTATTATCATTATAAAATTAATTGAATCGTAAAAAACTATTCTTTTACAATATAATTTGGTATATTGTTCCTCTATTTCAACCTATATCAATATTAGTTTAACCAATTGTACTTTATGTTGGTATATATTACAAATTGAATCATAATCCAACAATGTAACTAGGAAATCAATCATATATAGCAGTTCATAAATATAATATGATTAACCAAATCATATACCAGAATTTGTTTTAGCCAAATGTTCAGTCTTAGGCCCACTCGTTGAGCATCAAAGTGGGGATCATGTCAATTCTCAACCAAACATTTTGGGGTAATGAAAACTAAGTGTATCTATTAAAAATATAAATATATATTCTAGTATCTAGATAGTGATTTATTATGATAAAACCAACCTATTAAATTCATTACAAATATTTTGAGATATCACTCTATACATAGAATCATATATAGGTATTTACCAAGGTGATCTGAAAATAATAACAAATGTAACTAAAATAATCTCCTAAAATAACTAAACTTTACTCTAATACTAACTATATACACCCATGATAAAAATAAATAAATAATAAATTGATACCATGGTTTAATTACTATATCTAAAAAATATTATAAAAACTCAAGGACCTAAAACATTTATATATTTGAGAATAAGTAGAAAAAAACTCTAATTATAACACAATAATCATTTCTCCAAAATTAATATCTTAAATACCACATTATAGATATGGATGATGATATAATCCCCTCTATTACGTGTAGAAATTAAATTTAATAAAGTGGTGATCTCAAATGTTGTGTAAAGAAAACATATGAACTAGTTAGAAATTTTTGGTTAATAAAGACGAGTGAAAACATAATAATTGAAGAAATATAACATAAAATAATCACAATATCATTATAGACTATCATAAACATGATTTATAATTGAGGATCATGGAATTGAGTCACAATATAAAATAAGTTTCTAGAAGTATTTAATGAAAACACAAAAAAGTACAAAAAACAAGAAATCATAAAATATGAAAGTAGAACATCTTCGAAACATGTAATATTATAACTAGTAGGCATATCATAAAAATAAATATGATTTTTAAGAATTTAAAAAATAATAATAATAAGACAACATTGTGAAAAATTCCAACAAAGTATATCCTTTCATTTTTGTGAAAAAACCCATGTGTGTTGAACCTTTATATGATATGAAATCCCACGAATATCCAGTTTTTATTTTGTGAAAAAATATAAGTATTTTCAAATTTCATTATCACATGATATATAAGTCAACAACTAGTTCATTAAAGAGAAATATTGGACACTGTCCATCATCATCCATAAATATGAGTTCGACATATAATCAAAGGATTCATCTTATAATAAAGAGCACATGAGAGGAAAATTGGTTTCAAAACTTTTCAAAATGGTGTCACAAAAAATTTATTATTTGATACAAAAAATTCAATAAAAAAATAATTATTTAAGAAGAGGTCATATTGGGTGATTTTCGAACCATTACTCGATTATAGATGAATCCTTTGAAAATGGATGGGAAATCAAGAAAAAGTATTTTTCCTAAAAATAATTATAGAATATAATATAATAAATAAATAATTTTAATTTTAATTTATAAAAACAATTTTTTAAGATTAATAAAAGGATTTTAAATAATTTAATTCAATAAAATTATGATAAAGTTACATTTATAAGAAATAAAATATATTTAAAATTGTGTATAATAAGGGAATAAAATCATATCATGGTAAGGAAAATACTTTTATTTATTTTTAAAAAAATTATTGAAAACTTATATATTTTTAATGTATAATAAAACCATTGTTTTGAAATCAATAATGGGGTATAAAAACATCAATATAGTTAAAAACCATTTTATTTTGCACAAATGAATAAATAAAATTAGTTGGAAGTAAAAACATGTATATGGATGGACAACACATTATAATAAATGTGAATTAAACCAAATATAATTAAGTATTAAAAATTAATAGAATCAACAAAGAGGAATAATTTAGAATGAAAAATTATTTCCCCATAAAAAAGGTGACACTATCATATATACACATCATATGAGATAGTAAATCAATATTAAAAAATATTGTCAAAGAAGAGTTATCATGACATAAAAAAGTATTTTATTCGTGAAAACCCTTTACCATTAATCTGTTATAGTCTAATATGATCAGACCTCAGATTAAAAAAACCAGCTTAATATACTATTTCAAAACCATATACATACAAAACGTAATTTATTATTTTTTGATAATCATTATTTACATGCATAATAGTTTTTTTTCATATTTTCAAACATTAGGTGTTTATAGTTTTGATCATTTGTACCAGTTTTATTGGAATAGTGTAATATTCAATATTCTACCAAATTTTATAATTCAAGGGTATTTAAATCTAATTTGATGTATTGATATAGTTATTTATGATGTCTTAATTTACCATGATGAGTGATTCACTATGATAACCCAGGCACCAGTAGCCCAAATCCAGTTTCCGACATTATTACATTGTTACTATGGATAATATTCCATTTAAAAAAGGATATATTAGTTTAATAGATTTCTAATATTGTAAACAACATAAGTTTTACATTACAACATGAATTTAAATTCATCATAGAAACTCATTGAGAAACATCTATAAACTGTTTAATTATCCATCCAAGTAATTCATAATACACATCATCACATCCTGGGTAAATATTAAACATAAAAAATGGGTGATATAAGATGCTCAGTAAGGGTAATTAATACAAATAATATATTATATAAAAAATAATGCATGGCTAATGATTAAAAACACATTACAGTAGAATACATTGTCGATCATAATATGATAAGAATAATATATGAGTAAATAATTCCATATAAATCATCACATGAGTTTGAAACATAACCCTGAAAATTATACTATCCAAATAGTCAAATGTATTATTAGTTACTAATACAATAATGAGAGAATTCATAATATCAGACAACATAAACTAACCATCAAGGACTTGACCAAAACAACCAAAAATAAATGGTTTTGCCCTCAACCCAATCCATATTTGTTTTATATCACGATACCTATAGATTATTCGTGGGTCTATAAAGGTCCCCACCCATCTCATAATATGTAAAATTCATTTTTATATGAATTGGGTAAAATGTAAACAACATATACATGCAAATAAACTTTATTCCACGAGTAACCATAATCACTAACCATTCTGGGCAATGTGGTGAATGGTATTAAGATAACACATCCATAGTCAAAATTATCAAAACAAAATTTAAAATAATATTGTAAAATATTTCATAGAATATAAATCAAAAATAATAATGTGATGACACTTATTGGGTTGAAGTAGATGAAAAAATAATAATAAAATCATCGAGGAATTCTAAAGATAAATAGCCTTTTTACTTCACAAAGAAGAGTTTTTTTGGAATGATAATTTTTATTTTAAATAAAATTATATTGTAAACCTGCATATCGAATAAAATATTTCAAAGGACAATGAAATTATATCTGAGGCATAAATGAGGTCAAAGTGTAGTGAAAATATGGAAAAAATAGTATTTAATAAACTTTAAAAATTGGCCACTTTAGTGCAGTTTGAGGTAAAATATAAAAGAGTTTTTAAATTGTAAAAAGGATTAATTATTTCAATAAAATATAAAATAAAAAAATATATTTATTTATGATAGTATGAATTATTTTTTAAAAATTATTGGTAACATGATTATGATTATGGATTATACTTGGAAATGGGTTAAAAACTGGATAGTTCCCATAAATCGACCATGCTTATCAAGAGGAATTGAAAAATGAACCTGGAAAAACATGTATTTCCTTATAAAATAATGATTAAATGATGTTTATATATTATATTATAACATATGTACAGAATTTCTGAATAATTATATATAAATAATGAACAATTACAATGGGGTAAAGGGAGAGAAAGTGTAACCCTAATTAAAAATAGAGGTTTAGGAAGAAACCCTTACCTTATATATGAATGTGTTTTATAGTTGTACATAACATCATGGATAATGAAATTAGATTAATTAATAAATTATCTAATATCCTATTCAAAATTAATTGTATTTATTTCATTTTTAAAAATTTCATTTATGGATTTTTTGATGAGATAAAATATTCAACTTCATCACTCAAGAGTGTTTTTTTGCTTGATTTTCACGATTAATTTACTTGTATAAATTTACGAAGGATTATGTAAAATGGAAAAAATTATAAATAATATAAATTATAAGTTATTATATAAAATAATTAACATTTATTTGTCATATATATTTTTATTTCATAATTTTTAGGATGATCGATTACATAGAACATTAATAATAATCATTTATATTTCTTTGGATATTTTTTGATCATTGTGAACATGATTTATCTTATTAATTATTATCATATATATATAATTTTTCTATAATCAAATAACCTTTAATATGTATAATAATTTTTTTTACCCAAATTATGGTTTTATAATCATCCTTGAAGGTGGTAATAAAAACTGAAGTTGCATCATCATCAGTGGTTGTAAATCCTCATATCATGGAGAATGTATTCATTTTTGAATAAAATAGTGGAGGAGAAGGGTTTTGTTGATAGGTCGTCCATTAAAATAATTATATTAATGTATATATAATATACTATAGTCTTCACACATGATTTTATAGAATATTTAAGGATATAATAAGAATATAAGAATTTAAACGAATTTAAATGATAATGAAGAAGGATTTATCTCATGAATTATTCTCCTTGAGAACCTCCTTAAGAAACATTGAAAAGGTATTTTAGTGAGACCAGAAATATCTGAATGTCGAAAATAGGTTTGGGAGAGTAAATAGACAGAATATATGAAATATTCAAGTCCTTTAAACTTTGTGGAGAAGCTTTAGTGACATGTGGTAATTATTATGGAGGAGAGGAGTGCTTTTTGATTATTTTAATCATTGGTTTATTATTTAGGCTCAAAGAATTTGATTACATTTATAATAATAACTAAATAAATTAAATAATGAATGGAATTTTGAGAATATAATGATTACAACATTCCTTACTCAATTAATAGTGTATTTATCTTGTAATTTATATATGCTTTAAATTATTATATTTCAATATTCACAAAAAAATAAACTACTTTAGATGAACCCCAAAAATCAAAAAAACAATTATTTGAGTTGTAAAATTCAAATATGAACTCCATTTTTTGAAAATAATTTTCTATATTTGAAAACATAATTACATAATTTAGATCATTATTTATTAAAAAAATAAAAATTTAAAATTTATAACTGCTTTTATAAGACTTAGAAAAATTAATTCAGATCTCATAAAATTATCTTAAAATCATATGTAAATAATATATTAATATATTAATATAATTTATGAGAACACTTTTTTTAAATTATTATATTAATTATCAAATTTTTAAATATTTATTTATGTATCACAAAATTTCTATCACTTAATTAATAATCTTTTTTTAAAAAAATTATTTACATATTCTCTGATATAAATATACTATATTTTAATTTATAAGAAACATAAATTTTCTTTATTCTATATTAAGTGAGTATTATTTTCCTTTTATCATATTTCTATTCTTAATAGTAAAATGTCTATTCCAAAAATAATATTTAATAGTAAATTATAGTTTTAAACTCAGTGTTGTGTGAAGCATAAAATATCAAAGATATTAAATTTGAGAAGTGAAATACAATAAAATATTAGTGTATTAAATTCTTCCCTCCTTAAGAAAATTCATCCTCAAAATTTATGTAATGTCACATGATAAAATTATTTGGGTGGTTCTTCATCAAAAAATCAACTAGTTCCTTATCCACTTCTTCAGTGTTTTGTTTCTTCCAAGGAACCAGTACTAGTCATGAAATCTGATTCCCCAACACGTACTCTATAATTATTAGAATTAGAATAGGTGTTTCAATATAAGATAACTTGGGTTCCAATAATATTCCATCAGAACTGAGGACATTCATTGGGTATGGAATGTAATTCTTTAAAAAAGAGATGTAGAACAAATTGTGTACTTTAGAAAGGCTAGAAGTAATTTTTAAACGATAAGTTATAGCTCCAATTATCTCTAGGATTTCAAAAGGTCCAATGTACCTCATGAATAGTATCCCCTTCATTTCAAATATTATAACACCATTTCATTTACATACCTTCATACTAACATGATCCCACACTTGAAACACTAAATCCTTTCATCGATTATCAGCATAGATGGGGGAGGGACCATCATTGTCCTTCAATGGAGTAGCCTCATCCTTCAATGGTTTTTAAATTCCGGATTTTCTCCCTCTTTTCCCTCAAATCATGCTCGGACCGAAAGTTCAAGATTTGGTCGATGGATGCCCTAACATATAGATTTTTTATGTGGAGTTCTTGGAATAGTGTACCTATTGAAGAATTCATTAGTTTCAAGATTTTATCAGCAATGTCCTTCAGTCAATTCATTCGATATATTCATCTTCAACGCTTGGGACTTGTAGGACATGGTGACTGTGGGTCTCCTATACAATCATCAAATTATGATACGTTTTTCATCGAAAGAAGACCTCTTCAAGGCCTGAGAAAGAGAACCTAGATGTTTTACTGGTTTCAGATATATGCTTCTTAAGTGGTCCTTAAATACACATATGAACCAGGATCCTCCATATATGGAGACATGAGTTAGCTTCCCTAACCTCCCCCTTCCCATTAAAAATTCGGGTGTCATACACATGCTATGAAATCTGTTGGGTAGGTATATGTGTTCTGATAGTAGAATCGATGTGATTTTCCACCATATTAACCCCCACACATGTATTGAAATGGATGTGTCAAGAGACCCATTTGAATATGTGTGGATTAATGTGGGCGTGGATTATCAATGCAAACAACGTGTCATCTAGAAAACCTTTACGAATTTCTGTTCAGGATGCAAGAGATTAGGTCATTCGCTGGAATGCATTCGTAAGGGGTCTTGGCCTGCTGTGATAAGGAAAAATGGCAGAGGCAAGGAGAAAGTTGTGCATGATGATGCTAAGAATCTGGAACAGAGGCTTCTAGCTTATTCAAGATCTCACGAAGTAGTTATTGCGGACAATTCTGGGAAGAAACTGCGATTAAACTCACCTAAACATATGGAATTGATGGCTTAGGACCTACCAATGATGGAATTGATTTTTATTAATATGAAATCGGACCTTGCCACCCCCCACCCTCTTCGCTACATCAAATTGATAGTGTGAGGGCGGGAGATTCGCTTAACCAGGTGACGGCGTAAGGGGTACTGTAGGGACTAATAAGTAACACTGTCATGGATCAGATGGTGGATGGCAAGGATAATGCCTCGGCCTTGATGCTTGAAATGCGTAGTGATCATCTTCAAAAAGAGTTTCATGGGACTGTTACGGAGGTGCCATTCTAGGATAGTACTGCGATGGTTTGTTGACACGTTGTAGTTGCTAGGGAGAGGCAGATTCTATTTGTATGTTTCCTTGTAATTCTAAACATTATGTTTTCTGAAATTCTCCTTTAAAGTGTTTTGATAATAAAAAAATTATTTTTAAGTCATACCATTGTCCATAAATGTGGTCAAACAGACAAATACATGAAGATACCTTGATTAATTGATGATTGTGAGGTTATTTTGTAACATCCCAGGTAATTAAAGAATAATAGTTATTTTATAATTATTAATATTTTTGAATTAAATATTAATTTTACTTTAAAGGGGTTTCTATGTTCGATAGCGTACCCGATATGCAACAACGAGTTTCTTTGGAATCTTACGTTGCACACTAATAATATAATATTATTATTTTAAATGGTAGTTAACTCTTAGCCATTATATTGGTGGGAATTAACAAAACTAACTACAATATGATTATACATGTTTGTTAAATGTATTTTAATTTATCCAATAAAATGTTATAGGCTTAAAATGTGAACGAATCTAATTTAAAGAAAAATTAACATTAAAAGGTCGATTTACCGCCTTTTAATTGTGAACCCTATTTAAATATATTTTATGTCATTTTTATATGTCATATTTGACCAAATAAATTTCTTCTTTAGAATGGGGACATCAAATTTTACTTTGGGTATTTTTTTTGGAATTTTTCTGATAAAGTTCATTTTTTAATGAATAGTGAATAATTTTGTATTTTAATTCAAAAGTTCATTTTAATCTAATTTATTTATATGTTTAGATTATCTTTTTAATTATTTTTAAAGTGAAATTAAAATATATTTTTCCCATTTAATCAAATTTTGGCCATTGAAATTAATTTCACTTTGATATTGGACAAAAACAAGTATCAATCTTTTGATAATTATTGTTTCTTAAAAACACGCTATTTGTTTTAACAATGGGAATTAATTATAAAATTAATTAATGAAAATTTTATGTTTTGAATTTTGAAAAATGGACATCATTTTTGAATTCATAATATCAAATAAATATTAGGCTTAATTTTTGTTATTTTACTGAAAACATTCAATTTTGGATGAATAGTGAAACTACATACTGGTAGTTAAAAAACTGACGTTTTCATTTAAATGAAATTTTACCATTTCTGTGAATTGAATTTCGAAAATCCGACATACATGGTTGTTATAAAGAAGTAAAATTTGGTTCATTAAGATGAAAATAATTTTTGGTGAATAGTAAGTTTTGACTTTTATTTACCGGGGTTAAAGGTAAATAAGGTAATTCAAGGTAAAAAGAATATTATAATAATTAAAAATTATCTTAACACTTGTCCAAACCTTATTGGTTGAGTCATTAATGGTCGTGGTCATCTTTGGGTCGATTTTGGGACCCCTTTGAGCCACTTGGGAGTGATAATGACAATTTATATTAATTAACTTAAAGTAAAGGAAAAAATGACACAAGCAAATATCTTTTAGTAAATTAATTTTTACAAGTGGTTCTGTAAATTATATTTTCAACTATAAATATTAATTAGAAATCTAAAACGATTTCCCACATCATGGTATTTTTTTATAATTTTTAGACATCAAATAAATTAAATTATTTATGACACAATAATGATGCAGTATTTACCTCATTAATAAATGATTTAAAAAAATAAGATTATAATGATTAAAATATTATCCAAAACCTGTCCAATTCCTATTAGATAATTTTATTTCGACCATGACTCATATTATCTTCAACTATAATGATTTTTGGACCATTAGAAACTGAATATCATTATATAATAAAATAATGTTTTCACACTTTCATAAAGAGCCCCTCCTCCCCCTTATAAAAAGAGACCATTACTAACCAATTCTTCACACCTCTCAAGCCATTTGGCTCATCCAAACTCTGCCCAATTAATCTCCCTACATCCCTTTCCTTCCCCTATAAGCCTGACCTTAGGCAGAAGGAACTTCAAGAAATACTTTGGTTCAAACCAAAGGTAGTTACCCAAATTAATGGTAATGGTTTCTCTTAAATTGTTTTCTTTTATTTTACATCTCCAACCCCTAAACTCTTTTTATTCCATTTTTTTGAAACAACACCAGTATAATAAATATACTAGGATGTTTTTATGAGAAGATTTTTAACTACACCTACACAAACCTCCATCTTATGGATAAATAACATAATGTTTCCATGGATGGCAAACTAACGCCTCACGAAACGATTATTGTTCAATTATCTCCTACCGCCTCTCATGGTGGCCATTATGATGGAACTGTATTTATATATGATATATATTAGTTTTATGTTTTCTTTATGTTTCTTTATTTTCCATTTATATCATACCTTTATGGTTTCCATAGTGGGTAAATACGATAATCTCATTTGAAAAAGTGTGGACTACCGCCCCCTCAAAGTGATGTGACTCATTAATGGATTATGTGGGTTGTATAAAGGATATATTTAATGATATTATATATGATATTATACTGGAATTATAACATACCTATGTATCATTATGTTTAAATTCTATTAAAATAAGAAATATAAATGAAAGTATCATTCATGTGTGCGTACGACTTACCGTCTCTATGAACGGTGCATTTCATTTCTCACCTCCAAATGTTATGTACTATTATAAATGAATTTATATACTGGATATATATGATATATATTATATCTAAATCATGAATACCATTCTGGATATAATGGACTATTGACTACATGGACAACTTGTAAGTATAAGGTGATCATTTTTTACTCCAGTACCAAATATTGACAAAATGAATGTTATTAACTTCAATGATTACATAATGTTTATAACATGGTAATAAGTGATATAAGAGTAATAATATACTTGAAAAAGGTAATTAATCAAGTAAAATTTAACTTTAGTTTATTATTCAAGAGATTAAAGAACGAACAGGTCAAGTTGGACACGAGGTAATGGACTTCGTCTCAATCTCCTTTCATTGAGACATATTTTGTTTTATACAAAACTTTATTTTATACGGTGTATAAACATGTTTGACCTATACTTTTATTAAAAAGTAATATTTTCTCTATGTATTGTTTTACTAAATGACAAAAATTATGTTTCTTTTTAACGTACGCAGTGACAACTACCTTTCCACCGCCGTGAGTATTATTTGATCTTTGGTTTCCTCAACAAGCTGTAATGTTTTCAAAAGAAAATAAATACCATATACTCTTTTATGTATTTTGGTATTGAAAATGGTTTTGATAATGGATTTCTTATGTCAATATATTTAAGTGATTTGTTGGTATTGAAATGTGGAAATGTTTTTATTCCTTTATATTTGTTGTATGTGTTATGATTTTATATTGGTACTTGGAAATTTGATGGGTGGTTACATGATAAACCAAATGAAGGGTAGTGCCGTGAATATCTAGATGGGTGGTTAAATTATAACCTCCAATGCATTTGGTATAGAAGTCGGCGTATGGCTATTCCATTTAGTGATATGTGTGGAATTCGATTGTATGGTTATTCCATTTAAGTATGTTTATGTCCCAAGTTACCTTTATGTGTTATGTGTTCTTGATTTGGGTTTTATGGTAATCTTTTGGTTACAAAATGGTAAGAAATGATCTTTTATTCAGTGAAGATTATTTACTACTTCATAAAGGTTAAAAGTGAAACTTATGATTGAGTATACATGGTTTAATTGTTGTTTTGAAAAACTAACAGTTTTCTTATTTGTGTATCTCTTACTGAGATTTTTATGCTCATCCCAAGTTTTGAAATGTTTTTTACAGGACATAAAGTGGAATAGGGTCAAGGATGGGATCATGGAAAAGTCATGCCGTCTAAAACATGGAACTAGACATGACTCTTTTTTTCAAAGAGTCTTATTTTATGAAAAAATGTAAACTCAGTAGAAGTGTCTACTTTGTAATATTTTGCAATGTAATAGTTATGGCCTAAATTTCTAAAACTCTAAACCTGAAAAGATCCTCAATGTTAATTATTCAATATTAAGTATGGTTAAAGGTCAGGTCCTTATAGTTGGTATCAGGGGTCGGTTTAGAAAACTTTAAGAGTTAGGGTATTGTTAAATTAATATCCATAAATAATTTATATTATTATTTAAATGATATATAATTTACATATTACCATGTTGCTTCGCCTATGATATTTATTTGTTAAGAATGGATTTTCGTAGAGGAAATAGAGCAGATTTTCTGGGAAGGCATACAGAGATAAATGACCTCCAAAATCCACATCCTGAGATGGTCAGAATCGGAATTGAAAAGTTTACTACAACTATGGCTCAGTTGATTCAGGTAATAAATGGTGCTTGTGTTTATTGATGATATTTTGGTTTATTCTAAAAGTAAATTGGAGAATGAAGTTCATTTAAAGGTTGTCTTGCAAACCATGAAAGAAAAGAAACTATAAGGGAAATTCAGAAAGTGTGAGTTTTGGTTACAACAATTTTTTTCCTTTGTAACACTGTTTCAAAAAAATGGTAGAACTGTTGATCCTGCAAAAACGAAAGTTGTTAAAGAATTTCCAAGACCCACAAATATAACAGAGATCTGTAGTTTTATTGGTTTGGCAGGTTATTACCGAAGGCTTGTTGAAAATTTTGCACGATTATCTATTTCAATGACTATGTTAACTCAAAAAGGTGTTAAGTTCATCTGGACAAAAGAATGTGATGATTGTTTTCAGGAATTGAAATTGATATTGGTGAATGCTCCAGTTTTGGAACTGCCATCCAGAAATGGTGAGTTTGTTATCTACAGTGATGCTTTGTTTAAAGGACATGGATGTTTCCTTATGAAAAATGAATAGGTAATTGTTTATGCTTCACGTCAGCTGAAACCACATGAGTTAAATTACCCTACACATGATTTGGAATTAGCTATTGTTGTTTTTTCTTTAAAAATTTGGTGGCATCATTTTTTTTAGTGAAGTGTAAAATATATACTGATCACAAAAGTTTTAAGTATATATTCACATAGAAATAATTGAACATGAGATAGAGGAGATGGTTGGGATTAATCAAGAATTGTGATTGCACGATCGTTTATCATTTGAGAAAATAAAATAAAGTGGCTGATGCTTTGAGTCAAAAAAGTAATACTTCATTAACCATGTTACGTTTGGAACAAGATCTTTTGGTTTTTGATTTTATGAACTTTGGAATTGAAGTTGTTGGTGTAGGAAATTATTCTGTTTTGTTTCAGGAATCAGTGAAATCATCTCTATCAGACAGAATAAAGAAAGCGTAGAAGGAAGATAGTGAGTTGCAGAAAAATGTTGTGTTGGTTCAGAAGGATAGTTTCCTGATTTTAATGGTGATAATTATTATGTTTTTAGATTTAGAAAGATATTATGTGTGACTTGTGATTCGTAGTTGAAGAATTCGTTGTTATGTGAATCTCATAGTTCTTCGTTTTCAGTTCATCCTGGAAGTACTAAGATGTACAGAGATCTTCGGTAGTATTACTAGTGGGATGGAATGAAAAGAGATATTGCAGATTTTACTGTGAAGTGTTTGACTTGTCAGCAGGTTAATGTTGAGTGAATTTTACCAAAAGGAATGCTTCACCCTTTACCGGGGCCAGAGTGGAAATGGGAAAATATATCCCTGGACTTCATTGTGGGATTACCGAAGACATCTCGAGGTAATAATGCAATCTGGGTTATTATTGATCAATTAAATAGATCTTCTCATTTTATTCCTATTAGAGACACTTTTCCTCTAGATCGACTTGCTCAGTTGTATGTTAAAGATATTGTTAGGTTTCATGGAGTTCCTCCTTCCATTGTATCTGATCGTGATCTCAGGTTCACTTCTAACTTATGGAAAGGCCTTCAGAAGTCATTGGGTACTGAATTAAATTTTAGTACAACATTTCATCCTCAATCAGATGGGCAGTCAGAATGAACAATTTAGACATTGGAGGATATGCTACGTGCTTGCTCGATGGATTATCAAGGAAGTTGGGACCAACATATTTCTTAGGTTGAATTTTCATATAATAACAGTTTTCATTCTGGTATACAAATGGATCCATTTGAGTCATTATATGGAAATCATTGTCGAACTCTAGATTTTTGGGATGAAGTAGGTGAAAGGAAGCTGATCGGACCAGAATTGGTAGCAGAGATGGTAGAGAAAGTTCAGTTGATTCAGAAGCACATGAGAACAGCTCAAAGCAGACAGAAAACTTATGCAGATAACTAGAGGAAGGATCTTTCTGTTGAGGTAGGTGATCATGTCTTTATAAAAGTTTCTCGATGGAAAAGTGTGATATGTTTTGGAAAGAAGGGAACGTTGAGTTCGAGGTTCATTGGAACTTATGAAATTTTGGAGAAAGTTGGATCAGTTGCATACAGAGTGGCTTTACCTCCACGTTTTTCCCAGGTACACAATGTTTTTCATGTTTATAGGTTGACAAAGTATATGCTAGATCCATCTCATGTTTTGAGCCCAGAGGTAGTTCAGTTGGAATTGAATCTCTCTTATGAAGAACAATGAGTCCATATTCTTCACCGTATAGAGGATGTGTCACGGAATAAGGTAATTCACAAAGTTAATTTTTTTTGGAAAAAACAAATGTTTGAATAGGAAACATGTGAATATGAAAATTCTATGAGGGATAAATACCCCCACTTATTTTGATAAGTGAACAAAAATTGCGAGGACGCAATTCCCAAAAGGGGGGAAGGACGTAACATCCCAGGTAAAAAATGAATAATAAAAATTTCATATTTATTAATATTTTTGAATTAAATATTAATTTTACATTAAACTGGTTGTTATGTTTGATAGCGTACCTGATAAGCAAAAATGAGTTTCTTTGGAATCTTACATTGCACACTAATAATATAATATTATTATTTTAAATGGTAGTTAACTCCTAGACATTGTATTGGCATGAATGAAAAAAACTAACTAAAATATTATTATACATGTTTGTTAAATGTATTTTAATTTATCCAATAAAATGTTAAGGGCTTAAAATTTGAATGAATCTAATTTTAAGCATAATTTACATTAAAAGGTCAATTTACGTCCTTTTAATGGAGAACCCTATTTAAATATATTTTTGGTCATTTTAATATTTTCTATTTGACCAAATAAAATTCTTTTTTATAATGGGGACATCATATTTTATTGTGGGTAATTTTTCGGTATTTTTCTGGTAAAGGTCATTTTTTAATGAATAGTGAATAATATTGTATTCTAATTCAAAAGTTCCATTTAATATAATTTATTTATATGGTTAGATTATCTTTTTAATTAGTTTTAAAGTGAAATTAAAATACATTTTTACCATTTAATCCAATTTTGTTCATTTGAATTCATTTCCCTTTGAAATTGGACATAAACAAGTATCAATATTTTGATAGTTATTGTCTCTATAAAAAAAAGCTATTTGTTTTAACAATGGGAATTAATTTTAAAATTAATTAATGACACTTTTATGTTTTGAATTTTTTAAAATAGACATCATTTTTTAATTCAGAATATAAAATAAATCTTAGATTGAATTTTTTGTATTATTCTAAAAAACTTCAATTTTTGATGAATAGTGAAACTACTTAGTGGTAGTTTAAAAAACTGCATTTTCCATTTAAATTAAATTTTACCACTTATGTAAATTGAATTTAGAAAATCTGACATACATGGTTGTTATAAAGAAGTAAAATGTGGCTCATTAAGATAAAAATAATTTTTGTGGAATAGTAACTTTTGACTTTTATTTACCGCGGTTAAAGGTAAATAAGGAAATTCAGGGTAAAAAGAATATTATAATAATTAAAAATTACCTTAACACTTTTCTAACCCTTATTGGTTGAGTCATTAACTACCATGGGCATCTTTGGGTCGATTTGGAGACCCCTTTGAGCCACTTGGGAGTGATAATGACAATTTATATTAATTTACATAAAGTAAAGGGAAAATGACAAAAGAAAATATCTTTTAATAAATTAATTTTTAAAAGGGGTTATGTAAATTATATATTATAATATAAATATTAATTGGAAATCTAACAAGATTTTTTTTACATCATGGTATTTTTTTATAATTTTTAAACATCAAATAAATTAAATTATTTATGACACAATAATGATGCATTATTTACCTCATTAATAAATGATTTAGATAAATAAGATTATAATGATTAAAATATTATCCAAAACCTATCCAATTCATATTGGATAATTTTATTTCAACAATGAGTCAACTTATCTAAGTCTATAATGATTTTTGGACCATTAGAAACTGAATATTATTATATAATAAAATAATGTTTTCACGCTTTTTTAAAGAGCCCCTCCTCCCCCTTATAAAAGGAGACCATTACTAACCAATTCTTCACACATATCAAGCCATTTGGCTCATCCAAACTCTGACCAATTAAGCTCCATACATCCCTATCCTTCCCCGAGAAGCCTTACCTTAGGCAGAAGGCACTTTAATAAGTCCTTTGGTTCAAACCAAAGTGAGTTACCCAAATTAAAGGTAATGGTTTCTCTTAAATTGTTTTCTTTTATTTTACTTCTCCAACCCCTAAACTCTTTTTATTCCTTTCTTTGGTAACAACACCAGCATCATAAATATAATATTATGCTTTTATGATATGGTTTCAAACTACACAAATGCACACCTCCATCTAATGGATGAAGAACATAATGTTTCCGTGGATGGAAAAATAACGCCTCACGAAATGATGATTGTTCGATTATATCCTACCGCCTCTCATGGTGGCCATTATTATGGCACTGTATTTATATATGATATATATTATGTTTATATTTTCTTTATGTTTCTTTATTTTCCATTTATATAATTCCTTTATGGTTTCCATAGTGGGTAAATACGATAATCTCATTTGAGGAAGTGCGGACTACCGCCCCCTCAAAGTGATGTGACTCGTTAATGCCTTGTGTGGGATGTAAAAAGGAAAGAGTTAATGATATTATATATGATATTATACTATAATTATAATATACCTTTGTGTCATTATGTTTAAATTCCATTAAAATAAGAAATAGAAATGAAAGTAGTGTTCATGCGTACGTAGGGCTTACCGTCTCCATGAACTGTGCATTTCATTGCTTACCTCCAAATGTTATGTACTATTATAAATACATGTATATACTGGATATATATGATATATATGATATCTAAATAATGAATACCATTCTAGATATAATAGACTATTGACTACATGGATAACTTGTAAGTATACGGTGTTCATTTTTTACACAAGTACCAAATATCGACAAAATGAACGTTATTAACTTAAATGATTACAGAATGTTTATAACATGGTAATAAGTGATATAAGAGAAATAATAAACTTGAAAAAGGTTCTAAAGAAATTAAAAATTAACTTTAGTTTATTATTCAGGAGATTAAATAATGAACAGGTCAAGTTGGACACGAGGTAAGGGACGTTGTCTCAATCTCCTTTCATTGAGGTATATTTTGTTTTATACACAACTTTATTTTATACGGTGTATAAAATCCTTTGACATTTACTTTTATTAAAAAGGAATCTTTTCTCTACGAAGAGTTTTACTAAATGAAAAAAAGTATGTTTCTTTCTAACGTACGTGGTGACAATGACCTTTCCACCACTGTGAGTATTATTTGATCTCTGGTTTCCTCAACAAGTTGTATTGTTTTTAAAAGAAAATAAATATCATATACTCTTTTATGTATTTTGGTATTTAAAATGGTTTTGATAATGGATTAATTATGTCAATATATTTAAGTGATATGTTGGGATTGAGATTTGGAAATTTTTTCTTTCCTTTATATTTTTTGTGTGTGTTATGATTTTATATTGCCACTTGGACATTTGACGGATGGTTACGTGATAAACCAAATAACGGATGGTTACGTGATAAACCAAATGACAGGTGGTGTTGTGAATTCCAGGACGGGTGGATACATTATAACCTCAAATGCATTGGGTATGGAAGTGGGCCGTATGGATATTCCATTTAGTGATATGTGTGGAAGTCGACCATATGGTTATTCCATTTAAGTATGTTTATGTCCCAAGTTACATTTATGTGTTATGTGTTCATGATTTGGGTTTTATGGTAAACTTTTGGTTACAAAAGGGTAAGCAATGATCTTTTATTTATTGAAGAGTATTTACTAATTCATAATGGTTAAAAGTGATACATATTATTAAGTATTCATGGTTTACTTGTTTTGAAAAACTAACAGTTTTCTTCTTTGTGTTTCCCTTATTGAGCTCTTTATGCTCATCCCAAGTTTTGAAATTTTTTTCACAGGACATAAAGTGGAATAGGGTCAAGGATGGTATAAAGGAAAAGTCATGTCATCTAAAACATGGAACTAAACATGGATCTTTTTTTCAAAGAGTTTTATTTTATGAAAAAAATGGAAACAAAGTTGAAGTGTCTACTTTGTAATATTTTGCAATGTAATAGTTATGGCCTAACTCTCTAAAACTCTAAACCTGAAATGATCTTCAATGTGAATTATTCAATATTAAATATGGATTAGGGTTGGGTCCTTGTATATTTAGTTTTAATATCATTACCCCTTATCATAGTTATATAATTTATTTTTTATTAGTTTTATTTAATATAATTGTAAAGGATTAGATGAAAGAGTAAAAAATATGAAAACATTTCATAAATTGCATAAAATATTTTCCACATAGTATTCTTGTTTGAGATGATTGAACTAACGATGATCAATAATTTATCATATCATTAATAGGTTTTCTAATTTTTAATAAAAAATAAATTTTATAATAACAATTTTATTTATCCATCAAAAATGGTCACATGACCTTCCATGAATGTTATTTATTTAAATAAAAAATCAAATGAATCATTCAATGGTGGTGTTAGTGCACACATATGCAATGACAATGATTTACTCGTTAAATGAGTGGGGAAAATATGTTTCCTTGTTTATAAAAAAATCAAATTTATGTAATAAATATCATTATTATTTAATATATTAAAAATTAGTACCATCTTTGTAAGGTTTTTAAGGAAAATTAAACATGATGAGGTGTGGAAAAAGTCATCTTCACACACAAACGAATGTCATTTTAAATTTTCTTATGGGAAATACTAAGGGTGTTAAATGATTTTAAAAGAAATTAAAATAAAAATTAAGTACAATAGTTATACTAATATTATCATTTTACTATATATTATTGTAACATGAATATGACTACGTGAAAATACTAAAATATAAAAGGGTAATAGAGGTGGTGAAATTATACTAGACATCTTGGATTATCTTCCTTTCAAGGTGAGATAATCCCTTCATGGATGTTATTTTAAGAATACAATAACACCATTAATGTGTACAAAAATGTTTTGGATGTGTTTTTTCTGGAATTTGGGATGAAGATTGGTGGTTTTGGTGTGAAGGGAGATGAGGAGAGGAGTTCCCATTTTATTTTAGAAAATTGATGAATTTTTCTAAAAGTATGTACCATTTAAAAAAAATTGTGAAGTCACTCTAAATAAAATTTTCTCAAATAATATATATATAATGGGTTCGGGAATATATAAATACTAGATATCTTCAACCATGTTTTTTATAAAATAAATTCAACATGTTTCAATATTTTTAACAAAAGAATTAATACTTTTTTCATTTTAATTTTTCTTATGATTACTAATTTTTATCTTACACAACTAATTAATTCTTCCTATAATAAATATAGAACTTATTTATTAATTTTTAACATCTATTTATAATATTGATATTCATTTTTTGGGTTAATTTCTAAAAGTTGGAAAAAGTAATTTTAATATAATAAATTTATAATGTATTAAATAATTTTTATAAAAAAATTACTTTTGAGATAAAAAATACCAATAATAGGTCAATAATATAATTTAAAATTTATAATATTTATTAAATAATAATTATTGTTTCACAAAAAATGATTCATAACATTTTATTTCACACTTATATACTAATAATGGTATAAAGGGTGCAGTATTAGTATAAATGGTTTATTACAATATTCACCTAAAAATTATTTTTTAGAAAAATGTTTAAAAATTATCTTAAGTTAAATTTACATAAAAAATCCATAAATAATTTATCATTAAAATTCACATTCTAAAATTTATAAACATTATATTGAATTAAAGAAATAAAATATAGAAAAAAACAATTTTTATTATAAAAATTAGTTTACTATATTAAATATCATTTTTCCTATAAATTACCAATTAATATAGTGTTAAATTATTTTCTAATAATTAATATATATTTTTTATTATATCATAATAAGCATATTTTCTTTAAATAATATTCAATATTTTAGTAAACTTTTCCAAAGTCATATCCCTTTATATGATAATATATTTTTACATGTTAATATAATTATAATATCTAATTATATAATCCATTATTATGTTAACATAATATATACACATAATATAAGATCTTGTTATATTTTTTGGTGGAAATTCAACTACTATTCATCTTGTGGAAATCTCCCCGAGCTTGAATATCTCTCATATTTAATTTTTCATACTTCATAATTAATCAAATTCATCTATGAAATTAACAATGGATAACTCCAGTGAAGAATCCTCCATTATTAGATTATAATAATGGGATTCATAAAGAATAACTATTCTTCTACACGCCAATTCATCCAATATCTATTATTTTTTGTAGCATTCCAAATTCACTTTATATTAGCTAACTCAATAGTTATATTTTAATAATTATAATTTATAATAAAAATATATCCACAGATTTAATTTTATATTTCAATAGTATTTTAAATTTTATAATTAATGTAATATTTATTTAAGTATAAAATAGTGTTAAATCATATTTCATTACAAATATTTATAAGGGATAACCAAAGAATCTTTGGAGGTGTATTATAAATAAAATTAACAAGAACTAATTTTAGGTAGTCCAAGTGGTAAGTGAAGTTAATAATTTTTTGATAATGATTCCCTTAGGGAATATAGACCATGTTATAATGATATTTCTTTTATAAGTCTCTTAGTGATATTTATTCTCCAATTAATGATATCTTGGAAAAGGTCCTTGATGGTTTTGTTTCATATCTGATTTCATATATCAAGATATTGATTAATAAAAAGTAATTTTTATAGGAAGAAGATGATGCAATGGAATAATCAGTAACAAATAAAATGTATTCTTATAATAGACTCACAAATATTGTGAAATCTATGTATGAATTTATATTTCATTTTAATAAATAAATTTTTTTATTTTATGAAGAATTCAAAAGAAAAAATATGGGAAATATGTTTCTAATAATGTTTTGGAATAGGTCTTCCCTACATTATATAAGATTTATAAGATATTCATGGATGTTAAGTGGGACAATGTAGAATTTATATACAAAATGTGAAATATCAGAATTATTTATTATTCAGAACATAATGATGCATGGTGATCTGGTTGGGTATTTAAATAATGAATGAGATAACTTATTGATATCAACTATGTATGAAATAAATTCTCGCAATATTAAGTGACTTATGTTGTAAATCTTATTGAGAAATCATGATACTATACAACCTTAGTCTTCCATAGTAGTTGGGACTAGGAACCCTTTTGTATAGACATATGTTGAGTTTCTCATTTAATAGGGAACTATAAATACATTCATTAAAAGTTATAGATCATATAGATATTAATAAACACTCATATAATATCAAAACAAATCCAACAATATGAAATATTAGTTAATATTGAGTCTATTTTTTTTGTAATTTTAGGATAAAATATTTTTATAAAAACATAGAGGTGTAAATTTTTTGATTAACCCTCTAAAAATAACTGGTGGAATTCATTATAAAAAATATAAGTCTCAATCCCCCCCAAGGAAACCAAAAAATATGTATTCTATCCCAAAATGAACAATCACATAGATATGGATATATTACAACATCATGTAAAAGAATAATATTTATTTGAAGATTCTAGTATTGTTAAATGTTTGGACATATATCCCTATATTTCTTTAAAAATATGATAGGATCTAGTAGTACGATAATCCATAAATAAAATGGGAGAGATGTCGAGTTAATGATATAATCTAATGGTGTGAAGAGGATTAAACAATCTCTCTATCTACAAAGGAAAACATGGATATCTTTGAAAATTGATGTGATATATAAAACATGGTTAGTAACATCAATGATTAATTATTGAAAAAATTTACCTTTTATATTCCACTTATTTTTTAAAAGTTATAACCACCATAAAAAGATAAGTAGTTAATGAAATAACATGATTCTTCCTTGGTTTATAAAACAATGTTGAGAAAAAAAACAATGATGTAAATGATGAAATATAACCATGATTTTATACCCATCAGAAATAATTTAATTTAATTTAAATTTTTTTTTTCTCATATAATAGTATAAGATAACCAATAATATAATTTTAAAATAGAGTATTATGAAGGAAAAAATAAGACATTCAATCTGAGAGATAGATAAGTATAGTGAAATTTTGGTGCACATGCCCAAAAAACAAATTTAAAAGATACCCAAAAGGGAAACATAATGTTAAAATAATATGTGTGTGGATGTTAAAACTAGTGTAGAACCAGGTTCCGAATCATATGACTATTTTTACTTGATATGGAAATAACCAATGGAAAAATAAGAGTGTTTTTGTTTCAAAATGATAGTTGAATGAATGGAATCCCCATATAAATACAAGATAATGCATGATCCTATATATATTGTCATGAAATAACTTAAACTACCTATTATAGTTTTACATGTGTCCATTATTTCATGAGATTAAAGGAATTAATAATCACTAAAGGTAGTTGATAAGAATCTGAGCATAAAACAATGTTAAAGGGAAAGATTTCTCCTTATGAAAAAGTAATGAAAAAATGAAAAAAATACAACAATGGACGATAAAACAAAAAATTCATAATGAAAAAACTAATTAGGATAATATAACACAACATGACATGTAATGATTCCAAAGAAATACATCATCGAAAACATGACAAATTTCCAATCATGAAAATATCCCACAATCTATGTGAAACAAGTGGATCACATCTCCATCATTCTCCACCATCACTCCAATCATGTGAATTAAGAATACCCACCACATCTATGTGGATATTACCCTTCTCTAGTAAATGGAATATGATAATCTAAAAATTACAAAATGAAAATGTATAGTTTGATAAAAAAATATATCATATTATGATGTAACTAAATTTTCTAGTAGATATTCCATAAAAAATCATAAATGCTTAATTTTAAATAAAACCCGGAATGAGAGTTCTTGTTCACATTTATCATTAAAATATGTTTCAAACAATATATATGAGAGTTATATAAAAACAATTCTTAAATAAATACTATTAATAAAAATAAGATCATTAAGAAAAAAATCTATAATAATAAATGTGAAATAAGAAAATAAAAAAAATAAATCATGACCACATTCTATCTGGATCATTAGTTGTTTAATATTTGATCATCACACTACTCATCCAATCATCCATGGATCATTTTGTGTGTTCACATTACTAAGGCTTAGTCCCTTGGGATAGAATCTATCAAAAAATAATTTGGGAAAATCACTCAAAACATTGTATGAATAGTTTTTTTCATTATCAATCCATTTTTAGGGAGTTATATATCATATGTTCTTTTCTAACTAACCAGAAAACTATTCAGGTTCTCATGTGATTTCAATAAATCAATTAATCATGGGAAAATTATTTCAATTGAAATCATCATTCTGAATTCAATTTTTCTTTCCCATGTTACAAAATTCTAATTAAATTTCAAAACAAAATCTTAGGTTTTCATAAAGTTCACTCCTTTCAAAATAATCCTTTACATAACTAAATTTTTCTAAATTATCATAATAAATTAAATTCCACAAATATACTCTTATTCCAATACATGTTCCTCAAACACCACCCAAAATTGTTGTTGACTTTTAAAAAGGGTTTTGTTTTATAGAATTTGTTCCATTTAAAAATAAAACATCTGATGAACTCTATTAAAGAATATCAATTGAAAATTCATTTCAAATCAAAAAATAGGTTTCAGATGTATTGAAAATCTATATATAACAACCTAACTATTTTCTTATGATCAATTAAACACCTGAAACAAAACTAAAAATAGATATGTGAAGGGAATTATGATCATATATGAATACCTAGAATCATAATAAATTAATTATAAGTTTAGTTCTACTGACAATATGAGGATCCATCACTATCAAAAAATGATATTTGAGAAAAAATATTTATTCTAAATGAAGGATATTAAATTTATAGGGGAGAGAATAAATCATCCATAGACAGTTTGTTTCCTAGAGTGATGTGTTTTTATTATCGATTATCTTATATTAAGATCCTTTGAACGATAATGGGTTAGATTTACTTCAAATTGGTGGGATTTAGAATTTATATTAGTGGTTTGGAGTTTTAATTAAAATATAAATGGGAATAAAAAAATGTTCTCATGGTTTATTGGGTTAGGCTATAAATTTATTACTAAAAGTGAACCCTCACTATAAATTTTTAAGAGAGGAATGGTTTAACATATTTTCTAGAAAAACAATGAGCCAACAGTATACTCCTCCTTAGGAAACTGAGAATGGTATATTGTTGGTTAAGACGTTTAAAAGCCCATGTCCTAATAGTGAAATTCTCCATTATATCATGTTTTAATGTTAGGGAAAAGGGATGCATATTTTAATTTAAATATGAAACACACTGCATTTATTTATGAAAATGAAAAAAAATTATAGGAAAACCCACATGGTTTTCCTTAACATTGTTTTAACATTGAAAATAACCAAAAAACGTACATTTTTTTAAAGAGGATATGAAAATAATCTAAACCATGATAGAAAATAGGATGGTTAAAATAATTGTATATAAGTACCTGAATGAAGGTAATAAGTTGTTATTGTTATATTTTTGTATGGAATAAAAAATTATATGAGGCTACAATATTAGATAATCATAAAAAAATCAAACCACTCCGATTACCTAATTGAAGAAACTAATTTCTGGTATAAATATTGTTAACATTGAGAATAAGTTATTTTTGAAAAAAATTGTTGATTTTGAAAGCTAAATATGGTGAAAACCTGATGAGTTCTAGAAATTTTAAACCTTAATGAAAAATATTTTACATGTTGATAAAATTATATCAGCAATGTTACAAAATATGTGAAGCTGATGAATGACCCATCTTATTCCCAAGTCACCTTTTTTCTAATAATGGTAATTGAATGTGATAAAGGATATAGAGTATCCCACAAATAGGATATATAAAAATAGTGTGATCCTAATTGGGATTTATAAAAAATATATTATATCATTAAATTTGGTTGTCTGCATCAAAATCTCGTGAATTCAGTATGATTTCATTCTCTCATAATAACCATAACATATATATGTTATGATTATAAAGGGGGAATTTAATGACCTAATAATTCATTAATGAAAATTCTCCTTGATCTATTGAAATGTATTATAAAACATATGCACTTCCATGGTTTTATGTTTTCAGATTTTAAGATACCATTAAGAATTGTGATCATTACGAATATAGTCGTTGAATAGTGATCACATTATTAGTATAAATATATGGATTTAAAAAATCGAGTTTAATCAGATAAAGGAAGTAATGGCCTTGTCTAGTAGGCTTGGACCATAAGAAACCTATTTTTTAAAGATCGAAAAGGAGGTGGAGTCATTGGGCTTCACACTTGACCAAGCCCAATCTGAAATTGAATACGTTAAGCTAGACCAGAACTGCCTACAAAGGAAGTTGAAGTTGATAGAGATTACAACTCGAGAAATGTTATCTAAGCCACCCCAGGAGTATTTCACCATCGCGCACCTTACCCTAATGTCTTATGCATGTGTTTTAATGATATATGTAACAATACCCCTGTACTACGATTATGTACATTATTCACGTATAGAGAATATAGATTTTTTTTTATTATTGTTACTTTATAAATAGTTTTTAAAGAACAAATAGTATTTTTATTTAATATTAAACCAAGAAATATATTTTAATAAACTAATGGATTTTTGAATTATATAATATTTTAATAAAATATAATTATTTTTATTAATTTTCTTTTTATTAAATATAAATGATCGTATAATTTTATGAATGCAATTGTAATTTTTATTATGGTTTGAAAGTTGTTTTTTTCAAAATCCCATGTTTTTTAGATAAATATCAATTTTTATTTTAATAATGAAAATTAATATTTTTAGAAAATTATTTAGATAAAATTAATATTATTTTTGGAATCAGGACGTCGAAATTATCTAATAGAGAATTTTTCATAATTTTCTAAGCCAGTCGAATTTTTGTGTAAAAATTAAATTCCGTTTAAATATATAATGTGTTTTATGGCATCATAATTACCCAATAGTGATGTAATAAAATACTATAAACCTTATGTTCAGAAAATATATGTTTTACCCTTAATATAATGTTATTTTGGGTCTTTTTGATTTATTTTACAATGCTTTAGTGGACCATTCATGGATTATAAAACGTTTTGTCTTTTTAATTGTTTTCGTTGAGAGTGTGACTCCCCACCACATAAGCAACCCTATTATTTTCAGAAGTTCAGACATTTTCTATATAAAATATTTTTTTCCACTCCCCTTTGATAAAATCCATGGGAAAAAACCATGTGCAAAAACCATGGGCCGGTTTGTATTTATGATTAGTTTAATGTGTGGTGTCCCAAATCTAAATAATAATGAATTCCCTCTCATTTCCCATATAAACCAACACATGCTCCCACTTCCTATTCACTATAAGAATTTTTCGTTCTTCCAAACTCTTCCCTATACTATATATAATCCTCTAAACGTTCCCCAAGCTACCACAAAGTCTCTGTCAAGCCTCTTTTAAGCCATTAAGATCACACTTCCAAGTAAGGGATTCCTTCCATTCCCATTTATTCCATGTTTCGTAATATTGTTGTACCCTTTTATTTTCAATTATAAATGTTGGGTTTTGATTTCCCATCACCCCTATACTGTCTTATTTATTTTTTAATGATGAGATACCCATTTCTCTCTCATTGGTTCCTTCCATATATACCTATTACCATGCTAATATTCCGTAAGGAATGTATCTCTCCTCATTTACAATTAGGAAATTATTTTGTATTATGATTCTAAATTTCATTACCTGTGTTTGGACATGTATCTATATGACTCCCCTTACTGTCCATTTCATTTAAATATTTTGAGATACATCTTTCTCTCTCATCAACCATTTTAATTAATTCTTATATCAGGCAATTACGCTATAGAAATTGCACCTCAATTTTCCAAGCCAAAGTCATTGTGTTGTGAATAACAAGCTCATTTATCTATCTAGAGTATTAACCTCTATGAACATTTAAATATTGTATAAATAGTTTCATTTATTAATTCCACCCTCCTTTATCAAGGAATAAATGTTGATGTTTAATTAATCCATGTTTTGTGATCCATGTGGCACACTTATGCATGAAATTAAATGATTATGAAGGGTTCACCCAAGTAGTGCATCAATGCATTGGGTAATGTATAATATCGTGTTATGCCATGTGAAATGATTTTTGACTCATCATAATTTAAATTAAATGAGGGTTTACTCATGCTTCATTTTCCATGAGGGTTTACTCATGCTCCATGTGCAATGACCCTTGGATCATGCTAATATAATATTAAATTTTGTTACCACATCACCAAGTTATGATTATCATGATTTATCATGTCATTATTTTCATGTTTCTCTTGTGCTTAATTGGTATGACTATTTTCTAACATTTATTTTATTCCTCATTTTATTCCTTGTTTATTCCCTAACTGGGCTTTAGAGCACATCCTTTTTTTATGCATGTCCTCGGGTTATCCAATGAAATTCTAAGTAAGAGGGAATATGGTGGTCATGTAAAAAAGGTTTTCAATAAAGACGTTGTATTTCATGGTTTAAGTTGTTGTGTAATGATCCTATACTCCAAATACACTAGACCTCTTGATATTCTATGTTTTTTCTTGTGAAGTTTATTTAAAAAATCATGTTTAAGTATGTAATAAAGAGCAAGGTTGTTATAGTTCGTATCTAAGGATATGTTTAGTTATTTTTGGGATTAGGATTAGAAAACCCTAGTGAATCCTTAGAGACAATAATATTTATAACAAAAACATCTCTATGTTTTGGTGGGTATTGAATATGTGGTTTATCAACCAAATACATCCCTGTCAGGACACGAGCTGGTAGAGGAAACTCTAGTGCAGATGTACCTAGGTGGGAAAACCCCGACAAGGAGTTTTAGGCTTGACCTAGGGTATCCCGGTACACGACAGTGGGCCAATCTACACTCCTGGTTACGACACTCCCAGGGGATATGCATTGGTAAATTAACAATATTATTATGAACTATTATTAGGGGAATTAAAAAAAATCCCCTAAGAATATATGTTAGAAATTTTATCATGGATAACATAGATTGAAGTATATAGATTCATAAGTTTATGAAATAATTTCTATTTATAAGTCATCCGTTTTGTCTAGGGATTAACCTTTATGTGTTACCCCTAAAATACTTTTTATTCCAACCGATGTATGGTAATATGAGGACTTGAGATAACAACCGATGCGAAGATCAATGTGATGTATGTTCTAATAAGATGCCCAATCCGATGGGAGCAGTAATCATGAACTTTGTTACGATAATCTCTCAGTTAAATAAAGATTTGAATAGAAACATGGGTTAAAGGGAATGTTCAACCCTACCCCCCCCCCTAGAAAGAACAAGTCGCTATCGAATGGAGGGTGAAGTTATTCAATTTTGTACATTGATAAAAAATATGAAGCCTGAGGAGGAGATCGAGGTGTTGGAATGGAATGATTTCCAGAATTTTTTTTTGATAATTATTTTCTGCGCACCCTTCAGTATAAGATGGAAAGGGTTTTCCTTGCTCTCAATCAAATATACCACAAATCTATCAGAGATTATGAGGAAAACTTCATAAGGCTTGAATTATAAACATTCGTCTTAGTGATTACCCCTAAATTCAATGTTGACCACTTCTTTGGTGGGATTAAACCTAGCATGTCGAATGCCCTGGTGATCTGTTACTTCAATAACTATGAGGAAATTGTCCAATGTGCCCTCAAGGTCAAAATGTAGATCAATGAATCTTAGGGGTATCATGGGGATAAGAAGAGTAATGTGGATTTTAATTTCGGTGGTCTAATTGATAAATCCAATGGTGCTAAGAAGATCCAACACCCCACCTTCCAATAGTACAGAAAGAAGCCCCCCGGAAATTGCTTAAATGGGATAAGGAAATGCTTTAGGTGTGGAAGAGAAGGACACCTAGATATTAACTTCCGACAAGAAAAACCCATGGCTATGATAGAGGATAATAACCCTTCATTCGAATCTCAACACGTTATTCATTGATTCAACTACAATGAACCAGGACATCTTGCAAATCAGTTCCCTATGCCAATGGTTTTTGAAGGCTACTAACAACATCCAAGGCAGTAGGGGTGAGCTTTTTCCATCACTACCACTGAAGTGAACCCCTAAAATGATGTTGTCAGAGGTACACTAGTCATTAATTCAATAATAGAGAAGATACTTTTTTATTTAGGTTATACATATTCTTTTATATCCTAAATGTTTAGTAGAAGAAGCCCAACACCACCACAAATCATGTCTTTAAAGATATTAGTGAGTACAGAAAATGGTGTAATCATTTCATTTCCTGAATATAACTCCTTCCCATTATGAAATTCTTGGAATGGATTAACTTTCCCTATATATATCCAACATAAATTTTTGTTCAAGGGAAATCACTCTACATGTGGAGAATCGACCCGCGATTCTGCACAAGTTCAAGGAGGAAGATTAATCTCTTTTAGATCCACCATCTCAAGTGTGTATATTACTTCCCTATGAGCACACGTATATGGATCATATGATTGATTATATGGAGGCAACTATCCTTTAAGACATGCCTAGTGAGAGGGAATTCGCTGAAGTGTTTCTCGAGGAATTGCATGGACTTCCTTTTAGAATATATATTGAATTCACAAATGATCTTATAACTAGGACATTACCAATATCCAAGACATCATATAGAATGGCCGTTTTAGAGCATGAGGAGATGATGAAACAACTATAAGAGAATCCTCATAAAGGGTTTATATGCCCAAGTGCTTCACCATGGGGTGCACCAGTCCTCTTCGTCAGGAAGAAGGATAGTTCAATGCGCTTTTGCATTGATTATCGTGATTTTAACCAAATCACGATAAAGAAAATGTATCCCATAAATTTATTACTTGTTTTGTCAACTACATGTAGCATAATACTTCTCCAAGGTATATTTTCCATTTGGATATTATGAATTTATAGGGAAGACGAAAGATATCCCCAAAACTATTTTTCGTACATAATACAAGCATTATGAATTCCTAGTAATGCATTTCAGACTCACCAATGCTCTAGAAATATTTATGGACATGATGAATAGAGTCTTTAGAGAATACCTCGAAAAATATGTGGTAGTATTCAAAGATTAAATTCTAATATACTCTAAAACCTAGGAGGATCATGAGGAGAGTCTAGGAAAAGTAGTAGAGACCTTGTGAAATGAGAATATCTAAGAAAAGTACAGAAATTGTGAGTTCTGGTTGAAGGAGATCCCCATCGTGGGCTATATCATTACAAGAAACGGGATATCTGTGGATACCTTCAAGATAGTTGCAATGGATGGATGGTTGAGGACAACATTGGTAATAGATATCCATATATTTTTGGGGTTAGTTGTATATTTTCAAAGATTTCAGAGAAATTTTTCATGATTGTTCAACCCTATTACCAAGCTAACTCGGAAGGGAGTAAAGTTTTCTTGGAGGGATGAATGCGACGAAAGCATCAAGGAGTTGAAAAGGTGGCTTATCACTGTGTCCATGTTCACTTTACCCACCAGTGTAGAACTTTTTTTCATATTCAATGATGCTTTGAAGAAGGGTCTGGGTTGTGTTTTGATTGAAAATGATGAAGTCATTGCATATTCTTCAAGGCAATTGAAATTTCATGAGAAAAATTATCCAAAACATGATGTGGATTTGGATACGATGATTATCTCTTAAAAATTTTGGCGGCATTATATTTTTTTGGAGAAGTGTGAAATATATATGGACCACAATTGCCCCAAGTATACATTCACACAGAATGTGTTGAACATACACTAATGAAGATGGTTAGAGATGATCAAAGACTATGACTGATCAATCCATTACCACCCTAGGAAAGTTAACTAGGAGGAAGATGATCTAAGTACAAAGGACCCAGCGATTCTATCATTGATAAGAATTGAGAAGGATACAATCTTCTTTGATTTGATGAAGATGGACATGGGAATCATAATGAATGGAATATCATCAATCCTTTCACAAATTATATCTAAACTATCTCTTTTGGAAAGGTTAAAGGATGCTCATAAGGATGATGTGGGAATTTAGAATAATGTGGAAGCTATCAGAAAAGGGGTATAATTGGAGTTCAATGTCAATGAAGAAGGAATTATGAGATTTGGGAAAAGAATATATGTTCCATCATGTCTGGAGCGGAAGAAGGAAATTTTAGATGATGCACATAGTTCAAATTTTTCTATTCACCTAGGAAACAAAATGATGTATCAAGATCTCTAAGAGCATTATTGGTGGGATTATATGAAGAATGAAATTTATGAATATACATCAATGTTCCTGGTGTGTCAGAAAGTGAAGGAAGATAGGAAGAAGTCTAAGGGAATGGTGAATCCTTCGCCCATACTAGCATGAAAATGGGAGAACATCACTATGGACTATGTCACCGGACATCCAAAGGAAACAATGCAATTTTGGTTGTTGTGGATCGTCTTATAAATACTACACACATCATTGAAATTCGGTAGGTTTTCTCATTGGATCAACTAGCACGGATATACATCAGAGATGTGGTAAGGCTGTATGGGGAACCACTATCTATTGTATCCGATAGAGATCCAAGATTAACCTCTATGTTTTGGAAGAGTCTTCAAAATGATCTGGATACTAATATGAACTTCATTACAACATATCATCCTCAAACTGATGGCCAATCCGAGCAGACTATCCATACACTTGAGGATATGTTGAGATCATTCTAAATTGACTTCAAAGGATGATGGGATCAACATCTTCTTCTGGTTGAGTTATCTTATAATAACAGTTTCCGCCCATGAATCCAAATGGAACCTTATGAAGCCATGTATGGGAAGAGATGCATAACACCAGCCTGTTGGGGTGAAGTCATCGAGCGTAAGCTGCTAGGACTAGAAATGGTCAAAGAAACGGTGGAGAATGTGGAAACCATTCAGTAGTATATCAATCAAGCTCTGTGTCGTCAAAAGAGTTATAAAGATAACCATAGACCAGACCATGAATACCAAGTTGGAGACAAGGTATTTCTATGTATATCTCTTTCGAAGAAGGTTATGAGGTTTGGAATGAAGGGGAACTTAATTCCAAGGTACATTGGCCCCTTCGAGATTCTTGATCATGTTGGGGATGTGGCCTATCGAAGAGCACTTCCACCTACCATGGACAAAGTACATGATGTCTTTCATGTGTCCCTATTAAAGAAGTACATACTAGACCCTTCACATTTACTCTCTTCAGATATAGTACAATTAGATGAGGATATTTCATATGAGGAGCAACCAGTTATGATCTTAGATCGTACAGAAAAAGTTCTACGAAATTAGAAAATTCCACTTATCAAGGTGTTATAGAGAAACCACATGTTTAAAGAAGAAACATGGGAATCAGAGGATGTGATGAAGAAGATTTACCTGCATCTGTTTTAGTGTGGGAAAAGGAAATTTTAATGGAGAAATTTTATAAGGGGGGAATATTGTAACAACACCGTAATTCATTAATGAAAATTCCTCTTGATATATTTAAATATCTTATAAAACATATGTAATTCATTGGTTTTATGTTTTTGGATTTTAAAATGCCATAAATAATTTTGACCATTGCTAATATAGTATTTGAACAATGATCACATGATTAGTAGAAATATAGGGCTTTAACAAATCCAATTTACTCAGACAAAGGAAGTGATGGCCTCATCCAGTAGACTTTCCACATATGAAGCCCATTTTTAGGAGCTCGGAAAGGTGGTGGCTTCATTGGTGTTCACTCTTAACCAATCCCAATCTGATATTGAATAATTTAAACTCGAGAAAAACTTCCTATGAGAAAAAATGGAAGTTGATTGAGATTACCACTAAAGTAATGTTATCCAAGCCACCCCAAGAGTCTGTCCCCATCGCACACTATAACCTAAGGTCTTTTGCATGTATTTTAAGGTGTTATGTAACAAGACCCTAGTACTAAGATATGTACATTATTCTTTTATAAAGAATATACATTATTTTTATTATTGTAACTTGGTAAATAGTATTTAAAGCACCAATACTATTTTTAGCTAATATTCAACTAAGAAATCTATATTGATGAATTAATGGATTTTTTAATTAAATAATATTTTAATAAAATATTATTATTATTATCAAAATAATTTTTACCAAACATAAATGATCATAAATGTTTATGAATGCAATTGTAATTTTTATTATGGTTTGAAAGCTGTTTTTGTCAAACCCTATGTTTTTTGAGTAATGTCACTTTTTATTTTAAAAGAGAAAATTCACATATTAAGAAAATTATTTAGATAAAATTAATATTATTTTGGTAATTATGATGTTTAAATTATCCAATGGTTAATTTTTCATAATTTTTTGAGACATTCAAATTTTTGGGTAAAAAATTAAATACTGTTTAAATATATAATGTGTTTTATGACATCATAACGACCCAATGGTGATGTAATAAAATACTATAAACATTATTTTCGGCCAATATATGTTTTACCATTAAAAATGTTTTTTTAGGTTTGATTTATTTCTATTACAAAGATTTAGTGGGCCCTTCAAGGCGTATAAAACATTTTGTCTTTTTAATTGTTTTCCATGAGAGTGTGACTCACCTCCACATAAGAAACCATATTATGTTAAGATGTTCATCTATTGGACTTATAAAATATTTTTTTCCCAATCCACTTTTTCAAAAAACATGGGCAAAAACCATGGTCTCTTTTTTGGGTTTTATTTGTTTAATGTGTGGTGTCCGAAACCTAAATAATAAAGAATTCCCTCTCCTTTCCTATATAAATCCACCGAATATCCCTCTTTCACTTCCCTGAATGACTTTGGAGTTCACACAACCTCTTCCCTCTTCTATCTAGAATCCTTACAAGGTTCTCAAGCTCTCATGAATCCTCTCTCAAGCCTCTCTCATGCCTTTGTGATCACACTTCCTAGTAAGGGATTCCTTCCTTTCTCATTTTATCTGTGTTTTTTAATATTGGTATGCCCTTGTATTTTCAATTATAAATGTTGGTGTATGATATATAACCACCACTATATTATACTCTTTATGTTTTATTTATTATATACCCCTTTATCTCTCATCGGTGCCTTCCATATATACTCGTTACCATGCCGAAATTCCGTATGGAATTTCTCTCTCATCATTTACATTCAGATAATTATTTTGTATTATGAATCTAAATTGCATTACCTATATTGGGACATGTATATATTTGTATCTATTTACTTTTAATTTCATGTACATATAACTAGATCCTTATTTCTCTCTCATCAACCATTTTAATGATGTCTTATGTCATGCCGTTACACTGCCGAAAGTGCACCTTGATTTTCCAAGCCAAAGTCGTTGTGTAGTGAATACCATTCCCATTTCTCTGTCAATGGTATTCACCATTATGCACATTTACATATTGTTTAAAGAGATTAATTTATGAATTAATCACTTCTTTATCATGTAATAAATGATTATGTTTAATGAATCTATGTTTTAGGATCCTTGTGGCACACTTTTTCATGAAATGAAATGATTATGAAGGGTGCGTCCTGATAGCACTCCAATGCATTGGGTAAAGTGTAGTACCATGATACAACATGTGTAATGAGTGTTGACTCATTCTAATTCTAGTGAAATGAGGGTTTACTCATGATTCATGTGAAATTTGGTTTTACACATCCTCCATGTGAAATGAGCCTTGGCTCATGCTAATATCATGTTAAATGTTATTTCCACATCTCCATTTTATGATTATCATGCATTATCAAGCCTTTATTTTCATGTTTCTCTTATGCTCCATTGATATTCCTATTGTATAAAATTTAATGTATTCCCCATTTAATTCCATGTTTATTCACTTATTGGGCTCTATAGCTCATCCTTTTATTTTTCATTTCCTGATGTTATCCCATGCAATGCTAAGTACGAGGGAATGTGGTTGTCAGGTAAAGGATGTTCACAATAATGTTGTTGTATTTCATGAATTAAGTTGTTATGTAAGGATCCTAAGCTCCATAGACAGAATACCATTTAATCAACTATGTTGTATCAAGTGAATTATATTTAATAAATTAGGTTTAAGTATGTAATAAAGAGTAGGGTTTGTTATAGGGAATGTTTATCAAACAACATGAGTACTATCATAAAGATAAATGATTTTTATATATGTATTCAACATACTTGAGTCTAAAATTATATCTTTAAAATATATATGTGCATAATCCAATAATTTAGTTTTAGAAACATTTATCATTTATAGTAATAAATAAAAAATAAATTTTTCAAAACATTTCACTTTTTATTTTTTTAGTGGTAATACCACAAATAACTACATATTATTGTTTTTTAGATTCTTTCTATGATAAATGTGATGCTACTTAAGAATCAGTAGATTCATTATTTATATTGATTTCATAAATTAATATAAAATTACTGAGCAATGATTCGTAAAAAATTCATTCTCGAATGAATTTATTGAGATATTGTAAATAAGAGAAAGGTATTAGAGTTGGTAGTCTTGATTTTAAATTGGTACCAAAAAAATTTAAACAATAATTGATATAAAAAAATCACACTTATCTATTTTTTAGAAATCATATGAAGTGAAGAATACTTTATTAATAAGAATATGTTTTTATTGAAATCATTCTATATGGAAATCATAATAGTTTGTTAAAGATGAAGAAGAACATAACCTGAAAAATAAGTGGTGTCCACGCTGAATCAAATAATGAATGGGGGAAAAATAAAACATGAACTTGACCATTCTATAGAGGAGGAGAATATATAGATTCCTTATAATTTAATTCTAATTATGGTGATAAATATTAAATTTAATCATTATGATTATTTGGAAATAAAAAAAGAGTATGGGATATTTTTTATCTAATGGTGTTCAAATATTGTTATTTCAAATTGATTTTAAATCTATTTTTTTCAGTGTAATAAAATAATATATTTGAAGAAGATGATTTGGGTGACAGATTAAATTATGTAACTATGAATTAGATGGGGTGGCATTCATTTTTTTACAAGTGTAATGATAAGAAAAAGGGTACTTAGAATGACTCAATGGGAAAATTCTATTGTCCAATAACATCATATGATTTAATGGGAAGGATATTATGTCATGAAAAGTGTGGAAGGTGATGAAACCTTGTCATTAATAGTTTTATTTAATGGTGGAGATGGTAAATAAGAGTTTTTTACTAAACCATTACCTGGATAACCAATATTCCAATAGAAAAATCTAGAAAATCATATTGTTCAATTAGGTGATAGAGAACTAAATAAGATGAACCTATAATAGAGTTATCATTCATGTTTGATACTAAAATCAGTGTTTTTCACTATCTGGATAAAGGTTGATGTGGTTTTAGAAAAATCAGGTTTGAATTAATAAGAGATACAGCTGAGATGGATACAATTCCATTGATGGAGACATTTGAATAAGATAGGGAAGCCTAATAGATATTTGAGGTTCACTTAAATCTATTTTCAAAAATATTGTATGTCATCAATTGTTGAACATTCATATTGCGGTGATCATGTCACATTGATTAAAATTTTATGAAATTGAAAAATCATATGTCTTTTCTAAATAAATGTGTTCCTCATATGTATTCCCTGACCATAACATAACATTGGAATTTAAAGATAGTGTAATAAAATAGAAAGATTATATGAATATGTCTATATTCTGTTTCATGAATTCATAACATCATCACATGTCTTTGAGGTCCTCACGAAATGTTTCTGATTCATCAATCATTTTTTTGATGAGTTTTTTTTTAGAAGGCATTGAGAAAAAGACTTATAGATATAAGATTAATCCTTATACAAACAAAATATAGTTGTTTTCGTAACAAATTATGACCATAAGACCTCGGAAGATCCCAACAAATGTATTAAATGATATTTAAAAATTATAGGTTAGTACGAGATAATGAATTGAGTTTCTAGATTTCAAATATACTTTACATGAAAATAGTGGGTTGATAAAAGAGTTATTTAAAAAAAGGATATAAGAAGAATTAAATATTAAATAATTGTTTGATCTATGATTATGAAAAAACAATTATGTTTTTATTCATCAATGGTAAGAGATGATAAAAAAATAAAAAAATCAGTTTCAATATTTTAATAATTTTTATGATAGTAAATTTCATTGATTTTAAAATTGTGTTATGAAGTTTAGAATGTCATTAAAATTATTTAAACTGTGATAGAATCCTATTCTATAAATATTTGAAGGATGATTTCCTCAATAATTATTTCATGTTGGGTAAAATTAATTTATCTGGTTTTTAAAAATAATTTAGATAGTGGTCAATCAAATATCATCGGGTTAGTCAGAGTTACTATCATTGCGAACTATGCCTATATAAATGATGAATGAGAGGAATCAATTTATGTTGAGAATATAATTATGTTAATATACTCAAAAGAAGTTTTATATAAAATTATCTCAGAAGATCCAATGACGAATGAGATATTTCAATACCATAGATGAAATGATGCATTATAAATTTATGCAGGTTTTAAGAATTTTATGTTTATAATTTCAACAATAGAGTATTTGAGAAAGATGTAGCTGCAATTTTTTTTAAAACCATGAGACACTATAAACAAATGACTTTTAATTTAATAGTTTTTATTATGCACAATTCTGCGTTTATCTTGCATTACACTAGACACTCAGTTTATCTTGTGTTCCACTCAATCAAGAGATTTTTATATTTAATTGTGTATTCAACAAGAAAATCCAAACATAACACGAACCATGATATATATTAATTTTATAACCTATAATTTTGGATGGTTGTGTCTGAAAAAGATTATATAATTTATGAAAATATGGTGAATTCTCACGTAAACAATTAATTAGAAATGAATAACCCTTTGTGAAAATAAAAGGAAATATTTTTCTGAAAAATGAAATTAATGTTAACAGGTATTTTTTATAGTAATAAAATATAAAAATAGATCATGTTGTATTATATTAATTAAAATTAAATTTAATATATCCAATAAAATTTTTATTATTCATCCTTTTTATCTGTAAAATAAATAAATACAAATCAAATATTACGCTTAAAAACTGTATTTTTATAAAAAGTTTTTCTGCCTCCTTTTAATGGATAAACAATTATAAAAATAATTTTTTACAAATATTATAATAATTATTTTACTAAAAATAATATTTTTTTAATCAATAAAACAATACTAAATTTTGTTAAATTTTATTATTTTTCTAAAAAGTTTCAATTTGTTTATGTAAACTGAAAAGTGAAAAAACATTATTTAAAAAAATATTTTTTTCAAAAATTATTTAAATTGATAAATTTAATTTTTACTTTTTTAAAAATTCATAATTGTTAAATAATACAATGAATTAATCTAATATAGGTCATTGGAATTATTTTGAATTTTAATATTCAAGAAATAACATTGGGAACATGTAAATATTTATCATAAAATACCAATATTCTCACCACATCAATGAGATTAATGTTGTGTTAAAGTATTCCACATATGTAAACTAATTTTTGGAAAAATGGATTCCATATTTTTTTATCATAATAGTATATATTTTCTAAAAATGTAAATTAAAATTTTTACCATATTTATTAGAGAAAATACCTAAAAATTAATTATAGTGATTGAGGTGAACATGAGTTTACTTATTGGTTATACATTGAATATAAGACGTGAAAATGACAAAAAAGAAGTCCAACACCAGTTTTATGGACATATTTGGACCCTTAATATCTTATCATATAAATTTATGTGTTTTTGAGACACTTATACCTGAATGTGTCTCATATCATATGTATATAAAGTAAAGAGACAAAAATTTACCTCTTACATTAAATTTATATAAATCTTTTTGGGATATAGGAAAACTAAATAGGTTAATTTATAAATTCTTGATTGGAATATAAATAAATTATTTTAATAATAAAATTATATATTTAATTTTGATATATTATATAATTTCAATAAATTCTTAAAAAACACAAAAGCATTTATTGTTTAATTAATAATAAAATAAAATAAATGATACTAATTACATTAAAAGTGAGGAAAATAGAATGAATTTGGATGTTCAATTATTTCTTTAGAAGAAAAAATAATGATACATGGATATGTTGTTAATATATTATAATTCCATTATTTTCATGATATTTTTTAAATTAAACATAACTAAATAATTCCAAAATTGATACTGATGTTAGTTTTTAATTATTGATATTTTATTATATGTGTTAAAATTACTAAAAATAATATATTAAATTAACTTATTTTTTAATGTTAATAAAAATAAAATATGTTGCATTCATGTACTAATTTGTCTTTTATATTTAACATTTTGACCCCTAAATAGTGAAATAATTCTTCACACAATTAGGGTTAATTTATTCTTATTGTGAAATAATGTGATTTTATTATGTTTAATTTCCAACACATATATGTTTTTCATTTATAATTATGATTTAATATTTAAAATTGTCAGAATTAAATTAATTGATCTTTCTGACTTTGATTTAAACATAATTGATGAATTACAAAGGTTATAAAACTAGTTACCATATAGAAAAACCAAAATGAAAAAATAAATCAAATTAAGAGTTAAGGAAAAAATGATCAGAATAAATAATTTTTTTGGTGGAGGTGTTTATATATCAAATAAACCATACACCCCCCCCTTAATTATTTAATTATTTAGGCATGTGAGGTAAGGGTGGCCTACAAATATTAAATACTTTCATGTATTTAAAATAATTCCACTCCTTCTCAATAATTAAAAGGAACTCACTCTCACCACATATTAACACTTGTAATACCTTTTAGATCATCTAAAAACATCCCATATAACCTCACAACATACATAACACATATAATAATCCCTATTTTTTTTATTGTGAATCATTTCAATGCCATAGTTCAAACATAATATTGATACCCAATGAAGAGGTAATGTTCTTCCAAAATTGTTTTTATTTTATTTCTTTCTCCACATACTATAAATTTTTATAATAATATTATACAATAATCACATTATATTAAATGTAATGATATTTAGTTATGCTCTGGGTAAAAACTACACCCACAAACTTCCATAAAATGGGTTATAATGTCAGTATTAATTTGTACAGCGAAATACCGCCTTACGAAACGTTGCCATTCATTTTTCCATTGTCACCTATGAAGAATGTGATCATTGATTGATATAAATTTTATTTATGACATTTAGAATAATATAATAGCTATATAGTCATTAATTTATTTATATAATTTTTATATTCCATTTACAAAGGGATACAAAAATGTTTCTCATGTGTATTCTGAACTACCACCTCATGAAGTGATGTGAAGCATTTTTCACTAACTCATTACATGGAATGTAATAAGGATAACTATAGTAAATATATATGATATAAATTAAATATTTATGATTTAAATTAAATATTAATTATATTCATGAAATAATTATATTTTTAATATTTAATATATCATTTTCTTTATTGTCATTTCACATATTAAATAAGTGTTAATGACGTGCATGGAAGAGTGGACTGTAGTCTACATGAAGCAATGCGATTAATTTTAAATAATAGGAATGATATATAAATATATATGTAACTAAAAATAATAAATCTAACATTGTTAATGATATTATTATAATTTTTTAATGATTAAATATTTCTGACATTAATTCCATAATTATCATTAAAAAATTGAAATGTTACTCTTGCATACATTCGGTATATGGCCTTCATAATTGTGACGTTAGTTAATTTTTCCTAACCATAATTTATGATTTTTTTTAAAAGAATTATTTAATTATAAATATTATTATTATGTCATTATTATTATTATAGATGTGATTAAATAATGGCCCTATTTAACTTAGTCAACATATCAATGTCAATTTTGACATATGAGCTGAATTTGGAAAAACATTTGGCAGAAACATAATTTATTAATTAGTTGAATATAAGTTGTAAATGATGGAATAAAAATTAATAATTAATATAGAAAATTTTTCTCTATAAATTAAAAAATTATCATATGTTTATTATTTAGGAAGTTAATGAATAGAATGATTCACCAGACTCAACGTATGGCTTTTTTCTCATGTAAATTTTATTTTTGTGAGATGAATTCTATATTCACTATGTATTTTCATTGGGTGGTGTATATAATAACCATGAAAATATTATATTTTCAATTTAATTATTTCTATGGGGGTTAAAATATATATTTTAAGAACACTCTTTTTTGAGGTTTACAGTTTCAATGTTACCAAAGCATTAATGGATTTTTGTCACAATTTTCTTTCTTTGAGATATAAGTTATTCTATAAAACATTATTATTTTATATGGTTTATATTATTCCCCTTTTAAATATAATATCCTAAATATATTTTTTCATGAAATTATATTCATCATATAATGATATTATTTCATGGTGATTATGGTTTAATGTTACAAAAGTATTAAGAGTTACATGTTATAATCACATTGTTAACTGGTATTATTTTTTATTAAGACTCAAATGTTAATATTTTATAATCCACCTCTAAAAAATTCTCATGATATTTACCCATGTATATTAATTTTAGGACAATAAATATTTTCCATTAATTTTACAATCTTTATGTACTCAAGATTCAATTTTTTTATAAAAAATATTATTTTCATTCGAAAACTCATTTTATTCCAAAACTATGATTTCAAAAAAAATTATTCCAAATGTGTTTTTTAAAATATTTTTTCTAATATGAAAAGATATATTTGTCAAGAAATTTTTAAACCGATTTTTAAAATCATCCTTTATAATGATTCATTATTTTTTCATATAAAATGTTTTTCTAAATTATTAATGATTGAAAAAGATATTTTCGAAACGAAAATGATATTTTAGTAAAATTTCATTTAATGAAATTTTAATGGTATTTAATTTCATCAACGAAGATAACAGTTTTTGTTACTTATGGATAAATGGGAATATTTTTCAATTATAACATCATCACTCATTCTTTAGATGAAATAATATTATTTCAAATAGAATTATATAGAACTCAATTATTTTAAAAATATTAACAACGTTTTAATGATATTTATATAGAATCTATTTCCCTTTGATGATTTAATCATGTTTTAAGTATATTAAAATGAAAAACCATTTCACTTATAGGAGTAGATCTGGATATAAAATAACAATGATTATTACTATGTGTTTTTTTATAAAATTGATATTTATTTTATTCATTTTGTGGTTCTTATACATTAGATCATAAACATGGGGCAGCATAGACAATTTTGTGTATTTCCATTATAATTTAATAGATTTTGGTCAATATAGCTATAGGGAATATCGTTATAGATTAACATGTGATATCTCAGATAGTTCTTGGTAATGAAATTAAATCTTAATTTTTGGTGTACTAAATAGAGTCAATTAAGCTCATAAAATAATAAATAATTTGTAAAGACCCTGAAATTTCAAGGAAATTTTTTTTCTTAAATTCCTGGGAATTTTAAGAGTCTACAGTTTCGAACGGCGCTTGATTCCAAGATCCGGTGTGCTCGGAATCAATTTTTGAAGTATTGATTAGGTATGTTGAGTAAACAAACGAGCGGGTTTTTATAATTTTTGGATCAGTGCTCGAAATTGAAATCTGAGGGCACTGTTGAACTCGCAGCGTCGGTAATTTCTTAGTGATACTTTCACTACAATTGCGTTCAGGCGAGTTTGGAAGATAGTTTTTGTATTTTGTTAAAAAAAATTAATAAAATAAATTAAAACGCTTTATTTTATTTTAAGATATCATGTGTGTGTGTGCAGTTAGTTGGAACCTCCCTTTGGAAGTTGGGGGTGGGACCACCACACCCTAACCTCCCACGAGAGGTTACGAAGTGTGGACTACCCGACCCGTATTAATGGTGGAGGATGAAACCTCACCACTCTCCCTCATTAATGAGGGAGAGCCCTTGACCTTATCCACACAATTAATTGTGCCAACGCGCGTGCTAATTATTTGAGCCAACGCCCGTGCCAATTAATTTCGCCGACCCGCGTGAATTTATTAAGGGGATTTTCTTTCTCCTTTTCAAATTTCTGTGCCAACAACAAAAATTATAAGACACCTTATTATTGCTATTTTTGGATTTCTCCTTCATTGGAACTTGAAATCTTGGGAGGATTAAAACTCTCCCAACGAGGAACGCGAAGAACGCCAGATTTATTCTCCAAATTCTTCCTCGGACATCTTCTTCCTTCTTCTAGAGGAACAAGGAAAGGGAAGCATCATCAGTGAAAAATAGCGACTTCATCCTCGGATTATTCTTTTCCGACGTCAATGGAACAACATTCACTTTCCGCGACGTTGTCAACGACGAATGACAAGTGAGGTAGGGGAAATTTGTGTTTTTTTAATTATAAGAATAATCCCTCGTTCTACGTCAATCAATTTATGGTATGAGAGTCGACGATTTCTATCACCGTAATGAGGAGGGTCCAGGCTGCACAAACACGGTCTGACCCTCCCCTTGTTTGTTCTTGTTTGGTGACGATGAAGACGATACTCATGATGATGGTGATGAAGAAGACGAACAAAGGTCTCGCTACCTACGACCTCCGTGAACTGTGCCGCCCTCGTAGTGCCCCGGTGCGCTACCTACACCCGTGCCCCTGGTGGTGCACTCCCGGCGCCCCACGCCCCTACTGGCATGCACACGTTTCCCTGCGCCCCCTGCTGGCGCGCTCCCGGTGCCAGAAACACCTTTCCAATGTGCAGCCCAGCACCCCGTTCCCCTGACGGCGTACGCTCGGAGCCCTACGCCCTCTGCCGGAACACAGCCCATCGCCCCGCGCCCTTGCCGGTACGATCCCAACACCCCGTACCCCCAGCCGGCGCGCTCACCGCCTACCCGACTCTAGCCGCGGCCTGCCAGGTGCAACTGCGGCCTGTCCGGAGTCCGTCCGGCCCGCCCACGTCCCGCATGGATAGCCCGCTGGCCTCCCGGCCACCATCCTGCTGAACCGACCCGTGGCGCCCCCGCGGTGACGCTGGTCGAACCGACCCAGTCTCCTGGGCCATGTTACCAAGCCGCATACGTGGAGACTAGTGGACCGAACCGCCCTCACGCTCCGCTGGGACGGGCCCAGCAGACCGGGTCAAAACATAGAAGGTTGTCCTGCCAATGGGCCGGGTCATACCCAACGAGTCCGACCAGCTCGACCCAGATCGGGTTGGTCCAGACTGGGTTGGGCTGAGTCGGTCTGACTGGGACGGACCGGACACAGGCCCATTACTAACCCTTCAACTTCTTGGGCCATATATTTGGCACCAGACATCCGTTTGAAGAACCGTCAGTGCCGCCGGTTTTCTTGGAGCATAGCTGTCCCTTTGAGTATACCTCATCTGAGTTTGGGGTATAGTTGAGTCACGATCAGGTTGGTTCATACACGAATCCAACCGTGCCCCCGGGACTAAAATACTAATAACTCACAGACCGGGCATCCAATTGACGCGGTGTCTATTTCGTTGAGACCCCTATGACATGCCTGTCCTTTGAGATACATCCATATGATACCTCATGACACTTGGAGTATCGACCAGTAGCTCGTGGAGCAGATTCTCCTGGAGACGAGCTGACGGAGTGCAGAGACCTAGTAGTTGTAGACCTGACGACTGCTTGACTGATTCGACTTGGAGTGATTCGACCAGCCCAGTAGACGGAGCGCCCGGTTCGGCGACAGACCCATGGAGGACGAATGGCCTGGTTTGGTAGCAGACCCATGGTACTCGACAAGAGGAGTACCTCTGACGACTATTAGGGGGAGCGCCTGGTTTGGTGGCTAACCCATAGCGGACGGAACACCCAGTTTGGCAGAAGACCCGCGGTACTCAACATGAGGAGTACCTCAACAGTCTAAGGTTAGTGAGTAGCGCCTCGGATTCGCGACAGGGCCACTGTACTCGACAGAGGAGGAGTTCTCCAGCATACATGGTTTTGATAATGAAAATTATGGTCTGAGATGAGTCAATGACCTTTGTGTTTTTCTCATGATTGAGATGGGTTACTTGATAACTTAGTTATATGTATGGGCATATACTTAAGTAATGGTTATCCATTGAAATCATACTTTGTGGTTTATCATTGTTGGATTTTGTGATACCTTGAGGGTCTCTGGGTCCCTAATGAGTATCATTATACTCACCCCTGCACGGGATATGCCCTCACCTCGTTGTATTGGATGCAGATGACAGATAGCACTGACGGAGGCTGAGAGCATCGGGACTGGATGGTACTTGGAAGAGGACCTTACGATGTATTAGTACATGGTGGATTCTGACAGACGTGGAGTACTGAGGAGCCCATCTGTGCCTAGCCTTCAGGTAGGAACCCTGAAGGACAATCCTGGAGCTTCTTTCACATTTCAGTTGTTTGTCCCTTTTTAGTTGTACTTTATTTCAGTTGTATTTTTAATTTACAATTGGACTTGTATTCTGGCCACCTTTACTTTCAGTGCACTTGTTATAGAGCTTTTACTGAGTGTTTTCTTCTGCTTGTACTCTGGTTGCGTGTGTTTAGGATTTATAAAGGAAGTTCCTTCCCAGCAATAGGGAATTACGCCTTTGGGGATAGTCTCCAACCCCTGACCTATGGAAGGTGGGCTTGGGGTAGTCACAATATGGGCCCCAGGGGATGGGTCGTGACAAATTGGTATCAGAGGATGTCGGTTCTACCGCAGAACTTAGGACTCTGATTTTTCTTTTCTGTGAAGCAATAGTGTTAAGGGTACTAAGTGTGGTTTTCAGTTCAGGGAGTCCAGTGTTGGTGCGGGCGGACGACATATACATACACCAGGACCCTGACTTCTGATGTCTAACTCAGTGCATGAAAACACTGATTGTGTGCGTGTTTTCAAAAGTTTTCTTTAATTCAGCTCAAACCAGGTCAGCTCACGAGGTATAGTCTTTTGATCGTGTCGCATATGTTATCTTTCAGTATGCCTCCCCGTGGATGACCAACTTTATCCCCGAGAGTGTTATGTACTGACATCCCACTGAGCGATGACGCCTCAGTACATGGCCCTCTCCCAGTTGAGGCACCAGCGGTACTACTTCCCGTTGGGCCACCGATACCACCAGCCCTAGTAGTAGACGATGCATGCCGCTTGAGCATGTTGCATGAGTTCCAGCGCCAGAGGCCACCCAGGTTACGGGGAGAGACAGACCCACAGGCAGCTGAGGATTGGATGGAGGTTGTGGTGAGAGTCTTCAGGCTAGTAGGGATGCCGGCAGACTTTATGGTGATCCTTGCTGCCAGCCTCCTTCAGGCCGCATCAGGCATATGGTGGAGTCTGATTCTCCAGATGTATGACGAGGTAACACTTCTATCGTCAGACTTCGAGAGCCTATTCTGGGCGGAGTTTGTACCATCCACCCTTCGAGCAGTGAAAATACAGAAGATACTGCATCTAAAGTAGTGTATCATGACGGTAGTGCAGTACTCAACGAGGTTCACCGACCTCTCACGCTACTCCAATGATATGGTACGAGACCCGTTCTTCAGGGTCCAAACCTTTGAGAAGGGACTCAGGAGAGAGATTAGAGCTTCAATTATCTCTCACAGCATCCCGACGTAGATAGGGATGGTGGAGGGAACCCTCTTAGTGGAGAGTTTCCTTGTTGAGTAGTCTCCAGTAGTGAGACCCACCTCTAGCCGACATGCAGTGGAGTCTTCTGCAGCTGGCAGTAGGCAGATGACGTAGAGGTCCAAGAGGACCAGACCAATAGGTGGACGACTGCACGACTCATTATCGGTTGTGTGGGGCACCCAGGGTGGAGACATAGCCATTCATACCAGGAGCGGAAAGTGTTACTCCTGCAGCGGGCATGATCACATGGCCCGTGACTGTCCAACCTTCCATACAAACGATCAACAGTCAGTTGAAGGACCTCCCAGTCAGAGACAGAGGTTTGATCGAGGTAGTCCAAAAAGCGTAGGTGGACGTGGCAGAGGAGTCGGTCGTGCATCTGGCGATGGATGACGTTACGAGGTGTTTCCACCACCACCACCAGGAGGTCCACCCTGACCCTAGGGAGTGGGTGGACAGGGAAGATCATAGCTTCAGGCAGCTGAGGCCTATGACCACGATGCTCTGGAGATGATTTGAGGTACGATCTATGTCTACTCCACCATAGCTGCTGTTCTTATAGACACAGGTGATGTCACTCTTTCATAGCCACTTCCCTCATTCGGACCTCATAGATTCCGACGGAGCCGTTGGATCGATCCTTACGGCTAGAGACTCCTACAGGAGAAGACCTTAAGATTACGCACGGGTGCCAGGAGTGTGAGATTACTCTAGGAGGCAAGAACATCAGCTAGGATCTTCTCATGGAGGCATCTAGGCCTTATGACTTCATCTTGGCTATGGACTGGTTATCTACAGTCCTTTCTTAGATTGACTGTATTAGGCGCAAATTGCAGTGTGTCCACATGGATGGGACCAGGTTCACCTTCACCCTTGAGAAGGGAACCTTTTCAGCATAGGATGGACTTACTCGGAGGAGGGTACATCTGATCACTCACTAGTTGGTTTGCCTTACCCTCGGGGAAGTATATGTGGAGAGTCTGACTTATCCTGTAGAGGTGGACCAGTACACGGATGTTTTTCCTTTACGATGTTCTAGGACTACCTCCTCATAGAGATGTGGACTTCTATATTGACCTGTACCCTGAGACGGGACCAATATCTACTCTAGAATATCGGATTTCTTCCACTGAGCTTTGTGATCTACAGGTACAGCTAGAGGACTTGTAGGGAAAGGGATTCATCCAGCCCAAGGTTTCTCCCTGGGCAGCCCCGATTCTGTTCTCTAAGAAGGCGGATGGGAGCATGAGGATCTGTGTCGACTACCGCCACCTAAAACATCTAATTATGAAGAACAAGTACCCACTCATGAGGATTGATGACCTCTTTGATCATCTCAAGGGAGCACGATGGTTCTCGAAGATAGACCTCAGATCAGGCTATCACCAGCTTATAGTTCGAGATGAGGATGTACAGAAGACGACCTTCAGGTGTCATTATGGCCACTACGAGTTCTTGGTTTTTCCATTCGGCATAACCAATGCTCCAGTAGTGTTCATGAGTATCATGAAGAGGATATTCTGGCCATACCTCGATTGCTTTTTCGTAGTCTTCATCGACAACATACTGATCTACTCGACTACTGAGGAGGAGCATGCCTACCATTTCCAGGTAGTACTGGACACACTCTGACAGCACCAGATTTATGGAAATCTCTTGAAGTGCCAGTTCTGGATTTGAGAGGATCACTTCTTGGAACACGTCATCTTGGAGGCACGAGTTCCAGTGGATCCAGAAAAGATCAAGGCGGTATTTGCATGGGAGCCACCTAGGAGTGTGATGGAGGTACGGAGTTTTCTGGGCTTGGCTGGATACTACTGGAGATTCATTCCAGACTTCTCTAGTGTTGCAACGCCACATTTAGCATTGAGGAAGAAGGGGAAACCCTTCATGTGGTTGGAGATATGCCAGCAGAGCTTTCTGGAGATGAGGCATAGGCTGAATAGTGCCCCATTTTGATGCTTCTAGAGGAAGGCATTGGGTACATAGTCTACTGGGATGCATCAAGGACCGGACTCAGGTGTGTCTTGATACAGGAGCGAGTAGTGATCGCATAAGGTTCTAATTAGTTGATAAAACATGAGCAAAACTATTCTACACCTGACCTGGAGTTAGCAGAAGTGGTCTTTGACTTGAAGATGTGGAGACACTATCTTATGGGCAAACATTTTACCATATACTCTGATCACAAGAGTCTCAGGTATATCATCTCTCAGAAGGACCTAAACCTGAGACAACGGTGATGGCTTGAGGTCCTATAGGACTATGACATCTAGATATTCTATACTCTTGGGAAGGGGAACGTAGTAGTAGATGCGCTCAGTAAGAGATCAGGCATTCAGCTGATAGGTGAGGCGATGGAGTAGTTGGCCACGTTGTAGATATCCTTTGTGGATAGGGATAGAGCAGCCTATCTACAGTCTCTTACAGTCACTCCCCCTCTTCTTCAGTGAGTCAGGGAGGTAGATCTTGGGGACGCTGACTGTGAGACGCGACATTCTCAAATATCCATAGGGCAGGCACCTGATGGTTTTTCTGAAGGTGGGGAGCACATCATCCTCTTCAGAGGATGTACCATGGTACCAGCTGCACTTCAGGAGGAGGTATTGAGGGAGTTCCACACTTCCCCTCTAGTGGTACATCATGGAGTGGAGAAGATGTACCAGGACCTTCGACGACAGCATTGGTGGCCAGGTATGAAGAAGACGGTAGCAGAGTTTGCCTCACAGTGCCTCACTTGTCAGCAAATGAAGGTAGAGCACAAGGTACCCGTAGGCTTGGTTCATCCTTTAGAGGTCTTAGAGAGGAAGTGGGATGAGATATCCATGGACTTTGTGACAAGTCTTCCCACGTACATTTAGGAGTCAGTACTCGATATGGGTGATCGTTTACCGACTCACCAAGTCAACCCACTTCCTACCAATCAAAGAGTAGGGATCAGTAGAGAGCTTGGGACGCCTCTATGTGTAGGAGATAGTGCGTTTTCATGGATTACCATCTTCTATTATCTCTGACCGTGATGCGTGATTCACTTCCCGGCTATGGAAGGGGTTTCAGGAAGCTTTCAGGACACAGCTTCGCTTGAGAACCACCTTTTATCCTCATACTGATGGTCAGACCGAGAGGACCATCCAGACCCTCAAGGACATGCTCCGTGTATGCGTCCTCGACTTCGGTCAAAGCTAGGAGGACCACTTGCCTTTGGTGGAGTTTACCTACAATAACAGTTATCACTCCACCATAGGTATGACACCTTTTCATGCCTTGTATGGCCGACTTTGCAGATCGCCACTGTGCTAGACAGACCCAGGGGAGTTAGTACTAGTGGGACTAGAGATGGTATGGGCTACCACATAGAGGGTGCAGATCATCTAGGAGCGGATGAAGAATGCATAGAGTAGACAAAAGTCATATTCAGACAAGAGACAGAGACCTCTGGAGTTCGAGGATGGCGACCACATCTTCCTACGGGTCTCGCCTCGATGAGTTCTACAGAGATTTGTCCGAGGCATCAACAGATCTCCAAGATTCACCGGACCTTTCCAGGTCCATAGTAGAGTAGGCGAGGTGGCTTACCGCTTGACTCTTCCCCCTCAGCTACATTGGGTGAAATAAGTATTCGACGTTTCTCAGCTAAGTAGATACATGCATGACCCATCCCACATCATCGACCACGGGGAGCTGGACATCGATGACGGGGCTACTTTCACGGAGGTTCCAGTGTAGATTGAGGATCGACAGGAGCGAGTCCTACGTGGATGGTCGATTCCTCTGGTGCGCATTCGCTAGCAGCACGGGAACCTCCAGGAGAGCACATGGGAGCGGGAGGCTCATATGCGGGCTCAGTACCCCCTTGTCTTCCCCTAGTGTGTGTTGTGGCTTACGGGGACGTAAATCCCTGAGGTGGGGGTAATGTAATATGACAACCCTACTTTTATTACAAACTTAAATAGGATTTATTACATAAAACTTCACATGATACAACAAAGAAGATTGAGAGGTATAGTGTCTTTGGGGCTTAGGATCATTACATAAAAAGATAAAACATGAAATAAAACATCATTATTGAAAACATCTTTTACATGACCACTACATTACCTCGTACTTAGCATTGCATGGGATAACCTGAGGACATGCATAAGAAAAGGGTGAGCTATAAAGCCCAGTAAGGGAGTACACATGGAATAACATGAGGAGTACAATACATTTTTGACAATCAGAATATCAATAGAGCATAAGAGAACCATGAACATAAAGGCATGATAAAGAATGATAATCATAACATGGAAATGTGGCAACAACACTTAACATGGAATTAGCATGAGCCAAGGCTCATTGCACATGGCGCATGAGTAAATACTCATTGCACATAAAGCACAAGTAAACCCTTTTTTCAATTGAATTAGCATGAGTCAACTCTCATTGCACATTATGTATCATGATAATATACTTTACCCAATGCATTAGAGCGCTATAAGGGCACACCCTTCTTAAACATTTCATTTCATGCATAAGTGTGCCACATGGATCATAAAACATTGATTCATAAAACATAATAATTTATTCCAAGATAAAGGAATGTGGAATCAATACATGAAAAATTATAATCAATAAGTAAATGTGCATAAAGGTGAATACCCTTGATGGAGAAATGGTCATGGTATTCACTACACAAAGGCATTGGCTTAGAAAATCGGTGCAATTTCGACAGCGTAACAGCGTGACATAAGAGTTCATAAAAATGGTTGATGAGAGAGAAAGTGGTTCCTCATCATATTTACATGTAATGGACAGTAAGGAGGTCATATAGATACATGTCCCAACAATTGTAATGTAATTTAGATTCATGATACAAAATTATTGCTTGAATGTAAAATAAAAGAGAGAAGTTCCTTTCAGAATTTCGGCATAGTAACGGGTGTACATGGGAGGAATTTAATGTGAGAGAAAGGGGTCTAAAATCATTAAAACAATAAGAGGGAAGTATGGGGGAGGTGAGAAACCGTACCCCAACATTAATAATTGAAATTAAAAGGGTAATACAACTTAAAGAAAATTGTCAAAAATATGAGAAAGGAAGAAAAAACCCTTACTTGGAAGTGTGCTTCCAAAGGCTAGAGAGAGGCTTGTGAGAGGATTCTTTGGAGCTTGGGGCACCTTGGGAGGATTCTAGATAGAGTAGGGTAGAGGTTGGACGAACTCCAAAGGCTTTTAGTGAGGAGTAAGTGGGATCTTGGGTGGGTTTATATAGGAAAGGTGAGAGAATTCTTTATTATTTAGGTTTGGGACCCCTTATATTAAATTAACCCAAACCACAAACCATACCATGGTTTTTTCCAATGGTTTTTGGAAAAGGGAATTGGAAAACAATATTTTATAAGGCCAAAGTCCTAAACTCTTAAAAAAATAAGGTTTCTTATGTGGAGGTGAGTCACACTCCCATGGAAATTAATTTAAAAAGACAAGGTGTTTAATAAGTCTTGAGGGGTCCATTAATTCTTTGAAAGGTAGGTCAAACAAACCCAAAATCACATTATTTTAATGTTAAAACATATATTGGCCGAACCTAAAGCTTGTAGTATTTTATTAAATCACTATTTGGTCATTATGATGTCATAAAACACATTATATATTTAAACGGTATTTAATTTTTATACAAAAATATGACTGTCTCAGAAAATTATGAAAAATTCACCATTGGATAATTTCGACAAACTGATTCTAGAAATAACATTTATTTTATCTAAATAATTATCTAAATACATTATTTTTAACTTTTAAAATAAAAGACGACATTTATCGAAAATTTAGGGGTTTTTACAGAAAAGGCTTTCAAACCTTAATAAAAATTATAATTGCATTCATAAAATTAAAGATCAATTATATTTAATAAAAATTAATTTAATAATAATAATAAAATTTTACTAAAATTTTATTTAATTAAAAAATCCCATAATTTAATAAAATATAATTCTTAATTAAATAATAACTAAAAACACTATTTGTAATTTAAAACTATTTACAATGTATCAATAATGACAAGAAATTATATTCATTATTATATACAAAAATAATGTACATGAACATAGTATTATTTATTTGTTACATAACCCCTTAAAACAGCCGCATATGACCTAAGGGTAAGGTGTGCGATGGTGACAGACTCTTGGGGTGTCTCGGATAACATCGCTCGAGTGGTAATTTCTATCAACTTCCACTTATCTCGTAGACTGTCCCGTTCGAGCTTGACATGATGAAGCTCAGTTTGGGCTTGGTCAAGAGCGAAGCCCAAGGAGTCCACCTCTTTTCCGATTTCCAACAAATGGGCCTCGTATGGGGAAATTCTACTAGATGAGGCCATCACTTCCTTTTTCTGAGTAAATTGGATCTGTTAAAGTCCTATATTTATACTAATTATGTGATCACTTTTCAACGGCTATATTAGTAATGGTCAAAATTCTTATCATAAAACCAAAGAAGTTGACAATTTATATAAACATAAATAGACATTTAATTAGATCAATAGGGATTTCCATTAATGAAACTTTGGGTCGTTACAATATTCCCCCCTTAACAAATTTCGCCCTTGAAATTTTCCTTTTCCCACACTAAAACAGATGTGGGTAACTCAGCTTCATCATTGCCTCCGATTCCCAAGTCGCTTATTCAAACTTGTGGTTTCTTCACAACACCTTGACGAGGGGCATTGTCTTATTTCATAGAACATTTTCTATACGATCTAAGATCTTCACTGGTTGCTCCTCATAAGAGAGATCATCTTCCAATTGTACCATCTAAGAAGAGAGTACATGTGAAGGGTCCGGTATGTACTTCCTTAAGAGGGATACATGAAATACATCATGTACTTTGGCCATAGTAGGTGGAAGTGTTAGTCGATAGGCCATAACCCCGACACGATCAAGAATCTCGAAGGGGCCGATGTACCTTGGACTTAACTTCCCTTTCTTTCTAAACCTCATGACCTTCTTCCATAGAGATATGCGTAGAAAAACCCTGTCTCCAACTTTAAACTCAAGGTCTCGTCGATGATTATCTTCATAACTCTTATGTCGACTCTAGGCTGCCTTGATATGGTGATGTATGTTTATCACCTTCTCCACTAGTTCTTTGGCCATTTGTGGTCCAACCATCTTACGTTCACCGAAATCATCCCAACATGCCGGTGTTCTACACCTTTTCCCATACAGGGCTTCATATGGTTTCATTTGGATGCTTGAGTGGAAACTGTTATTATAAGAGAACTCAACCATAGTAAGATGTTGATCCCATCCTCCTTTAAAGTCCATTGAGCATGCTCTCAACATGTCCTCAAGTGTTTGGATAGTCCACTTGGATTGGCCATCAGTTTGAGGATGATTAGCCATACTGAAGTTCAGTTCAGTATTCAGAGAATGTTGAAGACTCTTCCAAAACGTAGAGGTGAATCTTGGATCTCAGTCAGAAATAATAGATAGTGGTACCCCATGCAACCTTACCACTTCCCTGATATATATCTGTTCCATTTGATCTAATGAGAAATTCTCTCGAATAGAAATGAAGTGTGCGGTCTTTGTAAGACGATCCACAACAACCCATATTGCATTGTTTCCTTTGGATGTCCTTGGAAGTCCGGAGACAAAGTCCATGGTGATGTTCTACCATTTTCGTTCTGGTATGGGTAATGGTTGCATCATCCCCTTAGACTTCTGCCTCTCTGCCTTCACTTGCTGGCACACCAGGCACTTTGATTTATATTCAGCGATCTCCTTATTCATATTATCCCACCAAAATTTTTCTCGGAGATCTCGATACATCTTTGTGCTCCCTGGGTCAAAAGAGAAATTTGAACTATGTGCATCATCCAAAAGATCCTTCTTCAGCTCCAGACTTGATGGAACACATAGTCTTTTCCCAAACCGCACAATTCCTTCTTCATTAACATTAAACTCCAAGGATTTTCCTTTTCCGATAGCTTCCACTTTTTCTTGAATTCACACATCATCCTTTTGAGCATCCTTTAACCTTTCAAAAGAGACGGTTGGGAAATCATTTGTGAACAGATATAAGGTCGGATCGTGGTTTCACCACACGGTTGGGTGGTTACACATGACTGAATTAATTGTTATTTAATGATTCCCATCAGAAAAAGGGTGGTAACAACTACGACATTTAAATGGTTTTTATATCAACAAAGGGGCATGTTACACGGACACATAGCTGGGTCCGTTGAGGATCTCCCCACTCTTAGGAATTTGAACATTGATTATAGGCTCAAAATTAAACGGCCTTGAACCACTTCAAAAGGATAAAAAGGGCTAAAAGTGGTGTTACGGGAGAAATGTAGAAGAAAAACCCCACAAGGTGGGGTGACACCGATCATGTCACACCGATTGTTCCACACACCGATCGGTCTCACTGATTGGCGGTGCACCGAGCAGTCGCACTGATCGGTCGCACGCCGATCGTTTGCACATCGATCAGTCGCATGCCGATCGGTCGCTCGCTGATCGGTCGCACGCAGATCGGTCACACGCTGATCGGTCGCACACCGATAGAGCTTCCTACCACCGAGAGGCCACCCTTAGGATCCGGATTTTGGCAAAGGTATGGACTATGAGTGTAAGGTCCATTACATCAGATACCTATCAAACTATTCTCTCCCTCGAGAATTAAAACCATCCCAGAAGAAAAAGAGGGGTTCTGAACAACCACCTCGAAAGATACCTATCAGGAGTGAACCTCATCGACATCTAGAAACACCTCTTCCTCAAGCAACCATGAAACATTAAAGGGTCAAGTTGTCAAGTCATATGGGTTAGGGAGTTTCTTCCCCCATGTCAAGATACTATCCGCTTTGGGCGGCACTGACTCGCCCTCATGGGTTTAATCGCATCTACCTTAATGCGTCTTTTTTAGGGATCGGGCCCTACCCTCCCCGCAGCCAGGACATTTCACATGAATCTAGAGAATAAGGAAGACCATACATTCCATAGTTTACAAGGTAATGTGACCCATCACAAACAAGTATAACAGAACAAAACTCAAAAAATATTTGGGTATTAGGAGTGCATATGTGCCTCCCGTTCCCAGGTACTCTCTTCCAGCCCACTATATCTCAACAACACACAAACTAAAAGAATGGTCTATCTATGGAGCACCTTTTCATCACAATCCTCGATCCTTACCGGTCTTTCTACAAAAGTCACGTCGGCCTTGATGTTACGATTTCCCCAGTCGAGGACTTGTAAATCGTCGTGCAGATATCGTCGGAGCTGTGACACATGGAAGATGTCATGTATTCTCAGTAGTGGCGGTGGTAACTCTAGCTGATAATCCACTTCTCCAACCCACTGCAACACTTCGAAGGGTCTGATGAACCTTTGAGAAAGCTTACTCCCCCTACCAAACCTCTGTTGTCTACGCCGAGAGGAGAACTTCAAGAATACATGGTACCCAACCCCGAACTCCAGGGGTCTCCTCCTATTATTGACATATGACTTTTGTCGGTCCTGAGCCACCTTCATCCTCTACCGTATAAGTAGAATCTTCTCCGTCATGATCTGCACCACCTCCGAGCCAAGAACACTTGTTTCCCCGAACTTGGTCCAGCACACGGGTGAGCGACATAGCCTTCCATACAAGGCTTCGAACGGAGCCATGAAAATGGTAGAGTGATAGCTATTATTGTAGGAAAACTCTACCATAGGCAAGTGTCACACCCACGATCCCCTAGAGTCCAGAATAAATGCCTGTAGCATGTCCTCCGTTGTATGGATGGTGCGCTCTGTCATCCCATCTATCTGGGGGTAGAAAGCAGTGCTAAGACATAGTTGGGTGCCAAAATCATGCTGCAATCCTCACCAGATTCATAAGGTAAACCGTTCATCCCTATCTGAGACAATGGACCTTGGAACTCGATGCAACCACACCACCTCATCCACGTACCTCCATGCTAAGGCATCCACTGCTCCTGACTCGTTGATCGCCAGAAAGTGGGTGGATTTCGTCAACCGGTCCACCACTACCCAGATAGCGTCGCAGCCTCCTTGAACCTTGGGTATCCCTCTGACGAAATCCATCGAGATGTCATCCCACTTCCACTCAGGGACGTTCAAAGGCTGCAACAATCCGCCTCAAACACGGTGTTCAGCCTTCACCTGCTGACACACTAGGCACCTGGCCATGAACTCTACCACCACCCTCTTTACCCCGGGCCACCAGAACTCACCTCTCAGGCTCCGGTACATTTTGGAAACACATTGGTGCACTACTAGGAGTGGGTTGTGGAACTCACCAAGAACTCTTCCGCACATCGCCTCTGGGACAAACATCTTTCCTCAGAAAAGAATCTGATTCTAACCATCCTCTGTCCACCCTTCCGGAGCATCGCCTTGATTAACCCGGTAATGCATCACTTCACTCTCTATGTCTTCTATGGGTGTAATTTTGGACCTGCGGCCCGAAAGCCCGAGCAGCCCGGCCCGGCAAAGCACGCATCGGGCCATGCTGGGCTCGGGCCGCAGGTTCGGCGAGTCAGGCATGGGCCTTTCCAGGCAGGACCGCGGGCCAAGCCGGGCCGGCCCGAAAAAGCCCGACCCGCGGGCCCGGGCGAAGCCCATTCCGTTGGCCCGCCTGTTGTAAAAAATATAACAGGGGAACTGTATGTAGGGGGATTTGATGCCCCTACCTCAATCTCCCAAAGCTGCGCCTGTAAATTAATCACAGGTATATATATATATGTAGATATATATATATATATATATATATATCTGGTTATATCTATCTATATATACATATATCTATATATATATATATATTTATATATAGATATCTGTATATGTATAGATTTATTTATATATATATATATATCTATATGTATATATCTATCTATATATACATATATCTATGTATATATATCTCTTTATCTATATATCTCTATCTATATCTATATCTATACATATATATATATATATATATATCTCTATATACATATATCTCTTTATATACATATATATATACATTCATATATACATACATATATATATATATATCTACGTATATATCTATATATACATGTATCTTTATACATTTATATTTATCTATATATGTATCTATATATATGTGTGTGTGTGTCTATATATTTCTATCTATATGTGCATATATAGTTATATATTAACAAAAAATGATATTATATATATACATATAATTATTATTATATATAATTATAATGTGTGTATAAATATATATATAGAATGATATATAATTATATATATAATATTATATATATATAAACAAAGCTATTAATAATATATATCAATTAAGTGTGGTTTTTAAAAATCCATTAATAATATATATATGTGTGTGTGTGTGTGTGTATGTATATGTATATGATTTAATATATATATATATATATATATATATAAATAAACAAAGCTATTAATAAATATATATATATATATATATCAATTATTTAATATTATATATATATAATAACTTTTGTATATTAATAAAAAAATAAGTATGGTTTTTAAAAATCCATTAATAATATATTTATATGTATGTATATGTATATGTATATGATAATATATATATATATATCAATGATTTAATATAATAGTGTATATATATAAACAAATCCCTTAATAATATATATCAATTAAGTGTGGTTTTTAAAAATCCATTAATAATATATATATATATATATATATGTATATGTATATTTATATGTATATGTATATGATTTAATAATAATATATATATATAAACAAGGATGTTAATATATATCTATATATATCAATGATTTAATATTATATATATATATATAATAACTTGTTGTATATTAATAAAAAAATAAGTATGGTTTTTAAAAATACATTGATAATATATATGTGTGTGTGCGTATATGTATATGTATATGATATAATATAATATATATGTATATAAACAAAGCTATTAATATATATATATATATATATCGATGATTTAATATAATAGTGTATATATATAAACAATGCCATTAATAATATACATCAATTAAGTGTGGTTTTTAAAAACCCATTAATAATATATATATATATATGTATGTATGTATGTATATGTATATGTATATGTATATGTTTTAATATAATATATATATACATAAACAAAGCAATATATATATATATATCAATGATTTATTATTATATATGTAATAACTTGTTGTATATTAATAAAAAAATAACACACTCGCCTAATGATGTTCGTGCAAGTCCCTCAACTTCATTAATTTTTTAAGTACGTTGAAACATGCATCAATTATATATACTATACATATATAAATCTATTTAGAAAAAAAATTTACTCACCCAAAGATGTTCGTTCACACCCCCAATATATATATATATATATAACAAAGTCATTAACTCACCCAATGATGTTCGCGCACACCCCCTAATTATTTTTTTAAAATGTTCTCAAATTATATATATATAATGACTTATTATATATTAACAAAAAATAACTACTCACTAAATGATATTCGCACACCCCCAACCTCATTTTTTTTAAATACGATAAAAGTTTTATATATTATATATACTATATATAAATATATAAATCTATTTAGAAAAAAATTAACTCACCCACTGCTGCGCACCCGCTAAGGGTGTAATTTCAGTCCAGACAGGGTCGGGTCAGGCCTACCCTGCAAATAAATTAAAAAACATTTAAAAAATGTTATAAATTAAACAAACGCTAATAAATAATTTTAATAAATAAGTTAAAAAAATAAATGTTAAAAAAGTTTTAAATAAATGATAAAAAACATTTAAATAACAACACTTTAAACTCACCACTCACTGTTGTGCACCCCCAATAACTCATTAATTTTTTTAATTTGTACATAATATATATAAATTCACAGACATGTATAAATCTATTTAGAAAAAAATAACATATTCACCCACTGTAAAATGTTTTTACAAAAAACGTGTAAAATGTTTAAAAAAATACATATTTAAAATATGCATTCAAAAAAACTTTTTAAATTAAACATCTAAAAATTAATGTAAAAAAATGTTTTCAACAAGTGTTAAAAAATGGTTTAAATAAAAACGTTTAAAAAGTTTTTAAAACAAACATTTAAAATAATTTTTTTAAAACAAAAACTTAAAAAATACTTTTTACATTAAAATGTGGAAAAAAGTTAAATGTTTTAAAAAAATACTTTTAAAAATCACGTGTTTAAAAAAATTCAAAAATGTTTTAAATTAATCATTTAAAAATAAATGTAAAAAAACTTTTTAAAAATATGTTAAAAAACAGTTTAAATAAAAATGTTTAAATAAAAAATACTAACAAATGCTTAAAAATTATAAAGAAGTTAAAAAAATAAATGTAAAAAACGTTTTAAATAAATGTTAGAAAAACAATTAAATAATAAGGCTTCAAACTCACCCACGGCAGCTGCACACCCCTCATTATTTTTTTACAATTTCAATATAATATATATATATATATATAGATAAAAAAATATCCACCCACTATAAAATGTTGATAAAAAATAAAAGAAACGTTTTTACAAAAAACATACATTTAAAAATAAATGTAAAGAAACATTTTAAATAAATGTTATAAAAATGTTTAAATAAAAAAAATTAAGAGACAATTATTTTGAATATAATAAAAGCCCACCACAGCCTGACTTGAAAAAGACCAGCCCGGCCTGAAAAAAGCCCAGCCCGGCCTGATGGTTTGGGTCGGCCCGAGGCCGGGCTCGGGCTGCCTCATGGGGTTGTTCGAGCAGGCCCGGCCCGACCCGAATAGTGTTCAGCGGCCCGACACTTTGCCGCAGTAGAAAGGATTGCACCATCATCTGAAACAGACAACCTCTACCACCACCCTCCCTCGCATCCAGGTGTAGGGCAGCCAACTCATCCATTGCCTTCCAAGCATCTGCCGACTCTCGAACCACATCCTTCTGTGACTTCCTACTCAAGGCATCAGCCACCACATTCCCCTTTCCTAAGGTGTAGGAAATATCGAGGTCATAGTTCTAAAGGAACTTCATCCACCTTCACTACCGTAAGTTCAGGTCATTCTAGGAAATGATATAATTCAAAATTTTGTGATCCATGAAAACTATGAAGCGCTCCCCGATGAGGTAATGTCGCCACAACTTTAGTGAAAAAACGACATCTGCAAGCTCCAGGTCATGGGTGGCATAATTACACTTATGAGGACGCTACTGTCTAGACCCGTAAGAGATCACCCCTTATTGTTTCATCAGCACACACCTGAGGCCTTGTCCTAAAGCATTAAAAAATAATTCATACGTCGCCCCTTCTTCTGGAAACCTCAGCACTGGGGAACTTACCAAATTCTCCTACAAATAGCTAAAGGTTGACTGGAACTACCCATTCCACATCAAAGCCTGGTCCTTCTTAGTCAAAGCTATCAATGGTTCTGCAACTCGAGAGAAGTTGGGAACGAACCTCTGATAGTAACCTGCCAGTCCAAGGAAACTACGGACCTTTGCAATGTTCTTGGGTGTTTCCCGAGAAACAACCTCCTCGAACATCGATGGGTCCACCTCTATTCTCTTCTCAGACACCACGTTCCCAAGGAAGTGCACTTCTCGTGTCCATAACTTGCACTTGGACAACTTCCCATATATTTGGTGCTGTTTGAGGAATTCTAAAACCATTATTAGGTGCTCAGCATGATCCTTCTCTGACCTTGAGTAGATCAGGATGTCGTCAATAAACACGACTACGAACCGATCCAGGTATTCCCGGAAGATGGAGTTCACGAGCCCCATGAACACACCTAGAGTGTTTTTAATGCCTAATGGCATGACCACAAACTCAAAGTTCCCATATCTACATCTGAAGGCAGTCTTTGAGATGTCACCCTCCTTCACCCTTAGCTGGTGATATCCCGACCGTAGGTAACTCTTTGAGAACCACCCTGCCCCTTTTAACTGGTCGAAAAGGAAGTCTATTATTGGTAGAGGGTGACAGTTCTGGACCATTACCTGATTCATCCTCCGGTAGTCTATGCACATACTGAGACCACTATCTACCTTCTTTGCGAATAAGACTGGAGCACCCCAGGGTGACGCACTTGGTCGAAAAAACCCTTCCTCATCAGGTCGTCAATCTAAATCTGCAACTCCCACAACTTGGAAGGTGTCATTCTGTAGGGAGCCATCGAAATTGGATGGGCACCAAGTTGTAAGTCTATCCTGAACTCAACATCACGTCGAGGGGTAGAGTCGCCACCTCCTCAGGGAAGACATCCATAAAATCACTAACAATCCCTGATACATCCACCATTTATGCATCCACCGACTCCACTCATAGTTTAGATAACAATGAAAGGAGGGGATCTTCTCGCCTGCTGCTTTTTTGGAAACCCCGCTCACTGATGAAAGTTACACGTCGGCCGCCCAAATATGAAAACACAACCCTTCCTTGGAAGCATTCAATGATGGCACATATAGAGAACATATAGTAAATTCCTAGGATGACATCTTCTGGATTTATCTACAACAGTAAAAATCACTGATAGACTGATGTGGCCCTATCATCTGTTTACACCCTCGGAAATCATAATACATGTCGGTCTGACCTCCGAATGGTGTGCTCAGCACCAGGGGCCCTGGAAGTCTCTCAACTTCTAAACCCAGAGCATAGGCTAGACTGGGTGAAACAAAGAATTGCAAATCTCCTGTATCGAACAAGGCATAGGAAAGATTACTAAATGAGCTGATCATACCTCGAACGACTTCTGACCCTGCTGGAACCACAACCTCTGCGGCATGAAACTGTCCATGCCCAGTACCCCTGCCTCTCAACTTTCGGCCACCATTCTGACCACTCCCTGGTCGAGGTTTCTAAGGGGAATCCTGAGCTCGACCTCCTCCTACAACTCCTGCCCCCGGAGGAGCGGTAGCTTGCTGCCCCTACTGCTACTGCTGAAAGGGTCTAGCTTGAAACTGTTGCTGCTGAGGTGGGCGCTGAACCTACCCAACCTCTCTGTATTGTACTCTGTCTGGGCACGGATTGTGAAGGTTCCCATAACTTCCACAGATGAAGCATCTCGTCCATGGTTCTGAAAAGAAAGGGCGAGGTCCAGGAGATTGGAACTGGAACTACTGAGGCTTGTTTCTTGCTGGTTGAAACCTACAGGGTCCCGACGCTGGAGGCCTGCTGCTGACAGCTTTCCCCTTCGACGAGACCAACTGGATTCCCTCTCGTGATACGCCTCCTAAGGTGTGAATCCTATCCACCACTTCATCATTCGTATGGACCTCTAAGTACGTAGGTAGGGTGAAGGGAGAAACAACATACTGAAGAGAAGGTTGAAGTACCTCCTCCAAACGTCTCGCCAGAGACTCCCCATCTAGAAAGTGGTCCGGAGCAAAGCGGAGGAGATCGTTGAACTTGATCCCAAATTCTCTCACTAACATGCTCCCTTAAATGAGGTAGAGTAATTCGTGTCTCTTCTCAGCCTTCATCATTGAAGAAAAGGAATTCCGCCTGGAACTCCTTCTCGAAGTCAGCCCACGTAACCTCAGTCTCCCCCTTCCCCCCAAGATAAAGTGTCCACCACATACGAGTTTCTCCGCGCACCTGGCTCACAGCTAGAGGAACCCATTAATCCTTCGTAGCCCGGATCAAGCTGAAATATATCACCAGTTCCTCTAGACAGCTCTCTTTTTCCATGTCTGAGATGCTTCCCTCGTACTTCCCGAGGGTCTTACGCTGAAAGGCATGAAGCTTCCTATACCACTAATCATCTTCCTCTTCTCGGTCAACCCTCTGTCTATCAGCCAAGTCAACCTCCTAGGCCTCGGTCTCCCTCACTACTTGTGGTCGTCTCACAGGTTCCATAGCTGCAAGGTAAACAATGAATTCCTAATCCCGAGTAGTGTAGAATATTGTTCTTAAATTTTCTTAGACTTCCCATTCATTCTAAATTCACTAAATACCCATCAAAATTAAGAACACAAGTCCTTATGTTGCATGTAAATTCCCTAGGTTCTCTACCCTACAATCATTGTGGCATCACTTGGTCGTTTGGTAGTCCCAGAGTCCTTTCATCGGATCACGGGGGGGGGGGGGGGGCTAAAATCCCGTGTCCTAGACAGTCTTCCCTGACCTAATTCAAGCACCAAGATCACCCAATTCTGTTGCCCTACCATCCCATGCAATACTCACTGTGCCTAAATCCAGACCCCATCCTAACTCTCAACCTTTCTCTAATACCATTCTATCATGACCTTCCTTCACCACGATGAGGTAAGGGATGGTAGATTGCCAGACCCTTCCTTCTTCAAGTTGAAGGATAGATAATGACCCCTGAGACCTGCCTTCAATAGGTCCGGGAGTGGCTACTAGCACCATGGGTATATAATTACACACAAGTTGGAAGGAATTACCCTTTTTCTTTATTAGGATCGGGAGATAAGATATTAAATCCCAACAACACCAAAACTGGGAGTGAGAGTAAAGCCAAAAGAAAACCATTCCCACAGGAATGTTACAAAAGTAAATACCACAAAGTACAAGGAGACTACAAAGGTAAAGTACCAAGGGAATGAAAAATAGAAACATCAACTGTCCCAACGTCTAAGCGAGTATGGCCCCGCACGATCCATGATGTCCTCCTGGAAACCTGAAAGCAGTTTTATACATGTAGGGTGAGCATACAAGTATACTCATTTGGGAAAACCAGAGACTCTCATCCACAAGTGGGGATACATTCTTATGACCCGTGGAAAAAAGAGATAACCAAAGCACATAGCAAGGAAAAATATCCACACAGACTCACCAAGGAACACTCCCCAAATAATGTAGGTCTTGTAATTTATAGTAATAGCACATCGACGTTTGGGTACCCAACTTCACATTCCCACAATTTATTGAAGACATCCTATGCATCGAACCAATCCCTCCATTCTCACCGTAGTCCCACTGCCACACTCACCCGCACACACCTTGGCCACAACCACACATCCCGCCCACAAACACCTGGGCCACAACCACCATGCGTAACCATTCCCTAAAACACCTAGGCCAGAACAACTACTGACATGCCCGAAGACACCTAGTCCTCATCCCGAAGACTCTTGGGAAACAACTTGCCCGCACACACCTGGGCCATCCACGAAAACTACCCTGCCCGAAGAATCTTGGGCTATAATGGACCTCAGGCTGTCACAGCCATCCCGAAGAGTCTTGGGATATTCAGGAAAGGGATCAGAAAAGGAGCTAATAACCAGTCACTCATAGGAGTGTTGGGAAAACACCCTCCCCCAGGAAATGGGGGTGTTCGGAACTAAGTTCTCAACATGGGCGGGGCGTGAATAAGAAACATAAAAACTATAGATATATGTATAGGTAACAAGCACTCATCCCATATAAAGGTTTCCAAAGAAAACCTAAGCACAAACACCCCTGTTACAATTCATTCATAAAATAACCGTACAACACTCACGGCCAAGTCATAGCTCATTCCCAAAACCGATTCCTCATTTTAACCATTCTTGCTTTCATGTTCAAGTGATCACATTTAGGTGAATTCTACACTACTAGGAAACTAACAGGCATAACGAAAATCCAGGGAAAGAGAAACAACAAAAAAACAATTTAAGCATTCACACTCGGTTCTATTGTAAAGTCGCAACAACAAAGGGATCTGTGAGACCCCTCAATGTACTGGAACCAAACCAAGCCTCGAGATACAACCCGACACAGCTTTAGATTCAAAACCAACAATTTTAGCACAAAAATGGATCCCATCCCCATCCATATCACCCTATAAGCATCAAGCAGAGAAAATAGACATGCCATCAAGACAGAACAAGGATGTTTCCAGACTCAAGTACTTCATTCACTATGTTTTTCTTCTTTCAGTTTGGTTAACTGGGGTGATCACCCAATGATTTTTGTTCACTGGTCATTAATTTAATTGTTCGAGTTTATGTAATTAATCAAATTCTCATTTTAGAGCAATTCAAATATCACATAAGACAAGGGTTCGTTAGTGTGCAAGGAAAGACCACCAACAGCCCTGATTTTATGTGATCATAACCCATGCAATTCACAACATATAGAAATTATAAAAGTACAGAAGAATTGTCAAACACACCCCATCATTCTTTAATATTATGTTTATTATCTTTTTTAAGGTCCGGTTTTGTCCATTACCACATAAACAATAGTGTACCCACCCCGCAAGATACACAGTAAAGAGAGACGAAGGAAAAACCCCACCTGGATGATCAATGATTGAAGTTCTCCTCCATGCACCAAGAACGGGGGATGCGTGACTTGTAGGAGAGGAATGTCGGGGATTCTAAGGGTCATCAGAAAAGAATAATCATAGGTGCACCACTTTCCTCAGGAAGGGGGAACTCAAAACACACCAGGAAGAAAGGATAGGAAAGGAGGAAAGAAGAAGAAGAGATTCCAATGCGATATAAGGATGAGATCTGGTTGTCATGGAATATGGAATTTTGAACGGTTATAAGGTCGGATCATGGTTTCACCACGCGGTTGGGTGGTTACACTTGACTGAATTAATTGTTATTTAATGATTCCCATCAAAAAAAGGTTGGTAATAACTACGAAATTTAAAAGGTTTTTATATCAACAAAGGGGCATGTTATGCGGACACACATATGGGTCCTTTGAGGGTCACCCAACTCTTACGAATTTTGAACATTGATTATGGGATAAAAAGAAAACAACCTTGAACCACTAGAAAAGGTTAAAAAGGGATAAAAGTTGTGTTATGGGAGAATTGTAGATGAAAAAACCGACAAGGTTGGGTGACACCGATCGGTCGCACCGATCATGCCACACACCGATCGGTCGCACTCCGATCGGTCGCACCCTGATCGGTCGAACACCGATCGTTCGCACGCCGATCGGTCACACGCCAATTGGTCACACGCCAATCGGTTGCACGCCGATCGGTCGCATGCCAATCAGTCGCACACCAATAGAGCGTCCTACCACCGAGACGCCACCCTTAGGATCTGGATTTTGGCAAAGGGATGGACCATGATGGTATGGGCCACTACAATAAGAATACCACTAATTGTTTTTATTTCTACAATTAATAGTTATGAAGAAAAAACATGAAATATAACATATGAAAATTTAGAGTTATGTATATCATTACTTAGAATAACATAATTACAAATATAAACCTATATTTTATTCATTGTGTTGGATCTTCCTTAATCCCATGTTCTAACAGATTATTGGTGTTGAAATTTATCATATCCTTTAAATTTTTGAAATTGTTTGAGTATTTTCCATATTTGTCACATAAAAAACATTACAATTCTAGTATATCTATTGAAATTACATTATTTACCCCCTAATATATTATTTTTCCACATATAATTATGGTTCAATGTCCAATTTTACTTGAGATAAAACATCACCCATTTCCTTTGAGACATCCCCCATGATTTTTGTTTCTACATTTTTAACAAGATGAATATTAAATCTTATATCTTTCAATATCTTAATCACATAATATTTTATGAGGCTCCATCCTAATATCCATTATTTTGTTTATTACATAGAATATGTTCACGTTATTAATTTTATTTCAGGATTGTTGGTTCGATATAATAATAATTATTCTCAGTATATATCCCATTGTGATGGGTTGTTTATTGAAGTAATATGTAAATTATACCTCACACCTATGGTTACTTCCAGTTCCATCCCTCTATAAAACTAAAATGGGTTATATGAATCATGAAACAATAACATTAAAGGAGAATTATTATCATCATAAAATTAATTGAATCTTAAAAAACTATTCATTTACAATATAATTTGGTATATAGTTCCTTTATTTCAACTTATATCAATATTAGTTTAACAAAGGTTACTTTATGTTGGTATATATTATAAATTGAATCATAATCCAACAATGTAACTAGGAAATAAATCATATATAGCAGTTCATAAATATAATATGATTAACCAAATCATATACCAAAATTTTTTTAGCCAGATGTTCAGTCTTAGGCCCACTCGTTGAGCATCAAAGTGATGATCATGTCAATTCTCAACCAAACATTTTGGGGTAATAAAAACTAGGTGTGTCTATTAAAAATATAAATCCATATTCTAGTATATATATAAGGATTTATTATTATAAAAATGACCTATTAAATTCATTACAAATATTTTGGGATATCACCCTATACATAGAATCATATATAGGTATTTACTAATGTGATCTGAAAATAATACCATATGTAACTAAACTAATCTCAAAATATAACTAAACATTACTCTAATACTAACTATATACACCCATGATAAAAATATATAAATAATAAATTTATACCATGGTTTAATTACTATATCTAAAAAATATTATAAAAACTCAAGGACATAAATAATTTATATATTTGAGAATAAGTAGAAAAAAACATTAATTACAACACAGTAATCATTTCTCCAAAATTCATATCTTAAATACCCCATTCTAGATATAGATTAGGATATAATCCCCTCTATTACGTGTAGAAATTAAATTTAATAAAGTGGTGATCTCAAATGTTGTGTAAGGAAAACATATGAACTAGTCAGAAATTTTTGGTTAATAAAGATGAGTGAAAACATGATAATGGGAGAAATATAACATAAAATAATCACAAGATCATTATAGACTATCATAAACATGATATATAATTGAGGATCATGGAATTGAGTCACAATACAAAATAAGTTTCTAGAAGTATTTCATGAAAACACAAGAAAGTACAAAAATAATAAATCGTAAAATATGAAAGTAGAACATCTTCGAAACATGTAATATCATAACTTGTAGGAATATCATAAAAATAAATATTATTTTTAATAATTTCAAAAAAAAATAATAAGACAACATTGTGAAAAATTACAACAAAGTATATCCTTTCATTTTTGTGAAAAACCCATGTGTGTTGAACCTTTATATTATATGAAATCCCAAGAATATCCAGTTTTTATTTTGTGGAAAAATCTAATTATTTTCACATTTCATTATCACATGAGATATAAATCAACAACTAGTTCATTAAAGAGAAATATTGGACACTGACCATCATCATCCATAAATATGAGTTCCACATACAATCAAAGGATTCATCTTATAATAAAGAGCACGTGAGAGGAAAATTTGTTTCAAAACTTTTCAAAATGGTGTCACAAAAAAATTTATTATTTTATTCAAAAAATTAAATAACAAATAAACAATTATTTAAGAAGAGGACATATTGGGTGATTTTTGAACCATTACTCAATTATAGAAGAATCCTTTAAAAATGGAAGGGAAATAAAGAAAAAGTATTTTTCCTAAAAATAATTATAGAATATAATATAAGAACTAAACAATTTAAATTTTAATTTATAAATAAAAAATTTTAAGATTAATAAAAGGATTTTAAATAATTTAATTCAATAAAATTATGATAAAGTTACATTTATAAGAAATAAAATAAATTTTAAAATGTATAGAATAAGGGAATAAAATCATATCATGGTAAGGAGAATCCTTTTATTTATTTGTAAAAAAATTATTGAAAACTTATATATTTTAATGTATAATAAAACCATTGTTTTAAAATCAATAATGGGGTATAAAAACATCATTATAGTTAAAACCCATTTTATTTTTCACAAATGAATAAATAAAATTAGTTGGAAGTAAAAACATGTATATGGATGGACAATACATTATAATAAATGTGAATTAACACAAATATAATTAAGTAATAAAAATTAACAGAATCTACAAAGAGGAATAACTTAGAATGAAAAATTATTTCCTCATAAAAAAGGTGACACTATCATATATACTCATCATAAGAAATAGTAAATCAATATTCAAAAATATTAGTAAAAGAAGAGTGATAGTGACATAAAAAAGTATTTCATTCGTGAAAACCCTTTACCATTAACCTAGTATAGTCTAATATGATCAAACCTCAGATTAAAAAAACCAACTTAATATACTATTTCAAAACCATATACATACAAAACGTAATTTATTATTTTTCTAATAATCATTATTTACATGTATAATAGTTCTTTTCATATTTTCATACATTAGGTGTTTATAGTTTTGATCATTTGTACTAGTTTCATTGGAATAGTGTAATATTTAATATTCTACCAAATTTTATAATTCAAGGGTATTTAAATCTAATTTTATGTATTGATATAGTTATTTATGATTTCTTAATTTCCCTTGATGAGTGATTCACTATGAAAACCCATGCACCAGTAGCCCAAATCCAGTTTCAAACATTATTACATTGTTACTATGAATAATATGCCATTTACCAAAGGATATATTAGTTCAGTAGATTTCTAAAATTGTAAACAACATAAGTTTTACATTACAACATGAATTTAAATTCAACATAGAAACTCATTGAGAAACATCTATAAACTATTTAATTATCCCTCCAAGTCATTCATAATACACATCATCACATCCTGGGTAAATATTAAACATAAAAAATGGGTGATATAAGATGCTCAGTAACGGTAATTAATACAAATAATATATTATATAAAAAATAATGCATGTCTAATGATTAAAAACACATTACATTAGAATACATTGTCGATCATAATATGACAAGAATAATATATGAGTAAATAATTCCATATAAATAATCACATGAGTCTGAAACATAACCATTAAAATTATACTATCCAAATAGTCAAATGTTTTATTAGTTACTAATACCATAATGAGAGAATTCTATAATATCATACATCATAAACTAACCATCAAGGACTTGACCAAAACAACCATAAATAAATGGTTTTTCCCTCAACCCAATCCATATTTTTTTTATCTCATGATACCTATAGATTCTTATTGGGTCTATAAAGGTCCCCACCCATCTCATAATATGTAAAATTCATTTTTATATGAATTGGGTAAAATATAAACAACATATACATGTAAATAACATTCATTCAAAGAGTAATCATAATCACTAACCATTCTGGGAAATGTGGTGAATGGTATAAAGATAACACATACATAGTCAAAATTATCAAAACAAAATTTAAAATAATATTGTAAACTATTTCATAGAATATAAATGCATAATAATAATGTGATTACACTTATTGGGTTGAAATAGATGAAAAAATAATAATAAAATCATCGAGTAATTCTAAATAGAAATACCCTTTTTACTTTACAAAGAAGATTTTTTTTGGAATGATAATTTTTATTTTAAATAAAATTATATTGTAAACCTGCATATTGAATAAAAGATTTCAAAGGACAATGAAATTATATCTGAGGCATAAATCAGGTCAAATTGTAGTGAAAATATGAAAAAATAGTATTTAATAAACTTTAAAAATTGGCCACTTTAGTGCAGTTTGAGGTAAAATATTAAAGAGTTTTTAAATTGTAAAAAGGATTAATTATTTCAATAAAATATAAAAGAAAAAATATATTTATTTATGATAGTATGAATTAGTTTTTAAAAATTATTGGTAACATGATTATGATTATGGATTATACTTGGAAATGGGTCAAAAACTGGAAAGTTCCCATAAATCGACCATGCTTATCAAGAGGAATTGAAAAATGAACCTGGAAAAACATGTATTTCTTTATAAAACAATGATTAAATGATGTTTCTATATTATATTACAACATATGAATATAATTTATGAATAATTATATAAAAATAATGAACAATTGCAATGGGGTGAAGAGAGAGAAAGTGTAACCCTAATGAAAAATAGAGGTTCAGGAAGAAACCCTTACCTTATATATGAATGTGTTATATAGTTGTACATAACATCATGGATAATGAAATTAGATTAATTAATAAATTATCTAATATCCTATTCAAAATTAATTGTATTTATTTAATTTTTAAAAATTTCATTTATGTATTTTTTGATGAGATAAAATATTCAACTTCGTCACTCAAGAGTGTTTGTTTGCATGATTTTCATGATTAATTCACTTGTATAAATTTAGGAAGGATTATATAAAATTGAATAAATTATACATAATAGAAATTATAAGTTATTATATAAAATAATTAACATTTATTTGTCATATATATTTTTATTTCCTAATTTTAGGATGATCGATTACATAGAACATTAATGATAATCATTTATATTTGTTTGGATACTTTTTGATCATTGTGAACATGATTTATCTTATTAATTAATATCATTTATATATAATTTTTCTATAATAAAATAACCTTTAATATGTATAATAAATTTTTTTACCATAATTATGGTTTTATAATCATCCTTGAAGTTGGTAATAAAAACTGAAGTTGCATCATCATTAGTGGTTGTAAATCCGCATATCACGGACAATGTATTCAATTTTGAATAAAATAGTGGAGGAGAAGGGTTTTGTTGATAGTTCATCCATTAAAATAATTATATTAATGTATATATAATATACTAGAGTCTTCACAAATGATTTTATAGAATATTTAAGGATATAATAAGAATATAAGAAATTAAACGAAATTACATGATAATGAAAAAGGATTTATCTCATGAATTATTCTCCTTGAGAACCTCATTAATAAACATTGAAAATGTATTTTAGTGAGAATAGAAAGATCTGAATGTCGAAAATAGGTTTGGGAGAGTAAATAGACAGAATATATGAAATATTCATGTCCGTTAAATTTTGAGGAGAAGCTTTAGTGACATATGGTAATTATTATGGAGGAGAGGAGTGATTTTGATTATTTTAATCATTAGTTTATTATTTAGGCTCAAAGAATTTGATTACATTTATAATAATAACTAAATAAATTAAATAACGAATGGAAATTTGAGAATATAGTTATTACAACATTCCTTACTCAATTAATAGTGTATTTATCTTATAATTTATATTTGCTGTAAATTATTATATTTCAATATTCACAAAAAAATAAACTACATTAGAAGAACCCCAAAAAAAACAATTATTTGAGTTGTACAATTCAAATATGAACTCCATTTTTTGAAAATAATTTTCTAAATTTGAAAAAAATAATTACATAATTTAGATCATTATTTATTAAATAAATCAAAATTTAAAATTTATAACTACTTTTATAAGACTTAGACAAATTAATTCAGATCTCATAAAATTATCTTAAAATCATATGTAAACAATATATTAATTTATTAATATAATTTATGAAAACACGTTTTTTAAATTATTATATTAATTATCAAATTTTTAAATATTTATTAATGTATCACAAAATTTCAATCACTTAATTAATAATCTTTTTTTAAAAAAATTATTTACATATTCTCTGATATAAATATACTATATTTTTATTTATAAGAAACATAAATTTTCTTTATTCTATATTAAGTGAGTATTATTTTCTTTTGATCATATTTCTATTCTTAATAGTGAAATGTCTATTCCAAAAATAATATTTAATAGTAAATTATAGTTTTAAACTCAGTGTTGTGTGAAGCATAAAATATCAAAGATATTAAATTTGAGAAGTGAAATACAATAAAATATTAGTGTATTAAATTCTTCCCTCCTTAAGAAAATTCATCCTCAAAATTTATTTAATGTCACATGATAAAATTATTTGGGTGGTTCTTCATAAAAAAATCAAATGGTTCCTTAGCCACTTCTTCAGTTTTTTGTTTCTTCCAAGGAACCAGTACTAGTCATGTAATATGAATCCCCAACACATACTCTGTAATTATTAGAATTAGAATAGGTGTTTCACTATAAGATAACTTGGGTTCCAATAATATTCCATCAGAACTGAGGACAATCATTGGGTATGGAATGTAATTCTTTAAAAAAGATATTTAGAACAAATTGTGTACTTTAGAAAGGCTAGAAGGAATTCCGAAACGATAAGTTATAGCTCAAATTATCTCTAGGATTTCAAAAGGTCCAATGTACCTCATGAATAGTATCCCCTTCATTCCAAATATTATAACACCATTTCATTTACATACCTTCATATTAACATGATCTCCCACTTGAAACACCAAATCCTTTCATCGATTATCAGCATAGATGGGGGAGGGACCATCGATGTCCTTCAATGGAGCAGCCTCATCCTTCACTGGTTTTTAAAATACGGATTTTCTCCCTCTTTTCCATCCAATCGTGCTCGGACCGAAAGTTCAGGAATTGGTCGATGGATGCCCGAACCTACAGATTTTGTATGTGGAGTTCTTGGAATAGTGTACCTTTTGAAGCATGCCTTAGTTTCAATATTTTATCAATGACATCCTTCAGTCGATTTATTTGATAGATTCATCTTCAACGCTTGGGACTTGTAGGACAGTGTGACTGTGGGTCTCTTATACAATCATCAAATTATGATACGTTTTTCATTGAAAGAAGACCTCTTCAAGGCCTGAGAAAGAGAACCTTGATGTTTTACCGGTTTCATATATATGCTTCTTAAGTGGTCCTTCAACATACATATGAAGCAGGATCCTACATATATGGAGACATGGGTTATCTTCCCTAACCTCTCCCTTCCCATTCCAAATTCGGCTGTTATACACATGCTATAAAATCTGTTAGGTAGGTATATGTGTTCTGATAGTAGAACTGATGTGCTTTTCCACCATATTAACCCCCACACATGTATTGAAATGGATGTTTCAAGAGACCCATTTTAATAGGTGTGGATTAATGTGGGCGTGGATTATCGATGAAAACAACGGGTCATCTAGGAAACCTTGAAGAATTTATAATCGGGATGCAAGAGATTAGGTCATTCACTGGAATGCATTCGTAAGGGGTATTGGCCTGCTGTGATAAGGAAAAATGGTAGAGGCAAGGAGAAAGTTGTGCATGATGAAGCTGAGAATATGGAACAGAGGCCTCCAGCTTGTTCAAGATCTCATGAAGTAGTTATGGCGAACAGGTCTGGGCAGAAACTGTGATTGAACTCACCTAAACAGAAGGAATTGATGGATCAGGACCTACCAATGATGGAATTGATTTCTAGTAAGATGAAATCGGACCTTGACACCCCCTCACCCTCTTTGCTACATCAAATTGATAGTTTGAGGGCGGGAGATTCAATTAACCAGGTGACGAAACAGGGGGTACTGTAGGGACTAATAAGTAACACTATCCTGGATCAGATGGTGGATTACAAGGATAATGCCTCGACCTTGATGCTTGAAATGAGTAGTGATCATCTTCAAAAAGAGTTGCATGGGAATGTTACAGAGGTGCTATTCTAGGATAGTACTGCGAAATTAGGGTGATCGGGTTCAGGGAACCAGTCTTCAATTAAGTTGACTAATAGATTCAGAGGACTTGCGGAGTTCGGATTGAGCCTTGAACTACTTATCCCTCTAGAGATAGACCAAGGATGTGTGAACACATCCAATGAAATAGAAACTAGTTATTCATCAGGAGAAGCATCATGTCCTAAGGCGAATAGTAGTTATAAGAGGTGGAAGGGTAGGAGGGATTACACCTCCTTACCACCTCCTTTAGAGACTTTTTCGTCTAATAAGACTAACATAAAAAAGATTGACTCGGTGGATGTGAGTCACCAAAGAACAAGGGTCCAAGTTGACCATCCTTGGAATTACTGTTATGCTCTGAGGAAGAACCGGTTCAGCAGGTCATGCTACTCAATGCTTCCATGGATGATGCTGCTAAAATTATGAGGACGCCTATAAAATAAATTCATAATGAGGAGAAATATGCATGTATTGACAAAAAATACCTCATTCTTATTGGGCGTTTCAACAAAGGGAAGATTAGTATTGAGGAGTACATACAGTCTTGGGACCATATTTCTTCCCATTTTGAAATTATGATGAGGGATTCACCTAACTTCTGTGTTCAATATATCACATTGAAATTATTTTGTGACATAGATTCTCGTAAGATAAAACATTTTTTCCAGGACACTGGTTAACTGATGGAGGTTGTTGCTTGTCTTGGATGGGTTACTGGTTCAATTTGTATCTGCTATTGGGTCTTCCATTGTGCTTTTGGAGTGAATATTGTGGTTTTTAACATTGTTTTTAGATTTTCATCAGATGGAAATCAAAGTAAGAAGCCTTCACATGTTCATGTCATTTGGATTGTGGGTCTGTGAGGGTATGTCTTTTCCATCGGTTCTGTGCCCATGCATCCTTCCATGGGACAACTAGCCAAATGGTCATGAATTGGTGATGGTTTGTTGACACGATGTAGTTGCTAGGGCGAGGCAGATTATATTTGTATGTTTTCTTGTAATGATAAACATTATGGTTTCTCACATTCTCCTTAAAAGTGTTTTGATAATAAAAAAATTAATTTTAAGTCATACCATTGTCCATAAATGTGGTCAAACAGACAAATACATGAAGATACCATGATTAATTGATGATTATGAGGTAATTCTGTAACATCCCAGGTAAATAAAGAATAATAAAAATTTTATATTTATTAATATTTGTGAATTAAATATTAATTTTACTTTAAAGGGGTTGTTATGTTCGATAGCGTACCCGATATGAAACAACGAGTTTCTTTGGAATCTTACGTTGAACACTAATAATATAATACTATTATTTTAAATGGTAGTTAACTCCTAGCCATTATATTGGTGGGAAGGAACAAAACTAACTACAATATGATTATACATGTTTGTTAAATGTATTTTAATTTATCCAATAAAATGTTATAGGCTTAAAATGTGAACGAATCTAATTTAAAGAAAAATTTACATTAAAAGGTCGATTTACCGTCTTTTAATGGTAAACCCTATTTAAATCTATTTTATGTCATTTTTATATGTTCTATTTGAACAAATAAAATTATTCTTTAGAATGGGTACATCAAATTTTACTTTGGGTAATTTTTTGGTATTTTTCTGATAAAGTTCATTTTTTTAATGAATAGTGAATAATATTGTATTTTAATTCAAAAGATCCTTTTAATATAATTTATTTATATGGTTATATTATCTTTTTAATTATTTTTAAAGTGAAATTAAAATATATTTTTTCCATTTAATCCAATTTTGGCCATTGGAATTAATTTCACTTTCAAATTGGACATAAACAAGTATCAATCTTTTGATAATTATTTTTTCTTAAAAACACGCTATTTGTTTTAACAATGGGAATTAATTTAAAATTAATTAATGACAATTTTATGTTTTTAATTTGGAAAAATGGACATCATTTTTGAATTCAGAATATCAAATAAATATTAGGCTGAATTTTTGGTATTTTACTGAAAACCTTCAATTTTTGATGAATAGTGAAACCACATAGTGGTAGTTAAAAAAACTGACCTTTTCATTTAAATTAAATTTTACCATTTCTGTGAATTGAATTTCGAAAATCTGACATACATGGTTGTTATAAAGAATTAAAATTTGGTTCATTAGGATGAAAATAATTTTTGGTGAATAGTAACTTTTGACTTTTATTTAATGGGGTTAAAGGTAAATAAGGTAATTCAAGGTAAAAAGAATATTATAATAATAAAAAATTATCTTAACACTTGTCCAAACCTTATTAGTTGAGTCATTAATGACCGTGGTCATCTTTGGGTCGATTTTGGGACCCCTTGGAGCCACATGGGAGTGATAATGATAATTTATATTAATTAACATAAAGTAAAGGGAAAAATGACAGAAGCAAATATCTTTTAGTAAATTAATTTTTACAAGTGGTTGTGTAAATTATATTTTTTACTATAAATATTAATTATAAAGCTAAAACGATTTCTTACATCATGGTATTTTTTTATAATTTTTAGACATCAAATAAATTAAATTATTTATGACACAATAATGATGCAGTATTTACCTCATTAATAAATAATTTAAATAAATATGATTATAATGATTACAATATTAACCAAAACCTATCCAGTTCGTATTATATAATTTTATTTCGACCATGAGTCATCTTATCTTCGACTATAATGATTTTTGGACCATTAGAAACCGAATATCATAATATAATAAAAAAATGTTTTCACACTTTCATAAAGAGCCCCTCCTCCCCCTTATAAAAGGAGACCATTATTAAACAATTCTTCACACCTCTCAAGCCATTTGGCTCATCCAAAATCTGCCCAATTAATATCCCTACATCCCTTTGCTTCCCCTATAAGCCTGACTTTAGGCAGAAGTAACTTCAAAAAATCCTTTGGTTCAAACTAAAGGTAGTTACCCAAATTAAAGGTAATGGTTTCTCTTAAATTGTTTTCTTTTATTTTACATCTCCAACCCCTAAACTCTTTTTATTACTTTTTTTAACAACACCAGTATCCTAAATATACTAGGATGTTGTTATGAGAAGGTTTTGAACTACACATACACACACCTCCATCTTATGGATGACGAACATAATGTTTCCGTGGATGGAAAACTAATGCCTCATGAAACGATGATTGTTCGATTATCTCCTACCACCTCTCATGGTGGAAATTATGATGGAAATGTATTTATATATGATATATATTATGTTTGTGTTTTCTTTATGTTTCTATATTTTCCATTTATAGCATACCTTTATGGTTTCCATAGTGGGTAGATACGATAATCTCATTTGAGGAAGTGCGGACTACCGCCCCCTCAAAGTGATTTGACTCGTTAATGCCTTATGTGGGTTGTATAAAGGATATATTTAATGATATTATATATGATATTATAATGTAATTATAATATACCTATGTATCATTATGTTTAAATTCCATTAAAATAAGAAATATAAATGAAAGTACAGTTCATGCGTACGTACGACTTACCGTCTCTATGAACAGTGCATTTCATTTATTACCTTCAAATGTTATGTAGTATTATATATACATGTATGTACGGGATATATATGATATATATGATATCTAAATCATTAATACCATTCTGGATATAATGGACTATTTACTACATGGACAACTTGTAAGTATAAGGTGTTCATTTTTTACTCAAGTACCAAATATCGACAAAATGAATGTTATTAACATAAATGATTACATAATGTTTATAACATGGTAATAAGTGATATAAGAGGAATAATAAACTTGAAAAAGGTTATTAATCAAGTAGAAATTAACTTATGTTTATTATTCAGGAGATTAAATAATGAACGGGTCAAGTTGGATATGAGGTAAGGGACTTCGTCTCAATCTCCTTTCTTTGAGGCATATTTTGTTTTATACAAATATTTATTTTATACAGTGTATAAACTCATTTGACTTTTACTTTTATTCAAAATGAATCTTTTCTATATGATGTGTATTACTAAATGTCAAAAATTATGTTTCTTTTTAACGTACGCAGTGACAACTACATTTCCGCCGCCGCGAGTATCATTTGATCTTTGGTTTCCACAACAAGCTGTAATGTTTTTAAAAGAAAATAAATACCATATACTCTTTTTTGTATTTTGGTATTGAAAATTATTTTGATAATGGATTTCTTATTTCAATATATTTAAGTGATATGTTGGGATTAAAATGTGGAAATGTTTTCTTTCCTTTATATTTGTTGTATGTGTTATGATTTTATATTGGTACTTGGACATTTGACAGGTGGTTACGTGATAAACCAAATGACGGGTAGTGCCATGAATACAAAGACGGGTGGTTACATTATAAACTCTAATGCATTTGGTATGGAAGTCGGTCGTATGGCTATTCCATTTAGTGATATGTGTGGAGGTCGACCGTATGGTTATTCCATTTAAGTATGTTTATGTCCCAAGTTACCTTTATGTGTTATGTGTTCTTGATTTGGGTTTTATGGTAATATTTTGGTTAAAAAATGGTTAGAAATGATCTTTTATTCTTTGAAGATTATTTACTACTTCATAAAGGTTAAAAGTGATACTTATGATAAAGTATTCATGGTTTAATTGTTGTTTTGAAAAACTAACAATTTTCTTATTTGTGTATCCCTTACTGAGATTTTTATGCTCATCCCAAGTTTTGAAATGTTTTTCACAAGAAATAAAATAGAATAGGGTCAAGGATGGGATCAAGGAAAAGTCATGCTGTCTAATACATGGAACCATACATGACTCTTTTTTTCAAAGAGTTTTATTTTATGAAAAAATGGAAACTTAGTAGAAGTGTCTACTTTGTAATATTTTTCAATGTAATAGTTATGGCCTAACTTTCTAAAACACTAAACCTGAAAATATCCTCAATGTGAATTATTCAATATTAAGTATGGTTAAAGGCCGGGTTCTTATAGTTGGTATCAGAGGTTGGTTTAGGCAACTGTAGGAGTTAGGGTATTGTTAAATTAATATCCATAAAGGAATTTATTTTAATATTGAAATGATATAGAATTTACAGATTACCATGTTGCTTCGACTAAGATATTTCTTTGTTAAGAATGGACTTTCGTGGAGGAAATAGAGCAGCTTTTCTAGGAAGGCATACAGAGGGAAATGACCTCCATAATCTGTATCCTGAGATGGTCAGAATCGGAATTGAAAAGTTAACTGCAGTTATGGCTCAATTGATTCATGTAATAAATGGTGCTTGTGTTTATTGATGACATTTTGGTTTATTCTAAAAGTAAATTGGAGAATGAAGGTCATTTATGGGTTGTCTTTCAAACCATGAAAGAAAAGAAACTATTAGGGAAATTCAGCAAGTGTGAGTTTTAGTTACAATTTTTTTTCCTTTGTCACACTGTTTCAAAAAAAATGGCAGAACTGTTGATCCTGCTAAAACGAAAGTTGTTGAAGAATGACCAAGACCCACAAATATAACAGAGATATATAGTTTTCGTGGTTTGGCAGGTTATTACCGAAGTTTTGTTGAAATTTTTTCATGATTATCTAGTCCAATGAATAAGTTAACTTGAAAAGGTGTTAATTTCATCTGGACAAAAGAATGTGATGATTGTTTTTCAGGAATTGAAATGGAGATTGGTGAATGCTCCAGTTTTGGCACTGCCATCCAGAAATGGTGAGTTTGTTATCTACAGTGATGATTCATTGAATGGAATTGGATGTTTCCTTATGAAAAATGATCAGGTAATTGTTTATGCTTCACGTTAGTTGAAACTACATGAGTTAAATTACCCTACACATGATTTGGAATTATTTGTTGTTGTTTTTTCTTTAAAAATTTATATGCATCATTTGTTTGGAGTGAAGTGTGAAATATATACTGATCACAAAAGTTTAATATACATATTCAATCAGAAATAATTGAACATGAGACAGAGGAGATTGTTTGGATTAATCAAGGATTATGACTGCACGATCCTTTATCATCTGAGAAAAGAAAATAAAGTGGTTGATGATTTGAGTCAAAAAAGTAATGCTTCATTAACCATGTTACGTTTGGAAGAAGATCCTTTTGTTTTTGATTTGATGAACATTTGAATTGAAGATGTTGGTGCCGGAAATTCTTTTGTTTTGTTTCAGGCATCAGTGAAATCATCTATATCAGAAAGAATAAAGAAAGCGCAGAAGGAAGACAGTGAGTTGCAGAAAAAGGTTGTGTTGGTTCAGAAGGGTATGTTTCCTAATTTTAATGGTGATAATGATTGTGTTTTTAGATTTATGAAGAGATTATGTGTGCCTTGTGATTCGTAGTTGAAGAATTAGTTGTTAGGTGAATCTCGTAGTTCTCCATTTTCAGTTCATCCTAGAATTACTAAGATGTACAGAGTTTTTTGGGAGTATTACTGGTGGGATGGAATGAAAAGAGATATTGTAGATTTTACTGTGAAGTGTTTGACTTGTCAGCAGGTTAAAGTAGAGTGACTTTTACCGAAAGGAATGTTTCAGCCTTTACCGGTGCTAGAGTGGAAATGAGAAAATATATCCCTGGACTTCAATGTGGGATTACCGAAGACATCTCGAGGTAATAATGCAATCTGGGTTATTGTTGATCAATTGAATAAATCTTCTCAATTTCTTCCTATTCGAGATACTTTGCCTCTAGATCAACTTGATCGGTTGTATGTTAAATAGATTGTTAGGTTGCATGGATTTTCCCCTTCCATTGTATCTGATCGTGATCTCAGGTTCACTTCTAACTTATGGAAAGGCCTTCAGAAGTCATTGGGTACTGAATTAAATTTTAGTACAACTTTTCATCCTCAATCAGATGGGAAATCAGAACGAACAATTTAGACATTGGAGGATATGCTATGTGCTTGCTCGATGGATTATCTTGGAAGTTAGAACCACCATATTTAATTGGTTGAATTTTCATATAATAACATTTTTCATTCTAGTATACAGATGGCTCCATTTGAGGAATTATATGGAAAGCATTGTCGAACTGCAGCTTTTTGGGATGAAGTAGGTGAAAGGAAGCTGATCAGACCAGAATTGGTAGAAGATATGGAAGAGAAGTTCAGTTGATTCAGAAGCACATGATAACAGCTCAAAGTAGATAGAAAAGTTATGCAAATAATTGTAGGAAGGATCTTTCTTTTGAGGTAGGTGATCATGTCTTTCTCAAAGTTTCTCGATGGAAAAGTGTGATACGTTTTGGCAAGAAGGGAAAGTTGATTCCGAGGTTCATTAGACCTTATGAAATTTTGGAGAAAGTTGGATCAGTTGCGTACAGAGTGGCTTTACCTCCATGTTTATCCCAGGTACACAATTTTCTTCATGTTTAGAGGTTGACAAATTATATGCTAGATCCATCTCGTGTTTTTAGCCCAGAGGTAGTTCAGTTAGAAGAGAATCTCTCTTATGAAGAACAACCAGTCTATATTCCTGACCGTAGAGAGTAAGTGTTGCAGAATAAGGTAATTCACAAAGTTAATTTTTTGTGGAAATAACATATGGTTGAAGACACAACATGTGAATATGAAAATGCTATGAGGGATAAATACCCCCACTTATTTTGATAAGTGAATAAAAATTGCGAGGACGCAATTCCCAAAAGGGGGGAAGGATGTAACATCCCAGGTAAAAAAAGAATAATAAATATTTCATATTTATTAATATTTGTGAATTAAATATTAATTTTACATTAAAGGGGTTGCAAAGTTCGATAGTGTACCCGATACGCAACAATGAGTTTCTTTCGAATCATACATTGCACACTAATAATATAATATTATTATTTTAAATGGTAGTTAACTCCTAGAGGTTATATTGGTGTGAATGAACAAAACTATGTACAATATGATTATACATGTTTTTTAAATATATTTTAATTTATCCAATAAAATGTTAGAGGCTTAAAATGTGAATGAATCTAATTTTAAGCATAATTTACATTGAAAGGTCGATTTACCTCCTTTTAATGGCGAACCCTCTTTAAATCTATTTTTGGTCATTTTTATATTTTCTATTTGACCAAATAAAATTCTTATTTATAATGGGGACATCAAATTTTACTTTGGGAAATTTTATGGTATTTTTCTGGTAAAGGTCATTTTTTAATGAATAATGAATAATATTTCATTTTAATTCAAAAGTGCCTTTTAATATAATTTATTTATATGGTTAGATTATCTTTTTAATTAGTTTTAAAGTGAAATTAAAATATATTTTGACCATTTATCCAATTTTTCTCATTGTAATTAATTTCACATTGAAATTGGACATAAACAAGTATCAATCTTTTAATAGTTGTTGTTTCTATAAAAACTAGCTATTTGTTTTAACAACGAGAATTAATTTTAAAATTAATTAATGACACTTTTATGTTTTGAATTTTTTAAAATAGAAATAATTTTTGTATTCGGAATATCAAATATATCTTAGGCTGAATTTATTATATTATTCTGAAAAACATCAATTTTTGATGAATAGTGAAACCACTTAGTTGTAATTAAAAAACCGACTTTTTCATTTAAATGAAATTTTACCACTTATGTAAATTGAATTTAAAAAATCCGTCATACATGGTTGTTATCAAGAAGTAAAATGTGGTGCATTAATATGAAAATAATGTCTGTGGAATAGTAACTTTTGACTTTTATTTACAGCGGTTAAAGGTAAATAAGGTAATTCAGGGTTAAAAGAATATTATAATAATTACAAATTACCTTAACACTTGTATAAACCCTATTGGTTGATTCATTAACTACCATGGGTATTTTTGGGTCGATTTTGGGACCCCTTTGAGCCACTTGGGAGTGATAATGACAATTTATATTAATTAACTTAAAGGAAAAAATGACAAAAGAAAATATATTTTAATAAATTAATTTTTAAAATGGGTTATGTAAATTATATTTTATAATATAAATATTAATTCTCAATATAACAATATTTCTTACATCATGGTATTTATTTATAATTTTTAGACATCAAATAAATCAAATTATTTATGACACAATAATGATGCTGTATTTACCTCATTAATAAATGATTTAAATAAATAAGATTATAATGATTAAAATATTATCCAAAACCTATACATTTCCTATTGGATAATTTTATTTCAACAATGAATCAAGTTATCTAAGACTATAATTATTTTTGGACCATTAGAAACTGAATATTATTATATAACAAAATAATGTTTTCACACTTTCCTAAAGAGCCCCTCCCCCCTTATAAAAGGAGACCATTACTAACCAATTATTCACACCAATCAAGCCATTTGGCTCATCCACACTCTTCCCAATTAATCTCCATACATCTCTATCTTTCTCCAAGAAGCCTTACCTTAGGCAGAAGGCACTTCAATAAGTCCATTGGTTCAAACCAAAGGGAGTTACCGAAATTAAAGGTAATGGTTTCTCTTAAAATATTTTCTTTTATTTTACTTCTCCAACCCCTAAAATATTTTTATTCCTTTCTTTTGTAAAAACACCAGAATCATCAATTAAATATAATTTTTTTATTATATGTTTTCAAACTACACATACACAGACCTCCATCTAATGGATGAAGAACATAATGTTTCGGTGGATGGAAAAATAACGTCTCACGAAACGATGATTGTTCGATTATCTCCTACCGCCTCTCATGGTGGCCATTATTATGGCACTGTATTTATATATGATATATATTATGTTTATGTTTCCTTTATGTTTATATATTTTCCACTTATATAATGCCTTTATGTTTTCCATAGTGGGTAAATACGATAATCTCATTTGAGGAATTACAGACTACCGCCCCCTCAAAGTGATATGACTCGTTAAAGCCTCATTTGGGATGTATAAAGGATAGATTTAATGATATTATATATTATATTATACTATAATTATAATATACCTTTTTGTAATTATGTTTAAATTACATTAAAATAAGAAATAGAAATGAAAGTAGGGTTCATGCGTACGTACGGCTTACCGTCTCCATGAACGGTGCATTTCATTTATTACCTCCAAATGTTATGTACTATTATAAATACATGTATATACTGGATATATATGATATATATGATATCTAAATCATGAATACCATTCTGGATATAATGTACTATTGACTACATGGATAACTTGTAAGTATAAGGTGTTTATTTTTTACTCAAGTACCAAATATCGACAAAATGAATGTTATTAACATAAATGATTACATAATGTTTAAAACATGGTAATAAGTGATATAAGAGGAATAATAAACATGAAAAAGGTTCTTAAGAAAGTAAAAATTAACTTTAGTTTATTATTTAGGAGATTAAAGAATAAACGGGTCAAGTTGGACACGAGGTAAGGGACTTCGTCTCAATCTCCTTTCATTGAGGTATATTTTGTTTTATACAAAACATTATTTTATATGGTGTATAAAATCCTTTGACTTTTACTTTTATTCAAAAGGAATCTTTTCTCTACGAAGCGTTTTCCTAAATGACTAAATATATGTTTCTTTTTAATGTTTGCAGTGACAATGACCTTTCCACCGCCGCGAGTATTATTTGATCTCTGGTTTCCTCAACAAGCTATAATGTTTTTAATAGAAAATAAATACAATAAACTCTTTTATTTATTTTGGTATTTAAAATGGTTTTGATAATGGATTTCTTATTTCAATATATTTAATTGATATGTTGGGATTGAAATTTGGAAATGTTTTCTTTCCTTTATATTTGTTGTATGTGTTATGATTTTATATTGGCACTTGGACATTTGACGGATGGTTACGTGATAAACCAAATGACAGGTGGTTACGTGATAAACCAAATGACGGGTGGTGCTATGAATTCCAGGATGGGTGGTTACGTTATAACCTCAAATGCATTGGGTATGGAACTGGGTCGTATGGCTATTCCATTTAGTGATATTTAAGGAAGTCGACAGTATGGTTATTCCATTTAACTATGTTTATGTCCCAAGTTACCTTTATCTGTTCTATGTTCTTGATTTGGGTTTTATGGTAATAGTTTGGTTACAAAAGGTTAATGAATGATCTTTTATTTATTGAAGAGTATTTACTAATTGATAAAGGTTAAAAGTGATACTTATTATTAAGTATTCATGGTTTACTTGTTATTTTGAAGAAATAACAGTATTTTCTTTGTGTATCCCGTATTGATCTTTTTATGCTCATCCCAAGTTTTGAAATGTTTTTCACAGGACATAAAGTGGATTAGGGTCAAGGATGGGATAAAGGAGAAGTCATTCCATCTAAAACATGGAACTAGACATGGCTCTTTTTTTCAAAGAGTTTTATTTTATGAAAAAAATGTAAACTAAGTTGAAGTGTCTACTTTGTAATATTTTTCAATGTAATAGTTATGGCCTAACTCTCTAAAACTCTAAACCTGAAAATATCCTCAATATAAATTATTCAATATTAAGTATGGTTTAAGGATGGGTCCTTGTATATTTAGTTTTTATATCATTACCCCTTATCATAGTTATATAATTTATTTTTTATTAGTTTTATTTAATATAATCGTAAAGGATTAGATGAAAGAGTAATAAATATGAAAACATTTCATAAATTGCATAAAATATTTTCCACATAGTAATCTTGTTTGAGATGATTGAACTGACGATGATCTATAATTTATCATATCATTAATAGGTTATCTAATTTTTCATAAAAAATGAATTTTATAATAAATATTTTATTTATCCATCAAATATGGTCACATGACCTTCCATGAATGTTATTTAATTAAATAAAAAATCAAATGAATCATTGAATGATGGTGGTAGTGCACACATATGCAAGGACAATGATTTCCTCGTTAAATGAGTGGGGAAAATATGTTACATTGTTTATAAAAAAACAAATTTATGTAATAAATCTCATTATTATTTAATATATTAAATATTAGTACCATCTTTGTAAGGTGCTTAAGGAAAATTAAACATGATGAAGTGTGGAAAAGGTCTTCTTCACACACAAACGAATGTCATTTTAAATTTTCTTATGGGTAATGATAAGGGTGTTAAATTATTTTAAAATAATTAAAATAAAATTTAAGTACAATAGTTATACTAATATTATCATTTTATTATATATTATTGTAACATGAATATGACAAAGTGAAAATACTAAAATATAAAAGGGAAATAGAGGTGGTGAAATTATACTAGACATCTTGGATAATCTTCCTTTCAAGGTGGGCTAATCCCCTCATGGATGTTCTTTTAAGAAAACAATAACACCATTAATGTGTACAAAAATGTTTTGGATGGGTTTTTTCCAGAATTTGGGATGAAGATTGGTGATTTTGGTGTGAAGGGAGATGAGGAGGGGAGTTCCCATTTTATTATAGAAAAGAGATGAATTTTTCTAAAAGTTTGTACCATTTAAAAAAATTGTGAAGTCACTCTAAATAAATTTTTTTCAGATAATATATTTATATAATGGGTTCGGGAATATATAAATACTAGATATCTTCAACCATGTTTTTTATAAAATAAATTCAACATGTTTCAATATTTTTAACACAAGAATTAATACTTTTTTCATTTTAAATTTTTGCATGATTACTAGTTTTTATCTCACACAACTAATTAATTCTCCCTAGATTAAATATAGAACTTATTTAAAAATTTTAACATATATTTATAATATTGATAATCATTTTTTTGGTTAATTTCTAAAAGTTTGAAAAAGTAATTTTAATATAATAAATTTATAATGTATTAAATAATTTTTTTTAAAAAAATTACTTTGAGTTAAAAAATACAAATAATAGGTCAATAAAAAAATTTATAATTTATAAAATTTATTAAATAATACTTATTGTTTCACAAAAAATGATTCATAAAATTTTATTTCACACTTATATACTAATAATGGTATAATGGGTGCCATATTAGTAAAAATGGTTTATTACAATATTCTCCAAAAAATTAATTTTTAGAAAAATGTGTAAAAATTATCTTATGTAAAATTGACATAAAAAATCCATAAATAATTTATCTTTAAAATTCACATTCTAAAATTTATAAACATTAAATTGAATTAAAGAAATAAAATATAGAAAAAAAATATTTTTATTATAAAAAATAGTTTACTATATTAAATATCGTTATTCCTATAAATTACCAATTAATATAGTGTTAAATTATTTTATAATAATTAATATATATTTTTTATTATATCATAATAAACATATTTTCTTTAAATATTATTCAATATTTTAGTAAAAATTTCCAAAAATATATTTCTTTATATGATAATATATTTTTACATGTTAATATAATTATAATATCTAATTATATAATCCATTATTATATTTACATAATATATACACATAATATAAGATCTTGTTATATTTTTTGGTGGCAATTCAACTACTATTCATCTTGTGGAAATCTCCCCAAGCTTTAATATCTCTCATATATGATTTTTCTTACTTCATAATTAATAAAATTCATCTATGAAATTAAAAATGGATAATCCCAGTGAAGAATCCTCCATTATTAGATTATAATAATGGTATTCATAAAGAATAACTATTCTTCTGCATGCCAATTCACCCAATATCTATTATTTGTTTTTTAGCATTCCAAATTCACTTTATACTAGCTAACTCAACAATTATGTTTTAATAATTATAATTTATAATAAAAATATTACAACAGATTTAATTTTATATTTCAATAGTATTTGAAAATTTATAATTAATGTAATATTTATTTAAGTAGAAAATAGGGTTAAATAATATGTCATTACAAATATTTATAAGGGACAACCAACGAATCTTTGGAGGTGTTTTATAAAGAAAATTAACAAGAACTAATTTTAGGTAGTCCAAGTGGTAAGTGAAATTAATAATTTTTTGATAATGATTCCTTTAGGGAATATAGACCATGTTATAATGATATTTCTTTTATAAGTCTGTTAGTGATATTTATTATCCAATTAATGATATCTTGGAAAAGGTCCTTGATGTTTTTGTTTCATATCTGATTTCATATATCAAGAGATTGATTAACAAAAAGTAATTTTTATAGGAAGAAGATGATGCAATGGAATAATCAGTAACAAATAAAAGGTATTCTTATAATAGACTCACAAATCTTGTGAAATCTATGTATGAATTTATATTTCATTTTAATAAATAAATTTTGTTATTTTATGAAGAATTAAAAAGAACCAAATATTGGAAATATGTTTCTAATAATGTTTTTGAATAGGACTTCCCTACATTATATAAGCTTCATAAGAGCTTCATGGATGTTAAGTGGGACAATGTAGAATATATATACAAAATGTGAAAGATCTGAATTATTTATTCTTCAGACCATAATGATGCATGGTGATCTAGTTGGGTATTTAAATAATGAATGAGATAACTTATTGATATCAACTATGTATGGAATAAATTCTTGCAATATTTAGTGAATAATGTTGTAAATCTTATTGAGAAATCATGATACTATACAACCTTAGCCTTCCTCAGTAGTTGGGACTAGGAACCCTTTTGTATAGACATATGTTGAGTTTCTCATTTAATAGGGAACTATAAATAGTTTCATTAAAAGTTATAGATCATATAGATATTAATCAACACTCATATAATATCAAAACATATCCAACAATATGAAATATTAGTTAACATTGAGCCTATTTTTTTGTAATTTTAGGATAAAATATTATTATAAAAACATAGAGGTGTAATTTTTTTGATTAACCCTCTAAAAATCACCGGTGGAATTCATTATAAAAAATAGAAGTCTCAATACCCCCCAAGGAAACCAAAAAACATGTATTCTATCCCAAAATGATCAAGCACATAGATATGGATATATTACAACATCATGTAAATGAATAAGATTTATTTGAAGACTCTAGTATTGTTAAAGGTTTGGACATATATCCCTCTATTTCTTTAACAATATGATAGTATCTAGTAGTATGATAATCCATAAATAAAATGGGGGAGATGTTGAGTTAATGATATAATCTGCTGGTGTGGAGAGGATAAAACAATCTCTCTATCTACAAAAGAAAACATGGATATCTTTGAAAATTTATGTGATATATAAAAGATGGTTGATAACATCAATGTTTAATTATTGAAAAAATTTACCCTTTATATTCCACTTGTTGTTTAAAAGTTATAACCACCATAAAAATATAAGTAGTTAATGAAATAAGGTGATTCTTCCTTGGGTTATAAAACAATGTTGAGAAAACTAACAGTGATGGAAATGATGAAATATAACCATGATTTTATACCCATCAGAAATAATTTAATTCATTCTCAAAAATTGGTTTTCCAATATAATATTATAAGATAACCAATAATATAATTTTAAAATAGAGTATTATGAAGGAAAAATTAAGACATTCAATCTGAGAGATAGATAGGTAGAGTGAAATTTTGGTGCACATGCCCAAAAAACAAATTTAAAAGATACCCAAAAGGGAAACATAATGTTAAAATAATATGTGTGTAGAAGGTAACACTAGTGTAGAACCAGGTTCCGAATCATATGACTATTTTTACTTGATATGGAAATAACCAATCGAAAAATAAGAGTGTTTTTGTTTAAAAATGATAGTTGAATGAATGGAATCCCCATATAAAGACAAGATAATGCACAATCCTATATATATTGTCATGAAATAACCTAAACTACCTATTATAGTTTTACATGTGTCCATTATTTTATGAGATTAATGGAATTTTTAATCCCCAAAGGTAGTTGATAAGAATCTGAGCATAAATCAATGTTAAAGGGAAAGATTTATCCCTATGAAAAAGCAATCAAAAAATGAAAAAAATACAACAATGGAAGATAAAACAAAAAATTCATAATGAAAAAACTAATTAGGATAATATAACACCACATGACATATAATTATTCCAAATAAATACATCAACGAAAAGATGAAACATTTCAAATCAAGTAAACATCCCACAATCTATGTGAAACAATTGGATCACATCTCCATCATTCTCCAACGTCACTCCAATCACGTGAATTAAGAATACCCACCACATCTATGTGGATATTACCCTTCTCTAGTAAATGGAATATTATAATCTACAAATTACAAAATGAAAATGTATAGTTTGATAAACCAATATCATATTAGGATGTAACTAAATTTTCTAGTAGATATTCCATAAAAAAATCATATATGCTTAATTTTAAATAAAACCTGGAATAAGAGTTCTTATTCACATTTATCAGTAAAATATGTATTCAAAAAATATATATGAGAGTTATATAAAAAAAATTCTTAAATAAATACTGTTAATAAAAATAAGATCATTATGAAAAAAATCTATAATAATAAATGTGAAATAATCAAATCAAAAAATAAATCATGACCGCATTCCATCAAGATCATTAGTTGTTTAATATTTGATCATCACACTACTCATCCATTCATCCATGGATCATTTTGGGTGTTCACATTACTAAGGCCTAGTCCCTTGGGATAGAATTTATCAAAAAATAATTTGGGAAAATCACTCAAAACATTTTATGAATAGTTTTTTTCATTATCAATCCATTTTTGTGGAGTTAGATATCATATGTTCTTTTCCAACTAACCAGAAATCTATTCAGGTTATCATGTGATTTCAATCAATCAATTAAACATTGGAAAATTATTTCAGTTGAAATCATCATTCATAATTCAATTTTTCTTTCCCATGTTACAAAATTCTAATTAAATTTCAAAACCAAATCTTAGGTTTTGATGAAGTTCACTCCTTTCATAATAATCCTTTACATAAATAAAATTTTCAAAATAATCATAATAAATTAAATTCCACAAATATATTCTCATTCCAATACATGTTTCCTCAAACACCACCCAAAATTTTTGTTGACATTGAAATAGGGTTTTGTTTTATAGAATTTGTGCCATTTAAAAATAAAACATCTGATGAACTCTATTAATGAATATCAATTGAAAATTCATTTCGAATCAAAAAAATAGGTTTCAGATGTAGTGAAAATCTATATATAACAACCTACCTATTATCTTATGATAAATTAAACACCTGAAACAAAAATAAAAATAGACATTTGAAGGAAATTATGATCATATATGAATACCTAGAATTATAATAAATTAATTATAAGTTTATTTCTATTGGAAATATGAGGATCCATCACTATCAAAAAATGATATTTAAGAAAAAATAATTATTCTAAATGAAGGATATTAAATTTATAGGGGAGAGAACAACTCATCCATAGACACTTTGTTTCCTAGTGTGATGTGTTTTTATTCTCGATTTTATTATATTAATATCCTTTGAACAATAATGGGTTAGTTTTACTTCAAATTGGTGGGATTTAGAATTTATATTGGAGTTTTGGGGTTTTAATTAAAATATAAATGGGAATAATGAAATATTCTCATGGTTTATTGGGTTAGGCTATAAATTTATTACTAAAAGTGAACCCTCACTATAATTTTTGAATAGAGGAATGGTTTAACATATTTTCTAGAAAATCAATGAGCCAACAGTATACCCCTCCTTAGGAAACTGAGAATGGTATATTGTTGTTTAAGAAGGTTTAAAAAACCATGTCCCAACAGTGAAATTCTCCATTATACCATGTTTTAAAGTTATGGAAAAGGGATTTATATTTTAAATTAAATATGAAACACACTACATTTCTTTATGAAAATGAAAATGTTTTTATAGGAAAATCCACATGGATTTCCTTAACTTTGTTTTATCCTTGAAAATACCAAAAAACGTACAATTTTTTAAAAATGATATGAAAATAATCTAAATCATGATAGAAAATAGGATGGTCAAAATAATTGTATATAAGTACCTGAGTGAAGTTAATAAGTTGTTATGGTTATTTTTTTTATGTTATAAACAATTATATGAGGCTACAATATTAGATAAACATAGAAATAATCAAACCACTCTGATTACCTAACTAAAGAAACTAATTTCTGGTATAAATATTATTAACATTGAGAATGAGTTATTTTTGAAAAAAAAAATTTGATTTTGAAAGCTAAATATGGGGAAAACCGGATGAGTTCTAGACATTTTAAACCTTTATGAAAAATATTTTACAAGTTTATAAAATTATATCAGCAAAGTTACAAAATATGTGAAGCTGATGAATGACCCACCTTATTCCCAAGTCACATTTATTTCTAATAATAGTAATTGAATGTGATAAAGGATGTAGAGTATCCCACGAATTGGATATATAAAAATATTGTGATCCTAATTCGGATTTACAAAAAATCTATTAAATCATTAAATTTGGATGTCTGCATCAAAATCTCGTGAATTCAGTATGATTTCATTATCTCATAATAACCATAACATATATATGTTATGATTATAAAGGGGGAATGTAACGACCCAAGAATTCATTAATAAAAATTCTCCTTGATCTATTTAAATGTCTTATAAAACATATGTAATTCCTTGGTTTTATGTTTTCAGATTTTAAAATACCATTAAGAATTGTGATCGTTACTAATATAATCATTGAATAGTGATCACATTATTAGTATAAATATATGGATTTAACAAATCGAGTTTAATTAGATAAAGGAAGTAATGTCCTTGTCCAGTAGGCTTGGTCCATAAGAACCCTATTTTTCAGAGATCGAAAAGGAGGTGGAGTCATTCGGCTTCGCACTTGACCAAGACCAATCTGAAATTGAATACGTTAAGCTAGACCAGAACTGTCTACAAAAGAAGTTGAAGTTGATAGAGATTACAACTCGAGAAATGTTATCTAAGCCACCCCAATAGTATTTCACCATCGCGCACCTTACCCTAAGGTCTTATGCAGGTGTTTTAAGGATTTATGTAATAAGACCCCAGTACTACGATTATCTACATTATTCAGGTATAGAGAATATACATTTTTTTATTATTGTTACTTTTTAAATTGTTTTTAAATAACAAATAGTATTTTTATTTAATATTAAACCAAGAAATCTATTTTAATAAAATAATGTATTTTTTAATTATATAATATTTTAATAAAATATAATTATTTTTATTAAATTTCTTTTTATTAAATATAAATGATCGTATAATTTTATGAATGAAATTGTAAATTTTATTATGGTTTGAAAGCTGTTTTTGTCAAAAACCCATGTTTTTTCAATAAATATCAATTTTTATTTTAATAATAAAAAGTAATATTTTTAAAAAATTATTTAGAAAAAATTAATATTATTTTTGTAATCAGGACGTCGAAATTATCTAACAGTGAATTTTTCATAATTTTCCGAGCCAGTCGAATTTTTGTGTAAAAATTGAATTTCGTTTAAATATATAACGTGTTTTATGGAATCATAATGACCCAATAGTGATGTAATAAAATACTATAAACCTTATATTCAGACAATATATGTTTTACCCTTATTATAATCTTACTTTGGGTCTTTTTGATTTATTTTACAAAGCTTTAGTGGACCCTTCATGTATTATAAAACGTTTTGTCTTTTTAATTATTTTCCTTGAGAGTGTGACTCCCCTCCACATAAACAACCCTATTATTTTAAGACGTTCAGACATTTTCTATATAAAATATTGTTTTCCACTCCCCTTTGATAAAATCCATGGGAAAAAACCATGTGCAAAAACCATGGGCTGGTTTGTGTTTATGATTAGTTTAATGTGTGGTGTCCCAAATCTAAAAAATAATGAATTACCTCTCATTTACCATATAAACCAACCCATGATCCCACTTTCTATTCACTATAAGACTTTGTAGTTCTTCCAAACTCTTCCCTACACTATCTATAATCCTCCCAACGTGCCCGAATCTCCCAAGAATTCTCTGTCAAGCCTCTTTTAATCCATTGAGATCACACTTCCAAGTAAGGGATTCTTTCCATTCCCATTTAATCCATGTTTATTAATATTGTTATACCGTTTTATTTTCAATTATAAATGTTGGGTTTTGATTTCCCACCACCACTATACTGTCCTATTTATTATTTAATGTTGATATACCCATTTCAATCACATTTGTTCCTTCCATATATACCTATTACCATGGTAGTATTCCGTAAGGAATTTCTCTCTCCTCATTTACATTTAGGAAATTATTTTGTATTATGATTCTAAATTTCATTACCTGTGTTTGGAAATGTATCTATATGACTCCCCTTACTGTTCATTTCATTTAAATATTTTGAGACACATCTTTCTCTCTCATCAACCGTTTTAATGAATTCTTATATAAGGAAATTACGCTGTAGAAATTGCACCTCAATTTTCCAAGCCAAAGTCATTGTGTTGTGAATAACAAGTTCATTTATCTATCTAGAGTTTTCACCTTTATGAACATTTACATATTGTATAAATAGTTTCATTTATTAATTCCACCCTCCTTTATCATGGAATAAATGATGATGTTTAATTAATCCATGTTTTGTGATCCATGTGGAAAACTTATGCTTGAAATGAAATGATTAAGAAGGGTTCACCCAAGTAGTGCATCAATGCATTGGGTAATGTATAATATCGTGTTATATCATGTGCAATGATTTTTGACTCATTCTAATTAAAGTGAAACGAGGGTTTACTCATGCTTCATTTTCCATGAGGGTTTACTCATGATCCATGTGCAATAACCCTTGGATCATGCTAATATAATGTAAAATTTTGTTACCACATCACCAAGTTATGATTAGCATGATTTATCATGCCTTTATGTTCACGTTTCTCTTGTGCTTCATTGATATTCCTATTTTATAAGATGTATTTTATTCCTCATTTTATTACTTGTTTATTCCCTAACTGGGCTTTATAGCACATCCTTTTTTATGCATGTCCTCAGGTTATCCCATGCAATTCTAAGTACGAGGGAATATGGTGGTCATGTAAAAAAGGTTTTCAATAAAGACGTTGTATTTCTTGGTTTAAGTTATTGTGCAATGATACTATGCTCCAAAGACACTAGACCTCTCGATATTCTATGTTGTTTCATGTGATGTTTATTTAAAAAATCATGTTTAAGTATGTAATAAAGAGCAGGGTTGTTATAGATCATATCTAAGGATATGTTTAGTTATTTTTGGTATTAGGATTAGAAAACCCTAGTGAATACTTAGAGCCAATAATATGTATAATAAAAACATATCTATGTTTTGGTGGGTATTGAATATGTGGTTTATCAACCAAATACATCCCTGTCAGGACACAAGCTGGTAGAGGAAACCCTAGCGCAGATGTACCTAGGGGTGAAAACCCCGACAGGGAGTTTTAGGCTTGACATAGAGTATCCTGGTACACGACAGTGGGCCTTGCTGCAATCCTGGTTACGACACTCCCAGGGGATATGCATTGGTAAATTAACAATCTTATTATGAACTATTATTAGGGGAATTAAAAAATCCCATAAGAATATATGTTAAAAATTTGATCATGGATAACATAGATTGAAGCATATAGATTCATAAGTTAATGAAATAATTTCTATTTATAATTCATCCATTTTGTCTAGGGATTATCCTTTATGTGTTACCCCTAAAATACTTTTTATTCCAGCCGATGTCTGGTAATATGAGGACTTGAGCTAACAACTAATGTGAAGATCAATGTGATGTATGTTCTAATGAGATGCCCAATCCGATGGGATCAGGAATCATGAACTTTGTCACGATAATCTCTCAGTTAAATGAAGATTTTAATAGAAACATGGGTCAGAGGAATTTTCAACCCCACCCCCTTGAAAGAACAAGTCGCTATCGTATGGATGGTGAAGTTATTCAATTTTGTACATTGATAAAAAACATGAAGCCTGAGGAGGATATCGAGGTGTTGGAATGGAAGGATTTCTAGAATATTTTTTTTGATAATTATTTTCTGCGCACCCTTCAGAATAAGATGGAAGGGTGATTCCTTGCTCTCAATAAAATATACGACAAATCAATCGGATCTTCTGAGGAAAACTTCACAAGACTTGAATGATAAACCTCTGTCTTAGTCATTACCCCTGAATTCAATGTTGACCACTTCTTTGGTGGGATTAAACCTAGCATGTCGAATGCCCTGGTGATCTGTTACTTCAACAACTATGAGGAAATTGTCCAATGTGCCCTCAAGTTTAAAATGTAGATCAATGAATCTTAGGGGTATCATGGGGATAAGAAGAGTAAGGTGGATTTTAATTCCGGTGGTCTGATTGATAAATCCAACGGTGCCAAGAAGATCCAGCACCCCACTTTCCAATGGCGCAGAAAGAAGCCCCACGGAAATTTCTTGAATGGGATGAGGAAATGCTTTAGGTGTAGAAGAGAATGACACCTAGCTATTAACTGCCGACAAAAAAAACCCATGTCTATGATAGAGGAGAATAACCCTTCATTCGACTCTCAACACATTATTCATTGATTCAACTACAATGAACCAGGACATCGTGAAAATATGTTCCCTAAGCCAATGGTTTTCGAAGGCTACTAACAACATCCAAGGCAGTATGGGCGAGATTTTTCCATCACTACCACTGATGTGAACCCCGAAATGATGTTGTGACAGGTACACTAGTCATTCATTCAAGAATAGAGAACATACTTTTTGATTTAGGTTATACATATTCTTTTATATCCTGAATGTTTAGTATAAGAAACCAAACACCACCAAAAATCATGCCTTTAAAGATGTTAGTGAGTACAGTAAATTGGGTTAATCATTTCATTTTCTGAACATAACTCCTCCCCATTAGGAAATTCTTGGCATGGATTAGCTTTCCCTATATATAGCCAACATAAATTGTTGTGCAAGGGAAATCACTCTACATGTGGAGAATCGACCCGCGATTCTGCACAAATTCAAAGAGGAAGATTATTCTCCTTTAGATCCACCATCTCAAGTGTGTATATTACTTCCCTATGAGCACGCGTATCTAGATCATATGATTGATTCTATGGAGGCAACTATCCTTGAAGACATGCCTAGTAAGAGGGAATTCTCTGAAGTGTTTCTCGATAAATTTCATGGACTTCCTTTTAGAATATATATTGAATTCACAATTGATCTTATAACTAGGCCATTACCAATATCCAAGACATCATATAGAATGTCTGTTTTAGAGCATGAGGAGATGAAGAAACAACTATAAGAGAATCCTCCTAAAGGGTTTATACGCCCAAGTTCTTCACCATGGGGTGCACTAGTCCTCTTCGTCAAGAAGAAGGATAGGTCAATGCACCTTTGCATCGATTATCGTGATTTTAATCAAATCACGATAAAGAACATGTATCCCACAAATTTATTACATGTTCGGTCAACTACATGTATAATAATACTTCTCCAAGGTAGATTTTCCATTAGGATATTATGAATTATTTGGGAAGAAGAAACATATCCCCAAAACTTGTTTTCGTATAAGATACGAACACTATGAATTCTTAGTAATGCATTTCAAAGTCACCAATGCTCTAGAAATATTTATGGACAAGATGAATAGATTCTTTAGAGAATACCTCGACAAATATGTGGTAGTATTTAAAGATTATATTCTAATATACTCCAAAACCTAGGAGGATCATGAGGAGAGTCTATGAACTGTAGTAGAGACCTTGTGAAATGAGAAGATCTATGAAAAGTATAGAAAGTGTGAGTTTTGGTTGAAGGAGATCCCCATCATGTGCTATATCATAACAAGAAATGGGATATATGTGGATACCTTCAAGATAGTTGCAATAGAGGGATGGTTGAGGCCAACAATGGTAATATATATCCATATATTTTTTGGGCCATTTGTATATTTTCAATGATTTATGAGAAATTTTTCATGATTGTTCAACCCTATTACCAAGCTCACTCGGAAGGGAGTAATGTTTTCTTAGAGAGATGAATGTGAAGAGAGCATCAAGTAGTTGAAAAGAAGGCTTATCACTGTGTCCATGTTCACTTTACCCACAAGTGTAGAACTTTTTGTGGTATTCAATGTTTCTTTGAAGAACGGTCTGGGCTGTGTTTTGATGGAAAATGACGAAGTCATTGCATATGCTTCAAGGAAATTGAATGTTAATGAGAAAAATTATCCAAAACATGATTTGGATTTGGCTACGGTGATCTTCTCTTTAAAATTTTGGCAGCGTTATATTTTTGGGGAGAAGTGTGAAATATATATGGACCACAATATCCCCAAGTATATATTCTCATAGAAAGAGTTGAACATGCACCAATGAATATGGTTAGAGCTGATCAAAGACTATGACTGATCAATCCATTACCACCCTACGAAAGTTAACTAGGTGGAAGATGCTCTAAGTACAAAGGACCCAGCGATTCTATTATTGATAAGAATTTAGAAGGATCCAATCTTCTTTGTTTTGATGAAGATGGACATGGGAATCATAATGAATGGAATATCATCAATCCATTCACAAATTATATCTAAACCATATCTTTTGGAAAGGTTAAAGGATGCTCATAAGGATGATGTGGGAATTCAGAATAATGTGGAAGCTATCAGAAAAGGGAAATAATTGGAGTTCAATGTTAATGAAGAAGGAATTGTGATATTTGGGAAAAGACTATATGTTCCATCACGTCTGGAGCGGAAGAAAGAAAATTTAGATGATTCACATAGTTCAAATTTCTCTATTCACCCAGGAAACAAAATGTTGTATAGAGATCTCTAAGAGAATTATTGGTGGGATTATATGAAGAAGGAAATTTCTGAATATACATCAATGTTCCTGGTGTGTCAGAAAGTGAAGGAAGATAGGAAGAACTCTAAGGGAATGATGAATCCTTCGCCCATACCAGCATGAAAATGGGAGAACATCACTATGGACTATGTCACTAGACATCCAAAGGAAATAATGCAATTTGGGTTGTTGTGGATCGTCATATAAATACTACACACATCATTGCAATTCGGTAGGTTTTCTCATTGGATCAACTAGCACGGATATACATCAGACATGTGGTAAGGCTGCATGGGGAACCACTATCTGTTATATCCTATAGAGATATAAGATTAATTTCTATGCTTTGGAAGAGTCTTCAAAATGATCTGGATACTGAGCTGAACTTTAGTACAACTTATAATCCTCAAACTGATGGAAATTCCGAGCAGAAAATCTATACACTTGAGGAAATGTTGAGATCATGCTAAATGGACTTCAAAGGAGGATGGGATCAACATATTCTTTTGGTTGAGTTATCTTATAATAACAGTTTCAACCCATGAATCCAAATGGAACCTTTTGAAGCCCTTTATGGGAAGAGATGCATAACACCAGCCTGTTGGGATAAAGTCACTGATCATAAGCTGTTAGGACCAGAAATGGTCGAAGAAATGGTGGAGAAGGTGGAAACCATTCAGCATTATATCAAGCAAGCTCTATGACGTCAGAAGCGTTACGTAGATAACCATAGACCAGACCATGAATACAATGTTATAGACATGGTATTTCTATGTATATCTCTTTCGAAGAAGGTTATGAGGTTTGGAATGAAGGGGAACTTAATTCCAAGGTACATTGGCCCCTTCGAGATTCTTGATCATGTTGGGGATGTGTCCTATCGAATAGCACTTCCACCTACCATGGACAAAGTACATGATGTCTTTCATGTTTCCCTATTAAAGAAGTACATAATAGACCCTTAACATGTACTCTCTTCATATATAGTACAATTAGATGAGGATATTTTATATGAGGAGCAACCAGTTAAGATCTTAGATCGTACGGAAAAAGTTCTACAAAATAAGAAAATTCCCCTTATCAAGGTGTTATAGAGAAACCACATGTTTAAAGAAGAAACATGGGAATTATAGGAAGTGATGAAGAAGATTTACCTGCATCTGTTTTAGTGTGGGAAAAGGAAATTTTGAGGGAGAAATTTCATAAGGGGGGAATATTGTAACAACACCATAATTCATTAATGAAAATTCCTCTTGATATATTTAAATATCTTATAAAACATATGTAATTATTTGGTTTTATGTTTTTGGATTTTAAAATACCATTAATATTTTTGACCATTACTAATATAGTATTTGAACAATGATCACATGATTAGTAGAAATATAGGGCTTTAACAAATCCAATTTACGTAGACAAAGGAAGTGATGACCTCATCCAGTAGACTTTCCCCATATGAAGCCCATTTTTAGGATCTCGGAAAGGTGGTGGCTTTATTGGTCTTCACTCTTGACCAATCCTAATATGATATTTAATAATTTAAGCTCAAGAAAAACTTCCTATGAGAAAAATGGAAGTTGATTGAGATTAGCACTAAAGTAATGTTATCCAAGCCACCCCAAGAGTCTGTCCCCATCACACACCATGACCTAAGGTCTTTTGCATGTATTTTATGGTGTTATGTAACAAGACCCTAGTACTAAGATTATGTACATTATTCTTTTATAAAGAATATACATTCTTTTTATTATTGTAACTTGGTAAATAGTATTTAAAGCATAAATAGTATTTTTAGCTAATATTCAACTAAGAAATCTATATTGATGAATTAATGGATTTTTTAATTAAATAGTATTTTAATAAAATATTATTATTATTATCAAAATAATTTTTACTAAACATAAATGATCATAAAAGTTTATGAATGCAATTGTAATTTTTATTATGGTTTGAAAGATGTTTTTGTCAACCCCAATGTTTTTTGAGTAATGTCACTTTTTATTTTAAAAGAGAAAATTCACATATTAAAAAAATTATTTAGATAAAATGAATATTATTTTGGTAATTATGATGTTTAAATTATCCAATGGTGAATTTTTCATAATTTTTTGAGACATTCAAATTTTTGGGTAAAAAATTAAATACTGTTTAAATATATAATGTGTTTTATGACAACTTAACGACCCAGTAGTGATGTAATAAAATACTATAAACTTATTTTCGGCCAATATATGTTTTACCATTAAAAATGTACTTTTGGGTTTGATTTATTTCTATTACAAAGCTTTAATGGGCCCTTCAAGGCGTATAAAACATTATGTCTTTTTAATTGTTTTCCATGAGAGTGTGACTAACCTCCACATAATAAACCATATTATGTTAAAATGTTCATCCATTGGCCTTATAAATATTTTTTCTAGTCCCATTTTTCAAAAAACATGGGCAAAAACCATGGTCTCTTTTTTGGGTTTGATTTTTTTAATGTGTGGTGTCTGAAACCTAAATAATAAATAATTCCCTCTCCTTTCCTATATATATCCACCAAAAATCCCACATTCACTTCAATGAATGCCTTTGGAGTTTGCACAACCTCTTCCCTCCTCTCTCTATAATCCTTCCAATGTTCTCACGATCTCATTAATCTTATCTCAAGCCTATCCCATGCCTTTGTGATCACACTTCCAAGTAAGAGATTCCTTCCTTTCTCATTTTATCTGTGTTTCTTAATATTGATATGCCCTTGTATTTTCAATTATAAATGTTGGGGTATTATATATAACCACCACTATACTATCCTCTTTATGTTTTAATGATTAGATACCCATTTCTATCTCATCGGCGCCTTCCATATATACTCGTTACCATGCCGAAATTCCGTAAGGAATTTCTCTCTCCTCATTTAAATTCGGATAATTATTTTGTATTATGAATCTAAATTCCATTACCTATATTGGGACATGTATATATTTGTCTCTATTTACTTTTAATTTCATTTACATATAACTAGACCCTTCGTTCTCTCTCATCAACCATTTTAATGATGTCTTATGTCACGCCGTTACACTGCCGAAATTGCACCTTGATTTTCCAAGCCAAAGTCATTGTGTAGTGAATACCATGCCCATTTCTCTATCAATGGTATTAACCTTTATGAACATTTAAATATTGTTTAAATAGATTAATTTATGAATTACACACTTCTTTATCATGTAATACATTATGATGTTTAATGAATCTATGTTTTAGGATCCTTGTGGCACACTTTTGCATGAAATAAAATGATTATGAAGGGTGTGCCCTGATAGCACTCCAATGCATTGGGTAAAGTGTGGTATCATGATACCGCATGTGTAATGAGTGTTGACTCATTCTAATTCTAGTGAAATGAGGGTTTACTCATGATTCATGTGAAATTTGGTTTTACTCATCCTCCATGTGCAATGAGCCTGGGCTCATGCTAATATCATGTTAAATGTTGTTTCCACATCTCAATTTTATGATTATCATGCATTACCAAGCCTTTATTTTCATGTTTCTCTTGTGCTCCATTGATATTATTATTGTATAACATTTAATTTATTCCCCATGTAATTCCATGTTTATTAACTTACTGGGCTTTATAGCTCATCCTTTTATTTTTCATGTCCTCAGGTTATCCCATGCAATGCTAAGTATGAGGGAATGTGGTTGTCAGGTAAGAGATGTTCTCAATAATGTTGTTTTATTTCATGAATTAAGTTGTTATGTAATTATCCTAATATCCATAGACATAAGACCTTTTAATCTACTATGTTGTATCAAGTGAATTATATTTAATAAATTAGGTTTAAGTATGTAATAAAGAGTATGGTTTGTTATAGGGAATGTTTATCAAACAACATGAGTACTATCATAAAGATAAATGATTTTTATATATGTATTAAACAAAGTTGAGTCTAAAATTATATCTTGAAAATATATATGTGCATAATCCAATAATTGAGTTTTAGAAACATTTATTATTTAATGTAATAAATATAAAATAAATTTCTAAAAACATGTCACTTTTTATTTTTTAGTAGTAATACCACAAATAACTACATATTATTGTTTTTTAAATGCATTCTATGATAAATGTGATTCTACTTAAGAATCATTAGATTCATTATTTATATGGATTTCATAAATTAATATAAAATTACTGAGCATCGATTCATAAAAAATTCCTTCTCCAATGAACTTATTAAGATATTGTAAATAAGAGAAAGGTATTAGAGTTGGTAGTCTTGATTTTAAATTGGTAACAAAAAACATTAAACAACAATTAATATAAAAAAATCACACTTATCTATTTTTTAGAAATCATATGTTGAGAAGAATACTTTATTAATAAGAATATGTTTTTATTGAAATAATTCTACATGGAAATCAGAATAGTTTGTTGAAGATGAAGAAGAACATAGCCTGAAAAATAAGTGGTGTCCATGTTGAATCAAATAATGAATGGGGGAAAAATAAAACATGAAATTGACCATTCTATAGAGGAGAAGAATACATTCCTCCCTTATAATTTAATTCTAATTATGGTGATAAATATTAAATTTAATCATTATGATTATTTGGAAATAAAAAAAGATTATGGGATATTTTTTATCCAATGGTGTTCAAATACTGTTATTTCAAATTGATTTGAAATTTAATTTTTTCAGTGTAATAAAATAATATATTTGAAGAAGATGATTTGGGCGACAGATTAAATTATGTAACTATGAATTAGATGGGGTGGCATTCATTTTTTTACATGTGTAATGATAAGAAAAAGGGTACATAGAATGAATCAATGGGAAACTTATATTGTCCAATAACATCATATGATTTAATGGGAAGGATCTTATGTCATGAAAATTGTGGAAGGTGACGAAACCTTTCCATTAATAGTTTTATTTAATGGTGGAGATGGTAAATAAGAGTTGGTTACTAAACCATTACCTGGATAACCAATATTCCAATGGAAAATTCCAGAAAATCATATTGTTCAATTAGGTGATAGAGAACTAAATAAGATGAACCTATAATAGAGTTATCATTCATGTTTGATACTAAAATAAGTGTTTTCCACTATCTGGATAAAGGTTTATGTGGTTTTAGAGAAATCAGGTTTTAATTAATAAGAGATAGAGATGAGATGGATAAAATTACATTGATGAAGACATTTGAATAAGATAGGGAAGGCTAATAGATATTTGAGGTTCACTAAAATCTTTTTTAAAAAATATTGTATGTCGTCAATTTTTGAACGTTCTTGTTGAGGTGATCACGACCCATTGATTAAAATTTTATGAAATTTCAAAATCATATGTCTTTTCTAAATAAATGTGTTCCTCATATGTATTCCCTGACCATAACATGACATTGGAATTTAAAGATAATTTAGTAAAATAGAAAGATCATATGAATTTTTCTATATTCTGTTTCATGAATTCATAACATCATCACATGTCTTTGAGGTCCTCACGAAACGTTTCTAATTCATCAATCATTTATTTTGATGAGTTTTTAGCTAGAAGGAATTGAGAAAAAGAATTATGGATATAAGATTAGTCCTTAGACTAACCAAATATAGTTGTTGTCGTAAAAAATTATGACCATAAGACCTTGGAAGATCCCAGCAAATGTATTCAATGATATTTAAAAATTATAGGTTAGTACGAGATAATGAATTGAGTTTCTAGATTTCAAATATACTTTACATGAAAATAGTGGGTTGATAAAAGAGTTATTTAAAAAAGGACATAAGAGGAATTTAATATTAAATAAGTGTTTGATATATGATAAAGAAAAAACAATGATGTTTTTATTCATCATTGGTAAGAGATGATAAAAAAATAAAAAATTCAGTTTCAATATTTTAATAATTTTGATGGTAGTAAATGTCATTGATTTTAAAATTTTGTTATGGAGTTCAGAATGTCATTAAAATTCTTTAAACTGTGATAGAATCCTATTCTGTAAACAATTGATTGATGATTTCCTCAATAACTATTTCATGTTGGGTAAAATTAATTTATCTGGTTTTTAAAAATAATTTATATAGTGATCAATTAAATATCATGGGGTTAGTCAGAGTTACTATCATTGAAAAATATGCCTATATGAATGATGAATGAGAGGAATCAATTTATGTTGAGAATATAATTATGTTAATATACTCAATAAAATTTTTATATAAAATTATCTCCGAAGATCCAATGACGAATGAGATATTTCAATACCATAGATGAAATGATGCATTATAAATTTATGCAGGTTTTAGGATTTTTATGTTGATAATTTAAAAAATAGAGTATTTGAGAATGATGTAGCTGAGAAATTTTTTAAAACCATGAGACACTTTAAACAAATGACTTTTAATTTAATTATTTTTATTACACACAATTCTGTGTTTATCTTGCATTACACTAAACACTCAGTTTATCTTGTGTCCCACTCAATCGAGAGATTTTTATATTTAATTGTGTATTCAACAAGAAAATCCAAACATAACACGAACCATGATATATATTAATTTTATAACCTATAATTTTGGATGGTTGAGTCTGAAAAAGATTATATAATTTATGAAAATATGGTGAATTCTCACGTAACCAATTAATTAGAAATGAATAAACCTTTGTGAAAATAAAAGGAAATATTTTTATGAAAAATGAAATTAATGTTAACAAGTGTTTTTTATAACAATAAAATATAAAAATAGATCATGTTGTATTATATTAATTAAAATTAAATTTAATATATCAAATATAATTTTTATTATTCATCCTTCTTATCTGTAAAATAAATAAATACAAATCAAATATTACGCTTAAAAACTGTATTTTTATAAAAAGTTTTGTTGCCTTCTATTTATGGATAAACTATAATTAAAATAAATTTTTACAATATTATAATCATTATTTGAGTAAAAATAATAATTTTTTTAATCAATAAAACAATACTAAATTTTGTTAAATTTTATTATTTTTCTAAAAAGTTTCAATTTGTTTATGTAAACTAAAAAGTGCAAAAACATTATTTAAAAAAAATTCAAAAATTATTTAAATTGATAAATATAATTTTTACTTTTTTTAAATTCATAATTGTTAAATAATAAATAAATTAATCCAATATAGGTCATTGGAATTATTTGGAAATTTAATATTCATGAAATAACATTGGGAACATGTAAATATTTATCATAAAGTACCAATTTTCTCACAACATCAATGAGATTAATGTTGTATTAAAGTATTCCACATATGTAAACTAATTTTTGGAAAAATGGATTCCATATTTTTTTATCATAATAATATATATTTTCTAATAATGTAAATTAAATTTTTCACCATATTTATTATAGAAAATACCTAAAAATTAATTATAGTGATTGAGGTGAACATGAGTTTACTTATTGGTTATACATTGAATATAAGACGTGAAAATGACAAAAAATAAGTCCAACACCAGTTTTATGGACATATTTGGACCCTTAAGACCTTATCATATAAATTTATGTGTTTTTGAGACACTTATACCTGAATGTGTCTCATATCATATGTATATAAAATAAAAAGACAAAAATTCACCTCTTACTTTAAATTTATATAATGATTTTTGGTATATAGGAAAACTACATAGGTTAATTTATAAATTCTTGTTTGGAAAATAAATAAATTATTTTAATAATAAAATTATATATTTAATTTTTATATATTATATTATTTCAATAAATTCTTAAAAAACACAGAAGCATGTATTGTTTAATTAATAATAAAATAAAATAAATGATACTAATTACATTAAAAGTGAGGAAAATAGAATGAATTTGGATGTTCAATTATTTTTTAGGAGAACAAATAATGATACATGGATATGATGTTAATATATTATAATTCCATTATTTTCATGATATTTTTTAAATTAAACATAACTAAATAATTCCAAAATTGATACTAATGTTAGTTTTTAATTATTGATATTTTATTATATGTGTTAAAATTACTAAAATAATATATTAAATTAACTTATTTTTTAATGTTAATAAAAATAAAATATTTTGTATTCATGTACTAATTTGTCTTTTATAATTAACATTTTGACCCCTAAATAGTGAAATCATTATTCACACAATTAGGGTTAATGTATTCTTGTTGTGAAATAATGTGATTTTATTATGTTTAATTTCCAACACACATATGTTTTTTATTTATATATAAGATTTAATATTTAAAATAACCAGAATTAAATTTATTGATCTTTGTAACTTTAATTTAAACATAATTTATTAATTACAAAGGTTATAAAACTAGTTACCATATAGAAAAACCAAAATGAAAAAATAAATTAAATTAAGAGTTAAGGAAAAAATGATCAGAAAAAATAATTTTTTTGGTGGAGGTGTTTATATATCAAATAAACCATACACCCCCCCTTAATTATTCAATTATTTAGGCATGTGAGGTAAGGGAGACCTACAAATATTAAATACTTTCATGTATTTAAAATAATTCCACTCCTTCTCAATAATTAAAATCAACTCACTCTCACCACATATTAACACTTGTAATACCTTTTAGATCATCTAAAAACATCCCATATAACCTCACAACATACATACCACATATAATAATCCCTATTTTTGTATGTTGTGAATCATTTCAATGCCTTAGTTCAAACCTAAAGTTGACACCCAAAGAAGAGGTAATGTTCTTCTAAAATTGTTTTTATTTTATTTATTTCTCCACATACTATAAATTTTTATAATAATATTATACAATAATCACATTATATTAAATGTAATGATATTTAGTTATGCTCTGGGTAAAAACTACACCCACAAACTTCCATAAAATGGGTTATAATGTCAGTATTAATTTGTAATGCGGAATAATACCTTACGAAATGTTGTCATTCATATTTCCATTACCACCTATGAAGAATGTGATAATTGATAGATATAAATTTTATTTATGATATTAATAATACTATAATACCTATATAGTCATTAATTTATTTATATAATTTTTATATTCCATTAACAAAGGGATAGAAAAATGTTTCTCGTGTGTATTCTGAACTACCACCTAATGAAGTGATGTGAAGAGTTTTTCACTAACTCATTACATGGAATGTAATAAGGGTAAATATAGTAAATATATATGATATAAATTAAATATTTATGATTTAAATTAAACATTAATTATATTCATGAAATAATTATATTTTTAATATTTAATATATCATTTTATTTATTGTCATTTCACATATTAAATAAGTGATAATGACGTGCATGGAAGAGTGGACTGTAGTCTACATGAACCAATACAATTAATTTTAAATAATAGTAATGATATATATATATATATAACTAAAAATAATTAAATATAACATTGTTAATGATATTATTATAATTTTTTAATGATTAAATATTTCATGACATTAATTCCATAATGATCATTAAAAAATTGAAATGTTGCTCATGCATACATTAGGTATATTGCCTCCATAATTGTGACGTTAGTTAATTCTCCTATCCATAATTTATGATTTTTTTGAAAAGAATTATTTAATTATAAATATTATAATTATTTCATTATTATTATTATAGATGTGATTAAATAATTGGCTTATTTAACTTAGTCAACATATCAATGTCAATTTTGACATATGAGCTAAATATAGAAGAACATTCGGCATAAACATAATTTATTAATTAGTTGAATATAAGTTGTAAATGAGGGAATAAAAATTAATAATTATTATAGAAATTTTTTCTCAATAAACTAAAAAATTAACACATGTTTATTATTTAGGAAGTTAATGAATAACATGATGCAACAGACTCAACGTAAGGCTTTTTTCTCATATAAATTTTAATTTTTTGAGATGAATTCTATATTCACCACGTATTTTCATTGGGCGGTGTATATAATAACCATAAAAATATTATATTTTCAATTTAATTATTTTTATGGGGGTTAAAATATATATTTTAAGATCACTCTTTTTTGAGGTTTACAGTTTCAATGTTACCAAAGCATTAATAGATTTTTGTCAAAATTTTCTTTCTTTGAGATGTAAGTTATTCAATAAACCATTATTATTTTATATGGTTTATATTATTCCCATTTTAAATATAATATCCTAAATCTATTTTTTCATGAAATTATATTCATCATATAATGATATTATTTCATGGTGATTATGGTTTAATGTTACAAAAGTATTAAGAGTTACATGTTATAATCACATTGTTAACTGGTATTATTTTTTATTAAGTCTCAAATGTTAATATTTTATAATCCACCACTAATTAATTCTCATGATATTTCCCCACCTATATTAATTTTAGGACAATAAATATTTTCCATTAATTTTACAATCTTTATGTACTCAATATTCAATTTTTTTTTAAAAAATCTTATTTTAATTCGAAAACTCATTTCATTCCAAAACTATGTTTTCAACAAAAAATATTCCAAATGTGTTTTTTAAAATATTTTTTCTAATATGAAATGATATATTTGTCAAGAAATTTTTAAACCGATTTTTAAAATCATCCTTTATAATGATTCATTATTTTTTCATATAAAATGTTTTTCTAAATTATTAAAGATTGAAAAAGATATTTTCAAAATGAGAATGATATTTTATTAAAATTTTATTTAATGAAATATTAATGGAATTTAATTTCATCAACGAAGATAAAAGTTGTTCTTACTTATGGATAAATGGGAATATTTTTCAATTATAACATCATCACCCTTTCTTTAGATGAAATAATATTATTTCAAATAGAATTTTATAGAACTAAATTATTTTAAAAAGATTAACAATTTTTCAATGATATTTATATAGAATCTATTTCCCTTTGATGAGTTAATCATGTTTTATGTATATTAAAATGAAAAAACATTTCACTTGTAGGGGTAGATCTGGATATAAAATAACAATGATTATTACTGTGTGTTATTTTATAAAATTGATATTTATTTTATTCATTTTGTGGTTCTTATACATTAGAGCATAAACATGGGGTGGCATATATAATTTTGGGTATTTCCGTTATAATTTAATAGAGTTTGGTCAATATAGCTATAGGGAATACCATAATAGATTAACATGTGATATCCCATATAGTGCTTGGTAATAAAATTAAATCTTAATTCTTGGTGTACTAAATAGAGTTAATTAAGCTCATAAAATAATAAATAATGTGTAAAGACCCTGAAATTTCAAGGAAATTTTTTTTCATAAATTCTTGGGTATTTTAAGAGTCTGCGGTTTCTGACAGCGCTTGATTTCGAGACCCGGTGTACTCGGATCAATTTTTGAAGTTTTGTTTAGGTATGTTGAGTAAACATACGAGCAGGTTCTTATAAATTTTGGATCAGTGCTTTAAAATTAAACCTGACGGCACCGTTGAACTCGCAGCGTCGGTAATTGCTTAGTGAGACCTTCACCGAGATTGCGTTCAGGCGAGTTTGGAGGATAGTTTTTGGATTTTGTTAAAAAATAATAATAAAATAAATTACAACACTTTATTTTATTTTAAGCTTCCATGTGTGTGTGTGCAGTTAGTTGGATCCTCCCTTTGGATGTTGGGGGTGGGACCACCACACCCTAACCTCCCACAAGAGGATACGATGTGTGGACCACCCGACCCCTATTAATGGTGGAGGATGAAACCTCACCACTCTCCCTCATTAATGAGGGAGAGACCTTGACCTCCTCCGCACAATTAATTGTGCCAATGCGCGTGCCAATTAATTGTTCCAACACGCATGCCAATTAATTGAGCCAACATGCATGTCAATTAATTGTGCCAACGTGCGTGCCAATTATTTGAGCCAACGCCCGTGCCAATTAATTTCGCCGACCCGCGTGAATTTATTAAGGGTATTTTCTTTCTCCTTTTCAAATTTTTGTGCCAACCACAAAAATAATAAGACACATTATTATTACTATTTTTGGATTTCTCCTTTATTGGAACATAAAACCTTGGGAGGATTAAAACTCTCGCAACGAAGAATGCAATGAATGCCAGATTTCTTCTCTGACTTCTTCCTCAGACATCTTCTTCCTTATTCTAGCGGAACAAGGAAAGGGAAGCATCATAAGTGAAAAATACCGACGTCATCCTCAGATTCTTCTTTTCCGACGTCAATGGAACGACGTTCAATTTTCGTGACTTTGTCAATGACGAATGACAAGTGAGGTAGGGGAAATTTGTGTTTTTTTAATTATAAGAATAATCCCTCATTCTACGTTAATCATGTTATGGTATGAGAATCGACGATTTCTATCGCCGTAATGGGGAGGGTTCGGGCTGCACAAACACGGTCTGACCCTCCCCTTGTTTGTTCTTGTTTGGTGATGATGAAGATGGTACTAACGGCGATGGTGACGAAGACGACGAAAAAACGTCGCGCTACCTACGGCCTCTGTGAACTGTGCCACCCTCACGGTGCCCCGGTGCGCTACCCAACCCCGCGCCCATTTCGGCGCACTCCTGGCGCCCCACGCCCCTACCAGCATGCACACGTTGCCTTGCGCCCCCTGTCGGCGCATTCCCGATGGCACACACACCTTTCCAACGCACAGCCTGGTGCCCCATTCCCCTTTCGGTGTCCTCTCGGCGCCCTGCGCCCCCTGTCGGCACGCAGCCCATCGCCCCGCGCCCCTGCCGGTGCGCTCCCAGCACCCCGCACCCCCAGCTGGTGCGCTGACCGCCTACCTGACTCCAGCCGCGGCCTGCCCAGTGCAACTACAGCCTGTCCCAAGTCTGGACGACCCGCCCATGCCCCGCACGGCTGGCCCGCTAGCCTCCCGGCCACCATCCTACTGAACCGACCCATGTCGCCCCCGCGGTGACGCTGGTCGAACTGACTCGGTCTTCTGGGCCAAGTTACCAAGCCGCTTACGTGGAGACTAGCAGACCGAACCACCCTCACGCTCCGCTGGGACGGGCCCAGCAGACCAGGTCAAAACATAGCGGGTTGTCCTACCAAGGGGCTGGTTCAGACCCAACGAGTCTGACCAGCTCGACCTAGATCGTGTTGGTCGATACTGGGTTGGGCCGAGTCAGTCCGACTGGGACGGGCCAGACCTAGGCCCATTACTAACCCTTCAACTTCTTGGGCCATATCTTTGGCACCGGACATCCGTTTGATGAACCGTCAGCGACACCGGTTTTCATGGAGCATAGTTGTCCCTTTGAGTATACCTCACCAGAGTTCGGGGTATAGTTGAGTCACGATCAGGTTGGTTCGTACACGAATCCAACCATGCCCCAGGGACTAAAATACTAATAACTCACAGACCGGGTGTCCGATTGATGCAATATATGTTGCATTGAGACTCCTATGACATTCCGGTCCTTTGAGATACTTCCATGTGAGACATCATGACACTTGTAGTATCGACCAGTAGCACATGGAGCAGATTCTCTCGGAGACGAGATGAAGGAGGGAATAGACCTAGTAGTTGTAGACCTTAAAGTTGCTTGACCGATTCGACTCAGAGTGATTCGACTAGCCCAGTAGACAGAGCGCCCGGTTTGGCGACAAACCCATGGCGGACGAAGGGTCTGTTTTGGTAGTATACCCATGGTACTCGATAAGAGGAGTACCTCTGACGGATATTAGGGGGAGTGCCTGGTTTGGTGGCAGACCCATAGCGGACGAAATGCCCGGTTTGGCAGAAGACCCACAGTACTCGACATGAGGAGTACCACAGTAGTATAAGGTTAGTGAGTAGCGCCTCAGAGTCGCGATAGGGCCACTGTACTAGACAGAGGAGGAGTTTTCCAACAACCATGGTTTCGATAATGAAAATTATGGTTTGATCTGAGTCAATGACCTTTGTGTTTTCCTCATGATTGAGATGGGTTACTTGATAACTTAGGTATATGTATTAGCATATACTTAATTAATGGTTATCCATTGAAATCATACTTTGTGGTTTATCCTTGTTGGATTTTGTGAGACCTTGAGGGTCTCTAGGTCCCTAATGAGTATCGTTATACTCACCCCTGCACGGGCTATGCCCACACCTCGTTGTATTGGATGCAGACGACGGACAACGCTGACGGAGGGTGAGAGCATCAGGACTGGACGGTACCTGGAATAGGACCTTATGATGTATTAGTACATGGTGGAGTCTGACGGACGTGGAGTACTGAGGAGGCCATCTATACCTACCCTTCAGGTAGGAACCCTGAAGGATGATCCTGGAGCTGCTTTCACCTTTCAGTTGTTTTTCCCTTTTTAGTTGTACTTTCTTTCAGTTGTATTTGTACTTTACAGTTGGACTTGTATTCTGGCCCCCTTTACTTTCAGTGCACTTTTTATAGAGCTTTTACTTGGTGTTTTCTTCCGCTTGTACTCTGGTAGTGTGTGTTTAGGATTTATAAAGGAAATTCCTTCCCAGTAATAGGGAATTACGCCTTTGGTGATAGTCTCCAGCCCTTGGCCTATGGAAGGTGGTCTTGGGGTAGTCACAATACGAGCCCCGAGGGACGGGTCGTGAAAAATTTGTATCAATGGACGTCAGTTCTACCATAGAACTTAGGACTCTGATTTTTATTTTCTGTGAAGAAATAGTGTTAAGGGTACTAAGTGTGGTTTTCAGTTCAGGGAATCCAATGTTGGTGCGGGCGGCCAATGTATAAATACACCAGGACCCTTACTTATGATGACTAAATCAGTGCACGAAAACACTGATTGTGTGCGTGTTTTCAAAAGTTTTCTTTAATTAAGCTCAAACCAGGTCAGCTCATGAGGTATAGTCTTTTGATCGTGTCACATCTGTTTTCTTTTAGTATGCCTCCCCGTGGATGACCAACATGATCCCTGGGAGTTGTATGTACTAACATCCCACCGAGCGATGAGGCCTTAGTACAAGGTCCTCTCTCAGTTGAGGCACCAGCGGTACTACTTTCAGTTGGGCCACCGATGCCACCAGCCCCAGTACTAGATGATGCATGTCTCTTGAGCGTGTTGCATGAGTTCTAGCGCCAGAGGCCACCCAGGTTCTGGGGAGAGACAGACCCACAGGCAGCTGAGGATTGGATGGAGGTTGTGGTGAGAGTCTTCCTACTAGTAGGGACGCCAGTAGACATCATGGTGATCCTTGCTGCCAGCCTCCATCAGGCCGCAAAAATCATATGGTGGTGTCCGATTCTCCAGATATATGACGAGGAGACACTTCTATGGGAAGACTTCGAGAGCCTATTTTGGGCGGAGTTTGTACCAGCCACCCTTTGAGTAGTGCAGATACAGGAGCTACTGTATCTAAAGTAGGGTATCATGATGGTGGTGTAGTACTCAATGAGCTTCACCGACCTCCCGCGATACTCTACTGATATGGTACGGGACCCGTTCTTCAGGGTCCAAACCATTGAGTAGGGACTCAGGAGAGAGATTAGATCTTTAGTTATCTCTCACATCATCCTGACGTAGATAGGGGTGTTGGAGCGAGCCCTCTTAGTGGAGAGTTTCCTTGTTGAGTAGTCTCCAACAGCGAGACCCACCTCTGGCCGACATGCAGTGGAGTCTTCTACAGCTGACAGTATGCAGATGACGCAGAGTTCCAAGTGGACCAGAACTACAGGTGGACAACCTCATGACCCAGGATCTGTTGTGCGGGGAACCCAGGGTGGAGGCAGAGCTATTCATACCAGGAGAGGACAGTGTTAATCTTGCAGCGGGCATGATCACATGGCTCGTGACTATCCGACCTTCCGTACAGACGATCAGCAGTCAGTTGAGTGACCTCCCAGGCAGAGAGATAGGTTTGATCGAGGTGGTCCGCAAAGCGTAGGCGGACGTTCCAGAGGAGCCGGTCGTGCAGCTGGCGATGAACGACATTACGAGGTGTTTCCACCACCACCACCTGGAGGTCCACCCCGACCCTAGGGAGCGGGTGGAAAGCGAAGAGCATAGCTTCAGGAAGCTAAGGCCTACGACCATGATGCTCTAGAGATGATTCGAGGTATGATCTATGTCTACTCCACCTTAGCTACTATTCTTATAGACACAAGTGATGTCACTCTTTCATAGCAACTTCCCTTATTCGGACCTCAAGGATTCTGACGGAGTCGTTGGCTCGATACTTACGGCTAGTGACTCCTACAAGATAAGACCCTAAGATTACGCACGGGTTCCAGAAGTGTGAGCTTACTCTAGGAGGCGAGAACTTCAGCTAGGATCTCCACATAGCCGCATCTAGGCCTTACGACTTCATCTTGGGTATGGATTGGTTATCTACAGTCCTTGCTCAGATCGTATGTATTAGGTGCAAATTGCAGTGTGTCCACATGGATGGGACCAGGTTCACCTTCACTGTTGAGAAGGGAACCTTTGCAGCATAGGAAGTACTTACTCGGAGGAGGGTACGGCCGATCACTCACCAGTTGGCTTGCCTTACCCTTGGGGCAGTATATGTGGAGAGTCCAAATTATCCTGTAATGGTGGACCAGTACATGGATGTTTTCCCTGACGATGTTCCAGGACTACCTCCTCATAGAGAAGTGGACTTCTATATTGAACTGTACCCTGAGACGGGACCGATATCTACTCCAGAATATCATATGTCTCCCACTGAGCTTCGCAAGTTGCGGGTACAGCTAGAGGACTTGCAGGGAAAGGGATTCATCTAGCCCAGTGTTTCTCTCTGGGCAGCCCCAATTATGTTCTCTAAGAAGGAATATGGGAGCATGAGGCTCTATGTCGACTACCGCCGCCTAAAATAGTTGACTATTATGAACAAGTACCCACTCCTGAAGAATGACGACCTCTTTGATTAGCTCAAGGGAGCACGATGGTTCTCGAAGATAGACCTCAGATCAGGATATCACCATCTTATAGTTCGATATGAGGATGTATAGAAGGCGTCCTTCAGGTGTCATTACAGCCACTAAGAGTTCTTGGTTTTTCCATTCGACATAACCAACGCTCCAGCAGTGTTCATGAGTATCATGAACAGGATCTTCTGGCCATACCTCGATCTCTTTTTCGTAGTCTTCATCGACAACATATTGATCTACTCGACTACTGAGGAGGAGCATGCCTACCCTTTGCGGGTAGTACTGGACACACTCTGACAACACCAACATTATGGAAATCTCTTGATGCGCCAGTTTTGGATTCAATATGATCACTTCTTGGGACACATCATCTTGGATGCTGGAGTTGCAGTGGATCCAGCAAAGATCAAGGCGGTATTTTCATGGGAGCCACCTAGGAGTGAGATGGAGGTTCGGAGTTTTCTGGGCTTGGCTAGATACTACCGGATATTCGTTCCAGAATTCTCTAGTGTTTCAGCGCCACTTTCAGCATTGACAAAGAAGGGGCAACCCTTCATGTGGTTGGAGAGATTCCAGCAAAGCTTTCTGGATCTAAGTCATAGGCTGACTAGTGCCCCCATTTTGAAGCTTCTAGAGGAAGGCGTAGGGTACTTAGTCTACTGGGATGCATCAATGACCAGAATCGGGTGTGTCCTGATACAGGAGCAAGTAGTGATCGCATATGGTTCGCAGTAGTTGAGACAACATGAGCAGAACTATGCTACCCATGAACTGGAGTTAGGAGATGTGGTATTTGACTTGAAGATGTGGAGACACTATCTTATGGGAAAACGTTTTACCGTGTACTCTGATCACAAGAGTCTCAGGTATATATTCTCTGAGAAGGACCTAAACCTGATACAACGGTGATGGATTAAGTTCCTCTAGGACTATGACATCGTGATATTCTATACTCTTGGGAACGGGAATGTAGTAGTAGATGCGCTCAACAGGAGATCAGGCATTCAACTACTAGGTGAGATGATGGAGTAGCTGGCCGCGTTGCAGATATCCTTTGTGTATAGGGATGGAGAAGACTATCTACAGTCTCTTACAGTCACTCCCCCTCTTCTTCAGCGAGTCAGGGAGGCAGATCTTGGGGACGCTGACTGTGAGACATGACATGCTCAAATATCCACAAGACAGGCACCTGATGGTTTTTCTAAAGGTGGGGAGCACGTCATCCTCTTCAGAGGACGTACCATGGTACTAGTTGCACTTCAGGAGGAGGTGTTGAGGGAGTTCCACACTTCCCCTATAGTGGTACATCCAGGAGTGGTAATGATGTTTCAGGACCTTCGACGACAACATTGGTGGCCAGTTATGAAGAAGGCGGTAGCAGAGTTTGTCCGACGGTGCCTCACTTGTCAGAAAATGAAGGTAGAGCAGTAGGTACCCGCAGGCTTGGCTCATCCTTTAGAGGTATTAGAGTGGAAGTGGGATGAGATATCCATGGACATTGTGACGGGTCTTCCACGTACATCCAAGAGTCACTACTCGATATGGGTGATCATTTACCGACTCACCTAGTCAACCCACTTCCTACCGATCAAGGTGTAGGGATCTGTAGAGAGCTTGGGACGCCTATATGTGTAGGAGATAGTGCGTTTTCATGGATACCATCTTCTATTTTCTCCGACCGTGATGCGTGATTCACTTCCCGGCTATGGAAGGGGTTGCATGAAGCTTTCAGGACACAGCTTCGCTTGAGCACTACCTTTTATCCTCATACTAATGGTCAAACTGAGAGGACCATCCGGACCCTCGAGGACATGCTCCGCGCATGCGTCCTCAACTTCGGTCGAAGCTGGGAGGACCACTTGCCTTTGTTGAAGTTTACATACAATAACAGTTATCACTCCACCGTAGGTAAGACACCTTTTGAGGCCTTGTATGGCCGACCTTGCAGATCGCCACTGTGCTGGACAGACCCAAGGGAGTCAACACTAGTGGGACCAGAGATGGTACGGGCTACCACAGAGAAGGTGCAGATCAGCTAGGAGCGGATGAAGACTGCACAGAGCAGAAAAAAGTCATATTTGGACAGAAGACAGAGACCTCTGGAGTTTGCAGATGGCGACCATGTCTTCCTACGAGTCTCACCTTGATGAGTTCTACGGAGATTTGGTCGAGGCATCAACAGATCTCCGAGATTCACCGGACCTTTCTAGGTCCATAGCATAGAAGGAGAGTTGGATTACCACTTGGATCTTCCCCCTCAGCTACATTGGGTGAAAGAAGTCTTCCACGTATCTCAGCTGAGGAGATATGTGTACGACCCGTCCCACATCATCGACCACGGGGAGCTGGACATCGATGACATGGCTACTTTCACGGAGGTTCCAGCGGAGATTGAGGATCGACAGGAGTGGGTCCTATGTGGATGGTCGATTCCTCTGGTGCGCATTCGCTGGCAGAATGGGAACCTCTAGAAGAGAACATGGGAGCGGGAGGCTCAGATGCGGGCCTAGTACCCCCTTTTGTTCCCCTAGTGTGTGTTGTGGCTTACTAGGACATAAATCCCTGAGGTGGGGGTAATGTAATATGACAACCCTACTTTTATTACAAACTTAAATAGGAATTATTACATAAAACATCACTTGATACAACAAAGAAGATCGAGAGGATTAGTGTATTTGGGGCTTAGGATCATTACATAAAAACGTAAAACATGAAATACAACATCATTATTGAAAACTTCTTTTACATGACCACTACATTCCCTCGTACTTAGCATTGCATGGTATAACCTAAGGACATGCATAAGAAAAGGGCGAGCTATAATGCTCAGTAAGGGAGTACACATGGAATAACATGAGGAGTACAATAAATTTTAGACAATTGGCATATCAATAGAGAATAAGAGAAACATGAACATAAAGGCATGATAAATCATGATAGTCATAACATGAAAATGTGGCAACAACACTTAACATGGAATTAGCCTGAGCCAAGGCTCATTCCACATGGAGCATGAGTAAATCCTCATTGCACATAAAGCACGAGTAAACCCTTATTTCAGTTGAATTAGAATGAGTCAACTCTCATTTCACATGACGTATCATGATACTATACTTTACCCAATGCATTAGAGCGCTATATGGGTGCACCCTTCTTAAACATTTCATTTCATTCATAGGTGTGCCACTTGGATCATAAAACATTGATTCATAAAACATAATAATTTATTCCAAGATAAAGGAATGTTGAATTCATACATGAAATATTATAATCAATAAGTAAATGTGCATGAAGGTGAATACCCTTGATGGAGAAATGGGCATGGTATTCACTACACAAAGGAACTGGCTTACAAAATCAGTGCAATTTCAGCAGCGTAACGACATGACATAAGAATTCATAAAAATGGTTGATGAGAGAGAAAGTGGTTCCACATCATATTTACATGTAATGGACAGTAAGGAGATCATATAGATACATGTCCCAACAATTGTAATGGAATTTAGATTCATGATACAAAATTATTGCTTGAATGTAAAAGAAGAGAGAGAAGTTCCTTTCGGAACTTCGGCATAGTAACGGGTGTTCATGGGAGGCATTTAATGAGAGAGAAAGGGGTCTCCCATAATTAAAAAAATAAGAGGGAATTATGGGGGAGGTGAGAAACCATACCCAGACATTCATAATTGAAATTAAAAGGGTAATACAACTTAATGAAAATTGTCAAAAAAAATGAGAAAGGAAGAAAAAACCCTTACTTAGAAGTGTGCTTCCAAAGGCTAGAGAGAGGCTTGTGAGAGGCTCCTTGGGAGATTGGGGCACTTTGGGAGGATTATAGAGAGAGTAGGGAAGAGGTTGGACGAACTCCAAAGGCATTGAGTGAGGAGTAAGTGGGAGCTTGGGTGGGTTTATATAAGAAAGGTGAGGGAATTCTTTATTATTTTGGTTTGGGACCCCTTATATTAAATTAATCCAAACCACAAACCATCCCATGGTTTCTTCCAATGGTTTTTGGAAAAGGGAATAATAAAGAAATATTTTATAAGGTCAAAGTACTACCTTCTTAAAAAAATAAGGTTTCTTATGTGGAGGTGAGTCACACTCCCATGGAAATTTATTTAAAAAGACAAGGTGTTCAATAAGTCTTGAGGGGTCCATTAATGCTTTGAAAGGTAAGTCAAAAAAACCCAAAATCACATTATTTTAATGTTAAAACATATATTGGCCGAACATAAAGCTTATAGTATTTTATTAAATCACTATTTGGTCATTATGATGTCATAAAACACATTATATATTTTAACAGTATTTAATTTTTATCCAAAAATTTTACTGTCTCAGAAAATTATGAAAAATTAACCAATGGATAATTTCGATGTCATGATTCCAGAAATAACATTTATTTTATCTAAATAATTTTCAAAATATGTTATTTTAACTTTTAAAATAAAAACAGACATTTATCGAAAATTCAAGGGTTTTGACAGAAATGGATTTCAAACCTTAATAAAAATTATAATTGCATTCATAAAATTATAATATCATTTATATTTAATAAAAATTAATTTAATAATAATAATAATATTTTATTAAAGTATTATTTAATTCAAAAATACCTTAATTTAATAAAATATAATTCTTAATTAAATAATAACTAAAAAAACTATTTGTACTTTAAAACTATTTACAATGTATTAATAATGACAAGAAAGTATATTCATTATTATATACAAAAATAATGTACATGAATATAATACTATTTATATGTTACATAACCCCTTAAAACAGCTGCATAAGACCTAAGGGTAAGGTGTGCGATGGTGACAGGATCTTGGGGTGGCTCGCATAACATCACTCGAGTGATAATTTCTATCAACTTCCACTTCTCTCGTAGACGGTCTCATTCGAGCTTGACATGATGAAGCTCATCTTTGGGTTGGTCAAGAGCGAAGGCCAAGGAATCCACCTCTTTTCCGATTTCTGACAAATGGGCTTCGTATGGGGTAATTCTACTGGATGAGGCCATCGCTTCCTTTGTCTGAGTAAATTGGATCAGTTAAAGTCCTATATTTATACTAATTATGTGATCACTGTTCAACGGGTATATTAGCAATGGTCAAAATTCTTATCCTAAAACCAAAGAAGTTGACATTTTATATAAACATAAAGAGAAATTTAATTATATCAAGAGGGATTTCCATTAATGAAACTTTGGTTCGTTACAATATTCCCCCCTTAAGAAATTTCTCCCTTGAAATTTTCCTTTTCCCACACTAAAATAGATGTGGGTAACTCAGCTTCATCATTCCCTCCTATTCCCAAGTCGCTTCTTCAAACTTGTGGTTTCTCCACAACACCTTGACGAGGGGCATTGTCTTATTTCCTATAAATTTTTCTCTACGATCTATGATCTTCACTGGTTGCTCCTCATAAAAGAGATCATCTTCCAATTGTACCACCTCAGAAGAGAGTACGTGTGAAGGGTCCAGTATGTACTTCCTTAAGAGGGATACATGAAATACATCATGTACTTTGGCCATAGTAGGTGGAAGTGTTAGTCGATAGGCCACAACCCCGACACGATCAAGAATCTCAAAGGGGCTGATGTACCTTGGACTTAACTTCCCTTTATTTCCAAACCACATGACCTTCTTCCACAGAGATATGCGTAGAAAAACCATGTCTCCAAATTTAAACTCAAGGTCTCGTCGACGATTATCTGCATAACTCTTATGTCGACTCTAGGCTGCCTTGATATGCTGTTGTATGGTTATCACTTTCTCCACCATTTCTTCGACCATTTGTAGTCCAAGCTACTTACGTTCACCGACCTCATCCCAATATTCCGGTGTTCTACACCTTTTCCCATACAAGGATTCATATGGTGCCATTTGGATGCTTGAGTGGAAACTGTTATTATAAGAGAACTCAACCATAGGAATATGTTGATCCCATCCTCCTTTAAAGTCCATTGAGCATGCTCTCAACATGTCCTCAAGTGTTTGGATAGTCCACTCAGATTGGCCATCAGTTTGAGGATGATAAGTCGTACTGATGTTCAGTTCAGTATTCAGAGCATGTTGAAGACTCTTCCAAAACTTATAGGTGAATCTTAGATATCGGTCAGACACAATAGATAGTAGTACTCCATGAAACCTTACCACTTCCCTGATATATATCTGTACCATTTGATCCAATGAGAAATCCTCCCGAATAGCAATGAAGTGTGCAGTCTTTGTAAGATGATCCACAACATCCCATATTGCATTGTTTCCTTTGGATGTCCTCGGAAGTCTAGTGACAAAGTCTATGGTGATGTTCTCCCATTTCCAATCTAGTATGGGCAATGGGTGCATCATCCCCTTAGACTTCTTCCTCTCTGCCTTCACTTGCTGGCACACCAGGCACTTTGATGAATATTCAGCGATCTCCTTCTTCATATTATCCCACCGAAAGTTTTCTCAGATATCTCGATACATCTTTGTGGTCCCTGTGTGAATAGAGAAATTTGAACTATGTGCATCATCCAAAAGTTCCTTCTTCAGCTCCAGAATTGATGGAACACATAGTCTTTTCCCAAACCGCACAATTCCTTCTTCATTAACATTAAACTCCGAGGATTTCCCTTTTTCGATAGCTTCCACTTTTTCTTGAATTCCCACATCATCCTTTTGAGAATCCTTTAACCTTTCAAAAGAGATGGTTGAGAAATCATTTGTGAAAGGATTGATGATTTTCTCTTTTCTATGATTCCCTTGTCCATCTTCATCAAGTCTAAGAAGATTGGATCCTTCTTAATTCTCATCATTGATAGAATCATTGGATCCTTTCTACATAGGGCGTCTGCCACCTTGTTCGCTTTCCCAGGGTGGTAATGTATTGAACAATCATAATCATTGATGAGCTCTATCCATCTTCTCTGGAGCATATTAAGCTCTTTTTGTGTGAATATATATTTAAGACTCTTGTGGTCAGTATATATCTCACATTTCTCTCCATAGAGATAATGCAACCAGATTTTCAAGGTAAAGATCACCGCCGCCAACTCCAGATCCCGTGTTGGATAGTTTTGATCATGGATTTTCAACTTCATTAAGGAATAGTATATCACTTTATCATTATACATTAGCACACAGCCTAAGCACTTAATTTAAGAATCACTGTATACCACAAAAAGTTCCCCACTTGTGGGTAATGTGAGAACGGGCGTAGTGATAAGCCTCATTTTCAACTCCTTGAAGCTTTTTTCACATTCATCACTCCAAGAAAACTTTACTCCCTTTCGAGTTATCTTGGTAAGAGGGTTGGACAATAGTGAAAATTTTCTCAAAAATCATCGATAATATCCAGCTAACCCCAAGAAGCTATGGATATCCGTTACCGATGTTGGCCTCGACCATCCCTCAATTGCATCTGTTTTGGAGGGGTCCATAGATATCCCATTTCTTGTGATGATATGGCCCTAGAATGAGACCTCCTTCAACAAGAACGCACATATGATGTACTTTGCATAGAGCTTCTCCTTGCGCAAAATCTCTAGTATAGTTCTTAAATGCTTCTCATGATCCTCCTTGGTTTTGGAGTATATTAGAATGTCATCTATAAAGACTACCAAAAATTTGTCTAGGTAATATCTAAAGACTCTATTCGTTAAGTCCATGAAGATTGCAGGAGCATTAGTGAGTCCGAAAGGCATTACTATGAATTCGTAGTGCCCGTATCTTGTGCGAAAAGTAGTCTTGGGGATATCTTCCTTCTTCACCCTTACTTGATAATATCCCGACCGCAAGTCCACCTTGGATAACATAGATGATCGAACAAGTAATCAAATTGTGGGAGAGGATACTTGTTCTTTATCGTGATTTTGTTAAGTTCATGATAATCGATTCAGAGCTGCATTGACCCATCCTTCTTCTTGAAGAAGGGGACTGGTGGCCCCCATGGTGAAGCACTTGGGCGTATAAACCCTTTATACAGATTCTCCGATAGTTGTTTCTTCATCTCTTCACGATCTAAATTAGCCATTCAATATGGAGTCTTGGATTTTGGTAATGCCCTGGGTATAAGTTCAATTGAGAATTCAACATCTCTTCTAGGATGAATGCCAGACAGTTCCTCGGGAAACACTTCAGCGAATTCCCTCACCATAGGCATTTCTTCAAGGATGGTTTCTTCCTTGGAATCAATCATCTGAGGTAGATATGCATTCTCATAAGGTAGTAATATCCATTAATGAGATGATGGAGCTAAAGGAGATTTATCTTCGTCCTTACACTTGTAAAGAATCGGGGGTCGATTCTCCATATGGAGTGTGATTTCCCTCGCTTGAAAATTTATGTTGGCTCTATATAAGGAAAGCCAATACATGCCTATAATTTCATCAAATTCCACCAGAGGGAGTATGACGAGGTTCACCGAGAAATTCAATCCATATATTATAACAGGGGAGGACTTATACTCATGGGATGGAATAATTTCCCCATTTTCCGTACTCACCGACATCTTCACTTCCATGATTTGTGGTGGTGCTGGGATTGTTCTACTAAACTTTCGAGATATAAAAGAATGAGTAGAACCTGAATCAAAAAGTACGTTTTCTATTTTTGAATGAATAACTAGCGTACCTGTCACCACTTCGTTGTCAGGGTTCACTTCAGCAGAAGCGATGGCAAAAGCTCTTTCTTGCTGTCTTGTAGGTTGTTGGTTACCTCCAAAAACCCTTGGATTAAGGCATTGATTTGAAAAATTCCTCGGTTCTTTGCATTTGTAGCATTGAACAATGCGTTGAGGTTTGAACGAAGCATTCATATCCTCTGTCGCAGCCCTGGGTCTTTCTTGCCGACAGTTAACAGCTAGGTTCCGTTCATGTCCACACCTGAAGCATTTCCTCGTCCCCTTAAGGCAATTTCTAGGGTGCTTCTTTCTGCACTTTTGGCAAGTGGGGTGTTGGATCTTCATAGCACCGTTGGATTTATCCATCGGACCGCCAACATTTAATTACACCTTATGCTTCTTGTCCCCATGATACCCCTGTGATTCCCCGATCTGCATTTCAACCTTTAGGGCACATCCGAAAATTTCCTCATAGCTGTCGAAGTCACAGATCACTAATGCCTTCCACAGGCTAGGCTTCAGCCCACCAAAGAAGCGGTAAACATTGAATTCGGGGGTAATGACAAAGCTGGAAGTGTAACGTGCAAGCCTTGTGAAGTTTTCCTCGTACGCTCAAACGAATTATTCATCTTTTTGATTGAGGGAAAGGAAGTCCCTTTCCATCTTAAGCTGGAGGGTGCGCGGAAAATATTTATCTAAAAACATATTCCATAAATCCTTCCATTCCAACGCCTCGATCTCCTCCTCAGGATTCGTATTTTTGATCAACGCCCACCATTGATCAGCTTCAACCTCCATATGATAACACGCCAGGAGGACGTTCTCCTGTTCAGAACATTGAAGGATGGATAAGATCTTTTCAATGGAGTTGATCCATTGTTCAACGATCGTGGGATCAGATGATCCACTAAAATTAGGAGGCCTTTGTCTCATGAAGCTCTCGATAGAGACTTGTTCTTTCTTGGGGGGGTTGGACGTTCCTCTTGACCCGTGTTTCTATTAAAAACTTGAGATATCTAAGAGAGAAGCATGAAAAAGTTCGCAGTTCCCGCTCCCATTGGATTGGGCATCTCATTAGTACAGTCATCACACTGATCTTCACAACGGTTGTTAGCCCGAGTCCTCCTATTACCGACCATTAGATGGAATAAAAGGAAAGTTAGGGGTAACACATAAAGAGTAATCCAAAGACAAAAGTTGATGACTTATAAATAAACTTTTATTTCCTTAACTCATGAGTATATAGTCTTCAATCTAGGCTTTTCATGATCTACCTTCTAACATGTTTTCTTAGGGGTATTTTTTTTAATTCCATTAATAAGGGTTCATAATAATCTTGTGAATTTATCAGAAAATATCCCCCAGGAGTGTCGTAACCAAGGGTGAAGTAAGGACCATTGTCGTGCACCAGTTCCCATTCGAGTCTAGCTCAAAGGGGTGTTTTCGGGTTTTACCCCTAAGATACATTTGTGCCAGAGCCTCCTCTACCTGCTCGTATCCAGATAGAGATGTATTTTTTTGATAATCCACTTACTCAGTACTTACCAAAATTTAGGGATGTTTTTATTATACTTAGTATTGTATCTAAGGCTTTACTATGGTTTTCTAATCATAATCCCAAAAATAACTAAACCTATCCTCTGATACCAACTATGACAACCCTGCTTTTATTACAAACTTAAACATGATTTATTACGTAAAACTTCACTTGATACAACAAAGATTATCGAGAGGTTTAGTGTCTTTGGGGCTTAGGATAATTACATAAAAACTTAAAACATGAAATACAACATCTTTATTTAAAACCTCTTTTACATGACCACTACATTCCCTCGTACTTAGCATTTCATAGGATTACCAGAGGACATGCATAAGAAAAGGGTGAGCTATAAATCCCAGCAAGGGAGTACACATGGAATAACATGAGGAGTACAATATATGTTAGAAAATAGTCATATCAATAGAGAATAAGAGAAACATTAACATAAAGGCTTGATAAAGCATGATAATCATAACATGGAAATGTGACAACAACACTTAACATGGAATTAGCATGAGCCAAGGCTCATTGGACATGGAGCATGAGTAAATCCTAATTGCACATAAATCATGAGTAAAACCTCATTTCACTTGAATTAGAATGAGTCAACTCTCATTGCACATGAAATATCATGATACTATACTTTACCCAATGCATTGGAGCGCTATAAGGGCACACCCTTCTTAAACATTTCATTTCAAGCATAAGTGTGCCACATGGATCATAAAATATTGATTCATAAAACATAATCATTTATTCCACGATAAAGGAATGTGGAATTCATACATGAAAAATTCTAATCAATAAGTAAATGTGCCTAAAGGTGAATACCCTTGATGGAGAAATGGGAATGGTATTCACTACACAAAGGCATTGGCTTAGAAAATTGGTGCAATTTCGGCTGCATAACTGTGTGACATAAGAATTCATAAAAATGGTTGATGATGGAGAAAGGGTTTCCTCATTATATTTACATGTAATTAAAATTAAGGAGGTCATATAGATACATGTCCAAACAATTGTAATGGAATTTAGATTCATGATACAAAATTATTGCTTGAATGTAAAAGAAGAGAGAGAAGTTCCTTTCGGAATTTCGGCATAGTAACGGGTGTACATGGGAGGTATTTAATGAGAGATAAAGTGGTCTCCCATCATTAAAAAAATAAGAGGGAGGTATGGGGGAGGTGAGAAACCATACCCCAATATTCATAATTGAAATTAAAAGGACAATACAACTTAAAGAAGATTGACAAAAAAATGAGAAAGGAAGAAAAAACCCTTACTTGGAAGTGTGATTCCAAAGGCTAGAGAGAGGCTTGTGAGAGGCTTCTTGGGAGATTGGGGCACCATGGGAGGATTCTAGAGAGAGTATGGAAGATTTTGGACGAACTCCAAAGGATTTTATTGTGGAGGAAGTGGGAGATTGGGTGGGTTTATATAGGAAAAGTGAGGGAATTCTTTATTATTTAGGTTTGGGATCCCTTATATTAAATTAATCCGAACCAAAAACCATCCCATGGTTTTTGCCCATGGTTTTTGGAAAAGGGAAGAGGAATAATATATTTTATAAGGAAAAAGTCCGAACTTCTTAAAATAATAAGGTTGCTTATGTGGAGGTGTGTCACACTCCCATGGAAATTAATTTAAAAAGACAAGGTGTTTAATAAGTCTTGAGAGGTCCATTAATGTTTTGAAAGGTAAGTCAAACAAACCCAAAATCACATTATTTTAATTTTAAAACATATATTGTCCGAACATAAAGCTTATTGTATTTTATTACATCACTATTGGGTCATTATGATGTCATAAAACACATTATATATTTAAACGGTATTTAATTTTTACCCAAAACTTTGACTGTCTCATAAAATTATGAAAAATTCACCATTGGATAATTTCGACATCCTGATTCCAGAAAAAACATTTATTTTATCTAAATAGTTTTCTAAATATGTTAATTTTTAATTTTAAAAAAAAAAAACGACATTTATCGAAAATTCACCGGTTTTGACAGAAATGGCTTTCAAACCTTAATAAAAATTATAATTGCATTCATAAAATTATAAGATCATTTATATTTAATAAAAATTAATTTAATAATAATAATAATATTTTATCAAAATATTATTTAATTCAAAAATCCATTAATTTAATAAAATAGAATTCTTAATTAAATAATAACTAAAAACACTATTTGTACTTTAAAACTATTTACAATGTATCAATAATGACAAGAAAGTATATTAATTATTATATAAAAAAATAATGTACATGAACATAGTTCTATTTATTTGTTACATAACCCCTTAAAACAGCCGTATAATACCTAAGGGTAAGGTGTGCGAGGGTGATAGACTCTTGGGGTGGCTCGGATAACATCGCTCGAGTGGTAATTTTTATCAACTTCCACTTCTCCCGTAGACGGTCCCGTTCGAGCTTGACATGATGATGCTCAACTTGGGCTTGGTCAAGAGCGAAGCCCAAGGATGCCACCTCTTTTCCGATTTCCGAAAAATGGGCTTCGTATGGGGAAATTCTACTAGATGAGGCCATTGCTTCCTTTGTCTGAGTGAATTAGATCTTTTAAAGTCATATATTTATACTAATCATGTGATCACTATACAATGGCTATATTAGCAACGGTAAAAATTTTTATCATAAAACCAAAGAAGTTGGCATTTTATATAAACATAAAGAGACATTTAATTAGATCAAGAGGGATTCCCATTAATGAAACTTTGTGTCGTTACATGTAAAGACCCTGAAATTTCAAGGAATTTTTTTTTTCATAAATTCATGGGAATTTTACGAGCCCACAGTTTTTGATGGCGCTTGATTCTGAGGCCCGGTGTGACCGAAATCAATTTTTGACGTTTTGTTTGGGTAGGTTCAGTTAACGTACGGGTGGGTTTTTATAACTTCTGGAATGGTGATCGAAATTGAAATATGAGGGCACCGTTGAACTCGCAGCATCGGTAATTTCTTAATGAGACCTTCACCACAGTTGCGTTCTGGTGAGTTTGGAGGTTAGTTTTTGGATTTTGTTAAAAAATAATAATAAAATAAAGTACAACACTTTATTTTGTTTTAATCTGTCATGTGTGTGTGCGATTAGTTGGAACCTCCCTTTGGATGTTGGGGGTGGGACCACCACACCCTAACCTCCCACAAGAGGTTACGATGTGTGGACCACCCGACCCCTATTAATGGTGGAGGATGAAACCTCACCACTCTCCCTCATTAATGAGGGAGATCCCGTGACCTCCTCCGCACAATTAATTGTGCCAATGTGCGTTCCAATTAATTATGCCCACGCACATGCCAATTAAGTGTGACAATGTGCATGCCAATTAATTGTGCCAACACGCATGCCAATTAATTGTGCCAACGCGCGTGACAATTAATTTTGCCAACGCGTGTTCCAATTAATTGTGCCAACACGCGTGCCAATTAATTTTTCCAATGCCTATGAATTTATTAAGGGGAGTTTCTTTATCCTTTTTGAATTTACATGCCAAAAATACAAATAATAAGACACCATACAGTTATTTTTGTTGGCTTTCTCCTTCGTTGGAACTTGAGAGCTTGGGAGGATTAAAACTCTCCCAACGAAGAACGTAAAGAACGCTGGATTTCTTCTCCGACTCCTTCCTCGGAAATCTTCTTCCTTATTCTTGCGGAACAAGGAAAGGGGAGCATCATCAGCGAAGAAAGCGGACATCATCGTCAGCTTCTTTTTTTCCAACGTCATTGGAACAATGCCCGCTTTCCGTGACTTCGTCAACGACGAACGAAAAGCGAGGTAGGGGAACTTTGTTTTTTTAATTATAAGAATAAACCTTCGTTCTACGTCAATCAAGTTATGGTATGAGAATTGCTGGTTTCTATCACCGTAATGAGGAGAGTTCGGGCCGTACGAACACGGTCCAACCCTTCCCTTGTTTTTTCTAGTTTGGTGATGACGAAGGCGGTACTCGTGGCGATGGAGATGAAGACGGAGAACAAAGGCCACGCTACCCGCGGCATCCAGGAACTGCGCCGCCCCAGCGGTGCCCTTGTGCGCTCCCCGTACCCCCGCACCCCTGGCGATGCGCTCCTGATGCCCCTCGCCACTGCCGGTGCGCTCCCGATCCCCCGTTCCCCTGTCGGCGCACACTCGGCACCCCGTGCCCCCTGCCGGCGAGCTCCCAGCGCCCCGCGCCCCCTACCTGCCCGCAGCCTGGAGCCCCGCGCCCCTGCCGGCACGCTCCTAGTGCCCCGCGCCCCCTTCCGGCGTGCATCTGGACGCCCCACGCCCGTGCTGGTTTGCTCCACACACCCCGCGCCCACTGCCATCCCGCAGCCCGGTGCCTAGCGCCCCTTCCAGCACACTCCCGACACCCCACGCACCCTGCTGGCATGCTGCCCGCCTGCCCGACTCCTACCGCGGCCTGCTCGGTGCAACTACCGCCTGCCTGGAGTCCAGCCAGCCCACCTGGGCCCCGCACAACCTACCGTTTGGCCTCCCGCCCACCAACATGATGAACTGACCCACGACGCCCCCGCGAGGACGCTGGTCAAACCGGCCCGGTCTCCCGGTCTGAGTTACTGAGCCACCTATGTGGCGACTAGCGGACTGAACTGCCCTCACGCTCCGCTGGGCCGGGTCAAAAATTAGCGGGCTGACCCGCCAATGGGCCGGGTCAGACCCAGCGAGTCTGACTGGGTCGACCCAGATCGGGTCAGCCCAGACTGGGTTGGCCCGAGTCGGTCCGACCGGGATGGACCGAACCCAGGCCCATTACTGACCCTTCACCTTCTTGGGCCATATCTTTGGCACCGAACGTCCGTTTGACGAACAATCAGTGGCACCGATTTTCTTGGAGCATAGTCGTCCCTTTGATTATACCCCACTGCATTTCGGGGTATAGTTGAGTCATGGCCAGGTTGGTTCGTAAATGAATCCAACCGGGCCCTCGGGACTAAAATGATAATAACTCTCAGACCGGGCATCCGATTGATGCATCGTCTGCTGCATTGAGACCCCTTATGACGTGGCGGTCCATGGAGATACTTCCATGTGAGACCTCGTGAAACTTGAATTTTCAACCAGTATCTCATGGACCAGATTCTCCCAGAGACGAGCAGACGGAGTGCGTATACCTAGTAGCTGTAGACCTGACGATTGCTTGACCGATTCGACTAGCCCGGTGGATGGAGCGCCCGGTTTGGTGGCAGACCCATGGAGGACGGAGCGCCTGGTTTGGCAGTAGACCCACGGTACTCGACTGGAGGAGTACCGTTGATGACTATTAGGGGGAGCTTCCGGTTTGGCGGCAGACCCACAGTGGACGGAGTGCCCGGTTTGGCAGCAGACCCACGGTACTCGATAGGAGGAGTACATCAGCAGTCTATGGTTAGTGAGTAGTGCCTCGGAGTCATAATAGGGCTATTGTACTCGACTGAGGAGGAGTTCTCCAGCAGCTGTGGTTTCGATAATGAAAATCCTGGTTTGAGCTGAGGCAATGACCTTTATGTTTTCCTCATAATTGAGATGGGTTACTTGATAACTTAGGTATATGTATGGGAATATATCTAAGTAATGTTTATCCATTGAAATAATACATTGTGGTTTATCCTTGTTGGATTTTGTGAGACCTTGAGAGTCTCGGGGTCCCTACTAAGTATCGTTATACTAACCCCTGCACGGGCTATGCCCGCACTTCGTTGTGTTGGATGTAGACGACAGAAAATGCTGATGGAGGCTGAGAGCGCCAGGACTGGATGGTACTTGTAGGAGGACCTTACGACGTATTGGTACAGGGTGGAGTCTGAAGGATGTGGAGTGCTGAGGAAGCTATCTGTACCTACCCTTCAGGTAGGAACCCCGAAGGACAATCCAGGAGCTGCTTTCACCTTTCAGTTATCTGTTCCTTTTTAGTTGTAATTTCTTTCAGTTGTATTTATACTTTACAATTGAGCTTGTATTCTGCCCCCCTTTACATTCAGTACACTTTTTATATAGCTTTTACTTAGTGTTTTCTTCCTCTTTTACTCTGGGTGTGTGTGTTTATGATTTATATACGCAATGCCTTCCCAGTTTTAGGGAATTACGCCTTTGATGCTAGTCACCATCCCCTGGCCTATGGAAGGCGGGCTTGGGGTTATCACGATACGGTCCCGGGGTATGGTTCGTGAAATAATGAGTGGATCCAAATAGCCCTACAATTAATTGGGTAACAATTATATAGGAAGTGGGTCCAATGGATACAAAAACAAAAAGGGTTCAAATTTTTTTATGAATATATTTCTCTATGTTATATAAAATGTGATATAATTTCTTGTTATTGGTTTAAAATGATTATCATGATCAATATTGATATCACATGGCTCATGATTATAGTTTTTGATAACTATTTCCCATTACATGCTTTCAAATTTTATGATCCATATATTAATGGGAGTCGGTTATTTTATGATTCACTCATACACTTGGATTTTGTATCCTTTACCTTATGTACTTATTCATCTCATTTATGGTATTCAATTGTTAATTCTTATGTTTACCCATATGATGATTTTTTGTAACCCATTTTATGATTTAAGCATCCCTAGGTTATAAATAATGTAGTCGAATAAATTATTTTTGTAACGTATTTCACAATGGGGATATTGATAACGTAATTTTATATAATAAATATTTTGTTAAGTGGGAGAAATATTCATTCAAAGTCATTAGAGTTATTTATGTAGTAGATTATCCTAATTCTAAAAGTATCTAAACCTAAAAGGTACATTGGAATGTAAGTGATCCAATATTTCTTTTTAATTTTGTAATTTTTTATTGGAGATAACCAATTTACCTTTTTTAGTATCAAATCCAAATATGTAATTTTTATAAATTTAGAACTAGATAAAAGAGTATGAGTTATGGGATATTATAGTTGGTATTATAATATGTTTAAGATATCATTATAGTTTTATGTGAGGTTAAGTTATGATTTATGGATACCATGATATGCATATGATATTTTGGATGATCATAAGTTCAATGTTTTAGACCCCCCATTAATGTTATATATAATGATATCCTAAAGTGATTTATGAAATTTTTTGAGATGTTTTATCAGGTTTAGGTATTTCCAACCCCTAGTATCAATATGATGTTTAATTTATGTAGGAATTTAATTTCATGTTAAAAGATAAAAAAGGAATACTTGTATGATGGGTGACAAAACATATCATATAGAAAGGAGGTGGGGATTGAAGCCCTGATCAAAATATTGTATCGGTTTCACACCTACTACATACCTACATGATGTTCAGGATATTTTGAAAATATATTTTTACATGTAAATATTATAGTTTATTTTAGAAATATTTGGGATGTTATTTTAAAAATAACAATTTATTTATCATTGATGAATATATAATATAGTCTATATAATCCTTGGTATTTGAACATAGTAAGAAAATGTTTGATGAATGGTTAAGATAGATATTTAGAATAATTAATTTTAAATTTGGGTATTATAATTTCATTTCGAATAATAGCGTATTATATGATGTTTTATTAATTTTTTGAATTATTTTACCATGGTCTATTAATTTTGGTTTTAGTGAATTTAGACTGGTGGAATATATTAACTTCCCATTTAATGGTTATGTGTTTTTTAAACCTTGATTTCATTGTATCAAAAATTTATAATTCATCATTAATACTAATGATTTGGAGAAAATATCAGATTGGGTGAAAATTTACAAAATGCTTAATTATAATCATAATGTATGTTCAAATAAAATATTCTTTTAGTTGGCATGTATATAGAATTCCTCAACTCTAGGAAAATGAAGTTGAGAGGAATATTATTATATTTCCATAATATCTGATGATATCAATGATCTTTTTAAAAACCCTTGGATTATATTTTGTGATTTTTAATATTATCTAGGCCATTCAACTTGTAGTGACCAATGATCTCTGTCACGTAATATCTTTATTTGGGATTTTCATTTTTAATAAATATGTAAATCTTCACTTGCAACCTATTTTTTCATATTTTGAAACCTATTATTTGTTATTACATATGAACTTTGTACTTCCTTTTAATTATTATTATGAAACTGAAAAATCACATTTCATTTCCAAAGAAATGAGTTTCGCATATTTATTCCCTGACCAAAACATGACATTAGAATTTAATAATAATTTATAAAAATTGGAATGATTATAAGAATTTTTTTATATTGTATGGCTTCAATTTATAACATCATCACATGTCTTTGTGATCATCATGAAAAATTTCTAAATCATAAAAAAATTGGAGGAATTTTTACAAAGGCATTGAGAAAAGAAATTATGGATATTAGAGTAATCCTTATTCAACCAAAATGTTTTTTTTTCATAAAAATTTATGACCAGAAGTCCTTGGAAGACCCCAACAGATGTATTGAAAACTAAGTAAAATTTATATTAGTACAAGATAATGTACTGAGTTTCCAAATTTCAAATATAATGAACATGAACATAGTTGGATGATAAACGAGTTTTTGAAACAAGGATATAAGAATCAATAACTGTTAAATATGTGTTTGATCTAGGATTAAGATAAATTAAAATTTTTTTAATAAATATATGGTAGGAGAAGATAAAAAATATAAAAATTTTGTTTTTATATATTTTTAATGCTGATTAAATTAAATGTCAATGGTGTTAATTTTTTTTGATGTTTTGAATGTCATTAATAATATTTAAACTATGATAAAATCTTATTATGATGATGATTTATGGAGTATTTCATCTTTAAGTATTTCTTTTTGTATAAAATAAATGTTTATGTCTTTTAAAAATAATTCTTATAGTGTTCAATTAAATATCAAGGTGTTCATCGAAGTCAATATCATTATGAACTATGCCTATTTCAGTGCTGAATGAGTAGAATTCTTATGTGTTTAGATTCTAATGCTATGTATAGAATCAATAAAATTTTACATTAAATTTTTTCAGAAGATCTCATGATGAATGAGAGAGATCAATACCATAGATGAAATGATGCACTATTATTTTCAGTAGCTTTTTAGATTTTTATATTGAGTATTTAAGTAGTGAAGTATTTGAGAAATATATAGTTGAGACATTTTGTAAAACCATGAGATAATTTAAACCAATAAATTTTTATTTAAATGTGTATATTAAATGAAATACTATGTTTATCTTTCATTACAGGAAAGAATTAGTTTATCTGGTGTTCCACTCAATCATGAGATTTTCATATATAATACTGTATTCAACATAAACACAAAATATAAAATAACCCATGATATATATTAATGTTATAACTTAGACATTTTTAAAGGTGATTATGAAAAATATTATCTATATTTTGAAAATAAGGTTAATTGTATTGTATCCAAATAATTAGAAATGAAAATAACCTTTGTGAAAATAAAAGGAAATATTTTTCTAAAAACAAATAATGTCCAAAAGTGTGTTTTATAAGTATAAAATATAAAAATAGATCATATTATATTAAATTAATCAAAATAAATTTAATATATGAAATATAATTTTTATCATTCATCATTTTTTACTATAAGAGAAAATAAATATAAATCCAATATTACGCTTAAAACTTTGTCTTTATAAAAATCTTTTTTTCATCCTTTTTATGAAGAACCTATTTTAAAACTAATTTTTAACAATATTATAATTATTATTTAAAAAAATATAAATTTTTTAATAAATATATCAATAATATCGTATGGTAAATTTTGGCATTTTTTTAAAAGGATTCAATTCTTTATGAAAAGTGAGAATTACAAAAAAATGTCCTTTTCCAAAATTATCTATCTTTTTAAATAAAATTTCTAATTTTTTTTAAAGTCACAATAGTAAAATTATACATATATTAATCTAAAATAGTTCAATAGAATAATTTTTAAATTAAATATTCATATAATAACATCGTCAAATTTTAATTTTTCTAAACAAAATACATATTTCTCATCACATCTATGTGATTAATGTTATATTAAATTATGCAACTTATGTAAATTGATTTTGGAAAAATAGATTCCATATTTTTTATAATAATAATTTATATTATCTAAAAATATTAATTGAATCATTGACCAAATTTATTGGTGAAAAAAATTAAAAATTAATTACAGTGATTAAGGTGAAAATGAGTTTACTTACAGGTTTAACTTTGAATATAATATGTAAAAATAACCAAAAAGATGTCCAACACAAATTTTATTGACATATTATGACTCTTAAGACAATATTATTTAAATTTATGAGTTTTTTGGACAATTATGCATGTATGTTCCCCATATAATTTGTTAATAAAAGAAAAAGACATAAAATTTACTGTTCTTACATTTAATTTATATAATGATTTTGGTATATAGGAAAACTAAATAGGTTAATTTATAAAAACTTTTTTGGAATATATATGAATAAATTAATAATTAAAATCTATTTTTAATTTTTATAGATTGTATAATTACATTAAATTCTTAAGAAACACAAATGCATGAATTGTTTAATTAATAATTAAATAAAATATATGATATTAACTATATTAAAATGGGGTAAATAAATTGAATTAGTTTGTTAAATTATTTTTTTATAAGAATATATCATGATACATGCCTATGAAGTTAATATATTTTAGTTACATTATTCTCATGATATTTTTAAAAATTAATTTTAACTAAATAATTCCAAAATTGATATTGATGTAATTTTTTAATAAATGTTATTTTATTAAATGAGTAAAAATAACAAAAAATAATATATTATATAAATTTTATTTGAAATGTTATTAAATATAAAATATGGTCCACTCTTTGACTAATTGATCTTTTATAAAGAAAATTTTACCCCAAATAGTAAAAATAATTTTCACACAATTAGGGTTAAAGTAGTGTTTTTGTGTGATAATGGGATTTTATTAAGTTCAATTTAGAACAATCGTGTGATTTTTTTCATATTAGGATTAAACTTTTTAATTAATTGGGCATAATTTTTATGATATTTTTGACAATAATTTAGACTTAATGGATTAATTACAAAGGTTATAAAAATAGTTAGCTTATTGGAAAACCATAATGAAAAAAATAATAAAAAATTAGGAATTAACAAAAAATGATTATAAAAATGTATTTATATTTTTTGGTGGAGGTGTTTATATATGAAATAATTTATACCCCACCATAATTATTTAATTTTATAGGAATATGTGGTAAGGGGGGCTCCAAATATTAAGTTCTTTCATGTATTTAAAATAATTCCACTCCTCATCAATAATTCAAAAGCATTCAATCTCCCCACATATTGACACTTGAAAAATTTTAGATAATACCTCCCAATATACCTACCCATATATAATATTCCTTAGTTTTTTATACAATTAATCATTTTAATATCTTAGTGCAAACCTAAGGAGGATACCCGAAGAAGAGGTAATGTTCTTCTAAAAGTGTTTTTTTTATTTCCTTCTCCACCTTCTAAATTTTTTTATATTATTATTATAAAATAACAATATTATATTAAATATAATTATATATTGTTATGTTATGGGTAAAAAATACACCCACACACATCCATAAAATGGGTTAAGAAATCAGTTTTCATTTGTACAGCGGACTACCGCCTTACGAAACGATGTCATCTATTTTCCATTACCACCTATCAAGTTTGGGATAATTGATTGATATAAATTTTATATATGATATTTATAATATTATTATTCCTATATAGTCATTAATTGATATCTAATCTTTTTATATTCTATTTCATAATGGATAAGATAACATTTGTCATGTGTATGAGGAACTTCCACCTCATGAAGTGGTGTGAAGTGTTGTTCAATAACTGTTTATATAAAAGGTAATAAGGGTAAATATAGTAAATATATATGATAGAAATTAAATATTTATGATATTAATAAAATAATTATCTCATTAATATTTAATATATCATTTTCATTATAGTCATTTCACATATTAAATAAGTGATAACGTCGTTCATGGAAGAGTGGACTATATCCTACTCAAAGCGATGTGATTCATTTTGAATCACATGAATGATAAATAAATAAATAAATAAATATATATATATATTAATATAATAGTATTAATGATATTATTATCTTTTTTTATTGAGGAAATATTTCTTACCTTTTTCCCATAATGATCATTAAAAATAGAAGTGTTACCCATGCATACATTAGGCATATCACCTCCATGATTGTAACATTACTTCATTTTCCTAACAATATTTAATAATTAGCTTGAAAAGAATTATTTATTTCTAAATATTATAATTATTTTATTATCATTATTCTGGAGATTTTTTTATAATGACCTCATTGAACTTAGTAAACATATCAATGTCAGTTTTGACAGATGATCTCAATATGGACAAAAATTTTGACATAAAATTACTTTATTATGTTGTTGAATATAACTTTCCAATGAGGGAGAGAAGTAATAATAATAATATAAATTTTTTATCAATAAATAAATAAATTAAAATTTAATTATTATTCAGGAAGATAAAGAAATGTGTAATCCACTGGACTCAAGGCAATGCTTTTTTCTTATATCTCTTTTATTTTTATGAGATACATACTATATTCACCAATAATTTTCATTGGGTTGTGTATATAATAACCAAGAATGTATTATACGGTTGATTTAATAATATTTATAGGGTTTAATATAAATATTTTAGGATCACTAATTTTTGAGTTTATGAGTTTCAATGTTACCAATGCGTTAATGGAACTTTTTCAAAATTTCCTTTCACAGATACATAAGTTATGTTATAAACCAATATTTTATTAAAAAGTGTATATTATTCAGCTTTTAAATTTAATATCATGAATCAATTTTTTTCATGATATTATATTCTTTATTTAATGATATTATTTTATTTTCATTATGATTCAATGTTACCAAAGTGGTAAGATTTACATTTTATAATCTAATTATTTACTAGTATTATTTGTTATTATGTCTCAAATGTTAAAATTTTATAATCAACATTGTTATTATTCTAATTATATTTACTCTACTTTGTTAATTTCATGAAAATAAATTTTTCCATTAATTTTAATATCTTTATATACTCATGATTCAATTATTTTCATAAAAAATTAATTTTTCATTCAAAAAATCATTTTATTCCAAAACTATGTCTTAAAAACAATTATAAATCAAAAAATGTTTTAAAAATATTTCTTCAAAAATGAAAGGATATATTTATCAATAAATTTTGAAAATTAATTTAAAATTTCATTTATAATTATTCATTCTTATTCTCATATAAATTATTTTTCAAAAAGTTTTATATTTGGAAAACATATTTTCAAAATAAAATGTCTATTTTCTTCGTAATTTATTTAATGAAATTTTAATGGCATTTCAATTCATGAATGAAAATAACACATTTTTTTACATATGAATTAATGGATATATTATTCAACTAAACCATCCTCACTCTTTCTTTGAGTTAATTAATATTATTTCAGAGATAATTTTATGGAACTCAATTATTTTCCAGAGGTTGATAGTTTTTTTACGAAATTTTTTGGAACCTATTTCATTTCAATATGTTAATAATGGTTTATGTTTATTGTAACACCCTGAGATTTTATGAAAAATATTCTTTTAATTTCATTAATTGATTGTGTTGTATGCTACACCAAGATTACCTTGCGCTATACGCAACACCGTATTAGCTTGCAGTATACACAACACTATTCTTGGATCGTGTTACACACAATTTTGATAATAGTTATTCTACGCAAAATTTAGTGTATATATATATATATATATTCAATGTATAAATGAAATATGGTTGAATTCTATTATATGAAACAATGAAGGATTCTTTCACAACACGCAACCCTGACTTGGCTTGCATTACACACAATCACGACTTTCCTCGATAGCGTGTGTTGTACGCAATATCAGGTTTTACTAAACAACGATATATTATTATAATATTATCATGAACTAGCCATTATGAATATTATTAACTAAATTCTGAATTTTATAACATTATTATTCATCTTACACATTTTCTAGAACATGGTATAAGAACAAAATAATTTTTCGGGTAAAATAAGTATATTTAAAAAAATGCAGTTTTGCCGCCTTTTGATGACGCACCCAATTTAAATCTAGTTTTTGACATTTTTATTAGTTCAATTTGACAAAATAAAATTCTTCTTTGGAATCAAGAAATAAAAATTTACTTTGGATATATTTTTCATATTATTCTGGTAACCTTCATATTTTGATGAATAGTAAAAACACGCTACATTTTAATTAAAAACAACTTTTTTCATCGCAATAATTTATATGGTTAAATTATAATATTTGATGGTTTTAAATTATAAATAGAATACATTTTTACCATTTAATATAATGTATGTCATTAGCATTGAATTTACATTAAATTCGTATGTTAAATCAATTCAATCTTTTTTAATGTTTTAGAGAAAAACTCATTTTCTTTCGACAACAGGATTAATTATAATTTAATTTCTGCAAATTTTGTGTATTTAATTTGGAAAAATGGATTCCATATTTGGAATCAGTGGGTACAAATTATGTTAATAAGCTACTTTTTTATTTTTGGGAATTATGAATAGTAACTACGGTAAATTTTATTTACCATAGTTAAAGGTAAATCAGGTAATTAAGGGTAAATATAATATTATAAAATTACCCTAAAACATTCCAAAATTATATTGGATGGATAACGGTAGACCCATATAACCTAAAGGTCGGATTTGATTAATTTTATGGACTTTTGACCTTGAAAATTATTTAATTATTATTAAAACCAAAGAAAGTGACAACATGTCAGTCTCTTAAATCTTATAAGTATAATAATTTTAATTTAGTGATAAACAACATAAAACATCGAACATGAATAATATATATAAATCTAATAAACTTATCTATATCATGATAATTTATTTAGTATTTTTAGGGATTAAATAATTATCATTAATGGTGATACATTAATGATACAGAAATTATTTATTAAGTATAAAATAGGTAATATAGTTTTTATTGAAATAATAATACCCATTAAATGGCCCACAAACCTGACTAAAACTTATTGGTAGTGTATATCTACACCGTAATCATCCAATGACCTAATATATAACCGTTTGGAGCCTTATAAAAGTAATTATGACACATATATTATTTTATTTTAAATGATGCCAAAGTTATCACCTTCATAATTTAATAAATATAACAATTTAAATATTGTGATTTTAAGATGATAAATTCGAGTAAAAGTATTATTGTGAAATATAATATATTTATCGTCATCATAGGTATTTATTTTTTATTTTTATGCAATAAATCAGTATATTAAATAATTATACAAAAAATGATGTAGTAATTATTTTATTAAGAGATAAACCAAATAAATGGTTTTAAAAATAATAAAATAAATATTATATAAACTATTTAATGTGATACAATAATTTTATAGACACATATGACCTTTTATTAATCTATTAAAGCTTTTATTTCTAACATATCTTCAATATATATTTTATTTAAATTCAAATAAATGAATAATGTCAAAATTGACACTATTGTTATTTTATAAAAATAAGATATTATAAAATTGATTAAAAATCACAAAAATATTTAAAAATTATAAATTTAAATTTATATGGCCTGTAATGTTATAAAGTAAACAATTATAGAAAATTCACAACAAATAAGTAAGTATTTGTTATAATTTAAAATTTAGAATTTTATTCCCACAAATAAACTTAAATAGATTATATAAGGATAAATCAAAATGATAAGGTTTAAAATAAGATCCAAACATGTCTAAATTTGATTGGTTGATGATATTACAACCATATATCATCTAATCTTAGAATATGAGTCATTTTTGGTGGTTTTTATGTTGGGGTAGATTTATTATAAATTAATATTTTTAAGAAATGCAAAGGTGCACCTCTCCTCCCTTATAAAAGGGAACCTCCTCCCTCTCTTCCACACACCACATTAAGCCTTCAGTCTCAGCCAACCCCTTCAAAATTATCTTCTCCACTTCCCTAGAAACATCGTAGAGGTCCTGGTCCTCTTCAAATACCAATTTTAGTGCCCTAAGAGGAGGTCTCAAAGAGGCGCTTCAAAGAAGAGGTAATTTCCGTTACCGATTATTTCACCTTTATTTCGTCTTCCACTTCTTCTTATTAGGTTTTTTCATTATGAAGTAATAACATCAGTATCAATCATATACACATATGTTATTATAAGTATGAAACAACCCTATTTCACCATCTATCCATCCTACGGAGAACAAAATCACCGCGCGTCCGTACGTACGAAATACCGTCTCCACGCCGTGGTGTAATCTATTTTCCACCACCACCTTACTTTGATGGGTATAATGGTGTAAATAATAACTATATATGATTATTGTAAATTTATATTGATTATTTAATAGTATACATACACTCCAATAAAATTCCACGATCATGGGAACGATATCATCGCTCGTGCGTACGTGCGGAATACCGTCTCCATGACGCGATGAGATTCATTCTCAATGATTAACCATTCATAAATGATTATAAAGTACATATAATAAGTAATAATGAAATATATGACATAACAATGATACTGTATTATGGTATATATATATATATGTATGTATGTCATCCAATTAATTCCATTCAATTCAATGAGGAAACGAAGACAACGTTCATGCGTACGTACGGCCTACCGTCTCCATGAACGGTTTGTTTAGTCAATTAGTTTTTCCTTATGACTTTTCCATTCCTTATTGTTTTGAAAATCACAAACACCTTATCTTTAAGGAAAATCTCTTTTATAAGGAAAATCACTTTTATTAGGAAAATCCATTTTATAAGGAAAATCGCTTTTATAAGAAAAATCACTTTCATAAGGAAAATCACTTTTATAAGGAAAATATCTTTTATAAGAAAAATCGCTTTTGTAAGAAAAATTATCCTTATCATATTTACATTCATATATTTCTTAAGTATAAGATTCAGATTCATTTTTATATTCTCGGAATCGTTTGAAACATTGATATGAAGCATTCTGTTTTAGGTTCCGAATTCTGAATGAGAACCGTAATGAAGTTTCATTTTGAATTCCAGATGATAAATATAATGAAGTTTCACTCTGAATTATGGATGAGAACTGTAATGAAGTTTCATTATGAATTCCGGATACAAACTCTGATAAAGTTCTACTTTGAAATCTGGATATGAATTCTCATTACGAATTCTTATTCTGAATTCTCATTACGAGTTCTTATGACGAATTCTCATTCTGAATTCTCATTCCAAATTCTCATTCCGAATTCACCTATTAAACAGAATCTGATCATCATTGTTTTATTCATTCCGAATTTATATAGACTCCAAAAATTGTTTTTGGTTAGACTCCGAACTTTCATTTTGCTTACGCTTTTATAATTTGTCTACTCCTTAATATTCTTCCTTCACTCCGAACATTTTAGTTAAGACATAAAACGATTTCATACATTCTGTTACACTTGTTTTCTTATAAAAAGATGTCATCTATTCTGTTATAAACTAACCTTTGGTTAAGTTACACGTGTACAGGTCCCTCCGAATTTTAAGGAAAATATGACCTTTGGAATGGAGGCTGACCTTGCCTATAAATATGAGATCATTTGAAAGAGCTCAAAAGTAGAGATATAGAGAAGTTGATCGATCTAGAGACCACATGATGCTAAGGTCATTTCCAGAGAGAGAAAGCTTTTCATTCCTTGTGTGTACTGAACTGCTCGTTTAGTTTTTGCTTCGTGCGACTCCGAATGTTGGTGATTACATTCGAGGACTTCCGGAGATAGGAAGACAGAGGTTTCCAACACCTTGAAGTTGAGGGCATCCTTCTTGAGGAAGACAGAGGTTGCCAACTACCTTGAAGTTGAGGTCTTGTGGGGATAGAAAGATAGAGACTCCGATCTTCATATCGAGGGCTTACCCTGGTGTGGGTAAGACAGAATTGCATGAAAGTATAAATCAAGGGACCTTTATCCAAGGTTGTTGGATACCCTTCTCTTTGGGTTAAAAGATTTATATCTTGTTACTTGTAGTTTTACTACTTGTTTGTTTCCGCTGCATTTTTTATTTTAAGGAAATTTTAACTTTCTTATACTTCCTTACTTGTACACTGTTTCATTTAGATTCTATACGCTTTAAGGTAGAATCTGATATTGTAATCTTTTGTTAAGTTTCAATTTCCGAAACCATACTTCCGGAACCTACTTTCGGAATCTCTTTCGAAGTTTTCTTTTGGTATTAGAGGTGTTGTGAATTTTCTTCATTTAAACTTTGTTAAACTTAGCCCTTTATTTTGCTCAAGGAATACATAGTTATTCTTAACTAACTTTAAAGGTTCCAAAGTAATTTTAAAGTATACAATTCACCCCCCCTCTTGTATATTGAGCATATACATCATTATTTCGATCGTACACGATGTATTTATTTCCATTTATCAATATATTATATATATGTATATTCTGAATATATATTATATATAAATCATGTTTTACATTCTGGATGTAATTAATCATGATCTAAGTAATCATATGAATAATTACAAGTCAAAACACGGATGATGAATGAAACGATTTTACCAAAAATGCTCTTTAACATGGAATTTACAAAAGAACGGGTAATATAAAGTCCTAAGTGAACCATATATGATATCATAACAATTAATATGATTCTTTAATAAGTCAATAACATTATTTAAATCATTATACAGGAGGTTCGGATACGTACGAAGCATATCGGACCTAAGGTAAGGGAAATATCACAATCTCATTTTTATCCGAGATTGTTTATACTTTGGAATTTATTGGGGTGTATTTTGCCATCCACATCCATGTTTCCACAATATTTAATATTTATATCCTTTTACAATAGTTTATATCCAATTTTACCCTTCAGTGAGTTTCTAGTAAAAGATATGAAAGGAATATTTTGTTGTTTTTCGTACGAGTTACTTTTTGACTTTTCCGAAAAAAGTACGAGAAGAATGTTTTTTTAACTTATACGACAGGAATGGATTTTTAAAAAATTATTTTTAAGAAGCTTCCCTTACAAGTTTTCATGTTTATTTTTAATAAACTTCTTTTAGTTTAGAATTCTATGACTTGTTAAGAAAGGAAAAATGTTTTTGAAGTAGAAAGGATATTTTCCTCAAGAATGGAGTTCAAGTGTTTTATCAAAATTATTTTCCATATAAGATAATATAGGGTTCTGTTTCTATCCCTATTATTATATTGATTTGATTACGTTGTGATGGAAATATTTTTATGAATTTCTTTATCTTATATTAATTGTTTTATGATGTCACGATGTTTATGATTCCCATTTTTATTACATGGGTATGTTATGATGTATGGTTTATGATTTTGTGGCACACATAAGAATTGTATCATTTTGAGATGGGTGGGACCTATATCTCCCTCCAAAGCATTGGGTAAAGATTTATATCTCATGATATAGACATGGCTGGAATGGAAAGTTAATCTGGTTCAGTATTACAGGACTGGAACGAGGAGTGAACTCGATTCAGAAAGGGACTTTGTCCACCAATATGGTATTGGAAGGAATGCCTTGGCTAATATGGAAATCATTACATGTGCTTAATGGATTCCACAATTACATGTTTTATTCCCACGCTATTTTATCCTGATTTATGTTCCATTATGATCTATGCCTTATGTACTTCCATGTTTTATGTCGTTGCTCAAGATTTTTAATGTTCATGTTTTTTTTAAGTTCAAATATATATGGTATGTTTTATTTTATCCATGCTTACCCTTACTGAGCATTTGAGCTCACCCTTTTTATGTTTTCTTTTCCCCCAGGATTAAAAGAAAGATTTTAGGTATGGAAACAAAAATTGGAAGATCTTTATGAGAGATGTTGAATATCTTTCACCACGATTAGAATATTACGTTCCATGTTTCCAAAGACACTACACTATTACAGTCCTTGTGTGTCTGTTTTTGTTATGTATTAAGTATTCCGCAAAAGTAATGTAATGTATATGTACGTCAAGCTTCGGGTCTCAACAGTTGGTATCAGAGGAAAGGTTTAGTCAACCTTTGAAAACTAGGATGCAAAAATGTTAGTGAGATCCCTAGAGATATTTCTATGGTATGTCTAGGGATGTACCTAAGGATAAGTATACGTATTGGATATAGTCCTAGAACTACGGTTACGATATTAGAATTTAACCTAAGATGTTAGATATTGTGGGTGCTCCCCCTTTACTATGTTGTTTTCCCTAGCATGATTTTTACCTCTAACACTATTCTTTTTGAGTTTTAGAAAACGGTTGGAAACAGGAAGATTCATGATAATGGAGGATATGACGGACAATGGAATGATATTCTTCATGAGAAACCAAATGAAACGGTATTTGGAAGTCCAAACATTGTTATTATGCCTAATCATAAATCTCATAATATGATCAATAATCTCAACTTTGGTATGTTTCCCGACTTAGATAATAAGAGAAAGATAGAGTTTCATGATGATCATAGAGGAAAGAAAGTTCAATTTCAATCATGTAAATCATGTGGGAAGAGGCATCGAGGAGAATGTTTAAAGGGAACTAGAAGATGCTTTGGGTGTGGAAAAGAAGGATACAAAGCCAGTAAGTGCAAAGAAAAAGGTTCAGTTAACACCATGGATGAGGATAATGGTATTGATAAGACATCAAAAATGGTTAAATGTTTTAAATTTGGAATGTACGGGGATTATGAAAACCAATTCCCTAATGGAAAATCTCATGAAGAGAGTCAGCATGGTCATATGGGTAGTATTTATGTGGATGATGATGAGGAGACTACAAATGATATATGAGCTGAAAGAAGTGTTAAAGCTCAGTCGGTTGTTTTAGAAGGTAGTGGAATGATTGTTTGTTTATCGAGAGTTATGTTGTATAGTTAATGTTACTATAGAATAAAGAATCATCTAAGGATTGTTACACTATTGTTTTTCCTAAAATTATTTGAATGTATATGTTGAATGGTACCAGTAACAATGGAAGTTTATTCAGATAATTTTGTAAAGTAGATGATATGCGCATAATGAAGGAATAAGAAGATAAGGATATGTTTTATTGTATTCATGAGCTCATGATTGATATAAGGACTAAGTGATATCATGGTTTGAGTATATATAATTTTGAGTATTTTGGTTTGTGGAAAGTGTTAACTTTTAACTGCATTCATGTTTTCACTAAGGTTCAATGGGTATTCATTTTTCAAGAGAATACATGATTAAGGCCTTCGAATGTTTGGAATGTGACCAACAAGACATATCTTATGATATATGGGGATCAACGATGGTATTAAATTTCTGGTAATCGTTTTCACTATATTATGAGAGTGGACTGTAGTATTATGGATAAGCCTAAAGATTGGAATGGATTATGTTGGACATAAGTTAGTATTGTTTAAGGATAGAAGTTTTTTTGATATTATTGATGGTATGTTATAGTAATATAGTTTTAGAAAAAGGACAACCTGTAGGATGGGCGACATCCCATCGTGTCGGACAAGGCTGTGGGAATCGAACCCACAACCGAAGTGCGACTAGAGTTTATCGCCTTCCACTGGCCTACAGGAATTCCCTGGTTAGTAGAAACTAGTTTTATTTTATTAAGTGGTATGACATATGAAGTATAAGTTCATTTTTGGAACTATATACGATTAATCTAACCATAAGATGGACTTATAATTTTTGCTAACCTTTTGTTTGAAAGAGATGGAATGACCCATCATTCTATCACATGATCTGCTAACACATCACGAATAACAAATTCAACTTCATTTCTTTAAAGGATGAAGTGGAAATTGTTCAATTCATGAACAACAGTGAGATTGTACCAAAATCATGCAAGTATTTCTTTTGATTCATCAACTTTAGGGAAATGATCTTGAAAACCAAAAATGGTGTCTTAGTTCCCTTATATCCGATGAATCAGATGGTACCTTAGATCATCACAAATCAATAGCTTTGTGATTGTTTCCTTTTTCATAGCCATGTTCTCTACCACTCTCCATCAGAACATGATGGTTAGATTTTTCTTCCATATCCATATTTTCACCTATGTTCTCCTACGTGGAAAACCAGTGATGAGTTAATTTGGGTAACTATTACATTTCATACTTTAGTTTTGAAAGCCATGTTTTGGTATTCCTTTTTACGATGTGGGTTTCTATTAAAAAAACTTTCGGGTAGTAAACCATTTATAACCCCGACGAATTTCGCGGGAGAAATTAATTTTAAGGGGGGTAGAATGTAACACCCTGAGATTTTATGGAAAAATATTATTTTAATTTCATTAATGTCTTGTGTTTTATGCTACACCAAGATTACCTTGCTCTATACGCAACACGGTATTAGCTTGTAGTATACGCAACACTATTATTGGATCGTGTTACACACAATTTTGATAATAGTTATTCTACGCAACATTGAGTATATATATATATATATATATATATATATTCAATTTATAAATGAAATATGGTTGGATTCTGTTATACGAAACAACGAAGGATTCTTGCACAACACGCAACCCTGACTTGGCTTGCATTACACGCAATCGCGACATTCCTCGATAGCGTGTGTTGTACGCAATACCGGGTTTTACTAAACAATGATATATTATTATAATATTATTATGAACTAGCCTTTATGAATACTAGTAACTAAAATTTGAATTTTATAACATTATTATTCATCTTACACATTTTCTAGAACATGGTATAAGAACAAAATAAATTTTTCGGGTAAAATAAATATTTTTCAAAATATGCAGTTTTGCCGCCTTTTGATGGCAGACCCATTTTAAATCTTGTTTTTGACATGTTTATAAGTTCAATTTGAAAAAATAAAACTCTTATTTGGAATCAAGAAATAAAAATTTACTTTGGATAAAAGTTTCATATTATTCTGGTAACTTTCATATTTTGATGAATAGTAAAAACATGCTATATTTTAATTAAAAACAACTTTTTTCATCGAAATAATTTATATGGTTAAATTATAATATTTAATAGTTTTAAAGTATAAATAGAATATATTTTTACCATTTAATATAATTTATGTCATTATCATTTATTTTACATTAAATTCGTAGGTTAAATCAATTCAATCTTTTGCAATGTTTTAAAGAAAAACCCGTTTTCTTTCGACAACTGGATTAATTTTAATTTAATTTATCCAACTTTTTTGTATTGAATTTGGAAAAATGGATTACATATTTTGAATCATTGGGTCCAAATTATGTTAATAAGCTACTTTTTATTTTTGGGAATTATGAATAGTAACTACGGTAAATTTTATTTACCATAGTTAAAGGTAAATCGGGTAATTAAGGGTAAATATAATAATATAAAGTTACCCTAACACATTCCAAAATTCTATTGGATTGCAAAAAGTAGACCCATCTATCCTAAGGGCCAGATTATATTCATTTTATGGACTTTTTACCATGAAGATAATTTAATTATTACTAAAACCAAAGAAAGTGACAACATGTCACTCTCTTAAATCTTATAAGTATAATAATTTTAATTTAGTGATAAACATCATAAAACTTCATAAATGAATAGTCTCCAAGAATCTAATAAAATTATATACATCATGATAATTTATTTAGAATTTTTAGGAATTAAATAATTGTCATTAATGGTGATACATTAATGATACAGAAAATATTTATTAGGTAGAAAATAAGTAATATAGTTTTTATAGAAATAATAATACCCATTGCAAGGCCCAAAAACCTACGAAAAACATGATTTTAGTGTATATCTACACCTTAAGCATCCAATTAACTAATATATAACCGTTTGGAGCCTTATAAAAGTGATTATGACACCTATATTATTTTATTTTAAATGATGCGAAAGTTGTCACCTTCATAATTTAATAAATATATCAATTTAAATATTGTGATTTTAAGATGATAAATTCGAGTAATAGTATGATTATGAAAGGTAATAGATTTATATTCATAATAGGATTTTATGGTTAATTTTTATGCAACAAATCAGTATATTAATAATTATACAAAAATGTTGTAGTAATTATTTTATTAAGAGATAAACCAAATAAATGGTTTTAAAAATAATAAAATAAATATTATATGAACTATTTAATGTGATCCAGTAATTTTATAGATACATATGACCTTTTATGAATCTATTAAAGCTTTTAGTTCTAACATATCTTCTGTATATATTTTATTTAAATTCAAATAAATGAATAATGTCAAAATTGACACTATTGTTATTTTATAAAAATAACATGTTATAAAATTGATTAAAAATCACAAAATTATTTAAAAAATATAAATATAAATTTATATTGTCTATAATGTTATAAATTAAACAATTATGGATTATTCACAACAATTACGTAAGTATTTATTATAATTCAAAATTTAGAATTTTATTACCACAAATAAACGTAAATAGATTAAATAAGGATAAATCAAAATGATAAAGTTTAAAATAAGATCCAAACATGTCCAAATATGATTGGTTGATGCGATTACAACCATATCTCATCTAATCATAGAATATGAGTCATTTTCAGAGGTTTTTAAGTGGGGATAGATTTATTATAAATTAATATTTTTAAGAATTCCAAAGGTGCCCCTCTCCTCCCTTATAAAAGGGCACCTCCTCCCTATCTTCCACACACCACATTGAGCCTTCAAGATCGGCCCACCCCTGAAAAATTCTATTCTCCACTTCTCTAAAAACATCCTAGAGGTCCTGGTCTTCTTCAAAGACCAATTTTAGTGCCCTAAGAGGAGGTCTCAAAGAGGCACTTCAAAGAAGAGGTAATTTCTGTTACCGATTCTTTCACCTTTATTTCTTCTTCCACTTATTCTTCTTAGGTTGATTCATTATGAAGTAATAACATCAGTGTCACTCATATACTGATATGTTATTATAAGTATGAAACAACCCTATTTCACCATCTATCCATCCTATGGAAAATGAAATCACCGCGCGTGCGTACGTACGGAATACCGTCACCACGCCGTGGTGTAATCTATTTTCCACCACCACCTTACTTGGATGGGTATAACGGTGTAAATAATAACTATATATAATTATTTTAAAGTGATATTGATTATTTAATAGTATAAATACACTCCAATAAAATTCCACAATCATGGGAACGATATCATCCCTCGTGCGTACATACGGAATACCGTCTCCACGATGCGATGAGATTCATTCTCAATGATTAACCATTCATAATTGATTATAAAGTATATATAATAAGTAATCATGAAATATATGAAATAATAATGATACTGGATTTATGTATATATATATATATATATATGTATGTCATCCAATTAATTCCATTCAATTCAATGAGGAAACGAAAACAACGTTCATGCATACGTACGGCCTACCGTCTCAATGGACGGTGTATTTATTTCCATTTATCGATCTATTATATATATGTATATTGTGAATATATATTATATATAAATCATGTTTTACATTCAGGATATAAGTAATCATGATCTATGCAATCATATGAATAATTATAAGTCAAAACACGGACGACAAATGAAACGATTTTACCCAAAACGCTCTTTAACATGGAATTTACAAAAGAACGGGTAATATAAAATCATAAGTGAACCATATATGATATCATAACAATTAATATGATTCTTTAATAAGTCAATAACATTATTTAAATCATTATACAGGAGGTTCGGATACGTACGAAGCATATCGGACCTAAGGTAAGGGAAATATCACAATCTCATTTTTATCCGAGATTGTTTATACTTTGGAATTTACTGTGGTGTATTTTACCATCCACATCCATGTTTCTTCAATATGTAATATCTATATCATTCTAAAATATTTTATATCCAATTTTACCCTTCGGTGAGTTTCTATTAAAGATATTAAAGGAATATTTTGTCATTTTTTGTACGAAGTACTTTTTGACTTTTCTGACAAAAGTACGAGAAGAATGTTTTTTAACATATACGGCAGGAATGGATTTTTAAAACATTATTTCCAAGAAGCTTCCCTTACAAGTTTACAAGTTTATTTTTAAGGAACTTATTTTAGTTTATAATTTTATGACATGTTAAGAAAGGAAAAATGTTTTTGAAGTAGAAAGGATATTTTCCTCAAGAATGGAGTTCAAGTGTTTTATCAAAATTATTTTCCATATAAGATAATATAGGGTTCTGTTTCTATCCCTATTATTACATTGATTTGATTATGTTGTGATGGAAATATTTTTATGAATTCTTTTATCTTATATGAATTGTTTTATGATATCATGATGTTTAAGATTCCCATTTTTATTACATGGGTTATGCTATGATGTATGGTTTATGATTTTGTGGCACACATAAGAATGGTATCATTATGAGAAGGGTGGGACCTATATCTCCCTCCAATGCATTGGGTAAAGATTTATATCTCATGAGATAGATATGGATGGAATGGTATGTTAATCCGGTTCAGTGTTACAGGACTGGAACGAGGAGTGAAATCGATTCAGAAAGGGACTTTGTCCACTAAGATGGTCTTTGGAGCAATGCCTTGGCTTATATGGAAATAATTACATGTTCTTAATGGATTCCACAATTATATGTTTTATTACCATGCTATTTAACATGATTTATGTTCCATTATGATCTATGCCTTATGTACTTCCATGTTTTATGTCGTTGCTCAAGATTTTTAATGTTCATGTTTTTTTTAAGTTCAAATATATATGGTATGTTTTATTTTATCCATGAATACCCTTACTGAGCATTTGAGCTCACCCTTTTTATGTTTTCTTTTCCCCCAGGATTAAAAGAAATATTTTAGGTATGGAAACAAAAATGGGAAGATCTTTATGGGAGATGTTAAAGATCTTTCACCACGATTAGAAGATTACGTTCCAAGTTTCCAAAGACACTAAACTATTACGGTCCTTGTGTTTCTATTTTTGTTATGTACTAAGTATTCCTCAAAATTAATGTAATGTCTATGTACGTCAAGCTTCGGGTCTCTACATTTATTAAAATAAAAAACCATTTCAAATCAATGGGTTTATCAGGATATAAAATAATAATGATTGTTTTTGTGAGTTTTATGAGAAAATTTGAATTTATTGTATTAATGTTATGGTACTTAGACATTAAAGTATAATAATAGGGTGGCCAAGATAGCATCAAGTAATCCCGTGATAGTTTATCATTGGTTGGTCTATATTGATCTAGGTAATACCATTATATATTAACATAAGGCATCTCAAATATTTCTTATTAATCCAATTAAATCTTAATTCATTGAGTCCTAGATAGATTCAATTAAGCTCATAATTGATTAAATAATGGTTGGATCCCAATATCCTTCCAATGAATTGGGTAAAAATTGTATTAGAAGTTATCCCTATGGATACTAAAACTAGAGGGGTGTTGAATTTTTTTATGAATATAATTCTCCAATTTGTATCAAATGTGATTTAATTTCCTGTTATGAGACTAAAATTTTTCTCACCCACATTTCTCTTGCTTATTGATTTTGATGACTATTTTCTTTTCCATGATTTCAAATTTAATGATCTATCTATTGATGGGTATGTGTTATTTTATGATTCACTGATACACTTTTATTTTCTCTTCTTACCATTATATACTTCTTATTCTGATTGATGAAATAAAATTGTTAATTATTATGTTTACCCATATGAAGAATTTTATGGAACCCTTATTATGTTTTAATCATCCCTAGGTTATAAATAATGTGGTTGAATAAATTATATCTTTATGTTATTTCACAATTATGAAGTTGATAACATAATGTTAAATAAGAAAAGCTGAGTTAAATGGGATAAATACACATTTAAAGTCAATAATGTTAATTATGTAGTAGATTTTTCTAATTCTATAAAAATAGAAACCCAAAAGGGCTATAGTCTTGTAAGCGATCAATTATTTGTTTTTGATTTTGAATGTTTTTATTGGAAAAAATTGGTTCCCCTTCTTTAGTATCAAAACCGAAAATGTAATTTTTATAAATCTAAAATTGGATCTATGAGTATGGGTTCTGGGCTGTTATAGTTGGTATCATAAAAGGTTTTAGATATATTTATATATGAAGATAATTTCATGTTTGGATATCTTAAGAGATATGGATACCATCATAGGCCTATGATATTTAGGATGATCATAAGTTCAGTGTTTTAGATCCCCCATTGAGGTTATAAGTAAGGAGATCAAAAAATGATTAATGACAATTTTTTGAGATGTTTATTAGTTTTACGTAATTGTAACCGCTAATATAAATATGAAGTTTTATTTAGGTAAGAATTTTATATCATGTTTAAATGTAAAAAATGAAAAATGATATGTTTGATGAGAAAAAGAAGCATCCAGAAAGTTGGTGGGGATTGAAACCATTATCAAAAGATTGTAACAGTTTAACACACACTACTTGCCTATATGATGATATGGATAATTTGAAATTACTTTTTTATATTTAAATATTATAGTTTATTTTAGAAACATATGGTATTTTAGTTTAATAATAATAATTTATTTATATTTGAAGAATATATAATCAAATCCTTATAATCCAGGGGCTTTGAACATAGTAATAAAATGTTTCAAGAATATTAAATATTGATATTAATGGAATAATATAGTTTCAAATTTGGGTATTATAATTGAATATTGAATATTACTGTATAATATTATGGTTTACTAATTTTTGGAATTATTTAACCATGTACTACTAATTTTTCTTTTAGATAATATATAATGACTAGTGGAATTGATTAACCTTCCATTTAATGGTATTATGTTAATTAAAGGATGACTTCATTATATAAAAAATTAATAATTAATCTTTAATACTCATAATTTGGAGAAATTTATGAGATTATTGTTGAAATTGACCAAATGATTAATTAAACTCAACCAGTATGTAAATATCCAATCCTCTTTTAGTCGAGATGGTTAAATAATTCCCTAACTATAGGAAAAAAATCTTGAGAAGAATATTATTGTATTTACATAATCTCTTATGATATAAATGATATCTTTCAAAACCATTGGTTTATGATTTTGAGTTATTTAACTTTATCTTAGCCATTCACTATATAGTGGCTGATGATCTCATCCACACTATATCTTTATTTGGGTCTTTCATTTTTATTTGATGAAAAAATTGTCACTTCCCTCCCATGTTCTCGTATTTTGAATATACTTTTTTGTAATTACATATAACCATTGTATATATCTTTAATTATTTTTATAAATATGTTTTATTAACATTTTTTATGATGTCAATTTAAAAAATCTAATTTCAAATGTCCATCATTTGATTTTTGAGATATATTTTAAAATTTGATGTCTCAATTTATTAAAGGGGGTGGATGTAACACCATGAACATTTTTAAAATAATAAAATTTTATTTGACGTCATATATTATATGAAATAATATGTATATCACTAATTACCCAAAAAAATAGTTTATATTGAGTTACATGCTACCCTGATATTTTTATATTCGACATCATATTCAACATGAAAAACAAAACATATAATGACCAATTAAATACAATACCATTTTAAACAGTATTTTTTTAATAGTGTGTATTAAATGGATTAAAATAATTAAAAAATACGTTTCATTAATTTATGTACAATTTATTACACATGAAAAAAATAATTTTAAAAATAAAATGAATTATTTTTCTGAATACCCATTTTAATACCCATAAGCATGTTTTATAAAAATAAAAATAAAAAATCACATTTTATGGATTATATTTATTATTTTTCAATTTATTATATTCAACCAAATGTTTAATAATAAAACTACATGTTTTCTAGATAATAGATAAAAATACATCTAATTTTATGATTAATTTTTTTTTTCTAAAAAGATGTTTTGTCTCTTTTTATTGGAACATTTATTATAAATAAAAATTAAAACAGTTTTATAATTTTAATTTGAATAAATAAACACAATTTTTTAATGTTTAATATCAAATTATATTAGGGTAAATATTTTGTATTATTGTGAAATGTTTCAATTTTTCATGAATATTGAAAAACACTAAATTTTAATTTAAACTCCTTTTTAACAGAATGCATTTAAAAAGTTTATATATACTAAGAATTAAATTTTAAAATAAAAATATTTAAATTATAAATATATTAATACAATATAGTTCATTTGAGAAATTTCTTATTAAATTTCGGTATAATATCATTTTTAAATTTTTGAATTTTTCGCTTTAAAGGCATGAATTCTATTCACGTATATATAATTAATTTTAAACTAAATTCGACCACTTTTATGAATTTAATTTTTCTAAATTTATTATTTATTTGGAATCATATTAATTTATATTATCTAATAGTTCCTACTTAATCTTTTACCAATGTGATTAGTGAGAACAATTAAAAATTAAGTGTAACAATTAAGGTAAAAAAGAGTTTACTTATTTGTTACAAAAAATATATAAGGTGTAATACTAACTAAAAAATTATTAAATATACATTTTATCAAAATATATATACCAATATGACTATATTATCGAAATATATGAGTTTATGGGGAACTTTTTCATTTAATATACCCATATAATATGTTATGAAACGAAAATGGTACAAAAATGTACAATTATTTTTTTTAATTTCTATAAACAATTAGTGATATGAAAAAACTACACAGGTTCATTTATAAAAATTATTTTTGATAATAAATGAATTTATCTATAATAATAATTTAAATTTAATTATTATTCGTGAAAAAATTAAATTAAATTCTTAAGAAACCCTAACATATGGATTATTTGGTAAATAAATAAATAAAATAAATTATCAAAAAAATAATAAGAGTGAGGAAAAGTGAATGAAGACTTATGTTAAATTGTTTTATAGATAAATATATTATTCTAAAAATATATGAAAATAAATTAAATTAATTCCATTATTATAATGATAATTATTTAAATTTAAAAAAAATGTCAGAAGTTACATTAATGTTATTTAAAAATAAAATATATTTTATTAAATGAGTTAAAATAACTAAAAATATAATCTTATATATGGTTATTTTTAAATTTTAATATATATGTAAATTCCATTCATGTACATATTTATATTTATATTTTACTTTTTGACCCCTAAATAGTAAAATCATTGTTGGTATGGTTACAGTTAAAGTAGTGTGTTTTTACATTACATTTGATTCTATTAAATTAAATTCTCAAAACACAAAATAATTTAAATATATATTTTTTTATTTATAATTTATAATTATTTGTCATACATTTTATATTAATTATAACATCAATTTAATTTTAATTCATTAATTAAATATGTTAGAAAACTAATTGCCTTAAAGAAAAAATGAAATGAAAAAAACAATGAAAGATAGGGGTTATGAAAAAAAAATGATTACATAATGTATTTATTTGGGGTGTTGTAGGTATTTCAAAAACTTATAATACCTAACCAATATTATAAATAAATTTTTTAAAAACATTAGGGAACTAAAACCTACCAATAATTAATACATTTCAGTATTTACAAGAATATCACTCCTCCGCAACTAAAAAAAGGAAATCACTCTCCCCACTTGTTCACAACTTTCAAGACTTTTTTTACATCTAAAACATTCCCAATTGATATCCCAAATTCCATAACCACATCTTATTAGACTTATATTATACATAAAAAACTATTCAATGTTTTAGTGAAAACATAATGAGGATACCCGAATAAGAGGTCATCCTCTTCTAAATTTTTTTTATATTTCCTTCAATAAATCCTTCAATTTTTTATAATATTCATATATAATATCATATATATATTCATTAAAATTTGATTTTGTTATATTATGTATAAAATCTACACCCACACACAATTCTATAAAATGGGTTAGGAAATCTTGATTCATGTGTATGGCGGGCTACGACTTCGCGAAACGAAGTAACTAGTTTTTCCATTTCCACATTAAAATGATGGGAATGATTATGTATATAAGGTTTATATATTACATTTACCATATTATTATAAAAATGGAGTCATTACTTCATATATACACTTTTTATATTCAATTATGTTTGGTACATGACAATGATGCTCATGTGTATGACAGACTACCTGCTCACTAAGCTATTTGAAGCATTATTCACTAATGTGTTACATGTAAGGTAATAAGGGTAATAATAATAAACATATATGATATAAATGATATAATAGTGATGTTAATGAAATAATAAATTTCTGAAAATATGATAGATCATTTTATTTATTACAATTTCTCACATTGAAAATGTGATAACGTCATCTGTGGATGAGTGTACCACTGACTCCTCAATGCAATATGATTGATTTTACATCATAAAAATTATAAAAACAATAATATATAATAAAATATCATTTTATTAAAGATATAAAGATCATTATGGAAATATAAAATATTTATTATGTTCTTTATGTAATGACCATTGAATAAAAACATTACTCATGCATACATACAGTCTACCATATCCATAATTATAACGTTAGTTCAGTTTTAATAATCATATTTCCTAATTATATATAAAAGTATAATATATGAATAAATATGGTATTTATTTAATTATTATTATTTATTTTAGGTTTAAATAATTACCATACTAAACTATTTCGACTTATCAATATTTGTTTTGATACATATGCCGAATATGATCAAAACATATGGCTTAAAATTATTTGATTAAGTTCTTGTATATAACATGTTAATAATGAAAATAAAATTAATAATAAACAAGAAAATATTTTATCATGAAACTTAAAAAATAGTATAATTTTCTATTTAGTAAGATAAATAACATTCATGTCGAATCAGTCTCAAGGTAAGGGTTCATGTCATCTCACTTTTATTTATGTTAGATACATGCCATATTAAACACATATTTTTTTTGTGGTGTATTTTATAACCATAAATATTTCTTCATCATTGTTATCATTCAATTTATTTGTATTTACATATCCATTTTAGGATCAATCATTCTTGGTGTTTACGGATTAAATGTTATTAATCCTGTAATGGATTTTTGTCACAATTTTACTTCTTTCATATGTAAGTTAGGCTATAAAACTATTTTTATTTAATAGGTGTATGTTATTCCCTATTAACATGTTGTATAATTATTATAATTAAATTAATTATATTCTATTCTTCATTTAATGATATTATTTCATTGTGATTACTATTCTATTTTACCAATGTTGTACAAGTTTCATGTTACAATCTCAACGTTTATCAAGATTCTTTGTGATTAAGTCTCCAATAGTGTAATAACATGATCTAAATATATATAAATATCAATAATTATTATATCCTCTATTTAATTTATTAGAATACACATTTTCATTCAATGTTCCCCTCATTATCTAACCAATAGTTCAAAAATAAAATTACGATGAAAATTAATATTTTCAGTGAACAGTTAATTTTCTTCGAAAAAAATGGTTTCAATAAAATATTTTAAAATAATATTAAAATAAAGGTTTTCAAATACATAAGAAAATGTTACTCAAAAAATGTTTTAATTTATTTATTAATGCTCTCTTTATATGCTTTCAATACTATTTTCAAATAAAAATATTTTACAAATGTTTTATGTCTAAAAAAAATTATTTTCAAAATAAAAATGATATTTTCCTTAAAATTTTATTATAGATATTATAATGGTATTTTATTTCATCAACATCAATTACTATTTATATTAATTATTCAATAATTTTTATTTTATTATATAATAACATCCTCATTATTTTTTTGGGATGAATTATTATTATTTCAAATAGAATGTTATGGAACATAGTTATCTTCCATGGGTAAACCATGTTTCAAAGTGATTATTATATAAAATTCTTATATTTAAATGTGTTAATATGTTCAAAATAATAATTACATGAATGATAATTTATTTCACTTTATTATCATCCTATAAATGAATAATTATTGTTTCCATGAGTTTTATGATAATAGCTCTATGATTTTTTTTCATGTTGTGGTTCATGGACAACACAACATAAACATTGTGTGGCCAAGATAGTTCTAAGTGTGCTGGTTGTAGCTTAACATAAGGTATAATAGATAGAACTAGGTTAGTCTATGAAAAATTAACTTGGGGTGGTTTATATTGCATCATGTAATCCCAATACAACATAAATTAGCGTGGACTAGATAGAGTTGGGTAAGCCCATAAAATATTAACTGATGGGTGCAAAAAAATAGAAATCCAATGCATTGGGTTATGATTATATTATAATTAGGCCATATATCAATTCAAATTGAAATGGTTTTATGAATATTCTACTACAAGTTATAGAAAACGAATTTAAATTGCCTATTATGGGATTAGAGTGTTTCTCATGATCATGATTGATGTCACTTGGCTCATGATTATTGATTGATATGACAATTTCAATTTCGAGGTTAACATTTTTGATGTTATAAGTATTCATGGTTACATTTAATTTTAGGATTTTCAAAAAAAAATAATTTATATCATACCCTTATGCACTTCTTATGCTTATTGATGGGATTCATTTGATAATGATTATGTTTACTATTACTAAACAATTTAGATCGACATTATTATGTATTCCACTTCCACAATTTATAAATAATTAGGTTTAATTAATTATGTATATATGGTATTTCAAATTTTTGTTGTTGATGACTGAACATGAAATAAGAAAACAAAAGTTAAATGGGAGAAATTCTAAACTATATTCACCTGATTCGTTTATATCAGAGTTTTTTCTGATATTATGTAACTACAAACATAAAATGTCTCTATGTATGTAAGTAATCTAAATTTTTTTATGTTGTTTTATGTTTTAATTAGTGAAAATTGTATCACCATCATTGTATTTAATGGAAAAAAGTAATTTTTATGAATTTAGAATAGGATCTCACAATTTGGGTTATAATATATTATATTGTGTAAGAATAAGTAAATAGTTCGTTTCTACTATGTTCCAAATATGAATAATATTTAATTCTGGTATTCATGGAATGATAATTGAATTGAAAAAATAATCTATTGACCATCATCAGAATTCAAAAAAAATATTATTTTATTGTGATTTTAGGTTAGAAGATACTTTTCCTTATGAAAATACTATTTCCACTATTTCAAAAAAATGAATTTAATTGGATTTCTATACTCTTGATAAGTTTTTACAATAATTAGAATAATGAGGTAGTATCCATGAATCTATATAATAAAAAATTGGCATTGATCTTCATATTATGTTCACCATATATGAGTGACAAAGAAGTATAATAATCTATAGAAGGAGGAAAAATAAGCGCATGAATACTATTTCAATTGATAAGTAGAAATAACTAGTCATTTAAACCCTATAAAGAATTAAATAATTATAAAAAATATAGGGTAAACTAGCAAACAGTGAAGGAATTTATATTTGGTTTCTATCCTTTATGTATTTGAGAAATGAAGTGAGTTTTCATCAATTGATTTCTTAATGAACAAGAAGGTTAAAGGTAAGGTTTAATGTGTATTTTTATAGAACTGGACCACTAGGGTATGACCCTTGACTACACCAAGATGAGCTCTAATATGATATGAATCTGGAAACGAGCACTAAGTATGCATGTTTCACAAATGAGAGGCCTTATCATAATATACCTAAACACATGAACACATATCCACGAACATAGCATTTTAAAATGGAAGAAAATAAAAAATCAATGCATGCATTCATCTACAATTCCAAAATAAATTATAACATTAAGGTACTATAGTGAAAAAAGGACAATTAAAATCCCAAAAAACTGTAAAGATCCCAACCTTCACTAAGGTATGGGACTAAGATCAAATTTAAACTGCCGGAAATCACTTTGGATAGTCAAGCTCAATCTATGATCTACCTACTCCATATACTCCCAGTACACTATCCAATGGTTTTTCATCTGAATAAGACATGAAAATTTCAGGAAGAGACCATGTATTTTTGAGTATAATAATATGAATTAATAAACCATGAAAAAAACACACATGAAGCATTAGGAATATCTAGCCCATAATAGTAATACAGTACTAAATAGAAAAATGTAATCCAAAATATACTCAGGAAGGAAAACGCACCACCAAGTTGTCACAACCAATTACAATCCATATGATTCTACTCAATGAAATTCTTATTCTAGTAGAATACACTCCATAATCCATGATACCATTCAAGACACACATCCAATAGGTTATTATCATTGGGAACCTCCCAATAAGGATCCCTTGTCTAAGATGTCCCCCATACTCAAATAGGGGGTCACTCTTAGAATCATTGGTGGTTACCAATAACACAATCTAAATCAACCCATTATATGTGGTTTCTTACTCTAATGATACTATGAACATTGCCGATATAGACTTTAATATTGAGGTTGAAAATTGTGATTCAGGAGGTCACACTGATTCAACAAACCCCACCTAGGTTATAAAGATGAAATAAGATCACGCACTAGTATCATGGAGGGACAGGAAAAAATCTATATCAACTCATCCTACATAAGGGATCACTATATTTTGATGTGGATTTAATTCCATGTTGTACCCTTAGGGGAATGTATAAAGGGAACACCAGTCAGCCAACACTTCTCCAGACTAAAAAAATAAATAGCTTAAAACACATTAAAATGGGGTACATGGAGTGTACTTAGAGTACACAACATGCCTATCTATATCTATACATGTCCTTGTTTTAATGGGTTACACCACTTTAAAACCTCAAAATACAAGGCATGTGAGTGAAACACATGGTATTTAGTGTTTTCATAACACCCAGTATGTCCCATATATCTATTCTCATGTATCTCTATTCATTCCCATGTATGAGTACATAGTGGACCTAGTAAACAGGTTGTCATTTTTAATGTAATATTTTCCATGACTATATACCATCTAATATACACTTTGAGTTTTTAGTGAAGCGTCACACAAATTATTACCTAGTCACATGAAATAAGATTTTTAACATCGTGTATTGTGTAATTTTTGAATTTAGTGTGTAATTAGAAAATACACACTCTATATCATGAGATTTTCTATAACTCATGCCTGGTTCATGTATCTTCTAGGGATACCACCAAAAATAAAAATCATTACCACGAGTATCGGATATTGGGTTAACAAGCCTTGGCATTGTCCATTCTCATAATTTTGTCCACTGAAACAGATTGGGAATTATCCACCCTTATCTTCACCTTTGTGTGTCTGTTGTGAAAATTGAAAAGAAAACTTTTCCGGTCTTGTTGTCTATAGATCTATACACCACCATCATTAATTAAAAAATATCATCCTCCATCATATGTGATACTGATAATATTGATCCATTTTGATAAATTAACGTCATATAAAAATATAACATCTGTTAATGATCGAACCATTGATAAAAAATTCCAATGATTATTGAATGATGAAATAGGGGAGAAATATACAAGACATTAAAAGTTTGGAAAAAAGTTTAAACATTTATTTTTATACCAAGATCTATTGTCGTAGAGATAGAAGAACAAATTGAAATAAAAAAATATAATAAAATAAAATAAATTCGTCAAATTAAACCTACCATTGGTACTTGAATGAATTCATATTTTTAGAATTTATTTGCATTTGAATGAGATTGAAAATTGGAATGGAATAAAAAACCAATATCCTACCAAGATTTTGAATTGATCACTGATGATTTATAGTTTTCCATTGTCATCCTTAATGAGATCCATGAACTCTATTGGCACAATGATCCAAAATCCTTTTCTAATTTCTCATCATCTGCTATGAACTCCCTCATCCAATGGTCTTTAGGTCTCCAAGGTGTAGAGATCAACCCTAAGATAATATCTATATCGATATATTTAATGAGTATTATAGTTTCTATATGGAATAAAATGAATTAAATAATTTAATTAATATTATTTATTAATTTCACATCCATGGAAACGTCTTCACAAATTCCATGTGCCAACAAAGATTATCTCACTCCTTGGGTAAATCCCACATTTTGAACTAAATTTTTCCCTCATATTTATGATCCCGTCTATCACATTTACTATTTCACACATGTACATAATAAACTGTGATATGAGGAAGAAGTCGCGTACCCTCTCCAACAATGGTGGTAGAGCATTGTGGTACACCAAATTTAAAACACTACATAGTATCACTAAAGGGACACGGAATGCCACAGAAAACATGCTTCCACTACAAAAGATCCACAATCAATGTCATGGTGAGGCCCTCATGAATAGGTGGTCTGGATCCTCAAACTCCAAAGGTCACTATCATAGGCCCACAAAAAGAATGTCATGTATTTTTGTAGTCTACATATGAACCTAATGATCTGCACCTTATCTATAGTATATTGAACCAACTATGACCCCATGAGTGATGGAATTCCTATATGTAATCAATATAGTGTTATCCTTTGGGGTAACCAGTACAAGGCCTCAAATGAAGTCAAAAAAAGGGTGGAATGATTTATTTTTTTTATTCAAACTCCACCAATGGTAGATGGTCCTCCCATATATTGGTAATATCCATCATGAAATCCTATATCATTCCCTCAATCTACTGAATTTTTAATTAAGTCTACTAGCCATTCTTGGGGTGAAATTATATGCTTAAGAATAAATAAGTCACAAAATAATCATGTAATAAACAACATATTCAGGATGTGTAGTGATAATGATGGTCTGAAATGACCATAAATGGAACTTGTTGGATTCATACTATCTTCTTAATGTGGAGTAACCCCAATATTTGTAATAAAAACTACTCTCAAATGGATAGGAAGTGGGATGACATGGTGAGTCGGTATATGATACCAAAATAGAATAATGCCCCTTAGATGCATATGGTGATACCATCATTAATTCCATGTATATCCCATCCCATTTAATCTTCAAAACCTCAAGGTATATGGCTAAACCCACCAAAACCTAGTGACCAACCTTCACTTTCAGATAGGTGATTCATGAAGAGAGAAGAACTCAAAAACATTACTTCATTATTGGATAATGAAACTGATATAGAAGGTCCTAAAACATATCTTACAATCATGGATGTACCACAAATGGGGATTTATGAAAGTATCACATTACCTCCTCCTATAAAATCATAGGTATCATCGTTCATCCTCTTAAAAGGATAACATGCTCCACACCTTTTGAATATTCATCACGATCATGTCCAGTGGATTAATGGGTATGTAATGTGTCATAGTTGGTATCTCTATATAGATCATTCCTAAAATATATTAAAATTGATGGGGGTGATAACTATCGAATGAATATATGAATCACCATCATATTCCATGAAGGAATATTAAAATGAGGCTATCTTCTCTAACTCCTTGGAAAATAACTGAGAATAAGATATCCAATTAAGAGAGTCTTCTAAAATGTTTACTTTCCCATGAGTATAGAAAATATCAATGTAATAGTATATATGGAAGTCTATCTATTGGATATATCTCATGTAATAATCCTTCTAATAGAAGATAAACCTGAGACAATTTTGGTAATAGTTGATGATAAACTTCCCACCCATCAGGTAGAGTTACACATATTTTGTGCGAAGACTGCCAATACTAACTCAAGATCATGTGTCACATAGTTCTTATCATGTTGTATAAGATGAAGGGAAACCTATAAAATCTATACGTGCCTATACATTTGAAAACAACCCAGCATATTCTCTGGTTCATTTTAGAACACTACATACTTGACACCTTCCCCATGAAATTTCAAGATATGTGGACTCGTCCACCTATACCTGAGCTCCTGAAAGAATTTGTGACACATTTATGTCCACAAATATGTCTCCCCCTTATTGGTCAAGGATTTCATGGGTGATATCAATCTAGGGAAATTGGAAATAATCCTAAAATATTACCATGCCAATTCAAGGAAGCTCTACACCTTAGTAACACTCTTGGGTAGATCACATGCAAGAATTTAATTAACCATCACTTTTTCAACTACTACCTCTATATTTGAAATTATTTTTCCATGATGTGGACCTCTAGAATCGTGAACTAACACTTTAATAGATTCTCATAATTCTAATAATCTCTGTGTGTTTCCATGACCATCCTAAAATGTATCACATTGGACTCCATAGACTTTGAGTATTATAGAATATTATTGACGTAGACCACTATAAACTGGTATAAGAAAAAAATTGAAAGATCCAGTTTTTGAGTCCCTTGAACCATGATGGGGAATTTTTTACTCTGAAGGGAATCAATAATTAATCATAGTCACCATAATGACATGTTAATGTCATCTGTCATATATAATTGTCACATACTTATATCTGGTGAAAGCCTGATCTGAGGACAATATATTATAACAATTGTGTCCCTCCCAACAGATCAAAGAGGTAATCGATCTTTTAAAAGTGTATATTTTATCATCATTACCTCTTAGTTAAAGCACCAATAGTTCACACATAATATCAAGATCTCATCCACATTCTTGGTGAACAACACAGGGGCTACCTAGGGAGAAATAATGGGTCTCACAAATACCTTCTCCCCTAAGTCCTCCAATTGCACCCTCATCTACAAAAGCTCTGCAGAAGACATATGATATTCTGGTACAAAATCATAATTATCATGAGATAGAAGTCAATAGAGAAGACTAAATCTCAGTAGTGAGGTAAACATGGTAAAAACCAATGAAAAATTCTGCATACTCCTTTAAGACATTAGGAAACTGGTAGACCATAGAATATACTCATCCAAGAGTCATTCTAGAAAACCGGTGAGTAATCGGCTGGAATCTTCTATACCTAATCACATCCTACTCTACGAAGATTTCATTTTCTTCAACAGAGGAAAATATTATCACATCAAAGCAGAAACACCACATCCTACAACTAAAATACTCAATCTCTATATTCAATATGGATAACCAATACATACCTAATATGATTTCATATAGAAAAAATGGTGATAAAAAGATAATCCGTGAAAAAATATCTCCTCCAATAATCTAATAACATTGTTTTCATAAGTGCAAAACTGCTACGTAAACACTTGTCAATGTCTCCAACAACAATGGTGTAGTTAAAGGATCAAATAGAATCCTAGTTTCTTACAGAAGATAAGTGGTGAAAAATGAATGAAACTCACTTGAGTCTATCAATAATGTAACTTTGGTAGAAAAGGAAAATACCATACCTCAATTTATCTTTGGTTCCTCACAGCCATAGGATTCCATGTCTTGTAGATGGCCTTATCATTGAACACCAACCCCCTAATATTAATGGGGACCAAATAGGGATGGTGGTGGAAAAGGTCAAACCTTTGACCACCTCTTGATGCTCTAATAGACCTTATTTCTTGTCTACCCCCTTCTGGACCCCCGTAGACCTACCCACTCTAATTTATATACAGTTACTTGACCATATACCAACAAACTATACAACATGTCAGACAGTATGAAAGCATATTTCCCACACCATCATTAGAGAAACCCCACATATACCTTGGCTGATTCAAATTATCTTGTGATCCCTAACTATTGATAATATGACTTGGGATTTCTTCATGGAGCATCAAACAGACATGGATAACTTTGAATACCATCAGCTTCCTGGTATTAATGTATCTACTCCATGATTCCCACTACCAGTACCCATTGTTGGTACATACTCTTCTAAGAATCTCTACACACCCAAGGATCTCTCAAGAACTCCATCATAAGTGGGAATTAATTAAGATATCATTAAATCCATGATATACCAGTGTAATCACTTATTTATGGTATTTTATCTGAATAACATACCCTATTATATATATATATATATGGAGTAATGTTGGATATTAGAAAACCACACCATGTACCGTGACATGGAAAAAGTACCATGTTGCAGATGTATAAGCTCTTGTACATGCACTTATCAAAACATGGAATGATAAAAATACTTTATGTAGGGATACTAAAAGTGTAACAAAGAGTGTTATCTCGTCACGTGACTGATTTAAAAAACTCCACCTTTTCCCATTAGATACATGAATAAGAATCATCATGGGAACCACTATCTGATCAAGAGATTTCCTCATAAGACAAAAATCTTGAGTGACTACCTATTGTTAGTCCTCACCCACCTGGGGTTATGGGTGTAGGATCAAAATAATGAATGTAGATGTTCAATATACAAGAGGGGGATGAGATGTATACTTTAAAAATTCCATTGGAACATTCAACTATGGTATAAAACCTTCTATTGTTTAAGAAAGTTAAATAAGGTAAATTCACAAGACGTCTAGGTTCTATAAACTCGCTAGATTTTGGAAATATGGTCCTGGAAATGAATCTTAACAAAATTTTACAAAAAAAAATATTCTACCTTACTATTTATAGAATCTTTCTAATAAGAGTACAAGAATACAATAGTATATGATTTTTATACTTTCCTTAACAATCAAAATGAAGTGGAAAACAAACATGAAACAATACAAGTAACAAGTAGTAGATCATTTAACCCAAAGAGTAGGGTATCCAACAAACTTTGATAAAGGTCCCTTGAATTATACTTTCAAGAATGTTTGTCTACCCACACCAGGATAAGCCCTCAATAAGATTATCGGAGTATGTCTTGCTATCACTACGAGCCCTAAAACTTAAAGGTAGTTAGAACCTCTCTCTTCATATCCCTGAAAGCCCTCAAATGTACTCAGCAACATTCGGTGTTGCACGAAGCAATCTGAACAAGATGTTCAGTACAAACAAGGCATGAGAGTCTCTCTCTATAAATCACATCAACAACATGTAATCTCTAGAGTTGCAGAACAATTTTGAGCTCGTTCAAATGAGCTTCTGTTTATAGGTACATCTTCAACAGTCGGCTCCCTCCTCCAACGACCATGTTTTCCTTGAATTTCGGAACGACCTGTACATGAGTCACTCAAACAACGGTTAGTAAATAACATAATGCATGATATTGTTTTATAAATATAAAAAAGGTATGAAAAATTAGGTTTCATAATAAAATTTAAATTTTGAGAGTCTAAAAACATTCAGATTATATATTTCATGAATATTTGGAATCTATTTTTCAAGCATTTCGGTGTCAGAATTCAATAGACATAGGTGTCTGAATTATGAGGAATTAGGAACCTGAATTCTATTGAATTTAGAATCAAAATTATTAGGAATTCAGAACCTGAATTCTAAGGAATTCAGAACCTAAATTATAAGGAATTTTGGGTATGAATTCTAAGGAATTTGGAACCTAGATTATAAGGAATTCGGATTTTGAATTCTAAGGAATATAGTGTTTTAATTTTAGCGAATTCAGAGTTAGAATTTCAGATAATTAAAAGTCATAATTTTAGAGAATTCAGAGTTCAAATTTCAGAGAATTCGGAGTCTGAATTTTAGAGAATTCGGAGTCTTAATTTTAGATAATTTTAAGTTTGAATTTCAGAGAATTCGGAACCTAAATTCAGATCCTGAAAATAGAATATTGTATATCTAATTATTTATAGAATTATGAGGTTTCAAATGTGAAACTAAATTTTACACACAGGAATAAATATATTTCGATTTTAGAGCAACTAAAATATGAACAATGAAAACATGGTAAGGGTAAATTTTCCTTGGAGAAGGACAAATTTTCTTTATTAAGGAAAATCTTATGGAAAAGTAAATTTTAATTAAGATAGGGGTTTTTTATTATAAAAACATGAAATAATGGAAAAGTAATAAGGAATCATTATTAACTCAACAATTTCCCCCTTTTTGGAAAGTTGAGACATCCTTACGAAAAAGAATATAAGGACTTTAGAAATTTTATTATCTTGTAAATAAATACTTATCTCCCTTTAATTATGGGTCAAAGTGAATACGATTAACTCCCCCTTAGGATTTTAAATCACTAAAAATCGTATTATGACTTTCTTGAATGAGATTATTCCTTTTTTTACTTATGAAAATATTCATGATGAAAAATCCCCCTTAGATGAACTCCCCCTTACTTAGGGAAATTTCTTCTTTTATTCGTATTCTTTTTGACATTCCATTGTCCCTATTTGTTTTTTTAAAAGGAATATAGGGAGTGGAAAATAAATTTGGTACCTGAAAGATTATTTCTAAACATCCAAAAATATGAAGTGAAACACACATTTTATTATGATTCGAAAGGATTTGTACAAGAAGAAAATAAAACAAAATCTTATATTAGGAAAAGATTATCCTTCATTCTCTTTCGGAATCAGTTTATTCACTATGGTTCTCAACTTCTTAATCTCCTTATGATCATCTTCTATGCGCTTGAGAAACTGATCCTGATCATCTGTTTTCTTCTCTAAGGATTTGATTTTCTCTTCGTGAGCCTTAAGAGAGTCTTACTAAACCTTGAGAACATATTATTGCTTAGAAATATTTTCTTCAATCTCAATTCAGAGATCTCTTTCCCTATACCAACTCTAAGAAACTAAATTTAGCTTCCAATTCAGATCCATAACTTCTTGCTTCTGAGAAATCTATTCAATTGTTAGCTTTTCCTCAAAACTATTTGTGAGATCCTTGATCTTCACATCTTCAGTGTCAAAATCATCCATGACACTATCTTGAAATTAATAAAGGATTCTCATCTATTATATTGTTTACCTTTACCAACTTTCCATCTTCTTACAAGATCTTTTATGAGCTTCGTATCCAATGAGAAAAGTCTTGATGTCTGCCTCGAGTTTGACACATTTATCCATCACCATGGATACTGAATCCAATTTTAGATTTCATGAATGATGAAGCTTCTGGAATCTTTAGTCTATACAGGGAAATATTGGAATAGTCCGAACTAGTTTCTTCAAAGTCTGAACTACAATGTCATGTCCCAGAGAGGATGATTCTCAATCTCAGACTTTGGTTGGTGAGGATTTCTTTCCTAATTCAACTGCCCTCCTCTTCGATGAACCACCCAATTCTTTTTTTCTTTACAATAGCTTTTCTAGGTGTATCCACAACCACCTTTTTTCCCTTATCATCTTTTGTAATGACTTCTTCTTAATCAAGAGATTTATGCTCACTATCTGATAGTTGAAGAATATTGTCTTCATCAACTTCTTTTTTTCAGCTCCTTCCACAATATCCTTTAGTTCAATGAAATATTTATTGATTCTTTCTTCCCCAGATATTTTATTTACTTTATCTTCACTATTCTCTTCATTATTCCTAGGCATAACAATATTTTGATGATTTGACTTGAGAGAATCTGAATGATAATTTCTTAGAAGGTCTTTCCATCCCATTATATTCCTCTAACTTCTTTAATACTTCTTCAGTGTCACTACTACCTTATTCTTCTACTACTTATTCTTCTTTAACTACTTCTTCTTCTTCAACTGCTTCTTCTTGATGTTTTACCATCATTACAAACTTCTTTCTCAGAGTCTCAGGAAGTGATTCTTGAAGAAACAACTCTTGTACTAGAACTTGATTAGAATCTTTCTCAATTTCCTTGATAAGGGATTGTACTATTTCAGCTTTCAAAATATTCTTCTTCTGCTTCTTCTCTTTCTATTGCTTCTCAAGATCTTTAGTAAATTTTTCTTTCAAAGCCATTTCCTCAACAGGATCCATGCCAAACTTAGGGTCCCCTTCTTTTTGGTTCTTCTTTTTTTCTCTCCACTTAACCACTACTTAATCAGGATATTCTTTTTTCTTATTTGGCTTTGTAGGTGTGGATTGAGTTTCCATAGCCACTGAGGTTTTTACTTTCTCTTATGGATCCTTGGTTTTCATCTTCCTTCCACCCTTCTTATTTTTCTAACCTACTTCTTGATTCATTATTAAGGATTCAACTTCCTTTTTCGATAGATCATAAAATTCTCCGGATTGACTATTATTTCCAATCTTCATCCTCTTAAGAGTATCATCACTTATCAGCATCACCTTGGAGTTCCTCGGCTTGGGACCGAATGCAATCATGATGGACTGAAGACAAAGAATGATGATCTTTGAAATAATGGCTGGATACATTATAATCTTGGACATCAAATTCCCATTCATGATATTTTCAGTCGTAACCAAGATATACTTGACCAAGTTAATATTTCTTAGGTTCACCGAGAAATCCAATATATACAAATCACTCTTCTATAGAGTATACTTATCTTCTTTTCTTGGTATGAAAAACCCTTGAACCCGCAATTCAAGAATATGAAGGTTTGTAGATAGATATATTATCTTCGGAGTCTTCACCTATGAAAGACCAAGGCAAGATATAGATTTTTCCTTATCAAAGGAACCTGATACATCAGGTAGCTTGTGAGTAAAAAACTCAGCTTCCCCTTTATAAGGAATACAAATCGGATTGGCTTCCTTATTATAAGAAAGAGAATATGTCTTCCCGTAACTCTTAAAAGAAAATTTTTCTCTTCCTCCTTCATTGAAGAATCTTACTGTCTCATAGAATTCAACCATCATCTCTGAATACAACGGATCTTGTGCTTTCAGTTTTGATATGAAAACACTCTCCCACCCATTCAGATTGATATTCATAGAGATAATGGAATCATACGTAACAATGAAATTAGTATGAACCAACCTTTCTCAGTAAATATACCATTCAGAGATTTCCTTTACAGATGAAATTTCATTTTGAGATGAAGCTTCAGCAGTCATTCAGAACTAAGAAACCTTGAAGATCCAGAACAAGCTTATGAATGAAGGGTAGATCTTCAGCACATGGAGGCTTGAGTATTGATGTGGGACAACAATTGGGGATACATTATATAGTCAATTGAAGTGACGGTTCAGCTTCCCCAATTGATCCAATGGATAAAAACTTTTTGAGAATATTTAACGGTTGATATGATTTCCACAGATGGATTTTGAAAGATTCTAGTCTTTTGAGGTTTTTGAAATAAAAAATTAAGATTTAAGAAAAAGTGAATCTGAAAATTTTAAAACAAAAAGAAAATACAAGTAAGAAAAAAAATTACGAAGATTTAAGAAAGGAAACATACCTTTCGGATTACTAAGAAGATTATTCGTAATGAGGAAAATGTTTCATGGAAAACATTAGATTCAAGAAATTTTATTGCGGAAAAATTTTAACTATAAAAATTGTCACTACAATCATTTTAACTATGAAAATCATAACTATGAAAAGTTTAATAATGAATAATTTCGACTACAAAAATTTTGACTATAAAAATTTTCACTATAAGAATTTTAACTACAAAAATTTCAAGAATGAAAATTTTGACTACGAAAGTTTTAACTACTAAAATTTTGACTATGAAAATTTTGACTTTATCTAACAAGAAAATGTACTCCCCTATGAAAAGGAGTTTCTTACTGTATGGAGACAGGTTTCAACAAGAAGTTAATAGAGAATATTATCTTGTAGTTATAATTCCAAAATTTTGTTTAATGTATTCAAATATATCATATAGTACGAAATTTGTGAAAATGTCTGCAAGTTAATTTTGCGTTCCAATAAATTGAAGAATGATATCTCCTTTTTTGTGTGATCCCTAAGAAATTGATGCATAATATATATGTGTTTTGCATGAGATTGATGTGGAAGTTTTTTACATAAGGAAATGACACTAGTTTTGTCAAACAATATTTGTGTTTTGGTAAAACTCATACCATACTCTGTGAGTGTGTGTTGCATCCACAACACTTGAGCACAACAACTTCTAATAGCTACAAATTCAGCTTTAGCAGTAGAAAGTGCTACTGAGTGTTGTTTTTTAATGACTAAGAGACTAATGTACATTTCCAATCCATTCTACATCCACAGAAGTCAACATCTAAAAAACTTTTTAAAACAATATCATTTCCAAAAGTATAAAAGAGTCATAAATCCATGGTTCCCTTTATGTAGCCAAAAATACATTTCACTGGCTTTAAATTAGATTCCATAGGATTTGATTGATATATTTTAGATAAGAATACTGACAACATTATGTCTAGATGACTAGCTGTCAAGTAATGTAGACTTCTTATCATAACTATAAAAGATGTTTGATCTACTAGTTTCCCAGCTTCATCTAGATCAACTAATTTTGAGGTACCAATGGGAGTACACAAACAATTAGTGTTGTCAAATCCAAACATTTTAAGAATATATTTTATATACTTATTTTGAGATATATAGATTCTTTCTGGATTTTGAGAAATTTGAAAACCATGGAAAAATGTTAACTCACCCATCATATTCATTTCGAAATCATATTTCATTAAATAAGCAAATGAATCATTTAAATATTTTTGAGTTGAACCAAATATAATGTCATCAACATAAATTTGAACAATCAGAACATTTTACATATATTTATTTATAAAAAGGGTTGGATCATCATTTCCCTTAACATAATTATTTTGAAGCAAAAATCTTGTAAGTCTATCATACCAGGATCAAGGGGCTTCTTTAAGTCCATACAAATCATTGGTATGTTTGTAAACATATTCAGGATATTTTGAATCTTCAAAACCAGGAGGTTATTCAACAAAGACATTCTCTTCGAGAAACCCATTAAGGAAAGAACATTTAACATCCATTTGAAAAAGTTTGAAATTGAAGAATGCTGCAAATTCATATAGGATACGAATAGATTCAAGTCTAGATACTGAAGCATATGTTTCTTCATAGTCGATCCTTCTTATTGATTATATACTTTAGCAACTAATATAGCTTTATTTATTACTATCATTCCATTTTCATCACACTTATTTCGAAAGACCCATTTTACTCGAATAACAGAAGTTTCCTTAGGTATTTCATCCAAGTTCTAGATTTTATTACTTTTAAATTTATTTATCACATCATGCATAGATTTTATCCATTCATCAACACCTAAAGCTTCATCAGTGATTTTTGGTTCTAATTGGGAGAGGAATGCGAGATATTCTAATTCATTTTTAAAGGAAATTCTTGTCCTTATAGGTTGATTTACATCACTAATGATACCATCTCTAGGATGATTCTTATGAAGAAACTGATTTGTGTTTTGTAGAACCTGTTCATCAACATATGGTAGGAAGTATTCTGGGGTAAATGCTTCAGAAACATTTTCTTGAACACATTCCTTATCAGAAGGATCTTTAATCAAGGGTTGATAATCAGTTTTAAACCATAGAGTAGTGTATCCAACAACCTTGGATAAAGGTAGGGTATCCAACAACCTTGGATAAAGGTCCCTTGATTTATACTTTCAAGAAAGTATGTCTTACCCACACCAGGGTATGCCCTCGATAAGAGTATCAGAGTCTGTCTTGTTATCCCCGCTAGACCTTGAACTTCAAGGTAGTAGGAACCTCTATCTTCCTATCCTAGAAAGCCCTCAAATGTACTCAGCAACATTCGGAGTCACACGAAGCAATCTAGACAAGATGTTTAGTACGCACAAGGTATGAGAGTCTCTCTCTAGAAATCACTTCAGCGTCATGTTATCTCTAGATTCGTAGAATAGTTTTGAGCTCACTCAAATGAGATCCTATTTATAGGAACATCTTCAATGGTCGGATCCCTCCTCAAACGATCATATTTTTCCTTGAATTTTGTAGGGACTTGTATCAGTTTCAATCAAACAATAGTCAGTAAATAATAGAATGCATGACATTATTTTATACCTATAAAAAAGGTAAGAAAAATAATGCTACTTAATGAAATATAAATTTATGGAGTCTACAAGTTGGAGTCTAAAAACATTCAGATTCTATATTTGATGATTATTTAAATTTTGATTTTCAAGGAATTCAGAGTCTGAAGTATATAGACTTTAGAGTCTGAATTATGAGGAGTTCGGAATCTGAATTCTGAGGAATTCAGAACATGAATTCTAAGGAATTCAGGGTCGTAATTCTATGGAGTTCATAACCTGAATTCTAAGAAATTAAAAACCATAATTATAAGAAATTCAGAGTCTGAATTCTAAGAAATTCGAAACCTGAATTCTAAATAATTATGATTCTGAATTCTAAGGTATTTGGAGATCAAATTTCAGAGTATTATAAGTCTTAATTTTAAAGAATTTGGAGTCTAAATTTCAAAGAATCCAGATTCTGAATTTCGTTGAATTCAGAGTTTGAATTTTAGATAATTCAAATTCTGAATTTCAGATAATTCAGAGTCTGAATTTCAGAGAATTCGGAACTGGAATTTGGATCCGGAAACCATAATACCCTATATCTAATTATTTATAGAATTCCAAGGTTTTATATGTGAAACTGAGTTTTACACTTAGGAATAAAAAGAGTAAGATTTTAGAGTAACTAAAATATGATCAATGAAAACATGGTAAGGATAAATTTTCCTTGGGGAAGGAAAGAATTATTTATAAAGGAAAATCTTAAGGAAAATGAAATTTTCCTTAATATAGGGTGTTTGTGATTTTCAAAACATGAAAGAATAGAAAAGTCTTAAGGAAACCTTATTGAATCAAGTATGGGACTCCCTGAAACCATAGTGGTTAGTGCATCTAGATCTCCAGTAGTGTACTCATCATATATAGATCATTATATTGCAATTCCACAACTAGATACTTCTCAATAGGTGGTGGTATTACTGGTAAACCACCCATTGATTCTATTTCCAGTAAAGGACATTGAACTTATACCTCAATAATCTTATATTAATCCACATTATCATGTAGTGGAATAATGGCTAGATATCTTCTTAGATACATCCATTTATTAAACTAGATTTTCCATGCTCAAATGGGAATATCTGCGAAGTTGACTCAATTTGGACATTAAATCCATAAATAATTATTATATGAATCATTTACCAGTTTTTTCCCTATAAAAAATTCCTATATATACTAAATCTAAAGGATGGTGATCAGATTCTAATGTACAGATATGTCGATTTCCACAAAAGACTGGAGTCCCAGGCTTGAAATAAAAACACCAAACTCTAAATATTATTTCCATAAAAGAATATAAATGACTCTAGATGAACCAAATTCTCTGAAAGAACACTGTCAATACCCCACCTAATGGGGTCTGACCCTTGACTACAAAATTTCATCCTTTAATATCCTAGGGGCTAGTGACTCGTGTTGAGTAGGTTAATTCTAAAAAAGTGAAGCATTATTCTATATTACATATATAGAGATAGACATCACAAAGAAAATATAATTTTAAAATGTAAAACATCTAAAACCAAATCATACATACATCTATGATACCATAATAATGAATAATAATATTTTACTAAATGTAAAGAAGAGGAAAATTATGTTCCCAACAAAAACAATAAAATATAAAAAATGATCCATGGGAGTGGACTATAACCAAATTCAATCCCTTGTAAAACATTTCAGACATTAAAGTCCATGCTATAATCCACATATCCTTGTCCTCCAAGGACACCATCAAATCGTCTATTTTATGTATAGGTCATGTCACTTGTAGGAAGATCCCATGTATGGGTGAGTATAATGAAAACCAGTTGGACACCATGAAAATAGCCAACAAAAATAATCATGAATATTTATCTTTTGATTGTAATGGAGTAGTGAATGGAAACAACAATACATGGATATGTTCATGAAGGACCTCATCTAATAGGGAATCCCAACCAATTGCGAGCCACATGATTCTAATAAAATAAATTCTTTTTCATTGAAAAATTAATCCAAAAACCATGATATCACTCGAGACACTCACCATTGAGGTAATGATCATTGGGCCCCAACCATGAAGGACCATTGGTCTAAGAGGAACCTGACTATCATATTGGGGGCTCACCCAGAACCATTAGCAGACACCATGAAAGAAATATATATCAACATACTATATAGGGGATCCTGTAGAAATGATATAATGAACCCTACTGATATGGATTACATGATGGAGTATCAACTCCTTGATAGGGGATGTCACGCCCATTCCACAAACATATCATATGGTATAATTAGTATAGAGGATCACAATCTAGTCCCATAATGAGATAATATGAACCCTATTTGAGACCCATCTTTTTAAGGGGTTCACAATCATGTGATGTGGATTTATTATTGTATTGTAATCTTATGGGAATAGATAATGGGAATGCTACCCAATTTACATAGGTCTAGACTAATGAAACAATGGGATACAGACACCCTTAATGGGGGTATATAGTTTGTACTGAGGGTATACAACAAGTAAAAATATACCCAAGTCTACTTGTGGGGTAACACCTCACTTGAAATGTAAACCTCAACATGCATGTCATGTGAGTGAAACCAAAAACATGTAGAGGTCACCTAAAACCCTACCCGCATCATCTGGGCATTCTCATGTATCTATATTCATTCCCATGTATGATTACACAACATTCCCATTATATGATGTATTTGATCCATTGTACTCCTCGATGATCCAGTGTCCCCAAAGGTACATGCTGAGATACCAGAGAAGGGTCTAAAAGAGATCAATTTTTTACTCACCACAAACCTTAGCAATGTAGCCCAGTATCCCACATGATGTTTAAATCATGGGATTTTACAAAACCATCACCTAATTCCTACATCACCTAGATCTTTTACATCCACTTTCAATCAAACCCATAAACATAAGATATGGGGATGTCCAGCCTTTCCTCCATCTGTTATTCGTATTCCAACCACCCATAAGCATGTGGAATCATCCAGTGTCATCTTTGTTCACATACATCACTTGTAAAAACTAGAAAAACAATGTTTTGGTCTTTTTCCCCATCGAACAATGAATTTTCGTCTTCATTTTAGAAATTTCATCCTCCATCATGAGTTGTACCTAAGATATCACTCTATTTTTTTAAAGATCAATCACATAAGGATTAGTTACTAGATACTAGTCTAACCATATCTAATATAGTATACTAACAATTTTTATATCGATAAAATAGGGATAATTCAATAATACATGGAATGACTAGAAAGAATCACAAAATTTTCTCATTCAACCTCAATCACTTGCCATTGAGTTTGAAGAAGGAAGTTTAATAAAACAAAATGAAAAAATAAAATATATCCATCAAAATAAATCTATCATCGATGAGAAAATCAAATACGTTCATAGAATTGATCAGCATTCACTTGAGATTAATTACTGGGATAGAAACACATATCAATATCCTACATGGAGTTTGGATCAATCATTGATGAAAAACATTTCTACTTTTCCATCATTGAAGAGATATAAAGAATCCATTGGCATAATGATATACAATCTGGATCTTATCCATTCTTGTTTTACAGAATCTCTATACTCCAATGGTATCTAGGTATCTATCATAAAGGGACCAAACCAAATACAAACTCCACAACTACATAATTAAATAATAAGAAGGTCCATACATCAAATAAAATAAATTAATTAATTTAATTATTTTATTATATTAATTCAATGAATATGGAAACTTTTCAAAATTTTCCATGGAATAGTATACACTACATCACACATAGGATAAAACTAGTTTTCTAAACTCAACAATTCAATAGGATTTTTAATATTTTCCCCCTTATATGATTTCTTCAACTTTTTTATAGAAAAAAATTCATGCATGTGTTTTTTAATAAATTTTATATATTTAAAATATTTATTCACAAAACACCAGGCCTCAAAATAATATTTCTTCTCATTTCGCAGTCTCTAAAATAATTAATATAATATCCAAAAATTGTAATTGGAAAAACAGATTAATTACAGCATTTTGACAACATACTAGCAGATAATGTATTTTATGAGGTGAATTAGAAGATGTGATATATTGTGTATAGATCTAACTAGTTGATAGTGATAGTCAAAATCAAGATGAGGAAACTAAAAAATAACTCAAGGGATGTGAGTATGGATAATCTATTGGTGGTAGTTATTCCCTCTAATATAATATCATGTATTGTCACCTGGGAAATTTGGTGATATAGTTTTTTAAAATATGTGAAAACTGGTATTGGGATTTTAATTATCCACCTCCACCTATATATTGGTTATTAAATTTTATTATAGACTACATGAATTTTTTATCTCTAGAGAAAAAATGAAATTGGATTCCCATAAGGGGACAAACGTTATAAAAATACATATGTCACATTAATTTTTTAATTTTCATTATGTTAGGTTTTTTTGTTAATCTAAAAAATACGTCATTTTTATCAGGAATTATAATATTAACTCTAAATAAGTTTAATATGATTGAATAAATAATTGGAATTTTTAATATCATTCCACACTTGATTCATAGACACTTTTCATTGTGTCTATTTGGTATACTTAGACACTACACCTTTTTCCACAAGTTTCATCATATGAAATAATTGATTTTCATATGATCCCATTTTCAAATAAAATGTGTCACCAAAAGAAATAGAGTATTCCAATTCCATATATTCAACTCACATGTTCTCAAATAATTGATTAATGGCTGACCAGGTCAATGAATATATCACATGTATTTTACCTTCATGGATAATCATGTCACATTTCCCTTGTCCAAATAGATAATATTTTTTTTAATATTTATGTATGGTTATATGCATAATTAGTCTCTCTAAATTATTTTCCAAATGCAGTACATATAAAATGAGAGAGAAACTCCAAACATAGATATCCTCTAACTAATAACAAGATCACCGACATACCCAAACACCGCCTAATTATCTAAGACCCGTGTATATGTGAGAATGATATCTTATAAGAAAGGTTATAATGAAATTTATATCTCCAACCTTATGTATCAGGGAATCCATATATGAAATATACTTCCCTATTATACTAATTACATTGTGCATGACACCCCTTATAGTATTGTTTGTGAGTCATCATGTAAAAAATCCCATTTTTTCTCTCATGAGTTTATTTCAAATCCTAATACAAGAATCTTACTCATGATAACCTTAATATTTTTTATAACCTATAATACTCCATCATGTACATTTTTATTGGAATATTCAATGTTTTACATTAATACACCAATTATTAGTTCAATTTATGAGATAAATAAAAACATATAAATATATATAGAAAATTTGAAATAATTATAAATTGGATATTAACTTTTTTATAAAATGATGCATTATATATTCTTATACTCATTTAAGAATACCTATAATCCATAGATAAGAACATATATAACATATCATATATATTTTACTAAAAATGTAGAACTATATTTTCAACACATTTATTGGTTTTTAATCACAATAAATATTTATATAATACCTACAATATTTTTATATGATCATATGATAAAGAAATTCCACTAAACTTTTTAGTGATTAAAATTTATAAACATAGAGAGTTTCAATAAAGGTCATAGTTTGTAAACATATTCTTAATTTTGAACTCTTAAACCTATTCAAACTACTTAACATCATAACATCTTATATTTTGATGTAAATAACATTTGTTTTATACATATAATTTCTATTTGTATGTCATAATTATTTTAAAACTCATATATAACAATTTTTTTCATTAAATCCCTGGTAATTATTTACGTTATTTATTCACCATAAAATATATAGCATTTAGAACCAAGTAAAAACCATCTTTTATTTAAACAAATGTTGTTTTTTTATTTGTTAACTTTGATGTTCTCTGTGTAGAAACATATTACAACTAACTTCGTGGATAATATATTCACATCAAAATATCATTCTATGATACAAAAAATTATTTTTGTTAGTAAATACCAATTATTTTCACTTAGAAGGAATATTTAGCCAATAGACTATTGTATTTATAGAATATATCATTTTCTTCCTGTTTGGATAATTTTTTTAAAAGAATATTATTCTTTAAAATATTTCCTTTATGGGTGTTGGAATCTTACTTCCTCATATTTAAACATACATCATGGTAAAAACTTTTATCTAGAATAAAATATTTTTATCCTTTTACTTTTTTCAAAACATACTATAGTAATTGATAAATCATTGGTCATGTGTGTTAAATTTTTCATCTCATATTTTTCATAATTACAATTTGTTAATTATTAATTTCTCATAATATATATGTGAAATATGTTCGAAATGTATATCATCTACTAAGATCTATGTAACACCCTATTATTTTAAAGAAGAAAATGATGTTAAATAGCATAAATGACAGTCAACACTGAGCATAAACCATAATTTAACACCAGGGACATTACTATATATTTATTTTCAAATTAATTTAATCTTTTCAACTACTTTGGGTACACTAAAATTAGATATTTTTAAATTCAATAGTGCATTCAACACGCAACAGTTATCCTAAAAAACACATGATATATATAACCATTATAAAAAAGTCATTAAATTAGAAGGTATTAATAATATTAACTAATTTATGAAGTATATTTATATATATAAATACATTATTGATGAATATTTAGTTATTAATCAATCAATTTTGATAAAATTTGTTTTAGGATTAAAAAATATGTATTCATTATAAATGATTTTTATTACTTTTTGTTAAAAATAAATATAGTATTATCAATTTTTAAAAATTGTGTAGAATATATTTTCTAAAATTAAATTAATATTTTAATTTTCAATTTAAAAATTTACTTTGGGTGAATTTTTTGTATTTTAAAAAAAAGATAGATTTCTCAGTGAATCGTGAAAAATACTATTTTTTTTGAAAAAAGGCAATTTATTTTCAATAATTTAAGTAATTTAAAATGTAATTATGTTTTTATTTTTATTTCACATAACATCATTATTATTTGATACATTTAACATTATTAATTTTATATATAAAAATTTAATTTAATTTATTTATAATATTATTTTTTGGTTCAAAAATAGTGTTTTTCTAAAAATTAATTTAAATTTCATAATTTTTCCATTACAATTATTTTAAATAAGGCATACTGGGGAATTTTATAATTGAAATTTATAGATTATATATTATTAAATAACAGTTTTTATTCATAAATTTATTATTTTTATACATTGTGTTTATAAAAATACGTCTTGTTTATAAAAAATTACACCCCTCGAAAACTTGTGTTTAAATTTCATCTGTGTGTTTTGTTTTATTTTTTATTTTTTTCAACTTCTATAAATTTAATTTATAAAAATGGATTTGACATTTGTAATCATAATAATTTTTATATTCCTATAAGGCTAAATTGATTTTTATCAAAATGAATATTGAATATCATAAAATATAAATATCATCGTTAAGGGAAAAATGAATTTAATGGGGAATAAGTTAAAATTATAAGCGTTAAAATGAACTAAAAAATGTATAAAAAAATTGATTCCATATTTTGTCCTTTTCCATTCAATTATTTTGAATGGTATATTATTTTTTTCTTGTTAGATGACGTAATTGAGGGTAAAATCCATTCTTTTCAAGAATTAAAAGTGTTACACTAAATTCGCTTAAAAGAGGCCAACCACTCTCCTCCACTCTTAACAACATAAAAATAAAATGTTTTGGACAATATTTAACCAATTAAATTTTATAAATCCATCATCTGATGATATATTCCATATTTTTAATTGAAATTCAATAATATAATTCCATATATGCAAACCAAAAGAATTTACAAAAATAAGAGCTGACATTCCTCAATTAGTATTTTTATTATATTTCATCCACCACACACACAAATATTTATTAAAACTTGATTATATAATATAATGTTTTTATGTAAATTTATTAACCTAAATCATTCTCATTAACTATTAAATGAGTTATGAAATCATCATTCGAGTATACTACAAACTACAGCCATACGAACCAATATCATTCATTTTTCAATTACCACATATCACAGTCAGTTATGATGATTTATATAAAGTTAATATATTATATTTATAACATAATTATACCTTTTTATTAATTATATCAAATATAATATATTAATTTTCATTCATTAAGGAATATGATAATGTCACTCCTATGTACGGTGGACAACTGCCTCACAAAGTGATGTGATTTGTTTCTTCACTAATGCCTTACATGAACAATAATAGGGGTAAATATAATTAATATTTGTGATATAAATGAAATTATTTTCATGATATATTAATATTTATTAGTATTAAAATAGAAAATATAATTTGAATTTATTGAAAACAAAAAATGATAGCATTATTCGTGTACATTTTGACTACAGATTACAAGAAGCGACGTGAGTCACTTTTATTCATCACAACACGTAGATGATATATATAATTATTTTTGATGAAATAATATGGAATATATGATACAATTTCAATTTTTTATTGATAAAATATTACTTACCTCCTCTCCATAATGACTTCTCAAAAGTGGAAATGTATTTCATGCATACTTATGACGTACTGTCTCTATGATTATAACAATGCCATTTTTGATAATCATCATTCAAGATTGGTTTTAAAAGTATTATTCTTGTAATAAATGATAATAATGTATTTATCATTATTATAGATATGATATAAATATATAATATGCCATAGAACAATATTTTTCATGTCAGAATATGCATGAGATAACAAGACACTTAACACATGAAACAATGAATATAATGACAAATTGTTAATGGAAGGGTGATAAGATGTCATAAAAGGATAAAATATGATATTATAAATATTAATATGGTTCTATAATAATATAATAATACAATTAAAACCAATATACATGAATTTAAAGCACATTTAACCAAAAGGAAGCATGAGTTAAGGTATTTATAATCTCACCTTTTTGGTGAAAAATTCATATTCACCACAAATTAATTTTTTATCATTTATATACAACACCTATGAAATTATATATAATAAATCTCATTTTTTAATGATATTATAATTTTTATGTGATTTAATATTTTATTGTGGATTATAATGAAAAGGAACACTGAAGGAGTAATGGATTTTTATCTCAATTTGGATTTATTGATACATGTCATTTTATGCTTCTATATTATTTTATATTTTATATATACATACCCTTTCACATGTAGTACAATTATTTTACTTATATTGATAATATTTTATTTCTCATTTACTACGATTATTTCTTTGGGAAACAATTCATTATTTCCAAAGTTGTAATAGTTTTAAATTATAATCTCATAATTAATCTAGATTATTTATTATTAAGTATACTATGTTGAAATCATATTATCTAGCTCCCACTAATGATTAGTAATTTTATTCTTCTATATTTATTCTTGATATTTTTGAGTAATATACCCATTTATAATCATTTTTACTTAAAATTATTGATAAATTATATATACAAAAAACCACATTTATTTCTCCCATCGGTCGACAACACTCTTTCTTCCAAAATCATTTTTTATAAAAATATTTTAAATTTTTTAATTATTAAAATTATTTATTATATCCATTTTTTCCATGTTTTAATGTTTTCAAATTTTTTGAATAGAATCGTCCTTTAATCTTCCAAAAAAATTCTATTTTTCTATTTTTTTAAATGTTAATGGAATTTTTGCTTTTATATGTACAAAATGCATGGAATATTCTTCCATGATAACCATTATATTCATTGAATCTTACATTATATGTTTCCAAGGATATTTGAAATTAAATAAATTTTCATGTTTTCTAAAATTCAATTTTAAAAATCGAGATGATATTTTCCTTAATAAATGTATATAATTATTTTAGAAATAACATTATATATTTTCTAGGTTATTTTCCAAAAAAAGGATTTCAATAATGTTTTATTACTTTTTTATTTTAATATTTATTTTTTAAATTAAAATCGGTTTTTCTTACTAAATGTCCAATGTGATCATTCAAATTTAATCTCTATCAATGATAACATCCATTCTGCTTACTTATGTTCCAATAGAGATAGTTTAAAATAATACCATTATAAGTATGTATCTAGATATATTATGAATGATTCAAAGATATTTTTATGAAGCCTGGTTGTTTTCCATTGTTTAATAAGGATTCAAAGACATTTTTCGGGAAAACATTTCATTTCCTTAATTTTATCTAGATTTATATCTATTTGTAGGGAATCCTTTTCCTTTATATGATCTAATCTTGTATCAAAGATATTTTTATGAAACATGTTAATTTCTATGGGTGAATCATGAAATGATTACTACTATTCTAAATATATTATTATTATATGGTAATTGGACATTATGGGTGAGCCTAAAATAAATTATATGATGGATTGAGACCCATTATATATCACATGTGATATCAATATAACTTATATTATGGGCCTCTCATGATTCCTTTAGGTTATCCCATTATAGATTATACAGTGGGTGTACTAAAATTTCATGAGGGGAGCTTTAAATAGCTTTTATGGAGTGTGTACCCATAGAGAGAATAGTGAGGCCATTATATCTTATACAATGAGGGAACCCAGATAGCGTTATAATTCATTATGTAGTGATTATGTTCTTCAGATAATTTTATTGAATGTAGGTCATGTTATTATGTTAATTGTTCATGGATCCTCAAGTGTTCTATGATGATGATGATCCAAGATACCAACGCTTTTTATCTATGCTTCTTGTTGGATTATAATGATTCAATTGATCAAGATTGATATCACATAGATCATGATTATTGAATATTGTGACTCTTTTACTTTGATAAATCCTTATCCATGATTCCTGATTCATGATTTAGGTATTGATTGGGATGATTTATTTAATTCACCCAGGTATTCTAATGATGTTATCACACCCTTATGAAATTAGTAGGATATTTAATGAAATTAAATAGTTAATGATTATTTTGAAACAAACTATGAATTTGAGCTCACCCTTATTTTGTTTTCTTTTCCTCATATTATCAGTAATTATGATGAATGAATTTTGTTTAGAAGGATTTTAAATGAATGATTATAACTATGTAATGTGAAATAAGAAAATACGGTTTATGTTGGAGAAATGATTCCTTAATGACATGTGAATTTTTTATATAATATTTTTTTTTCAAATTCTTTAATAATATAAACCTAAATGTCCTATGATAATTTAAGTGAATCTGATTAGTTACATTAATGTTTTATGTTTTGGATTTAAAAAATTAGGTCACCTTCTTTGTTATAAAATCCATAAATTTATAGAATATGATTTCAGAATCATATTCTAGAGTTTGGGTTATGGGAAAATTTAGTAGGTATTAGAGGTTTGTGTAAGTAAAATTTTGATTATGATGTTATTATGTGAGGTTATATTAAGAGGTATGGATGTCGTCATAGATCTATTGTCTTAATAATGATCATACGGTTAAATTCATAGACCCCATTTTGAGGATTTCAGCATTGTGAAATTAATGATATTACTAAACTTTTAAGATATGTTTTGTTTTGGTGAAGTGTATATAATGATTTTTTTAATTTGAAGTATGCATTTAAATATTATCAAACATATTTTTTATGGGATTAATGACCATTAGGGTTTATATGATCTTGTGTATTGAGTAAATTATGGCTGAATTGGTTTTAGTGTATAAATAACCATATTATTGGAAAGTGATGTGGTGACTATGTGATTAACTAGATCACAATATATTTTTTTATTTTAATATTAAATTTATGAGAAAAAATTTGACATTAAAATAGCTTTTAATGTTGATGTTAATGATGTTATTTGGGATACAGTGTGAATTATTTACTGAATGATTTAGTTTCAACTTTGGGTATTGATATGTAATTCAAAATATTAATATATTATTTATCCATATGAAGGTTTAATAAATTTGGTAATTACCATGAGATAACCGTTTTTATTTTGGATAATTAAAATTATAGGAGGAATATATTATTACCAATTGGAATGATATTAGATCCTTTAAAAGATTTTATTTATTTAAGAAGGTAAAATCATATCAAATACACATCATTTAGAGAAAAAGATGAGATATTGATTGAAATTCTATGAAAGATGAAATCATACAAGACATGTATTTTTATTTCACTATGTTTTTATTATATTTGGAAAATTAATTCCTTAAAATTAGGAAAAAGATATTGAAACCAAAATTTGATCATATTAAATTCATTTATGATGAATCATACGGTCCTTTAGATCATCATAAATTTCTTGTTTTGAAACCATTGGTATTATATTTTTCATTAATAATCTTGTGATCAATGATTTTAGTCACACTCTATAATTATTTACCATTTTCTTTCATATAAAAAACATCACATACCACCAATGTTTTTTAATTGGAAACATAGTTATTTTTTTTTACATATGACCTTTTTCTAATTCCCTTTATCTATTATTAATAGAATATTTTAGTAACCCTTTTTATAATGTGGTTTTAAAACAAAATTATATTCAAATTTCATTTCTTTGATTACAGATATAATGTTCAATTTGTGAGGGCGTAATTTTTTAATGGAGAGAATGTAACATTAGACAATTTTAAATGATAAAAATTATATTATATAACACATATGACATGAAACACTAATCCTAGTTGATAATGTAACACCTAAATAGATTATGATATATTTCATTCTAAATAAATTTAATATCTTCAATATGTTATTATATATGAAAACCCTTGTTTCTTCGAAAGTGTATTGAATTAGCCCCATCTAGATTAAACAGCCCATGACATATATATATATTATATACTCAATTATAAAATAATATTTATCCATAATAATTAATTAATAGTAATATACATATATATATAAATTATTGACGAATTATTTATAAATAATTTAAAAAAATTATAAATTTTATTTTATTATTCAAAAATATGATATCATTAAAAAAAATTGTTATTTATTTTCATGAAGATAAATATAATTATAAATTATTGGAACTTTTAGAAATTTATTTGATAAAATGAAATCCATTTTCAAAATCAGAATATAAAATTTTAATTTTGGGAAAATGATTGGAAATTATTGGACATTGAAGAAAATTTTGATTTTTTAGTGAAGATTTAAAATTAATTATCTTTTTCAAAATAAGACTATGGTTTTTAATAATTAATGTAAATTTTTTAAAAAATAATTTTTATTTCATTTAATATAGTTATCCATTTATACATTTAATTCTATATATTTATTTTGAATCGACATTATATATTCTTTTATTATGAGATTGTTTTTGTGTTAAAAAATGGATCTTTATGAAAAATGTTAAAATGTTTATAATGTTTCTTTATTTAACTTAATTAAAATAAATCTTAGTGATTAATTTTGTAAAGGATTTTTTTAGATCATATATCACAAATTTTAATTCAAATTCCTACATTTATTCTTATTAGATACAGTCTTAATACAAAATCATATTGTTCTTGAATAAAATACACTCATAAAAGACCCTATTTTTTTTAACTTCTAATGGGTTTGTTTACAATTTATCTATAGAAAATTTTATTTATTGCATTTGTAAAAATGGATTCCATATTTATAATCATAATTATTTTTATTTTATAATATGGGCCAAAAACTGTTTTAGCAAAATGAATAATGTAAAAAATAAAAATTAATTTCTATAGTAAAGGTTAAAAAGTATTTACCAGGGGATAACCAAATATTATTCAGGTTAAAATGACCTAAAAACATGAAAAAAGTATTTTTTTTAAAATATTCTATTATTGAAATTTTCCATCTTTTTGTTGTTTCATATAGTATGAATCACATAAAATAACTTATAAAATTGAATAAAACATTATGAATGAAAAATGATTCAAATAAGATTTATTTTAGGATGTTAAGGAATCTATTTCAATAAAATTGTAACTTGACTAATAAAATAGTAATGTAACCATTAAGAATAGTGATATCAACAATATAATAGATACTTCACCAATGATTGTATAATTAAAATTGAGATATATTATAAATGAAAATATGATATATTTATACAATGATATAAGTAACTATATTTTTTAAAAAATAATAAATAATGTGTTTATTTTTCTATATCTTAAATATTTAATATTAACTTTATAAATAATATAATTATATTAGAAGAATTATTTTTCATAAAATATATCCAAAAGAAAATATTTTTTTCTTATTAATTTATGATAACTTATGATATCTTAATTATATTTTCAATGTGTTATAAAATTATTTATAATTTTAAAGTTTGTATTTTTAAAATAAATGATTATTTTATTTAAAAATAAAATCTGTCAAATTTATAATAATATTTACAAAAAGTGATTCCCATATTTAAATTGTAAAGCTTAGAAAATGGTTATGAAGTTTTTTTATATTTTTATATAATATTTGAATTGTTTGTGAATATTAAAATACAGTAATTTATGGTATTTTAAAAAAACATGAAATATTGTGTCATAGATGATGTATGAATAATTTATGCCCATAATATAAAACTCTACATGATAATTTTAATGTATTTGGTGATTATACTAAAATTATTAATTACTGTTGTTCTAAAATAAAAAAAATGAACAAAGTAATAATCAAACATGCCTCTCCTCCACTATAAATACCACCCCTCACCACCTCTTCTTCTCACACCACTTAAGCCTTGCAAATTTTTCAAATTTCATCCCAACAGTCATACCTAGAATCTCCCCCACATCTTGGGACCAATTTTATCAACAAAATCTAAAACCCTTTTCCCTATGGAGGTTATCAAGGACTAGAAATTTAAGATTTAAAACCATTTTCTTTTCTTTTATTTTCATTTCAATTTCATTTATTTTCATATCCTCTCCAAACCCCACCTATCCAAGAGGAATTATAACTCTAGTATATTTTATATAATTTAATTTTGTTTTGATAATTTAATAATTTATCTTATAATCTCTTCCCTCTCACCTTTATTTTAAAAATGAAAATATTTTTCACAGTGTGTCGATTTACCACCAATGTGGATGATGCTTTTTCATTTTTCACTAAATCCATCAAGGATATCCATAAAAACATAATTTGGGATGAATAATAATTTATTATACATATAATAGGGAATTTAATTTTCCAAAACAAATATATATACATGATAATAGTTAATGAAACCAATCTAGTTTTTAATGGTCAGAGAACAACTAAATTAAACTAAACAATTATCAATATTGTATTATAAAATGATTCATCCTCATGCAATATAAAAAAATGAAATACATAACAATTTTATCTACTAAATGATCATTAATATCATATAATTTCTGTTCTGGATAATTATTTCCATTTTTTATGAAACTCCATACTTTTATAAGAGTAATCCAATCATGAAAAAAGGAAATGAGAACTTCTGAATGGCGAAATTAAATCTTATAACTATTAAGAATGAAAAAAATGAACTTAATAAAATTATAATATATAAAAATATATGTATATATGGATATTAATTAAACAATAAATGTATTCAATTTCATTATCCTGGACATTAGGTACTAATGCAGAACACATTCACACAAAAGGTATGTGTTTCTTATTGAACCTAGATTTTCTTTCAGGGGTGATTTCCCTATCTTAACAAAAATATAATTCTTAATTACATTTAGATAAATCTCATAAATTGAATTTATATATTATATAATCATTTATCTATATCATTTCATCTTTATCTTATGGGGAAATACATGTTTTACAAGGTTCCATTTTTAATTCCTCCCGATATGGAATCCTGATTAAAAGGAACATCTCGATTTTTTACCCATTTTAAAGTGCCATTCATAATATATTTTAAGAAACCATTATTTTTTTAAATTAACAATTTTTTATGAAAAAATATATTTTTTTCATTTCTGGTTTTATACAAAAAAAAAATGAAAAATAAAAATTATTTCTCCAAAATAACTCTTCTTTTAAAAGTAAAAGGGAATTCCACTCATGATTTCCTCAATGATTTTTATAATATTTCTTTCATATATTTCAACAAAAATTTTGAATAATATTTTTTATTTAGATATAAATTTTATGATTATCATCTATTATATTTTATTAAATGGTTTGTGATCATTTTTACTATGGATGTGATATCATACCATTCACTATACAACTTAGAATGGTTTATGATTATGTTTAGATATTGTGGAATGTAAGCTAAATTTCATATAAATATTATGTTTATGTTCATCCCCATTCATATAAGGAATTAATTGGACTTATTAAGTGGTCTTTGGGCCCTGCTATATCCCTACGATGCATTGGTAGGTATCATGAGACAAAACAGAAGTGGATTTGGTTGCCGCATTAACCCTTTAATTTCTGATGTCTTTGTCGAGGCCTCGAAGGGATGTTTATTATTTCCCTAATTATTCATTAACTAATTATGAAATTATTAATATATAATTCTTGTGCTTATTTTCTTATTGAATATCCATGATAAATCATATTTCTCATTTAATTGTTTATAAGGAATTTTTTATTTAATTATTAATCTTGTCATATTATGCTCATGATCTTGTTCTAATTTCATGTTATTTTAGTCATTCAACATGATTCATTTTATATATCATCTTCCACAATATTAATTACCCTTAAAAATTATCAGAGATCACCCCTTTATTAGGTCTTATTTTTTCCAAGGATGCGAGTATATATATTATGAACTACTTATAGGAATAATCTAGGAGATGTAGATATTTCCAATGGAGTTTCAATGTGGTTTTTCATTCAATCTGTAATGTAAACATCTGTTTTTGCATGTTTTTACAAAAATACTAAACAAATCAAACCTTTGAGATGAAAATAACTTTTTTATTATACCAATTTAATAATGTATGGAATCATCTACAAGAAACTGAGGTCAGGGTATTTACATTTGGTATCAGAGTAAGAATAGTAGAAAACATGAAAAATCGATTTATAAAAAATTGATTAGGGAACAAAAACCCAAGATAGAAATTGAGGATAATCATAGAATAAAATCCAAGATTTTTAATAAGGAAAAAATATGTGGGTATTCTATGAAATGCATCATTGTTTAGATAATACAAGTAAACGTGGTTCTCGAATAGATGTACTACGGGTAACAGCTCTAACAAGGTGTCTCGTGCCTCAATTGGGGAACCTAGTACAAAATAACAATCCTTACTACACATCTTCTTTGAAACACCAATGGGATATTCTTAGGGTATATCACATTTTCATTACTCACCATTATGAAGGATTTAAAAGTAAATGTGTCCCTAATGAAACCCTATCCTTGATTATAAGACTAGTTATGCATTAATTACAAATTAATGTTATGTGCTTTAATAGTTTTTAAAATATGAATTATGGTTCATAATATAATTTACTATATGTCATTATTTAGAAATGGTGCATAGTGGATATAATGGATATTGTATCGATTCACATATCCCATGAAGTGATTAGACTCCAATGCAAGATAATTATGTTGGTACTAGAGCTGTTACTGGTACTAAGAAAATTATAACTATAATGGGAAAGAGGACTAATGTTATGAACATTAACATTAACCATATGGAGCATCATGATCCAAAATGTGGAGTAGCAATGTTTGACCACGTAATGTGACTACAACCTCCAGCATTTGATGGGACTACAAACCCATTTTTAGGGTATTAGTGGATATGTTCCTTAGAGAATATATTTATCACATTGGGAAGTAATGAAATGTATAATGTTACCATATAAGAATATCAAATCCCATGAGATTTTGTTCAATGGTGGTCATCGATTAAAATCACAACGGAGGTGTAAGAGATTTCAAATGTGGAATGGAAATATTTTAAGGATATTTTTTAGAAAAATATTTCCCCCTTGAACAACAAGAAGATATATAGATATAATTTTTGAGTATAAAACAAAAATATGATGAAAATAGTGTGAATTACGAATCCAAATGTACAAGGATAGAAATGAACGTTATAGAATTCATAACTAATACAAGGGGAAAAATTGATTGATTATTTGTTGGTTTGAAAGCATTCCTAAAATGGCTAGTAGTCTCTAAAAATTTCTCATTATAATAAGATATAGTCTCATGTTCTAGAAATAAAGATAAATAATTCTTTATGTCTTATAACTGTGTATGAAAAATTAAAAAAACAGGGTTACCAAGGAATGGATGGAAAAATGAGATAATGAAAAAGTTAATTTTCTATTGTTTGATACTTGGGGATCGAAAACCCCCAGTACCTACATAAAATTAATAGGAGTATATTACATTTGTGTAGAATAAATATACCAACTCCATGATTTTATGGGAATGAAAAATGCTACCAATGTTCAATGCTACAATTGTAGAGAGATGGGACACTATGAATATTTTTTTCCTACGCATCTAGGATACATTCTCCACTAAAGGTAAAAGGAGAAATGATAAGATAATGTGATCACTACTTAAGAGGATTAAGTTCCTAATGATGTGGTGTCAGGTACTTTAATAGTTTCCTCAAACATAAACAATACAATTTTTTATTCTGGATCATCACTTTCTTTTACATCTTCACATTTTTTCTAGAAAATTATATATTTCCTTTTTTATTTAATAAAGAAGTTTTCAGTAAAACTCCTAAGGTAACTAACATTACAACAATTTTTTTAATTATTCCCATTTTTATGACACCTACGAAATGATTTTATTAAAAACCATTTCATCATAACTTTGGATGATTTTAATATAATTCTTATTATAGACTAGATATGAAAATATGATATGAAAATATATTATAAGAATAAGGATATTACAAATTTCTAGGAATATATAGAATCCATTATCTTTAGAATAGAAATATAATCAAATAGTTCTCAATTTTATCAACCTCAAGTAACTCTTTTAAATGAAATTCTTTGGGAGTAATTGAAAACATCATCTATAGATATTCAATTTGATCATGTACATATTTTTATTGAAAATATTGATATATTTACAAAGGATTTACCTAGAAAATTCCAGAGATAGATGTTATATTATATGTTCATTTAATTCTTTGTGTAACAACTATGTCAAAGTCTCTATTTAGAATGACCAATGTGTAATTAATTCATCTGAATAAACAACTAAATGAATTGAGTGAAAATGGACTTATTTTCCATATTGTTTCTCTAAGAGTGGCCTAGTCCTATTTTCCAACTAGATATATGGATCCATGAGTCGATGAATGGACTATAACGAAATAAAATCTATTATAATAAATAATATGTATCATCGACCTCACATTGATGATTTATTTGATCAACTTTATGGTGCTTTAATATTTTTTTGAAGATTTACATTAATTTTGGATATCATCAATTGTGTATAAATAAGAATATATTACAAATGTTTCACTTTAAACCTATTTTGGACATTAGGATTTTAGAGTAATACCATTTATAATAACTAATAAACCCTCTATTATTATGGATCTTGTGAATATAGTATTCAAGTAACAGCATAATTATTTTGTCGTGGAATTTATTGATTATATATTGATATATTTTAAAATTTATGGGGAAAATGAGTACTACCTTCATAGTGTTCTAGAGATTTTTTGAAGAAAATAGATATATTGGATGTATAGAAAGTTGAATTTTTGATTCAAATAGTATATTTTATTTTTATATTGTCTCAATTTAAGGAATCCAAATTGGTACTATGAAGAAAAAGGCATGCCATGAATGGACAATAAAAATGAACATAATAGAGTTATGTAGTTTTACTGTTTTATCATGTTACTATCACTGTTTCATTCATAATTTTCCCCATTTAGATAGCATGTTAACCAAGAATACTCAAAAATAGGATATGATAATATGGTAATAATAACGTGAAAAATGATTTCAATAAATTAAAAGGAGATAAGTGAATTCTAAAATCATGAATCTATAATTAGGAAATAGTGGATTTGTGGTCTTTCATCAAAGAAATGATGTGATTTCTTCTTATATAGAATGAAATAGTTTTTTCCTATGAATCAATGAAATTAATAACTAATTAAAAGAATTATCAAACTCTTGATCTTGAGTGACAAGCTATAATCCTTTATTTGAATATTTGGAGACACTATCTCTATAGTGAAATATCTAAGATATATAATGATCCCAGGAGTTTTAAATATATCCAATCACATAAAAAACTCAACAATGGGAAAGGATATTGATTGAGATACTGAATGATTATTATTTTTCAGTACACTACTCAATAACAATGGAAAATAAGTTTGTAGATTAATTAAGAGAGAAAGATCATGGAGTTCTAATCAAGTTGGTGACTAACAAGGACCCTATGTACATGGATCTGGAAAATAATGATATGGGAATTATCAATGAAGGTGAAATTTCATTACATTTTAAATTGGTTTCCCAATGATTATTATTGGAGAGGAATAAATTTTATCAGACTGATGATGATAATTTTCAAAGAAATATTAAAACTTTGAATGATGGAAAGTTGAAAATATTCAAGTGTGATGATGGAATTCTAAAATTTGGGAAGAGACATGGTGTTACTTATATACAAAAGATAAAAATGGTATTAAAGTATAATCCTAAAATCCTGAATTTCTATATACACTCTAGTATAACTATGATTTATAGTGATTTGATGTGGTATTTCTTAGGGGATAATATTAAGTAGGAAATCATGGATTTTGTATCAAGATTCTTGTTATGTAAATAGGTGAATGTTGAAATAAAACATCCTATAGGAGTAATTAAACCTATTCATATTCATACATTGAAGTGGTATGACATTTATATGGATTTTTTTACAATATTACCAAAAACACTAAAATTGAAATGATGCAATATGCGCAAATGTCGACCAACTTAGAAAATCTTCACATTTCTCCACAATAATTGTGGATTTTCCACTAGAGTGACTTACATTATCCAATATTAATGTATTTTTAATATTTCATGGTGCACCTGATTATATTGTGTCTGAACATGGTCCATTATTTACATTCAAAATCAGGAAAAGTATTTAGAAATATTTGAATATTGATCATAATTTTAGTATAGCTTATTACCCTCAAACTGACGAACCATTAGAAAGGAAAATAAAAACATTAGAATACAAGATGATATAATGATCGAATGAAATTAAAATTATATGAGATTAGTATTTACCTTTTTTATAGTTTAACCACAATAATAGTTTCGAAACATGAATTCTAATGACACCACCTGATGCATTGTATGGAAAGATATTTCATACACCAAATTGTTTAGATGGTGTTTGTGATAGGAATCATGAAGTCTCAAAACATGGGGAAGAAACAACAGAAATGTCATATACTATTAAAAATCATATCAAATTGGATCAAAATAGGAAAAAAACTATGATGATAAATGATTAATGGATTTAGACTTTCAACTAGGAGATCAATATTTTTTGTACGTATCTCTATGGAATAATGTTATTATATTTGGAAATAATGGGAAACTAAGCCTCGGGTACATTGTAAATTTTGAAATCCTAAAGACAATTGGATATGTGTATAATCATTTAGAAATTTCACATAGCCTTTATAAAGTACCCAATTTGTTCACCATCTATTTGTTAAGGAATTAAATATCAGACTGAACACATGTCCACACATATGAAGGAATATAAATGGAACATGATTTATCTTACTATGAAGAGAATATCCCGATTTTAGACACAAGTGAGAAGGTGTTGAGGAATTGAATGACTCTGTAGGTAAAGGTAGTTTGTAAAAAATCCTAAAATTGAATTGGAGATGAGGGAAAAAGAAAATTTTATAATGAAGAACTACCCAAATCTTTTCATGAGATGTCAATGTAGAAATTATGAGGATGAACTCTTTGTGGGAGGGGAGAATGTGACGACCTTGAGTTCTATCAATGATGTTCCCCTAAATATAGTTATTTAATATATTATGAATCACATAATATAGCTTTGTGAATACAATAAAGAAATTATAAATGAATAACTAATGAAATAAGGGTATTTCTTGAGGTTAAGGAACTTATATAATTTGAATAGGACCTTGACCTTTAGAATAATAATTTCACTATTATGTATACTGACATGACCAATAGAATAGTAACATCACCTCTGAATGTAGAAATAAAATATTGGAATCTTATAAATGAAAAGATGATATATTTATATATTAATATAAGTAACTACCTTTTTTAAAAATAATAAATTAAGTGTTTCTATTTTAATAGGTTATTACTATTAATTAAAATTTTATAATTTATATAATTATTTAAAAGAAATTTAGTTTTAATAAAATGGATTAAAAAATATATAATTTTATGTACAATGATTTTAACCTAATTTAATGAGGTTATAATTAGTTTTTCAATGTGATATAAAACAAGTTATCATTTTAAAATTGGATTTTTTCATATAAATGATGATTTTATTTAAAAGAGAAAATTATCTAATTTAGAATAAATAATTTTTTAAAATGAATTCCATTTTTTAATACAAAACATCAAAAATGAATATTATGAAATTTATATTATTTTTTAAAATAAATGTATTTTTTTTAATAAATAAATTTAGAAATGTATATTATTAAACAAAAACATTGATTAATGAGTCATAGATGATGTATGGATTATATATTCCCATAATATATAATGTTCCATCATTATTTTATTATATTTGGTTATAATTATAAAACTATTCATTGACTTGATCACAAATTATAAACAAATAAATAAAATATTCAAAAAACCCCTCTCCCCCACTATAAATACCACCCATCGCCACCTATAATCATCAAACATATTAATCCTTCAATCATGTCTAATTTCATCTGAATACCCTTCCTTAGCCCCTCTTCCATGTCTAGGATCCCTTAGTCTCGTCAAAATACCAATGCCTGTAGCCAATGAAGGTTCTCAATGACGATAAATTCAAGGGGTAAACCCCTATTTGTTTATATTCTTTACAATTTCATTTATGTTCTGATAATATCATCACCTCCACTTATAAAAGTGGTATAATAACCCCATTATAATTTATATATTTTAATTTTATTATGATAATGTAATTATTCATATTTAAATATCTTTCCTCACCCATTTATTTAAAAAATTAAAATACCGCATGTGGTGTGTCAATTTACTGCCAACGTGGATTATTCTTTTTTATTTTTCACTATCTACTTCATTTCTGGTCATACACCAAATATTATGGTTACCCAAGATTTTATTACACATATTGTAAGGAATTTAAATTTTTCTAACAAGTATATATACATGAAATTTATTAATGAAACAAAACTAGTTTGTGATGATTGAAGAACCACCAAAATAATTTAAATGATTATCACTATTGTGTTATCAAATGATTCGTCAATACCCTGTATAAATAAACTACATATATTGTAATTTTATCTATAGGATAATCATTAATAACATAAGGTTTATATTCTGAATACTTATTCCAATTTATATGAACCTCTATACTCTTAGACAAGTAAACTGATAATGAAAACTATGGGAAAGAAAACTCTTGAACGATAGAATTACAACTTATAACTAAACAATAGAACATAAATGAACATAATAAAATTATAATAAATCCATTAAATTTATGAAATTTAATTAAATAATTAATTAATGAATTTTTTTCATTATCTAGGATATTAGGTATAGGTGAATAAAACTTTGGACATTAGGTAAGGGTTTCTTCACGAACATATATTTCTTTGGGTTATGTTCTCTCCCTATTTACACTAATGTAATTTTTAGTTATTTTTATATAATTCATTAAATTGATTATATATATTCCAAAATCATTTATCCAGATCATTTTACCTTTATCTTATGGGAAAATATGTGTTTTAAAATGTTCATATCCCAATTATTTCTATTATGCATGCCTGATTAAATGGAAGTTCTCAATTTTTACCCATTTTCACATTCTACAAAAAATCTATTTAAGACACCATTATATTTCTAAAATTGTAATTTTCCAATGAAAAATCTTATTTATTAATTTCTAGTTTCATAGATATAATTATTATAAATGAAAATTATTTTTCTAAAACAATTATTCTTTGCAATATAAGAATGTATTTCTCTAAAGATTTTCTCGATAATTTTGTTTGAGTATTTTTATCTATTTCAACACATCTATGGAATAGTATGATATTTTGATATTTACCTATTATCATTATCATCTACCATGTTTTATTTAATGATTTATGATATGTTTGACCATGGATGTTCTATCTTACCATTCACCATACTACTCAAAATGGTTAGTGCCAATGTTTAGAGAATGGGGAATGTTATTCGTATTTCATATTTATATTTTTCTTATGACTTTTCCCATTCATATTAGGAATGTATTTTACCGAGTAAGTTATTGTCATGGACCTCTATATCCCCTCAATGCATCGTTAGGTCTCATGTCACAAAACATAAATGGATTTGGTTGAGGCCTTAACCATTTAATTTTAGATGTCTTGGAAGAGGACTATATGGTATGATTATGATTTCAAAGATTATGAATTAGCTCCTTTTGATTTTTTAATTAATAATCCATGTGATTATTTGACTAGTATAATATCCATTTTTATGATTCATTCACATGTGATTATTTATATAGAATTATTTATTCAGCTATTATTCATGCCATATTATGCTCAGGATCATGCTCTAATGGAATTTGTTTTTAGCTATTCACCAATCCTTATTGTTTATATTACCTTTCACTAAATTAAACACCCATAATGATCATCTAATATCACACTATTATTATGTTTTATTTTTCTCTGGGATGTTTCGATGTATACTATGAATTAACTTCTTAGAAAATCAAGGTGTTATGGATGTTTCCATTGGAGTTTATATGATGTTTTTCCTTTTATGATGTAATGTAAAACATATATTTGTATCTATTTTTTCAAATCTACTTGACAACTCAGTCCTTTGGGAAATGACTTCCATGATTATTATACCAATGTAATAATGTAATTCCCTATCACTGAACAAATAATTTTGTTGTTTTTTAATCTTATTAACATATTTATATGTTATACCTTCTAGGATTAATAATTTTCCATTATTGGATTCCATTGACCTGAAATAATGTTGGAGGAATTCATTGTTTTCAAAAATCAAAATTTGTACACTCACCCCATATATAAAAGGAAGTCCCATATCCTACTCTCTTTAAACCACCAAATCTTATTATTTTCCAATACCTATACAAATAACTTCTAACATTATCTCATGTCATCCTCTAGGAAGTTACCCAAATAAGAGGTAGTGTTCTTCAATGAGTAGTTTTACTTCATTTTTTTCTAGCAACCCATTAAATACATATTAAACTGTAAATATATAATAATTTCAATATATTAAGTATAAATTGATATTATAATGTCAATATAATAATGAAAATCATTCTATCCTTCCATCAAATGGGTTATGAAATCATCACTCGTATATACAAGGGATTACCGCCTCGTGAAAAAATTTCAATCATTTTTCCATTACCACCACTCACAGTTGGGTATAATGATAGATATACTGTATATATTTTATATTTATAAGTTATTTATTCTTAAAGAGTCATTATATCACATATACCTTATTAATTTCCATTTCGTAGTGGACATGTGAACATCGATCTTGTATACAACGAACTACAGCCTCAAAAAGTAGTGTGATTTATTTTTTCACTAATACTATAGATGGGTGTTAATATGGATAAAGTGAATAAATATATGTGATAAACATGGAATAATTTTTTTATTAAATATTTATTGTTATGAAAAGTTAATATATCATGTTTTTTTTACAATAAAAAAATATAACATCATTCATGTATGTGTGTACTACCACCTTCACGAAGTAATGTGACTCTATTTTCGTCACCCTACCACATGGATGATATATATAAGAATATTTAAATAAAAAATATTTTATATTTGATATTATTATCATTTTTAGAGGATTAATTATTTGTTACTTTGCTTCCATAATGATCACTGAAAAATGAAAACATTACTCACATATACGTATGGCCAACTATTTACATGATTGTAACATAGTCCATTTTTTAAACCATATTTAATGATTAATTTGGAAAATATATTTGAAAAAAATATCATAATTAGCTAATGATTATTATTATAGAGATGATATAACTATATAATACTCCCAAGAACCATATATTTTTGGTTTATATTTTTATTCAACTATGTAATCTTTATTTTAGAATATATATATCTCATATTTTCCTTATTTAATTCAGTATTAAATAAATCAACAAATTTAATTTTGAAATTTACAAAAAAACTCAAATATGACCTTAAAATTTGATCTTTTCAAACGATGTAATTGTATATAATTCAAAATCTTAGTAACAATAGTCGTATATTGTCTAGATATACTTTTATAATATAAAAACATGTTATAAACTACTATTATAATTTCCATATATAATTTTATGTCTAAATTATAATGAATTCGATATAAATTAAATTTTTTTATTTTTTATGAAAAAATAATGTTATAATATATTATTTTAATGTCTTACTAAAATTTAATAACTAATTATATAGATGATAAAATAAATAATTTATAAAAAAATTTAAAGGAATAAATATTCCTTAATAACATTTCAAGTTATTTATATACTTTTTATAAGTGAATTATTCAATAAATAATTGAAAAATATTGAAAACTATAATTTTGTGTTCGAATAAAATTATTTAGAATGGATATTTAAGGTTAACCCAATGAACATACAAAAATATCTTATGATAGGGCTCATGTGGAAATAATAAATAGTTATATTTCATATCTTATGGCATGAAAAAAGGACACACATGACATTAACTTAGTACTTTCATATAATTACATCAACACTTTTATATTATTGATGTATTGTATCTTAAACTTTTTATGGTATTAAAACTATCGATGCATGATATTAACTTAGATAGCAAGCTCCTATGTGGGATTAACATCATGCAATGTAGATTTTCCTCCAAAAAAATATACATTTATGTAAGATTAAATTTCATTTCCCATTTTTGAATAATTCGTACTATAATGGGTTATGTATGAATTATAATGTTCAATTATATGAATAATTGATCACTATCAAAGATTGTGTATAGTGAAAAAAAGTAGTTAACATAGGACTGCCTTTTTGAACCAATGATCTACTTTCTATATAGGAATAACTCACACTAGGCCACAAAACCAAAAATACTATAGTTCCTTGGAAACAACTGTTTCTGATAAAATCTATATCTCAAAAACTATATGTTTCCCAACCCCCACTTTGAAGAGATACAATAATGTGGGGGAGAGATAATGACCGCCTAAGTCTTGCCTCTAATAGGCCACAAGTTGGAGGCTAGCACCAAGGGTATAAAAATAACACAATATTGAGAGAATTATAAATTATTAGAAAACAATATTAGTATATAGATTGATTCAACTGAAAAAAACTCAATGACATTAAATAAAAGAAATCAAAATCCATCCCACAATTCTATAATAAATAAAACCATTATAGATAAATGTTTACAATAGTAAATACCCAAAATGAAATTATGCAATAAAACAACAATTATCCCGATAACTGAGATAGAAACTTCTAGTATGGTCCACATAAACCTCATGGAATCTTTAAAATAGTTTTTTATACAAATGTTGAACACACATGTTAACTCAGTAAGGAAACCAATGTCTGTAGTTCATAAGTGGAAGGAGAATACTATTGAACCCATGAGAAAAAATTGAACCAAAAGGTAGAAATCTGGTAGAATAACCATATCCCCAACCTCAACATGGATCACTCATAAAATAATTCATCCATGTAATATAATAAAATATAAAGTGCATTGATGATAGTGTACCCCACACCATTACCCCATTGATTAGTCACACTCACACTCCCATGTCAAACATCCTAGTGATCCAAAATCTTCTAAATATATAACATCACATCCCACCCACACACACATGGTCCAAACCTCATATCGCATCCCTCTCACATACACTTATTCCAAACAACACATCACACCACACCACATCCCACCTGCACACAACTGGGACACGCATCACATCTCATCACGATGACACGTAGAACAACACATCAAAACACATCTTGAAGACACCTAGGACTACACATCACATTTCATCACAGAGTAATAATGTACTACAAATCAAAACTCTCCCAAAGAATCCTTGGGTCATTAATGACTAGAAGATGAAGTAGGGAAGTCTGGGGGCCAACCATCCCTTATCCCACCAGGACGTTCATTAAGACGCCCCCTGAGTGACTATTCGGGTATCGACACATAGTGATTGACATGGGTGTTGTGTGTACGGAAATAACAATGAAAATACAGTTCATACATATATAAATATATATAAATCCACACAATATCAAGGTACAGGTTTACAATAAGATTGCTAACGAACTCACAAGGTCCCCCACGTCTATAGCCAACACTAACTGCCCAACCCCACACAAGAAGAATTCGATCCAAAATTCATTATAAGTCATTTGTTATTATTAGACCATTATATAGGTTCTTTATTAACAAATAATTATACTAAAAAACGTACATCATTTAATATTTCATGCTCATTATTATCACCATCCATGCCAAATGGTCACATAAAACAAAACAACACACCTCAAGAAGTATATTGAAATAGCCAAAAAACAACATCCACCATCACCTTTCATCACAACCTAAATTATAAACCATATCATTCCCACTTCCACAACACAAATCACATCTTATTACACAACACAATATATTTCCAAATTTATCAAAGGATCTCTCATTCAATTTCTCATCATTAATTTAGGGTGTTATCACAGAATCCATTAGTTCTTGGGGAATCTTTTTCATTAATAATCTATAATTTATTAGATAATTATATATTATGTTTTTTTAGAAACCACATAATAATAAATATATTGTTAAAAATATAGAAACACAAGAAAGGACCACCAACAACCATGATATTTTGTCAGAAACATAGCCCATATAATTCATAACATCAATAAATAACAATGAAGTTGTAATTTAACACATCTCATTCCCTTACACCATTATATTTTAGTTAAACCAATTATATCATCTTTCATAATCTATATTCATCCATATCTACATGTATAATAATTATAAACCCATCCTATATGATAAACATGAAAATAATTGAAGGAAAATCCTAAATGTTAGTAATAATCCTTTCATAAACTCGCTACTCTAAATGAAGGGGCACATATATTAGAGAACACCTCCACTTTGATAGTTACACCTTCAACCAACTTCATTAGCACGTTTTACTTCTCCAAGTAAGAAGGATTTGGAAACTCTAGTATCAATAGAAATTAGAAGTAATGAATGAAGTGAAGATATCCACATTATAAATATTATATATGAAACTAAAATAATTTGAAATGTATTAGTTGACTATAAAAGGCAGATCTCATTAAATCCACGCATTTTAGACATTTTGAGGAATTGAGACTTTTTAGAAGATCCTGATATGATTGATCTATTTTGAAAGGTCCTTAAAATTCATTAAGTATGTTATGAATCAAATTTTTGTCAAAAAAATATATATATGCATGGAAAACATGGAAAATTATAGAAAAATGATAACTATTAGAATGAGTCACCACCAGGATGTGTCACTTCAAGAATGAGTCTCCACCAATATGATTCTCCATCATCATGAGTCACCACTAGGATGAGTAACTTCTAGGATTATTTAGAGCCAGGATGAGTCACTACCATGATGATTCACCATTTGGATGAGTCATTGATAGGATTAGTCACTAACAAGAATGATCACCACCAAGATAAGTCCCCAATAGGATGAGACACCTCCTGGATTTGTCTTTTCTAGACAGGGTCACCACTCAGATTATTCACTACTAGAATAAGTATACTTCATGTGATTTACCTTTGAAAAAAGTAGAAAAATGGAAAACTATTAAAATGAATCACAATTGGAATGAATCTCATATTCTAAAAACACCTCAAACTGCCCCAAATACCAATCTATTCATTTTTTGGTAAAGTAATTATCTATATGGTTCAAGTAGTTACACCAGATACCTATCGAACTATTATCCCCCTTGAGAATTTAAAACCAACATATATGGGAGGAGAGAAAAGAACAAAAAACAATATCTATATACCTATCAAGGATCTCATTACCCTTGAAACATTACCAACAACTAATAATTCTATCCAGAACACCCACAAAAAAACCTCTAAAACATACAAATAATATAATTACATCCTCTATGTAATTATATTATATACTCTGGGAGGAACTTACACTTTTACATGGGTTCAATCACATCCTAGTAAAATTCATATTGAATATAAAAAAGTTCATCCCTTTTTCTTAAGCTGGAACACCATCACACATCACACAACACACATAACATCAATGGGAATACAAAATTTCTTATTAAACAACTGGATAGGAACAACACATCACAATGAAAAAATAGAATGGAAGACTCAAAACTAAAATGATAACTGAGCTCACATATACATCTCAGGAAACGATGTAAAATACATAGGAAAACAAGACTCCATAGAACAAGAACTAATTGAATGGTCTTTCATATCAAATCCACTTTTTGATGGTCTTGAATCTCTTATGACTTCTCAGTGAATGTCGCACAATCCTTAATATCAAAGACCCCCATTAAATGAAAGGGTAGTATTTGTGAAGATATCAATAGTTATTAGAGACATAGAGAACATTGTTGATCATTCCCAGCCAAAGTGGCAGTGCTAACTAATATTGCACCTCTCCAACTCACCTCAACACCTCAAAACTTCCATCAAATTAGGGTGAGAGGTTACTCACCTTCTTGAATCTGTGCTACCCATGTTTATTGGAAAACATAAAGAACACATGGTCTCCAACCTCAAACACTATGGACATCTTCTTGAAATCACCATAAGACTTATTCCATTAAGTTTTTACTTTCATCATATCTTGAACCAACTGAACACTCTTGGTTGTGATCTACACCGCCTCATGACCAAGAAGTCCTTCATCCCCAGGCTCTGTCTAGCTCAACAAAAAATGACATGACCTTCCATAAAAATTCTGAAATGAATCCATGCTAGTGGAAGAGTGGTAGATATTATTATAAAATATCTCGACCAAGTTTATGTGAAGGGACCATGATAAAAAGAAGTTCAAAACACAAGCCCAAAACATATCCTCTATATTTTGGATGGTCTATTCCATCTGTCCAAATTTTTTAGGGTGGAAAATATTTTTGAGGTGCATATGAGTTCCAAAAGCATATAGAAATCTACTCAAGACTCATGATGATAAATATTCATATTGATATAAGAAAATGGACCTTCAAACCCATATCAACTCACTAATTACTCCACAAACATCATTCCCAAAATATCCACTACATACAACTCCTTGACTACTACAAAGTGAGCCAATATATTCAACCAATTCATGACCACCTAGATAAAATCACAATATCCCTAGTTTTTGGTTAACCCTGTGATGCAATTCATCATGATTTCATCCCATTTCCACTTCAGAACATCCAAGGGATGTAAAAAACCACTAAGCACATGATTATCAACAATTACTTGATGGTAAACCATGAACTTTTCCATTAACTCTTCCTGTTCTCAATTTTTCCAAGGCCTCCAAAACTATATATTCATGCCGTGGAACATTTTTAAACATCTGCGTGTAACAAAAATTGTTAGCTATGAAACTCATAATGGACGCCCACGTGCATTTCTACCAAAATAAAAATTCTCCCCTGATAAAACTTCTGGCTCTGACCATCCACTAACAACTTCATTAGAGAATCACCACAGCCAACATGACTAGGGAACATCTTTTAATTTGAGCCTCCAAATAAAGAATCCTCCACCAACTATATTAAAGATGAATAAACTATCATCTGAATGAAATATCCTCTACCAACATCCACATTTTCTTTTATGTGTCATGATACAAAATCCTATATCTCTCTCCAGGAATCCAAAAATTCCAATGCAACATAATTCTATGACTTTTTTTCAATTCATCGGCCATGAAAGTCCCCTTTTATGAGGTGTAAGTGATATCAAAATCATTTTCTTGTGGAATCTCCATCCATCATTGGTGTTTCATATTCAGAACATGTTGTGATAAGATATATATTAATCTCTTGTGATCCATTAATACCACAAAGTACTCACCAATGAGGTAATTTCACCACAACATTAGTAGAAAAACAACAATCTCTAGTTTTACATCATGGGTGGAATAGTTAATTTCATGAGGTCTTAACTTAATATACCCATAATAGATCACTACCTTCTATTGAATTTGTACACAACCTAATCTCAAATGGAATTCGTCACAAAAAAAACACAAACAACACACCCTCCTCTGTATGATGAAGCACTGGAGTATTAACAAACATCCAATTCAAGAAATAAATTATTGACAAAAAATGATTGGTAAAAAAACATGTTCCTTATTGGTAAAATATATCAATGCGGCAAAATCTCAAGTGATGTTGGGTCAAAACCACTAAGAATAGTCTACAAGACCAAGGAAGATGTAATCTTCATCTATGTTATTAGTTCATATCTAAGAAACTACTACTTCAAAATTCCATGGGTCAAATTCCATAGCACTCTAAGACAACACAATTAAGAGTAAATTCGCCTCTCAGGTCCAAATATTGATTTTGGAAAACAATCTATTGGGCTAGTGGCATTGAAGAACATGCAATAATTTTATACGACGCACAACAGAGTCCTCCTATGTCTTCGAGTAGAACAAGATATAATTTATGAATATAAAGATGAACACACCCAGTATCTCAAGGAAAATAGACATCATAATCCCCATGAACACTCCTGGTGTGTTCATAATACTGAACGGAATGACTAAAAATTGATGTGATCATACCATAATCTGAAGGAAGTGTTTAGGATATCTCTATCCTTAACCATCAACTAGTGATATTCGAACCCTAGATTGATCTTAGAAAACCAAAATTACCCTCTTAACTATTTTAAAATATACTATATCATTTCCTGAGGGTAATGGTTTCTAACCATCACCTGATTCAACCTCTGGTAGTCTACACACAGCCTCAGATGTACATCTTCCTTATTTGAGAACAACAATAAATCACCACACAACAAAAAACTTAGATAGATAAAACCCATCTATATTAGACTATCTATATGAATATTCAACTCCCACAACTCATAAGGTTCCATTCGCTATGTGTCCATTGAAATCAGAGAATCATTAGACTAAAAGTCTATCCCAAACACACCATCTTGTCAAGGAGGTAATGTATCAAACATCATGGTGAAGACATCAAGGAATACATTTAAAACCCTTATAACCTATTTTATCAATGTTTATTCATATTCTATAAAAATTATGCCACCAAATATAAAAGGGTATCCATGTGTCTATTTCCTACATGGAAGCTCCCCTAGTCACAAAATAGCCCACCGTCCATCCACACCTGACCACTTGATTCTCCAATAGAATTAGTCAATAACCCCATACACATAGTACAAATATTTAATAGAAATAATGAAGTCATGTGGTTCCATCTTAAGGAATATGAGGTCTACAGATGACTATTGTTTCCCCATCACCAGTGTTCATCCTAGAAAAACATTATACAAGATTGTATAGCCTCCAACTAGTATAGTAAACACCAGGGGAATAGGAAAAACATTGATGTATAGTCACAAAGAACATACTAGAGTGGGTTCCAAAAAGAAGTGTAAAGTGCTTGAATAAAACAAAGCACAAAAATGAATTGATGATAAACCGATCATCCCTCTAATGATATCTGGACCATTTGGTGATTCTACCTTAACTACATGAAATTGACCACACCCAACTCCACTAAATCTCATTTAAATACCAATTCGACAACCATTCATGGGTAGAGGTACCTGATCTCAAGAATGTATTTTGCTTGGCCTCTTCCTACCTTATCTGACATAGCTAGACCATTAACATGTTTCCTCTACTATTGGGATCGCCTAGATGGTAACTTCTATTGAGTTTGATGCTGGTCATATATTTCATGGCCAAACCAAGCTCATGAATCCCCTATGAACTATTCCTAAATAGTTCCATGAGCCGTACATAAAATCACATCATCCTGAATCCCATTGGAAAGGTAAAGAAACCATATGGTCAAATGGGAAGACACTGAGGTCGACTCTAGGCTGGTTGAAACCTCGAAGGGCCTAACACCTAAGGCTTACCACATATAACTCTACTCTTTATGGACCTATTGGAGCCCATCTCACAAAAAAACTCATCATGAGTGAATCAGATTGATCACCTCTATCCTATTCTGATCCATCAAGTATGTTGGAAACATAAAAGGTGTAACTTTATATTGGATCGAAGTATGGAGTGACTCCTCAAGACGCCTCTCTTGAGACTCCACATCTAGAAAAATATCTATGGTGAAGCTCAAAGGGTCCTTCAATTTATTCCCAATATATGCTATAGGAATACTCCCTTAATGATTGAGAGTAAAACCTACATCTTCTTATCACTCATGGTCAATGAGAGGAACTATTCATGAATCCCCTTTTGAATGTTGACCCATGAAACATATTCCTCCCTTTGGTCACCATGGTACAATGTCCACAACATATGTGTATCTCCTCACATCCAACTAACTGCAAAAGGGACCTTGTACACCATTATGGATTAGACTAAACCAAATTTGATCTCAAAATCCTCAAGCCTAAAATATTTATCTATTCTAGAAATATCTCACCATACATTTCCAAAGAAATCAATTGAAAATTATGAAACATCCTATACCCCTGATCATTATCATCACCCAAATCAATCATATTTTGATCATGAAAATCAGCTTGATGAACCTCCACTGATTGATTCACACAAAAACAAAATCCTAGAGCCATAGATGTTTGATAAACAAGGATTTCCAAATCTATATAGTGTTCATTTTTATTATGATATATTTTAATTAATTTTAATTCATTTAATTAAATTTATCTATTTTTACATTCCCCAAAAAGACAAATTCATGTAAGAAAACAAGTCATCATGATGCATTTACCACTCCAAGGTCTCAAACCAACAAGATTTCCTATATCCCTTGGACATTCAACAAGCACAATGTCTATGCACTAGATCATGGGGACCCTAAAATCCCATTTCTTAGCTGGTCTCCTAAGCCTATGTCACATGCCATGGTGAACTAAAAATGTTTCCCTACAAACCCATACATTTGCGTGGTTCTTAACTCTAACATTCATCTAATATATCAACCATCATCATCTAATACAACCCATTCATGACCCCTTCAACCAAAGATACAATATTGACGAGATAAAGATAACGACCCCCCAAGTCCCACCTCCAGCAGGCCTTGGGTTAGATACTAGCACTATGGATGTAAATACATCACAATATTGGTGGAAATACCCATTATATAGAAAAAAAATTGTGATATAGAATGAATCAACCACAAAAAACTCCATAAAATATGATAAAAATAAAATAAAAAACCATCCCAAAATTCCTGAAATAATAAAAATATTAATGATATAATTTCACAAGAGTAAATAACCAAAATAATACTATGTTGTGAAATAGAAACTATCCCACAGTTAGGGATAGTAACACCCAAAAAAGTCCAAATAATTCTCGTAGAAACCTAAAAAATTTATTTATATACATAATGTGATCGTAGAGGTATAATTAGTATGAAAACCCAAGTCTCTCATGCACAAGTGAAAGGAGAATACTAATCCACCCATGATAAAATAACAGAACCAGTAGCACCTAACCAGTAGACAAACTATAACCCCAACCTCCCTATGGCTCACTCACCAAATAAAACACTAATTTATTATAATATAATATAAATCATATCGATGGTAGGGTACCCCCTCAACACTTTCCTAGTGGTTACCATTCTCACTCCCCAAATAAAAATGTATTGGTGATCCCACCTCTTCTAAATATATCATAACATAAACCACCCTCACAAATCTGGGCCATACCTCTGAGAACATCCCTCCGACACACACATAGGCCACACATGACATCACATCACATCATATCCCACCCACACGCAACTGGTCACCACATTGCATCTCATTCCAAAGACACATCAGACAACACATCCTAAATCACCATGATGACACCTGGAACCACACATTATAACTCAAATTAATGAATCCTAGGGCCACACATCATAACATTCTTGAATACACCTTGGTCATTATCTCCTAGAATAGGAAGTAGGGAAGAGTCGGTGGCCAGCCATCCATCCTCCCATCAGGATGTTGGAAAAGACTCCCCCAGCGTGAATATGCCAGTGTCGAAATATAGTACACGACATTGGTGGAATGTGTATATAAATAAAAATGAAAATATAATGTGTGTATATATATATAAATTCACACAATCCGAACCTATGGGATTAAAATAAGATCAATAACCAACTCTCAAGGTCCCCCACATTCGCTACAAATACTAAATTCACAACCCCACAAAAAAAAAGAATTACATAGTTAGTTTTTAATCTATAGTTATTATTAGACTATTTTTCTATTTATCCATTGCCATCCTCTTCCACTAAAACATGAACATAAATTTATATTTCATCTCATTATTATCACCATCTATACCAACTAGGAACCTAAAACAAAACAAAAAACAATAAGAATCATTTTGAAACTGCAAAACAACCACAACCACCACTAGATATCATTGTAACCCCCTTACTCAACAATATCATACCCACTACCCCCCAAAAATCATGTCTCATCCCAAAAACACCACATATTATAAGATTTAAAATATGATCTTTTATTAAATTTCACTTCATTAATTTTGGGTGTGATCACACAAGCCATTAGAGATTGGGTAATTTAATTCATTAACCAACTATAAGTGATTATCCAATTACATATTATGTTTTTTTTCAGAAACCACACAAAATTAATTCTATATTTCACAAGATAAAATTGAAATCAATGACCACAAATAACCATGATTTTACATGGGTAACTTATCCCATACAATTAAAAACACCTAGAAATGATAGTGAAGTTGTAATATCACACATCACATTCCCCAACCCAATTATAATTAATTTAAAAAAATTATCTTCCTTGGTCTGAATTCAACCATCTCCATAATGATAAAAATTATGAACTCATCCCATATGATATACACAAAATAAATGAATGAAAATAATTCATGGAATAAAGAATCCATTCACCCACTTGTTGCACCAAAACTTAGGGGTTAGCATACTAGAGAAAACTACCTCTTTGACATTTAGAAGTCAAACCAACTGTAGGGATGATTCACCATTAGGATGAGTCACTTCCAAGATAAGTCACCCACAGGATGATTCAACATTGGGATGAGTCACCACTAGGATGATTTAACCCCAGGATTAGTCACTACCAAGATGTGTCGCATTCAGGTTGAGTCACCTTTAGGATGAGTCGCCACCACATTGACTCACCGCTAGGATGAGTCAGCACTAGGATGAGTCACCTCCATCATGATTAATTACCAAAATTATTCACTTCTATAAGGAGTCACTATGAGGATGAGTCCCCACCATGATAATTCACTATTGGATTATTGGATATTGGGAATGTTGAAATGAATCGCCATTGGAATGAGTCACATGTCCTAGAAACACGCTGTGTTACACCCAGACACCTCATTTATTAGGTTCTTTATAATGTAATAGTCTATATCGTTTTTTCTCTTACATTATGGTAACCTTTTTGTATTAGAACACGAATATTAATTTTACATAATTATTTTTTCATATTCAGTATCCATGATAAAGAATTGATAACAATAATGGGTTTTTATGTTTTATTTTACACGTAAAGCATGTATTATTAGTTAGATAGATTCATAAACTAATATCAACATGTATTAATAAAAAATTATGAACATTAAATATAGTAAAATCGTATGTTCTTTGACAAACCCGTGTAATAGTTAAATGAAATTTTATTTAAATATGGGTTATTTTGAATTTTTAGAAATATTTGAAATTATAATTATTTATTTTTAATGTTTTATATTTTAAATGGTTACCACATGACTAAAAGAAACCATGTTGATTAATCAAAAGTGGTGAGGAATATTCTATACATGATGGAAACAACATTACTATTTAGAATGAACTTGTGGAATATGATTGCACAGAGCATTATCATAGTAGTAACCAGGAAAATTACACTTATAAAAATGAAGGTATATGGATTATTGTTATGAATTAGAGTCCCAATTCAGTTGTAGTATATAGTTATTACACTATTGGGAAAACAATACTGTCTAATAATATATAGGGGGAGTTCTCTTTTATTACATATGCTTGTTTTACGCATTATTTGAAGAACTTTGATGGCTGACCATGTGATGTTTTAAAGAATGATTATAATTCAAGATGCATATTTGTTCATAGATTGGTACACTATTTGGAAAAACCATGCCAGATACCTAGAGTTATAATTTTTTAATGTACTCTTATACATCAGTTTATTTTCATTCTTATTGCCATCTTGCTCATCCTATTTTCAAATAGATGACTAATTTGGAGAGATCTAAAAGCTTATCATATTCATAATCCAAGTTTTGAACACCTTATTATTTGAATTTATAGTGGATATATGTAACACCCTAATATTTTATTAAATATTTTTTTCAAGTAAATTTATTTTATTTGATATCATGTGTTATACACAACATCGAGTCTGAATGAATTATGACACACTAATAAATGATTATTACTTAATATAATATTTATCTCTTATATATGTTATAGTAGTTGGTATAAATGTGGATTACTAAATTATGAATATATAGGGTTTACTCGTGAATATAAAAATAAATCTTTATAGGCCAATTATTCATATATCGTAATTATAATCCATTTGAAAATAAATGATCTTTTTTTATGAAAAACATTTTTATACATATAAACATGTTTTATTTAAATAAATAGAATAAACCATGTTTGATGAATTGTTTTAATGAAACATATATATTATATTCACTAAAATTATTTTACATTTATCTTATGTGTTTTTTTAGAATGATATAAAAATAAATCCAATGTTATTCTTAAAAATATATTTTTCTGAATTGCAGCTTTTGAAAATTTTTTATACTTATTTTAAAAATTAATTATTGAAACTCATAGAAAATGTATATGAAATAATGAAATTAATTTTTTAAATAATCATTTCAAAATAATATTGGGGTGTATTTTTGAAAATTATCTGAGAAGATAAATTTCTTGATTAATAGTGAAAAATAATGGGTGAAAATAATTTTGGAAAAATGTTTTCCATATATCGAATAAAAATAATTAATAATTTCTAAGAAGGTCCTATTAATTTTGGAAATTAATTAATAGTAAAAAAAATTAAATTTAATTACCAACTTTAATGATAAAACATGTTTATTATGGGTTAAAATAAAAATATAAGATGTTAAATGCCCTATAAACTGGTCTAAAATCCAATGGATGGTTATATTTTTAACATTATAAACCATATGGTTTGAAAATGGAAATTTTTATGGTTTTTTGGAATTTGAATAACTTGGGTACACATTATTATTTCCAAAACATATATGTGTGTCCTCAACTCCTCTTATAAAATGCCACCCCATATCCTATTCTCTTCACATTTTCAAAAACAATTAGTTTATAAAGTACATACCATAATGTATTCTATAATTCCCCCCATTATCTTGTAATTATTTTTGAGATAAAAAATACAGTCTAGGAAGGATTTAGGTTAATATTAAAGAGGTTTTATAAAGTGGTTATAATGTTTTTAACAATTCGTTATTGTTTTAATTTTTATACAAATTACATTAAATATTTTTTAATAATTATAAAATAATAACACCCTTATTTCTAAAATACAGATATGTTATTAAAATAGTTCAATAACCTATATTGATAACCACTTCTATAAAATGGGATATAAATTCAGCATTCATGAGTGTGGAGGACTACTACCTCCTGGTCCGATCTTTTTAATTTTCCATCACCACCTCTCAATTATGGAAATAATTATGGATTAAATATATCAATATGATTAGTTGATACTATTATACTTATATAATAATTATATCAAATATTTCTTCTTACACTAAATTTTGTGGGAATATGATACTTTTGTTTGTGTCTACTAGAGACTACAACCTCATAAAATGGTTTGATTCATTAACTATTTTCATGTAAGTTAATTAGTATGGGATTAAATAAAATATATTATATATATTAGATAAAATTATTCTTAAATTATAAGATACTAATATAATTTATTTCATTCAATACATTGATAAAATGGAAGCAACTTTTAGCTGTACGTATGACCTATCGTCTCCATAAATGGTTGATTTAATTTCGAATCAGTAATATTTATGGAAGAAATTAATTAAATAAATAAATAATATATAGGATATTTATATAAAAATTAATATTATGGAGATTATGGATCTATTATCATTTTAAGAGTTCTGTAAAAAAACAAAAAAAAACAGAAAAACAAAGTAGTTATTTCTAAAAACATGATTTTATCATATAATTTTTACAAAACAGATAATAAAGGGTCATAATAAAATAATATATGGTATTTTATATAAAATTATGGATCTGTAATAGGTTTATAATTAACATATATTTATTATAAATGTTTATCAAATTTGTATGAAGGAATTTGAGACACTAGTAAGGGGTTTTTCATATCACTTTTTAGATCTATAAGAAACATCCCATATTAACTGGTTACTTCATTCCTGTGGTGAATATACATACCATGAATGTAATTTATAATTCTTATCCTGAAAATTATTCATATTTACATATCCATTTTTTAGATATCTTTTTCATAGTGTTTATGGTTTATATGTTACCAAATCAGAAATGGATTGTTGTCTCAATTTTCCAATTTTCAAACATATGTTATATTATGAACCTACCTTGGTTTTATGGGGTATATTCTACCCATTTGACATGAAATATAATAAATATAAATCTATTAATTATGTATGGTGTTTCAATTTAGTTTCTATTTTAATGGGGATTATGATTCCAAAGGTACCAAAGTAGTAAGGGTTTGATCTTATAATCTCACTGGTCATCATGATTATTCTCTATATGATAAAATATTATGATATATATCACATGAAAATAATGAATTGTCATCCCCTATGGTTATTTCATGATAATACACGATTTTCCTTCTTTTACAGTCTTTATTTAATCAGTATTCAAAATTTATATTTTTAATGTAAACTTACATTATTTCAGTCTTTGGTCAAAAAACCATTTTTCATTCATATCATTTTTTTCTTAAAATTCATAATTTTTTTTATAATTATAAAAATGATTTATTAAGACATTATTAATCAGGTTTTTTATTTTATTTTTTAAAATAATCTTCTTATCATATAAAAAACTATTTTTATATGTCTTTTACTGAAAATATAAATGGAATATTTTTTAACATGTATGGAATGGATATATTTTGTAACTATCATGACCATTATTTTACTTTTTTCTTCCATTATAAATTTATATTTTTAATTTCAATGAATTTTATTTTAATTTTTTTAATGTCCTAAATTTTTTTTTGTGGAAAGGCTATTTTCCTCTAGAAACATGCTATTTGATTTTTCATTCAAAATAATTTTCCATATAAGATGAAATCATTTGATGTTTATTAATCCTTATTGGGTATATTCTTCAATTATACCATGATTTTAATTTCTCTATATGGATTGTGTTTATGATGAAAATATTTTTATTAAACCTATATCTATTCCAAGGATTATACCATATGAATTTTTTTTATGAAATCAACTTCTTTTCCCACAGTTATAAATTAATGAAATAATGGAATGAATATGAAAACTATTTATTTACATAGGTTATGTTAAAATGATATGCTTATGAATACAATTTATTTTCATGGGATTCTATATGATTAATGTTGTATGACCTCATGGAACACATATGTATGAATTCCATTACTTGGAAGGCCAGAACTGTATCTCCCTCCAATGCATTAAGTACATAATGTGGTCTCATAAGATAAAAGAGACTATAATTGGTTGTGAACCTTGTTCATTAAGGTAATTTTTCCACTCTGAATGTATTGGGAGTGAACCATGAAGACTATGATTTTTTAGTGAGAGAACCCTTTCATCTTTGATAGTTATATTCATCATCCATGAATATAATGTAATGATTCACTATGCGTGTATATATATATCATAAATCTATATATTATTCCAATATTATTATTTCATGGATCATTTTATCATATATAATTTTTTTATATCATAATGGATGCTGGGATTTATTCCATGAATCATTTTTATAAACTATGATATATATTGTGTGGTTTCCAAATGATATTTTCTTATCCAAATATCTATATGATCATGTTATTATTATGAGATATTTTATATTTCCCTTGATTACCCTTATTAAACATCTAAGAACACACTTTCTTATTTTTAGTTTCCACAGGATAAGATGATAGGTATTACATGTGATATGACAAAAAATGGTTCTAGTAATTTAGAACTACAAGGATGATGATTTATAACTCTTATGAACATGATGTTTATTTTTTTCATTTTTTCCAATGTAACTATTCATTTAAAATCATTAGGTGTGTTTTTTTGTTTTTTAATGAATATATATATACAAAAATATTTAAAATCTATTTATGTTAAGTTTGGTTATCTATATCTTCTATCAATGGGTAGGGTTAGTCAACCTTTTGAAACGTGGGTTTTGAAAAAATTACTGATATATACAGGGGCATATATGATGATATATCTTTGGATATTCTTAAGGATGTGTCCATGGTTTATTTAATGTATATATTAATTTACTAGTATATTGGTAGAGTATAGTGTGAGTGGTTTCTATGAATTTAAATTTATTTTTGGATACTAAATATGTATTTGTCTCCCAACAAGAGATACCTGGTAGAAATAACAGTGATATGGAAGCATTAATATGGACTTAATCATCACATGATTCTTGATAACAGGCCTTTATTCACACCATGTTGGAAACTAATAGGGAATATGATTTTTGTGTTTAAAAACACATAATGAACCGTCACTAATGATTTGAATAATGACCATAAAATTCCTAGGCTAATCCTAAGGTGTCATAGATTAAAAAGGATGTGTGGTGATTTAACCATACAATATGTTGGTTTCCATCATTTTTTAGTTCCCGTATATTATTATAGTTTATTAACCAATGTAGTCTGGCTTTATTCAATATAATCAATCAAAATTATTTGCGATTAAATTGAAGTTGAAATATATTTTACTAATAACCATAAAAATGGAGGGATTTTGGGAGTTATGGATATTGTTATTATTAAAAATGTGTTAGAATGATATACAATTTAAAAAATCCACCTTAACAAACTCTCTAACTTCAAAAATAAGAGATAAATGACAATTATTGAATTTTTGGGGGGTGGAAATCATTATGGAAATAATATTCAGTTTACTATATAATGAGAATATAGGAATAACAGTATAAGAAATTCCTCAAAGGAATTATAATATTTTTTATGTGTGGAGAAGGACATGAATTATGAAATTTATGTGGGAGAATGAAATTTTTAGTTAATGTATTGGACATTAATAATGTTCAAACAAATTTATTAATATTAAATGAATATTTTGAATGTGGGAATTTTGAGAATTTTGTAAATCGATGTCATAGGGGGAAATATCACAAGGAGAATTAGAAGGGTTTTGTAATTAAAAAATTTTCTGATGATGATGAAGAGAGTATGACTGGCGTTTAAAAGGTATGGTACATTCACACAAAATTTTTTCTTTTTCTATATTTAATGAAATAATAATGATTAAATTAATGTTGAAGAATTTTAAGAAGAGAATCATAATTCATTTTATTGGAAAGATGTTTTAAGGAATAAGATGAAGAGTCCTAGTTTATGGTTTGATAATGAACTATAATTATTGAAGTGCTTATGTATTGGAATTCGTTAATTGTTACATTTGAATCATAAAATATATAAGGAATAATCAATATATGTTTTTTAAGGATTTATATGAACAAGTTGACTAGAAATGATGGCTAATAAAATGATTTAATTGAAAAGTGGTACTCTATAAATATTGATTGATAAATGGAAAATAAAACCTAAGTTATTTCTAATGAGTATGTAATGATTCCTGGAAAAAGAGATGATGGATATAAATAAAATAAATTTTATTCTTTTAAATACCTTTAAATTGAATAATGATTTTTGGATAATCTGGTTTATATTTCCCTTAATAAAGTATACAACATTATTGGATTTATGGAATATATAAAATAATTTATGGTTTTATTCAAATAATTAGTATATATGTATATTTTTATGTTTGGTTTACAATAATTCTAGTTATAACAATTATTATAGAGAATATATGTCCAAGGTATTCTCATATTTTTATTCTAAAAATTTATATCTACATAATGAAATTTTTGTGATTACTGTTATGTTTATTTTGTCAAATTTTTACTTTATTTTTGAAATTTTCATTTCAGAAGGATCATGAGGTCAACCATTAAAGGAATGGATTAATTTTCACATTGTATTTTATTAGATAAAAATTTCTTACAATTAGTTTGGTAATAATTAAAATATATTTATGGTATGAGTTATCATACCGTAATAGATTTTATGATCCCCTACTACTTCAGGGAAAAAAATTCTATTTCATAAAGTAAGATATGATTTTGAATTTGATCCAAGCACAACCAAAGAATGTGATTGTTCTTATGAAATGTAATAACATCATGCATGAATATATTCTCATGAAAATAACCCAATATTGGGAATATAATCTTGAAATAAAATTATTGTCATATTTTAATTATATTAGACGATATCCACATCCTTTTTGAATTCTATTTGATTTAGGGTTTTTTTGTTTTTGATTTTATCATGACCATTAAAATTATTATGATCAATTATATCTATTACTCTCTATCATTATTTTAATCATTATGATTTTATTCCATGTGAAATAATCACTTCCCATATATTTTCTCCTATTAAGAAACCTAGTATTTTTTAGTTGAGATATCATTCAAACATCCATTTCCCCTATTCAAATGGAAGTATTATTAAAACTTTTGAAGTTGTTGGTATCCCAACAAGGTATTTTTGAATATTAAACAAATGATTTCATAGAATAAGTTCAAGATTAGAGGAAACAATTTATATATGGTAGTATATTATAATACCCTGAGATTTTATTAAATAAATTTTATAAAAAAATAATTTCTTTGATTGCATGGGATATATACAACATTGAGTCTTAATTGAACGTGTCACACTAAAAATTATTATTATTTAATATGTTAGTTCTTTTCTAACCATTCAAAGCAAATGTATGTATATGATTAACTAAATTATTATGATATATGGCATATACATGAATATAAAATTAATTCTTTGATGAATAAATATTTACAAAATAAAATAAAAAACTATTTTTAGATAAGGGAAATATTTTTTTGAAAATTGTTTTTATACAAAAAAAATTTACACAAAAAATTTAAAAAATTATGAATTGTTTTAATTATTTTTATTTTATATATTCAATTAAATTTTAAAACATTCATATTTTTTTTCTACACATGAGATAAGAATAAATCAAATTTTATGCTTAGAACAATATTTTCCCAAAAGGAAGATTTATTATATTTTTTACACTTATTTTTAAAATTAATTTTCAAAACATTTTGAAAAATTATTTTCAAAAAATTGAAACTAATTTTTGTGAACAATAATTTCAAAATTAACATAGGGTTACTTTTTGATAATTTTCTAATACAGTATACATTCTGACGATTTGTTAAATATAATTATATTTATAAGAATTTTATTTCTTAAAATATTTTAAAAATATAAAAATTGTTTAAAATGGGTATAAAAATAATTTAATTTATATATATTAGTTCAATTAATTTTATTATAATCAATATTATATTGATTTATCAGAAAAACTATTAATATTTTGAATCATTTCTCTTTAGAAACCCCTTTTTCATTATATCTATGAGATTAAATTTAAATTAAATTTTGGAATTTATGTGAATGGGTAATGGAAAAAATGTTTCCAAACTAAGAATTATCATCATTTATTTAATATTTTATGGTAATTTTAATTTCTTTTACCAAAAATAATAGTGAAAATATTAAAAAATAATTACCATGATAATGGTTGAAACTGGTTTTCAGTCAGTCCTCTCCCTATCATATGAAGGGCCACCCATATCCTATCATATTTACTATTAAAAATTAATTTAGTTCATATAATAATTAGCTAAATTCAGTACTTACTTACCTATCTATATCCCAGTTTCCTTTTTAGGATCATAAAAAAAATCAATGAAGAATTTTGATTATTCCTAAAGAGGTCGTCCAAAGAAGATGTAAAGTTTTCAACTATGCATTATTATTTTAGTTCTTCTCAGAACACCCTTAAATACTTTACAACTATGTGAAAATAAAAACCCAATATATACTAGATATTTATATGTTTTTATGTTAATTAAATAACCTATATTAATCTACACATCTATAAAATGGGGTACAAAATCATCATTTGTGTTTATGACAGACTACCATCTCATGAACAGATGTTATTCAATTTCCATCAAGCTAGATCAAGAATAGATTTAATGATGGACTAGATATCTATATATGATATTTATTATATTATTATATAGTTTAACTTATTATATTTCATAATCCTTCTTAATTTTCATTATGTGGGAATATGATAATGTCACTCTTGTGTATTGCATACAACAGCCTTTTGATATGATATGATTCGTTCACGCCTTACATGGATGATAATAAGGTTATTTTTAATTAATAAATTTGTTATTAAAATGAAAAAAAAATTATAATTTAATTATAATATACTATTTTCATTTCATTATTTCAATACCTCAATGAAATTGAAACAACATTCATAAATATTTATAGCCTACCATATCAATTAACTAAGCATTGCAATATCAATCTCTATATTTTATTGACTATCTAAATACATGAATATTAAATATGTAATATATTTATAATGTTTTTAAATTTTAGATATGATGTAATGGTGATCAATGAAAAATGATCAAAAATAGAAAATTGAAACCTACATGAAAAACTAATCAGTTATTTCCCGAAATGTCAATTTAACCTACAATAGTTAATTAACAAGTAAAAAAGTCAATCAATGAATAATATATAATATTATATATATATATATATATATGTATTCTTATTTAATATATATATATAATTAAATTAAATTTATTATATAGGATTTTTAAATTTTTATGAAGGATGTTGGACTTATAGTAAGGGATTTTCGCCTATCATTTTACTTATATGTGACACATGCAATATTCATCGTTAATTTATTTTTTTACGGTGTATGTATGAACCACAAATTTATTTTGCGATACTTATCATGAAAATTTTTGGTATTTAAATATCCATTATTTGATCTCCCTTTCAAGGGGTTTATGATTCAAATGTTACCAAATTGGTAAAGGATTTATAGAGACATGAACCATGAAAGCCCAAAGATAGTGTCTACTACCATTACATTTTCATGATTATAAGGAATCAAATCCCTGAGGACTAAATAGTTTAGTGGTATTCTTCATCTATATACATAAATTATACTTGTATTAATTTTGAATACACACATTTAAACATAATTTTTTCAATAATAAAATTATTCCATCTAGCATACCATTTCATATCTTCCATAGTACACTTAATGGATTCTTTGGGAAAGTAAAAAAAGGGGAGTTTAAATGCTCAGTAATAGATTGTTATAGAGGAGTAAATAATGATTCAATGAGAATAGTAAAAATGGAATGATTAATAACTAAACACATATTACATGTAATCAGTAAACTAAATTTACAAAAAATATGGAATGGTGATAACTAAAAAAACATTACATTATAATAATTAAATATAGAATAATTAATATGGTAGGGAAAATAACTAAAAAAATATTTAATCATTTAACTATGAAATAAATGCATCCATAGATAATTTCAATGAAAATTTATCATATATATAAATAAATGATTCGAAATGAAGGAAATGTGTAATGATTGGATTTCATGTTTCTTAGGTCCATGGTACCATTATTATTGAGTCTATGGAATAGATGGTTTGTAACATACTAGTAAAATCCCATTATTTTAGACTATAAAACCTATTTCATCACGGACACTACTGACGCATCGAGAGGATATCAATAACCTGTCTCCACACATATAGTACCTATCCAAAGAATTTATAATATATTAAATAATAGATTAAATTCATAAAAAATGCACCTAATCACATATATAAAATGAGAAAAATATTATTATATATCAATATTTCCACAATTAATCAAATAATAGTTATGTAAAACTATATTCTAAAATGGTATACAATTTTGGGAATAATCAAATCCATGATAAATAATATGGATATTTATAGGAAAATTTCATGTCTAATTATCACAAGATATTTAAATAATTCAAGGGGTCTAGGAAATTAATTAAGGAAGTTAATTTCGATCCTATCATTTTCCAAACTAGTCATAAAAGATCTAGTGGAATAATATTGATGGTATCGATAAAAAACCCCAATTGAATTAAGGATAATGTTTTTTCATCATTGATGAATAGAAATTAAATCAAAATATCCAACGAGAATATTTTTTCGGAAAAATATCTTTCTAATATTGATTTTTTTTTCAAAATACATTTATCTAAAAATTTATTTTAAAAATTTATTAAAAAATTAACTGTTGTATCTTGAATGGAAGGTTTGGAAGAAATAACAGTGGATAAAACCTCACATTTTGTAAACGGTAATAAGAACACTCCTTTTTATGGTAAAAATGTTATAAAAGTTCTTTGTCCCGAAAGTAACAAGAATATTCTTCTGAAAAAAAAATTTATATGAAAAATAGTGAAATAATTTATTTAATAATTCATTTTTTAAATATTGAAAAAAAATTTGAAAAAAAATTAGAAAACAAGGTTTTTAGAAGAAACCATGTTCTTCGAATACATATAGAAATAATTTTGGGTTTCTAAAAAACATTTTCTAAATCATTTTGAGTACCGATGACTTGAAATATTGTACAATTACATGGAAAATGGCATGAAAAAGAGTGGAATAATATTAAAGGGTTTATTAAAAAATGAACAAATAATTTCCTCTAATTAAAATTAATCTGTAAAAAATCCTGAACAAAATGACATTAAGAATAATACCTTAAAAGAGAATAACATTGAAGTGGGAATAAATTAAATAATAGAATAGGTGAGTCAATTTTAAAAAAAATAAATTATGTGGAAATAAAACATTAGATATAAAAAATTTATTACACACATAATCTAAGAATATTAACGATAATGTTGAGGTGATATAACCCAATGAAACTGTATCTGGTTATGAAATAATGTATCACCGGATAACATTAAAATGCACTTAGAATAAATAATACATTTTGGAACTAAAGATATCTTAAAAAATGAATGAATCATGATATTACAAGTCATGTGGAATTATTTAATCCCCATTTTTGAAATATGGTTCAATCTAATATAGTATTTCTCAAAAAATGAAATTTGAGATGAAGTCCCTTGCAATTGTGGTAACATTGGAATTAAAAACCATAAAAATATTAGTAAAAAATGAATCATATAAATACAATAAAGAAAACATAATTAATGATATAATATTTAAAAAATTATAGTATACATACCAAATATAATAAGTTTGTTTGGAATATGACATTCATCTTACAGCTGTAAAAAGTGAGATGGAAATACCTAACCTTGTATTTACTTTTAAGTGAACATCATTTATCCTCATGTATAATTGTTTGAATCATTTAATTAGCCTATAATATAACCATAGTCATATTTATAATATCATATGTTAACTTCTTATAATACCTTATCCCTCGTTCTTCAATAGACTTACATTATTTACACTATTTAGGATGTTAATTGACTAGTTTTTTGAGAATGTTTTGACTTGTTACATGTTATTCTTCTTACATAGATCATTATTTATTATCCTACAAAATGTAAACAATTATATAATTATATATATATATATATATTCAGTATATTTGTATTTAGAATAATCTTTAATATTTGTTGATATGATATTAAATGCATCATTCAAGGAGACAGTAGGTCATATCTACTCATGAATGCTACATCCATTTATTTTTCATATTTGAAATGATTGAGAGGTAAATGATATATATTTATATTATAATTCCAGTGTCATATTTTTTTAAAAATTTTAAAATACATTTATTGAAAAAATCTTTAATACTTTATATGTATATCAGGAATGAATCGTATCGCATTGAGGAAGATATAATCCCCACATCCACAAATGATGTTATCATATTTACAATAAAAGAACAAATTATAGTATGCGTTATATCACAATTAAAAAAGTATTATGAATTCATATATAACAAATCTAAAATATATAAATAGTTTTCCCATCATAATTTTCAACCATGAGTGGTGGTGAAGAAAAAATGATCGATATCATTTTGTGAGGCACTAGTTCTCTATATATGCAAATGGAAAGTTTGTTACCCATTTTATTGAAGTATTTAGTGGTGTATATATGGAACTTCACAAAAAAATCTCCAAATATTTAAAATATTTTTTATTATAAATCATGATATAAAAATAAATGCATTTTTGGATAGGTAAATGAAACAACTTTATCATTGAAAAAGGTTACATCATTTTCAGGTTACTTATTTTAGTTTATACCAAAAGTCATCCTTGGTTTTCTTTACAACCATTTTTATGCTTATAGGATTATATGAGGTTTTTTGGTATGTTATTTGGTTGGGTTTTGGATGAATAAATTGGGTTTAATGGTTTAAATAAGTGGGATGGTGAGTGACTTTTTATAGTGGATGAAGAATTGAATTATTGTATGTTTTTGAAAAGGGAATTCCAACGACGTTTTTCCCTTGTCATGTGGCTCCAATGGTGGTCTCATGTATAGAAAAATGAATATAGGGATTAAATATGTATAGATAATGTCTTTTCCAAATGTTTCTCGGCCATTGTGGTTGTTATATTTAAGGCACAATCATTCGTTATGCTATTTTTCTCTTAATCACTTTAAATAATATTAATCAATTTCACTAATATATTTTGTAAAAAATACTTTTGAAAATATTATATTTTATGAATAATTATGATTAAAATTATTTACTCTATTTTTAAAAATTATTATCAAAATAGGGTAATAAATTAATTTAAATTTAATCATGTAGATAGGATGACAATACGTGTTTTAAAAGTAAAAATCCTCAAAATATTGATATGTTTTTATATCAAATTTCATAGTGAAATTTATTAAAATGAACTAAATTGGATTAATATATGTATAATTGATAAAAAACATTCTTTAAACCCAATAAAAAACATAATTTATTTTTATAAATAAATTAGTTGAAAATCAGTTTTCAATAAAAATACATTATTTTTTAATATTCACAAATATATGAAAAATTTAAGAAAAATTTAAAAACATTACTATATCCTATTATTTATATTATGAATTATTATTTTTTGTTTATTTTTACATAAAAAGTTTTCATAATTTCTAAAATATATATTTAAAATATGTTCTCCATTAAAACGCTGTAAAATTAAAAATTTTAGAAAAATACAATTTTTAAGCATAAAACATGATTTATTCGTATATTATACTTATAAAAAATTTTGAAAAATATTTGAAACATTTTATTGAATATATAATCTATATATTTAATTAATATCAATAAATAATATTAATTAATTTAATTAACTAGTATAATACATCTTCATAATCCTAAAAACTGTTCCTTCATATTCAATTGGTTTGTTATATTAAATTCTAATTATTTGGTAAACTAAGAATTCCATATATATATTTATAAAACATATATTTTAATAATATATATAATAATATTCTTAATCATTAATTTAATAACTATTTAGTATCACAATATACTAAATAATAATGGTTTAATAATATATTATTATTTTGTAAAACACTGTCTTACGTGCAACACAAGTTATCAAAGAAAGTCTTGGTTGCATGTGATGCGATATAACTCTATACTACATACCTTGAATGATTTATTATATATTAATATTACTCAAAATATTAACTATTCCATAATGTCTTGAGTTGTAAAATTCTCGGTTTGTCCTGCGTGTTATAAATGCTACAAAATAAAGTTACTATTTAGGAATTTTTGTGGTGTTACAGTATTTTTGTCTCAATTTTCTATCTTTGAGATATATTTTATTTTATCCAAAAATATTCATTTATGAGGTATATATACTTTATATATGATGTTTTATATCATGTAGATCCTTCTATAAATGAAATATATTGATTCATTTGATTTTTGGCTTAAATGGGGATCCTGAGAAAAATGTAACCAAATTGATAAGTTTTTGATTTTACAATCCCCCAGTTTATCAAGATTATTTATTATTATTATTTTTGTGAGGAGATAATAAGATAAATCTCACAATAAACTCGTGAAATTTATTAATCTCTAGTAATGGAATGAACATACATATTTTCGGTTCATTCTCCTCTATTTTTTTAATTAATATTAAAAAAATTATGATTTTAAAGATAACATATTATAATTATATTTTTGGAAGAAAAACCATTTCTCTTTCATATAATTCTTTTTTAAAATTGATTTTAAAATATGGTTTTAACATTCTATAATGGATTTTTTAATGATATATTTACCCATGTTTCACATTTACATTGTGTTTTCAAAGAATCTTCATGACTACTTAGAAAAAAACAAATGTTTCTATTTTACAAAAAATAGGAATGGAATAACTGATTCAATGTGTATGATAAGGATAAAATTTCCCACATTCATGAAAATTATTTTCAATGAATATTATTTATTATGTTTTTGTGTTTATTTTTAATGAATATAATTTTGAAAATGTATTATGCATTAAAAAGAGTTCTTCAAAGTGGAAGGGCTATATTACTCATGAAATGATCCCAATGTTTTTTCATTCCAAGTCATATACCATTTTAGATGACACCCTTTTATGTTACCTAATATTTTCTAGATATACAATCAAATTTATCTATCATTATTCTTTCTTTGTATGGATTATGTTTATGATGAGAATATATATATGAATATTGTTTATCTTGCATAGGGTACACATTAATAAAAGATTTGTGAAACGTTCTTATTTTTTCCATAAGATATTTCTCTGATAATATATTTATGTGACTATGAGACTTATTTAATTTCAATAGTTTATATTTTGATGAAATTTTTATGAAATCCATTAATCTTTGTGGTTCTAATATAATAAATGTTTTATGAAATTATAGAATACCTATGTATGATTTTAATTATATTATGGTTAGGAACTATATCTCATTCCAATTGATTGGGTTATTATTGATATATCCTGAGATAAACATTATGGGAGTGGAGAGTAAATCCAGTTAAGTAAATAAAATTTTCAACCATGATAGTATTGGTAGTGAACCTTACCTATAATGATGGTTTATGAAGTTAACTCATTCCACTAAGATAGTTTGGGAAATGATCCATGACTACTAGGGGAATTATTCTTTATGGTTATTTGTAAGACATATCTATATATTATGTTAAAGTTATTCTCTTATGGATAATGTTCTTTCATTTCATTCTGACCATTGTCTTATCAGCTTCCATGATTTATTACTTGAATCGTTTATGATAATATGAAATGTTGGGTATTATTTTCAAAGTTTATTCTAATTTCTCCATACCCTCATAATAATATAATTATTATATGATCACTGATATCCCACTTGTTTACACATGATTAGAATTTATTCTCACCTTTATTATGTTTTTTTTCAATGTTATGATCATTTATATTATATGTGATATATTTATGAAGGGAACTACTGATGATAAATTTAGTAGGGGATTATATATAACTCTTATGAACCAGTTGTATATACTTCCATATTTCTAAAAGAACTATACATTTTTTAACCTCAGGATTTTTCTGTGTATTTTAATTATTATTAATCAAATATGATGGAATATTTAGGTATTACATGTTGGGGTGTCAATAATATTGAAGGTAAATACATATTTACACTTCATTCTTCTAATATTCACATTCATTATTCATTTTCCTCAGGTTTTACTCTTTTTTAAAAATCTCTTATGGTTGTGGGAATCTAACATAGGGTATGATATGGCTATGTATTTATAATTCAAATATTTATGTATTGTTTAGGCCATATTCATCTATTTTTCTGGATTTCAACATAGAAGGAGGATTGAATCTATTTAATTTATACTCATGTTTTATGATGTCCATGTACATGAATCGTAATGTGATCCTTTAGTTTTTCTAAATTTATTTCCTATCAAGTTATACCAATAAGTCATAACCTTGAAGGGAGTATGAAATGTTTTCAATATTTATTATAATGGTATTTTCGTGGGTTTTAAGCAATAAATTTCTTGAATGGTTGTTTATATTTCAAGGCGTGATAATTAAAAAGTGGATACTTTGAAAAAATTAATACAAATTTTGTTTTTGTTAGTATTTTGTTTTTCAAGGAGTGTGATTGAATTTTTAAAAGGCTTGTTTTCAATAAAAATGGTGTTCTGATCTTTAATAAATATATAATGTATAAAAACAACATTTATGTAGAGTTATTCTAAATCAAAAGTTGTGTTTGATTTATTTAAAATCATTTTTGAGTTGCATGGAATGGTTTTTAATGTTTATGTGTTGATCATTTCTTTTTTCAATTGGATTGACGTTTTATTAAATATATTTATCCACACATAATTGTTAATGGATGGTTTTTATAAAAAGGGATTCCAAGTGTGTTTTATTATCTACACTGACTCCATAAACTAAAGGATTAATGACCCAATAATTTATAAATCAAATTCTAAATATTAGTTAACTTAATTTCTTAATATATAATATGTTTATAGAAAACACAAGAACATATTTTTGAATACATCAAGGGATTTAGTGTATTTGAAATTGTCATCAATTTTTTGAGAGTATTAAAATGTCAATGATATCAAATCAGGATGATTGTAGAGCTCGTTAGTATGTTATTAACTTGTGTCTTTGGTCATTGGAAGTGTCCCGATTATTACAATGTAAGATATGTTAAAAGTTTTTTTAGTGTTTGGATTTCAAATAAAGTGATGAGCAGAGGGTATGGTGGTTTTGGTAAACATTAATACTATTTTTTTTGGGTTTTATGGGAATATTTTTAATTTTATATTATATGTCAAATTTGGTGTGGATTTCATAAGGAATGTTACATGAAAACAATTATCCATTAATTAATCGACTCTAGATAACTCAAACCCTGCCATATGTGGTACCCAAGAGAGTAAACATTGGCCAGGAAGAGTAGGATTGGAGTCTAATAATGGTGGCATTGTGGTTGAAGAATCACACCCACATGAGGCCGAAGGTAGGGTGGCTCTGTTTTGCGGGGTATAACGATAGCGGGCGGGAGTCCTATAATATGGTTGTTTCAAGTGGTGATAGGATTTATCGGTAACCATTTATAGATAATTTATGTGGTATTGTGTATAATAAAGGATCCATGATAATTATATAGTTTGATTTTTGGATATTATTAAATTAATCAAGTCAATCTAATCATTTGGTAAAATTATCAATCAAATATGATCATTTCACTGAGTTTCTCAACTATTCAACTGCCTGATCATAACATATGGGCTTTCGTTTTGTTTGTTGTGTTGTATTATCCAAAAATCTTGATTGAGAATCTTTTACTCATTGAAACTCCATTACAATATATCACAAAAATTGAAAATAGTCTTTTTTATCATCATATTAGTGTTATAGAAATTTAATGATGATCAAGATTACCTAAGGATATTTTCTGGGGGAAAAAATATCAACACTATGATTTTTAGAATGTGTAAAATATAAGATATCAGTGAAGGTAATTCTTTCCGATGACAGTATGTTTTTTCTCTATCATTCTCAATGGTTCAAGAACAGACTTTGATGCCAATAAATACCTGGGGGAAGGTTCATTTAATGACATCCAAATTTTAGAGGATCTTATTTCTAGTCAAATGGAGTTCAGTTAATCTGTCTGGTTTATGAAGGGATGTACCATGCGCATTTTGATTTCCTAAAGGGGAATTAATACCATGATAAATCTATATAGGTTTATCACACATGTTTTATTCATGAAGAAATTGTTTCGATTAAGAAATTAAGGTAGCATATTTTGTGTCTCCTAACATTCTTAAAGATTATAGAAAACTTGTGCATAATAGAAATTGACTCTCACTATTGAAATAATTCTTTGAGTTTCCATATAAAAATGTATACATACACTACATCTTGTGAAGAATGTCTTGTGAACATAAAAACTATACACATTCAGGATTTTTCATGCAATAGGAATATCTTACAATAATTTTTCATTTTTTCTCGTGAATGAGTATACACCTCATATTATGTATTTTTTTTGTTTGATGGAATTGTGTCCATGAGAAAGACCAAAGGTATAGTAAATATGTATATACTTTATATCCTTTCATGAAAAGAATAAGTGAATCATAAGAATTAAATTTTGTGTGTTCGTATATATTGTGAAACAGGGTAGAATTAAGGAATAAAGAACATTCACATGCATGAAAATTATTCATAGAACAAAGGTTGGGTTAATATTTTACGATTATTCAGTGTGTTCGCAGTGAGTATATATGGAGATAAATAATGTCGATGAATTATGACTGATCAAAATGGATAGTGAATATGAGGAAGGATCTATTTAAAAAAATTAAATGTATTTAATAATACTCATATGTGGGTAGTATTTTGAGACTGAATCTGGGGAAGAATTTCTATCTTTGTTCAAAATATTTATTTTTTAGAGTTTTCAATGTTTACTGAGGTTATGTATTTATGAGAATAATGAATTATAAACTGAGAATTTTATAATTGAGGAAGCTGATCATCTATAGGTGTTCATTATTGAATGAGAAAGAATCGCATCAGTTCTATGATTCTAGATTTGTACACAAACTATTTTGATCCTAAAAGCACGTAGTGGATTTTATAATATTATTATATTAGTTGATCAAATCTTGTGTGACTCAAGATTTTGATGTAGTCAATGGGACTTTTATGTAGTGGAATTCTCTAGTGGGACTCTAGAGCAGGCTAGTGGGATATAGGTAACACTATGGGATGAAAAATAAAGGTTCTCTTATTAAAATTAGGAGTAACTAGATTAGTTATAAATTTGTGTTCTCCTATGTAACTCTAGAGAAAAACATTGTAGGGATCAATGAGGAATGTAATAGTACTTTGTATTTTGAAACAATCTATATCTAGTGTAAAATATGTAACTAGGGGAGATAAAAAGTTGGAGCAAGGATGTAGGACTTGATACCAAACCAGGTAAAAATATTGTGCAATGTGTTTAATTTGCCTTCTTTTTTTTGTATAGGATACACTCAACCTAACTGGTGATTGAGTTTCAGAGGGGTTTGATATAATAATATATATTAGTAAAAACAAGCCGCACTTGATTTACCAACCTTTCAGTGTCGCTACATGATCCATTGGAAGCTAAATATAGTATCGAAGCCTCTATCACATTTGAATGGATATAATATACTTGTCTTGTTTTTTTCTCAGAAACATATGATGTAAACATTTTAGTTCGAATAAGATTCATAAGATCATTATATGTAAATAACTATATCTTATTCAGATGTTAGAAATTATGATGTTTCATTCTTGATTCAAAATAATAGGAAGAAAATATTTGAAAGTAATCTGAATAGTAGTTCAAAGATAATGGAAAATAAACCACTAGCTAAAGTCACTCAGAATGTAATTTTATTTTTGAAATATTTTGGTTTTATTTTTGACAAGGAATGACCAAGATGTGATGATAATATGATCTATTATGAAATAAAAAATCATCTAAAGGACCTTCCCAAAGAAGTGGTAAAATTTATGATCAATGAATCTAAGGTACATCGGGTTAAAAAATTATAGTTATAAGAAGAATCTAATTCTATGGTTGACGCATTGAATAAAAATGATGGAATAACCATCACTCTTACAAAATATGTGATAGAAAACTATAAAACAATATCTATTTACAATGAAATATATGTTGAATCTATTGATGAATTGTAAAGTAATCTATGTGAGTAAGGTGTTTTTGAAAATTTGGTCATATAAGTCATCAATGCGCTTGAAAATATTCATATTACATCTATGAATGTTATAATTTTCAAACATAATGGTAGTGAAAAATGAATCAAGGTGCTAAAAAATTTATTACTAAAGTAAAATTTGTTGCATAAATATGAGATTTAGAAAATTATCATTCAGTGGAAAAAATGATGAAATCCATTAAAGATGATAAGATTTCTCTTAACTTAATGTATCCTAAACTAGAAGTAAAATTGAACAATATTAAATCAACAAATGCTGAGACGTCACTATTTTCTAAAGAAATAATTATTGTGAAGGATTCTTCTAATAATATTTATATATCTAGAATGACTTAATCTAGTGACAATAAGAACATGAGATTATAAAAGGATGTATCTACTACCGAATCACTAAATAAATTAACCCTTCTTCCTAATAAATTTGTGTGTACTAATTATGATTAGATTACTACATTAGATTCAACATTAAATTTTGGAAAAACATGGGTCAAGATATGTTCTTGTTCCCCAAATTAAAAATAGATGAAGTAATGTGCTACCTGAAAGAAGCCAAATGTCAAAGATAAACAAAATGTTTTATAGGAAAAGAAATCAAGATTTGTTACATATTTTTTGTGTAGTTCTAAATCTAGACATCACACAATAATTTATTTTCATAACATTTTATTGTATAAAAATTATACAACATATGAATTTATGGGATGAAAAGATGAAGAGAAGTAGAAACCTGAACAAAATAATCTTAATTCACAAATAGAGAATCAATTCATCAATCATATATGTGACACGACTGGAAACTTATCCATTTATTAAAAATAATTTTTTATATGTAATGATAAGTATTTTTAACCACAAATCATGAAAAAAAAATATATTTATTTTACTACAAGACCACAACTGAAAGTAAATTAGGTAAGATATTAATATGACTTTCCAGGAATGGGTTGCGGAAAAACGAATAATGTTGTAAAAAAAAATCTACCTAGAATTTTGTGAATAATTATGTGATGAGTGCCTCACCAAAGAAATTATTTTTCTACTCCGGTAGGAAAGGTCACATAGTAGAACATTTTGAATTCACCATGAACATTGATACTAAAGGAAGAAATTATGAATCAATGAAACGGTCAAATCTAGAATGGGAAAAACATGATTGATTTAGTGAAAGGCATCCCAGATGAATAATATGTAATGTTTCCAAATAGAGGTAACTATATGATGTATAATGTTTTGAGTGAAATGTGAAATGTGTAGAGAAATTTAGGTAAAAAATGGTTGACATGGTTTAATATAAAAGTATAATTATTTAACAAGAAATGGAATGAATCTATGACTTCAATTATTTTGAAAAATAGGTCTACATATAATGTGAAGACTACCCATTTTCCTAAGGAATGCTTGATCATTTGGATAGAACAATTGAAAGAAGTAAGAAAACTGGAACAAGAAAAGAAAACTAAAATTATTGTGTTGTCAAACGTGAAGAATACTTCTTCATCTATTAATATTTATGGGTTGAGAAGTAACTCTCATCCATGTCTTTCTAACTAAGGATCTTTTAAGAACCACCTTATTCCAATAAAAATTTTGTCTTTTTTCATGTGTGGAATTAAAGGGAAATCATATGATCAGGGGGAAACCATAATTTTAAAAAGATGTGAATATCATATAGCTCTAAATACTTCCATCATGGAATAATATTGACATCATGTTTTCTCTTTAAAATATCTCAAATAATCTTATATGATACTTTAAATTTACTATTGAAGAGAGTCAACCATGATGAATAATGTTTTATGCGCATCTCTTGAGGTGTCGTACATAAGATCAACCCAAAAATATTTCTATAGTAATTGATATATTATAAGTATTAGAAGTTATATTTCGGTATGAATATAATATTTATAAAAGATAAATATCTTGAAATTTTGGATTATTATAATTTTGGTATGATCCATTATAATCTCATATTTTCATGATAAAAATCAGTTATAAAAGGGAGATTTATAGTAATTGGTGAAAAAACAAAAATTAATTTGAAAGGGGAAATAGGTTACTTATCTTGAATGTTTTAATTTATATGGTGATATATATATATATAATTAGTTTGAAATATTTTTTAAATTTCTAAAATGGTTTTTCGGTGATTGGTAGCACATGCTAGAAGTTTAATTACAACATTGATGTTAAATTTGATTACTCTTATTTTCTATATAAATAATTTCTCATAGAATATTAGAGTTCTTTATATTTAGATCCATTATAAACATGTTGAGATACCATACTTCTAATATGAAAATAAAAAAACTATTTTTAATAATAGAAGAGGATATTATTAGAATTGGAATTTTTGAAATGATAAATTTTACCAGAAATTTGACTTTGGATTTATTAAAAATATGGGGGTTAAGATTTCATTATAATTTATAATTTTGATATTGATAAAAAATTGAAAGGGGATATTGAAGAGGTCAAGTGATTTGGTGAAGTTGATTTTTTTTCAATTTCATTTGAATATGAAAAAATTCAATGAGTGAAAATTGAGATATTTATCGAGCTATTTAGTATTTAATAAAACATATTTTTTGGGTATTCTAAATAAAAACATTGTATAAAATGTAAAATTTATGAAATGATTTTGAATTTTTGATTGGACTTCAAATTAAGTGGTTATTTGAGGTTATGGTGGTTTTTTTACATGAATACTATTTTTGTTTGTTTATATGTGAAATATTATGAGTTGGACATCCTATGAGAAATTTGATGAATATATTATATGAAATGTTACTTAAAAATGTTCTAACAATGAGTTTCCCCCTTATCTACTCAATGGTTACCATATTTGGGACTCTTGAGAGTCAACCATGGCCAAGACGAGACAACCTAATGTCTAAGGAAGGTGGCATGATGGGCAGAGGATAGAACCCTCATGAGGGAGGAGATTAGCTGGTGCCACCCTATGAGGTAACATGATAGCGAATGGGAGGCCTAGAACATCATAATGGCATGCGGTGATAGGAGATCTCAGTAAAAAATTATGGTTATGTGAAGTCGTGTTGCATATAATAACAGAGATGATATATTTTGATGTATACAATGTTGGATTTCACCAAAATAAATAGGATCATCTGATCATTTGAAAAATTTATCCTATCCATATGATCATTTCACAAAGTTACTCTACCATTCAATTTTTTGATATTAACACGTGGCCATCAAATTTATTTGGAGGGTTTTATTCATAATCTTGTTTTTCTGAGCATCTTCTATTCATAATAGCATAATTTTCACCTCTGAAAAAGATCAAATATAGTCTTCTCGTCATATTTTGAGTGTTCCAAAAATTCCATGATGATATAAATATCTTAAGGATTTATTCTGTGTGAAACTATGTTAAAATAAATGATTTTCATGATGTATAAAATAAGTGATATCAGTGATGGTAATAGTTTGTTATCATAATAAGTTTGTCTATGTGATTATTGAAGGTACTACAATAATCTCTACTGTCTAAAAATACTCGAGGAAGGGTTAATTTTTGTCATCAAAATTTGAGAGGATCTAATTTTCATTGAAAGGGTTTTCCATGAATCTATTTGGTTACCGAAGTTAAGTATTGTGCTCATTCTATTTGTGAGAAAGAGGATTAATACCATAAGAAAAATATATGTGTTTATCGCACAATTATTTTTCATAAAGTACATATTTCCATGAAATCATTAAGATAGAAAAATTCATGTCTCTTAGATTTCTTGAAGATTAAAATAATACAATGCATGTTAATAGTAGATTATTATTATTGTGTGATGGTTTTGAGTTTCCACATAACACTTTATCCATGCCCTATATATTTTGAAGAAGGATTTTTCTACATCAAAACTATACCCATTTAGGTTTTTTCATACAGGTTGAATGTCATTAAATAACTATTCATTTTTTCTCACGAAGGAGTATATACCTGAATAATAGAATTCATTTTTTGTAATGAAATTGTGTTCATGACGAAGATGCAAGGTACATACATATACATATTTTTTAAATCACTATAGGTGGAGAAGAAGTGGAGAATAAGAATTAAATTTTATGTGTGCATATCTATTGTGAAAAGGGGTAGTATTGATGTATAATCCATATTGACATACATTATTCACATAAATATAATAAAGGAAATGCCATGATTGTGCATGTATTTAGTATGTGGAATGTGAGATCAGAAGTAGATAAATAATGTTTGTGGATATTGGGTCAAAAAATAGACAATGTGTGTTTTTGAGGATATAATTTAAAAACACTAACATGTATTAAATCATACTTATATGCACACACAAAAATTAATATCATAAGACTATACATTTTACTGAATACATGTATAAAGTTAGAATATGTACATGTCAAACGTATATTTCATAATTTGGCTCTATTATTTTTAGACTAAAGCATGATAAGTATATATAACATTGTCTCAGAATATTTTTGTATCTTAGATTTTAGTATTTAGTGTGGTGGGTTCTTCAGTTAATGAATGAATTCTTTCTTGAGCTCTAATGAACTGAGGCAACTGACCATCTATAGGTCATCAACATTGATTAAGAAAGAACATCGTCATTTCTATGATTTTTTATTTGTACAAGATTTTGTTTTATCGAGGAATATCATGTAGGATATTATAAAATCATCCAAATAGTGGAAAAAATATCGTGTGACTTTATATTATTATGTTTTCAATGGGACTATGATGTAGTGGATGTCTCTAGTGGGACTTTGGAGTAGACCAGTGTGATACCGGAAACACTATGGGATGGAGTATAAAGAACATTAATTGGGTTTAAGGAGGAAATAGTGAATGTGGGAACATGTGTTCTCTAGTGGGACTCTAGATAAGTACATTTTTGTACTCAATGTTGAATAGAATGAGACTTTCCCTGTTATGGTGAACATCATCATATAGTAAAAAATATGTAACTGGGGTGACAAATGGTTGAAATAAGGACTTGGGTATTAGTACTAAACCTTGTAAAAATATTTTGTTCTATTTTTTCATTTTATTATGTATTGAAAATATGATCCACTCATCCTATCATGGGGCATAGGTTTTTTGGGGTTTAATAATAGAAAATAATTAAGTAGAAATATATAACCCCCGATTCACCCCACTCTAAGTGTGACTGCACTATCCATTAGAAACTTCAAATTTATTTTTTTATATTCTATTGGGGTTAAAATACCATTATTAACTTATATAATTTATATTATAGTAATTGAACAATGATTTTATGATTTCTATAAATATAGGGTTTTAACCAATCCAATTAATAAAGACAAAGGAAGTGATGGCCTCAACCATTGGGATCTTACTGTATGAATCCCATTTAACATTGCTTTCGAGGTAGATATATTCTCTAGGATTTTCCCTTGACCAATATCAATATGAGATCCAATAAATTAAGCAAGATAAAAACCATTTATGGGAGTAGTTCAAGCCCATCAAGATCACGACCCAAAAAATGCACGTTAAACCTTACAATGAAATTATCATTGTCATGCACCTTACAATTAAGTAGTTTTTTTGTTTATTAAAGGGATATTTATCAATACACTAGTATTATTATGTAAAAAAAATTTATAGATAAATTAATATATTATAATCCTATTATTATTACTTTATAAATTATTTTTATTTCATTATAATAAAACACAAATAATATCTTTGGTTAATATTCAAATTCATTTAAATAAATTATATTGATGAATTAATTTATTATTTAAATAAATAAGGTTTTAATAAAATATATTCATTAAATAAATTTTAACAAATATAAATGATCATATAATTTTTATTTTCTTAAATGTAAGTTTTATAACGATTCAAAAACTATAATTATCTAAAAAACATTTCTCAATAAATGTAGATTCTTAATTTAAAAATGAAAATACTAATATATAGAAAATAATTTATATAAAATGAATATGATTTTTTTATTCATAACATTGAAATTATCCAATGGAATATTTTTTATAATTTTCCAAGATAGTTGGATTTTCAGGTAAACATTAAATATTGTATAAAAGTACTATGTGTACTCTGACATCATACTGACCAAAAAGTGATGTAATAAATACTATAAAGCTTATTAAAAAAATATATGTTTATAAATTATAATAATATTAATTTTTATTTATTTTTTAAGACTTAGAATGCCTTTGTGAATCATCCCAAACCATTATTATATTTTAAGGGTTTAAATCATTTTTTATGTGTATGAATCAATTCAATATAAAGGTATTAGTTTATAATTTTAGTCCCTTTAACTTATAAAATAAATAAAACCAATATCATTTTTTAGAAACCATGGGAAAACCATTGGAAGGTGTGTGTTTTTGGTTACATAATTATATAGAGTCTAATCCATATGTATGAGAAATAATTATGAAATCCACAACCATTTCCTATATAAATCGACCAAAGCTCAAATTTATCAGCAAAAAAATACTTTTAGAAAGTCTTTAATATTCCACCACCACTTTAAACTCCTCCCATGGTGCCGAAAAAGTCTCAAGAATAACATCCCATTAATTTCGTGTCTAAAACACAAGTAAGGGATCTTCCCATCACCCACTTTATTAAGAATTATTTATTATATTATGGCCTAAATTTTAAATTCCAAATGATGAGATATGTCATTGCATGTCCCTATTAAATCCCATATGATTTCCAAATATTTATAGACATCATTCTATTTTATCAACCCATTAATAACTTTTTATGTGATGTTATTATGCTGTCAAAATTTCACCGCGCTTTCCCAATCCAAAACAATTGTGTAGTGAAAACCATACCCATTCATTATTGAGGGTATTGACCATTATACACTTATAATTCATTAAATTTTGACTTTAATGTATGTATTATATAATCATTTATCAAAAAGGAAAATATAATGATGATTTAATCCATGGTGTATGATATCTATGGTACACATAAGAATGTGAAAAAAATGAATATGATGGGTGAGCCTAGAAATATAAATCTCTCCAATGAATTGGGTAATGATTATTCACAAGAGAATTCATATTGGTACATGTTTTGATCCTGATTACATTAATGTAATTTTTCTCATATTATTTATTTTATTTTTCCCTTAACAAAGGATTGTGATGTAGTATTTTAAGATATTTTCACAATTATGACATTGCCTTTATGATTATCATATTATATCTTGTCTCATTGTTTATGTTTTATGATTATTCTTACTTCTTTATATGCCTACTTTTCAACAAGTATTATTCTTTTCAAGTTATTATTTTTTTATTCCCATACTGGGCTTAATATATCACCACTTTTTTATATATGTCCCCAAGATGTCACATGGAGTTTAAAGTTTAATGGAATATTATTTCATGGCAAGGAATCTTTCAATAAAGATGATGTAGTCCCTTTCTTAATAAGTTAGGTAATTTACTTAATTGCCAAATACACTATACATATTGATGTTTTGAGTTGTATTAGATGTATTCTTCTGTAAAAAAATCTTTTATTATTGTGAAATAAAGAGAATGGTTGTTATAGTTGAAATCAAAGGAAATTTTTTTTTTATTTTTGGGATGTATATTTGAAAACTCAAGATAAATATTTATGTATAATCCTAAGTATTAGAAGACATATATAAATTTTGGTAAGTATATATTATGTGGTATATAATGAATATAAATCCAAGTCTAGATACTAAAAGTGTATGAGTGTCTAGAACATATGTACATAGGGGTAAAACCTGAGAACTTATGTTAAGCTAGAATAGAATTGGAAATGGTGACCCACAAAAGGCCTTTATGGTCACCTTGTTTGGAAATCCTAGAGGGTATTCTTTTATAAATTCATAATCTCATTGTGAACCATTATTAATGGATCAAAAAAAAATCCATAATAATATATTATTTGGAAACAATCATGGATAACATAGATTTAAGGCTATAAATCCATAAATTAAATATATATATGTAATTTATAAGTCATTAATTTATTGTAATTGGATTCCCATTTATGTGTTTAATGGCATAAAAATACCCTTCCCTATTTTTTCTATTTCTCCTGCAATGGATTTAAATAAGAGGAATCAGGTAAATGGTCATTATAATGGGAAATTTGATGACTTCCCAAATGATATGCCCAACCTGATGGGAGAATGAATCAAACATTTATGATGATAAACTCTCAAGTGACTCAAGTTATTAAAAGAAACTAGGATCTAGATCACCGAAATCCCCCTATGAACAAAAAATATGTAATCGAGAGAATTATACAATAAAGGCCTCCAATATTAAATGGATCATATGACATATTAATCCCAAAAAATAGATTAACTCTATTCAGAATATCTTCTCTATCATTAAATTTTCTGAGTTATATATGGTTTTATTGGTTGTTTAACATATGGAGGGTGAAAATAATCAGTGGTGGACATTGATCAAGAATACCAAGACTGAGGAAGAGAGAAAACTGATGGGGTGTAAGGAACTCTTGATATTTTTTTCAATATATATTTTCCTTGAACTATCAAACATAAAGTGGAAAATAATTTCTTTTCACTAAAGAAAATAGTTGACAGACATATTAGTACTTACTAGGACAAATTCAAAAAAACATGCATGAGATGCCTTTGGATTTGTCTTTACCCCCTAATGTAAGGTTGAATTCTTCTTTGGTGGGTTAAAACCCAGTTTATGAAGATCCTGGGTGATATGTGGCCTTGATAGTTATGAGGAAATTTTCTAATGTGACCTCAAACTCGAAATGGAGATCAATGAATATCAAGGGTATCATGAGGATAATAAGTGGAATGTGGAGTTTAATTATTTTTCTATGATAGAGAAATATAACAGTTCCATGAAATTTCGACATCCAATATTTCAATGTTGCATAAAAAATACCACATTAATTGATAATGGTGAATGAATAAATGATTTTGGCACATGATGGATGTGAACATTGCAAACAATTAATAATTGGAGAAAACCACCAATCAGATAGATGAAAGGAATTATCTAGTAAACCCTCATCACATTTACCCTTTCTTAAAATAAATAGAACCATTAATTTTTTTAAACCCTTTCACTTTTATGTGGTCTTTCAGAGACAACCAATGAACTCCAAGGAACAAAGGGTGTTCTTTTCCCATCACAACCACTAAGGTGGAACCAGAAAATGAAGGGGTGATAAGTTTTCTAGCTATTTGTTGATGAAAATTGAGCATACATTTCGATTATAGTTATACACACTCTTGAATATAATGAGTTTTTAGTATAAATATTCAAAAACCACCATAAATCATGGAATTATATTCATTAGTGATAAAATGTGACAAATATTGCATCCCAAATATATAACTCATTCGAAATAAAATATTCAATATAAGCTTCCTATAAATCCTTTTCATACTCCATTTAGTTGAATTTGATGCAATTCTAGGAATGGATTGTCTATACCTTTATAGAGCTATCATAAACATCCATGATATGGAAATCACTCTCCATATTTTGAATCAACCCCCGATTCAATATATGTGCAAAGAGGATGATGGATATTTTTTCACACTGATATCTCAAAAATGTTTTTTATTTCATGTTGAGAAAGAATATCTATCTTTGATTATTGATTATAAAGAAAGTATTATAATAAAAGATATTCCCATTATGAGGGAATAAACATGTGCGTTTCTAGAGAAATTATTTGATCTTCCTCCTTGTTTAGAGGATGAGTTAGGAATCAACCTTATACTAGAGGTGTTACAATTATCCAATAATCCATATATAATGGATGTTATGGGAAATAATGAGATGAAAAATCATCTAAAGAAAAATATGGATATAGGGTTTATATTTCCAAGTACTTCACCTTTCTGTAAAATATTCATCTGTTTAAAGAAGAGTGATGGGTTAATAATCTTTTTTATTGATAATAATTAACTCAATATGATCAAAATAAATAACTAGTATCTTATTCCATGGAATTATTCCTTTCAAATCAGCTATGTGTTGCACAATATTTCTCCGAGGTGGATATGCGGTCAAGTTATTACCTTGTAAGTGTGATGAAGGAGGATATTCCTGAGACTGATTTTTTGTACATGGTATGGACCATGTTTGTTCATAGTAATTCCATCAGGACTCGCTAATTGTCTAGTAATATTCATGAAGATAAGTGAATAGTGTCCTTAGTGATTACCATTATTAATTTGTGGTAGTATTTATAGTTGATCTTATAATATACACCAAAAGTAGTTTAGAGCATGAGGAGTATCTGAGTATTATGCTAAAGAACATAAAATAGGATAATCTATATTCCATGTGTAGAAAATGTGATTTTAGATTGAAGTAAGACTTATTCTTGGGGCTCATCATTACAAAAAAAAGAGATATTTATGGAACCTTCAAAGAAATATATATTGAAGGATATATGATTCCAACACTTGTGAAATATATCCATATATTCCTTGAATTATTTGGGAACTATCATTGATTTTTGAGAAGTTTACCATGATTGTAAAACCCTCTATCCAAGAGAACTCATAAGGGAACTAATTTTTCTCGGAAGGAATAATTTGAAGAGATCTTCAAGGAGTTTAAAAAGAGTCTTATCACAAAACTTGTACTCAATCTACCAGCTAGTGGAGTAATTTTCATGGTATTTAGAGATTTATCAAAAAAATGTGGGGGTTTCTATTAATTAAAAATGAGAAAGTCATAGCCTATGCTCCAGGTCAGTAGGAATTTCATGAATAAAACTTCCCAACACATAATCTCAAAAACATATTATAAATTAAATATATAATAAGTAATTATAATATTCAATTTAAAAATCACAATATTTTTAATTATAGTGTTTCAAATATATCCACTATTATTGTGAAAAATATATTTGATTTTTTTAACATCATACAATGGTATGTTCTATATTATTATAATGTAGTGTTACATTTTCCTAGAGACAATCACTTAAGGACCATATGGAATTATAAAACTATTTTTTCACCATTGTTATATGTTTTAGTGGTATTTGTAAAATAGAGAACACAAATTAAGATAAAAATGAAAAAAGATAAATTTTTTCTTTTTATAAACTACGTTTGGATTTATTATTAATATTTATTGACAAATTTTATCATTAACAAAAATTTAATATCAGTCAATAAACATAATTTTTCTCAACAAAGTCTTGATTGAAATGGATCACTATTATATTATTTAAATCCAAGAATCAATTAATAAAAATTGTTCATACTAATTAAACCTTGTAATAGAAAATAATTCAATTGAGACTCTCTATTTATATCATTATTAATATATGAGAATAGAACGTTAAAATTTAAAGCATAAAAAAAGTGTATTAACATTCCTTTATCTTGGAGGAAATATAAAAGAAAATTTACAACATAATAATATTATTCAATAAAAAAATTACATGAATTATTTTTCATTCTATAGTCTCAAACTTACAATGATTGTAAAAAAATTATATTGAAATAATAATAATGGGTTATAATGACCTTAGAATTTTACATATATAATTACATTATTTTAATCATATTTTACCATTAAATAAAATCCAAGGATCGTAAATTCTAATGTGTTTATAATAGTAGATACATAATTAAACAAAATAAAACCAGAATAAACATCATTTATTTCAACTTAATAATGGTATCCTAACTGCCTTTTATCCATTACGTCTGCATAGGACAACATGTAGAATACATTAACAAAGGGATGATCTAAAAATATGAGTATGTAAATAAACATTAAAATAATGTATAGCACATGGGTTACAAGGCATAACATAAATATATAAAAATGGATGGAACATTATTAAACATATAGAATCATAACATATAGAACATGGGATCATATATTTATGGAATCATTATAATGTGGAAGTGAAATAAAACTTGAATTTATCTTGAGTCAACGATAATTTCACATGGAGGAGAATGAGTCAAGGAAAACCACCAATGCCATTGCACATGGAGCATGAGTCAGGGATAATAACCATAACCATTGAACATGATATACCATGAGACAAAACATTACATAATTAATTGGAGAACTATATGGGAATACCATTGATAACATTTTCATGAAAATGGTATCCAAATAAATAACCATATAGAGACAATTAGATATAAACATAAGGGTTCCCCATAGAAATAATCGAGTACCATTAGCATGCCAAAAGGAATATCAAATATGAATATAAAAATCGATTCCATGAAATGATGTATTTTATCATAAATAAAAATAAATAAACAAATATATGAACTGATCCTGATAATTAATGTCAAACTAAAGTAAAAATAGTGTTTAATAAACTTTTGATATAAATCATTTTATTATGTTTAAAGGGAAAACATTCAAGATTATTTAAAATGGAAAATAAATAATTGTTTGTATAAAACTAGAATTGAAGAAATATAGATATTCCTGATAAAATGTATGATATTATAAAAATATTTTTTTATTCAAATATATTATCATGTACCCCCATTATCTTGGAGTATATTAGAATATCATCAATAATGACTACGAGAAATTTTTCGAGGAAATATCTAAAGACTCTATTCATTTAATCAATGAAAATTTCAGGAGAATTAGGGAGTCCATAGGGAATCACTTTGAACTCATCGTGCACATACCTCATTCAAAATGAATTCATGTGAATATGTTCCTTCTTCTGCATTAATATGTGATATCTCGAATGAAGGTCCACCTTTGATAAATAATTGGCCCCACATAGATGATCAAACAAATCATATATCTGTGATGTGGGATACATTTTCTTTATTGTGATTTTTTGAGCTCTTGATAATCAATAAATATGGGAATTGGTCTGTACATCATCTTGTCGTAGAGGACTTGTAAATCCCATGGTGATGTACTCGGGTATATAAAACACTTATCCAGATTCTCCAATAACTACGTCATTAGTTTTTCAATATTAATGGACACTATTCTAAGGTGTCTCTGATATTAGGATAGATCTAGGAATAAGTTCCAATGATAAATCATCCTATTCATCAAGGGGAAGATCACGAAATTATTCAAGGAATATATCAAAGTAAGCCCTCAAAATGAAAATTTCTTCAAGCATGATTCTCTCATTAATATCAATAATTTGAGTTAGATATACATACTCATAAAGAAATGATATCCAAAATTGAGGTGATTATTATAAAGGAGATTAATCTTCCTTATTACACTTGTACAAGATTGTAGGATGCATCGGGATGTGGATATTTATTTACCTTTCCCATCTATTGATGTTGTATTTTTATAAATATAGCCAATCCATGAGAAAAATAGGATAAAACTATACCAAAGGTAGTCTAACAAAAATTTATGGAGGTTAAGACCACAAACATTAACTAGGGTAGAGTTATAGTCATTTTATGAATTAATTTAACCATTTTCTCCTCTCATAGAAAACTCAACCTTAATATTTTGTGTTGTTTTTCGAATAGTTATACTAAACTTGCAAGATATGAAAGAACTTGTAGATCCAGAATCAAATAGTAAATCATATTTTATTGAATGAATAATAAACATACCTATTACTTAATACTTTTTATGATACACATTAGTAGTAGTGATAGAATATTCCATTCCTTACTATATTGGTGGTTTTTGTTGTTTATTTCCTCTTATAACACTTGGCTTATGAAAATGGTTTGCATAATAAAATTGATAATTTCAATTGAAACACTGCTCTAAAGTCTGAGTGTTTATCTAGTACTATACTTATTCTTCCAAATAAGTTTAATTCTTCATATCACTTTAGTTTTTATTATCAATATTCCTCATTTAAGCATATTCGAAGCATTTCCTAGTTCCCATTAAATAGGTCCCAGGATGCTTCTTCCCTCAAATTTGATACCAGGGATATTGTGTTTTCTTTAAATCATATGATTTATCTATTTATCCTCCCATACAAAACAACATTTTACTCAATTTATCACTAGTCTCATGAGACTACTAATAGTATATGGTCTCTATTTCAACCATAAGGGAAAATCAGAAAATATCTTCATATCTGTCAAAGTCTCTAATTTCCAACGCTTATAGTAGACTCATTTTATTCTACTAACAAAGTGATCCAACATTGTTTTAGTGTTCTTTGGAAAGGTGGAACTATATTTTCTCGGACATGTAATGTTTTATTCATATTCCCCAATAGACTCATGGTCCTTATACTTATTTATGAGACTCTCTCCTTCCAAAATTATATAGACAGTTCAGAGAAAATATTTATTAAAAAAATTATTAAATTCATCCAATCCAAGAAATCAATTTTAAACTTGGAATTATTTTTTTATAAGTTTCCAACAATAATCAACTTCCCCATAAAAATGATAGACTACTAACATACCTTTTGATTTTTCTGAGCACTAAAGGATAGGGAATATCTTTTCAATGGAGTGATTCCACTATTCTAAAAAGGAGGGGATCATATGATATACTAAACATGGGAGGCCATTTTTGTATAATGGATTTGAATAGAAATTTCTCTCTCCTATAATAAAAAAGGTGATTCATGTGATTTTTGTTATTATTAATTGATTGACTAAGTTATTCCAGTAATTTCATGATGTTTTCTAAAACGATTTCCATTATATTAGAATATCATTAGAGAAATTGTCACATTTTCTATCACATATATTATTGGAAGATGATCTTTTATCCCAGAACATTAAAAAATAAAAATAATGTAATAATAGGGTAATTTAATTAATAACTAATAAGGATATAAAAATGGAAATTTACGCATAAAATGATAAACTTGTTAATGAAAATTATATCCTAACTTGTTATTCTCTACGATTAAATCTTGGTTATCCATTATCATTTTCATAACATATATTCTTATGGGAAATTCTTTATTCCCTTAATAATGGTTTGTAATGAGATTATTAATTTACCAAATTATATCCATTGTAGTGTTAAACCATGTGCAAAGTAAGAGCCTTTGGGTTTTTGATTTCCATGCCTCTGGCCTACAACACCTTATTGGGGTTTTTTCTCATAGGTAAATCGATTACATAACAACATCCAATTTTAGTATCCAGACAAGGATTTATTTGCTTGATAAACAAATTACTATATACTAACCAATAATTTTGGATGTTTTCTTAGACCTAGTATTATCCCTATTGATTTGGCAGTAACTTTTTAGGACTAATCCCTATAAACAAATCATTTACTTTGATACCATAAACAGTGACCCTATCCTTTTACACATATTTTAACATGATTTTAAACACCCATAAACAATAAATAAAAATTAAAGATCACAATAACTATTTTCTTTGGAAGATTATATACATAATCAAACAACAAAAAACAAAAACAAAACATATTTTATTTTATCTTAATTATGATATCCTTACTTATTTTGATCCCTTACATCGTCATATGATACCATAGGGAATACATGAAAATAAGGATGAGCTAAAAATCCTAGTAAGGAAATGAACCTTAAAATAAATATTAGAACATGTGATAGAAGGCATAATATAACAATATAAAAAATCATGGACCATGATTAAACATATAGAATAATAATATATAAAACATGATATCATGTAATTATGGACTTATAGTAATGAGGATACAACATAAAACAATACATTCTCATGATTCAATGCCCATTGCACATGGAGGAGGACGAGTCAAGGCATACCACCAAGACCATTTGACATGGAGTGGGTGTCAACAATAACCACCAAGGTTGTTTCACATTATGTATCTTGAGACTAAAAATTACCCAAGTAATTTTATTCCTATATAGGAATAAACATAATAGCATTTTCATTAATATGTTTTCTATATAAATAATCATATATAATAAATCATAAATAAACATAAGGGTTACCCATGGAAAGAATCGGGTATCATAATCATGTCAAAGGGAATATCAAAAGGGAATATCATAATGGTGTCCAAGAATGGATAGATATTAATCATAATTTTAAATAAATAATCCAATATAGGTGTATATCATGATAAGTGATGTTAAAAATAAGTGAAAAGTGTGTTTAAGAATCTTTAGAAATGAAACATTTTAGTACATTTTATTGGAAAACATTCAAGATTATTCAAAATAGAAAAGGAATAATCATTTGTATAAAACCATAATTGAACAATGAATGTTTTTTCTTGATAAAATTAATGGTTTACTAAAAATAATTTTGTCTTAAAAATGACAATAGAGTGAACTTAAAAATTTGTATGAAATCAGGATGTTCTCTTCAATCAGTCTTTCTTATTAGAGAATTGATAAGGGAACTTTTATAAAACATGAATTTCAATATTAAAAAATGATGATACAAAACGGATAAAAGGGTTTGGAAAATATGCATTTAATTTCAAATAATAACATAAAAATAAAGAAGAATCACATTATTTCAAAGATAGAGAAAGAGAAACATTAAGGAAAAATAGAGGTTTGGAAAGGATCACTTACCTAATATCCAAAATGGTTGTACACATGATCATAATGTCATGAATAATCAAATTATATATAATAATTAATAATTAAAAAACCATTTATACATTTCATTGATTCACTATAATTCTATTTTGTTCATTTATGGATTTTTTATGAGTTATATTTTTCAATTTCATCCTTTGAGAGTGTTCATTTTCATAGTTTTTATGATCGGTTTTCTTATATATGAGTATGGAAGTTCATGTACAATTAGTATAGTTATCCAAAATTGAAATTTTATGTTATTAATGAACAGTTATAAGTGTAATTTGACTTATATATTATAATTTTTTCAAATATATGGATGAATAATTAGATAACATGTTTATGATAATAATTTAGAGTAATATTAATGGGTTTTCAATCACAACGATCTCATTTTGTTGTATCAATGACTATTATGAAGATATATCATTTCTTGAACATAAAAAGGGTTCAAATAATATTTTAATTTTTTTAAAGAATTATAATGGTTTTAAGTCCATTTTTGAAGGAGATAATGGAAAATGAATACTTGTATTCCACGAAGGGGGTAAATCAGCACCTCACAGATGACTATTTCATTCTTAGAATAAAAAGGAGCTGAGAAGGTGTTTAATGATGGATTAATCCAATATCATAATAATGTTATATTATTTGTGAGATACTAGAGTTATCATTAAATTTGGATAAGGGGATGATAGTATATATTTATAAAAGAGAATATCTTGAAAAAAAATAAAAAAAGGAAGATGAATATACCTCTTTAATTTCTCCTCATTGAGAACATTAATAAGAAAAAATATTTGGTATTTTGATGAGATGAAGAGGTAATAAATTTGGGGAAGGGGATCAGGAATATTATTGGGTAAAATTTTCAAATGTCTCAAATATGGGAAGGTGTGAGGTGAAGAGGTGGTGATGGGTTGTATTTGTAGTGGACAAGAGGGGTGTTTTCTCATTATTTTAATCATTTAATTATTATTTTGGATCAAGACAATAAATATTGATAATTATTGTGACTAAAAACATTAAATAATGAATTTGAGTTTTAAAAAATTGTTCTTACCTTAGCCATACATCATTAAGGATGAAAAAATCCATTTGTTTACAATATATCATAAACTACTATATTTTTCTATTTACCAAAAATTCATGTTTTTAAAAAAAATCAGAAAAACTCCTTAGACATTTTTCAATGTTTATAATTCAAAAACTAAATCAATTTTATAAAAAAAATTATAAATATTAGAAATTTATAATTTAATGAAAAGACAATTTTTTAAGAAAATACCAATTTTAAAATTATAAAGAATTTTCTAACACCTTAAAAAATTAATTAAGGTATCTGATAATAATATTATGATAATAAGATAATAGAATATTAATTTATGATTACATTTTATAGAAATAAATTTTCTTTTAAACCATTACATTAATTATAAAATTAAATGTAAATACTTCTTTTAAAAAAATATCAACACTTAATTAATAATTTCGTAAACATTTATTTACATGTATTATGATGTAATTATATAATAATTTCATTTATATAAATATTGAATATTATTTATACTTTCTTAAATATGGTTACAATTCATTTGACCAATTTACTATTCATAAGGGTCATGTTACAGTACCTATGTTCAAGAAACTATTTCACTGTTATAGGATCCCTAACTTATAGATATACATGTTATTTCATTAATTATTCATTTACAATGCATGTATTGTGTTTAAGAAGTGTTTTTTTTGTGATTATAATTTTTGAAATCATTATAAAAAAGGAAATTTGATTAATATAATTGTGGTTCATTACCTGGGCTTTGATACAGTATATGAAATTTGTTACATAGAATAAAAAGGTATAATATTTAAATATATTAAAAAACACTATAAACTAAACAATTTTTATAGAAAATGTTAATATATTAATAAAATGATAATATCTAAAGTATAATTATTTAAAATACATAAAAATGACATATACAATATGAAATAATAATTAGATGAAGATAATTTAGATGGTAAATTATAACTACAAAAAGACCCAAAAAAAATTATTATAAAATAATAATAAATGAACACATTAACTAATATAAAAATTAATTGTGCATTATTAATTTTGTTTATATTAACATGTTATGACCTAATGCTAATAAAAATTAATAATAATATCAAAGAAGAATACATATGATTAAAACAACAATATCTACATATGATAATATATTATTTAATTTAATCCAAAAAACATACATGGAAATCTATGAAATTTTATGAATATGAAGAAAGAAAATGGTCATTAGAAATGAAAACTGTGGATATTTTACATTCTGAAACTTTTCTCTTTCAAAACTAAAATTTACAAATAACCTTATGTTATATAATAACATCCTAATATTATTTCAATCCAATTTGATATAACTACCTTATTATTAGAACACTTGTTCTCTATATTAATAAAATAACAATATCGACCATTAATGGATTGTTTTTATTGAATATTGATAAATTATGGTATAAATTAACAAAAAACCCCACTATTCGAGCATTGTATGGACTTAGTAGCTAAGGATTCCAAACAATTTCATAAATAAATATTATTCAATTTAATATAAATAATATATAAATATCATAAAAATAAATTAACCATAACCATAATTATTTAATTTATATGAAGAGTAGATACGTAGTCATATTATTTCATGAAATATCGTCAACATCTTCCAAACATTATTTTCACTTAGTACACTTCATATATATACCCTACATTAAAAATATCTTTATAACCTAGATAAATTTAAAGAAATTAATGGGTGAACTAGATACTCAGCATGGGTAAACACATGAGATATAAATTAATGATTATAAGTGGTAATAAGACAAGAATAATGTAATGATAACATGACCCTAATATAATAAAGGCATACCCAATCAGTCAAATGACATTACTCATAAAACATGGCATATGGATGTTTCATTAGAAAAAACATAAGTCAATATATTGATATATAATTGAGAATAAATTGTGAGCCTTGATAACATGTTATAATAATAAAACATATGTTTTTCATACATAGAAGTAAGAAATCATTTCCCCAATCATGAGGCAATTCTATAACAATCATTGCGAAAAAATCCACATAATGGGTTTGGACCACTTTCCATTTTATAATTTACTTATGAATGGTTCACTTCCAAGATTATAACAGTTGATAATGTCTTATAGTGGATTGGGTTCAATCCCCATTCAATCATTTATTCAGTTATGTTTAACTCCCAAGACTATCAAATTTCATATATCCCCTTTGTGGTGATGGTTAAATACCTATTATAGTGCATATTTTGTCATGAAAAGTCTATATATTCCCAATGCATTAATGGAATATATATTTTGGGGCCCAACAACCACATAATTAAATTCATACATAAGTATTTCATATTATAGTAAAAATCGTCTTCATTACATCAATGCATTATTAACCAATGGGAATGAAATGGGTTCTGTAGAATAATCCTTAAAATATAATCATAAAAATATATTACAAGAAATTAAGTGGACTAATTATATTATAAAATAATCAAGGAATAATAATCATACTGAAATTATTTTTTAATCGGTGAAAAATTCATGTTAATGGAATTTGAACATTTATATGAAAAAATATAAAAATAATATTACTCTTCATCTTCAATGAAAAAAAACAATAAAATATAGAGAAAAATATTATATTTTAATATAACCATGTAAAAAATATAAATTAACCTTCATGGGGAATATTTTCCTTGAAAAAGTTAAAATCCATTTATATTGTATTTTTTAAAAGATAACATTTTTTAAAATCTTTTGTAAAAAGTAAACATTGGATTATAAATTTAATATTTGGAAATATTACAGTTAATCATTTGCAAAAAATTCAACGGTAATGAAAATGATATTTTTTAAACATTTATGTATTAATATTTCTTTATATAAATTCTTTCATGAACATAGACCTGGATGAATGATTATGTCAATAGAAAATATATAAGTTCATCTTCTCATAATAATATTTTATTTATCATTTTATATAAAAAATTAGTAAAATTTGAATAATACATGAAAATTATAGAAATAACCAGTGTATAAGAAAATATATTGGGTACTAAGGATAATGATAATATAATTTACCTCAGTAAAAATTTAACATAAACAATCTCAAAAATAAATGATATGGTAACAAAAACCCATACCTCATGTACCAACTTTCTTTGTAAAAAATAAAAACAAATATATAATACATAAATATTATTTATAAATATATTATAAAACCAAATTCAAATAAAAATTTCTATATATCATTCCCTTATAATTTACAATTTCCATTCCTTTAAAAAAATTTCATTAACATAAGTATTCAGGGGAAACGTAATTTTTTTACATGCATGTATTTGTTTGATAGTTTAGGTAAATGAACCGTTTAGAAATTTTCAAAAACTATAAAATATTAATCATGTCATATGTATCATATTTATAAATTAAATACACTTTTATAAAAATTAATATAATGTGGTGACGAAAATTGAATTACCTAACATCATCAGGATGATAGTCTGTACGTATGCACCATTGATGTTTTCACTTTTTAATGGATACAATGATATAGAGTAAAAATATAAATCACCTTTATAAAATCATCAATATATCATAAGTATCATATATATTCATAATATATTTTCTTATTATAATCCTTGTTTAGAGGAAATGAATAAAGAGTCTAATCGCGTTATGAATGTGATATCCCACCCATACAATTGAAAAAAATATTCATTTTCCAATGGATGTGAATGAGATAGGAAATGGATGTACCACTAACTTAAAAAAATATTTATATAGTTAATATACTAATCTAATCCTATTAAAAACAATATAGTGTGTTACTAATATTTTTAGGAAGAATGGAACATTATGAATATCACTAAGAACATAAACTTATTCTTCATGAATAGTCAATTAAAGTGAACCTTTTGACTTGTTGTATTGGTATTTTGGAAATACCACCACATCAAGGATATCGATAAAAATTTTGAGGGAGTGTTTTGGATGAAAATGGATACGATAATGTGATCGATTGGTCTGTAAAATAGATCATTAGGATTTTTAGAGTCATAAACATCTCAAACATAAATATTAAATATCTGTAGAATAATATTCCTTACATAACATAATGATCAATTCTATAATCATCTATTTCTTAAGCCATTAGAAACATGTACACATAAAATAATTTTCAATATGTCAGGTACACCATCATCCAATATGTTCTTTATAATAAGAACATAATATAAAAATATCATAAATAATACTTTCATCATATCCTAGGGAATGGAAAATATAAACATGAGGGAGGCCCAATGCCCATTAAGTGTAACAAAGTGAGATATAAATGATAAAATAATAATAACATGAGCATAAGGGAATGATAACATGAGAATAAATTTGAAAATAACACCCTACAAATAAGTAATCATAAACCTAGTACATGAAATAAATTTTGCCAATTGATATGACAACAATCATAATAGGATCAATAAAAATAAGACATGGGACCTTAACATTCATAAGAAATTTATTTATGGGATACATAAAATAATATTAAATCATATTTTTATTGGTTCTAGGATAATTTCTATTGCTTATATAGTGGAATTGGATCACTCTTCAAATCATCATAATAGTCAATATTCACTCCAAATACCATCATTTTGGATTAATTTTATTACACAACTGGGTTTACCCCCCATTCTAGTACAATTTATCTCATGGGTTACCAATCATTACCGTATCTATTGGAGGGAGATATAAATCTCACCAATCTCCGTTGTAACATAACTACAATTTTTGTTATAATATAACAAACATAAGGTAAATCATTTATATGTGTTCCACAAGATTATAAATCATTAATCATATCAAAATCCATAAAGAGAAATAGGTTTTATAACATATCATCACAATATGACATTTAGAGAAGAAAAATGATTCACTATTATTTTATCATTTCGAAAAATAAAAACCGATTGAAATATAAATGAGTTTATTATGCATTCTATCATGGTATATCCTATAGAAGTTAATCGAGATTCATAAATACATTCTCATTATATGCATCAACCATCAGGATAATAAATAATAATGGTGACCTTGGATTTTATTCTCCTTGATTTATAAGTACAATCAATGTATATCATCTTATATGAACATTAATTTTGAAATATTAGTTGCATCATTTCTTGTGTAAAATAACCTCTACACTTTGAATAAATTTTATAAAAAATAAAAAATTCTTAAAATGAATTACTTTGAAAAAAACTTGGAAACATTAAAATGATCATTAAAAAACATTTACAACATTTAGGGAGGAAGATATCATTTCCACTTTGAAAAAAATTATAAGAAATAAAATAGTTCCATAATAATTTTCATTAAAATAAATTTGGAAACATATAATGGAATATTGAAATAAAATAATGTGCTACATTGTGGGAAATTGTTATTATTCTGTACATGTCTAAATAGTTATTCCTTTCAAATATTAGATAAAATAAAAAAGGGCCTTATTTGGATAAAAACGAAAATTCCTTTCATTTTTTTTCAATTAATATTTATAAAAATGTCGTTAAAAAATAATTTTGAATTTTTTAGGAAAATTTTTTAAAACATTTTTAGAAAACATTATTTGAGAAGAAAAATGTTTTTTGACTGAAGGGAAAAATAAACACATTTTTTCTTAAAAAAATTATTTTTAACTCTTCATTACAAAAATTAGGAATATAAAGGTACACATGTATTCTCATTATGTTCTGGAGGATAAGAAAGGTCATGAGTCTCATGAAGGAAATATCAAGAAATTTCATCACAGGAAGCATAATTATAAAAAAACCATGTAAATGATGAGTTTATAACATAAAAAACATACCATATTCGTAACATTAATCATAATCCAAATAAAATAATAACATTACATAAAACATATAATATCATAAAAATAATTAAATTCATTATTATATATTTCAAAGGTGTTATATACACACATCATAAAATAATGCAGGTGTAGAACATAACATATGTCCTAAAGAAGACAAATTGAGTCAAAACAATTTATTACATTAGTAATGTTTTGAATTGTAATCACAAATAAATATTATAATCATTAGAAGATTAAATATAATGAAAATATGTACATTAATGATATCACACGTAAAATGGTATGTCACGACCCATCCCCCGAGACCCACATCGTGACTACCCCATGCCCGCCTTCCATAGGCCAGGGGATGATGACTAGCAACAAAGGCGTAATTCCCTATATCTGGGAAGGCATTGACTTTATAAAATGTAAACACACACAACCAGAGAACAAGAGGAAGAAAACACTAAGTAAAGCAGTATAACAAGTGTGCTTAAAGTACAAAGGGACCAGAAATACAAGCCCATCAGAAAGGTCCAACTACAACTGAAAAGACAAACAGCAAGAAGATGGAAACGGCTCCTGAATCGTCCTCTGGGTTCCTACATGAAGGGTTGCTACAGATGTCCTCATTAACACTCTACGTCCATCCATCTCCTCTAGGTATCGACTCGTCGTGAGGTCCACCTCCGGGTACCGTCCAGTCCTCATACACACTGCCTCAGTCAACGTTGTCCGTCTTCTGCATCCAACACAATGAGGTGCGGGCATAACCCGTGCATGGGTGAGTATAACGATACTCAGTAGGGACCCTGAGACCCACAAGGTCACAAAAAGTCCTACAAGGATAAACCAAAAAATAAATATATAAATAGATAACCATTACTTATATATATGCCCATATATATACCTAACTTATCAAGTAACTCATCTCAATAATGAGGAAAAACACAAAGGTCATTGACTCAACTCAAACTAGGATTTTTATTATTGAAACCACAACTGTTGAAGAAAATTTCAGGAGAATTAGGGAGCCCACAAGGAATCACTTTGAACTCATAGTGCACATACCTCATTCAAAATGAATTCATGTGAATATGTTCCTTATTCTGCATTAATATGTGATATTTCGAATGAAGGTCCACCTTTGATAAATAATTGGCCCCACATAGATGATCAAACAAATCATATATATGTGATGTGGGATATATTTTCCTTATTGTGATTTTTTGAGCTCCTGATAATCAATGAAGATGGGAATTGGTCTGTACATCATCTTGATGTAGAGGACTTCTAAATCCCATGGTGATTTACTCGGGTATATAAAACACTTATCCAGATTCTCTAATAACTACGTCATTAGTTTATCAAGATTAATGGACACTATTCTATAAGGTGTCTCTGATATTAGGATAGATCTAGGAATAAGTTCCAATGATAACTCATCCTATTCATCACGGGGAAGATCAAGAAATTATTAAAGGAATATATCAAAGTAAGCCCTCAAAATGAAAATTTCTTCAAGCATGATTCTCTCATTTGTGTCAATAATTTGAGTTAGATATACATACTCGTAAAGAAATGATATCCAAAATTAAGGTGATTATTATAAAGGAGATTAATCTTCCTTATTACACTTGTACAAGATTGTAGGATGCTTCGGGATGTGGATATTGATTTACCTTTCCCATCTATTGATGTTGTATTTTTATAAATATAGCCAATCCATGAGAAAAATAGGATACAACTATACCAAAGGTAGTCTGACAAAAATTTATCGAGGTTCAGTCCAAAAACATTAACTAGGGTAGAGTTATAGTCATTTTATAAATTAATTTAACCCTTTTCTCCTCTCATAGAAAACTCAACCTTAAAATTTTGTGTTATTTTTCGAATAGTTATACTAAACTTGCAAGATATTAAAGAACTTGTAGATCCAAAATCAAATAGTAAATCATCTTTTATTGAATGAATAATAAAAATACCTATCACTTCATCCTTTTTATGATACACATTAGTAGTAGTGATAGAATATTCCATTCCTTGCTATATTGGTTGTTTTGTTGTTTATTTCCTCTTATAACCCTTGGCTTATGAAAATGGTTTGCATAATAAAATTGATAATTTCAATTGAAACACTACTCTAAAGTCTGAGTGTTTTTCTAATCCTACACTTATTCTTCCAAATAATTTTAATTCTTCATATCACTTCAATTTTTGTTATCCATATTCCTCATTTAAGCATATTCGAAGCATTTCCTAGTTCCCATTAAATAGGTCCCAGGATGCTTCTTCCATCAAATTTGACACCAGGGATATTGTGTTTTCTTTAAATCATAAGATTTATCTATTTATCCTCCCATACAAAACAACATTTTCCTCAATTTATCACTAGTCTCATGAGACTAATAACAGTATACGGTCTCTATTTCAACCATAAGGGAAAAGCAGAAAATATATTCATAACTGTCAAAGTCTCTAATTTCCAACGCTTATAGTAGACTCATTTTATTCTACTAATGAACTGATCCAAAATTGTTTTAGTGTTCTTTGGAAAGGTGGAACCATATTTTCTCGGACATGTAATGTTTTCTTCATATTCCCTAATAGACTCATGTTTCTTATACATATTTATGAGGCTCTCTCTTTCCAAAATTATATAGAAAATTCAGAGAAAATATTTATTAAAAAAATTATTAAATTCATCCAATCCAAGAATCAATTTTAAACATTGAATTATTTTTTATAAGTTTCCAACACTAATCAAATTCCCCATAAAAATGATAGACTACTAACATACCTTTTGATTTTTCTGAGCACTAAAGTATAGGGAATATCTTTTCAATGGAGTGATTCGACTATTCTAAAAAGGAGGAGATCATATGATATACTAAACATGGGAGGCCATTTTTGTATAATGGATTTGAACAGAAATTTCTCTCTCCTATAATAATAAAGGTGATTCATGTGATTTTTGTTATTATTAATTGATTGACTAAGTTATTCCAGTAATTTCATGATGTTTTCTAAAACGATTTCCATTATATTAGCATTAGAGAAATTGTCAGATTTTCTATCACATATATTATTGGAACAAGATCTTTTATTCCCGAATATTAAAAAATAAAAATAATGTAATATTAGTTTAATTGAATTAATAACTAATAAGGATATAAAAATGAAAATTTAAGCATAAAATTATAAACTTGTTAATGAAAATTATATCCTAACTTGTTATTCTCTACGATTAAATCTTGGTTATCCATTATCTTTTTCATAAAATATATTCTTATGGGAAATTCTTTATTCCCTTAATAATGGTTTGTAATGGGATTATTAATTTACCAAATTATATCCATTGTAGTGTTAAACCATGTGCACAGTAAGAGCCTTTGTGTTCATGATTTCCCTGTGTCTGGCCTACAACACCTTATTGGGGTTTTTTCTAATAGGTAAATCTATTACATAAAAACATCCAATTGTAGTATCCAGACAAGGATTTATTTCCTTGATAAACAAATTACTATATACTAACCAATAATTTTGGATGTTTTCTTATACATAGTATTATCCCTTTTGATTTGGAAATAACTTTTTATGAAAAATCCCTAAAAAAATCATTTACTTTGATACCATTAACAGTGACCCTATCCTTTTACACATATTTTAACATGATTTTAAACACCCATAAACAATAAATAAAAATTAAAGATCATAATAACTATTTTCTTTGGAAGATTATATACATAATCAAACAACAAAAAACAAAAATAAAACATATTTTATTTTATCTTAATTATGATATCCTTACTTATTTTGATCCCTTACATCTTCATATGATACTATAGGGAATACATGAAAATAAGGATGATCTAAAAATCCTAGTAAGGAAATGAACCTTAAAATAAATATTAGCATATGTGATAGAAGGCATAATATAACAATATAAAAAATCATGGACCATGATTAAACATATAGAATAATAATATATAAAACATGATATCATGTAATTATGGAATTATAGTAATGAGGATACAACATAAAACAATACATTTGCATGATTAAATGCCCATTGCACATGGAGGAGAACAAGTCAAAGCTTACCACCAAGACCATTGGACATGGAGTGGGTGTCAACGATAACCACCAAGGTTGTTTCACATGATGTATCGTGAGACTAAAAATTACCCAAGTAATTTTATTCCTATATAGGAATAACCATAATAGCATTTTCATTAATATGTTTTCTATATAAATAATCATATATAATAAATCATAAATAAACATAAGGGTTACCCATGGAATGAATCGGGTACCATAATCATGTCAAAGGGAATATCAAAATAGAATATCATAATGGTGTCCAAGAATGGATAGATATTAATCACAAATTTAAATAAATAATCCAACATAGGTGTATATCATGATAAGGGATGTTAAAAATAAGTGAAAAGTGTGTTTAAGAATCTTTAGAAATGAAACATTTTAGTACAGTTTATTGGAAAACATTCAAGATTATTCAAAATAGAAAAGGAATAATCATTTGTATAAAACCATAATTGAACAATGAATGTTTTTTCTTGATAAAATTAATGGTTTACTAAAAATAATTTTTTCTTCAAAATGACTATAGAGTGAACTTAAAAATTGGTATGAAATCAGGATGTTCTCTTTAATCAGTCTTTCTTATTAGAGAATTGATAAGGGAACTTTTATAAAACATGAATTTCAATATTAAAAAATGATGATACAACACGGATAAAAGTGTTTGGAAAATATGAATTTAATTTCCAATAATAACATAAAAATAAAGAAGAATCACATTATTTCAAAGATAGATAAAGAGAAACAATAAGGAAAAATATAGGTTTGGAAAGGATCACTTACCTAGTATCCAAAATGGTTGTACACATGATCATAATTTCATGAATAATCAAATTATATATAATAATTAAAAATTAAAAAACCATTTATACATTTCATTGATTTACTATAATTCTATTTTGTTCATTTATGGATTTTTTATGAGGTATATTTTTCAATTTCATCCTTTGAGAGTGTTCATTTTCATAGTTTTTATGATCGGTTTGCTTATATATGAGTATGGAAGTTCATATACAATTAGTATAGTTATCCAAAATTGAAATTTTATGTTATTAATGAATAGTTATAAGTGTAATTTGTCTTATATATTATAATTTTTTCAAATATATGGATGAATAATATGATAACATGTTCATGATAATAATTTAGAGTAATTTTAACGGGTTTTCAATCACAACGATCTCATTTTGTTGTATCAATGACTATTATGAAGATATATAATTTCTTGAACATAAAAAGGGTTTAAATAATATTTAAAATTTTTTAATGAATTATAATGGTTTTAAGACCATTTTTGAAGGAGATAATGGAAAATGAATACTTGTATTCCACGAAGGGGACAAATCAGCACCTCACAGATGACTATTTCATTCCTAGAATAAAAAGGAGCTGAGAAGGTGTTTGATGATGGATTAATCCAATATCATAATAACGTTATATTATTTTGTGAGATACTAGAGTTATCATTAAATTTGGATAAGGGGATGATAGTATATATTTATAAAAGAGAATATCTTGAAAAAAATAAAAAAAGGAAGATGAATATACCTCTTTAATTTCTCCTCATTGAGAACATTAATAAGAAAAAAATTTTGGTATTTTGATGAGATGAAGAGGTAATAAATTTGGGGAAGGGGATCAAGAATATTATTGGCTAAAATTTTCAAATGACTCAAATATGGGAAGGTGTGAGGTGAAGAGGTGGTGATGGGTTGTATTTGTAGTGGACAAGAGGGGTGTTTTCAAATTATTTTAATCATTTAATTATTATTTTTGATCAAGACAATAAATATTGATAATTATTGTGACTAAAAACATTAAATAATGAATTTGAGTTTTAAAAAATTGTTCTTACCTTAGCCATACATCATTAATGATGAAAAAACCCATTTGTTTACAATATATCATAAACTACTATATTTTTCTATTTACCAAAAATTCATGTTTTAAAAAAAATCAGGAAAACTCCTTAGACATTTTTCAATGTTCATAATTCAAAAACTAAATCAATTTTATGAAAAAAAATTTCAAATATTAGAAATTTATAATTTAATGAAAAGACAATTTTCTAAGAAAATACAAATATTAAAATTATAAAGTATTTTCTAACACCATAAAAAATTAATTAAGGAATCTTATAATAATATTATGATAATAAGATAATAGAATATTAATTTATGATTACATTTTATAGAAATAAATTTTCTTTTAAAAAATTACATTAATTATAAAAATAAATGTAAATACTTTTTTTAAAAAAAATATCAAAACTTAATTAACAATTTCGTAAACATTTATTTACATGTACTATGATGTAATTATATAATAATTTCATTTATATAAAGATTGAATATTATTTATACTTTCTTAAATATGGTTACTATTCATTCGACCAATTTACTATTCACAAGGGTCATGTTACAATACCTATGTTCAAGAAACTATTTCATTGGTATAGGATCACTAACTTATAGATATACATGTTATTTCATTAATTATTCATTTACAATGCATGTATTGTGTTTAAGAAGTGTTTTTTGTGATTATACTTTTTGAAATCATTATAAAAAAGGAAATTTGATTAATATAATTGTGCTTCATTACCTGGGTTTTGATACAGTATATGAAATTTGTTACATAGAATAAAAAGGTATAATATTTAAATATATTAAAAAACACTATAAACTAAACAATTTTTATAGAATATGTTAATATATTAAGAAAATGATAATATCTAAAGTATAATTATTTAAAATACATAAAATGACATATAAAATATGAAATAATAACTAGATGAAGATAATTTAGATTGTAAATTATAACTAAAAAAGGACCCAACAAAATTTATTATGAATTAATAATAAATGAACACATTAACTAATATAAAAATTAATTGTGCATTATTAATTTTGTTTATTTTAACATGTTATGACCTAATACTAATAAAAATTAATAATAATATCCAATAAGAATACATATGATTAAAATAACAATATCTACATATGATAATATAGTATTTAATTTAATCCAAAAAACATAGATGGAAATCTATGAAATTTTATGAATATGATGAAAGAAAATGGTCATTAGAAATGAAAACTGTGGATATTTTACATTCTGAAACTTTTCTCTTTCAAAACTAAAATTTACAAATAACATTATGTTATATAATAACATCCAAATATTATTTCAATCCAATTTGATACAACTACCTTATTATTAGAACACTAGTTCTCTATATTAATAAAATAATAATCTCAACGATTAATGGATTGATTTTATTGAATATTGATAAATTATGGTATAAATTAACAAAAAAACCCCATTATTCGAGCATTTTATGGACTTAGTAGCTAAGGATTCCAAACAATTTCATAAATAAATATTATTCAATTTAATATAAATAATATATAAATATCATAAAAATAAATTAACCATAACCATAATTATTTAATTTATATGAAGACTAGACACGTAGTCATTTTATTTCATGAAATATCTTCAACATCTTCCAAAAATTCTTTTCACTTAGTACCCTTCATATATATACCCTACATTAAAAATATCTTTATAACCTAGAGAAATTTAAAGAAATTAATGGGTGATACTAGATACTCAGCATGGGAAAACACATGAGATATAAATAAATGATTATAATTGGGCATAAGATAAGAATAATGTAATAATAACATGACCCTAATATAAGAAAGGCATACCCAATCAGTCAAATGACATTACTCATAAAACATGATATATGGATGTTTCATTAGAAAACACATAAGTCAAAATATTGATATATAATTGAGAATAAATTGTGAGCATTGATAACATGTTATAATAATAAAACATATGTTTTTCATACAATGAAGTAAGAAATCATTTCCCCAATCATGGGGAAATTCTATAACAATCATTGCGAAAGAATCCACATAATGGGTTTGGACCACTATCCATTTTATAATTTACTTATTAATGGTTCACTTCCAAGAATATAATAGTTGATAATGACTTATAGTGGATTGGGTTCAATCCCCATTCAATCATTTCTTCAGTCATGTTTAACTCCCAAGACAATCAAATTTCATATATCACCTTAGTGGTGTTGGTTAAATCCCTATTATAGTTCATATTTTCTCATGAAAAGTCAATATATTCCCAATGCATTAAAGGAATATATATCTTGGGGCCCAACCACCACATAATTAAATCCATACATAAGTATTTCATATTATTGTAAAAATCATCTTCATTACATCAATGCATTATTAACAAATGGGAATGAAATGGGTTCTGTAGAATTATCCTTAAAATATAATTATAAAAATATATTACAAGAAATTAGGTGGACTAATTATATTATAAAATAATCAAGGAATCATAATCATACTGAAATTATTTTTTAATGGGTGAAAAATTCATGTTAATAGAATTTGAACATTTATATGAAAAAATATGAAAATATTATTACTCTTTATCTTCAATGAAAAAGAACAATAAAATATAGAGAAAAATATTATATTTGAATATAACCATGTAAAATATATAAATTAACCTTCATGGGGAATATTTTTCTTGTAAAAGTTAAAATCCATTTATATTGTATTTTTTAAAAGATAACATTTTTAAAATCATTTGTAAAAAGTAAACATTGGATTATAAATTTAATATTTGGAAATATTACAGTTAATCATTTGCAAAAAATTAAACGGTATTGAAAATGATATTTTTTTAATCATTTATGTATTAATATTTCTTTATATAAATTCTTCCATGAACATAGACCTGGATGAATGATTATGTCAATAGAAAATATATAATTTCATCTTCTCATAATAATATTTTATTTATCGTTTTATATAAAAAATTAGTAAAATTTGAATAATACATGAAAATTATAGAAATAACCAGTGTATAAGAAAATATATTGGGTACTAAGGATAATGATAATATAATTTACCACAGTAAAAATTTAACATAAACAATCTCAAAAATAAATGATATGGTAACATAAACCCATACCTCATGTACCATCTTTCTTTGTACAAAATAAAAACACATATATAATACATAAATATTAATTATAAATATATTATAAATCCAAATTCAAATAAAAATTTCTATATATCATTCCCTTATAATTTACAATTTCCATTCCTTTAAAAAAATTTCATTAACATAAGTATTTAGGGGAAACGTAATTTGTTTTCCATGCATGTATTTGTTTGATAGATTAGGTAAATGAACCATGGAGAAATTTTCAAAAACTATAAAATATTAATCATATCATATGTATCATATTTATAAATTAAATACACTTTTATAAAAATTAATATAATGTGGTGAAGAAAATTGAATTACCTAAGATCATCAGGATGATAGTCTGTACGTATGCACCATTGATGTTTTCACTTTTTAATGGATACAATGATATAGAGTAAAAATATAAATCACCTTTATAAAATCATCAATATAACATAAGTATCATATATATTCATAATATATTTTCTTATTATAATCCTTGTTTAGAGGAAATGAAAAAAGAATCTAATCGCGTAATGAAGGTGATATCCCACCCATACAATCGAAAAACATATTCATTTTCCAATGGATGTGAATGAGATAGGAAATGGATGTACCACTAACTTAAAAAAATATTTATATAGTAAATATACTAATCTAATCCTATTAAAAACAATATAGTGTGTTTTTAATATTTTTAGGAAGAATGGAACATTATGAATATCACTAAGAACATAAACTTATTCTTCATGAATAGTCAATTAAAGTGAACCTTTTGACTTGTTGTATTGGTCTTTTGGAAATACCACCACATCAAGGGCATCGGTAAAAATTTTGAGGGAGTGTTTTAGATGAAAATGGATACGATATTGGGATCGATTGGTCTGTAAAAGAGATCATTAGGATTTTTAGAGTCATAAACATCCCAAAAATAAATATTAAATATCTGCAGAATAATATTCCTTACATAACATAATGATCAATTCTATAATCATCTATGTCTTGAGCCATTAGAAACATGTACACATAAAATAATTTTCAATAAGTGAGGTACACCATCATCCAATATGTTCTCTATAATAAGAACCCAATATAAAAATATCACAAATAATATTTTCATCATATCCTAGGGAATGGAAAATATAAACATGAGGGAGGCCCAATTCCCATTAAGTGTAACAAAGTATGATATAAATGATAAAATAAGAATAAAATGAGCATAAGGGAATGATAACATGAGAATAAATTTGAAAATAACACACTACAAATAAGTAATCATAAACCTTGTACATGAAATAAAATTTTCCAATTGATATGACAACAATCATAATAGGATCAATAAAAATAAGACATGAGACCTTAACATTCATAAGAAATATATTTATGGGATACATAAAATAATATTAAATCATAATTTTATTGGTTCTAGGATAATTTCTATTACTATTATAGTGGAATTGGATCACTCTTCAAATCATCATAATAGTCAATATTCACTCCCAATACCATCATTTTGGATTAATTTTATTACTCAACTGGGTTTACCCCCCATTCTAGTACAATTTATCTCATGGGTTACCAATCATTACCGTATCTATTGGAGGGAGATATAAATCTCACCAATCTCAGTTGTAACATAACTATAATTTTTATTATAATATAACAAACATAAGTTAAATCATTTATACGTGTTCTACAAGATTATAAATCATTCATCATATCAAAATCCATGAATAGAAATAGGTTTTATAACATATCATCACAACATGACATTTAGAGAAGAAAAATGATTCACTATTATTTTATCATTTTGAAAAATAATAACCGATTGAAATATAAATGAGTTTCTTATGCATTCTATCATGGTATATCCTATAGATGTTAATGGAGATTCATAAATACATTCTCATTATATGCATCAACCATCAGGATAATAAATAATAATGGTGACCTTGGATTTTATTCTCCTTGATTCATAAGTACAATCAATGTATATCCTCTTTTATGAACATTTATTTTGAAATATTAGTTGCATCATTTCTTGTGTAAAATAACCTCTACACTTTGGATAAATTTTATAAAAAATAAATAATTCATAAAATTAATTACTTTGAAAAAAACTTGGAAACATAAAAATGATCATTAAAAAACATTTACAACATTTAGGGAGAAAGATATCATTTCCACTTTGAAAAAAATTCTAAGAAATAAAATAGTTCCATAATCATTTTCATTAAAATAAATCTTGAAACATATGATAGAATATTGAAATAAAATAATGTGCTACATTGTGGGAAATTGTTATTATTCTGTACATGTCAAAATATTTATTCCTTTCAAATATTAGATAAAATAAAAAAGGGCCTTATTTGGATAAAAACGAAAATTCCTTTCATTTTTTTAAAATTACTATTTATAAAAATGTTGTTAAAAAATAATTTTGAATTTTTTAGGAAAATTTTTTAAAACATTTTTGGAAAACATTGTTTGAGAAGAAAAATATTTTTTGACTGAAGGGAAAAATAAACACATTTTTTCTTAAAAAAATTATTTTTAACTCTTCATTACAAAAATTAGGAATATAAAGGTACACATGTATTCTCATTGTCTTCTGGAGGATAAGAAAGGTCATGAGTCTCATGAAGGAAATATCAAGAAATTTCATCACAGGAAGCATAATTATAAAAAAGCCATGTAAACGATGAGTTTATTACATAAAAAACATACCATATTCGTAACATGAATCATAATCCAAATAAAATAATAACATTACATCAAACATATAATATCATAAAAATAAATAAATTCATTATTATATATTTCAAAGGTGTTATATACACACATCATAAAATAATGTAGGTGTAGAATATAACATATGTCCTAAAGAAGAAAAATTGAGTCAAAACCTTTTATTACATTAGTAATATTTTGAATTGTAATCACAAATAAATAATATAATCATTAGAAGATCAAATATAATGAAAATAAGTACATTAATGATATCACACATAAAATGGTATGTCACGACCCATCCCCCGAGACCCACATCGTGACTACACCAAGCCCGCCTTCCATAGGCCAGGGGATGACGACTAGCACCAAAGGCATAATTCCCTAGATCTGGGAAGGCATTGCCTTTATAAAACATAAATACACACAACCAGAGAACAAGAGGAAGCAAACACTAAGTAAAGCAGTATAACAAGTGTGCTTAAAGTACAAAGGGACCAGAAATACAAGCCCAACAGAAAGGTACAACTACAACTGAAAAGACAAACAACAAGAAGATGGAAACAACTCCTGAATCGTCCTCCGGGTTCCTACCTGAAGGGTCGGTACAGATGTCCTCTTTAACACTCTACGTCCTTCCATCTCCTCTGGGTACCGACTCGTCGTGGGGTCCTCCTCCGGGTACCGTCCAATCCTCATACACTCTGCCTCAGTTAGCGTTGTCCGTCTTCTGCATCCAACACAATGAGGTGCGGGCATAACCCGTGCATGGGTGAGTATAACGATACTCAGTAGGGACCCCGAGACCCTCATGGTCACAAAAAATACTACAATGATAAACCAAAAAATAAATATATAAATAGATAACCATTACTTCTGTATATGCCCATTTATATACCTAACTTATCAAGTAACTCATCTCAATTATGAGGAAAACACAAAGGTCATTGACTCATCTCAAATCAGGATTTTTATTATTGACACCACAACTGTTGAAGAACTACTCTTCTGTCGGGTACAGTGGCCATATCACAACTCTGAGGCGCTACTCACTAACTTTATACTGCTGAGGTACTCCTCCTGTCGAGTACCATAGGTCTATCTCCCCAACACAGTAGCGCATCCCGCCATGGGTCTGCCACCCCAACACAGTAGCGCTCCCCCTAATAGACTACAGAGGTACTCCTCCTGTAGAGTAACATAGGTCTGCTGCCAAACTAGGCGCTCTGTCGGCCGTGGGTCTGCCGCCAAATCGGGTGCTTCGTCCACTGGGCTAATCGAATCACTTCAAGTCGAATTGGTCAAGCAGTCGCCAGGTCTACAGCTACTAGGTCTCCGCACTTCGTACACTCATCTCTGAAGGGGCCGCTCCACGAGCTACTGGTCGATACTTCCATGTGTCACGTAATCTCACATTAAAGTATATAAAAGGAACACTTCGTCATAGAGGTCTCAACATAACAGACAGCGCGTCAATCGGACACTCGGTCTGTGAGTTATTAGCATTTTCATTCGAGGGGCCCTGTTGGATTTCGGGTACAATCCAACTCAACCATACTCAAACCACATCCAAATCCTATTTGGATTCTTCTAAAAGTTTCATCTCATCAAGAGGAATCCAACGTAGTTGATGGAACGTCAATCAGACGTCTGGTCCTTATGTTATAAGTGTTTCTGCTCCGAGGGCCCGGTTGGTTTCGATTTCAAACCAACCCGGCCATTTTTCCAAAGTTGTCAAAAACTCACCTAGAGTATCACAAAAGTACCGCCTCGTCACGAGGGTCCCAGTTCCACGGGCGGCACATCGATTGGAAGCTTGGTCTTTATGTTATTCACGTTTAAGTGAAAACGGGCACGACCCGTTAAGCCTAGTGGGCTCGCAGGTCCGGTCAACCCAGTGTTGGCGGGTCCGACCCGGAAGGGGGTCGGACCGGCCCAATGAAATGCGGGGCCCGACCTGAAGGGTGCGGTCCAGCCCGGTGGGGCACGGCCCGGCCCGGTGCGGCGCGGCGCGGCCCGGACCAGCACGACCTGGCCCGGCGTGGTGCGGCCCAACTTGAAGGGTCCGAGTGGTTCGAGGGGAGGCGCGACCCCCCGGCTGCCCAAACCGACGGCGCCAGGAGGCGCTGCCCTCCCAACCGACTGGCCATCTTGGCGCAAGTAGCCCGCTCGGGCGGGCCACGGTTCATCCCGCATAGCACCTTGGTGTCGCGGCCTTCCTCTGACCAGTCGGCCGACAAGTCGGCCGGTTCTTCCGCTGAAGCAGCCCACCCAGTGCAGGCCACAGTTCTCCGCAGCGCGGTGCCGTGGGGCACCACCGTTTTTCCCTTTGTCCTAGCCGACTATAGCCAGCCGGTTCTTTCCCGGTCGAGTGGCCCGCGGTTGTGAGCCGCAGCTCTTCCACATGCGGCCAGCCCATGGCCATCTCTTCTCCCGTTGTCACCTCTTCCATTCATGAATTAAAAGAACAAGAACCATCGGAGGTTCTTCGGGTCATGTGTGTTTGTCCCGCGCCCTCCGTGTTAGGCCGTTGAAGTTGGCCAAAGACAATCCAATTTTTACAACGTTGAACAAGAAAAATGTTAATCAATTAAAATTGAACATAATCCCCCTACCTCAGAAAGACGTCACACGTCATCAAACCGTGGAAGACGAACGTCACGGTGGTCGGACGTCGCAGAATAATGGTGTCGATTCCGTTTACGTCGAAGGAAGATCCGTCAACATTGGCGATGTTCCCCGCGTCGGTGTATCCTCCCTTGATGCTGAGTAAGAAGAAGAGAAGGCACGTCGTCGGTGACTTCACTTTCTACGTTGGAGTCATTCTTCATTGAAGGTTGGTGTTCTTCATCAGAGAAGAACACTTCCTTCTAAATCCTCTCAAGATCTCTCCCACCAATATTTCCAACCCAAAATAATAAAATGGCCCTCCCATAAAATAACATGTCATGTGTTTTCAAATTAAATCAAACTCTTTAATTAATTAATTGAAGAGTTGTTTAATTAATTTATATGGGTTGGCAAAGAATTAAATGGAGTGAGGGGGGTGGAATGTGGAAAGGCTCCACCCAATTAAATGGGGGAGTTGTCAAGAATTAAACTAGGGGAGTTAAATTGGGGAGTTTAAGGGAGGTTTAAGGGAGACAAAAGGTTGATGCTCATGTGGGCCTCACCTAACAAATATCCACACATGAGAAGTTATGTGGGGGTGGGCCCCACCATTAACATCTCCATGTAGGATTTAACCACCAAGGTGAATAAAATCGTTCTAAAAAAATTTATTTAACTTTTTAATTAAACCCCAATTTTTAACTTTCAACCCACATAAAACGCAACTGCGGTAAAGATCCCCGTAAGAGAATACCGGCGCTGGGATTTCATTAATGCCCTAGGATTTCAATTCCGAGCACCGGTTCAAGAGATAGAAAAACCCTCATGTACGTTTACTGAACATACCCGAACAAAAACTTCAGAAATTGATTCTGGGACACCAGGCCCCTGAATCAAGTGTCGTCAGAAGCCACATACTCCTAAAATTCCAAAGAATTAAGAAAAAAATTTCCTTGAAAATTATGGGTCTTTACATTACTCCCACCTCAGGTCTTTACGTCCCCGTAAAGCGACATCACACACTAGGGAAACAAAAGAGGAGGTACTGATCACACATCTGAGCTTCCCACTCCCATGTGCACTCCTGGAGGTTCCCGTGATACCAACGAACGTGCACTAGATGAATCGACCATCCATGCAGGACCTGCTCCTGTCGATCCTCAATATTCATTGTAACCTTCGCAAAAGATTCCCCATCATCGATGTCCAGATCCCCGTGATCGATGATGTGGAAAAGGTCGTGCACGTATCTCCTCAACTGAGATACGTGGAAGATGTCATGAACCCGGTGCAACTGAGGTGGAAAGGCTAGGCAGTAAGCCACCTCGCCTACTCTGTTGATGATGTGGAGAAGCGACTGTAGATAGGTTTCACCATCCCTATCCTCAAAAGATATCAGCAACATGACCATCTGCTCTGTCGCCTCTCCTAGCAGTTGAATACCAGTCCTCCTAATGAGCGCATCCGCCACAACGTTACCCTTCCCATGAGTATAGACTATCTCAAAGTCATAGTCCTGGAGGAACTGAATACTCAAAACTTTTTCTTCCACAAAGGTAAGGATAGCTGACTCAAGATCTATCGGCCACACCCTCCTAAGCATGATTTTATCCTATGCTGCCTGGGTTTCCCTTTTTGCCGACCAAGGAAAAACCCCATCCCAACATTGTAGATAAAACACAACGTTTTTGCCTAATACAATGAATTTGTGTATGAACTGTGGTTTCTCAGTCCATACCCAAACTAACGTTGTAAGGCCTTGACGCTGCCACCAAGAGGTTCTAACCGAAACTCTTGCCTCAAGGGTCAGATCACACCGTTGTTGTAAGCGTGATTATCGAGTCTCCTCCCAAAGGTATCTCCTAACATGAGGGTAAAGTCAACGGCTTAACCGGAACATCTAGTTCTGGGACAAGATTCGTGGAAGGAATGATTCATATCAATGTCTATTATTACGGAAGCTAGTAGTAGACACAGACCATACCTAGAATCATTCCTAGATCCCTTGGGTCATACTCCTTCACCGCATGTAGCTACTCTCTTCCCCTGCCCTCCTACTCCCTGAGCCTAGTGGGGACTACAAAGGCGGGTGGTTCTAACATGTCGAATTATACATCACCACATGCTTCCCTCCTAGCTCTTCTTCAATGTCAGCTTCTCTACAGATTCATCTATCCTTAAAAATTCCTCTTCTTAAAACATTTTACACTCCCAAATCTCTGAGACTGGCATCAGTTACCTGATTTCCCACTACTAACATTCACTAGATGTATTCGTTCATCCAATGAACATTCAACCACAAAGGTTTTCTCTAAAACCCTAGCATAAGTAGGAATTCATAGAGGAAAAAAAGTGATGGCTCAGATATCCTTTAAACTCACCTCATTCGGAAGTCCAAGCCCCAATGCACTGATCGTATCGTATTCATCGAGTACCCGGAACGATCGGTATGCCTCGATTAATACTCAGCTACTGACATGTCATCCTAATGAAGTTGTATAAGTTCTTGAGAACTCTCAGCCACCTCATCAAGCCAGTCCTCAGCCGCCTGTGAGTCAGGATCAGCTCGGAACCTAAGGGGTATCTAATGCTCAAATACGTGTAAGGAACTATGCCCACATGTGTCGTCTATCGGTACCACCGGTTGTAACTGCTGACCAACAGGTAGTGATATAGCTGGCACACTACCCAAAGGTAATATAAAAGGCATAGGTTCATGTACCAAAGCCTCATCACTATGGATACCAACCTCATGGTCACTCCTTAGGAAACACTAGTAGCTAAGATCACCATCTACTCTAATAGTGTGTAGAACTCTAGAAATCGCATCCAGCCAGTCCACAACTGCCTGTGAATCTTCCTCACCTCGTAACCTTAGAGGCCTTTGCTGCTGGAACTCATGCAACGCACTCTATCAGCGTGCATTGTACGCTAGTACGGTTGGTGTAATCGTATACCCAATGGGTGGTGGTGGTGCTGGTACACCCCCGAAGGTTCCAATATAGCAAGAGGGACCTACACCGGAGCCTCATCGCTCAATGGGCCGTCATCGGGTACTCTCTCGGAACTCCAACTGACTGTCTACGCGGAGGCATCCTGAATAGATGTGACACGGTCAAATGATTAAACCTGGTGAACTAAACTAGCTGAGCTGACTTAATGAATACTTTTGAAAAAAGACACACAATTAGTGTTTTCGTGCACTGAGTCGAAAATTAGTAGTCAGGGTCCTGCTGTATGGATACGTCGGCCGTCGCACCAACACTGGACTCCCTGAACTGAAAACCACACTTGGTACCCTTAACACTATTGCTTCACAGAAAGGAAATATCAGAGTATTAAGTTCTGTGGTAGAAACAACTCCTCTGATACCAATTTTCACGACCCGTCCCCTGGGGCCAACATTGTGACTACCCCAAGCCCTCCTTCCATAGGCCAGGGGCTGACGACTAGTACCAAAGGCGTAATTCCCTAGATCTGGGAAGGAATTGCCTTTAAAAATGTAAACACAGACAACCAGAGAACAAGAGGAAGCAAACACTAAGTAAAGCAGTATAACAAGTGTGATGAAAGTAAAAAAGTGGCTGGAAATACAAGCTCAACAGAAAGGTACAGCTTCAATTGAAAAGTCAAACACCTGGAAGATGGAAACAACTCTTGAATCGTCCTCTAGGTTCCTACCTAGGGGTAGGTACAAATGTCCCCCTCAGCGCTCCACGTTCATCCGTCTCCTCTGGGTACCGACTCGTCGTGAGGTCCACCTCCGGGTACCGTCCAGTACTTGTACACGTTGCCTCGGTCAGTGCTGTTCGTCGTCTACATCCAACACAATGAGGTGAGGGCATAACCCGTGGAGGGGTGAGTATAACGATACTCAGTAGGGACCCCAAGACCCTCATGGACTCACAAAATCCAACAAGGATAAACCATAATGAAATATCTCAATAGATAACATTTACTTATGTATATGCCCATACATATACCTAAGTTATCAAGTAACTCATCTCAATCATGAGGAAAAACACAAAGGTCATTAACTCAGCACAAACTAGGATTTTTAATATCGAAACCACAACTGCTGGAGAACTCCTCCTCTGTCAAGTACAGTGGCCCTGTCATGACTTCGAGGCACTACTCACTAACATTAGACTATTAAGGTACTCCTCCTGTCGAGTACCGTGGGTCTGTCGCCCCAACATAGTAGTGCTTTCCACCATATTTCTTCCACCCCAATAGAGTACGGCTCCCCCTAATAGCCTACAGAGGTATTCCCCTTGTCATGTACCGTGGGTCTACTGCCAAACCAGGCGCTCCGTCCACCGTGGGTCTACCGCCAACCCGGGCACCCCATCCAATAGGATAATCGAAACACTCTGAGTCGAATTGGTCAAGTAGTCGTTAGGTCTATAACTACTAGGTCTCCGCACTCCGTACACTCATCTCTGGGAGGTTCCACTCCAAGAGCTAATGTTTGATACTTCCAAGTGTCACGTAATCTCACGTGGAAGTATCTCAAAGGTCTTCTTCGTCATTGGGGTCTCAACGCAACAGACGGTGCATCAATCGGACGCCCGATCTGTGAGTTATTAGAATTTCTGTTCCAGGGGCCCGGTTGGATTTTAGGTACAATACAACCCGGCCATACTCAAACCACATCTGAATCCTATGTGGAGTCTTCCAAAAGGTTTTCCTCATCATGGGGAATCCAACGTAGTTGACGATACATCAATCGGACATCCGGTCCTTATTTGATAAGCATTTCCGCTTCGAGGGCCCAGTTTGTTTCGGTTTCGAACCTTCCCGACCGTTTTTTCAAATTCATCCAAAACTGACATAGAGTATCGAAAAAGGAATGCCTCATAACGAGGGTACCAGTGCCATATATGGTGCATCGATCGTATGCCTGGTCTTCATGTTATTCGCGTTTAAGTGAAAGCGGGCCTGACCCGTTAAACCTAGTGGGCTGGCGGGTGGAGTCAACCCAGAGATGGCGGGTCCGACTCGGCAGGGGGTCGAACCGGCCCGATGAAACACGCGGCCTGGCCCGAAGGACGTGGTCTGGCCCAGTGGGGCATGGCCCGGCCCTACGCGGCGCAGCTTGGCCCAGCCGGCTGTGGCCCGGCCGACCGCGGCTCGGCTGGCTGGCCGAGCGGCTCGGCCCGAAGGGGCCATGTGGTCCGTGGGGGGGCCGACTGCCCGAACCGGCGGCGCCGCCCTCCCAACCAGCCGGTCAAAGCCGGATGGCCTTCTTGGCGCAAGCGGCCTACTCGGGTGGGCCGCAGTTCATCCAGCGCGGCACCCTGGTGTCACAACCTTCTTCCGCCTGGCCAGCCGACGAGCCAGCTGGTTCTTCTTCCGAAGCGGGCCGCCTTGTGCGGGCCACGATTCTACGCAGCGCGGCACCGTGGGGCACCACAGTTCCCACATTCGGCCCATCCGACTATAGTCGGCCGGTTCCTTCCCAGTCGAGTGGCCTGCGGTTGCGGGCCGCGGTTCTTTTTCATGCAGCCAGCACACAGCCGCCACTTCTCCCGTTTCCGCCTCTTCTATTTGTGAATTAAAATAACAAGAAACATCGGAAGGGCATTGGGTCATGTGCATTCAGGTCGCGCCATCCACGTTTGGCGGTAGCAGTTGGCCAAAGGCAATCCAATATTTACAACGTAGAACAAGAAAAATGTTAATCCATTAAATATGAACATAATCCCCCTACCTCACAAAGACGTCACACATCGTCGAACCACAGAAGACGAACATCGCGTTGGTCAGACGTCGTGGAATAATGGTGTCGATTCCATTGACGTAGAAAGAAGAGCCATCGTCGTTGGTGATGTTCCTCACGGTGGTATCACCTCCCTTGATGCGGAGGAAGAAGAAGAGAAGGTACGTCGTCGATGACTTCACGTTCGTCACCAGAGTCGTTCTTCATTGAAGGTTGGTGTTCTTCGTCAGAGAAGAACACTTCCTTATAAATCCTCTCAAGAGCTCTCCCACCAATATTGCCAACCCAAAATAATAAAATGTCCCTCCCATAAAATATCATTCCAGGTATTTTCAAATTAAATCAAACTCTTTAATTAATTAATTGAAGAGTTGTTTAATTAATTTAGATGGGTTGGAAAAGAATTAAATGGAGTTAGGGAGGAGGAATGTGGAGAGGCTCCACCCAATTAAACGGGGGAGTTGTCAAGAATTAAACAAGGGGAGTTAAATTGGGGAGTTTAAGGGAGGTTTAAGGGAGAAAAAAGGTTGGGGATTGTGTGGGCCCCACCTCACAAAAATCCACACATGGGAAATTATGTAGGGGTGGGCCCCACCATTAACTTCCCCGTGTAGGATTTAACCACCAAGGTGAATAAAGTTGTTCTAAACAATTTTATTTAACTTTTTAATTAAACCTCAATTTTTAAATTTCATCCCACATAAAACACAACTACAGTAAAGAACTCCTTAAGAGAATACTGGTGCTGCAAGTTCATTGGTGCCCTCCTATTGAAATTCTGAGCACTAGTTCAAAATAAAAAAATTTGCACGTACGTTTACTGAATGTACCTGAATAAAAACCTCAGAAATTGATTCCGGGAACACCGTGCCTCGGAATCAAGTGTCGTCAGAATCCACGGACACATAAAATTCCAAAGAATTATGAAAAAAAATCCTTGAAAATTACGGGTCTTTACATGGTATGTATATATACCACACAATATAAAATATTGGTTTATTTTAATATTTCTCCCCGAAATAAATGAGATGCTAAAAATACCTTGCCTCTATGATAACTTTTTATTCATAAAATCCATTAATGATGGATCATAAATTCGATATTTAAATACCATTAGTTTTTTTAAATCATTAAAAATACATTTTTGAGAATTATATACACCGCATAATGGAAATAGTTGGTGAATATGGCATGTTTCTCCCAAAAGTAATAAGTGAGATGAAAATATCTTATCATAATTCATGACTTCTATCATACTTATTCGAACCCCATATCTAATATTTATAAGTTTATTATAAAAATAATACAAAACCATGCTTTTCTCTATCATACAATATACTATTTACTTATAACCTTTTTCCCATTTATTAATAACACATTTTTAAAGTCATGTATTGGGAAATAACTACTTTGTGTATCATATATGTTTTTATTTTTTATTATGGATATTTATACTATTATTATAGTTATTATACATTTTATTACATGACTATTACATCATTTTAGTGATTAAAACACAAATGAGTTTAAATCTTGGATCCAATTGTTCTATGTTTTGGGGAGATTAGGCTCATAAAATAATTAAACATAATAAAAAATAAAAATTTATTTAAATCCTTATTCATTATCCTTATATATGATCATGTCATCCTTAGTACTTGTAGTCACCTGAGGATATACATCAATAAATATATATATCTGAAATCCTTGTTAGTGGATTAATTGGGGAAATGAATCCATATATCATGGGTGAGTGTAATCATCGTCGTCATATCATAATAACATGAAAATAATCAACATCGTGAGAGGAAAATGTGACAAAAAATGGAATGAGGAAATGAATAAAAATTAAACATCATTTCATAGTTTCCAAATAAATAACATAGTTTTGAGAAAATCTAGCATCATGTTCACGCATAATATATGTGCATATTAATAGAATCATCACTATAATCAAATCTATAATTTTGTTCACACAACATACACATTATCTCATTAGGTACATCACATTACCAATTTCAATAGAGGTCTATATAATTATTTTCCCACCCTTTAAATCATAAAATTTACATAATTGTGCATGCCACATAGAGTGTATAACAATTTTGTTAATTATATAACCCATTGAATGGAATGGTTTTAATAATTATTTAATATATTATATATTCATGAATGAGTAAAGGGGTTACGTAATGAAAAGAAAAAATAATAAATGTAAAGAAAGTAAATTTTTATTTAGATATTAAGAAACACATGAGGACTCTATGATTTTTTTTGAAAAGAAAGTTATTTTTCTAAAATCATTGAATTTGGCCAAATTATCAAGGTGAAACAAATATATCCTCAAATGAAAGGGAAATAACAGGGATATGATATTGAAGAGTTATTAAAGGAATATCCATAATTAAATTTATGTGAAAGTGGGAAACTAATTGAAAGGGAGTTGTGTTTATGAATCCCCTTATGATAATTCTGATTTTATTTTGTTGTTTTCCACTGCTTAATCATCAGTTAAACTTATCTTGTTTGACACTTAAAATCCCTTTATTTTTGTAGTTGGATTACTCCATAACATCTGTAAGGATTCTAGGGTGAACAAGATAAAGGATTTTAGTAGAGGTTGTGGTATGGTAATATAGGGATGAGTGGTTTTCCATGGGATGGTATATGGGATAATTTTACATGAGGAGATGGGTATTATTAGAATATGATTTTAAATAAATTTATATATATAAGGTAGAATTTGTACTAGTGGATTTTTTATAGTAATAATAATATATAAAAACAATATATTATGTTTTATGACATTAAACCACTTTATAATTCAAATTAATTATTTAACTAAAAAGGAAAACATAAAAAAGGAAAAAAATGTTATTTTAAGGGATCACTTTTGATTTTTGGTTTTAGAAAATGTATTTTTTGAATTGGAATTTAAGTTTATTTTATTTTAATGTAACATTTATAAAACTAAATATATCATGGAAAAACAATCATGTTTTAAAATATTTTGGATCACTATTACATCATGAATGTTGTAATTTAGGATTCACTAATAATGTGAAAAAATGAATTTTTTCTATTCTCTTGAAAATTATAGTAATTCAGAAAATTACCAAAAAAACCCATGGAAAATTTCTATGTGACAATATTAAAAATGATATTAAATTTATAAAAATAAATTTATAAAAAAGTAATTTTTAATTTTTAATTTAAAAATTATGGCGTTTAAGAAATACGTGAGTATACAGTTTATTAAAATATTTCTTATGTTTTCTTTGAGTTTCTTAATCATGATATTTATTTTTTTGGAATATTTATATTTATATTTAGTTAGATTAATCATAATAAATATTTTATATATAAAAATTTATTATCTTGATTTCAAATTACTACTCTAATAGTCTAGTAACAATTCCCAATAATCAGATTACTATTCAAATTGTCACATTACCTCATATTAATGAAACTTAATTACTTCACTGAAAATTCACTAAAATTACACTCAATGTAATATATTTATATTTTCTAAGATTTTGATAAAATTAATAATATTTTTGATCAATTTTATAGTGTTAGTAGTGGGACCACTGATTCTAGTATATTTGGAGATCCATATTTTTCATTTTAACTATTATATTTCTTATTTTTTATCCAATTGTAATTTTTGGAATTATAGTTTCTCTATATTCATATTAATGTAATGATATTTATGTATGAAATAAATTACATTCATGTTCGTTATGACTATAATAATATATAGTATCTCATAACACATATTAATTTTAGGAGAAAAATTCATTTATAAACTCTAGGTAATTACATAATTTCCCCCTCAAACAATTTAATACCCAAAATTTCAACATATATTCTTAGTTTAGAATAGGTGAGGGTACATCGGGTTCATTGTTTCCTCTAGTTCCCATGTTTCCCCTTCATAATTATGGTTCCTCCATAACTCTTTTCAGGGTGAGTTGTCTTGTTACATAGAATATTTTTACTATAGTATGAGATATTCACTGATGATCTTCATATGAGAAGACATTCTCCAGTTGTACCACCTACATATTTAGTACATGTGAGGGATCTGGTAAATAATTTCTCAAGGGATACATGGAGAATAGATCATGAACATTATCCATAATTAGTAGAAGTACAAATTGATAGTCTAATACTCTTTTATGGGCATGGATTTAAAAGGGTCCAATATACCTAGGTCTAAGATTCTATATCATTCCAAACCACCTGATTCTCTTTCATCGTGAAATTTGATGGAAACATTTGTCTCAAACTTCAAATTACAATTCCCATTGATTGTTTTCATTAAATATTTTATTCAAACTCTAGTAATGTTTTATATGTTGTTGGATGGCATGAATCTTGTATGTCTTCTCTTTCTAAAGGCCAGGTCCTAGTATCTATTCTCCACTAACTTCATCCCAACAACATAGAGTTCTATATCTCTTCCCTTGAATAGATTTATGTAAAGTTACTTGAATACTCAAGTGGAATCTATTTTTATATGATAACTCAACCAATGGAAGATGTTGATCCCATGTACCATTTATTTACATTGAGAAGACACTTTTAATTACGTAGAACATCTAAATAGTCCATTTAGATTGTCTATCAGATTAGGGGTCATAGTTCGCGCATGAATTCCATTTGGTACTCAAATAATGTTGAAGAATTATCTATAATTTTTCAGTGAACCATTGATCACTATTGGAGATGACCAAAACTGAAAACCCATGTAGAGTTACCACATCCTTCAAATATATCATGAATATTGATCTTGATAGAAATATTCCAAAATAACAATGAAATGGGTAGTCTTGTTGAGTCAATCTTACACAACCCATACTATATTTTTTACTTTTAAAATATTTGGGATACCAATGATGATGTCTATAGTGAAAATATTCTATTTCCATGTTGGAATAAGAAATGGATGAATCATTCCATTGGACTTCTATCTCCCTTCATTAACTTGTTGATATAAAAACAATAATATGATATACTCTTTAATTTATTTCTTCTTATTGTCCAACTAGTTGTTCTCTAAAAACACGCAGTACATCAGGGTACTTATAGGAAGGAAAGATAAAGGTGAGATATAAACATTGTCAAATAGAACCCTATTATCTTAGGTGATATAGGAACAAAATCTCATTTTCCAAATAAAATTACACCATCATCATCATTGTTGAACTCATTAATCATATCTTCTGTAACAAATGTTTTCATATTTTCATGGTCCATATCATCTTTTGTGCCTCTTTGATATTATCATAGATAGATGGTTGGGTAATTTATTGGTTATTTCCAGACCCATCCTTTTTATCAAAATGATTATAAGGTATTTACCAATGCACATCATGGATACTGTAGTAGGTTCCGTTTTACTAAGAGCATCATCAACACTGTTCCACTTTCCAGGATACTAGTGAAAAGATAAATCATATTCATTTATTAGCTCTAATAAAACTTTTTGATGTGTAGTGTGTGATATTATTATTCTTCATGAGTACACGACCAAGTCCTTTCATGAATCACCACAATTAATCACAAAACCATCTCCACATGTTAGTTGTGTGAGTACATGTGCAATGATTAACCTGTTCTTGAGATCCTAGAATCTTTCATCATATTCCTATGAACATTCATTCTTTACCCCTTTCGGTGTCAACTAAGTTGCAAAGAAAGAAAATCATGGTAAATTTGTCACAAAACAACAATAGTAACTATATAATCCATGAAAACTATGCATTTCGATGACAATATTATATGTGGTCAATTATAAAATTGATTTTATATTTTAAATGTCCAAAAATACTCCCTCAAAAGTTATCATGATTCCCATTAATGTGACTTGTAACATCCAAAAGACACACTTTTTGATCTTAGAATTCACATTATCCTTTTTTATTGTCACCTATATAATCCCTTACCTCTCTTCAAGTCCTTCATTTCACTTGGTGAAAATGATAATATCTTTGAGAAACACTGGTAAAAAAATTTCATGGTAGTATGTAAAGACTCTACTCATAAAATACATAAATATTATAGGTAAATTATTAACTATCATGGGAATTGATATGATATCATGGTTTCAAAACCTTGTATGGAATGTAATATTATTAATATATTCAGTATTCAACTATAGTTGATGATATCCAGAGTGAATATCCACCTTTGAGAAGTACTGAGGTTCTTTTAGTTTATTAAAAATGTCTCCAATACATGGATAAGGATACTTATTATTAAAGGTGATATTTTTGAGCTCTAAATAATTTATAAATAACCACTTTGATATATATTTAGTATTTACAAAGGGAACTGGTGCACCACAAGGTGACACAATATGGAATATTAACCCTATTTCAAAATGATATTCAATCTACATCATTAATTCTTCTAGTTCTACATGAGCTATCTAGTAGGGGAATTTAATGAAAGGGGTGGTGTAACACACCAAGTTTTTTAAAAAATAACTGAAATGCATGAATCTATGTTTTAATATATATTTATAACTAGACTTAAACATATTTTTCCATCTTTTATGTTTTTAATTTCAAAAAACAGTCATCTACAATTGTGTTCAGTAAGCTATTTAGAGTATGATGAAACCAACTTTTATTTTGGTTAAAAATAAATATTCCCTTATAAATAAAAATATGAATAGTAATATGACCCTAATGAATAGTAAATTATATTATTACTTTATTTTATTTAGGCTTTAAGACAATGACATATTGGTTAATTATTCAATAGGATATAAAAGCAGTTATATAATTAAAATTTTTAATTCTTGAATTAAGTATGATTTTATTAAAAATTAAATTAATAATATTTAGAAAATTATTTTCAGAAAATAGAGCTCATTTTTTAATTATACAATTTGATAAATGGAGTTAGGGAGGAGGAATGTGGAGAGGCTCCACCCAATTAAATGGGGGAGTTGTCAAGAATTAAACAAGGGGAGTTAAATTGGGGAGTTTAAGGGAGGTTTAAGGGAGAAAAAAGGTTGGGGATTGTGTGGGCCCCACCTCACAAAAATCCACACATGGGAAATTATGTAGGGGTGGGCCCCACCATTAACTTCCCCGTGTAGGATTTAACCACCAAGGTGAATAAAGTTGTTCTAAACAATTTTATTTAACTTTTTAATTAAACCTCAATTTTTAACTTTCATCCCACATAAAACACAACTACAGTAAAGAACTCCTTAAGAGAATACTGGTGCTGCAAGTTCATTGGTGCCCTCGTATTGAAATTCTGAGCACTAGTTCAAAATAAAAAAATCCGCACGTACGTTTACTGAATGTACCTGAATAAAAACTTCAGAAATTGATTCCGGGAACACCGTGCCTCAGAATCAAGTGTCGTCAGAATCCACGGACACATAAAATTCCAAAGAATTATGAAAAAAAATCCTTGAAAATTACGGGTCTTTACATGGTATGTATATATACCACACAATATAAAATATTGGTTTATTTTAATATTTATCCCCGAAATAAATGAGATGCTAAAAATACCTTGCCTCTATGATAACTTTTTATTCATAAAATCCATTAATGATGGATCATAAATTCGATATTTAAATACCATTAGTTTTTTTAAATCATTAAAAATACATTTTTGAGAATTATATACACCGGATAATGGAAATAGTTGGTGAATATGGCATGTTTCTCCCAAAAGTAATAAGTGAGATGAAAATATCTTATCATAATTCATGACTTCTATCATACTTATTCGAACCCCATATCTAATATTTATAAGTTTATTATTAAAATAATACAAAACCATGCTTTTCTCTATCATACAATATACTATTTACTTATAACCTTTTTCCCATTTATTAATAACACATTTTTAAAGTCATGTATTGGGAAATAACTACTTTGTGTATCATATATGTTTTTATTTTTTATTATGGATATTTATACTATTATTATAGTTATTATACATTTTATTACATGACTATTACATCATTTTAGTGATTAAAACACAAATGAGTTTAAATCTTGGATCCAATTGTTCTATGTTTTGGGGAGATTAGGCTCATAAAATAATTAAACATAATAAAAAATAAACATTTATTTAAATCCTTATTCATTATCCTTATATATGATCATGTCATCCTTAGTACTTGTAGTCACCTGAGGATATACATCAATAAATATATATATCTGAAATCCTTGTTAGTGGATTAATTGGGGAATTGAATCCATATATCATGGGTGAGTGTAATCATCGTCCTCATATCATAATAACATGAAAATAATCAACATCGTGAGAGGAAAATGTGAAAAAAATGGAATGAGGAAATGAATAAAAATTAAACATCATTTCATAGTTTCCAAATAAATAACATAGTTTTGAGAAAATCTAGCATCATGTTCACGCATAATATATGTGCATATTAATAGAATCATCACTATAATCAAATCTATAATTTTGTTCACACCAAATACACATTATCTCATTAGGTACATCACATTACCAATTTCAATAGAGGTCTATATAATTATTGTCCCACCCTTTAAATCATAAAATTTACATAATTGTGCATGCCACATAGAGTGTATAACAATTTTGTTAATTATATAACCCATTGAATGGAATGGTTTTAATAATTATTTAATATATTATATATTCATGAATGAGTAAAGGGGTTACGTAATGAAAAGAAAAAATAATAAATGTAAAGAAAGTAAATTTTTATTTAGATATTAAGAAACACATGAGGACTCTAAGATTTTTTTTGAAAAGAAAGTTATTTTTCTAAAATCATTGAATTTGGCCAAATTATCAAGGTGAAACAAATATATCCTCAAATGAAAGGGAAATAATAGGGATATGATATTGAAGAGTTATTAAAGGAATATCCATAATTAAATTTATGTGAAAGTGGGAAACTAATTGAAAGGGAGTTGTGTTTATGAATCCCCTTATGATAATTCTGATTTTATTTTGTTGTTTTCCACTGCTTAATCATCAGTTAAACTTATCTTGTTTGACACTTAAAATCCCTTTATTTTTGTAGTTGGATTACTCCATAACATCTGTAAGGATTCTAGGGTGAACAAGATAAAGGATTTTAGTAGAGGTTGTGGTATGGTAATATAGGGATGAGTGGTTTTCCATGGGATGGTATATGGGATAATTTTACATGAGGAGATGGGTATTATTAGAATATGATTTTAAATAAATTTATATATATAAGGTAGAATTTGTACTAGTGTATTTTTTATAGTAATAATAATATATAAAAACAATATATTATGTTTTATGACATTAAACCTCTTTATAATTCAAATTAATTATTTAACTAAAAAGGAAAACATAAAAAAGGAAAAAAATGTTATTTTAAGGGATCACTTTTGATTTTTGGTTTTAGAAAATGTATTTTTTGAATTGGAATTTAAGTTTATTTTATTTTAATGTAACATTTATAAAACTAAATATATCATGGAAAAACAATCATGTTTTAAAATATTTTGGATCACTATTACATCATGAATGTTGTAATTTAGGATTCACTAATAATGTGAAAAAATGAATTTTTTCTATTCTCTTGAAAATTATAGTAATTCATTAAATTACCAAAAAAACCCATGGAAAATTTCTATGTGACAATATTAAAAATGATATTAAATTTATAAAAATAAATTTATAAAAAAGTAATTTTTAATTTTTAATTTAAAAATTATGGCGTTTAAGAAATACGTGAGTATACAGTTTATTAAAATATTTCTTATGTTTTCTTTGAGTTTCTTAATCATGATATTTATTTTTTTGGAATATTTATATTTATATTTAGTTAGATTAATCATAATAAATATTTTATATATAAAAATTTATTATCTTGATGTAAAATTACTACTCTAATAGTCTAGTAACAATTCCCAATAATCAGATTACTATTCAAATTGTCACATTACCTCATATTAATGAAACTTAATTACTTCACTGAAAATTCACTAAAATTACACTCAATGTAATATATTTATATTTTCTAAGATTTAGATAAAATTAATAATATTTTTGATCATTTTTATAGTGTTAGTAGTGGGACCACTGATTCTAGTATATTTGGAGATCCATATTTTTCATTTTAACTATTATATTTCTTATTTTTTATCCAATTGTAATTTTTGGAATTATAGTTTCTCTATATTCATATTAATGTAATGATATTTATGTATGAAATAAATTACTTTCATGTTCGTTATGACTATAATAATATATAGTATCTCATAACACATATTAATTTTAGGAGAAAAATTCATTTATAAACTCTAGGTAATTACATAATTTCCCCCTCAAACAATTTAATACCCAAAATCTCAACATATATTCTTAGTTTAGAATAGGTGAGGGTACATCGGGTTCATTGTTTCCTCTAGTTCCCATGTTTCCCCTTCATAATTATGGTTCCTCCATAACTCTTTTCAGGGTGAGTTGTCTTGTTACATAGAATATTTTTACTATAGTATGAGATATTCACTGATGATCTTCATATGAGAAGACATTCTCCAGTTGTACCAACTACAGATTTAGTACATGTGAGGGATCTGGTAAATAATTTCTCAAGGGATACATGGAGAATAGATCATGAACATTATCCATAATTAGTAGAAGTACAAATTGATAGTCTAATACTCTTTTATGGGCATGGATTTAAAAGGGTCCAATATACCTAGGTCTATGATTCTATATCATTCCAAACCACCTGATTCTCTTTCATCGTGAAATTTTATGGAAACATTTGTCTCAAACTTCAAATTACAATTCCCATTGATTGTTTTCATTAAATATTTTATTCAAACTCTAGTAATGTTTTATATGTTGTTGGATGGCATGAATCTTGTATGTCTTCTCTTTCTAAAGGCCAGGTCCTAGTATCTATTCTCCACTAACTTCATCCCAACAACATAGAGTTCTATATCTCTTCCCTTGAATAGATTTATGTAAAGTTACTTGAATACTCAAGTGGAAGCTATTTTTATATGATAACTCAACCAATGGAAGATGTTGATCCCATGTACCTTTTATTTACATTGAGAAGACACTTATAATTACGTAGAACATCTAAATAGTCCATTTAGATTGTCTATCAGATTAGGGGTCATAGTTCGCGCATGAATTCCATTTGGTACTCAAATAATGTTGAAGAATTATCTATAATTTTTCAGTGAACCATGGATCACTATTGGAGATGACCAAAACTAAAAACCCATGTAGAGTTACCACATATTTCAAATATATCATGAATATTGATCTTGATAGAAATATTCCAAAATAACAATGAAATGGGTAGTCTTGTTGAGTCAATCTTACACAACCCATACTATATTTTTTACTTTTAAAATATTTGGGATACCAATGATGATGTCTATAGTGAAAATATTCCATTTCCATGTTGGAATAAGAAATGGATGAATCATTCCATTGGACTTCTATCTCCCTTCATTAACTTGTTGATATAAAAACAATAATATGATATACTCTTTAATATATTTCTTCTTATTGTCCAACTAGTTGTTCTCTAAAAACACGCAGTACATCAGGGTACTTATAGGAAGGAAAGATAAAGGTGAGATATAAACATTGTCAAATAGAACCCTATTATCTTAGGTGATATAGGAACAAAATCTCATTTTCCAAATAAAATTACACCATCATCATCATTGTTGAACTCATTAATCATATCTTCTGTAACAAATGTTTTCATATTTTCATGGTCCATATCATCTTTTGTGCCTCTTTGATATTCTCATAGATATATGGTTGGGTAATTTATTGGTTATTTCCAGACCCATCCTTTTTATCAAAATGATTATAAGGTATTTACCAATGCACATCATGGATAGTGTAGTATGTTCCGTTTTACTAAGAGCATCATCAACACTGTTCCACTTTCCAGGATACTAGTGAAAATATAAATCATATTCATTTATTAGCTCTAATAAAACTTTTTGATGTGTAGTGTGTGATATTATTATTCTTCATGAGTACACGACCAAGTCCTTTCCATGAATCACCACAATTAATCAGAAAACCATCTCTACATGTTAGTTGTGTGATTACATGTGCAATGATTAACCTGTTCTTGAGATCCTAGAATCTTTCATCATATTCCTATGAACATTCATTCTTTACCCCTTTCTGTGTCAACTAAGTTGCAAAGAAAGAAAATCACGGTAAATTTGTCACAAAACAACAACAGTAACTATATAATCCATGAAAACTATGCATTTCCATGACAATATTATATGTGGTCAATTATAAAATTGATTTTATATTTTAAATGTCCAAAAATACTCCCTCAAAAGTTATCATGATTCCCATTAATGTGACTTGTAACATCCAAAAGACACACTTTTTGATCTTAGAATTCACATTATCCTTTTTTATTGTCACCTATATAATCCCTTACCTCTCTTCAAGTCCTTCATTTCACTTGGTGAAAATGATAATATCTTTGAGAAACACTGGTAAAAAATTTTCATGGTAGTATGTAAAGACTCTACTCATCAAATACATAAATATTATAGGTAAATTATTAACTATCATGGGAATTGATATGATATCATGGTTTCAAAACCTTTTATGGAATGTAATATTATTAATATATTCAGTATTCAACTATAGTTGATGATATCCAGAGTGAATATCCACCTTTGAGAAGTACTGAGGTTCTTTTAGTTTATTAAAAATGTCTCCAATACATGGATAAGGATACTTATTATTAAAGGTGATATTTTTGAGCTCTAAATAATTTATAAATAACCACTTTGATATATATTTAGTATTTACAAAGGGAACTGGTGCACCACAAGGTGACACAATATGGAATATTAACCCTATTTCAAAATGATATTCAATCTACATCATTAATTATTCTAGTTCTACATGAGCTATCTAGTAGGGGAATTTAATGAAAGGGGTGGTGTAACACACCAAGTTTTTTAAAAATAACTGAAATGCATGAATCTATGTTTTAATAAATATTTATAACTAGACTTAAACATATTTTTCCATCTTTTATGTTTTTAATTTCAAAAAACAGTCATCTACAATTGTGTTCAGTAAGCTATTTAGAGTATGATGAAACCAACTTTTATTTTGGTTAAAAATAAATATTCCCTTATAAATAAAAATATGAATAGTAATATGACCCTAATGAATAGTAAATTATATTATTACTTTATTTTATTAAGGCTTTAAGACAATGACATATTGGTTAATTATTCAATAGGATATAAAAGCAGTTATATAATTAAAATTTTTAATTCTTGAATTAAGTATGATTTTATTTAAAATTAAATTAATAATATTTAGAAAATTATTTTCAGAAAATAGAGCTCATTTTTTAATTATACAATTTGATAAATGGTTAGGGGGAAATTTTGTAATTTTTCATAATCAATAGATTTTTTCAAGGAATAGTAAAAATATAGTTTTGAGTTTCAGTGTGCTAATGACATCATTAATGATGTAATAATGATGTAATAAATCCAGTAAACTTGTGTATAGTAAACTAATATGTGATATGTCCCAAGTGGCTAATACCTTGGGAAAATACCATGGGCAATCACATGGTTTTTCAAAATACCACTAATGAGGTGTCCCTTCGAAATTATTAAAATATTCCCTCACTTTTGATAAAAATACCAACCCATTCCTACATTAAATTCATTACAAATACCTCATAAACAAAATCTATGGCCTCCTTACCTTACTAGTAGTCCTCCAAAGATTTTCTCAAGCCCCAAAGGTCCCAACTTTTATAATCTATGAGGTACTCTACAAGGTAATAAATTTCTCATCTTCTTTCTTTTTCCATTATTGTAATTTGTTATGGGGTATAGAATTCCAGAATCTATACTATGTTATTATTTTCATCTTATTATCTCCTTATTTTGTTTTATGATTCATTTATGGATGTATTTCCCTTGTCACCTCTCTTTTTAATATTTTCTAAAACCATGTTGCATAGTCGTTTGGCTATAGATTTTTTTATAAGGAATTTCTCAACTATTCTATTATTTTGTGTTCATTTATTTTCATTCATAAACTAATATTACCAAAAGGAATGCAATCTCAAAAATTTATGTATATTCTGGATTTTATCATGTTCATGGAAAATTTATCATCATTATTCTTCTCATTTCCCACTTATTCTTGGAATAAATACATTGTATGTGATGTGCCGAATTACTGACATCGTGGACGATGTGATTTCAATTTACATTAATTAATTCATGTCTTGTCATGAAACTATTTTTATTGTATAACCAGATTATAATATATGGATTATGAATGTTTCTAAAATTCTATTTTACACATGGTTTTAATTTATATAACAAAATGAGGTTATTATTATCAAAGAACAACTAAAATGATCTAAACGGACATCATTTATGTATCATCCCAAACTTATAATTCGAAATGATAAATGGTATAATTTATGGATATGGAAATTTGAAAAAAAAATTAATCCAATTTTGGAGTTTCACTTCCATTCAACACGAATATCCATCATTAACCAATCATGGAAATCATGTAATGAAATGCACCCAAAACAATGCAAGGAAAACAATAATTACAATTAAATGGTGTAATGATTTAATGAAATGATCATATAAGATATTATAAATATGGATATGTTTAGGTAAGATATTTAAAACACTCTTTTAACCATTATACAGAAGTTTTAAACAGGTTTTAAGTATGACAAACCCGAGGTAAGGAAATTCTTAACCAAATTTTGATTTTTGGGTTAACCATCTGCTTTATCCATTATGTTGTATTATGTTTATTGTTGTGATGAATTTTTGTTAAATTTTGTAGTATTATGATTATTTAATGTTTATACACAATTAAATTCCCTTCTATTAATTCTCATAACAATTATATTTTTAAGGAACTATACTTATAAAATCCTTTTAAAAGTCTCTTTACTAATTTTCAAAGGTATTGTCTTTTTATATGTATAAGGAATGAGTTCATTCTATTTATTTTAAGATACTTAATTACAATGATATGTTCCTTGTACATTATTTATGTTGTGTTTAGACCATTATATCACGTGATATATTGGGTTGAGCCCATTATAGCTCAAGATATGTTCAGTTGAGACCATTATAGCTCATGATATGATGGGTGAGCCCTATTATAACTCTCTAATGCATTGGGTACTCTGAAAATGGTAGTTGACCAATATTTTATTCTACATGTATGGGTGAATGTATTATTTATATGGTAAATATGTTCTAAGGCAAAAACATGAGTATTCTATGCATTCGAGTTTTTATGATATAGGTCTTATTGGTTTTTATGTTATCACTTGACTAACACTTTCTATATTTATATACCTTATTGCATTTTATAATCATACCATGTTTTTAAAATGTTTTTCCATAGTATATAAGGATGGGTAAGTAAAATAAGGTATTCGTGATGTATTATATGGTGTTTTTTTAAAGAAATCATGCATTATGTTTTAATGATTTATATTTTCTATATTTTTTTCAAAATGGAAAATGTTTTTAGTAGTATCCTCTTGTATGATTATGGTAGGTCATGTATGTAAGGTATCATAATTATCTATAATTATAAACTCAAAAATAACCACAATGTGTAATAAAGTATATTATTGACTAAATTTCAAGATTAAGTAATGTTTTAGGGTAGAGTTCTTATAGTTGGTATCTGAGGATAGTTTAAATAACATTAGGGGTTGGGATGATATTTAAAGAAAATAATAATTGATTTTTACACTATGTTAATTTGAAATGTTATAGAATTTATGTTTTACCATGTTTCTTCATCTATTTCATGTCTGTATATAATGGTTTTCTGCAAAAATAAATAGGGAAGCATAAGTTGGAAGGCACCAAGAGGCTGATGTCTGTCTGAATCAACAACCTAAAATTGTGGGAATTAGAACCAAGCAGTTTATGATAGCAATGGCTCAGTTGACTCATGAAATAAATGAGGGTGGTATCTATTCTATAGAATAACATGGTATACCACAAAAAAAATTTCTTTTGTGAATATTTTTATGAGCCAACATCCTCCAGTATTCAGCGGAACCGCAGATCCAGTGATAGCCGAAGAATGGATCAATGCTCTATAAAATATATTTGATGTCATGGGATGTTGGGAACATCAAAAGGTAATACTATCCATTTATCATTTGGGAGGTTAAGCTGATAAATTATGGTCTCTGGTTAAGAATATGAGAGAATGATATTGTCTTGACAGTCTGGAATGGGATGATTTTAAGAGTTTTTTTCTGGAAAAATATTTTCCCAAAATTGTTCAACTCAGAATGGAGAAAAAAATCATAGAAATAAAGCAGATAGATGTTTATTCTATAGAAAAATATAAAGAAAATTTTATAAGACTTTTAAAGTATGTACTAGATTTTACATTCCATTTTGGAAGTAAAATTTATAGATTTTACTCTGGTTTGAAACTGTTTTTGTGAAGATCTTTGGTTTCATGAGGTTTTATGATCTATGAGAAGCTTGTTCATTGTACTGAAAAATTTGATATGTAAATTACTGAAACATATGTTCCTCGGGGTGAAAATATTAAGAATTGGTCAGGTTGGAATGAAATGGGGGATAACTTGTTAAAGAAGTCAACATGTATGAAAATTTATTTCCATACTTGTGAAATGTGTGGTAAAAGGAATCATAGTGAAAGTCTTGTGAATTCTGGGAAATTCTACTAATGTGGAAAGTTTGGACACATGTATCGTGAGTGCATGGAAAATAACGTGAGAATTAATGAGATATTGAAGGTGATATGCTTTAACTATAAGGAATTGGGGCATTTTGTTAATGTTTGTCCAAATCTTGTTACTCAAGCAGGGAATCAGCAATATTAGAAATAGAAGGGTTTGTATTTTTCAACCACTTCAGAAGATGTTGATCTGTCAAATGAGGTGGTCTCAAGTATATTTATTTTTTTTTCATATTTCACAAAAGTGTTTTTTGATTCGGGGTCTCCACATTTTATCATTTATAATAAATTTTAATAAAAATTGGGAATTCAACATCCTGAAATGAAACCAAAACTCGTGGTGAAAACACTTGGAGGAAATATTGTGGTAAAAAGAAATTATAATAATCTACCTATCCTTGCATGTGTAAAGATTTTACCTACAACCCTTGTTGGTTTGGCTCAAGTAGAGTATGATGTTATTCTAGGTATGGACTGGCATTTTTTTATCAGGCTAAGATAGATTTTATAGAAAACAAATTTGTTTTTCAAAATGAATTTTAATTTGTGTAAAAGAATGAACTCATACCATTAATAACATATTAGAAATCTAAGAAACTGATAATGGGTAGAAATTAAGGTTATATTTCTCATATTTTTGATCATAAGGGAACTATTCAGATCAATGATATACCAATGCTAAATGAATACCTGGATTTTTCCCTAATGATATACCAATTTTTAAACCTAATAGAGTGGTTTAGTTTACTATTGACTTAGTTTATGATGCTATGCCAATTTCTAAAACTCCTTATTGAATGGCCCAAATGGAACTTTTGGAATTAAAAATTAGTTGCAAGAATTATTAGATAAAGGCTTCATCTTCCCCAGCAATTCACCATGGGGATCTCCAGTCTTATTTGTTAAGAAAAAATATGGTTCAATGAGACTTTACATCGATTATAGAGATAAAAATAACATTACAATTAAAAAAAAGTACCCATTTCCTCATATTTATTATTTATTGGATCAGCTCCAGGGAGCACAATATTTTTTAATGGTTGACCTGACGTCGGGGTTCCATCAGTTGAAAGTAAAAGATGAAGACATCCTAAAGACTGTGTTCTATACTAGATATTATCATTATGAGTATGTAGTTATTACTTTTGGGTTAACTAATTCACATGATGTATTCATGGATATTATTAATTGAATATTTATTGAGTTCTTGGATAATTTTGTTTCTGTATTTATTGAGTACATTCTACTATATTCTAGATTTAAAAAGGAGAATGAAAAACATCTATAGGTTGTTTTAAAAACCTTAAAATAAAAAAACTATTTGGAAAATTTTGTAAGTGTAGTTTTTGGTTGAAACAGATTTATTTTCTTGGGAACATTGTAAATAAGGATGGAATACCATTTGATCCTGCCAAAACAAAAGTGGTTGATGAATGGCCAAGACCTAAAATTGTTATAGAGATTTGTAGTTTTTAAGGATTAACAGGTTATTACCAACAGTTTGTTAAAAACATTGCACGGTTATCTCACCCTCTAACTAAGTTAAGATGAAAAGGGGATAATTTTGTTTGTACAGAAGAATGTGATGATTTTTTTTCTGAAACTAAAGAATAGATTGGTGAATTATCTAGTTTTTTTCTTGCCTTTTCAAAATGGTGAGTATGTCATATATAATGATGCTTCATCAAAGGTACATGATTTTATTATGATGCATATTGATCAGGTAATAGCTTATGATTCAGGATAACTAAAACCTCATGAGTTATATTATCCCACACCTGATTTGGAATTTGATGATGTGGTTTTTTCTTTGAAACTTTTGAGGCACCATTTATACAGAGCCAAATGTAAAATATATACTGACCATAAAATTCTAAAGTATATATTCACTCAGAATGAATTAAACATGAGGCATAGAAGATGGATTGAATTGATAAAGGATTATCATTGCACGATCAATTATCATTCAAGAAAAGTAAACAATGTTGTGGATGCCTTGAGTTTAAAACATCATTCATCATTAACCATTTTACATTTGGAAAATGATCTATTGATTAATGATTTGATGAATTTTGGCATTGAAGTTGTTGTTATAGGGAATAAATCTATTTTGAATTAGGTTTCAGTGAAGTCATCTTTATCAGATATAATTAACCGAGCACAGAAGGAAGACCATGATCTATAGAAAAAGGTAGAATTGGTAAAAATGGGTAAGCTTACAAAATTTAACCATGATAAAGATTGTGTTTTATGATTTGGAAAAAGGTTTTCTGCACATTATGATTCCCATTTGAAGAAATATTTGGTGTGTGAAGCTCATAGTTCTCCTTTTTCAGTTCATCCTGGAAGTACTAAGATGTATAGAGACCTTAAAAAATATTATTGGTGGGATGGAATGAAGAGGGATATTGTTGATTTTAATGTGAAATTTTTGAAATGTAAATATGTTAAAGGAGAGCGAAAGTTGCCAAAGGGGATGCACCAGCCTTTGGCGGTACCATAGTACAAATGGGAGAATATAACCTTATACATTTTGGGTATACTGCCTAAGACTTATCAAGGTAATAATTTGATTTGGTTTATTGTTTATCGGCTAAAAAATTATGCATGATTTTTTTATATTCAAGATACAATATCATTGGATCAGCTTTCTCGACTATACAGAAAATAGATTTTCATGTTACATGGAGTTTCACGTTCCATTTCATCTGATTAGGATCCTAGGTTTACTTATAACTTTTGGAAGGGGCTTCACAATTCATTGGCAATAGAATTAAATTTCAGTACAACATTTCATACTCAATCAGATGGGCAGTCAGAACGAATGATTCAGAATTTAGAGGGAAGGATTCGAGCTTGTTCAATGGACTACTAGGGAAGTTGGTATCATCATCATTATTTAGTTGAGTTTTCTTATAATAGCAGTTTTCATTCTAGTGTTTAGATGACACCTTTTTTGGCATTGTATGGGAAGCGGTGTTGAACTGCATCTTTTTTGGATGAATTTGAGGAATGGAAGTTAATGGGACCAGAATTAGTAGAAAAAGTGGCTGATAATGTGCAGATAATCTAGCTGCACATGAGGACAACTAAGAGCAAGAAAAAACGTTATGCAGATAACAGAAGGAATGAATTCCCATTTTAGGTAGGTGACCGTGTTTTCCTTGAAATATCTCCTCATAATGTGTGATGCGTTTTGGTTAGAAAGGGAATCTAAGCCCATGGTTCATATGTCCTTTTGAAATCATGGAGAAAGTTGGACCAATTTCATACTGTGTTGCTTTCCCTCTGAGTTTGTCTTAGGTACATAATTTTTTTCTTATTTCTATGTTGAAAAATTATGTGCCAGATTCATCACAAATCTTGATTCCAGAAGAAGTTCAGCTAGAAAATAACCTTTCTTATGAAGAGAAACATGTTCAGATTCTTTATCAAATAGAACATGTATTGTGGAATAAGTTATTCCACCAGGAAAAGGTTTTGTGGAGAAACCACATGGTTGAAGAAGCATCATGGTAATCTGAAAATGCTATGAGGGAAATTTACCCTCATTTTTTCAATGAGTAAATATGATTGTGAGGATGTAATTTCTTGAAGGTGGAGAGAATATAACACCCCAAGGTTTTTAAGAAATAAATTAAATTCATGAAACTTTGTTTTATGTAGATATTTATAACAGGCCATTAAACATAATTTTTCATCTTTTATGTTTTGAATTTTGAAAAACAGTCATCTACAATTGTGTTCTGTATGTTATTTACAGTATGATGGATCCAATTTGTATTTTTTGTGAATAGTGACATTCCTTTATGAATAGTAATATGAATAGTGAAATGAACCTAATGAATAGTAAATTTTATTATTAATTTATTTCTTAATACTTAAAGATAATTATATATTGGTTAATTTTTTAATGTGATATAAAAAGAAGTTGAAGAATTAAAATTGTTATTTTTTGAATAATGTATTATTTTATTTAAAAATTAAATTAATAATATTTAGATTTTTTTTTCAAAAAACGAAGTTCAGTTTTCAATTCTACACATCAAAAAATGGTTAGGGTGATGTTTTGGGATTTTTCTAAAATAGTTGATTTTTCGGTGAATAGTAAAAATGCAGTTTTGAGTTTCAGTGTGTTAATGACATCATTAATGATGTAATAAATCTAGTAGAATCATGTACAGTAAACTAAAATTTGAGGTTTACAAAGTGCCGAATTCATTGGGAAAATAACATGGACAAGCCCATGGTTTTGTAAATACATCTAATGAGGTGTCCCTTGGAAATTATTAAAATCTGCCCTCACTTTTGCTATAAATACCAACCCATTCCATCATTAAATTCATTCCAAATCCCTCATCAATGATTCTATGGCCTTTTTTCCTCTCTAGTAGTCCTCCCAAGGTTTCTTCAAGCCCTTAAGGTCACAACCATCATATTCTAGGATTTACTTTACAAGGTAATAAAATTTTCAACTTATTTCTTTTTTCCATTCGAGTTCTATTTTTTGTGGTATAGAAATCAAGAATGTATACCATATTCTTATTTTCGTCTTATTCTTGCTCTATTCTATTTTATGATTCATTTCTCGATGGTTTACCCTTGTCCCTCTCATTTTAATATTTTCTAAAACCATGTTGCATAGTCGTTAGGTTGCCGAATATTTTGTAAAAGATTTCTCAACTATTCTTTTATTTTTGATTTCCTTTCTTTTCTTTCTTCATATTCTTTAACACAAGAGGTAGGAAATGACCTGAAATCATGTATATTTTGGATGTTTTCATGTTCATGGAAAATTAATAATCATTCTTCTTCTCCTCTCCCACTTATTCTTGTAATAAAAACATTATTTGTGATGTGTCAAATTAACGACATCATGGACGATGTGATTTCAATTTACATTAATTATTTAATTTATGGTCATGAAACCATTTTTATGGTTGAACCAGGTTATAATATATGAATAATTTCGCATCCATGGATCTATAATTCTTTTTTACACATGGTTTTATTTTTTAAAACAAAATGAAGTTGTTATTATCAAAGAACCACTAAATGATCTAAATGAACATCATTAATGTTTTAACTTATGAATCATCCATATTTCAGAATTAAAATTGATAAATTATATAATTTATTGATCTATAAATATGTAAATACCTTTCAATTCTAATTCTTTATTTTCACTCCCAATTGACAAAAAAATCCATCATTAACCATTTAGGGAAATCATGTAAAGAAAAACACCCAAAAAATGAAAGGAACAAAATAAAAATAATTAAAAGGTAAAATGATGTAATTAAATGAAAATATTAGATATTATAAAGATGGACATGTTTCTATAAAATATTAATAACACTCTTTTAACCATTATACAGAAGTTTTAAACGTTTTTATGTAAGACAAACCCAGGGCAAGGGAATTCTTAACCCAATTTCCATTCTATGGGTTAACCTTCTACTTTATGAATTATGTTGTATTAATATTATTTGAGTGTTGAATTTTTGTAATATTATGTATTATTATGTGTATTTACAATGTATACACATGAATATTCTGCTCTATTAATTATCACATAAATTATTTTTTAAAGGTAAATCACTTATAAAATCCTTTTAAAAGTATCTTTAATAATTTTCATTGGGATTGACTTTTTATATGTATATGGAATGAGTGATTTCTCCTCATTTCAAGATATTTATTACTATGATATGTTCCATAGACATTATTTGTGTTGGGTTTTTCCCATTATACCTCATGATATGTTGGGTTGAGCCCATTATAGCTCAAGATATGTTGGGTTGAGCCTATTATAGCTCATGATATGACGGGTGATCCCCATTATAGCTCTCAAATGCATTGGGTACTAAGGAGATATATGTTGATCAAAATGTTATTCCAAATGTATGGGTGATTGTAAGAGTGATATTGTAAATATATCCTAAGGTGACAACATGATTATTCTATGCATTCTAATTTTTATGATATGGGTTTTATTGGTTTTTATGTTATCCCATGACTAACACCTTCCATATTTATTGTAAGAACCCTGATCTTTGTTTCAGGTATGTTTTTATTTTTCTGGTGTTTTGAGAAAGATAAGAGTTTATGGAAATTTTTTAAGTACACGACGTTTACTCGGTTACCACAGGTAGCCGGGTTCTGGTCATGTAGCGGCGATGCACACGGCCGTGTGAGGTGACCTGGAGACCACTTAATGCGGGGGCTAGTGAAATAAATTACATGTCGTGTACTTTATTTTTTTCATTAAACACATTGGGGTTTCATCTAATCGCCAGAACGTCCTACTTCTAGGTATGGTTCGTCCGAGAGAACCCGTATGGCCGTGAATCTTCTTTGAGCCCCCGAGCGAGCGTCTGTTCTCTGAATTGACCACCGTTGATTGCATTGGGATTGCCTCCGTAATCTCTTCCTTCTCCAAGATCTTTGTTTCTTGATTCCTCATCTTTGTAAATATTTCTTTGGTTGAACTTTTTTTTATGTTTTTGTAGATCTACGGTGTTCTTGGGCAATTCAAGGCTTGACGTTCACGTATAGAGATCTATCATCACCGAGGTAGGTGTTCTGTGCCTTTATGTTGAAATTCATTGAGTAATATGTGTGATTTTTCCCAATAACTTGAATAGGGTGTTGTCTGTTTACCGTCTAAACCTTTTTCATTGCCATCTATGCTGGTATGCGTGAGTAGAAGTAAATTGGATGTGAATAGGGTTGATTGCTATGATTTGGATGGGTTTTCCATGCATGTTATATTTACTACCTTTTGGTCCTATTTATCCTGTAAGGATTCATTTATGTTTTCCCATTCCTATTACAGTATGAAGGAGGGATTAGTTTATCTAACATTCTTGATATTTTGTAGAATATTTAGAAAAGTAGTTCTTGATGTTTACTTTGGTCATGTTGCATTGTTATGCTTGTTTGACTTACACAGGGCCATGAGATCCTAGTGTAGTATACTATAAGGGGAATTGACTGTGTGATCTACCGTAGAGATACTTTGATCACTTTTGACTATAAGAGGAATTGGCTGTGTGAACTTCCTTAGAGAGTATTTAACCACTTTTTTCTATAAGGGGAATTGACCGTGTGAGCTTCCTTAGAGAGTCCTTAATCACTTTTGACTATATTGGTAATTGATTGTGGGTGCTTCCTCAGAGAGTCTTCATTTTATCCTTATGACTGAACCAGAGGGGATAGGTTGTGTGTACTTCCCAGAGTGTTACCAACATTGATTAGCTACTTTATTGATATGTGAAATTGAATGCTTTGAAACTATGGAATTGTTAACTGCTGAGTGATTCCATGTTTACTGCTCTTTTACTTATTACCTACCATATATATATTCACTAACTGTTAGGCACAGATCTCATGGGGGTTTCCTATTGGGGATAGCCTCACACACTATTTGGGTCATGCTTTTGGGCCCAAACCGATTATATTGTTGCGGGTGTAGATAAAGTCAAGCACACTTCTACATCAGGTACTTGATTGTTGAGGATCTGGAGAGCATGGGACCAAGCTGAGACTTGCGATGCTGAAGAGTTAATCTGTATTCCATTGTACCTTGGTTTATTACTATATTCCATCATTGTGACATTTTTGGATACATTCCTAGAAATATGTATCATGCATCATTATATATTTTCTCCAGTTTCTTATTACTTTCAGTCTTCCTCTGTTTAATGTTATTCGGTATTTTTTTATTAATTCTTTCACAATTGTACATCTATTTTACTTCTGATGTGTTTCTCTTCCAATGAGGTCATAGTTTCCCCAATAACACACCCATGTCCCTCGATGCTAGTCGGCAGCCTCTGGCATTTTGGGAGATGGGCTTGAGGCCATGTGACCAACCAGGTATGGGGTGCCTATGGGCGGCTCCCGAAACCAGGACATTACAAAGTGGTATCAGAGGAATTATTTTCTTCTTGAATTACTGTTTAGATCCTATATTTAGGGATAGTATGGATTATGTACTTGGTAATAAGTTATGTCTGGGAGTAGCTAACACATGTACAAGGGAAATGCCAATCTACCTCTTTTATTGCAATTTTTCTGGTTTTCCAACATTACGGTTGATTTGATTTCACTATTGGGTGACTCACATGTACTGTGCTATTATTTTTTATGATTTTGAGGTTCTATTTCTATTTCAACCCAATGATATGAGGGTATTCCATCCCATGTATCATATAGTTACTTGTTAGAAATCACCTGTCATGCATTCTTACCGTTCCATGTAGGGTGCATTATTGATTTTATGTTGTTGTGATAGTTATTGTGCTATATATTCAGGATTTTTTGATATATTACTTGATAGTATACATGTTGTTTGATATAGTTTTAAATTGTGTATTGTTTTGTTTGAATAAACGCCAAACGTTGGTTCTTATGATGTTATGGGCCCTCACGGATCGGAATTTGGTGGATCAGTGCACTATTATGCTTGTTTATAACATGTATAAGATTTCAAGAATTTATTTTCAAGGATTATAGCACCTCAAAAATTGTAATTTGGTAGAAAAGGGACTATTTCTGTGTTTTTCTGGGTTCCAGAGTAGTTTCAGAGGCTTGCTGTCCGGAAAAACCCAGAATACATGCCGTTTAGTTTTGACTACACGCCATGTGTTCTTTTGTTTGGGAAGAAACTGTTTTTCTTAAGTATATGTCATGTACTATATGTACACACCATGTAGTCTCTAACCATGTCATAGTCCATGCGGGCAGAGACACATGATAGGGAAATACTTGTGGGAACATGTTGTGTACCGGTTGTACACGCCGTGTTGTTTTGACCATGTGTCTGCCCGTGTGACTAACGACACAGACGGATAAAAACATAAGTTATACACATCGTGCCCGTTTGGAACGTGCCATGTAGTGTGGTCCTAAAATCCAGTCATGTAACTAACAACATGGGTCGGTGAAATACTCTAAGTTCACGTTGTGTCCATTTAGAACACACCGTGTACAATTGGTCATGTAACCGGTCATGTAGCTAACAACACGAGTTGGTGATGATCGCCTACTATATTCTGTGTTTGTCACTAAAATTCCATGTTGTTTATTTTTAAGGGGAACCATGTGTCTTAGTCATGTAATATAACATGGGAAGGGGAAGGGAATTCAAGTATAGGTCGAGTAGTGGACATACACGCCGTGTATCTGTGTTTTGTAAAACTTGAAAGATTTCTCTCTTCTCTTCTTTTCGATATAGGGGCTTACCATAGGTTTATATCTATTATGGTTGTGAAGATACTTGGCCTCTGTATCTTAACTTCTATTGATGCCTTTACATTGGACACACTTTTGGGGATAAGAATGACTAGTGTACGTCAGTGCAAGGGGTTCCCTCTTGAGGTTGGTGGGTGTCACTTATTATGGGACACTTATGTCCAAGAGATGACATATTATGATGTCATTCTTATAATGGAATGGTTAGTTCCCTTCCAGACTGTGGTCGATTGTTATCGTCGTAGGGTGAGTTTCACGTCGCTAGAGGCTAGATCATTTCTTCATAAGGGCGAATGGGATGTCCAGGCGAGTAGAGTGGGACCAGAGCATCATTGGTTGGGAGGAGTTACAACACATATTTCTAGTCCATATCTAGATGGCCAGGGGACTCCACAGTTTGAAATTTCCTACAGTGGTGTATCGTTGCAGGTATGTCTTCCCAGAGGAGTTTTTAGGTTTACCTCCGGAGCGAGAGGTAGACTTTTCTATCGAGCTTGTGCCAGGAGTGGCACCGGTGTCCATTCCTCCTTATAGGATGGATACACCATAGTTACAAGAGCTAAAGAAGTAGTTGGAGGAGTTTCAGAAAAAGGGTTTTATCCATCCAAGTACATCTCTTTGGGGTTCGCCTGTCCTATTTGTGAAAAAGGCGGATGGTACCCTCCAACTTTCTGTGGATTATCGGAAGCTGAACTAGATGACAGTCAAGAACTGATATCCGTTGTTGAGGATTGATGATCTCTTCAATCAGCTTCGAGGAGCACAGGTGTTTTCAAAAATTCACTTGAGGTTTGATTAACATCAATCGCATGTTAGACCATATGATATACCTCTTACAACATTCCTGAGCAGGTACGGTCTGTACGAGTATGTGGTTATGTCGTTTGGTCTCACGAACGTGCCTGCAGTCTTTAGGGAACGGACGAACCGAGTGTTCCATCCAAACTTGTATTATTTCTTGGTAGTCTTCGTGGATTATATCTTGGTGTACTCTCATACTCGACACGACCAGGATACACATCTTGAGATCGTTCTGAGTAAAATGAGAGATCATCAGTTGTATGTTAAGCTCTAAAAATTCCACTTTTGGATGGACCAAAACCACTTCATGGGTCATGTTATCTCAGAGAGAGGAGTATCAGTAGACCTAGAGAATTTGAGAGAAGTAGTTTCCTAGGAGCATCTGAATAATGTATTTGATGTATGGAGTTTTCAATGGTGGGATTTATACTACATACATTTCATATAGGACTTTTCACGCTTAGCAGCACCACTGACGAGTATGAATAAGAAGGGTGCGAAGTTCATGTGGTCAGATTCTTGTGAGTCATCCTTTCAGGAGCTGGAAGGGAGGATTATTTCAGCACTAGTACTAGTTTTTCCAGAGTCAGGCAAGATCTACACTGTGTACTGTGATGAATCAGGTATCGGGCTAGGAGCAGTTCTTATGCAGGGAGAAGGAGTCATTGCGTACTAGTCTCGGCAGTTGAGGCCACATGAGAGGAATTACTCAACGCACGATCTTGAGTTGGATATTGTTGTTCATGTCTTAGGTTGTTGGAGGCATTATCTTCTGAGAGATAATTTTTTGGTTTTCACATACAACAAAAGTGTCAAGTATATCTTCCCTAGGTGTGACTTGAATTTTATACAGAGAAGGTTGATCAGGTACCTTCAATATTTAGGCATTGGGCGTTACTACATACCTGGGAAAGACAATTCAGTAGCTGACACGCTGAGTATGAGGACTTAGATACATGTAGTTCAGGAGGCCAGCTATGAGTGACAGATTATGGATCTATGCTCTGAGATGCATTTGGTGTTGCACAACAGGTAGGGGCAGACATTTCATTCTTCTGTAGCTGTTACCTCTACTCTTATTGATCGAGGGAGAATGAGGTAGCAATCATAATCTGAAGGCCTAGTCCTACGGGTACGTGTGTAAGGAGAGGACCCTATTCCTGGGTGGACCATATTCAAGGATAAGGTCTTGTGTTTTGTGGGTGTGTATTGGTGTCAGTAGACATACGCGAGGAGCAAATGCGGTACATTCACTCATTAGTTTGGGCAGTTAATCCTGGTGTCACCAAGATGTATTGTGATCTACATCGCTAGTATTGGTGGACATGTATGAAGAGAGTTGTTGCCGGTTTCGTGATGATGTGTTCCACCTGTCAGCAGGTGAAGGCGGAATATCAGCAACCAGCCGGGCTTTTGCAGCAGTTACCCATACCTGAGCGGAAATTGAATGATGTTGTGATGGATTTCGTGACATGTTTGATGAGGTCTCCTAGAGGGAATTATGTTGTATGGGTTGTTATTGAAAATCTCACAATGGGTTATCACTTTTTTCCAATCAAGGATACTTTTAGTGATGATGAGCTGGGAGGGTTGTACATCCACGTGATAGTACGTCTACATGGGTTTCCACACTCCATTGTTTCAGACAGGGATGCATGTTTTACATCTTGAATCTAGAAAGGATTCTAAAAGGCCTTGGTTACATAGGTACTTCTGAGTATAGCTTACCACCCCAAAAAAGATGGTCATTCTGAGCGTACGATTTAGGTGCTTGAGGATATTCTTCGAGCATGTATCCTATATTTTGGAGGTTCTTGTGAGAAGCACATACGTCTTGTGGATTTTTCCTACAATAATAGTTATCATGAAACAATTTAGAAGGAAAATTATGAGGATATTTATGGTAGGCCAGGCCGATCACCCTTATGTTTGCTAGAGGCAGGAGAGGTAGCTATGCTGGGAACTTGTTCTGTTTAGGAGACCACAGAGCAGATAGAGTTGATTCCGAAGAGGATGTATATTGTACAGTCTCGATAGAAAGTATTATGTTGATCAGTAGAGATGACCTCTATAGTTCAAGGTCGGGGGTAATGTTTTTTTTGTCACACTGAGGTTTGGACACATAAGTATTATGAGTCAGGGTAAGAATTCACCGAGGTACGTCGGGTCATTTGAGGTGTTGGAGAGAGTTGGTCTGGTTACCTATCTACTGCGGTTACCTCAAAGGCATTAGGCTATGCACGATTTCTTCCACGTTTCTCAGCTCCGACATTACTTCTCAAACTCATCTCATTCTTGTAAACCCAAGGCGGTTGAGTTAGATGTGGACGCCTCATTCGAGGAGCATCCTATCCAGATTATTGATCGTAGTACGAAGGTTCTCCATGGTCAGTATGTTCCTTTGGTATGAGTGCTATGGAATCACAGGTGGGTATAGGATGAGACCTCGGAGAGGGAGGACAATGAATGATCATAGTGTCCAGAGCTGTTTGAGGATTCTTCTTCTACGCCACCTTCCTAGGGAAATTCAGGGACAAATTTATTTATGGCGGGGAGTTTGTAAGAACCCGAATCTTCTTTTCAGGTATGTTTTTCTTTTTATGGTGTTTTGAGAGAAAGAGGAGTTTCTTTAAATTTTTGAAGTACACACCGTGAACATTATAAGTACACAACGTGTACTCGGTTATCGCGGTTAGCCGGGTGCTGGCCGTGTAGCGACCATGCACACGACTGTGAGAGGTGACCTGGAGACCGCTTAATGTGGGGGCCGGTGAAGGCAAGTACACGATGTGTACTTTATTTTTTCATTAAATGTAGCGACTCAGGTGTTTGGCCCTGTCAGACTTTGGAATATTTCTACAAAGGATTCCAGAGCTAGGCGCGAAGAGGGCGTGCGATTCCGAGGCCTGGTGTGCCCGGAATAAATTTTATAAAAATGTTAAGTATTTTTTTATACTATGCACGTGACGGGGGTGTGATATCTCCTAAAAGGTTGCTCAGAACGGGAATCTGAGGGCACGGTTGTGTCTGTAACGTGTCGTTTATCCTATGCGAGGTGTAAACTTTGTGGGCGCGGGCCTACGGTGTGAAACGCCACCAGGGGTGTTTTCGTAAATAAATGGAGACGTTAGTGTGCGAGCGTCGGCTCGAATAACGTCTGAACGGTGTCTCGGATTGAAAATTTGAGACAGCCGTTACGTTCAGAATGGCGTGTTTACCCTAGGGGTGACCTTACCTTTGTTCGCATCGGGCGTCGAGTCCGAGGCGGGTTTGGCGGCTGCGGGCGGCTGATATAAATATCACCCCCCCTTTATCGTTCCTCTCGATGTTTTTCGCCATTCTTTGCCGCTGCTCCACTGAATCGACCGAACAAAGCGCCCACGAGCTCGGAATTCGACGGCGGACGTTCCAGGAGCACGCAGTGGAAGCTTTGGATCACAGATCTAAGGCAGAACATCGGTGTTTCGCCCACGAGGTAGGAAGATTTGAGTTTTAACCCCCGATCTCGTTTTTGCTTCAGTTTTCTTCAAATTGAAGCTGTAGTAGTGTAGATCGGGTCTCGAGGGTCATGTAGTCGCCTCCGGATTGTAAAACAGACCACCGGGGTGCCCCCGATGGTCCGCGGAAGATCCGCCGGCACGGCGGCACCGACGCCGGCGGACCGCAGCGGCCGGAAACCCAGCGCCGCCGCGCGGCAGAGGGCCGTCGGCCGGACCGGCCGGTCGAGGCCGGCCCGACCTCTTTTATCATACGGGGGTCTTTAAACCCCTGTATCATGCAATCCTAGAGCCTGATTCGCATTCCTTTTACAGCGACGTGACCCCAACGACGAGGCAAACCCTCCGGTGTGGGTTCGAGGGTTTAATGGTTCGGGATCGTGGCCCGGGAGCTAGAAACGTCGTATAAAATAATATTATTTTATTATTTTACGACTTTGGGCAGTTGTAACTTCCACTCAGAGCATCCAAATGATGTACCGTCAGTGGTATTAAGACCCTGATGGTAGGACATACTTTCTGAGTTGGTTTCTGGGTGTTGGGACTGAGAACGGGGTGCGGGCCCCACGAGGCCGGGTTTTGGTGTTTGCGGAGAAACACAGCTTTTGCACTAGGATTCCGATTTTGGCAGTTGATTAGTAGATCCTATGTGCTTTTCCAAGAGGATCGCAATAGTGAGATCCGTTCGATGTGTTTCGGGATCGAGCTGTGGGCCCCACCTGGGTTGGCCTTCAGTGAATAGTACCTTTTTTACCAGGTGTCTGTTTCGGACGAGCGAGTAGGCGATTCCGCTAGTTTTTATGAGGGGGTCATTGTAGTATGATCTGCTCGATGAGTTTCGGGATCGTTGTGTGGGCCCCGCATGATCTAGCTACGGTGAATAGTGCATTTTTCACCGGTGCTCAATTTCAGGCGAGAAAACAGCAAATCCTGCATGTTTTTCCGCGTAGACCGCGATGGTGGCCTCAGTATTGGCCTTAGAGGTGCGTAATGTGGCGTTGTTGTGGGTTGCTCGGGTTAGAGATGTTTTGGACCAGCAGTGGTTGAGGGTACTCCCTTGGTTCATTCTCGCGAGGGTTCGTGTGGCATCACAACCTTCGTATAGGTTTTTGATCCTCTCGATGGGATGTTTGAACTGTTAGAGTTGTGACATCCCTCCGGTGGGCCCGGAGCGGGATCCTCTAGCATCTTTTCCCTAGATCGGGTTCTTGGTATCGCTGTGACCACTTATCCACGGGCGGTGATCCCCTATCTAGCAGGTTAACCTTGTAGGGTTTATGGTATCATCGGGAATATGATCCCCTATGCAGTGGGCCATGCTCAGTAGGGTTGTTGCATCGTCATGTATACGATCCCCTACGCATCATGAGGTTTATAGTAGGGTTGCGGTATCGTTGGTCATACGATCCTCTACTCAGTTCATGGTGTCTGTAGGGTTGCGGTATCGTTGGTTATACGATCCCCTACTCAGCGTGTGGTTTCGGTAGGGTTGCGGCATCGTCGGTTCGATCCCCTACATCGCGAGTTATATCAGATAGGGTTCTGGTATCGTCGTGACCACCTTTATATAGGCGATGATCCCCTATCTGAGTGATGTGCTTTTTTCGAGCATCAGATCGGGTTGTGGTATCCCCCAGCGGATCATGGGTGTGATCCCCTGTCTATGAAAACTACGTATACCAGATCAGGTCGTGGTATCCCCCATCAAATCCTGGGAGTGATCCCCTATCTGTGAGCTTCATATACCGAAGTGCGTTCTGGTATACCCTAGCGGACCCTAGAAGCGATCCCCTATCCGAGGAGTTTGGTGGTTATGTTGTTTCAGCGATGGTTCCTCAGTGATGTTATCTGACGAGCATGGTCTCTTGGGTGAGCGTCTGGGATGTTTTCTTGGGACCCGATGGAGTGTATCTCTTGGGCACGTGTCATCTGGGATGACAGTGATCGTGGAGTGTGCTCTCCTGGTTGTGAACCGTTGCTGGTGTTGAGGTCGGTACGTCATGTGGCTTGTTGTGTGTGCTGGTTTATCTGGATTGTTCAAGGTGTATGTATGGGCATACACCTGAGCTGAGCTGACTACTTGTGTTTAGCCGAGGATGGTCATGAGATGGAGTTTCTCTCTCGTCTGGGTTCCCTCTGGCTGGGATGAGCGGACTGTTGCCTTTCAGTTGCTCTCTTTTGTTTTGGGTTTTCAGGGTGCCTACTGAGTATGTCTATATTCACCCCTGCATAGGCTTTGCACGCACATTTTTGTGTCTTGTGCAGACGACAGGCCTACCGACGGTGTCCCAGGAGGACTTGGAGCAGGCGGAGCTGAGTGAGTGAGACTGACCAGGGTGTTTGACGGTGCGGTGCTGAGGGAGCTTTCTGGCGGTGTTTGTGGCAGCGTTCCCCTTCTTCAGAGCAGGTTGGACACTCATTTGTATTTTTCTTTTGGTGGGTCCTGTTTTTCCCTTTGCACTTCTATTGTACTCTAGTTTGGGATAGTTTTTATGCATGCATTTCCTTTTCAGTTTTCTATATCTCTGCACTGTTTCATGGAGGTGTTTGTGGGTGCGTGTGTACAGGTACCTTAGGCTAATGCCTCCCATGTGTGTGATAGCCTACTGGATGTCGGTCTCCAGCCCCTGGCCTATTGGAGGAGGGCTTGGTTAGTCGTGGCTCGAGCCCCGTTGGGTCGGGTCATGACAGAGTGTTATCAGAGGAGGTTCCACCTTTGGGATCTCAGAGCGTATCTTGTCTAGATGTGAGTTTGGTTTGGGTTTCATAACAGATGTGTTAAGATGTTTCGAGTTTGGATTTCTGGCCAGGGACTCCAGTGTTGGTGCAGCAGCCGACGTATCCATACACTAGGACTCTGATAACCTGCCTCTTGACTCAGTACATTCTTACACTGGTCGCAGGGACATAATCGTACATGCATCATATAGGACTGGGTTTTGGGTTTTCCATGTCCTTCTTGAGTCATCTCTCAAGATATACTCTTTGAATGTGGTGCATCTTGAATGTATTTCAGGATGCCTACACGACGACAGCCAGCGAGGGTTCCGCAGCAGGATTTTGCTGACGACTTGCCCTGTGTAGAGGCTGTGGAGCAGGGCGCCGGTTCTGAGGTTGTACCTCCAGGTGGTCTTCCAGTTGAGCCACCACCTGTCGAGCAGCTAGTTGTGTTGGCAGTGTAGGATGAGGTTGCGCGCAGGCTGAGTACGCTGCACGAGTTCCAGAGGTAGTGACCTCTGAGGTTTTGGGGTGATCTGGATCCCCAGGCAGCTGATGACTGACTTGAGGCAGTCACCAGAGTTTTCTGCCTAGTGAGGACACCACCAAATCAGATGTTGGTCCAAGCGGAGAGCCTTCTACATGGTTCGACTGGGCAGTGGTGGAGCCTGGTGATGCAATCCCATGACGGGGAGACTCTCACGTGGGAAGAGTTTGAGCAGCTCTTCAGGGAGGAGTTTTATCCTGTGACGTTGAGATCAGTGCGGATCCAGGAGCTTCTGCAGCTTCGGCAGGAGGGCCTGACTGTGTCAGAGTATTCAGCGAGGTTTACAAACCTGTCGCACTACTCCTAGGATAGGGTTCGAGACCCATTCTTTAGGGATCAGACCTTCGAGCAGGTTTTACATAGGGACATCCAGGAAGGTTTGGTTTCCTTGTGTCTGCCCAACTATGCTAGAGTACTGGAGCGAGCATTGGTGGTGGAGAGTTTTCGGGCTGAGCAGATCCCCCCCTGTTAGTGTTGGGCACATGAGAGATGATACTTCGTCAGTCGGATTGACATCTGGTAGCTGACGACAGACACAGGGGTCTGGACGTGGATGTCGTTTCCTGAGGCAACCCCAGGATGGAGGATCTGAGGCTCAGGGCTCGCAGCCCAGTTTTGGTCAGCCGCTGGAGAGGCAGTGTTATGCTTGCGACGGTCGAGGACATCTTGCGAGAGATTTTCCAACCCGCCGTGCTGCTGATAGGGAGCCGGTCGATGGACAGCCTTGGCAGAGGCAACATCTCGGGCAAGGAGGTTCACAGGGCGGCGGACGAGGCGGCGGAGTGGGTGCAGCAGGAGGTGGTGGTAGGCGGTATCAGTTGCCACCACCTCCACCCCCAGGTGGTCCACGCCAAGCTCAGGGAGCTGGTGGCCGAGGGCGATGACAGCTGCATGCCCTGGTGGCTATTGACCCGGAGGCTCCGTGGATGGATAGAGGTACGCCTTGTGTATTTTATACTTACTGTAGTAGTTTGATAGACACTGTTTAACAGTACCCTTATTTTATGTTTCTTGCTCAAGTTTTGTTCAGGGCGTTGGTAAGACCATGTGTGTGTGTGTGTTGTTCGGCATGCTTCGAATGCATGAGGATAAGGGATCTTTCCCCACCGAGGCGCATTTATGTGTCGTGATTAAAACCGTGCAGACGAGTCAATGCCGCCCAAAGCGGACAGTGTTGAGGTGTGGTGGATGAGTCCCTCTGACTTATGCGTTCGGGTAGGGGTGTTTGTTAGTGAGCTCGCTGGTGTGTGAGACCCAGTTGAGAGTCCAGTTGCTTTCATTGTGCTTAGGGATTTTCGGGGACGAATAGTTCTAAGGGGGGGGGGAGGATGTAGCGACATAGGTTTTTTGCCCTGTCAGACTTTGGAATATTTCTACGAAGAATTCCAGAGCTAAGCGCGAAGACGGCGTGCAATTCTGAGGCCCGGTGTGCCCGGAATAAATTTTATAAAAATAATTAGTATTTTTTTATACTATTCACGTGGAGGGGTGTGATATCTCCTAAAAGGTAGATCAGAACGGGAATCCAAGGGCACGGTTGTGTCCGGAACGTGACGTTTACCCTAGGCAAGGTGTAAACTTTGCGGGCGCGGGCCTGTGGTGAGAAAAGCCATTAGGGGCGTTTTCGTAAATAAATGGAGACGTTAGTGTGCGAGCGTCGGCTCGAATAACATCTGAACGGAGTCTCGGATTGAAAATCTGAGTACGTTGTTGCGTTCAGAACGACGCGTTTACCCTAGGGGTGACCTTACCTTTGTTCACATCGGGCGTCGGGTCCGAGGCGGGTTTGGCGCCAGCTGGCGGCTGATATAAATATCAGCGCCCCCCCCCCCCCCCTTTATCGTTCCTCTTGACGTTCTTCGCCGTTCATTGCCGCCGATCCGCTGAATCGAGCAATCAAAGCGCCCAAGAGCTCGGAATTCGATGACGGACGTTCTAGGAGCGCGCAACGGAAGCTCTAGAGCGCGGATCTAAGACAGAACGTCAGCATCTCACCCGCGAGGTAGGCGGATTTGAGTTTTAACCCATGATCCTTTTTTTGATGTGTTTTTGTAAAAATTGAACCAGTATCAATGTAGATCGGGTCTTGAGGGTCATGTAGACGCCTCCGGATCGTAAAACGGACCTCCGGGGTGCCCCCGGCGGTCCGCAAAAGATTCGCCGGCGCCGGTGGAGCCGCAGCGGCCGGCCGCCCAGCACAACGGCCCGGTGGGAAGCACGGCGGCGCAGTGCGCCGCGCGGTGGGGGGCTGGCGGCCGGTCCAGGACGGCCAGACCGGCCGGTCGGGGCCGGCCCGACCTATTTTATCATATGGGGTTCTTTAAACCCCCGTATCTTGCAATCCGGGAGCCGGATTCGCGTTCTGTTTACGGCGACGCGACCCTGACGACAAGGCAAACCCTCTGGTGTGGATTCAAGGGCATAAGGGTTTGGGATCGTGGCCCGTGAGCTAGAAACGTCGAATAAAATAATATTATTTTCTTATTTTACGACTTTGGGTCGTTGTAACTTCCACCAGGAGCATCCGAATGATGTGCCGTCAGTGGAGTTGAGGCCCTGATGGTACGACAGACTTTTTGAGTTGGTTTCCAGGTGATGGGACTGAGAATGGTGTGCGGGCGCCACGAGGACGGGTTTTGGCGTTTGCGGAGAACCGCAACTTTTGCACCAGGAGTTCGATTTTGGAGGTTGATTAGTCGATCCTGTGTGTTTTTCCAAGAGGATTGCAATGGTGCGATACATTCGATGTGTTTCGGGATCGAAGCGTGGGCCCCACCCGGGTTGGCATTCAGTGAATAGTACCTTTTTCACTGGCTGTCCGTTTCGGACGAGCGAGTAGTCGATTCCGCTTGTTTTTCCGAGGGGATTGTCGTGGTATGATCCGCTCTATGGGTTTTGGGATCGTTGTGTGTTCCCCACATGAGCTAGCAACGGTGAATAGTTCCTTTTTCACCGGTGCTCAGTTTCGAGCGAGTAAACAGGCTATCCTGCGTGTTTTTCTGTGTAGACCGTGATGGTGGCCTTGGTATTGGTCATAGAGGTGCGCTGTGTGGCGTTGTTGTGGGTCGCTCGGTTTAGCGACGTTTTGGACCAACAGTGGTTGAGGGTACTCCCTTGGTTCATTCCTGCGAGGGTTCGTGTGATATCACAACCTTCGTATAGGTTTGTGATCCTCTCCATGGGATTTTTGAACTATTAGAGTTGTGGCATCCCTCTGGTGGGCCCGGAGCGATATCCTCTAGCATCTTTTCCCTAGATCGGGTTCTTGGTATCGCTATGAACGCTTATCCATGGGCGACGATCCCCTATCTAGCAGGTTAACCTCGTAGTGTTTGTGGAATCATCAGAAATATGATCCCCTACGTAGTGGGTCGTGCTCAGCAGGGTTTTGGCATCGTAGGTATATGATCCCCTACTCAGCATGAGGTTTATAGTAAGGTTGCGGTATCGTTGGTCATACGATCCACTACTTAGTGCTTGGTGTCGGTAGGGTTGTGGTATCATTGGTTATGCGATCCCCTACTCAGAGCGTGGTTTTGGTAGGGTTGCGCCATTGTCAGTTTGATCCCCTACATCGCGAGTTATACTGGATAAGGTTCCGGTATCGTTGTGACCACCTTTATATGGGCGGTGATCCTCTAACTGAGTAATGTGCTTCTGTCGAGCATTAGATCGGGTTGTGGTATCCCCCAGTGGATCCGGGGTGTGACCTCCTATATATGAGAACTACGTATGCCAGATCGGGTCGTGGAATCCCTCGGTGGATCCTGGGAGTGATCCCCTATCTGTGAGCTTCGTATACCGGAGTGGGTTCTGGTATCCCCTAGCGGACCCTAGGAGAAATCCCCTATCCAAGGAGTTTGGTGGTTATGTTGTTTCAGCGATGTTTCCTCAGTGATGTTATTCGACGAGCGTGGTCTCTTGGGTGAGCGTCTGAGATTTTTTCATGGGACCCGATGGAGTGTATCTCTTGGGCACGTGTCCTTTGGGATGAAAGTGATCGTGGAGTGTGATCTCCTGGTTGTGAATCTTTGCTGGTGTTGAGGTCGGTACCTCATGTGGCTTGTTGCGTGTGATGGTTTATCTGGATTGTTCAAGGTGTATGTATGGGCATACACCTGAGCTAAGCTGACAAGTTGTTTTTAGCCGAGGATGGTCACGAGATGTAGTTTCTCTCTCGTCTGGGTTCCCTATGGCTGGGATGAGCGGACTGTTTCCTTTCAGTTGATCTATTTTGTTTTGGGTTTTTGGGGTGCCTACTGAGTATGTATATACTCACCCCTGCACGGGCTTTTCCCGCACATGTTTGTGACTTGTGCAGACCGCAGGCCTATCGACGGTGTCCCAGGAGGTCCCTGAGCAGGCGAAGCTGAGTGAGCAAGACTGATCGGGATGTTTGCCGGTGCGGTGCCGAGGGAACTTTTCGGCGGTTTTTGTGGAAGTGTTCCCCTTCTTCAGAGCAGGTCGGATGCACATTTGTAGTTTTCTTTTGGTGGGCCCAATTTGTCCCTTTGTACTTCTGTTGTACTCTAGTTTGGGATAGTTTGTATGCATGCATTTCCTTTTCAGTTTTCTATATCTCTGCACTGTTGCATGGAGGTGTTTGTGGGTGTGTGTGTACAGGTACCTTAGGCTAATGCCTCCCATGTGTGTGATATCCTACTCGGCGATGGTCGCCAGCCCCTGTCCTATTGGAGGCGGGCTTGGGGAGTCGTGGCTCGAGCCCCGTTGGGTTGGGTAGTGACATTAAACACATCGGGGTCGTGTCTAAATTCTAGAACACCCTACTTCTTGGTTTGGTTCGTCTGAGAGAACCCGTATAGCTGAGAATCTTCTCCGATCTCTTGAGCGAGAATTTTTCATCGAATCGACCATCGTCGATTGTGATGGGATCGCCTCAGTAAGCTCTTTCTTCTCCTAGATCTTCGTTTCTCGATTCCTCCTCTTTTAAGAGATATATTCAGTTTAATTTTTTTGATGTTTTTGTATTTCTACAATGTTCTTGGGTGATTCAAGTCATGAGGATCACGTATAGCGATCTCCAAACACTAAGGTAGGTGGTTTTTTCCTTTTCTGTAGAATGTCTTTGAGTAATATGTGAAATTTTTTCCAATACCTTGAATGGGGTATTGTGTGTTTACAGTTTAAACCTTGTTAATTATCTGTTATGCTAGTATGCATGAGTAGAGGTTAATTAGATGTAAATATGTTTAATTTCTATGCTTTTTATGTGTTTTCTATGCATGTTATGTTTACGACCGTTTGGTCCTATTTATCACATAAGGCTTCCTTTATGATTTCCCAGGACTTCTACTATAGGATGTAGGGATTATTTTATCTGACATGATTGATATGTTATAGATTATTTAGCCTTGTAGTTCTTGAGGTTTACTTTGGCCATGTTGCATTGCTATGCTTGTTTGACTTACACTGGGCCGTAAGAACCTGTTGTAGTAGACTATACGAAGAATTGACCAAGTGTGATTCCTCAGATATTCTTTAATCACCTTTGACTATAAGTGGAATTGACCATTTTAGCTTCCTCAGAGAGTCTTTAACCACTTTTGACTATAAGAAAAATTGATCGTGTGTGCTTTCTCAGAGGGTCTTTAATCACTTTTGATTATAAGGGGAATTGATTGTGGATTCTTTCTCAGAGAGACTTCGTTATATACTTATGATTGAACCAGAGGGGATAGGCTGTGTGTACTTCCCATATGGTTACCTTCTTTGACTAGATGCTTCCTTGATATGTGAAATTGAATTCTGTGAAACTGTGGAGTTGTTAACTTCTAAGTACTTCCTTGTTTATAGCTCTTTTACTTATTTCCTGCCATATATATTCACTGATTGTTAGACACAAATCTTGTGGTGGTTGCCTAGTGGGGTTAGCCTCACACCTTATTTGGGTTATGATTTTGTTCCCAAACAGATTATATTGTTGCAGGTATAGATAAGGGCAAGCACCCTTCTACATCAGCTACTTGATTGCTGAGGAGATGGAGAGAATGGGACCAAGATGAGCCTTAGGATGCTGAGGAGTTTATCTATTTTCTTTTATACCTTGGTTTAGTACTTTATTCTTGCATTGTGATGTGTTTGGCATCTTTCCTAGAAATATGTATCATGAATCATTATATATGTGCTCTAGATTCTTATTACTTTCAGTCTTCCACTGTTTACTATTTTTCAGTATTTTTTATTACTGCTAAAACTATTGTATATCTGTTTTACTTCTACTATGTAGCTCTTCCATTGAGGGCATAGTTTCCCCACTATCACACCCAAGGCCCACACTTCTAGTCGGCAGCCTCAGGAATTTGGGGAGATGTGCTTGAGGCCATGTGACCAACCGGGTATGGGGCGCCTCTAGGTGGCTCCCAGAACTAGAACATTACATTTATATCCCTTACTATGTTTTATACTCATCCCATGTTTTTTAAAAAAATTAACTGGATACAAGGATGGTTAAGTGAATGAAAGGATTTGTGATTTATGATATGGATTGTTTTGAAAGAAATCAAGCTTTATGATTTAATGTTTTAAATTTTCTATAAAAATGGAAACTGTTTTTATTATTATCCTCTTGTATGATTATGGTATGTTATGTATGTAAGGTGTCATAATTATATAGAACTATTAACTAAAAAAGATACTCAATGTGTAATAATGTATATTCTTGACTAAATTTCAAGATTATGTAACGTTTTATGGTCGGGTCCTTATATATGGATCTGGTTATAAGCATAATTGTGACTATACCTCATGAGTTGGGGGAAATCCCTGAAACTCTTTTGGGGTACATTAATGTATTCCCTAACAATGAAAATTTTGTCCAGGTTGATAATTTTTTTTGACTCAACAATTTGGGAAAGCTATGCTTATTCACAAGGTGTCAACACCAACACCATTTATGTATTTTCAAATGGTGATGCTTTATTGTTTGTGCATTTTTAGAAGACCATTGGATGTTTAGGAATATTAAATGAGATTATTTTGGACTCACCTATTTTTATATTCCCAAATCATGTTTAATTTATGTAATGAATCTTTTTTCTCTTATAGGTTAATCATTTTTTAGAAAAACAGGTTTATATAAAAGTAATAACTATGTAATTTTTATCTCACCGCTCTCTTGTTTAAGATCATAGCGTAAAATTTCTCTATGTGCCAAAGTCACCGATGTAAGGACTCCGATGCAAAGGTCACCGATGCAAAGGTCACTGACATGGTCACCGATGCGTGGTCACCAATGCAAAGGACACTGATTCAAGGTCACCATTGCAAGGTCAATGATGCAAAGGACACCGATTCAAGGTCGTTGATCCAAGGTCACTGATGCAAGGTCACCATTGCAATGACACTAATGCATGGTCACTAATGAAAAGGTCACTGATGCAAGGTCACCGATGCAAAGTTCACTGATGCAAGGTCTCCGATGAAAAGGTCAATGTTGCAAGGTCACCAATGCAAGGATACTTTTGGTAAGGTTACCATTGAAGGCTACCAATGGAAGGACATCGCTGAAGGTTACCATTGGAATGGTCACCGATAAAGAGTAATTGATGGATGGTTACCAATGGAAGGTTATAAATGGAGAGTTATCTATGGAAGGATACCAGTGGAAGGTTACCGGAGAATGTTGTTTATGTGCACTTACTGTTGAATCCTACCATTCTGAAGGATTCCATTACCAGTCTACCATACTCTTCCAATCCATACTTTTTCAAATTCTTAAGATTATTATAACTATCATATTTAATAAATTAAATGCATTTGACATTAATTAATGCTGATTGTAGACATATAATGATTCAGTATCTATGGATAGTACGAGGTACGAGAAATGTCCCACGTGATTTACTTATTCCTATTGTCGTAACTAAAATATAAAAAATGGAAGGGGTAGAGATTAGTAATGAACACATGTATAGAAGTTAAAAAAGGTGGAATTGATGAGAAAGAACTCACTATAGAACAATTAAGAACCATTTGATCACTTTCACTATAAACCCAAGAACATCAAGAAGATCATTTTGGTAGAACAATTTCAAGGATACCTTCTGGGTATTATCAACTCTCGGTCAACACACAAGGAAGAACACTCAATTCCAGAAATATAGAACTTGGAGATGCGACACCCTGTTTTGAAGAAAACTTCTAGAGAAAGACTAAAACATAAAATTATTCACTCCAAGGAGTCGAGATCTAAACTGCAAACAAATAGATCTTTCTAAACTCAAACTTATAATTTTAGCTCTATTGTGTTCCTTCATTTTACATTTCTGAGAAGTGTTTGTTTGTATGTTACACACATTGTCTCTTGTTCTTGAACTAGAAAATTCTGAATATCCTCACATCAAACATAACTTACATCTTCTTTCACATGTATAACTATTGAAGAGACCATGTGTGGTCTGTATTGTTTGTTTTTTCCCGTGAATAATTGTGGTAGAGGGTGTGAACCGTGGACAGTTTGTGAAAATAGTTGTAAAGCCTGATACTGACTATGAACCAAGTTTATTGTTAATATAAACTTCTTGGTGGTAGGTGATCATCAAGTGGAGAGGATTAAGTCTCGGCTTGAGACTGAACCTCTTTTTTAACTCTTCTGTGCTTTGTATTTCTTTTTTGTACTCTGTTTTATCTATTTTCTACTACTTATAATTGCTAAAACCTAAAACTATTTCGAATTCACTTTGGTAGTTAATTTTGGTGAGTGTGTGTATGTGTTTAATTCAGTAAACTTGTTTCAAAAGTTGAAGAAGAGTTTTACACAAATTCAACTGAGGACTAATCACCCTTTGAGAAACCTATTGACCAATTAGACATCTATATATCTACTAACTTAATTAACTAGCATATTTCAAAATTTTTGGGATCTTTATTATAACTTTTTTAACAGAAATTTTATATAGGAACTCGATTCACCCCCCTCTTGAGATTCCACTATGACCAACATTTGGTATCATAAGATTTATTTTAGTTTTTATTACTAGTAACTGAACTATAGTGAAATTTGTCACAACTCTTTAACTGTGATTTTAGTTGTATCTTGAAGATCATAAAATTTCTATCATATATAAATTTTCTGTTCTTTACAATTCTAATTAAAAATGGATAACAGAGTTGAGGGCATTGTTACTAACATGCCATCATTATTTAATAGTAATAACTATGATTAGTGTAAATTATAAATAAAAATGTATCTCGAGATCATGCGATCTAAAATTTGGGACTCAATTGAAGAACAACATGTATTTCCTGCTAAATCATGGGACACATTGTCTCAGTTGACTAAAGCAACATATAATAATAATTTTATAGAAATTAATGCATTGTAATGTTCTCTAGGTGATGAGTAATTTAATAGAATATATTCTTGTAAAACTACATATGAAATTTGGGATACATTAACTGTTTCCCATGAGGTAACAACCAATGTTAAAGAAATGAGATTAAATACCTATACTATTAAATATGATAATTTTAAAATTTATCTTGGTGAACCTATCTATGAAATGTATCTTAGGTTCATTAAAATAGTGAATACCATGAGTCTTCTTGGGAAACCAGTGGATATCAAAGAATAGATTATGATATTGCTTCGATTCCTACCTGATAGATGGAGAGGAACTTCTGTTTCTATCTTAGAATCTTGTGACATATGCAAGATATAAATGAATAAACTAATTGGAATGATTATGATGTATGGAGAATAGCTTAAGCTAAATTAATAAGGTGATGAAGAACCACGAAATAAATTTGTAGCATTCAAGGATGCTACCTCAAAGAACAAAGATAAAGATATAGAAACGATCAATCTCATATAAACAATTCCACTAGTAAAGACTCATATTCTGACAGTGATGATGAGATGGCTCATCTTTTTAGGAGATTGAAGAAGTTCTACCATAAGAAAAATTTCTTTAGAAACTCAATCTATAAAAGAAGGTATGATAATAAAAGACAATATAAAAAGGACATAGGATGGAATGATAACACAAATTAGATAGTCTTTTATGAGTGTAAATGAAAATGTCATGTGGCAGTTGATTTCCCCAAGATAAAATTTAAGAAGAAGTATGAAGACAAGGGAAAGGGATATAAAAAGACCGTGAAAGCTACTTGGATTGCCTCAAGAAGATAGCTCCAGTCAATCTGACACTTATGATATTGAAAAGAACAAACATACAAACCTATGTTTCAAGACAAAAACAGCCGAGGTAACACCCAATTCTCTTGAATATAATGCTTACTATTATGGGAATGAAAGTGAATCAAAAAATGATAAAAATATGACTAAGGATGAACTATTTGAATATTGTGGAATTCTTGAGGATAAATTTAATAAACTCAAGGATAAATATAAATTATTGAAAATATAGAATTCTTTAAATGCCAATTACAATTTTAATATGGATATTGAAAAAGAAAAATTTTCTCAGCTGTTAAAAGAAAATACTGAACATAAATTGTCCAATGAGCAATTAAAAAGAGATATTGAGAAGTTTACTACAGGAAGAGATGCCTTGACTCAGTTTCTAGAAAAAACAAATTGCTCAAAAATATACAATTGTTATAGGATATCAACCAAGAGAGAGAAATATTATTAAAATTAATTTTTTTCCAAAATATGGATAGTTCACTACAAGTTCAAGATCTGGACCATCTTTTGAAAAAAAATCTCTAAAGGTACAACCAAAGTCTTCATGACTCAAAACATATCTGCTGATTATGGGAATCCTGTGAGACAAGAATGGGATCCCAAATCTTTACATTATAACCTTTTTGGACCCAAGAAAATATGGGTACCAAAGGTACCCGACACTTAATCTGTGTTTCAAGAAAACTATTTAGAGAGCTCCAATAAAACTCTATAGTACATGGACAGTGGATATTCAAGACACATGATAAAAGACTACTCATGCTTCAAGATCCTAATTAATGATGATGGTGGAAAATTTATATTTGGTGATAATGCAAAAGGGAAGATCATCGGCTTATAAAAAATTGGATACCCTAATACGGTATTAAATTTCAAAAGTACTTGTTGTTGATGGGTTAAAGTAAAATTTACTAAGTATATCTTATTTATGTGATGATGGTTTTAATGGTACATTTGAAAATGATGAATGAAATATATTTAATTATAAAAATGATTTAATATTCACTTCTCTTAGAAATGAAAATGTATATGTTGTTGATTTAAATTATTTATCTATGAAAATGATTCATGTATAAATTATTTTCATAAGGAATCCTGGTTATGGAACAGAAGATTAGGACATTGCTATGTACACTCACAATGAAAACTAACTAAGAAAACTTTAGTTAGAGACTTAACTAAATTGGAATTCCCACTTAACAGAGTTTTTAATCCTTATCAAAAGTGAGAAAAACACAAAGTTTCTTTCAAACCAATGAAAGAAGTTTCAAATTATCAACCTCTTGAGTTGGTTCATATGGATTTTTTTGGACCATATAGAGTTTCAAGTTTAAATGGGAATCACTATGTTTATGTTCTTATAGATAATTTTTTTAGATATACATGGGTATACATTCTAACTCACTAAAGTGAAGAATGTTATTACTTCATTGAATATTTCAAGTCTGTAGAAAATCATTTTGGACTTAGAATTAAGACCTTGAGAAGTGACCATGGTCGTGAGTTTGAAAATCCGGAATTTGAATCTTCTTTCTCACAAAATGGATTTACTCACAATTTCTCTACTCCTAGAACACCTCAACAAAATGGAGTTGTAGAAAGAATAAATAGGACACTTCAAGAGATTCCTAGACTATACTAAATTATTATACTCTACCAATCTATTTCTGGGATGAAGCTGTTAATACAGCTTGTTACATTATTAACAGAGTCTTAATTAGATCTGTTTTTAAGAAGACCCCTTATGAGCTCTGGAATAATAAGAAGCCTAAGGTTAATTACATTTAAAGTTTTTGGTTGCAAAATTTTCATCCTTAACACTAAGGACAATATTGACAAGTTTTCTTCCAATAGCGATGAATGAATTTTTCTGGGTTACTAAATCACTAGTAAAGCTTATATAATATTTAATAAGAGATCCAAATGATTGGAAGAATCAGTTCATATAAAATTTGATGATAGTGATCCACATGAACCCAAAACCTTTTTTGAAATCCTTGAGAAAGATATGTAAATTTTTGAACTTAATGATAATGACTGTGAGCCCTTAGTGAAAACAACACGTTCATGAAATTTTTCCAAAATATATGAATGGTGAATATGGACCTATAAAAATTCCAGAGGAGTCTAGTTGAACTCTTTCAAGAGGTATTAGAACTCTCAAAAATCATCCTTTAGATGTTTTAGTAGGTGATTTAAATAGAGTAACACAAACTAGAGCTTCTCTGAGAAGCCATGTTGAACATCAAACCTTTCTTTAATAGCTTGAACCTAAACATATTCATGATTCAATCAATGATGAATTCCAGGTTATAGCTATGCAAGTGGAATTAAATCATTTTTAAGGAAAAAAGATTGAGAATTAGTAGAAAGACCTAAAGACATGTTGACCATTAGCACTAAATGGGTTTTTAGAAATCAAGTTGAGGAATCTGGAAACATGGTTAGAAACAAGGCTAGACTAGTCTCACAATGATATAGTTAAGAAGAAGGAATAGACTATGAGAAAACATTTTTTCCTGTTTGTAGACTATAATCCATTAGGATACCCCTTGCTTATACATCTCATCTATATTTCAAACATTATCAAATGGATATCAAAAGTGCATTTTTAAATGGGTACATTGTTGAGAATGTATTTTTTTGAACAACCCCTAGTTTTAAAAATCTTCATTTTTCCAATCATGTATTCAAAATTTCAAAAGCCCTATATGGTCTGAAACAAGCTCTATGAGCCTGGTATGATAGACTTAGTTCTTTCCTTATTTTAAAAGGTTTTAATAAAGGAATAGTGAATCCTACTCTTTTTATTAAAATGATTTCCAAATATGTTTTAATAGTACATATTTATGTAGATGACATTATTTTGGGATTCTCTAAAAAAACTTTATGTACTTATTTTTCAAAAATGATGCAAGTTGAATTTGGAATGAGTTTAATGGGGGAACATAAATTTTTCTTTAGATTTCAAATTTTTAAAAATAAAAATGTTATTTTTTTAATCAGATTAAATATACAAAGGATATTTTGAAAATTTTTGGTTTGGATTGAAATAAAGGTAGTGATACACTTATGAGTTCCACCTATAAGTTGGATGCTGATGAAACTGATAAACTAGTATATAAAACCGATTACAGAGGTATGATTGGAAGTCTGCTCTATCTTACTGCTAGTAGACCTAATATTATGTTCAATGTATTCACGTGTGCTCGCAATCAATCCAATACTAAATAGTATCATTTAACTGTTGTTAAAAGAAGATTTAAATATCTCAAGTATACTATAAACATTGGACTATTTTACCCATGAGTACAATCATTAGATTTAATAAGTTATTCAGATGATGATTTTACTTGTTGCAAGTTAGATAGAAAGAGAACCTCTGGAAAATGTCACATTTGTGGCAATTCACTAGTGTCATGGTGTATTATGAAATTGAATTTTGTTGCCTTATCTAATGTAGAAGCTGAATATATATCTGCTGGGTGTTTTTGTGCTCAAATTCTGTGAATGCAACACACTTTACTAAACTATTGATATCAACTAAAACATGCCTCTATAATGTGTGATAATACAAGTGCTATTAACATCTCTAAAAAACCAGTATCTCAAGCTAGGAAAAATAACATTGATGTGAGAAGTAACTTCATGGTAGATCATTATCAAAGAGTTGATATCGCTCTTGAATTCATTGGTACTGAACACAAATTGGCTGATATATTCAGATATCCTTTGAATTCTGAGAGTTTAAATTACATCAAACATGAGTTAGGTATAATAAATTGTTATGTGTTAGAAACCTCACCATTGGTAACCTCTCTGTTTGACCTCACCATTAAAAACCTCAATATTAGGAACCTCACCATTGGACCTCACCCTTAGAAAACTCAATATTAGAAACCTCACCATTAAGAACCTCATCATTGGACATCACCATTAGAAACCTCACTGTTAGGAACCTCGATGTTGCAATTCACCATTAAACCTCACTATTAGGAACCTCATCGTTGTACCTCACCATTAGAAACATCACCATTGGACCTCACCATTAGAAACCACACCCTTAGAAACCTCACCGTTGTTACCTTACCGATAGTTGATATTTTTGGGAATTAGTGTTTTCTATGCTGTAATCTGAAACAATTTATGCATTACTTATTTCTTTTATCTAATTTTTTTAGATCCCTAAGTGATAAAATTAAGTACATACCACATTTCGATCCACCTAAAACTCTATCCTGAATCTCTTTCTCCATAACCTCAGAACCTAACCCTCTTTCAAAACCCTCGAACCACTTTAGATTGCAAGGAAAAAGTGAAGAGACCATTTTCCGGTGATGAAGGGGATTTGTGAAATCCAAAGAGACCTCAAGCTAAGTTGAGTAGTGGAAGAAAGGAAGTGGAAAAGATGATTAACCCTCATCTATTGAAGAGGGGAATCATTGTTGAAAAAGAGCTCAGTTCCGAATGGTTACTAACGAGAAAATATTTAGTACTTAAGGCACTTGAAGCTCAAGGATGGGTTGAATGCTTTGTAAACAACAATAGATCCTATTAATCGAAGTTAGTGAAGGATTTTTATGAGTTTTTGAAATTCGAAAAAATTGTGGATTAGAACAAAATGTCTTCAAGGGTGAATGGAATGAGTATATGTTTTTCCTCTTTTGAATGGGCTGAGTATCTGAGAGTACCACATTAAGGGATTTATGATAACTACTCAGGAGTGGTGCCACCCAATACTGAGTTCTTCTGTTATAAAGAAGCCTTAGCTAAACTGATAGGGAGTGGGATCCTTAGGAAAGTCATTGCTGTTGAGATGGAATTAGAATACAAGATACTATTTAAGTTTGTCTAGCATGTATTGAGTCCTAGGAGAGGGGACTTTTCTACATTAAAATCTCAATATGTATTTCTTTTATATATATTAAATCATGGAAATAATATAAAATTTTGTAGGCTAATAATGATTCAATTAGAGGATATGAAAAATCCCATTTCTAAATCCAATGCCTTATTTAATTATAGATTGATATCTTTGATGTTGAAGGTGAAAGGAGTTTCTAAAGGTAAGGAGGAAACTGTTGTAGTAAGATACAATTTGTGCGTTACTAAGGTAATTTTAAAGTTGATGAAGTTAAATTGGAACCCATGGAAAATATGATGGGTACATGATGAGGCTATGCTATATAAGGAATTCTACCCTGTTACTCATCCTACTAGGCCTAACGATAAGAGAGATCCTGGTCTAAAGCATGGGGAAGTAGAGCCTGCAGATTTAGATGAAGAAGGAGAAGTTATTGTGCTAGAAAGAGAGGATTCCCCTATATATGACAAGAGTGGTCCAGACCTTCCCTCCAATACTCATGCTAATATTGTATCCTTTGGTGAGCCTTGTCCACCAAAGACATTTCCTAGAAGGAAGACAGCCCTAAGGGACAGTGATGATGAAGAGACAATGAAGAATAAGGGGAAGAAAATGTCTTAAGAGACACAAGGAGACCTCAGATGAAGATGAGGACATTGAATCTAGTCATGATGACTTTGATATGGTTGTTGATGCAAATGAATAAGAATGTCTTAGTCTCAGTATCTTGATAATGAATTCTGAAATCATTGAAGGTGTAGATGAAGAGGTTGCTGATTCAGTTGAAGCTGTATTTGTTTTATAATTTGTTGAAGATTCTGTGGAGTAAGTGGCAGAGTACCCTTCTATCGACACAATTTCTCATGGAGGTATGGCAGAGCTGAATGAGGTTGATCAGGAGAAATCTCCAAGTGAGGGGGGATGAACCTGTTGCCTAAGGTTCAGTTAATGTAACTCTTAGATAGAGGATTGGTCTTAAGACCCTGGATTTGTTGTATTAGGATTATATTATGAAGACTCTTGTAATGACCAACATATCAGAAGTCCTCCAATTCTAACTATTTCAGAAACTACTATTGTGCAGCCAGTGGTTCTTTTTCCTTGTGACTATGTGAAGAAGGATTATTTGGAATTAATGAAATAAGATCTGAAGAGCCACTTAAATGAGAGATTTGTTGTTTTAGAGAGGGATATGACTCAAAATCAATAATTTGTCACTTATAAAGTGGAAAGGATAGTTTATGCCTCTCAATCCATCCTGCTAGAGGAGGTAAAGGGCTGTCAGAATTAGATCAGAACCTTGGAAGATTCTATAGAATCTATGAATTTGTATATTTCTAGATTATAATCCAACAAGGTCTCAAGGGTTCAGGTGTAAAAAGATCTTCGATATGTTAAAATTGTGGTTCATCAAATTGTCACTGTGTTTGAGGACTCTAAGAAGTCCATGGAGACACATGTGAGTGTCTAAGATGATGATGTGAAGAGGATAATTATTGGGATGACTAAATATTTTAAAGAGACAGTGGATTTTACTATGAAACCTTTTGGTGCATCTACATCATCTTCAGCCTCTCCTCATGTTGATCTATAAGCCTCTAAGTTGTTTATTAGAGATGAAGTTGAGAAGTTCTCTAGTATGAGTACCTCATATCCTCAATTTATGACTCAAGTTATTTCCACCACCATAGAACATCATAATCTTGTGGGAAATTATTTAAGGGAAGATTCTCAATATCAGAAGGTCGTAAAAGAGAAAGACGATTTATACTACAAAAGGGTATATAATAAGAATCATATAGATGGTCACTTCAAGTTGTTGTTGGAGAACATGAGGATTCCACCTATCACTCAAGCGTTTAAGGATCTGGTAAGTAGGCTCAAGGATTTGACTCCTGCCTTGGAGAAGTTTATGCAGAATAAGGATGATTTTATCTCATCCATGGAAAGGAGGAAGTATTATTATGGATTTTAGAAATCTTCTTTTACCCTTCCTCTATGTGGATTGCACTCCCATCATTATTCCTCCATCCTTTCCTTCTAGCTCAAATGCTTCAGGATATACCAGTGTTGCACTAATGATGACTCTTGCACATTCCATCAGAATTTTGACAACTATGATTCCTCAGAGATCTATACACTATAGGTATACTGATGCTTCTATTGCAGCTCCTCAAACCCTACTGACTAACATCCCTCAGCCTATCCCTCTATCTTCAGAACCTGCCTCCTCAATTTCCAGAGACCAAGCTCCCTTGTACATCTCTGATGTGGATTGACTATGGGATGTCTTAGTTGATACAGATATTTGTAACATGTTTTTATATTATACATTTGCTTCATTACTAGAAAATACTATTTTGTATCTTTTTGTCCTCATGAAATTTTTTTAATCACAATGGGGGAAAATATTTATTCTTTAATATCTACGTTGCCCAAAGGTGGAGACATATTTATGTTAATTGGAATGTTTTCATACATATTCCATCAACTTTTCCCCAATAAATTTGGTTCAATTTTTTGAATACCAACCTCTGAAGATATTATCAAATGTGATTAACCCTAATTTAGAAAATAATGACATGATTTGTGATTATCAAAACGGGGGAGATTGTTGGACTCACCTATTTTGATAATCCCAAATCATGTTTCATTAATGTAAGGAATTGTTTTTCTCTTACAGTTTAATAATTAATGAGAAAATCATGTTTATATCAATGTAACAACCATGTACGTTTAATCTAAATGCTCTCTTGTTTAATCTCATAGCACAAAATTTTTGTAAGTGAAAAGTCACTGATGTAACGGTCACTAATGCAAAGGTCACCGATGCATGGTCAACGATGCATGGTCACTGATTCATAGGCCACCGATGTAAGGTCACTGTTTCAAGTCACTGATTCAAAAGGTCACTAATGAAATGTCATTGATGCCAAGTCTTTGTTGTAAGGACACCGATACATGGTCCCCGATTTAATGTTCACTGATGCAAGGTCACTGATTCAAAGGTCACCGATGCAAGGTCACCGATAAAATGGTCACCATTGCATGGTCACCAATGTAATGATACTGTTTGGAAGGTTATCGCTGAAGGATACCAATTGAAGGTTACCACTAAAGGTTACCATTGGAATGGTCACCAATGGAGATTTATCAATGGAGGGTTACCAATCAATGGTTTTCGAGGGAGAGTAATCAATGGAAGGAAACTAATGGAAGGTTATCGATGAATGTTGTCGATGTGCACTTACTGTTGAAGCCTACCATTTTGAAGGCTACCATTACCAGTCTACCATACTCTTCTACTCTATAATTTTTCAAATTCTTAATATTATTCTAATGGTCAAATTTGATAAATTAAATTCTTCTGACATTAATTACTACTGATTGTAGACATATCAAGAAACAGTTTCTGAGGAAAGTACGAGGTGTGAAAATGATCGCATGTGATGTACTTATTCCTATTGTCAGAACTCAAATATAAAAAAGAGAAGGGGTGGATATTAATAAGGATCACAAGTCTAGAAGTTAAAAAAAGGAGGAATGCATGAGAAAGAACTCACTGTAGAACAAGGAAGAACCATTCGAACACTTTCACTGTAAACCCAACAACTTCAAGAAGATCATTTCGGGAGAACAATTTCAAGGATGCATTTTGTGTCTTATCAACTCTCAATCAACAAACTAAGTAGAACACTAAATTACTAAAATATAGAACTTGGAATTTCGAAACTATTTTTTGGAGACAACTTCCAGAGAAAGACTTATACAAAATATTCATTTGTCCAAGGAGTCAAGAGCTAAACTGCAAACAAATAGAGCATTCTAAACTCAAACTTATAATTGTATCTCTATTTTTCCCTTCATTTTAAATATATGAGGAGTGTGTGTCTATCTATTATACACACCATCTCTTGTTCTTGAACTAGATGATATTGAAAATCCTCACATCAAACTTCACTTACATCTTGTTTCCCATGTATAACTGTGGAAGAGACTGTGTGTGGTCTATATTGTTTGTTTTTTCTACAATGAACTGTGGTAGAGGGTGTGAAACCTGGATAGTTTTTGAAAACTATTTTAAAGCCCAATACATGCTATGTATCAAGTTTTTTGTTAATATAAACTTCTTAATTGCAGGTGATCAGTAAGTGGAGAGGATTATGTCTCGGCTTGACAATGAACATCTTGTTTAACTCCTCTGTGCTCTGTATTTCTCTGTTTTACTCTGTTTTATCTATTTTTCACTTCTTATAATTTCTAAAACATAAAATTATTTCACATTAAATTTTATAGTTTGTTATAGTGAGTGTGTTTGTGTGTTTAATTCATTAAACTTGTTTCAAAATTTGAATAAGTGTTTTACACTAATTCGACTGAGGACCAATCACCCTTTGCGAAACTTTTTGACCAATTACACATCTATATATCTACTACCTTATTTAACTAGGCCATTTTAAAATTTTGGGAATCTTTAATATATTGTTTTTAAAAGAAATTTTAAGTAGGAACTCAATTCAACCCCCTCTTGAGATTCCACTATGAGCAACAGATTACATTTTCGTGACAGTTGATGTGTTCTCTTTTTAAAGAGAGTTAATCCATTCCTTGTATGGAACTGAATTCTACAATGGGATGTATTATGAAATTAATTAGAAGAATCATCACATATCCTCTTATAATAGAAAATTCCAACACTTGGGTTGCATTGATTACACTACTATGTGTTTTTACATATATCTCCACTAAAAGGCATCATTGATTTAATTCAATATTTTAATAAAATTTATAGGATATAAATAAATTCAGAAACAAGAATATAATAAAACTATTTTGACTATTTAGTGAATAGTATGTGTACATTGTACAAATTTATTTTCATTCTCCACATCAAAAGTAATGATGGTATTTTATTTCACATGATGATTTTCATTTATTGCTTAATAGTTCTAATTACCCTCCAGGACCCATGGATTAGTGAACTAGCTTTTATATTTCCCTTGGTCACAATTTTTAAATCATTGAACTATGGGTGGTGTGTTAGGATATTCCTTACTTTTATTTATCTTGTTGTTTAGATTATTCATGTGTCATCAACATTCATTATCTTGGTGTACGTCTCTACTGCACATGAATCATCTCTTAGTCGCTTGGATACAATTACCATGTTATTTGTTCACCCAATTTTGAGATGTAGGTAGTTAGATCCTCTTTCCACATTTTTCATTTGACCAACTAGCATGAAATCAGATATTGTATTATTATAACCATGGAATAATTTCCAATATCCAAACTACATCTCTAATTTCAAATAACATCAAACTAAATTTTAGTAACTCTAGATGTTTTGGATAACTATAGTCTTTTAAGGTCTGGTTTTGAACCACTAAAGAATCTTTCAATTTTTTTAGTTGTGTTTATTATAAAACATGAGTTGCATGTCTTAAACTATTTGTAACATGCCATGATTTCAAATTACATTATCTCTTTAAATTAATTTAATATTTTATATTTCATGCAACACCAACATGGCATGCATTATACACAAGATTGAGTTTCTGCAAAAAAACACATTAGTATTAAAATTATTTAAATGATATATTTATTTTTCTACTAAATATTGTAATATGAATTGTAACAAATAAATTTTAAATTTTATTTATAATATTTTGACATTAATAGAACATATTTATCGTGTAATTTATAATTTTTGTTAAAATTGTTATATATTTAGAAAAACATATTTTCAAAAAAGAACTACTTTTTATGTCCTTTTATGAACAATAATGATATTAATATTAAACACTCCTAAAATATGATTTGGTAAAAATTGATTCATTTTTGATATCCTAATATCAAAATTATCTTAGGGTGAATTTTTGGTACATTTCTAACAACTTTCATATTTTGATGAATAATGAAAACACTAAATTTTAATTAAAAACCACTTTTTTATTCGAAACAATTTCTAGTGTTAAATTATAAATTTGAGTGGTTTTAAAGTACCAGTAGATTATATTTTTATAAATTAATATATTTTAGGTCATTGGATGAAATTTCTCATTTAAACTGTATATAAACACATGTTAATTCTTTTGATAGTTTTCACATCTTAAAAACCCGCTTTTTTGGTTTGAAAATGAGAATTACTTTAAAATTATTTTCTGGAACTTCTATATTTTCAATTTGGAAAAATGGATTCCATATTTGGAATCAGGAGTTCCAAATTATATAAATAGGTAATTTTTTATTTTAGACATTATGAATAGTAATTTTAGAAAATATTTTATTTACAATGGTTAAAGGATAAACTGAATAAATAAGGGTAAAAAAATAATATTATAATAATATTAAATTACCCTAACACATGTACTATACCTATTTAATGATACATGTACAACCAAGGAAATCCTTTGATTGAGTTTTGGACCCCATGGAGCCAATGGTATGTGAAATTGACACCTTAGAATAATTAATTTAATGTTAAGGAAAATGTAACATAAACATATATCTTTTAGTAAAAAAAAGCTTGTAGGAGGTTATATAAGTGGTATTGTCAACTATAAATAGTCATTATAAATATAAAACAATTTCGTACATCATGGTATTTTATTTTTAATTTTTAGACATAAAATAAATATTTTTATTTATGACACAATAATGATGTGTTATTTTTCTTATTATTGAAGGAATCAAATAATGAATATTATAAATATTAAAATAAATATAATTTGAAATTTTTTATTCCATACATGAATTTTATAGGTTAATATTACATTTTATGGTTGATTCAATGTATATATTTTTTGAAATAATCAAGTTTTTATGACTTTCAAAAAAACCAAATTCTAAATAGTTTCAAAATTGACTTAAATGAGTTTTTAAAACAAATAATATTTTATTAAATGATATAATATTTTTTAAAATATAAGATTCAGAAAAAGGTCTTATATAAGGATAGATATGTCATTAATGAACCAATTTAGGTTACCTTGTAATTTTATAGTATGTTTAATAACTATTTAATATAAAAATACAAGAAGACTTGGTAAATGTTAAACTATTTAACAAAGTGTTAAATCTAAAAGATAAGGTTAATATGGTGCCCTAAACATGTATAAAACATATTGTATGAGATGGATATCGACCCATAACCACCTTATCCTATAAATAAGTCCATTTTTAGCTATTATGAACTGAAAATGATTTTATAATAAATTAATATTTCAAGATTTTCCTAAAGTTCCCTCACCTCTCTTATAAAAGGGTACTTCCCCTTCTTTCAAATTCACTCCTCCAAGGCCATTTTTCTCGACCAAACCCTGGTTAAATCTCATCCCAACTTCCCTAACTTCATCTTATAGGCCTTACCTTGAGCATACTGCCAAACTATGGAGACCTTTTGTTCAAATCAAAATGAAACACCCGAAGAAGAGGAGATTAAATGTACTTTCAAATAAAACAAACTAGAAGGCAAGGTTAATCCCTCAATTTCATTATTATATGAGATTGTTTAGGTTTAATTATTTACTCAGAAATATTTATCATCCATTTCCATGTTTCATAAAAACATCAAAAGGAATATTTTAGGGTTTTATGGAATGAACTCTTTAGAAAGATTAGTATTTTAAATGTTTTAAGGATTTATTTTTTAAATCTTTTTAATTAATGTCCATGTTTAAAAATGATTTTAAGGATTTATCTTTATATAAATTATTGTTTTAAAATGTTATTTACTTTCAAAAGATTCAAATTGTTATGGGACACATTAATTCAAAAATAACTTTTAAATGACTTCATTTATAAATGTGTGACTTTTAAATAATTTCACAAAAAAGGGATATTTCTCTCAAAGATTTCTAGTGATCATTTTCAACTATGTCAACATCCTTTATTGAATAATATTCTTTATTGATGGTGATTTATTGTAATGAAATATTACATATTGTATTGAATGAGTTATGAAATGTTTGAGTGTGGATGTGCTATTTTTATACCATTCATGGTTTGTGGTTAATGTATTGAAATTTCGTATGTTTGTTTTAATATAAATGACTCTGTTATGTTTCAAAATTTTAATATGTGAAATCCATTGTATGTAGTAAGTGATAGGAGGGGCCCAATATAGCCTATCGATGCATCGGTAGGACTCACGATACAAACAAGTGTCTTGGAATAAGGCCTTGGAATTTTTAATATTTAGAGTCTTTCCATGAGGCCCTGACTTTGTGTTTAAGATGTCTGGAATTATGCATTAAATCATTATGAGATTAGTTATTAATGTTATATGTGATTATTCAACTAGTATAACATCAATGTGAATAAGTAAATGGCATTATTTTATTTATATTTTTATATTATGTGGTTGTTTTTGTTTAAAGGACTTTTGATTCAATTTTATACCTTGACATAAAAGTTTATGATTATTTATGATAGATTCTGTTATATTGTTTATCCTTAATGAGAATCTGACCTCATACCTTTATTATGTCTTATATTCCTAGGATTCCAAAAAGTGTATTATGATTTATATATAGGTTTAAGATAAAATAATAATGGAATTATCAAAGGGTTATCTATGTTGTATTTTAATGTTAGAAATTGTAATCTAAAGTTCATGTATGTAATCTATTTTCCAAGATTTCTAAATTGATTAGTTCTTCTGGACTTCATTCCTTGTAATCATGAAAATGTATTAAAATAATGCCCTAGCTCTAGTCTTCTAGGGTCAGGGCGTTATAACTTTTGAATCATTCTTCAAAATATATTATACATTAACCTTCAATTTTATTCATCTATATGAATTAATTATCTATATTTGTTCGAAAAAATTGATGTTAATACATGTTAATATATATTTAATTAAAGTCTAATCACCCCATATCATCCATTTTATAATGCTTCATGGTGTTCACTATCAACACCCACCATTTATCATCATATCCATCTAAATAAAAAATTGAAATATAAACATTATACTTTATAGAATAGTGAAGCATAGAAATGATATTTTCAATTGAGTTTCCCCACTATTCCATGACAAGTAGATCAGATGATCTACAAAATAATGGTTGTATTTTTTACATATAGTACATCATGTCTAGTTGATACTTCTTGAGGTGAAGGAAGATGTTCCACAACATTTATTTTATTATTCTATGCCTGCGTGAACTGGGTAAGAATCTCAACGGTGTATATAACTCCACCACACATGCTATTGGGGATGTCTTTTAAGAAATAACTAAATTTTCCATCGCATAGGTTTTGTACTAGATTGTCTTGGTTAGAATCATTTTTAAAAAATTGAAATGTTTTGGACAAAAAATAATTAAATAATGAATGGATGATTATTTTTTACATAACGAACAATAAAGGTGTATCTTATGGGATCCCTATATTTAGACATTTTATAAAATGATGTTTCAATAATTTTTACATACAAATAGACATATCCTAAGGGTTTTCACTAATGTTTTCTAATCATTATTACTATATTAAAGAAACTATAGATATAATACCATCTATAGTGACCCTACCTTTTCTTAAATGACTATTATATCATTTTTATGATAAAAAACATCAAATTATTAAAAAATGAGATCCAGAGTGTCTAATTCAAATTAGTCACACAAATCAATTGATCATACTAAATGATAATAATTTATTTAAAACCTTTTTATTTATCCTTATAAAGTATCACCTTCTATTTTATAAATGCAGTCTATTAAAAATATACTTCAATGAATGGGGTGAGGAAATATCATAGTAAGTGGATGGATATAGGACATGAATTAATATTACCTGGGTGTGAAAAATTATAATCATCGTATCATAAGCATATGATCATCATGAACATTATGAGGTAAATATTTGTTAATGTCATGGAATGTTAAAATGCCTTCAAATAGAGCATCGTGTAACTGTGGTAATGTTCCGCACATAGTTGTGAGAAAAAATAGAATCATGCACCCAAATAACATATTTCCATAATCATAAAATCATCATTGAGAACAATCATTGAATCATGTTTACTCATAATAAAAACCATCTCATGAGATAAATCACATTAACTAATATAGTGGAATGATATTTAAATCCTAGAAAACCAATCACATCATAATGTTTAAATAATCATAAATGAAAAATAGAACATATTTCAATTTTAGTCATTATATATCCCATGAATGGAATGGGTTTAATATTGATTTTATAGGTAATACATTAATGAATAAATATTTGGGATGAAAAATATAAAAGGGAGATCATAATTTTTAAAAATTTCCAGTTTTCGTTGGATAAGAATCAACACATATGGAGTCGAATAAAGTTTTTTTAAAGAAAAGAAATTTCATAAAATCATTGAATTTGGAATAAATATTAATATTGAAAAGTGAATACCCCAAAAAGAAAATGAAAGATAAATGAAATGATACTTATGTAATATTAATACGATATCAATAATAAAATTAATGTTAAATAAGTAAAACATAAATAATTGTTTTGGGTTTGAGAATCCCCTTACCATATTTACTTATTTATTTTATCATTTTTATGTTTCTTAATCTTTGGTGCATCTTATCTTGTATGACATTAAGAGTCTGTTGATGTTGGGAGTTGGATTACTCTAAAACATCCATAATTATTATAAGGGTCCTAAGATGAAATATTATTTCAACCTTTATGATTTTTTAAGAGAGGGATGAGTGGTTTTCCAAGGGAAGGGAGATGGGTTATATATACTTTAAGATATTTGTGTTTGTAGAATAAAAAATTAACTAAAATAACATATCAATGTTAAAAATTTTAATAGTCAATTTTTTACAATGTAAATAAAATATAAAATTAATATAGTGAATTTTATTGTAGTAAATATTTTTATATTTTAATTTCAATAGTCCATTAAAAAGGAATGTCGAAAGAAAAACAAATTGTCATTCTATTGGATCAATTTTGACTTTAGGTTTTGGAATATGTTTTTTACTCTTAGAATTTATATTTATTTTTGTTTTGAATAATTTCTGAAATTAAATATATATTTTCATAAAATAGTGGTCTTGAATATATTAGTTAAATATTACATTATGAATGATGTAATTTAGGATACTTCTGTAATGTGAAAAAACTATATTTTTACTTTTCACATAAAAATTGATGTATTTCAAAAAATTACCCCAAAATAATCCACAATGAATTTCAAAATTATTATTTGAAAAATTATATTACATTCATAAAAATAAATTTCAATTAAATATTAATTATTTTTAATATAAATATTATGAATTTTATTAAATACATTGAAATTCATCTTATTATAAATGTTGATATATTTTCATTGATTATTTTAATCATGATATTTATTTTTTAAAAATATTTTTTTATATTTAAATAAATTAATCAGGATAAATATTATTTATGTCATAATTTATTATTTTGGGATAAAATTACTATTCCAACAATCTTGTTATAATTCTTAATGTTCATATTTATATTTTAACTATCACATTATTATTCCAACAATCACATTACCTCATATAAATACCACATTATTATTTTACAAAACAATTCATGACCATTCCTACAATTGTTATATATTTTTATTTTAAATGATTTATAATGGTTTAATACTATTTGTTTGTTTCTATAGTTTTTGAAGTGGTGGAGACTATCCAAGTAGATTGGGGTGACATATATTTTTTTAATTTAGTTTTTCTATTTTCAACTTCATGTTATATATTATTGTTTGGTATTTTAATTGGATTCATTGATGATTAATTTGTCATTATTTATAAATGAAATAAATTATGGTTGGTTTCTTTATGTGTTTTATATAATATACTTTATTATAGTATATATTTATTTCAATATAAATAAAATTTATAAACTCTAGGTTGTTTTATTAATCATGCATCTATAATAAATATAAAATTAATGATAATATAAATACCATATATGTTCAGAATATAAGTATTTATATTAATATAAAAAATTTAGATAGAGAACCTAAAATTAACTTTTAATGAAGATGGCAGGCCGTTCATATGCATTAATGTTGTTTCCATTTCCTCGACATGTGAAATGAATGATTGGTAAATAATATATTACCTTTACATAATAATTTTTATCGAATATATATCACATATATTCATTAAATATACTCTAATTACCTTCCATGAGAATAATTAGTGAAAAATGAATCACATCACATTGTGAGGTGGTAGTCCATTGTACACGTGATTGATATTATCATATTATCTATATAATTTAATTATAGAAGGTATTAATGATTTTATATTAAAAAATATCAATTATATCATAGATATAATATATAAACATTAGATACTTCATTTTATCTACCACATAGAAGCAATGATGGAAAAACATTACACCAGTTTACAGGGAGGTAGTACTCTGTACACAATATCAACCATTTCATTTTCTATTTGAGGGAGGAGAATATTGGTGTAGTAAATTTTCCTAATAAAAACTCATACTATATTTAATATAATTATTTTATTTTATTCTTCTGTTTAAACATAATTTATGTATGTGGAGGAAGAAAAAAATGGCTTGTTAGGTATGTAACCTATTTTTCGGACAACGTCTTTTGGATTGCACCAAAAATCCTTCCTATGATGTATTTATAAAAATAATAATGCTTCTATGGTGATAATATTGAGTTAAATAGGTAAATTTGGAAGTGAATTTATCAAAAAGGGGTTTAATGTGAAAAGGGGAGGGGAGAGTTGTGGCCTTTTATAAGTGAGGTGAGTTGCACACTTGTAATTTATGGAATAAAAAACGTGCACCAACATTTTTGGCAAGGAATAAGACACAAAATGGTTTAATATTTATCTTTAGATGGGATAAAATAAAAAAATTCCATAAAATTCATGTTGGAAAAGTATTTAGTTAATTTTACCTATTATATATATAGTTTAAGAAACATTGAACCCCTTTTATCATTAATGATAATAATTAACTATTATAATTTTTACAATTAATTATAATAAAAAATTATGTTGAACTTATAAGATAATATAAATTATAATGCCTTAAAATATGAAATCCATTTTTATATATTTGATTCACAAAAATTGAAAATTAAATTTAAAATTATTCCCACAGACTTGCCTAAAAAGATATTTCCTAAAAATAAATGTATTTTATATCACAATTTAACATAAAATTGTTTCTAATAAAATTAATTTTATAAATAGATATATAATTGAAAAAACTATACTTTAAAATATGTATTAATCAAATTTTTTGGTTTAAATTTTTTAAAATAACTAATATTCTTAATAAAAACTTGTATTTTACACTATTCATTGAAAAATATATCTTCTCAAGAAACTATGAAAATTTCACTAAAAAATAATTTTGACATGATTATTTCAAAAATGAGTGTTATTTTTTAAAATAAATTTTCTAAAATTATAAAAAAAATATTTTAAAAAAGTGCATAAAAGGAAAGGAAAATGCTTTTTAGAAAAGTATATTTTTTGGGGAAAATTGGTTTTATTCATATATATTTTCTAAAAAACATTAGATTAATATTTAATATTTTATTAAATATATAATTTGTAAATTTAAATAAAATAATTCAAAAAATGTGATTTTTCTAATTTATTAAGGTAAAACATATTTGTGCACATAAAAACATCTTTCCAAAAAAAGAATAACTTTTTTATAAATTGTTTTTGTTCATTTATAATTAATATGTCACCAAGGAATTAATTTATATTAATATGTAAAATATATATTTTCAAAAAAAATTAATTATTTTCATACCCTCCATTATAATGGCTTGATGATATCTGTCATTTTAAATAGTAATATTTTTATAGCATCTCATGTTTCGTTTTACACTATTTGTTTTTGTAATCAAAGATACAGTCTATGTTGTATATAACATAATATAAATGTTTTTTTAATTCATGTAAAACAAGGTGTTTCATGTTACACACACTAAAATTGGTGTTATGTATGACCTAAAATATTGAAAATAAAAAAAATTACGAAAACTTCAACAAAAATATCATTGTGTAAGATTATACAACCGTTAAAATCAATTTCACCATAAAAATTCATCACTTTGTTTCCATAAAATTAGAAAAAAAATTCCTCAATACATATTAAGGTTCAAGTGAATCATATATAAAATTTTAGTTTCACAACAAAACATTGACCATGTGAGTGGTTATAATATGTTTATTTTTATCAGTACGATCTAGAATCACTAGAGGTTGTTCCTTGTAAGAAAGAACATGCTCCAATTGTAAATTATCAGAGTTATGTACAAGTTATGAATAAGGTATGTAAATCCTCTAGAGAGAAGCATGAAACACAATATGATCTTAAGATATATTTTTTGTATTCATCAAGAAATAATCTACGTTCTTAATATAATAATGGATTTTGATTGGACTAATATACTTAGGGCTTAGTATTCCCATCATTCATCCAAATATAACATCATGGAAAGGCCTTCATAACAAATTCAAATTATATATCATAATGAAGATTATCAACATAATATTTAAATCAACATTGGTATTCTCATACATGTTTTTGAATGGTTATAACTTTCTCATCTACTTCCTTAGCTGCCTTATATACCAATATCTTTCTTTATATAACATCATTCTAGTACACTAGAGTTTTACACTTAATTTCTAAATGGTCTTAATAAGGATTCACATGAATAATCTATTAAAATATATTCTTCTATGAAACCTCAACTCAAGGATGTTTTTTTGTCACAATCACCTGTTCAATCCATTAAACATGATCATATAATATTCTCTAGAGTTATAATTATTCCCTTAAATAGTCCAACTATCTATGGGTGAAATTAAATTACGAAAATCAATTCAATATTATTATATATTTTTGAGACTTCTATAAAACATTGTGGTAAAATTCATACCTCGATCAGATACAACTAATTGTTGTACACCATGAAATTTTAGCACATTCTTAATAAATATTCTGGAAAGCTGATTTAGGGAGATATCTTCTACAATTTTGATTGAGATTTTTAAATTTTTAATGTGATCCACAAAAAATCACATAGAATTGTTCCCTTTAGATTAATTTTGGTGCCTAACAAAAATATCTAATGATCATTTTCCCCATATCTATTATTTCATGTATAAGGGTTGTAGCACCCCCTAAACCATTCTCTCTAAGAATAAAATTCATGATATACAATGTACCATGGTATATAATCTAAAATTTCTCACTTAATGATTTCCCAATAAAATTAATTTTTCATATATTCCTATCATAGGTTTCATACCATTATCTTCTTTCTATTGTGGGTTCATGCCTTGCAGCCATATTGGATGAAAAAGGATGACACCATGATTCTGGGTTATCCATTCTAAAAAACATCAAAAAATAGTTCTTAAAAATTTTAGAAATATAAATTTATCATATTTAAAATAACATTAAAGATAACATAAAACCAAAATTCTACCAATAAAATTATTTATATTTCTATAAGGTATAGCAAAATTCTGCCACAAATAAATTTTTCCCAATAAAACATATAACATATCAAATGGATTCATTGACATAAATTTCCCCCAAACAACATTAATCATCATAAATTTCCTTTACAAAATACCTAAAAATATGTGTCTAACACAAAGAATTTATGATCAAACATAATCTCATAAACACATTATGGTATCCATAACTCTTATATTAACAATATATGTAGACATATATTCTTGTAAATTTACACAATCCTCACATGTCACATGATTCTTACAAAAAAATCAATTTGAATAAATATTTAAGAAAAATAATCCATGATTACAAATACATAAATATTTTATTCTTTTCAATTCAATGATTAAAATGGAATATGTCCTTCCTTTTTATGGAAGTTAATTCTGGCATCAAGTCATTGAATTAGATAATTCGCATTTTCCCCTATATAATACCTTAAAATAATAGATAATATTTTAGTATATGACCTTATTTTACACATAGATAACATATTACCCTCCATTTTAGATATTATTTATGGTTCTTCTTCCTGACCTTATTGACCTGTAAAAAGGATATTATTTATTCCTCTTTATTTATGGACACAAAAGCTATTTAAAATGATCAACATTATCTTCTTAGAAGATTTATGAATCTAAATTTAATACATGATATTAATCATATATCATCCTAAATGATTGAGAAAAATTAAAATATATCTCTCTATAGTCATCATACATTTTGGTTTCTCAAATTCACTAAATATTCCTTCATATTCATTGTTAACATGATTCCATCTTAGTATAATCATTGACTAAAACAAAAAAAATCATATCATGAGTAACTATAATCCAAATAGAAAACCCACATTATATTGACAAGTCACTTATATGATTTATAAATCATGTCAATATCTTTTCAATATAAGACATCTTAGGTTTAGAATAGGCCATTCATTGTAATTATAGAAATATATCATGTTGGTACATAAAGAGATTTTGAATTTCCAAATCATATCCCCCTAGCGTGTAAAACAATTTTTATAAAAAGACCTATTATTTTGCACATGGGAATGATCAATTCCAACTCAATACACAATTTTTTGACTTTTAACCAAATTTATCTATACTATGGGTCCAAATCCACTTATATTACCAAGGGAGGGATGTAATTTCAAGGAAATCATTCACAAAAATTTTATCATCCAAGTTTCCAATGGTTAAATCCATTTTTATATTATACCAACTATTGAGATCCAAATTTCTCATAAAAATAATACATCTTATTTGAATAATATTTATTACATTAAATAATGATCCATGCCTAAATAAAATTTTTGTAGTGATTTTGGAAACATGAACATATAAACTAGAGGTACCTAATTTAGATATACCATTCCCATTAAGTTATCTAAAATAATAACCCCTATTATACCTATATTACATAAAAAATTACTTTATATGCTAGAGAGAAAACCTAATAAAGGGTTAGATAAGATGTTTAGTATGGGTAAACCAAGGAGATGACATTGTTCATATAAGAATATCATGTACCTAAGGGTATGTGAAATTGATCTTCACATTTCAAAACCATACCCATCATATCATAGATCATAAACATGATCTAGGGAATAAATATTAGGAGTTAAAAACACATAAATCATAATTAAATCAAGTAGAATAATACATGAGAACAAAACATTAGAAAATGAAATATATATTTGTCAAGCATAGATGTAATGAAAATAACTTCTTTAGTTATTTAAGAATCATAACCAATACTATCATAGTGGAATAGATTCAATCTCCAAACCTTCGAGTTAATCTAGGTAACTAACAATACTATGAGAATTGATAGAGTATCCTACTGAACTATGTTCACACCCAATTTTAGTCCATTTTATCTTAAGTGATATCAATATTTACCCAATTAATTAGAGGAAGATATAGGTGCCACCCTATTGGATATAATACTACCATCATCCTTGGTGATAACATAACCACTATCACATAATGAAAATAATAAATATGTCTTCCATAAGATTGTATAAAAACAATCTTATAAGAATGCAAGAATAAAAATTTGTTTTATAAAGATCTCATAATAACATCACCTATGGAAAAGAAATAGGTTTTATAATTTTTTCAGAATTTCATAAAATAATAACATATGAAAAAAGAAACATTTTTATAAGAATTTTTTCACGGTATAACTCATTGAAGAGAAATAGGTTTCATAATCATCTTATGACCTTAAACATAAAATATCAAAAGATGGAATGAGAATGGAATCCATGGATCATATCCCTTATAAATCATAAGTAATGTCAAAGGATGTCATCGTAGGTCAAAACTGAGTTTTGAGTTATCACTATCAACATTTCAGGAGGGAAAAATTACTTTCACATTGAATATAAAATTAAAATATTAATAATTTTTAAATCAATTTCTTTAAAAATATCATCAGAAACTTATAAAGGAATATTTAAGTATTATTTAAAACATTTCTTGATGAAATATAGAATTTAAATTATGAAAAATAAAATAAAGATATTAAACAATTTAAAAATAATTTTCATTCAAATTAAATTCTAAAAATTATAAATTATTATTTTAACAAAATAATTTTAATCATGTTTAGCAATTCAGTTTATTTCATAGACATTAACATAATGATTTCATTCACATTTATGGTAAATTCCAACCAGACATTGTTTGGAAAAATACAAGTATATTTTTTATAAATACATTTAAAATTAAATATGGGTAAAAAAGACATTGATAAGTCATTCAGATAATGTAAAAAATATTTTTTAAAACATTTTTAGAAAACATTATTTTGGAATAAAAAGTGTTTTCGACCAAAGAGTAAAATATAGTAGTTTTTTAATGAAATGTTTATTATAAATTTTTGAGAATATAAAGTGTGTAAAATAAAGATAAAATATATATTCTCATGACATAACCATAGGATAATAAAATTAATGAGTTTCTTGATAGATAGATGATTATATTTTATCATGGGAAGGATAATAAAAACCAATCTGGATAAATGATGAGATTATAATATAAAATTATTACCAATTTTAAACATGAATAAAAATCCCCACGAAAAAATTAAATTAAATTTACCTTATATATAATGAGTATAATTATATTCTTGAAATTTTACCTCAAATATTTTTTCTATATACATTATACCAGAATATAGGTGAATAACATAACATATATCCCATAGAATACAAATTAAGACAAAATTTCCTTATCGCTTTATTACTCTATGGAATAATAATCCCGGATGATGAATAAAATAAAATTGAACTATAAATATAATTAAAATATTGATTTTTATGATATAAAATGTCAAATGGATATTATATGTACTTCATAAGTGAAATCAGCGGTGAGTTTTCATATGTTTTCCATAAATAAAAGAGAAATTATAAATCCCTTACCGCTTTAGAAACATTTGAATTGTAAACCCCATGAATGAAATATACTCAAATAGATAAGTAAATCACAACAATTTTTAGATAAATCACAAAAAATATATATTCATGAAATATATATTCACCTCAAAAAGAATAGGTGTTGGATATTTCTCGTGTCTAATATAAGTAAAAAGTGAGAAAGAAATACCTTACCACATGACTTGACATACTTCGTACATGTTCTATACTGTTATAGAATAAATATAGTTTATTAAAAATATATTATAAGAACATTATTATTTATATCGTACAATATATGATTTACTTGTGACCATTTATTACATTAATAGAAAAATATTAAAAAAATTTATGTTTGGGTAATAACTATGTTGTATTAAATGTATATTAGAAATTGTTATTTTTTTCCTCATTCTATGATAAAGATTATATCATATAAAGAATAATAATAATGATGTAAATAAAGTTTATATTTAGTGTGTATGTATTTATATTGATCCTTAAATGTTAGATATTGATAATTCAATACATATTTAGTGGAGATGGTGGGTTATTCGTATTCATGAACATTACTTACATTTACTCTATTGATGAAATAAGAAAAATAACATAATATATTGACATTAATTCATATTTTTAAATCATATATATCACTAATATTTAATAAATTTAAACTAATTACTATCCATTCAATTCATTATTAAATAATGAACCACATAACATTACAAGAATTTAGTCCATTATACACCCAAACGATGTGATTGCATTTCCTAAAAAATGGAAGTTAATGAGGGATATATGATATTGTAATTAAATAAGAATAATTATTTCATAAATATAATATTTCAATGTTATATATTTTATTTTATCCATTTATATGAAGTGCTCATGGAAAACGAATGACGTCGGTTTCCGAGGCAGTAGTCCTTCACACACACTATCGACAGTTCCATTTCTCATTTGAGTGAAGAGGACATGGTATTAGATTCTTACCATAGTAGAAAAATAAATATTTAAATTTAGTATAATGATTTTTATTTATTTCAATGTTTTAATATGAATTAATATATGTCAAGATGAAATAAAATAAATTTCTTAGTTAGGGACATAACCCTTTTCAAACATCTTCTTTGGGTTTACATAATAATGAATTCTATGGTATATTTTTTTAACAAAATGAGTATTATATGATGATATTAGGGAACTCAAGAAGGTATTTGGGTAGTATAAGGATAAAAAAATGTTTTTTTAAGGAATATGAGAGGTGGTTTCCTTTTATAAGTGAGGTTAGTGACACTCATGTAATATAAAAAATGAAAAATATAAACCCATGTTATTAACAAGAAAATGGGTTTAAAATGTGACATTCTTGAAACTTATAGGTTATAAGATCGAAATATGTACACACAATGGGTGATGGACATGTTTCTAGGTCATTATACCCCATACATTTTTAGTTTAACCATTGATAAATGTGACCTAAAATTAAACAATTTATTAATTTAATAAACAAATAATAAATGGGGTAGACATATAATGGATGTAATATATATTTAATCCCAATTTAATAACATATAAAAATGTGAATAAAAACATTCAATATAGGTTAAAAATTATTAAAAATATATATGATATTTCTAGGCTAACTCTTCAAACCAATAAGTTTGGTTCCTTGTTCCCCTTGCATCATGTTTTATGTAGAGTATTGTAGTAATTAATAAGTTCCTTACATCTATGCATGCCATCAATAATATACCTTGGAACCTAGATCTATTACTATCAATAATGAAATATGATCACTGTGTTTATCTCCACTTATGGAAATCCGATATTGTTGATGCAACACATCTCCATTCCATACCGTATAGCACAAGACACTACTATTAATGAATCACGAGGACCATAGGATGCACTGAATGAAATAATGTCTGAGACTCATGGATCATGAACCAGCCCTACACCACTCAAATAACTATTATAGTATGACACATATATATTAATCGTGAAGCTCGTGAATGGAGGAGTCTAGTGAGTCCAGTGACCATGTGAAGATGCTCCTTTTGTGTTAGAAGAATTGATGTCTATATATATGGGACTCCTGGGAGAAAGAACTAACTTGAGTCATTTGATAAGTTGTGAAATATCAAACACCAAAAGTTGGGTTTTACTAACTAGATATCCGCATGAAACTATGTTCACGTCACAACAATATATTTTCCTCGCCTCCCAAAAACACCATCAACCTGACAACAAGAAGAGAACCCTCACATTATGATTATAGAAATAATCATAGATTCCATTAAACCAAATTTTAATGAAGCATTCACAATTGCATAAATTGTGTATAATACCATATAAATATCCATGTACACACCACAATTAGGTAGACCATTCACCATAACAAAATCAATTAGATATCGACTATTCATGTCAGTTTCTGCAGTAGGTATACCTTGAATCGGTATGTATGACCTTTCTTATAATATAATTATCGTTGGGAATAACTAAATTTCATATACTTCATACCATAAAATTTTAATATGTAGAAAAATGTTAACAAGAAAGGTTTTAACCCCAAAAATCGTGATTTGAAGAACGTGCACTATACTACAATGTGGATTCATTGAAAACACCAGTATTAGAATCCATAAAAACACATTTATCAGTTTCCTCATTCATGTTGATATTATTTAGAAGAGGTCTCTCCTCTTAATTATGGAATTAAATAAATAAATAAGGGATTGGAGCATTATCTCCATAAGGTATGATCTAGTTTTGGGAACCCTCGAAAACCGAGTAGATCAATAGTTAAATTATGGATCTAGAAGCCAACCTCACCTTAACCAATGGTACCTTAATGTTGGCATGAATAGACAGGATGTGATACTTTAATTTATTATAGATGCTAGAAACTATAACACATGGATTCCTCAAGTGCGGTTCATACTTCTTGTTGACGTATCATCCCTAAATATTCCAACAATGCACGAATTTAAAAAAAAAATCACTTTCATACTATCACTCATGGCTAAGACATCACTAAGATTAATACCTCCCTCATCCCAATATCTAGAAATCCATCCCCATAAGGCCTAATGACATCTGCAAAAGAATTGGAACCCTAATTGAAATATAACATTTGATGATCAGTCTCCTAGAACACTACTTTGGGAGCAATGAAACCTGCTAGAAAATACACAAGAATGGAGGGAAAATAAGATTGAACAAGGTGATCATGATTCCAAAAGCTCGAAAATTATTAATTCAATTTTTAATCTAGTTTTAAATCCTATTAACAAGCCCCTCATAGTGATGGATACTAATTCTACCATGATGTACTAGAGCTCTATGTTATTCCATGAGAACGTGCTTCCTATGAATGCCTAAGAAATCATTAAACCTATAGAATCACCTTGATGAGCATGAATAAGAAACAAAAAAAAATTAATTTTACGAAAATTATTTCATTGGCCACTCAACATTCAATAATACTATATTTTTTTATTGAAACCCCAATGAGATATTGTATTACCATTCACAATTAACTATATATCATTACAAAATAAAACATGTAAACCCCCATTTTAAGAACCCCTACATCCAATAGTCCTTATATTACCAATGAGAATGACCTGATTAAAACCCATGGTTAATGAAACCTAGTCCATGATCAAAATAATGTGATAAAGTGGGCCCCTGCATCAGCCATCAACCCATCTTCATAAATCCTTAATAATAACCCATGAAAGATAAAATCAACCATGATGAACAAAAAAACACCAGAAAATTACAATGGACACCCAATGAGAGAACACCATGTATACCAACACATTGACTATGAAATTAAATTCGATCCCTTTATAGGATGTGTCCATACAAGGTTTTATAATAAAAGCAGATCCTGAAGGATTTAAAACTAATGTCCCCAACCATTTAATATGAAAGGATGATCAAACCATAAACAGATTTACCCTTTACAAAATGATGTTTTTATCAAAATATTCATGTGATAAAATTAATATACAACCATTTACTAATAATTTTTCCATCAGTGTGTATGTAATGTTACATATGTTAATGGTTTGGAATTCATTATGAGATGTGTGATACTTGACACCTTGAAATGAGTATCAGGGGTTTGAATGTGGAACACATGAATAATTTCTAACATGAAATATGTCTTGGATATCCTCGATGATATCTCTCTTCACAAGTTCCCAAAAATACACATAAAAATATCCAGGAAAACCCACAATAAACATGTTTTAACATTCACATCGGTAATTAATTTTTACTATTTATATTATTCATCATGAAAAAAATTATGTTCCCATTACTTGATAAAATAAATCTTCGTATTCCAAATATTTTATATATTGTTCCAAATTCAAATCATAAAATTGGAAGAATTTAATTTCAAATTAATTCTAATGATGCAATGAAAAAGTGGTCTTCAAATCCAAAATTATTTAGAAGTGTATATGTTTTTATATTTAAATTCCATATTAAATAATATATAATGTATAAAATTGGATTAATAGATGAATAATTGAACTAATAATACTTTAAAAATCATATTCAAATGTATGTTTTTTTAAATTCATTAAAATAAATGATAAATATTGATAAAATCCAATATTTTAAACTATTAATCAAAAATTGTTTCTTTTAAAAATATTCCTAAATATTATCTCAGTAATAATTTTTTCATTCTAAATTAAAATTTTAAACTTATTTTGGGAAATTAATTTTCTAAATGTAGCTAATATTAATTTTAAAATATGTTCTGAAATGGGAAAAAATTTCATTTTAGTAAAAAATACTTTTTATATGTAAATTTTCTTCTTCTTATATCTTGACTAGAAATCAGATAAGATAAATGTTAATTTTTTTAATATGTAACATATTATTATCATTAAAATATTTGACAAAAAGTGATTTTTTTAATTTATTGATATAAAACACGTTTAGGCTCATGAAAATTGTTTTTTCATCAAATGATTTCTTTTTTTAGGAAATGGTTTTTATTTTTGTTTATAATTAATTTTTCACTACAAATATCATTATATATGATTGTTCAAACCATATATTTTTATATTTTATATAATCATATTCATACTAACTGTTTAAATGGCTAGGTTGTAACTGTCAAATTAAATAATAATATTTTATTAGTATGTAACATTTTTTGTAATACGTGTTGTGAGAATAGAATGATACACACATTGTTTCATATAAATCAACATCATCTCAGTGTTGTGTGTAACATAAGATAAACTCGTTATTTAATTTAATGTTATAAAATCACTAGATTTTAAAAAGAAGAATATCATATTTGATAACATATATGACATTAAAAACCACGCTTATAAGATAATGTTAAATTAGTAGAGTTTATAATATGGTTATTTATATATAAATTAATTCCCTTCAATTACTTGAAATGCATGAATCTCTATGTTTGAAAAAAATACACTATTAAAATGTTATTATTTAATGATAATCATTATATCCTAATTAGTTAGATAGAAGGGATGAATAATAATAAATAAATTATAAAAATTATATGGTTTACAAATCTATAATATAATTTTTTTGGTTAGAAATAAAATTAGATCTATTTTAAAGAGAACAGATGTTTTTCTAGAAAACATTATTTTTTTAGATAGAAGAATAGTCACACATTGAAAGGATAATTTAAAATTTCTTTTTTTTTATTTATAAATTTTATTTTGAATAAAATAATTTATTTTTTAAATCTACATGTAAAAATATCATTGGGTTCGTTTTTGAGAATATTCTGAAAATATTAATTTTTTGATGAATAGTGAAAAATATGGATATTAAATGAAATAAAATATATTTTTAAAATTATTTAAAAAGGTTTATTTTATTTTAAATGGTTTCAAATAATTATTAGTTCAAAATTATTTCAATTTAAATATTTTATGTCATTGGAATTAATTTCATATTACATTTTCAAATTTAAATATTCTCTAAATATAAGAATTTTTTCTTTGGAAAACCTCTATTTCATCATGACAAATATGTAAATTTAATTACAATTATTTCATTTACAAGAATAGGTATTTTAAAAATTGATTCTATGTTTGGAATAAGTTTATTTTATATTATCTATTAATGTAGACATAATATTTTAATATAATAAATTGTGAAAATAGTAAAAATCCATTACCATTGTTAAGGAAAATATGAGAATATGAGGGGCTTTATCTAAGAATATATTTGTTAAAATGACCTAAAAAAGTATCCAACACAAATTATCTAGAAATATTTCGACACCATAATCTATAAGGATCGATAATGGCCTATTTTTGTGGATTTTGTCATGATAAAATATTTGGTATAACTGCATGCTTTAAAAAATTCCATTTGTCTCCTCTACCCACTTATAAAAATATAAACCCTATCCTCCATTATTATCTTACCAAAAAACCAATATCTCAGACATGAATATGAAATATAAAATCATTATAACTTTCTCTACATCATATATTCCTTATTTTGATCAGAAATCCAATCTATAAAGTCATTAGGTGAAACCTAAAGGGGGTTCTCGAAGATGAGGTAATGTTTTTAACTATGATTTTTTATTTTACATATCCAACAAAATCCTAATAATATTATTAAACTATGATAATAAAATACAAACATTATAATATATATATATATGTTATAATATTCTCTTAATCAACCATATTTATCTACACTTCCATCAAATTGGAAATGATAATGTCGATTGTGTGTATGTTGGAAGAAAACCTCATGAATCGATGTAATTCATTTTCCATCACCACCTTTAAATTATTTATATATTGATAGATTTAACATATTTAATTGATATTTATGACGTTATTATACTTTTTAGATTTTCATATCACATGCACTATCTGAAATTTTATTTTTTGGGAGATATAATAACATCGCTCGTGTGTATGGAAATCTACAGCCTCACAAAGCGATGTGATTATTTTTTCTCTTAACCATTACATGGAAGGTATAAAGGTAAAAAATGATAAATATATATGATTTTTATGACATAAAAAAAATTATGAAAATATTAAATCACATATATAATCATACATTCCAATCTGTTTGAAAAGAATAACGTTGTGCGTGTCTACTTTTAAACTCCTACCCCCATATAGTGATGTGAAATGTTTTTCATTTAATTTTAACTTGAATAGTAATAAAGATTAATTTGGTAAATATAAATTACACATATGAAATAATTATTATTCTCTAAAGATGAAATAATATTTATTTTCATTTCGTTCAATCCATTTAGAAATATAGAAATAGTGGTCATACATTCGTATGAACTATCATCTCCATGGATGGTGTAATCCATTTTATTTTTTAAAAATTAATTGATCATAATAAATACATATATAATGAATATATATGATATTTATTTCATGGTTAAAATTATTTATATTATATAACCATTATCAAATTAAAATAAAAAATTTTACTTTTCAAAAACATACATGAAAAATTAACCATTAATCACACGAAACAACGATTTCAAAAAGAAATTTTTAATTTAAGGGTGATAGAAGTCTTTATGTTAGTCATATATGGTATGAAATTTAAATTTATGGTAATATAATATATTTATATAAAACTTTTATTTATTATATATTGGTTACAAAAAGATATAGGGGAAGTTAAACCATATGTAAGTGTTTCTCCTCTAACTTTTAATTTTGTGAGACATATGCCATATTCACCACTTATTCCATTGAGTGGTGTATATACTACACCTTTGATATTTAATTTCATAATTCATATTCTTTTTATGTATGTAATCATTTATTTAATAGTTATTTATTTGAAGGGGTATATGATACAAAGGATACCAATGTGGTATGAGTTTATTTCACAATCTCAACATTATTCGAGATTGTTTTTTAAGTATCCCTTGAGGAATAATTTCATATTTATGTCTTAATAAAAATAAATTTTCATATAATATAATAATTAATGAACTATTTCAAATAATTTTATCATTTTCAAACTATTTGGTTTATAAAATTATTGAGGACTTTTTAAAGAAAATATGACATTGTTTTTCTCTGCGGTCGATATTTATTTTTTACCAAAATCCTTGTCTTTTAATATTATTTAAAAAAATGTTATTATAAATATGTAAATGAATTAATAAATAAAAATTTAACCATTTTGGGAGTTCTACAATATTTAGGTAAATGGAATAAATAAAGTTAAAAAGATATTTAATGAAATTATTTAAAAACTCTATATCAAGATCATAAATTTATATTGATCCTATAAAATTGGCCATTATACATTGTGGAAGTACATCAAAATGGGGTTACATATATGGAATAGTAAGAGAATAATAAAAACATATGATAAAGTTAAGTTATACATGTGACTCATGATACATAACATGATGACATTTATTTATATGAATCATAATGATAGACATTAAATTATTGAATAAGATGGAAAATGAAGGCATTATAGGGATGTGGAGTTGGAATAAATCACCACATCAAAATAATAATTCAAGGATGAAAACCAATAAATCATAACATGTTGTTCTTAGGATAGCATCACATGAACCATAAATTGTATCTCATGATATAAAAAATATCCCAATAAAATACAAGGTTATATAATTTAGGGTTCACTCATAATAATCATATTGTATACATGCATTTGTGGCCAATAGATCATGTAACATAATAAAAAATTTCATCAAATTTATTCACTAGACTAACTAGTGTTGGATACACACATGGAATTAAATAATCTATAGAGGATATATAAAAATTGGCAAATACCAATGAGTGGATATTGGTAACGGTATCGATAACACAAAAGTGTGTTTTGGAAAATCATGTAACAATTTTTATAGAATAACATGAAAACATAAAGGTTCGTATAAGGGATTAATGAGAGTGAAATGTGGTATATAGATAAATTGGAATCTTAATGACAATAAAGGAATGTGTAAAAACATATATTAACTTGAATGTTTTGAAATAAAATGGATTTATACAAAAAATTAATTGAATAAATAATAGGAATTAAATACCATACATTGAGTGGGTTCTTCTAAAAAAATCAAGATATTATTAATATAATGAGAACACCATATGAGAGAATTATTGGTATATAGAGATACTAAAATCATTCTCATTGGATTTTTAGAAAATATGAATAGATGGTTGGGTTGGTATATTTAACAATACAGTGGGGAATTCTTTATCAATATAAAAACATTGGTTTTGGACAATACGTAATAAAATAATAAAAATTAAAAACCCTCCTATATTATTTCTCTTTGATTCCACTGAAGTTTTTTGGTTCTAAATATTTTATTAGGTAATGAATCTTAATCATTAAAATAAAACTAGTATTGACGTGGATGTGGGTCATTTTCGTAGAGTATTGTTTTAAAAAATAAAAAAAATATTGGATTTATATGACTCATTATTGTTTTGTATCAAAAATAAAATGACATCAAAAAAATATTATATAAATGTGGAAATCTATTTTTGGAATTTATAGCTTTTATATTATTTTTTATGCAACATTTTGGTAATTATGTTATCCAAATACATATATTGTATCTATATTGTATTATTTTTGTACCTATAAATTATATTTTCTCACAAAAATATGAAAAACTCCTCCTTAGATAATTTTGATGCGATGATTTATAAAATAAAATTTACATTATATTTTTTCAAAAATATTTAAATTTTCACTTTCATATAATAAACAGTATTCATTGAAAAATACTATTTTTCACATCAAAAACAACATTAGATCCCTTATAAAATTTAATTGGTGGCTTATCAAATTGAAATTTTAATACTAATTAAATAAATAATAATTAAAAGGGATATTTCATTAAATTTAATTTTATTACAAATATTTTTGAATTTTTATAAAAGAGTAATTTTATTAAATAAATATATATTTTCAAATAATACAATTTTATTTGATATATTGTTATATTTTTTCATTAAATTCATTATATAATCATGTGTATATATATATTAATATTGTAAAAATATTAATTTTTTTTTAAAATAAAATATTAAAATTCACACTACTTGGATTCAGATTCATGACCCCTAATTACATCAATTTATGTCATAAGGGTATGGTGTGTGGTAGTGGTTCATTCATAATGTTTTTTAGTAAACATGGTTTTTTTGGTGATCAATATGATCTTGAGATTCTTCTAAAACAGGTTTTCAATATTTTTATTGAGTAATCTTGTCTTTTTCATAGTCATGGGTAAAGGATAGTGATGTCATTTCCAACAAAAGCTCTGATAAATAGTCTTCATGGGGAAAAATCATACTGGTCGATGCTACAATTTCTTCATCCTGTGTTAATTATATCTTATCCTAACCATTAATATATACTAATCATAATGGTTAATATGATATCACTATATTATCAACTATTATAATGCTTAATGATATTTTATTCCCATCAGAAAATTTGAGCGATATTTTATAATAGTGAAAAAATAAATATGTTTCATGTGATTTCTATAAATACATTAATTAATAATGTATATATTCACTTCGAATTAAAATTCATTTATCCATGTTTGAATCACTAAGTATGTGATTCTGATGAGTTTACAAGAATGAATTCAAGAAATGAGATATTGAAAATTTTTTAAAATATGAATCAATGGACATGTACATAGAGATTACCTAAAGATAAAGTAGTCTCATATATGAGTGAAATGTGGAAGGATTATAACAAATAGTATTAAAGGAATTATTTTTGGATTATATGTATGAAAACATCAAAAAATCATAACATCCCTATATTGGTTAACTGATCATGAGCATTCATTCTGCCGCATAATCATTTAGACTAACTCTTATATATTGTAACACCTCAGGTAAATAAAGAATATGACATTTTCACATTTATCCATATTTGTGAATAAAATATTAATATTACTTTAAAGGGGATTCTATGTTTGATGGCGTACCCAATACGCAACAACGTGTTTCTTGGGAATCTTACGTTGCACATTAATAATAAAATAATATTATTTTAAATGGTAGTTAATGACTAGCCGTTGTAATGGAGGGAATGAACATAACTAACTAAAAAATTATTATATATGTTTGTCAAATATTTTTAATTTTTCCAATAAATGTTAGAGGATTAAAAATCCGAAAGAATCCGATTTTAAGCATAAACATTCTAATATTCTTTAAAGGGTTGATTAACCGCCTTTTGATGAAGATCCTCTTTTAAATCCACTTTTTGACAATTTTATGTGTTATATTTGACAAAATAAAATTCTTCTTTAGAATCGGGACATCAAAATTTACCTTTTGTAAATTTTTGGTATTTTTCCGATAAAGTTAATTTTTTTAATGAATAGTGAAAAATGTTGTATTTTAATTCAAAACCTCTTTTTAATCTAATTTATTTATATGATTAGATTATCTTTTGAAATGTTTTTAAAGTGAAATTAGAATATATTTTTACCATTTAATCCAATAGTGGTCATTGGAATTAATTTCACTTTGAAATTGGACTTAAACTAGTGTCAAGCTTTTAATAGATATTGTTTCTTAAAAACATGCTATTTGTTTTGACAATGAGAATTAGTTGTTAAATTGATTAATGAAACTTATATGTTTTGAATTTTGTAAAATAGAAATAATTTTTGAATTCAGAATATCAAATATAGCTTAGGGTGAATCTTTGGTATTTTTCTGAAAAACATCAATTTTAGATGAATAGTGAAACCACTAAGTGGTAGTTAAAGAAACTGATTTTTCGTTTAAATGAAACTTTTCCACTTCTGTGATTTTATTTTCAAGAATACGACATACATGGTTGTCATTAAGAAGTAAAATGTGGTTCAATGAGATTAAAATAATTTTTGGTGAATAGTAACTTTTAAGTTTTATTAGTCGCGATTAAAGGTAATTAGTGTAATTTAAGGTAAAAATAATGTTTTAATAATATGAAATGACCTATACACATTTCCCACCCTCATTGGATGTGTCCTGGCCGACCAAGACAATCCATGGGTCAACTTGGGGACCCCATGGAGCCACATTGGTTGGAAAATGACATAAATAACTTTTTATTTAAAGTTAAAATAAAAATGTCACAAACATGAGTTGTTTTACTAAAAAAAATTAAATGGGGTTATACAATTCATGTTTTTTACTATAAATATTCATTAGAAATATAAAAATATATACTACATCAAGTTATTTTTTTTATAATTTTTAGACATTAAATATATTTATTTATTTATGACACCATGATGATGGAGTGATTACCTCATTATTTAACTATTTAAATAAAATGAAAAGATAATGTAAAATTTAAGCCCAACACATGTCAAAAACCTATTGTATGGGTGGATTTAGAACTCCTATCACCTTATCCTCTAAATATATAATTTTGGGACCTTTAAAATCCAAAAAGCATTTTGTAATAAAGTAACCTTTTATAACATTCCAAGAGTGCCCCTCCTCTCCTCTTATAAAAGGCCCCCACCACTACCACCTTACCCACACCTCTCAAGCCTTTGGCTCGGCCAAACCCTGCCCATTTTGTCTCTCCACATCCCTATCTTCATCATTGAAGCCACAATTTGGGAAGAATCCTTTCTAAGGAAGCCTTTGAGCTCAAATCAAAGAGAGTTACCCGATTTAAAGGTAATGTCTTTCCTTGGGTTCTTTTGTTTTATTTTGCTTCTCCAAACCCCTAAACTCTTTTTATTATTATTTTTTTGTAAAAAAACTAGTATGTTAAATATAATAGAATGTTTTTATAATAAGGATTCAAGCTACAATTTCACACACCTCCGTCTAATGGTTAAAGAACATACTGTTTCTGTGGATGGCGAATTACTGCCTCACAAAACGATGATTGTTCAATATTCATTTAACACCTTCAAAGGTGGCCATTAAGATGTCACTATATTTATATATTATATATAATATGTTTATTTTTTCCTTAAGATTCTGTATTTTTCATTTATGGCATACCTTTATGGTTTCCATTATGGGTAAATGCGATATCTTCATTTTAAGAAGTGCGGACTACCGCCCCTCAAAGTGATTTGATTCGTTAATACCATACGTGGGACGTATAAAGGATGTAATTAATGGTATTACATATGATATCCTACTGTAATTATAATATACCTTTATATCATTATTATTTCCTTCCATTGAATAAACAAAAGTAAATGAAAGTAGTGTTCATGCGTACGTATGGCTTACTGTCTCTATGAACGGTACATTTCATTTCTTATCTCCAAATGTTATGTACTATTATAAGTACATATATATAATGGATATATATGAAATATATTACATCTAAATTATGGATATAATTCTTTAATTATAATATATATATATCTCATTTTGTTTTAATTTCATTAATGTGATAATAAATGAAAGTAGCGTTCATGCATACGTACGGCCTACCGTCTCCATGAACAGTGATTTTAATTTTTTTGTCTCCAAATGCTATTTAATAGTATATAATGAATATAAACTGGATATATATGATATTTAAAACATCAAAACTATCTTGGATATGATGTATTTATAACTACATGGAAAATTATTTTCCAACAAGTTCAATTTTTACTAATGTACCGAACTTCAACAAAAATGTCTAATATGAACTCAACTTATTAACCAATTATTATAACATTATAATATGTGATATGAACTTAATAATAATCTTTAAAGTAGTTTCTTCAGAAATTATAAATTGACCAAATTTTATTATTCAAGATATTAATGAACGATCGAGTCATGTCGGACACGAGGTAAAGGATCCTACCCCTCTTTCTTTTTAAGTACACTCTTTTATGTCATTACATTTAAGCTCATCATTATTATTACTGGGATGTTATTTTATATTACTATTACTGTAATTTTAAAGTTCATATGATTAGAGACCCTATTTTCTATCATCAATCCATTTTAAAAGTTTTGATTGGCGCCATTAGGCTGCCAAATTTTTGTAAGAGATCCAACCTCTCTCTTTCTTTTTAAGTACTCTCCTATATGTCACTTCTTTTAAGCTCCTCTTTGTTATGTTGGGGGATGTTATTTTATATTACTATTTCTGTAAATTTTATGTTAATATTATTAGATACCCTATTTTATCTCATCAATTCATTTTTGAAAGTTTTAAGTGGTGCCGTTAGGCTGCCGAGTTTTTGTAAGGGATTTTCCATCTCACTTTTATTCTCGTGAGATTTATGCTACATTTGCCACCATTTCCTTTGAGTGGTATATCTAATTCCCATTATTATACTCTTTGTGTAATACACTTTCATTTATGTGTATTTACATCAATGTTGTATTGTCCTTCTTTCACGGGGTGTATGTTTCGAAAGATACCCAAGTCGGTAAGGGAACTTTTCACCCTCCTCCTTTTAAAGGACTTCTTTTGTTGGGTCTTTTAATTTACATATTGTAATGTTGGGATATGTTATTCTATATCCTTATTGATGTAAATTTTATTTCCAAGTGATGATATACCCTTTTTATCTCTCATCAACTCATTTTCTGAAGTTTGAGGTGACGCCATTAGACTGTCGAATTTTTGCAAGGGAACTTCTTAACCCAATTTTGATTCTTCGGGATAAACTTGTACTCCTTGAATATGTCATTCTATGAATATGTGTGAATGACCTATGATTTTTTTACACTTAATATCCACTAATATTTTGGGTATTCTTTTGTCACACATAATTATGTAATTGATTTATCCATAATCCAAGGATACCGTATTTGTAAGGGACTTTGTCTCAATCTCCATTCATTGAGGCATATTGTGTTTTATACACAACTTTCTTTTATACGGTTTATAATCCCCTTTGACTTTTATGTTTATTCAAAAGGAATATTTTTTATACGAAGCATTTACTAAACGAAAAAGGGGAATGTTTTTTTGTCGTACGTATGCGGAGACAACATCTTCTCCGCCGCCGTGAGCATTATTTGAGATTCAGTTTCCTCTACAAGCCATAATTTTTTTTAAAAAAAATGACAAAAAATAAATACCATGTTTTCATTTTCATTCATTTTGGTATTGAAAATGGTTTTGATAATGTTTTTATTATATCAATTTGTTATTGATATCTTGTGATTGAAACGTGGAAATCTTACGTTTCCTTTATGCATGTTTTATGTGATACCATTATGTTATGGTTCTTAGGTATTGTTATGAAGACAGGTGGTTCCATGATAAACTAAGGGTGGGTGAGCCCGATATAGCTCTTCAATGCATTGGGTAACGTGAAGGAGTTAAACTTTAAGGTTTCTCCAAAAAGATTTAGGGAATATACTATGATGGGTATTCCAAACGTAACCAAGAGGGTTACTCACTACATAAGAATGTTATGAATTCCTCAAGTTACCTTTATGCCTTATTATTTCTATGATTTATTCATGATTTGATGAGGTATGTTAAAATTCTTATGTTTTATGATTAAAGTATGACTTCAAACATGAACTAATGTTTTCTTTTCGTACTTTTATATCCCTTACTGAGCTGTTTATGCTCATCCCAAGTTTTTTGATATGTTTTTCACAGTTCAAAGGGAAAGGTGCAAGATATGATGATAGTGTCAAGGAAGTGTCAAGAAAGAATCCATGTTTTATTTTAAATATGTTTCTGTTGATGGATGAAAAACTAATACTATCTTTTATTTAACCACTTTGTTTAAATGTGGAATGTAATTCATGATTTATGATATAATTCTATAAAACTATAAACATAAAAAGATCCTCAATTTTAATTATCCATTTAATTCAATATTAAGTAAGGTTTAAGGTCGGGTCCTTATAGTTGGTATTAGAGGTCGGTTTAGATAACTTTAGAGGTTAGGGTATTCTCTAAGCTTAAGTGACATTACCATAATGGTTAGGATTTCAGAAAGAGTCATAGTTTTAGATAAAGTGAATGAGTAAGTATATCTTAGTGTTTATCTTCCTCATTATTACATGATGGTTTTGTTGATATACTCACACTGACATTTCGGTTTTTAGTGAATGGATGGATCTAGCAGGCACCAAAGTGACAATAGGTTTGAAGGAAACTGTGGTGGTTCTCTGATTAAGAGACTAGATGAAATGGGGGATTCAATGAGGAAACTCGTGGTTGTTATAAACCAACTATCAAGGAGTCATGATCATCCACTTGAACCTTGGTATTTTCTGTAATGAATCATGTACGAGATGACCAATCGATGTGGAATTTCAGGTAATAATTATAAAGGTAACCATTAGGGTTCATATGATCCTTACTTTTTATGTAATTATGGGTTACTCTATGATATGATGGAAAATGAAAGGCCTAAGATAAACATGAGGTTAAAATATGTTATGATTATTTTTGATGATTTTATCTCATTTTGGGGAATGTTTTAATAATTATATATTTTTGGAAAAAAGACAACACGCAGACCGTGTGACAACCCGTTGCGTCGGAAAAAGCTGCTAGAATCGAACCCACAACCAAAGTGCGATTGGTATTTACCTCCTACCACTGGACTATGTAAAGTCCCCAGATATTTTGAGTAATTATTTTTAGTTATATGATTTTAGGAATCAAGATTAAGTTTATTTTGGGTTATCTATGGAAATGGTTAACCTATCATAGAGGATATGTGATTAGGTTAATTACTTTTCAATATTAGAATTTAAGAGCAACTGATGTTATTTAGAGATTAAAGTTAATTTTTACCTTGGAAGACTATGTGATTAAATCCTTCAAATATTTGGGTTTCAATCTTATTTTGGTTTACTTTGAATAATTTTATGGACAATTGTTTATCGAATGGTCTTCGTTGAACTATGGGTTTTTTTGGACAAATTTTGGAGATTAAGAATAGATTTTCTTTTTATAAAGGATTATACTTTTGTGGATTATATGATCTCATACTAACAATTTTGGTTTTGGTTTTTTTCTAAAGACATGGGAAATATATAGTTCTCTTTTTTGGATTAGGTAATTCTCAAAAAGTTGATTATAGTACTCTTAATGGGAACAAGTTTTCCTAAATACCCGTCTTTTCTAGAAAATGTGAGTTTGATTAAGGAATCTAGTAAAAGTTGAAAGTCAACGTGAAAAGTAAGTATGTTTCATTATGATTTAGTTAAGCTAAAAAATAAATTCCTCAATGAAGAGTAACTTAAAACAAAAATGTTGTCTGTTAACTTTTCCTATTGGGGAATCGAATACCGTTTAACCCATCACAAGTTTGTGAATTTCTTATAGTTAACTTTCTCCTAGACATGTTTACTATCACTCTCCCTCAGAACATGAACCTTTGTTTTTTCCTCCATATCCATGTTATCTACATGGAATCCTAGTATGGGTTAACTCGGGTGACCTTTGTACTTCTCTTTCTTTATTTTAAAGTGATTGTTTTACTGACTCTGGTTCCGATGTGGGATTTTCAATGAAGTTTCCAAGCCCAATTTTAAAATTGCGAGGAAGAAATTCTCAAAAGGGGGGAAGGATTTAACACCTCAGGTAAATAAAGAATATGACATTTTCACATTTATCCATATTTGAGAATAAAATATTAATATTACTTTAAAGGGGACACTATGCTCGATGGCATACCCAATACGCAACAATGTGTTTCTTGGGAATCTTACGTTGCACTCTAATAATAAAATAATATTATTTTAAATGGTAGTTAATTCCTAGCCATTGTAATGGTGGGAATGAACAGAACTAACTAAAAAATTATTATATATGTATGTCAAATATTTTTAATTTTTACAATAAATGTTAGAGGATTAAAAATGCGAAATAATCAATTTTTAAGCGTAAACATTCTAATATTATTTAAAGGGTCGATTAACCGCCATTTGATGGCGAACCTATTTTAAATCCACTTTTTTACAATTTTAGGTTTTATATTTGAAAAAATAAAATTCTTCTTTAGAATCGGGACATCAAAATTTACCTTGTGTATCTTTTTGGTATTTTTCCGATAAAGTTCATTTTTTTAATGAATAGTGAAAAATGTTGTATTTTAATTCAAAACCCCCTTTTAATCTAATTTATTTATATGACTAGATTATCTTTTGAATTGTTTTTAAAGTTAAATTAGAATATATTTTTACCATTTAATCCAATAGTGTTCATTGGAATTAATTTCACGTTGAAATTGGACTTAAACTATTGTCAATCTTTTAATAGATATTCTTTCTTAAAAACACCCTATTTGTTTTGACAATAGGAATTAATTATTAAATTAATTAATGAAACTTATATGTTTTGAATTTTTTAAAATATACCTCATTTTTGAATTTGGAATATCAAATATAGCTTTGGGTGAATTTTTGGTATTTTTCTGAAAAACTCCAATTTTAGATGAATAGTGAAACCACTAAGTGGTAGTTAAAGAAACTGATTTTTTGTTTCAATGAAACTTTGCCACTTATGTGATTTCATTTTCAAAAATCCGACACACATGGTTGTCATTAATAAGTAATATGTGGTTCAATGTGATTAAAATAATTTTTGGTGAATAGTAACTTTTAAGTTTTATTAATCGCGATTAAAGGTAATTAGTGTAATTTAATGTAAAAATAATATTTTAATAATATGAAATGACCTAGACACATGTCCTACCATCATTGGATGTGTCATGGCCGACCAAGAAAATCCATGGGTCAACTTGGGGACCCCATGGAGCCACTTTGGTAGGAAAATGACATAAATAACTTTTTATTTAAAGTTAAAATAAAAATGTCACAAACATGCGCTATTTTACCAAAACAATTTTAAATGGGGTTATACAGGTAATATTTTTTATTATAAAAATTCACTATAAATCTAAAAAGATTTCCTATATCCTGATATTTTTTTTATAATTTTTATACCTTATATAAATTAATTTATTTATGACACCATGATGATGCAGTGATTACCTCATTATTTAACGATTTAAATAAAATGAAAAGATAATGTAAAATATAAGACCTATACATGTCAAAAACCTATTTGATGGGTTTATTTCGAACTCATATCACCTTATCCTTGAAATATATAATTTTGGGACCTTTAAAATCCGAAAATCATTTTATAAAAAAGTATCCTTTTATAACTTTTTAAGAGTGCACCTCCTCTCCTCTTATAAAAGGCCCCCTCCTCTACCACCATACCCACACATCTCAAGCCTTTGGCTCGGCCAGCCCCTGCCCATTTTGTCTCTACACATCCCTCTCTTCATCATTTAAGCTCCACTTTGGGCATAATCCTTTCCAAGGAAGCCTTTGATCTCAAATCAAAGAGAGTTACCCGATTTAAAGGTAATGTCTTCCCTTGTGTTCTTTTGTTTTTTTTTTTGCTTATCCAAACCCCTAAACTCTTTTTATTACTTTTTTTTGTAACAAAACAAGTATCTTAAATATTCTAGGATATTTTTATAAGAAGGATTCTAGATACACTTTCACACACCTCCGTCTAATGGTTAAAGAACATACTGTTCATGTGGATGGCGAATTTCTGCCTCACGAAACGATGATTGTTCAATATTCTTTTAACACCTTCAAAGGTGGCCATTAAGATTTCTCTATATTTATATATGATATATAATATGTTTATTTTTTCCTTAATCTTCTGTATTTTTCATTTATGGCATACTTTAATGGTTTCCATTATTGGTAAATGCGATATCTTCATTTTAGGAAGTGCGGACTACCGCCCCCTCAAAGTGATTTGATTCTTTAATACCATATGTGGGACGTATAAAGGATAGAATTAATGGTATTACATATGATATCCTACTGTAATAATAATATACCTTTATATCATTATTATTTCATTCCATTGAATACCAAAAAAAGGAAATGAAAGTAGCATTCATGTGTACGTACGGCTTACCGTCTCCATGAACGATACATTTCATTTCTTATCTCCAAATGTTATGTAATATTATAAGTACATATATATAATGGATATATATGTAATATATTACATCTAAATTATGGATATAAGTATGAAATTATAATATATATATATATCACTCATTTTTTTAATATCATTAATATGACAAAAAAATGAAAGTAGCATCCCTGCGTACGTACGGCCTACCGTCTCCATGAACGGTGCATTTAATTTTTTTATCTCCAAATGATATAGAATAGTATAAAATGAATATATAATGGATATATATGATATTTAAAACATAAAAAATATCCTGGATATGATTTACCTATAACTACATGGAAAATTCTTTTCCAACAAGTTCAATTTTTACTCATGTACCGAACTTCGACAAAAACATCTGATATGAACTCAATTTATTAACCAATTATTATAATATTATAATATGTGATATGAACTGAATAATAATCTTTAAACTAGGTCCTTAATAAATTATAAATTGTCCAAATTTTGTTATTCAGGAGATTAAAGAACGATCGAGTCATGTTGGACACGAGGTAAGGGATCATACCCCTCTCTTTCTATTTAAGTACTCTATTTTATGTCATTACTTTTAAGCTCATCTTTCTTATGATGGGGATGTTATTTTATATTACTCTTACTGTACTTTTTATGTTCATATGATGAGAGACCCTATTTTCTCTCATCAATCCATTTTGGAAGTTTTGATTGGTGCCGTTAGGTTGCCGAATTTTCGTAAGAGATCCAACCTCTCTCTTTCTTTTTAAGTACTCTCCTTTATGTCACTTCTTTTATTCTCCTATTTGTTATGTTGGGGGATTTTCTTTTATATTCCTATTTTTGTACATTTTATTTTAATATAATGAGATACCCTATTTGATCTCATCAATTCATTTTTGGAAGTTTTAAGTGGCGTCGTTAGACTGCCGAGTTTTCGTAATGGATTTTTCATCTCACTTTTATTCCTGTGAGATTTATGCTACATTTTCCACCATTTCCTTTGAGTGGTATATGTACTGCCCATTATTCTACTCTTTGTGTAATATACTTTTGTTTATGAGTATTTACGATAATGTTGTATTGTCCTTCTTTCATGGGATGTATGTTTCGAAAGATACCCATGTCGATAAGGGAACTTTTCACCCTCCTCTTTTTAAAAGACTTATTTTGATGGGTCTTTTAATTTACATATTTTAATGTTGGAATATGTTCTTCTATATCCTTATTGATATAAATTTTATGTCCATGTGATGAGATACACTTTTTATCTCTCATCAACTCATTTTATGATGTTTAAGGTGACGCCATTAGGCTGTCGAATTTTTGAAAGGGAACTTCTTAACCCAATTTTGATTCTTCGGGATAAACTTTTACTCCTTGAATATGTCATTCTATGAATATGTGTGAATGACCTCTGGTTGTTTTACACTTAATATCCACTTAGATTTGGTGTATTCGTTTGTCACAAATAATTATGTAATTGATTTATCCTTAATCCAAGGATACAGTCTTTGTATGGGACTTCATCTCAATCTCTATTCATTGAGGCATATTATGTTTTATACACAACTTTATTTTATATAGTGTATAAACCCCTTTGACTTTTACATTTATTCAAAATGAATATTTTTTATATGAAGCGTTTACTAAATGACAAAATGGAATGTTTTTTTGTCGTACGTATGCGGAGACAATGAATTCTCCACCACCGTGACAATTATTTGAGTTTCGGCTTCCTCTACAAGCCATAATTTTTTTTAAAAAATGAAAAAAAAATAAATACCATGTTTTAATTTTCATTTATTTTGGATTTAAAATGGTTTTGATAATGATTTTATCATATCAATGTGTTATTGATATCTTGTGATTGAAATGTGGAAATGTTACGTTTCCTTTATGAATTTTTTATATGATACGATTATGTTATGGTTCATAGGCATTGTTATGAAGTCGGGTGGTTCCGTGATAAACTAAGGGCGGGTGAGACCGATATAGCTCTCCAATGCATTGGGTACTGCGAAGGAGTTAAACGTTAAGGTTTCTCCAAAGAGATTTAAGGAATATGTTGTGATGGGTATTCCAAACGTAACCAAGAGGGTTACTCCCTACATAAGAATGTTATGAATGCCTCAAGATACCTTTATGCCTTATGATTTCTATGATTTATTGATGATTTTATGAGGTATCTTAAAATGATTATGTTTTATGAGTAAAGTATGATTTCATACATGGACTAATGTTTTCTTTTCGTACTTTTATATCCCTTAATGATCTTTTTATGCTCATCCCAAAATTTTTGAAATGTTTTTTCACAGGTCAAAGGTAAAGGTGCAGGATATGATGATAGTGTCAAAGAAGTGTCAAGAAAGAATCCATGTTTTATTTTAAATATGTTTCCGTTGATTGAAGAAAAATGAATACTATCTTTTATGTATCCACATTGTTTAAATGTGGAATGTAATTCATGATTTATGTTCTAATTCTCTAAAACTCTAAACCTGAAAAGCTCCTCAATGTGAATTATTTATTTAATTCAATATTAAGTAATGTTTAATGTCGTGTCCTTATATATATAGATGATGACTTTTTTAAAAGTAAGGTAGATCACCTAATATTTTTAGTATATTGGTGTATAGTTTTTATGAATATGGATTTAATATATACTGTTTTGGAAGAATATTATAGTAAAAAAGATTCCAAGGAATCTAGATGCTTTATGAATCCAAAATAAGATATGTGAGGTGCACTTGATGAAGTTGAAAATGATGTGTTAATAGATATTTTAAAGAATATAATTTATTTAAATGATAGAATATGAGGCCCAAACTATATCTTGATTTAACCAAAAGAATATCATGCACAAATAGTTATCAAATAGAGATTATATACATGTATATGAACAAATATTGTCCATAAATAATAGAATATGATTATATTGTTATAATTTGTGATAAAAAAGGTACTTCATAAATAATGTTAGAATAATATCCTAATATAAGTGCAGAGGATGAGGGCTCACCAATGTTGGGAATTTTATATGAATTCATATTATAGGGGAATAATGATAATTCTAATATTATTATAAACTATAAGTGTTTTTGCAGACAATCATTATAAGTAAAAGAATAGTTTTGTACTATAACATGAAGTGTTGTGGGGAAGTGAGTAGTGAGACTATGTACTCACTAGAACTTACACATGAATGATTAGGTTATTAGGAAAAAATGAAATAGAATTATATGTGTGATACCCTCACATATTTTGAGGTATTAAAATTGATGACCAGAAAAACCATGTATAATGGATGTTATAAAACGAATAAGTGTTGTGATTTGGAGATGAAGACTGGATATTTATGGAGTGAGGAGATCATAAAACAATAATATATGAATGAATGAAAAAAATGATAATTCAATACATTTGTAAATATTCAAGTGTGGAATTAAATAATCATTTATAGTGTGTATGGAGGAATATATATAAATGATTTATTTGAGTAATGTTTAGTTGGAATAATTATCTAAATGAATGTATAGTATATAAATATAAGTAAAAATTAAAATAAATAGAAGAAATTACACACAAAAAAGGTGATGAGAATAACATTTTTGTGAAGTAAAAAATTAATTATGATGATTATGAGTTGGAATATAAACATTATAATATTAAAGAATGAAATTACGGTACTCTATAGGATATTTGAGGACGATTGTGATGCCTAAAATTTTAATGAAATGTGATAAATATCGCTAACCCCTAATTATGTGGGTATTAATAAGGGGATTTGATGAAATATTTTATTTTCAAAATATATCATATTTTAATGTATCTAAATCAGATATATTATTATAGATATTTGGGTCTCTTAAAAAGGATAGTTCTCTTTCAATGTACGTATATGATGTTTTATACAAATATTTGAGAGAGGAAGTTTCCAACTAGATCTTTCAAGTGTGATCTAGTTGAGTTAATGCTTCTCTAATGACTACTGCTAGGATAAAACATTCCATTTAATTGTTGTGGATTAATACTATGAAATATCCTTATTAATATCCAATATTTACACCATGTAGTTATTTTTTATAATTAAGAATGATTCCATCCCACACCACTTATAATCTGGGAAGAATATTATAGCGGAAAATAATTATCATGGGAGATTCTGGTTCCAACACAACGTAGGTACACACTTTGGGACCCAACCTTGTAAAAATAAATATTAGTTTTTTAATTTACATTAGATGTGTTATAATATGAAAATTGGTGAGGGTGCATAATAAATATTCATACATTCTCCCAAATGATGGAGGATCTAGAAAATTAGAGGTAGAGAAACCTTATGTAAAATATAGTTGGTAAATATTTGGTGACCAGTGATTCACACCCCCTATCAGGGTGACTACAAAATACATGAGACCTATAATTGGAATCGGATCTAGGTTCCTTTTATTGGATTTATTTTATTTTCAACATTTTATTAAATTAATTCCACAATGTGAGAATTTTTAGATGATGAAGATATATATTATTTCGAAGATATGAACATTATTTATGACATGATGTTAAAATAAAATAAACCAGTTAGTGAAAGAATCGATGTATTTACCACAAATCGTAATAATAGGAAGAATATGTAATAGTAGATGTAAATAAGGTTTTCCACATTAGACCAATAGAAGAAGGAACCATCACCACAAGAAGTTAGGGATAGTGAATGGAGTGTTAAAATTGATATAATAAATCCTCTTGATGGTGAGTAATGTACTATACATGGTGAGAGTAAATCCATTGAAATTTTTATGTTTTTACTCATAATTTAAGGATCATATTGAGGAAGTTCTCATTGATGTTTTCACAAATATATTTTTTTATATTAATAGAATTTATAAGTAAAAAATTATTCTAAAATAGAATCTAACATACATGATAAAGAATTGGTTAAGAATTTTTCTGTTAAACTATCTATAAACACACCAAATACACTGAAGAAATTATATTATAATCAAATGAAAGGTTCAACCAAATTGAGTAATACTTAAAAAGAGTATTTTTGAAACTTTTGTTTTAAATTAATTTATTAAATACATAACCCATGATCTGAAAAATAAAATAAATTTTAATTACATTCAACTAGACGTCAAATAAAGAAGGATAAATGTGTTTACAAAATAATTTCTGGAAAAGAGTAAGATGTGTGACGAATCGTTCTAGATGGAAAATGAATAATGTGTATAAAAGATAAAATATAGGGAAATTCAGAAGAAAAAATAAAATTAAAAGATTACTAAGTGGGAAATTATATTGATAATCATAAGTTCAACTAGTATCTTCTTAATATTTTTAAATAAAACTATGTTTGAATGCTTATTGGACATTCAACACCAAGCCTAAATAAAAAATGAAATATTTTTATTTAATTATGATTTTTATAACGAAACTATTGAATTAAAATGTATGTCTATTAATAAATAAATTATGAAATTTATATATAAATCCCCTTTTCAAAAAAATGTGTTCAACAATTTTTTGCAAAAAAATAGTCAATTTTTAGTAATGTTATTTTAGGTGTGAAAAATAAGTGTTCTCAAAAAATGATTTTTATTTCTTTTTGAAAGAAAATATAATAATAAATTTCAATGAATTATTTAGATTTTAATTAAAATAATGTAATGTTTTATATGACCATATCAAAATTATCTTCGGATGAAATTTTCTAATTTTTCACAAAAGTTAGATTTTCTGTTGAATAGTTAAAATGCAGATTATTATTGAAAACTATAATTTTATTTGAAAAATATACTAATTTGAATTTTTTTTAAATTATTTAAAAATAAATTATTTTTATAATTTTATAAATAATCCAATCATGTTCATTTTAATCAATTTTAGGATTAAATCTTGAAAAAACATTTTTATTCAAAAAAGGCATTTTTATGAAAAACTGTTTTCCAATGCATTTTGCTTATTTATTTTAATTTTAATTTATTCCACCTGATAAATTTTTTTTCAAAAAAATTATTACATGGAATTAGGAGGATCAGTTTTTGAATACATGAAAATTTATTTTTTGTCAATATGAATAGTAACCACTAAAAAATTTGGCACCTCTCTAAACGGTTAATCGAGTTAATCAAGGATAAAATAAAGTGATAAGATCATCATATTTCAAATTAATTTATATTTTTTGAATAAAACTCAACAATTATAGCCTTTATTATCAAAATTAATATGTTTAATTATCACTTTTTATGGAAAAACGACAATATAATATTTAAATAAAAGAAATATACAAAATGTCACTATCATTGTTTTAAATAACTATTATTTTTTCAAATAGTTAAAAAATAAATTATTTAATGAATATTAAGTTAAATGTTTTCAATAATTAAATTATATTTTTTATTATAATATATTTATAATTTTTAGGGATTAAATAATTAACTAAAATCCATTCTCAACATTATTACAATTTTAAATCAATTAATAGTAAAATAAACTAAATGATATTAAAAAAATGAAAAGTGATATTTTATAGTGATATATAATGTTACATGATTTTTTTAGATTAATATGCAATATTATTTTTATTTAAATGAAATACATTTGAAGACCAAATTTGTATTGATGTATTTGTTGTCAAATTAAATGTATAGTTTCAAAATTTAGATTAATGACAATTTATAAAGGTAATATATTTTTAAATTTATTATAAACCATAAAAACATTAATAGGGATAATATAAGACTTATTGTCTAAAAAGTGATCTATTTAGCATTTATCAATAAATATTTATATTTTATGTAAAATTATAATGCTTTAAGAGTGATAATTATGCAACTATGGTTAACAGAAAATTAGGTTATCTAACTGGTTAACCCAAATTATAAGGATTCAAATACCACATAAACATGTCCAATTTTTTTTATATTTCAACCATATATGTACCAAGGTTAGAATACCTATCCATTTTGATTCATTTTTCTTTTAAATTACTTTATTATAATTTAATCTTTTACAAAATCTAAAATGCACCGCTCACCTCAATTATAAATGGGAACCTCCTCCCTCAACTATTTACACAACATTTACCATTATATATCAACCAAAACTAACCCAAATACATTATAGACATCCTTATACCAATTAAATAGGTTCTATTTAACCCCAAATACCAACCATATGACCCTTAGGAGTGGATTTAAATGAGTTCATTCAAATGATAAGTTACCATCTTAACCGATCGAAATATTTTTTCACTTCTTCATTAATCTAAGTAAATTGGTGGAATTTGTCATAAAACAGTAAAATTAATACCCTAAATATGATTAAATATAATTAAAACCATTATCCAACATGTTTCTCATCAAATGGTATGTGAAGGCATCTCATGTGTGATGATATGTCTTGTTGTCTCCATATATCGATACAATTAATTTTTCACCAACGTATTCAATGGATAGTTATTATGATGGGTTTAATGTTTATATATGATAATTATGAATAAATTATACTTGTGGAATTATAATACCCATTCTACCTTCTAACTTCCAAGTTCGTTGGAATACTATAATATCGCTCGTGAGTACTTGTGGACTACAACCTATGTGAAGCAATGAGATGTTTTTAATATATGTTTTACATGGATGGTAATAAGGATAAATTTGATTAAAATATTTGATTTATATGATATATTAATACTATTATTATTATTTAATTTTTAAATTTCGATTTTTTCCATCAATTAAAAAATAGAAACAGTGTTCGTGTGTATGTATGGAGAACCATCTCATTAAAAATGCAATTCTTTTTTCAATCAATAAAATTTATGGATAAACATGAATATGAATTTAATGAATATAAAATAGAATTATATCATGATTACCATTCTAGAGAATATATAATCATGATGAATGTACAGGGAACAAAACTATTGAACCAAAGCATACATGTAAAATGAAGGAGTTATCACCTGGAACAGGGATTTCAATAAATTATAATTTATGAAGGAGTAATGAAAGGTTCTAAGTTTATAATAAATTGTGTGATATATATTAATATGGTTGTATAATATATTTATATAGAATATATATTTATTATACAACAGGTTCATACACATACGAAGGTAGTCTAACCCCAGATAAGGGTTCCTCACCTCACTTTTACTTTCGTGAGACACATCCCATATTCACAATTTATTTCATTTATATAGTGCATATACTTTTCCATTAATATTTTATAGTAATAGTATATTTATATTAATGTAATTTGATATTTAATTGGTCTTATTTCATTTATGGGTATTATGATCCAAAATTTATCAATGTTGTAAGGGTTTTTTAATAATCTCATTGATATTTTGGATTCTCCCCATTGAGGGAGTCTCATAACCCATAACCCAATTTTCCATAAAATGTTTTAGAGAATATTTTTCTATTTTCTAATGATTTATTAAATTGAAACCCATTTTTTATTTTTTCTAAATTTTATTCAGATAATCTTATTGTTGTTTTCCCAATGATTTATTTTTTGAATTTTCCCAAAACTGTAAAAGGATTCTATTTTTAAAATATGTAGAATAAATAGATTTTCACTCTATCTTGAACACTCAATTACATGATTCATCTTTTTTAGGTTTATAAGGATCAATTAAACAATGGGTTCTTTAATATGTGGGGTTTTTTAGATTAAAAAAAATATTCTCATAGTAAAAAAGTTATTTTCATCATGAAAAATTCTAGTAATATCATTATTATATTTTAATCTATGTCAAAATACATTATTGAATATTATGTTGAGTGTGTACTCTAATTAAACCAAACACCATATTTCTCTAGGTATTTTATGATTAGATAAACTAGGGAATGTATTAATATTTTGTATGTTATTTCTTCTAATATAGATAATTAATGACTTTAAATCCATGTTGATTTTCTTTTATTATTTATTCATATAAGGATTAATTTGAACAACATATGTGAATGGTTGGTCATATTATAACCGCATAATGAATCGATAGGTCTCATAAAATAACCTATGTTGGGTATTGGCTTAGGCCTTGCCCATTTATTTTCATTTTCTATATCATTAGGCCTTGATAATGATTTCATAATTGTTGTTTATGGATTTGATGGTAGGTTTCAGATGTCCAAAAAAATTTATTTGCTAATTATGAAATCAGTTATGGATTTCCATGCAGTTAATTTATTTTTTATGATATACATGGATGAGTTTCTAGTTAATGTGATTATTTATATGGAATTATTTTTACCATGATTTATTCTTTCCATATTATTCATACCTTATTAGCTTCCTCAATACACATACCCTTAGTGAGAATATGATCAGACCATTTTACTTTTTTTATTTACCTTGAATATGAGAAATGGTATTTTCCACAACCTCAAGTATAAAGTAATTATTTCATTATATGAATTTTATATTTCCAATGTAATATCTAAATCATGTTTGTATCTATTTAATCAAGACTACAAAGCTATTTTGAAATATTTAATGTGATTATTTGTATCTTGTTGTAATTTAATTATGTAAATACTAGCTCTAGGATACACAAGATTGGTCTTTGTTGTTGGTATCAAAGAAAATTTATAAAAATACTGGGGGAAAATAATTAGGAAAACCTAGAATTAAGGATGACACCCTAAGACAAATTTCAGATATATTGTGAATGAAAAAAAGGTATATGAATAAGATATTAGATATAAATAAATTAGGATTATATGCTATGTGTTTCACTTGTATTGGAATTATACATTATGATTAATAATATTATGAGCTAATTTAGTGTATGGCATTGATTAGAAATGGTTCTTAGTGGAAGGAATGGAAAATGAACCGATTAATTTAACCTGTGTGGGGATTTCTTTCCCTATAAATCTAATATATCTTAATATAACACAATAAGGAATTAAAGTATATTTATATTATAATAAATTTATATTTTTCAGTTGATTTCGATGCCGAAAACAACATATTTAAACAATACAATAATTTATTATAAGAAAGAAATTTAATTGGAGGGTAGGAATAAAAATAACTAAATTATGAATATTTTTTGTTTTAAACATGTTTAATATTAATTTTATGGTTACATATTGATTATAAATATAATAATAATCATTTTATAGAAGAATAAATGTTTTTTGAAAACAATATTTTTCTAAAAGTAGGATTAATCAGGCTATTCAATAATAATTTAAAATTATTTTTTAACAATTATAGAAATTTTAATTTTACAAATTATATTGAATTTTTAAATAATCATATAAAAATTTTCATAGGGTGAATTTATAGAAATTTTTTCTAAATATTTCATTTAAAAAATTGTGATAAATAATGACTTTTAATTATACTCATCCATTTCATTTAAATTATATATAAAGTTAAATAATATTTTGAATTTGTTTTAAAGAAAAATTATTTCATTTAAATATCAAATAATTAAATTCATGTCATTGAAAATATTATCAAATTATATTTCAAATATAAAAACATTGTGAACTTTTGGTCATTTTCCCATTAAAATCAACTTCATGAATGTGTATGCCATATTAATTTTATAATTAAAATATTAATCATTGGTAAATCGAATTTAGAAAAATAAATTACATATTTTGAATCATCGTAATATTAAATTTCTAATCAGTCGAACAGAATTTTTTACCATCATAAATAGTGAAAATAGTAAAAAATTTATTTACCATGTTTAATGTAAAAACATATTTACCGAAGGATAAAGTATGAAAGATGAAGTTTAAAAAAAATAAAAAAACATTTGAAAACCCCATTTAGTGGATATATTTTGATCTTATGTGTTATAAGATAGGAATGTTCTATGTTGGATGCTTTTCCATGATGAAAATATCAGAATGATGGAATTGTTTCAAAACATTACAAGTGCTCCACTCACTTCACGAATAAAAGGCCACCTCATATCCTCTCTTCTAAAAACAATCACACCATTCAGGATTACCAAATAAATTAAAAAATAAATTTCCAAAATCTACCCTCACTTCCCAGAACCCTTAGTTCAGGTATAAATCCTTTCTATGTGGGCTTTCTAACAAACACAAGGAGGACACATAAAGAATAGAAATGTTCTTCATTGAGAATTTAAATTTTATTTCTTCCCCCACCTACTTTAAATATTTAAAAACCATTATAATATAGTAACCTAATTGTATTACATATACTAAGATGATCTTATGATATGTTAATTACATACAAAAAAACCCCACATCCATTAAATGATTTATGAAATCATCTTTTTTGTGTATATCAGACAACCACATCATGAACTGATGTCATTTATAATTCCATTACAACTTCTCTCTCTTAGGCATGAAGAAAACAATTTAAATATAAGATATGTATATATATAATATAATTATACCTTTATATTCATTATATCATGTATATCTTTTAACATTCCATTTCATAGGAGATATTATAACTCCACACATGTGTATTGTAGACCACTACCTCTCAAAGCGATGTGATCAGTCATTCACTAATGTTTAACATGGAAAGTGATAAAGATAAATTTAATGAATATATATAATATATATGACATAATTATGATATTAATTACAAATTTAACATTCTATAATGTTATTATGTCATTATTTGTCTCAAATTATCAGTCACTTAATGATGATAACATTATTCGGGTAATTGTAGACAACCACCTTCTCAATGGGATGTGACTATATTTTCATCACCAAACTACATAGATGATATATATATATATAATATGTTATTTATGATATTATAATCATTCATGAATGATAAAATTCTACTTACATTCTTTCCTTAATGACTACTGAAAAATGTAAATGTTACTCATATGTACATATGGTCTACTATCTCTATTATCATAACGTATATCATTTTTTCAAATCCATATGTTGTGATTCTATTTAGATGTATAAATGACATATAAATATTATAATTACTTCATTATTATGATTATTAATTTTATAAAACTATATAATATACTTAGGAATGAAATCTTTCATGAGAAAACATACATTGGGAAAAAATGTAATTAACACCAGAAATAGTGAAAGTACTGAAATATTATTAAAAAACAGGTGATAAGATGTTTTAAAAGGATTTTATATGATATTATAATTATTAATATGTTATTGTTATAGGTAAAAAACATGTATATGAACATAATATAAGATTTCATATCATGATCAACAAAAATGAAGTGGGAGGAATGACACTTCATCTTTATTTCACTTAACTGAGGCATATTGTAATGTTATGAAACTAATTTCATTTCTATAGTGTATATAATTCCCATTTGACATGTAATATTAATATTTAGTCACACATAATGGTATTATGTATTTTTATTTAATTATTTTATCCATGTGGATTTGATAGGAAAATTACGATGAGAAAATTTTATTTATAATATCACATTCTTTTGTGATTTTTAATATTATCTTAAAACAATAGCTTTCATGTGAAAATTTTTAATTGAATATTAAATATATATTAATTTACATAATCATGTATGATGGATATTATTATTTCCAAAACATTATAACATTTTTTTATATAATGATTACATTTAATGTTATTTTATAATGTGAGGAAATATTTATAAATAAGTATCTTTTACCAAAAATGATATTTGATAATGTGAAATTCTTGTTTATTAATTGAATATATATTAAAATATATGAGTGATTATTTTGTAATGTAGTTATGGTTGGGGCCCAGATATTATACAACCTTTGATATATTGACATGTATCATGAGACAAATTAGTTGGAAAAATTAAATGGGTTTCTACAAGTATGTTTTTCCTGTATTGTGAGAGGTCATGACAGAAGAGTTATCATATTTTATGAGTCCATGACATTAAAAAATTTAATATTCTATTAATTAAGAATTCAGTAATTATTATCCATTATATTTTCACAATGATGTTATCCTTTTATGTGTTTCTTTATCATTTTACTAATTAAATGGCATGTGTTTTATGTTTTTTAAATGGCATGATTGTTTAGATATATACCTTCACATTTTTTTTATTATTGTTCTATGATTTATTCCAAAATAATTAACCATTACTAAGAAATTAAGATCACCCTTATTTTTTCCCTCAAGAGGAATCCCTGATCTGTAATTTGAACAATGTGAAAGAATATTCTTGGGGGGTAATGATATTTTCAAAAATAAATTATTCTTAATTTATGTATTAAAATATAATATGGGAATCATATATGTATATAGTGTTCAAAAACTAATAAATTGATCGGTATTTCAGGATTTTATTCATTGTATCTCATCCAGATGTAATAACGCACACAAAAAATCTCCGTTATTAGTGTCAAGGTCACTATAGTTAGTATTAGATGAAGTATAATATACAAATTGGGAACTATATTAATGAAAACATTGTTTTGGTAACATAAATCTATGATAAAATAATAGGATAAGTATATAATAATATATTAATTTCATGGTAAAGAAGGTATTGTTTGGTTTTTCCTACAAATACATCTCTTTTTAGATACTAATTGGGCATGTTGTTCTGGAAATAAGTTTTATAGGTGTAGTAACTCTGAAAATGGTGAATTGGGCTTGACCCGATCATCACATAGTGCATAAAAACAAGCCTTACATTGCATAGGGTTTTACACTACCTGTGATTATTGTATGGATGATACGAATTTTCTATAAATTCCATTATAAATAAATTTAAGAAAATTATATCTCCAAAGAAACCATATTTGTAGGATACCTAACTTGTGGAGGTATGCCCTTACTTAATTTTTTTGTTACAATAACATTTACATGGATTAATGAAATGTTTTTTCGGAGTTTGTGGGGTCATAGGGGTGTTTTGGGTTACATATAATGAAATTGAAGGAAATAGAATCTTTCTGGGCAAGCTTCACTGTTTACACACGGTTACTACCAACCATGTGAGGGGAATTCCAAACCACGAGGGTTGAGGTAGCAGAATTTTTCATGGTTGATTCATGGTTAGTCAAACCATGTAGATCTCCTTTAGTAATTGTGCAACCTCACTTCTATTAGGAGGTTTCATTTTCATGGTTTTTCAAATTATATACATAAATCATGGGACCAAATAATGTTCAAAAAAATAAAAAAATGAAATTATGAGATTTTAATCCATCACTCAATTTTACCCTTCAGTTCTTTATTTAAATCATATTAATGGAAAATTGATTCTACATGAGCATAAGGGTGAGTCTATTTTATCACTATGTTGTTTGGAGTGTCAAAAATTGTAAAACTGATCTCCAAGATTGTATAATCCCTCTCTTGCTTCTGATTTTGGTTTAGTGTTTCACTCCTCTCTTATCTCTATCTGGTGCTCTAAAACCCCTCTTTTCCAGTGATATCTAGTATAAGGCTTCAATTGTGTTTATGTTTGACAATGTATTTGATTTAGGTGTTATACAAGTCATATCCCTCATTTTTTACATGGATTTGTGCATGTTGGGTTATTTACTAGTTCCCCCTGATGTGTTATTAGTGTCGTTTAGAATATTTGATTTAATGAGTCACTAAATAATCGATTAAACTCCTCCCGATCCATGTGGGTTCCATGGAAGATATATTAATGGATTTAGAACAACCCATGGGTGTAACGACCCTCCCAAATGTAGTTGACAGAAATTTAAAGTGTGAAATTGTCTTTTGATTAGGTAGAGCCCTTAGTGAATATTAAAATTGGATAGTGTTTTGATTAAGAAATCATTATGGGTAAATAGGTCTAGTTGTAATTAATGAGGAGGGGGATTTTTTCCTTGGATTGTAAATGGGTTGAATGGGATTAATGGGAATGTGTCAATGAGTCATGTTTTATACATTAATACACATTGTGATTGGGCATGGGGAATAGAAATTTGGATAATTGTTTATGTAATATAAATGATAAAAATTTTAATGGATTGTATAATAATATTTATTTTGATTTTAGTTTTTATTATTGTGACATGGTTAGGGATATTTTATATGATTGGTTGTAAGTAGGTTATTTGTGGTGAAAAAATAATATCCATGTTCACATTTCTTGGTAGATTTGGGTATATACATGATTTTATACACCCACGTGTTGAGTTTGACCTAGGCTCTAAGATCCACCACTCAATATGTGGGTTAAGGGATGGGAAAAATTTCTATTCCCCAAATGGTTTCACTCAACCCAGACTTAGGATTTGAGGTGTGGATAATTTGGCGATGTGATGTGTTTCACTTGGGAGATATCACATGCTTTATTCCTATATTCCTTATGGTTGATGAACATTCATAATATATTAAACAAATAATATAATTAGTGAATTAATCCCTAAATTTTTTATGTATTGAATTTTGATCTAATGGTGGGTTAACATAGGTGAACCTTATTAATAATGGTTGCATGAGTAGTATTTTATATACATGTTAATATTTTGTTATTTCATTCACTATTTGTATTGAATGTATATTTTTTAGACACTATTGGTGGTGGTCTACTATGATATACTCACACCCTTCTCAGGCCCCTATTGGGTACTCGAGATGATTTTATATTTTTAGGTCATGAAAATTGAAAAGTTTATCTTCTAGGGAGTGGAGTTGGGTGTGGGACATGCATGGTTGACATTCGAAACCTAGAGTTTGGAACATTTTTCAGATTCATTAGTTATTTTTATTTTGGTTTTTTCTATTCTGTATAGTAACATGACATGAAATATTTACAACTGGTTATGGTTTGTACCCAGTTTGTGGGATTTCTATTTAAGCATTTTCATTTAGGTTGGTCGATATTTATTTTATTGTACATATTTTCTATTGTGGATTACTCTCATTAAGTGGGTATAATATCCCCATGTAACTTTTAGAGCCTTACTTCTTGTTAGAAACCTTTGGCATATGGGGAGGTGTGTGTGAGGTCATGTGACGACTTAGATTGGGGCACCATGTTGTGGCTCTCAGGTCGGGAATGTTACAATATTTATGTTCTTGAGATTATTAATGTATAAATTTTACATTATTCTATGTGTTACAACATATTTTTAATTAGAGTATTGATTTAAAAATCATAATTTTACGAGTTAATAGTGTTCATGATTTTTTTTAATATGTATACTTTATATAATAAGTGTATAAATTTTCATTGATAATGTAAAGATTACCCTAATCTGAAAACCAATACCGTTGGTATTGATATTGGGAAACTTATGTCTAAATTAGGGCAACATAATCAATTAACAGAAAATAACCATTCATGTATAGATAAGCCTATTCTAAAGTGAAATTATTCTATGTTAGATACCCTTATGTGACAGAAACCTCAATAATTTTGTTGGACTACCAATCTAGTGGTATCCAAAGAAAGCATTAAGCCCATGGATAAGATATTTGTGGCATTCAGATATAGTGAAAAGGAAAATTTTACACTTACAGTGTATTATCTCAATTGATATATTTATAAATGGTGGTTATTTATCCATAATACTATAGCGGAATATGATATATAATTAATGGAATGAAATGATGTTATGGAGACATTTTATATAAATTTTAAACAAATGATAAAAAAATTGAAATGATGATAAAGTTTCCTATCATAAAAATAATAATAATTATTTTTTTGGAGTATGATAATACCCCTACATGGATATATAAGATTGAAATAGATTTCATAAACACAAAAAAATTCAAGAATGACCATTTAATTGAGGGGAAATAGCCATGACTCCAAAGGTCCTTGGTATCTAAAAATGTTTCATCATATGATTAAATAGTTTTGCGCACTATAAAGAAAGAGACGGAATAATCAAACCCATATATATATTCATGGGGACTAAATAGATTAAGAGGTCATCTAAATACAATGAAGAAGATAATGTTTTAATTGAGAAGAATAAAAAAGAGTTATTTCCATCTTTTATATACTATGGAAAGAATCACACAGGGAAATAATTGAAGGGATTAGATGTTTCTTATAAGTGATGTGATAAGGTACAACAAGATCATAAATTCAAGGGGAATAAACAATTTAATGATTTATAGTTCTTTATCTAAATATGATAGGCAATAATAAAAATTATTTCCCCAAGAATTAAGGCATTCCATAGTATAAGAGGACAAGTGGTGAAATACAGCTTTATATGATCACTACAGATGAGGTGGAGTTACCCTATAATGTTGTGGAAGGTCCTTTAACAATATATTTAAATTTTTCTAATAAATTATTGTATTCTTCATCCTCATACTCATGTAAATATTTTATTTTTCTAAGAAAATTAGACATTTCAATTTTAATTTAATAATTGTGTTATCTGTCAATAAAATAGTAGGAAGTACCAATTCAATAAGGATGTGTATAGAATCAACTATTATGAAAAATAAATGTTGGTTATTTGTTGAAATTATTAGAATATATTTGGATTAAATTAATATAATAATTATCAATGATTGTATTTCATAATATGAGACAAAATTTTATTATAAGAATAATGAAAATATGATTTGGGAGGAAGATGTTTAATTTTTTTTCTTTGGATAAGAGGCATGATCATTTAAATAATTCCAAGATACACTCACAATACCTCTATTAAATGATATTCATGGGGATTAATAGGGAACAAAATATAGGAATAGATAAGGTAATATTCAAACTGATGATGTACACATTGTACATGAATACATTGATGTATTTTTTGAGTAATTACCTAAACATCCACTAGTGAGTGAAGTTGATTTCATCCATTTATTTAGTCCCTAATGAAATACCAATAAAAAAAACCCTAGAGAATAGTGTATTCCGAATTTCTAAATTTGAGGAAATAATTATAGGATTTGGAGGATAAGTAAATTAATATCTTTAGTATTTCACCAAAAGGTTCCCCAATTATTTTTGTTAATAATACTAATGGATTCATGATACTTCTCATATATTATAGGGGAATCAATTATATTACGATAAATAACATGAATCATGTACCACACACTGATGAATTATTGGATAAACATTTGGGATCCTAATATTTTTCAAATAATGAACATCATTATGGGTATCATTAATTGTGAGTAAATAAGGTATACATCCTAGAAAAACTATTTTGAATGAGGTATAGACATTACAAGTTTACAGTAATTCCATTTAAATTGAATAATGGATGCCCAGATTTTATGTATATAATGAATAGTATATTTAAGGAATATCTTGATATTTTTTTCTGGTTTTAATTGATGATATATTTTTTGTACTATAAAATCTATGAGGACTACGATATTCACATATAGACCATTCATGAGAATATTAGAATGAATGATTAATAATGCAAATTTTATAAGTGTGTTTTTATCTTTAAGGAGTTTCTTTTCTTCGCAATATTTTCTCCATGGATGGAATATGAGTTGGTCATGTGTAGAGAAAGGTTGTTAGAGAATGGATTATACCTATAAACATAACAGAGGATGGTTTTCATTGGTTTGGTAGGTTGCTATCTATAATTCATTCAAAATATTTATTGATTTTCTAAACCATTAACTAATCATACACATAAAGGGTTTATGTTTTTCATGATAACTGAATGTGAAGAATGTTGTCATGAACATAAGAGGAGATTTTTCAATTGTTAAATTTTTATCCCACTAATAAGAAATTATGGGTCTTTGATATATATTGATTAATTGAAAAAAGATATTGATTGTTTACTAATGTAAAATAAATATTCTAGGGTATATTAATCAAGTTAGTTGAATATACATAAACATAAATATACAACCACAAGATCATGAATTGGCAGCTATAATTTTTCACTTTGATGATATGGGGAGATTATCTCTATGATGTAATATGTGAGATATTCATAGTCTATAAACATCTAAAATATATATTTCCATAAAAATTTCACAACATCAGGAATGGAAGAGATATTAATCTACTCAGAGATTATTCTTTCATAATACACTATTACCCCAAGTGGAAACAATAATGTAGAATATGAATTGATTGGGGAATATCAAGGAATTTTGAGAGAAATTAGGATCAAGACAGTTCCTAGGTTCTTGGAAATAGTAAAAATGTGTTTGGGAATTACTAATGAATGGAAGACATCAATAACTATTCAAATGATTGTTAAACCACCTTTATTAGAAAATACAGTGTTATAAATTTGATAATGAGTACTTTCTGAAACAAAAATCATAGTTGTGCATGAAGGGAAATTACAATAATTCATTTGTGAAGATCGGACATCCTAGTAGATGGTCCACTAGATCACATGCCTTGTAGCCCATGTACATGGAATGTAGTCCATTAAGTCACAAGTGGGTCAATTATTTCAATAAACAACCTAATTGATAGTTGACTATTTATCTTAGTGACATCACACATTATAGAACTCTGTAAACACCATGTATTCAAATTTTTCTGAGGCATGGTTCATATTCCAAATCCCTTTTTGTGTGCCTCAGATTGATGAAGATATACAAACATTCTGTGTAGATCACTTGTAAATTTTTGTGTACTTATACAACATTATGATGAATTAAAATAAATATATTAAACTATTAAAACCATATCAATATGTTCTTGTGTGTGGTCATTAAGTTGATAGGATACACATGGGGATTTTTTTAATATTTGTGTGTGTGTGTGTGTGTTTAATTAATTTATGTATAATGTTTGGATTTTAATAACATGTGTGAGTCATATAAAAAATATTACATTGTGCTTCTTGAATAATAACACGTTAGAAAAAAAAATTAAAGTAATTCATGGAATCATTAAGTTGATATTTCATTTCTTGAAATTACGTGAAAAGTTGTGTATTCAATATGTCAAAAGATTAAATGTTATATGTGTATAATATATGTTGGATAGATTCATAATAGTATTCACCATGTTTCCTCAAAGGTATATTTATAAACATGGTCAGTTTTAAATAAAATTATTTAATTTGTTTATTAATTATAATGGATGAAAATCATTAAGAAATTTTGATTAAAATTATGATAAAATAAATGAATAATTAAAGAAGACAATTATTTGATATGAGCCTGATATGTCTTAACAAAAAAATTGAATTAAATTTAGTTTTAAGTGTATAATTGTTTTCATACATGTGGATCATCATGATCATAGACCTGACCTTTTTATGTGATTGGATTTGTTTAATTTATTTTTGAATAAAATTATTGGCATGTGTTCTATCTCTCCTCCTATTATGTAAGGGAATGTATTCCAATGGGTTATTTTATGAAATCCCTTTTACCCTCACATGTATGTGTGTAAAACCGTGTGTAATGGATGGAGAACCGAAGCCAGTGGAGCTGGTTCTAGTTTGGAGATGATATAAAACCAATCCTTGAGTGATAAATAGGGGATATGTGTATTATTGTAACATGAACCATAATTAGTTCAAGGAATTTTTCCACGATGTCAATTGTTGGTTTATGAAATAATAATTATACTAAACATTAATAAAAGAAATTAATCATACCACTTTGTTACATTATTTCTATCAATTTTCAGGGTTATTTTTTATGGATGATTTTTTTCCATCACATGAATTAAATAATTCATTTGAATGAAATATATAACTAAATTAAATTTTTTATGCATAAATATTATATAATTTATGGTTCATCAATTATGTATATCCAAATAATATTAATTATCATGTGAAAGTGATAATAATTGAAAATTTAAAAATAATATATAAAATCCCTCAATTATATGTTATGTTTGTAAACCATTCCACTACATCAGTTAAAATAAAACCATATTTGAAATATCTTTACCAGCTAATGTTGGCGTTCTTTCAGTTATCGGGGAATTATAACATGATGTTTGGGGTCGAATTAACTTATTTCACATAAGCGGTTGACTTCCATAGAATGACTTAGTATAACTAGGAAGCAAGGTTTGACAAATACAATTTATTGATTTCGTGATTGGGGAGTCGACATAGAAGATCATGGAACTGTGAGTTAATATGGTTGGAATTTTTAATGACTATCTAAAACCATTCATGTTATTTAACCAATCCCTTGTTGGGGTAATTCAAAGTGGACTATGGATCATTTCCACTATAATTTCCAAGATACAATATACTATGAAGCCAATGGAGAGGTATTTTGAGTTCTAATAAAGTAGTGGGGGATTAATAAATGTAATATTTATTTATTATTTAAATTTTAACAAATAATGTACTGAATCTATTTAGATAATAATTTTAGAAAAAAATAAAAATGGTATCAATGATTCACTAAGATCCATACTTGAGAAGGAAAACCTTTTTTCCCTCTCAAATATCCAAGATTGGTAAACACACATAAACATTATTGTTTATCAAAAAAATAAATTATACATATAGGGAGAACTAATTCTCAATGTGATTATAACTGTGGCAAGTGAAAGAGAGTTGTTCCTCAATGAGACACAGTGGAACGATGCTTCAGTTGTTCAATGTTTAATGTTACCATCCATGACCATTTATATTTTTAAGTAACATGAGTGCATGGATTCATATAGAATGTTGTGTAACCTTCAAAAACTATATTAATAGAAGGTATGATAGGAGAGATCTAAGATCTAAATTTTTTTATAAATAATCATGGATATTCTACACCAACTAGGTATCATGTAGTCAAACATATTGGATAAATTGAAATTATTGAAATTTTAAGGATTAAATTCCAGGATGAGTTGCATATTGATCTCATTCATTCATATCTGACCAAGGCCTTCACCAATTTTAATATTAAGTAAAATATGATAAATAATGTAAAGTTCCTTTCTGAACATATTACATTGATTCTACAGGTAGATAAGGATATGGGGCATTATAAACCCAAGGTCCATATGGTGAATAAGAAAAAGAAGAACAATGTGATGTGACCCAAGACTCATAATAAGTTAAAAGCTCTCAAGAGACATCCTTTAAAGAAGAATAAGATCCTATGTCATGGAAAGGAAATGGAGGTTATATGTTTTTCATGTGGAAAGAAAGGACACTAGAAGAATAACTACACCCAGAAGTGTGGGGATGATAAAGTTGAATTTATTATCAAGTCTAATTTTTATATATATAAATATTGGTTTCTAGATACATATTTTGGTTCTCACATCTACATCCAAAATGAAGGAACCATGTAGATCATGAAGGATTTCTAGAGGAGTGATGGATTTGAATATGATAACGTTTTAACACTGGAATCTCTTTCCATGGTGATTACAAAAATTTATTTCCAACGTGAATGAATTTTATTTTAAAAAATTATTATTATATACCATCAGTTACCAAGATTTTTTTTATCATACCTAGAAGCAGATGAGTTTATTTTAAATATGGAAAAAAATTTATTTTATAAAGAAGACAAATGCTATGGATTGTCACATTTACGAAATGGTATTTATGTACTAATTTTAAAAACCATGTACTGAAAATATATAATGAATCTTTTTCACACAACTAATATAACACATAGCTATAGAATCACTATCTTACTCATGTGAATGAGAACGTATTGAAAAATCATTATCAAGATAATTATTTAGACTCATATGAGCTAAAACTAGTTGAAATATTTAATGCTTACTTATAAGGAAAAAATGAAAAAAAATCATTTATTCATATGAAATAGTGAATGGTCTATAGAGCTTCTATAATTAGTATACACAGGTATGCGTAGATCACTTCTATGAGAAGATATAGCTGGTTATTATTACTTCATAAATTTTAATGATAAATTTAGTAGACATGTTTATGTCTGAATTATGTGGTATAAGATTGATTCTTTTGATAAATTTAAGGAGTTCAAGAATGATGAAGAGGAACAAGATGGAATTAAGATAAATAATATTTCATTAGGTCGATATAGTAAATATATTAAACAAGTGTTTATATAAATTAAATGGGATTTAGGTATTCTATATCATCTCACTCCAACATAAACACAACAATGGAATGGTGTTAGTTAATGAGGGAACATTACCGTGTTATATAAGGTAAGGTCGATAATGGGTCATATAGATCATCAATTATCCTTTAGGGGATATTGTCACGAACAGAATATGGTTTCCAACAATAACGGCACCAAAACCACCTCGTGGAAAGTTTTGAAGGGTGTTCCCTATCCCCAAGGGCAGACTCAAGTGCTCAGGTATCAAACAATTTGGTTTGGGAACGATTTACTCGAGTATGAAAGCATAAAACCTTAAAAACAATCCATAATATAAATCTGAAATTTTCCACAGAACAAGTCTTAAGAGAAAACAAAATTTGAATAAAATTCATTGAATATAGTACAAGAGTTCCAAATAAAAATACAAAAAACATAAGGAAATCCACAAGGACTCCACATGACAAGGGGTTATCACCCACAATTTGTCTCCACAACTCCGCCCCATGGATGGGAACTAACACCTTGAACAACCATCACCTAAAGCCTTCCTTTTACCAAAGTCCATAATAATAAACTATACATACGCACAAGGGTTTAAGTAGGGTTTGAGACTAATAGAAATATGAGACAACCTAATTATTACAAATTTCATGCAATACAATGTGAAAAGGCAAGCCATTTTAATATGCAATGAAAAACAGTGACAAATTCCAGGAAATGTAACTTTCAATTGAAAATAGTTTTCATGCTAAAACTTTTAGAATGTTAACATATTTAAATATTATTATTATATACTATAATATACTTCCAAAAAACCATAATACAAGGAAAAATACTACAAATCCAATGAGCAACAAAACTGGGAACACCCTAGGCACTAGATAGTCTCGGGCCCCATGTACCTTGTACCACAATATATAATAACCATAGTAAAAATACATTTTCATGCATAAGAAACTAGTAAGAAACATACCCATAACCTATTGGTCCCTAATCATCATCTATATAGTTTAATTAGTGTTGTTTTTATCTAAGAACCAAGTGAAATATGGACAAAATACATCCGGTTCACTAGTCATACTAGTACATATCTGCCCCACCTAGGTACACGGGCTTCACCCTTGGTGCTCAAAAAATTCCCACATTATACAGAAATCCATTTTTATATAAAAAACCAAAAATAATGACATTAAATCATTATAGTAGTTACACACATTTTAAATCACTTAAAACACAGAATAAAAATCATTGATTTTTAATAAAATGATTCATCAAAAATCCTGCATTGTTTTGCACCCAAAATTCGTTGAAATCCCCACATTTCATAACATGTGCATAGTCAAAAGTCACCAAAACATAAATGGAAGCCCAAATACAATTCAAAGAAACCATAAAATCAATTTTAGGTTAGCCCCATTTGAACTAGGAAATTTTATCTTTGTAAAAATTCCATGTTTTAAACAAACATGGCACTTAAAGTTCACAAGTTCAACAAGCACCTTTAAAACCCACATTCGCAGCAACAACCAAACTGGATAAAAATTTTAATAATGTTGTTAATACTTATTAAATTTCAATAAAATCAATTAATTATTTATAGGGAATCCCCAATTGAACCATTAAAATATTTATAGGAAAAACCCCCAATTTCACATAAAATTGGCACTAAAATTTCATTTTCATTACAAACTCCACTAAACCCAATTTTCACATCAATAATCAAATGAAATGAATAGTAAAAAATCATAAACACAATATGACAATTGATATAAACTTCATACCCATTAAATCACCTACCAAATTAACAAAAACCCTTGAATCCTTTGTGTGAAAATTCAATCGCACCACCACCGCACCTCAAGAAATCTAGATTGAACCAAAAATTAGAATATCGGACCAAGAAAACCCAAATTTAATCCCTAGGTTGGAATCCCTAGTTTCTGGAAATTATTAAACTCAAGTATAATGGATGAAACCTTAAGAAAACTAAAATAAACCCAAAGAAAAATAAAAGAAGAATGAAGGAGACCCACTAATTTGAGGGATATTGAAGAAATCACCTCAAATACACCCGTATATGAATTTCCAAACAGCCAAACAATCAATGGAGGTTCAAAAAATGATGATGGGATCATCTCGGAACTAGAATGGAGGAAAATAGTGAGAAATGAAGGAGTTATGAAGGAAAGAAGTTACCTCTTCAAATCTGGGCGATTTGAGAGCCTCTATGATGGTATTCCCTAATTTGAGATGTAAAAAAACTCCAAAGAGTGTATATAGATAATGGGGATGCACCAAAGGATGTTATCTTTTAGTGGGAGGTAGAATCACCAAAAAATAGTAAAAATTGAATATGTTATTAGATAAACAAAATTCATTTTTAAAAATGGAAATGAACTTCTACGCAGGCCAAATCCAATAAAAATACTGAAATCCTCTATTATTATAGATTCATAAATGGTCTAAATTAATATTGTGGTGTTAATAGGTCAGGGGAGTCCATGTAAGAATTATAATGGATGAAAATGTTGAAAAATGAAAGAGTTATAAAGGAATCAAAATTTATTTTTAAATCAAGAATTGGGCTCACAGTTTGGCCAAAATCATGAAAAATCACCCATTCCCAAAAAAATGCATGGGAAACCACCAAAACAAAAAAATAATGAAAATTAAATTAAAAATAACATTAAAATATATCATTTATGTGATAATTCTCCCAACCATGATAGACTTTTCTCCCCAGAATGTCAACCTGAAGCTTGATTAGAAAACAATAACGGGTAATATTTCTCAACTCATGACTTCCAATTCTAGGTCTCATGTGTATCACTACAATGCTACCATCAAACTCTGACTAGAGGAATATACATACCTCAAACAACCTTCTTTTGGGAGTCCAATATTTTCACTATCTCCTCAAAGACTGAAAATTTAGGCTCTATTTCCAATTTTTCCAAACTCAACACATGGGACGTATCCAAGTTGTATTTCTCCAACTGTGAGACATGGAATATATCGTCGATGGATGTCATTAGAGAAAGTAAATACAACATGTATTCCAACTTTCCAATAAGATCAGTGATCTAAAAAGGGATGAAATATCGTGGCATCAGCTTCCTTGGCATTCTAAATTGTCGATGGCCTAGACGAGGGGCCACGTTCAAGAATACCCTATCACACATAGAAAATTCTAGGTCACAATGCCTCCCTTCAGCATATGATTTATGAAATCTCTGAGCTTTCAATAAGCACCGCCTGATAAACTAGACCTTCTCTGAAGTCTCCTACACAAGTCTCGACCACAACAATGATGTCTCACATACCTCAGCCCAACACATGGGGGACCGACAAGGCCGACTATAGAGAACCTCAAAAGGATCCATTTGAATCAATTATTGGTAATATTTATTATAAGAAAACTCAACCAATCCGAAATGGCTAACCTAGGAACATCCAATGTCCAGAAATAGATGCACGAATCATGTCCTCCAAAATCTAATTCACCTGCTCTGTCTGACCATCTGTTTGAGTATGGTATGCTGTGATCATCTTAATATGAGACCCCAAAGCCTTTTAAAGGCCTTCCAAGAACTGAGAAGTAAAATGGGGGTCTCTATCTGATACAACTACTGATGGAACACCATGGAGTCTCACCACCTCTTGAAGATACAAACGGACCAACTAATCCACTTTAGTTGTATCTTTGATCAGAATGAAGTGGGATGATTTGGTTAGACGATAAATCCCCACCCAAATAGAATTATTACCCTGAGGTGTATGAGGTAAGCCAAAAATGAAGTCTATGGTGACCTCGTCCCACTTTTAGGTAGGAATGGGTAATGGATGGAGAAAACTGGAGGGTCTCTGATGCTCTTCTTTCACCTGTTGGCACGTGTAGAATATCGACACCAAGTCTGCTATATCCCATCGTATACCTGGAAACCATAATTGTCATCACACATCATCATGCATCTTGGTGGAACGCAGATGGACACCCCACTTAGACTAGTGGCTATAAGGCATCTCCACCTTACACAGAGATGATGGAACTACTAAGCATCCCATTAAGTATAAGATGCCCTCTAGGGGTGACAACAAATCAGAGGAAAACCCCCTACTATGATGAAACTTCCTTGGCTTCTGAAAAATATCATCACTAGGTTGTTCATGATGAATCAACTCCAATAGAGAAGGAGCCAATTGGACATTCGCCAAGAACGCACCACCATTTTGCTCTCTGGTCTCCACATGTATCTGAGTAAAGATCCCCATCAATTTCTAATCATCACTGGACTTCCTAAAAGACTACACTGGAACCCTTCTGCTAAATGTTTAACCCACCACATTACCCATTCCTATGGTATAGACAATTTCAAAGTCGAACCGCTGCAAGTACTCGATCTAGCAACGCTGCCTCAAGTTGAGGTCCTTCTATGAGAAGATATATACCACACATTGGTGATCATAGTAGACCACAAACTTCTCACCAATGAGGTTGTGACACCAAGTCTTCAAAGCATGCATCACCACATCCAACTCCAAGTCATGGGTAAGGTAATTATTTTCATGTGGTCAGAGTTGGCAAGATACATACACCACCACGTGATCATCCTGCATAATCATGCCCCCAAGACCCATACTTCAAGAGTCACAATAGACCACATACCTCTTCCTAACCTCAATAAAAATCAACATAGGGGTGGTATTCAACTGCCGCTTCAGCTCCTCGAATGATGCCTGCCATTTTGGGACCCATATTAACTTCACCCCTTTCCTGTTGAACGTGGTCATTGGTGAAAGAAGCCAAGAGAAATCCCAAATGAATCACATGTAATAACCATCTAGGCCAAGGAAACACCGGATATAAAACACATTCATTGGTTTCCCCCACGACATGACCACATTGATCTTCTTAGTGTCCTCTAAAACACCCTTCTTTTAGATCACATGCCCCAAAATTTTCACCTATTTGATCCAGAATGTGCACTTTCACATCTTTTCATAGAGGCAGTGATCCTGTAAGGTTCCCAAAATCATCAGAAAGTGATGTTCATGTTCTTCCTTAGATCCAAAGTATACGAGAATGTCATCCAAAAAAACCATAGTAATTGAATTGAGATACTGATGGAACAACCTATTCATGAGTACCATAAATACCGCTGGAGTATTGGTGAATATGAAGGGCATGACCAAATACTCAAAGTGGTCATACATCCTCCGGAAGGCTATCTTCAGAATATCATACTCCTTCACCCTGAGTTGATGGTATCCCAAATGCAAGTCTATTTTTGAGGACCTATTTTACCCCTTCAACTGATATAACAAATCAACTATTCTGGGAAAAGGGTATTGATTCTTAATTGTTACCTTATTCAGCTTCTAATAGTCAATGCACAACCGATGGTATCCATCATCCTTTTTTGAGAACAACATAGGAGTGGCCATAGGAGAGACTCTTGGGAGAATGAATCCATTAGATTCTAACTCATTCAGTTGTATCCTTAATTCCATCTTCTCATTGGGGGCCATCTGACAAGATGGAATAGATATCAGCTATGTTCTCGACAAAAAATCAATCAAAAACTCCACGTCCCACTCTGGGGGAAAACCAGAAAAATCATTCGAGAAACATCATAAAACTCAATAACTACATTAGTTAGTGTGCCATAACGGGAAATAAAATATTCCTCTAGCATTATTGACGATAACTACAAGATAAGACTTCTCAACTTTGGGAGTGGAGGTCCTAGGTGACCAGATCGAGGATCCCATTCTCCCTGAATAACCTGATGACTCCCATTAGGTGTCGTGAAATGCACTCGCTGCCTGTAGAAATAAATGTGCACCAGGAAGTGTACTAGAAAATCCATGAAATGTATTATGTCAAATAGATACATATCTAGGACCATGAGGTTCCACTCTATCTCAACCCCTAACACGGAAAGCGCACATGAGGGGAACCTGACACCCTACTCCTACTTCTTTCCCAGCGGCATCACCAAATCCATCACAAAAGGAAACAACTCAGTTGGTAAATTCAGCATGTCCACAAAACGGAAGAAATTAATGAAACAGAGGCATCCATATCAAAAAGAGCAGAAACTATTGAAGATTCGATCAAACTGATGCCTTGTATAGTCGACGGTCCTTCTTTTGATCTTGTTGGTGCCTGATCCACTGCTTGAAGATATTCGGTGTCTACTTGAGGATGACCGTTAGTCTATGGTTGTTACATGAACTTAATATTCCCAACATATGACCCATCCCTACCACCACATCCACCAAATCAAGATCTCCCACTCCTCAATGGCTCCGATTGGGCTGGCACTCCTCCTAGAACCACTGAACCTTCCCCACTCGAATGTGGATGTGCCACCTACAGAATCACTGTAAATAACCCATGAATCTACACTGGAAACAAGGATTCAGAGGAATTGGGGATTTTGGTTGGATGTGGCTAGGGTTCTCACACTAGTGTAACACGACTGATCTCACAACAGAAGCTGGAGACGAAAACTACCTGGAAGAGTGTCCTAAACAGCCACCTATATTCTTCACCTATTCCTCCTGCTTCCTTTTCTTCTCTGAGGAGCTTCCACTACCCACTACGGATACTGAACCAAAGAAACCAGCCCTCAATTTCCTTTAAATCTCCACCATAAATTCTAGGTCAAATACCTCAGCATAGTTCATCATCTTGAACAAGAAAACATGGGAGTATATCTCGGGTCACAAGACTTTCTCGAACCTCTAGGCCTTCAATTGTTCAATCTAGATGACGTCAAGGAATACTGAACCTGCTCAGTGAAACTGTTGGCGTACTCTTTCACAGAATGATTCCCCTAAACAAGGTTCATGAACTCTCTAGACCTGATATATGCCAAGACCATAGGACAGTACTGTTCATTGAAGATGGCCTTGAAATCTCCCCAGCACATCTGCTCATTCTTCCCAGTCTGAATCACTAACTCACAACACATACAGATGGGACCATCTAATATAAAATAAGGCACACTTCACCCTGAGCTCCTCATATTTTTCTAGGAACTCAAACATACCCTCGATCTTCTCGATCCATTCCTATGCTTCCTGGGGTTTTGAGCTGCCTCGGAAGGTATGAGGCTTGTTTTTCAGAAACTCGGGTAATTTATCATTTTTAGGACCCATATGTTCTTCCCCAACAAGAATAGGAGTAGGATTCGGTCCCTATGCCAAAGCTTGGATAGCCCGGACCAGAACCTCGACTAGCCTCTAATAAATCAGTGTGGGAGAACTCTCTTCAGCTTCCTCCCAAGGGCGCGAAGGAGATTTTTGTGGGGTGCATGTTGGTAGAAAATGAAACATTTACAAAACAATAATTAATACCAAAATTTGGAAAATTTTAATCAAATACATGAAATATAAATAAACTAAACATATTTCAATAATTAAAGAAACAAATACTCCACCCCCACCCGGTGTCCACGTGTGGTCTGCAGCGCACATGTCTCACCTGGAAATGAAGTCAATCAAATAATTCCAACATCCCCTGGTGAATAAAGTTCTTCCACGAGAGGTGAGGGCCAGGAAACCTGCTCTCTAATGAAACCGTGGGCCATAAAAGTCCAAGCTCATGTCTATTCCAACTCATCCCAAAATAGTAATATAACCCAAAAACATTGACCTCCTTTGATACCATTTTGTTACAAACCGAATCTGGTCACCACCAATACCGGCACCAAACCCAGCCCATGGTAAGTCCTGATGGGCATTCCATATCCCCAGGGGCCGGAAAAAGTGCTCGGGTATCAAAACATTATGTTTTGGAATGATTTACCTGAGTAGGAAAGCATAAAACCTTAAAAAATCCATAATATAAATCTGAAATTTTCAGCCAAACAAGTCTAAAGAAAAAACTAGATTTGAATACATGCCTTCGAATATAGTAAAAGAGGTCCAAATACAAATAAATAAAATATAAACACATCCAAATGGACTCTACACAACAAGGGGTCATCACCCACAAGTCGCCTCCAGAAATCCTCCCCAAGGATGCGAACTAACACTTCGAACCGGCATCACCCAAAGCCTTCCCTTTACCTGATTCAAGAATAATAAATTCTACTTACACCAAAGGGGTTTAAGTAGTCTGTGATCATAATATCAATAATATACCACCTAATTATTATTAATTACATGTAATACAAGGAGAAAATCATTAGTTTTAATATGCAAATAAAAGTGGTGACAAATTCCAAGAAATGCAACATTCAATTTATAACAGTTTTCAAGCTAAAACATTCATAATGTTAACACATTAAAATAGCCATGTCGTATACTATAATATAATTCCAAACACACCCTAAAATAAGGTAAAATACCACAAATCCAATGAGAAATAAATAGGAACACCGTTAGGCACTAGATACTCTCGGGCCCCATGTACCTCATACCTCAGTGTAAAGTAACCATACTAAAAATATGTTCTCATGCATGAACCACTAGTAGGGGACATACCCATTACCTATTGGTCCTCAATAATAATCTATATAGTTTTTTCAGAGTTTTTTATCCAAATACTATGTGAAACAGAGACAAAACACATCTTGTCCACTAGACGTACTAGTACATATCCTCCCCACCTAGGTACCCAGGCTTCCCCCTTTGTGCTCAAACAATTTCAGCATGATACAAATATATATTTTCATATAAAACACCACTAATGGTCACATAAAATCAGTAAAGTAGCTATACACATTTTAAACCACTTAAAAACACAATAAAACACTTTGATTTTTAATAAAATGATTCCTCAAAAATCCCACATTGTTTTGCACCAAAAATTCTTTGAAATCCCCACATTGCATACCATGTGCATACTCAAAAGTCACAAAAATAGAAATTTAAGGCCAAATACATTTCAAAGAAACCAAAAAATAAATTTTTGGGCAGCCCCATGTGAACTAAGAAATTTTATCTAGGTAAAACTTCTAGTTTTATACAAACATGGCACTTAAAGTTCACAAGTTCAACAAACACCTTTAAAACCCACGTTCACACCATCTACCAAATTGTTTAAAAATTAAAATAATAATTTTTAAAACCATTGAATTTCAATAAAATGAACTGATTATTTATATGGATTCCCCAATTGAACCATTAAAATATTTCTAGAAAAACCCCCCAATTTCACATAAAATTAGAACTAAAAATTCATTTTTATTACAAACTCCACTAAATTTTTTTTGCGGAAATGGTAAAATGAAAGTAACATGAAAATATCATAAAAACGGCATTTAAATTAAAAAAAATTTCATACATATGGAATCACCTACCATATTTACAAAAACCCTTGAATCATTTGTTTGAAAATTAAATCACACCACCGCTGCACCTCAATGAAGGTAGATTAAACCTAAAATAAGTATATTGGACCAAGAAAACCCAAATAAAAACGCTAGGTTAGAAACCCAAGTTTTTTGGACATTAGTAACCTCAAGGATAAGAGAATATACCCAAATAAAATTGAATGAAACCCTATGAAAATTGATATAAGAATGCAGGAGACCGACTTACTTGAGGGGTCTTGAAGAAATCACCCCAAATACTTTAGTATATGAATTTAGAAACAAACACAAAATAAATGTAGGTTCTAATAATGATGATGATATCATATAAGAACTATAATGAGGGGAAAATAGTGAGAAATAAAAGAGTTATGAATGAATGAAATTACCTCCTGAAATCTGGAAAATTTGAGCACCCCTATGAAGGTATGCAGAAATTCAAGATTCACACAAGCTCAAAAGAGGGTTTAATGGTAATGGGGACTCTCTAAAGGATTTTATCTTCTAGTGGGAGGTGGAATCATCAAAAAAGAGTAAAAATTAATATGTTATTAAAAAAATATTCATTTTTAAAATTGGAAATGGGCTCTTGGGCAGGCCCAATCACTTATATAAAAATCTAAATCCACCATGATTATAGATTTTTAAATAATCAAAATTAATATGGTGGTTTTAATAGGTCAGGGGAGGAAAAGTAGAAATTGTAATGGATGAAAAATTTTGAAAAAGGAAGGAGTTATAAAGGAAATAAAATTTATTTTTAAATCTCGAATCAGGATCACAGTTTGGCCCAAATCATGAAAACAAACCCATTCCTCCAAAAATGCATGAAAAACCCCCAAAACAAAGAAATAATGGAAATTAAATTAAAAATACCTTTAAAATATGTCATGTATGTGACAGATATGAATTACAAACTATGAAATACATATTAAACTGGGTACCAACAAAAGTAGAATATAGAATTAACATAAAGTTATGGAATGGAAATAAACACTTTTAAATGAATACACATGTATAGGGTTATGAGGTGTTTTTTAGTCCATAACTTTTAACACACATAAAATTTTTGAATTACTTTTCCCTAATTAATCTAATATTTTTTATATTTTTCATTTCATGCAACACTGAATATAGCTCTGGTTATACAAAATATATAAGTGTGTATTTTATTATAAGCAACACCAAGTCAATATTATGCTTCAAACATCACTATGTTTGTAATGTATTAAATATAATAATGAGTCCCTTCGATAATTTCCATTACACATAAGACTGAGTTTTACCGAACTAAAAAATACTATTAATATTATTAATAAAATATTTCTATAGATACCACCAATCCATTGGAATGGAAATAATGAAAAATATGTTTTTAAAATAATATTTACACTTATATATTTAAAATTAATTCATTGGTAATCAATTAGTATAGTTTAATATAAGAATGATTTGAAAATAATAATGTTACTTTTCTAAGAAATATATTTTTCAATGTTCAAATATAATTTTATCTCAATAAATTAAAGAAGATAATTTTGATTAATTTTTGAACAAATTTTTTTTATAATATATTCAATAAATATTTTTTAAACTCATCCCAATTATTTGAAAGTTATAAGATTAGAATATATCCAATATTAAAAATAAATGATGTATTTTTCTAAAATGCATCTTTATAGGTTTTTTTATGGAAAACACATTATAAATCTAATTTTTTGGAATAATTATTAATTTAATTGGAAACAATTTGAATAATATTTTATATAGACACCTAAATATTATGTTAGGGTGATGTTTTGGTATTTTTCTCTGAAGATTCATTTTTTGATAAATAATGAAAAATAGTAAATTTTTTTTTAAAAATATTTTTCTCTCATTTATTTGGAAGGTTAAAATTATTTTATATTTTTAAAGTTTAATTATATAATTTTTATATTAGATAATATAATTTAGTTCAATAAAATAAATTTCACTTTGAAATTGGATGTAAAAACATACCAATATTTTGAACACTTTAACATTAAAACCTACTTTGTTTTCCCATTTTCAAGATTAAATTTATATTTTTTTCTTCAAATTAATTGATATTAATTTTTAAAATTGGATAAATATTTAAAATCATAAAAATTTAAAATTTATAATAATTTCAACTTGTTTTTTGAGTAGTAATATTAGTGAATGTGATTAAAAATACTTATAATGATTAAGGGAAATATTATCATAATAAATGACTAAAACATAATCACAAAGGCCAAAATATCCTATATATTTTTAAAAAATCATTTTTATGGCCATATTTAGACCTTATAATCTCTATTATCTAATTTTATTCATTATTGGAGAATTATTTCATAGGAAAATAGAGGGTGTAATTCTCTTATAAAAAATTTACCAGAATGCCACTCTGCCTCCACTATAAAAATAAACTCACCCCTCTGACTTATTCACACAACTAAAGCCCCTTGGTGATCACAAAATCTAACCAATAATCCAGTAACATGTATACCTTAAACCTATAATCATCCCTTTAGGTATAAATTAAACCAAGGAATCCCATTGGTGCATACTATGAGGAGTTTCCTAGAGAAGAGGTAACATCATTTCTCAAGATACTTTATATTATTTTCATTCTCCGCACCGTAAAATGTCAATTTTCAAGGATTTTATATTGACCAAGAAATCCTAAATATTTTTATATATATTTTAATTCAATGGGTTCAAACTATACTTACATAAACATTATTCTATTGTGAAATGAACTTATTGTTCATAAGGACGACAAACTACCACCCCAAAAACGATGATGTTTGTTTGTTCAATTACCACTAGTCATGATTGATAATTATGATCGAAAATCCATATTTATATGGTATAGCTGATTTTTAGGGTATATTAAAGATTCTATAATTTTTATATAATAAAAACCTTTATTAATTCAATTTTTTGTAAAAATGATAACTTTATTTGTGGATATGTGGAATAGGTCCTCCCCAAAGTGATATAGCTCATTCAAAATTTACAAGCAACCCATGAAAGATGGTTTTACTAAATTAATATGATATATATGAAATAATAATTCAAATATAATGTTAATATATATACACAAATATTTCATTTATTTTATTTCTTTAATTGAGAATGATAAGCAGACATAAAAAATGTTCATGCGTAAGTATGACTGCCATCTCCTTGAAAAGTGTATTCAATTTCAAATTTCAATAATTTATAGTTTTTTATAAATATTTATATCATAAATATATATGATATTTTTATATTTTCATAAATTTTCAAAATAATTAATTCATGATCTATGTATGAGGATCAAGAATAAAAATTCAAAAATATATGAAACAATTGTGGATATTACATGAAACATAACATTTACAAGGAATTATTAATAAACAAGTAATATAATGTAATTATAAAATTCTATATGGTATTAGATATTGGAACATGGTTTTTTGGTATAAGTGTAACAAACTTGTATTTATTATATTGGAGGGTTTAATGTGTATGATGAAATTTAAGACTAAAGGTAAGGGATTTCTAGTATCACTTTTACTTATGTGAGATTTATTCCTTATTTACAACTCAATTATTTTGTGTGGTTTGTATTATGCCCATGATAATAATATATGATTATTATATTTAAATTTATGTCTATTTACATATCCATTTTATTATTTATATTTCATGAGATTTATTTTTAAGGGGATACCAAATTTGTAAATTAGTTTTGTCTTAATTTTCCTTCTTTGGGATACATGCCATGAATTTCAAAACGCATTATTAAAAAATGTTTTCAAAAATATTTTCAAAATTGTAATTCATGATGATATTTGAAACAAATTTTAAAAAAACTTATATGAAATGTATTTTATGGATTCAAAGATTACATTATATACTTTCGACTAGATTTTGATATAAAAGTTTTTGGAAAATGTTTTTAATTATAAAAAGAACTTTTCAAAGACAAACCTTTATTTTATTCAAGAAATGTTTTTAAATTATCTTCCAAAACTATTTTACATATAAAATAACATCAATAGGTGTTACACATTCCTTTATGTGAAATTATCCAAATGTTTCATTCATATTCTTTCTCTCAATGGTTTATTTATTTATGGAATGATATTTAAGAATATTATTTATTCTTAATGGGTAAAAATTTGTGAAACCCATTCCTCTTTTTTGGGTTTTATGATTTCCAGACATGTGTATTTTCAAGGGTTACTCTTTGATTAAATTATTATGAGACTTTCTCTATTCCATACCTAATTATATTACTTCATGTTTGTGAAACCTTTCTCCTTTCATGGAAAATGATTTTATTTTTCATGTTCTTATGTCAAATGTATGTATGATTTCATTGTCAAATTGGCGGTAACTATATATCCATCCAATGAATTGGGTAATGATTTATATCTAATGAGAAAATAATGGGAATCATTTCCAATACCTTGATACTATATCAAATATGTGAAAATCATATCCTATACAAGAATATGGAGAAACTTGATCCACTTGGGGAAGATAGAGAAAATAAAACCCTGAAAAGGAAATGATTATGACTAGGGATTATGGTGTGTCTCTCCCAGTAGGTTTAGTCCACATGATGTTCCCTGATATGTTTTTTTGAATCAACCTTAACAAATAGGAAAAAATATTACATGTTTATGTGTTTGCCACAAATTATATATCTTCTTCCTTTGATATGATCACACAGTTTTTTCCTTTTTTATCTAATAACTAATTTTTTATATACATCCAATATTCATGCCATATATCATGTTGATGATCTTTGATATATAGGGCATGGTATTAAAATGTTATTATCATGTTCTCATATCCTTATGTTCATGTTTTGATTATATATTTCATTTATTTACCCATAATAATTATTCAATATCACATATTTCTTATGTTTTCATTTCCATGGGTTATGAATAATGGTTTTAAGTGTATTTAAGAAAAGAGATGATTGTTATGGGAAGAATTGAATATATTTTACTATGGTAGAAAATTTTGTTCTATGTTTCCAAATACACTTTATTATTATGGTCACTACTGGAAAAAGGGCTTATACCCACAGTTCAAAACTGTGGGTATAGCCCCCAAAACCGTGGGTATAGGCTATACCCATGGTTTTGGGAACCGTGGGTTGGAACAATGTCGGTATAGGGGTCTTAACCTATACCCACTGTTTAGTAGAACCGTGGGTATATGTGTTTTACACAGAAACACCACGTTGTACAGCATGGCAGGGAACTTCCACCATGGTTTTCAACCGCGGGGAATTTATTCAGTTCATTTAAAAAAATTCTCTTCCAGCATGTTTTGAACCCTACACGGAATGCGTATCACCAAGATCCTGCACCAACCAAGCCAACGCCGCTATTGGTATTTATATATTTATCACTTTTATTATATTAATATATCTGTTTATATGAATCAACGGAAACAAAGAGAATCGAACCCCCGACCAATTGGCTTTTGAAGTCGCACTTTACCAACTAACCTGGAAATGTTTATATTCTATAATCGTATGCCTTTTTACTTATAATAATGTAAATAAATTAATTGAAAAAATTTGGTTAGAATTCGATCTTGGGATCCCGCTGAATATATTAACACCCGGACCAATTAAGCTATTAATAGTTTATTTTATATATTTGTATTGTCATAATAATATTAAAAAAAAGTATGTTCCCGCCAAATTCCCGCCAAATTCCTGCCAAATTTTTTTATCATCCCACGTAAGTTTTTCCCCCGCCAAAAAGCTATACCCACGGTTCTCCAAAACCGTGGGTATAGGTCTTCAAAAAAAAACTCCATGACGCACGGTTTTTAAAAACTGTAGGCATAGATTTTCCGGGAAAACCCTATTCCCACGGTTTGGCCAAATCGTGGGTATAGGGTTTGAAAAAAATACACATATACCCACGGTTTTTCAAAACCGTGGGTATAGGTGTTCAAAATAAAACTATACCCACAATTTTAAGAAAAATCGTCGGTATAGGTCCCATATTAACCCTATACCCACGGTTTTCCAAAACCATGGGTATAGGGGTACTCTATACCCACAGTTTTTTGTAAAACCGTGGGTATAGACCCATTTTCCAGTAGTGGGTCCTCGAGCATGTACATTTTTAATGTTCTGAATATTAATAAAAATTTAATTAATAACAATTTATGTTAATCATGGCCCAATATAGTTTGTATTAACTGAAAAGAATATTCAACATCTAGAAACTAGTCCTGGAAAATATTACTGTGATCTCAAGGTATATTTATGAGGATATGTCTACAAATGCATCTAAGGATAATTATAAGGTCATGTGAATATTTAGGAAAATTTTCTATAATTGTGATAAAGTATAGGGTAGTTCCATGGAAATACATATATGTATGTATAGTACAAGTGGATGTGGAACCAGTGGAAATGCTCATATGGGTAACTTGAAAAAACCATATTGATCTAGACTTGATCAGGAACTCGTACATTACAATGATACTTACTACACTCTTTGTTTGACACTCCTTAGGAAAACGCTTTGGAAATTCAAAATATCATTACAAACAATTGTGAAATATTTAAATATAATAATAATATTAATAATCTAGTATAAAAATACAGTTTCATAATTTTTATTTTCCTAAGATTCAATTGTCATGATATTTTGGTTTCACACAATGATATGTTATTATCACACTATACATTCCTTTTTTATCAACAGTAGGAAGTAGAAAAAGAATGGTTAACGTTGAATGTGATAGAAAATTTTTTGATGACAAGTCATCAGGTATGATCACTAGATTAAAGGATATTGTAATAATTACAAATCTGTTTTTTTGAAAATAATTAACAACATATTCATTAACCAAATTCCCGACTCGCCAAAGAATATAATCAATGAGATCACTGAATTTTTATGTAATGGGGACCATAGAGGAAAGAAGATTAATTTTCCTTTTTTTATGAAAGTGGAAGGAATCACCTAAGTGAATTTCATAGTGGAATAATATGATTTTTTTACAATGGAAAATAAGGATATAAAGAAATTAACGACAAAGTAAATATGAAGAGTTAAGTTAACAAAATGGATGCGAATATTAGCCTTTATAATATATTGTTAAAGGTCAAAATAATTATATGTGGAATGAATGATAATTATGAAAATTGATAACGTATATGGAAGGATCCCAAAGTGAATTTGAAATGTGGTATGAGTAATGGTTGTATTAGTGATAATGATGAGACTATAAATGAAATGTGAATGAAAATAGGTATTAATTTATAGGATAAGGTACCCTTATTATGGATTAAGGTTAAAGTGGAATAATAAATGTATTTTTTGTATTTGGATTCATGAAATTTTACATAAATGCTGAAATATATAAGCATTGTTCAATTTATATTTTTTCACTAAGGATTTACAAGAATATATGGAAAGGTTCTGATAGAATAGAAAAGTGATATAATGGAAATGTTATGTTCATGGAAAACACATGATTAAGTGATAGATATCCCTTAAAATATTTATTTCTATAAGATAATGTTTTTTGGATAATGATATTATGGATATGAATATGAAAATATGATGGTAATGATTACCATGAAACTTATTAAGGACTTACAAACAAGTAGTTTATGTTATCATTAACAATGATTACAACCTTTTGGATTTAAGAAATATATCCAATAAACTATATAATAAGGAAAATTTTTTTATCAATAAGTATTTGTGGTAACTCAAGATATAACCATCATTAAACATAATAATTTATGATTATATTTACACGTTTGGTATGTGGAAACAAAAATCTAATTTATGATATATGGGGGATCAATACTATGATGTTTTTGGGAAATTTAGTTAAAATATTTCTAATGTTATGGACCTCTATATTTTTTTAGGGTTATAATGTTAACCACTTATAGAATGGGTTATATTAAATTATTATCTCACTAAATAAGGATTTATATATATTGGATAACTTTTAATAACCGTGTTATTATGATAATGACAGATAGAATGGCCTATCATTATATTTATGGATCTTAAGATATATTAAATATTTAAGAATACAAAATTTACCATCATTTCATGGAATAATAGATGAAGTAAAAGTCAATAAAAGGTACTAAATGGAAGGGGTATATTGAAATTTTGTATATATATCTTTTCAGTAAATTTCTTTATCATTAATAAAATGTATATTGAATCAAAAAATATTATCCTAGAACCTTCATTTTTGATGAATCCAATGGACCCATAGATCATCAATGATTAATGACTTTGTGATTTTTAATATTCTTCAAACCATGTTCTCTATCAATTTCTTTAGAACTTGATGTTTATATTTATCTTCGATTTCCATGTTCTCACTTCCCACCCATATTCTCCTATGTGTTTTATAATTGGAAACTGTTATGTTTCTAGTTGTCACTTTCTAAAGGTAGTCATTGGATTAATTTTTACTATGTGGTTATCTATGAATGGAAAATTTATGTATCAAAATTTTTATTACCCATATGAAATTTGAGATTGAAATTTATTTTAAGGGGTAAAATGAAACAACATGATATTTTTTGAATTATTATTTCTTAAAATTAATTTAATCTTTTTAATATTTTACATTTCACACAAAACAGAATATAGATATTGTTATATAAAATAACCAAGTGTGTAATGAGTTATAATAAACAACATATAATTATTTTTATATATGAAACACTATAGTTTTCTTGTATTACATGCAATACTCAGTACCTTCGATAGCTTGTGTTACACACAAGGGTGTGTTTTAATGATCTAAAAAATACTATTAATACTATTATTGAAATATTGTTATAGCAACCACCTATACATTAGAATGAATTCTATGAATTTATAAATTGTTAAAATATTATTATAAAATATATATTTAAAATGAATAATTTTTTCATCAATTATTATAAGGTCTTGAAGTAACTATTTTATAATAAGGAAATAACTTTTCTAAGAAAACTATTTTTCTATTTATGTACACAATTATATATATAAATTAAAATAACAAAATTTAATAATTTTTTTAATAAAATATATATATTATATTTGAAATAAATAATTTTTATACTCATCTAATATATTTTATAGGTATTAGGTAACGATATATCCAATTTAATGATTAAAAATACGTATTTTTCATAATGGTAATTTTACCTCCTATTGAGGGTGAACCCATTATAAATCCAATTTTTGGAACTTTTATAAATTTATATGACGAAATAAATATCATTTTTAAGGTGTAAATTACATATTATGTTATGGTGAATGTTTTCTAATTTTTTACGATGGTTTATTTTTTGATTAATAGTGGAAAATCATGAATTTTAATTAAAAATGCTTTTTTTTCAAGTTTATTTTTAATGGTAAAATATTTTTTTATTTAAATTTTATTATATCAATTTTAAATCTTTTGATAAAATTTATGTCATTGTAACCAATTTTACATTTAATTTTGATATAAAAATATACCAAATTTTTGAACATTTTTATTTTATACCCCTTCTTTATCATATCATCTACATGATTAAATTTAAATTAATTTCTACCAAATATTTGAATAGAATATGTAAAAATGGATCCATATTTTAAATAATAATTGTTTTAAAATTATAATATGTTCATCATGGGTTTATAGAAAAAGTATTATTATATGTGATTAAAATTAATTACAATGATTAGGAGAAAAATTATCTTAACAAAGGACTAAACTTTAAACACAATGGAAAATATTTTTTGTAATTTTGTCGAAAAGAAAATTTATATCCATATTTAGACCCTATATTGTATTTATATAATATTTTTCAGTATTAAAGATACTTTTCATAGGAAAAACATGGGTGTAATTCCATTATAAAAAATTTACAAGAATGTCACTCCCCCACCACTACAAAAGCGAACTTACCCCTCCCACATATTCAAACATCCATAAAAATTTTACCTGGATAAAATATACTCCAATAACCTATAAAAATAAATAAATTCATACAATAATGATAACATTTCGATGAAATCCATCCATATATGACCATTGGTTCATACCAAGAGGAGTTATCCAAAGTAGATGTAACATCCTTCCTCAAGATTGATTATTTTATTTTCATTTTACACCCCTCAAATATTATTATTACAGGAACATATAATAACATATTTATCGTAAATATAAAAAATATTATTTTATTATTAGTTTTATACCTAAACTTACATACACATCCATCAAATGAGAAACAAACTTCTAGTTCTTGGGTACGGAGAACTACTGCCTCAGGAAATGATGTTGTATGTTTTTCCATTACCACCCCTAATAGATGGGAATTGTGATGTAAATTATGTTTTAATAATATATATGTGATTAATATGATATATTTATGATTATTTAATTATTATATAAAATAGTCCTAAATTTATTCCTTTTTTATTAAATGATAACTTCATTTGTGGATTTGTAGACTAACACCTTCTTAAAGCGATGGGATTTGATCACACCTTACATAAAACATATTAAGGATGGGTTTAGTGAAGTTATATGATATATATGAAAAAATAATTCTAATTTAATTATAATATATATATATATATATATATTCATATTTTTCATTTACTTATATTCTATCATTTAATGTGATAATAAAAAAATAGTTTTCATGCGTATGCACGACCTACTGTCTTCATGAATGGTGTATTCCTTTTCATATTTATATCATTTATTGTTTGTTATAAATATTTCTATGTAAAATATATATTATATTTATATCATTTTATAAATTATTTAATTAAGAAAATCATGATCTATGTAATAGGATCGATAACAAAAAGTAAAAAATTTAATGAAAACCCATGCATATATTACCCAAAAAATAATTTTAAAAAGTAATTGTTAATAAATGGATAACATAAAGTCATAATAAAATCATATATGGTATTATATATTATAATTTGGTTCTATTTATGATTTAAAATAAACATATATTTATTATAGATGAGGTTTTAATGTATTTAAAGAATGAGAAGACATAAGGTAATGGATTTCTAGTCTAAATTTAATTTCAATGATATTTATGTTGTATTCACCGCCCAATTATTTTTTGTGGTTTATATTTTAACCATTAGTATATATTCTTATTATTAACCTTAAATATATTTTTATTTATAAATCCATTTTATGATATCTATTTCATGAGGTTTAATTTTCAATGTTTACCAAACAGGTAAAATATTTTTACTCAATTATCTTTATTTAAGACAGAATCCATTAATTTCTTACACCATGATTCAAAAAAATTTCAAAAAATGTTTTCAAAAATGTCTTTATAGTTAAATGTTATTCCTATTTTAATGTTGTTTTTTTAAATTTTTTTATCTTTTCCAATAATATTTTATATTTTTTGAAATCTATTTTCAAATAAAATGGTTTAAAAAAAATTTCATAACATTAAATTTTCAAAGAATAAAATATGGTTTACTCAAGAAATGATTTTAAAATATCATCTAAAATTATTTTAAATCAATGATATAATACTTGGTATTACTTATTCCTTTATGTTAAATGATTCAGTGGTTCCATTAATATTATTTCTTTGAATAGTTTGTTTGTTGATAGAATGGTGGTTATGAAACATAATTCCCTCTCACATGCTATATGTTTCTCAAACCCATTCCCCATTAATGAGTTTAATGATTATAAAATATGGTTCTTTCTAGGTGTTATTCTTTTATTAAATTATTTTGAAACCTATCTCATTTCCATATGTAATGATAGTATTACATTTTAGGACACCCGTTTCATTTCATGGGTTGTCATATAATTATTTATTTTCTTATGCCATATGTATGTATGATTTCATTATGTTAACTATGGGACATATATCACCAACCAATGCATTGGGAAATGATTTATATCACATGATACAATTATGGGAATGAAATTGATGAGATTGATCCACTATATAATATGGGGAAACATGATCTATTATGGGAATATGGGGAAACCAAATCCTCCATGGGAATATGGGGAATCCTATCCCATTAAAAGGAACGAACTATAACTGGGGATGGTGCGTTCTCTTGCCCAATATGTATAGTACTCATGAAGTGAAATGATACTTTTTTTTGGAAATAATCCATGAATTATAGGGATTGATGTTAAACATTTATTTTTTTCAATAAATTCTAGGTCTTATGTCTATGATATTCTTAAATGATCCATGTTCTTGGTTATCTTACAATCAAGACTAATTAAATTCCAATATTTATGCCATGTATCATTTTCTAATCATTGATATATAGGTAATAGTCTTGAAATGTTATTATCATATTCTTATACCCTTATGTTCATGGTATGCATATTTATTTTTTTTTTTTACCCTTACTGATCAATTATGTTCACCTCTATCTTCTATTTCATTTCCACTTCTTATGAAGAAATTTTTTAAGTATAATTACTAAATCGGAACATCATTGTGGGAAAAATAGAATATATTTGACTAGGATGTATCATTTTTTTAAATGTTCCAAAGACACTAAACTATTATTGTCATCAGGAATGTACTTTCTTAATGTTCTGAATAATTTCCAAAATTTATGTAACATTCAAGTATGATAATTTTGGGTTTCTATATTTGGTAAAAAATGAAACGTTTGTTCCATCATTAAAAAATTTAATGGGAATACATTAATGAGATCTTGATATATGTTTCTATAGATATGTATAGGGATGTCTCTATAGAGATGTATAAAGATGATTTAATTTTTAGGAAAATGTCCTTGAATTTTGGTAAAGGATATAGTAAGTGTTTTACAAAAAATAAATATCATTTTGGATGTTACAATTGGATTTGATTCTAGAAAAAATGTAATTTATGGTAACCCAAATACAACGTATTGAGCTAGAAATGGTCTAGAATTAGTGTAGAACAACTATAGATGCTACAAACTTGGTTTTACACCCCCAGGTGATACAATTTGGAAATTCATAAACTCAATAAGAATCTCATGATGATTTTAAATAATATATAACTATAAATAACCTATTTTTTTCTAATATTTCATGGGAAGATGTAATAATATTGAATTCATATATGATATTTTTCATGATTATTTGGGTTTTCACTATGATAAGTGATTCCCAAACTATTATTTATGGTTTTATGAAATTAATGGAACTAGAAGGAATTGGGTTAATTTTTAATGTGATGAAAAAATTGCTGATGTGTAGTAAAATGGGATGATCACTAGAGTGATGGATTTTTTTAATTTTCTAAATCAATTTTCATGTAACATAATTAACAAAGTATACCTTAAAAAACATATAGACTCACCAAGAAAGAGAATAATGGATTTTTCTGAGAGTTAATGTAATTTAGACCATGGAGAAAAGAATATTATGTTTATTTTTTTCATTAATGGTGATAGAATCACCTAATTCAATGTCAATGTAAAACATTAAGATCATTTCAATGTGGAAAGCAAGGAAATAAATAACATAGCTACAAAGAAAATATGTGTAATTTAGTTATCATAACTGATGGCAATATTAGCCTCCATAACAAATCATCAATGGTAAAATTATTTATGTTTGGAATGAATGGTCATTTTTCAAATAGATTTCCTATGTGGACTGATCCCAAATATAATTATAATTGTGGTATGAATAATAGTTATATTGATAATAATGATACTACATACGAAAAATGAATGGAAATATGTATATTATAATATTATGAGGTAACCTTTTTTATTGATTGATGAAGTGGGATTGTCAATATTTTATATATTTGGATTCATGAATTATGTTATATGAATATTAAAATATATATGAGTTGGTTAATTTATGTATTTTTGAGAATGATTTCAATAATTCAATGAATAATTCTTATATACTAGAAAATTGATATAATATAATGTTGATTTTCATGAAAAACATACGATTAAGGGAAATATAACTCATAAAATGTTTCTTATGTTTAGATAATGTTGTTTGGATAAATACATGTTAGATATGAATTAGTACATTATATGGTACTGATTAACTTGGATCTAATGAAGCACATTTTGAAAAGTGGTGTATTCTATGATTGATTAAGATTAAAACATTATTGGATTTATGAAAAATATCCAATAAAAATTGGAATAAGGAATCATGTATTTTTTCAATAATCATATTTGGTAATTTAGGCTATTGACATGATTCAAGAGAATACCTAATGAATGTATTCACATGTTTGGTATATAGAAACCATGAGATAATTTATGATATTTGGGGACAATTATTTGATGTTTTTTTGGGAAATTTAGCGTCTTTATATCTAATGTATTGGAATTACATATTTAAGAATGGTTATATGGATAACCATTTATGGAATGGTTTGTATTAATGTATTATCACACCATATAATGATTTATGAATATTTGATAACTTCTGATAACATTTTTCTATAACATAGATAGATGGAATGAAATATCATTTTATTTATGAGTCTCATGATTAGAATATTTACCATCATTTATTAGAATAAGAGATGATATGGAAGTTTATAAAGGCACAAAAAATGGCATGCTTTTCCTAAAATCTTGTAATTATATCTTTTGATGAAAATTATTTAACTTTATTCAAAGGATATTTAATCCAAAAATACAATCTGAGTACCTTTGTTATTTATTAATTAAATAGCCCCACAGATAATAAAAAACTTATTAATTTGTGATTTTTAAAATTTTCATAACCATGTTCTATATAACTCTATGTCAGATCATGATAGTTAGTTTTCTATTACAAGGCATGTTCTTAAATCCAACCTATGTTCTTGTATGTGTGTTACTTTGGGTAATCGTTTTCTTTCTAACTTTCACATTATAAAAGAATCCATGTATTTATTTTTACAATCTGGGAATATATGAAAGGAACATTAACATATAAATATATTAATATCCCAGACAACTTTAGTGGGAGAAAATCATTTTATGGGGGTAGATTGTAAAAATAAAATATTTTTATGAATGCATTTTCTTAAAAATAATTTAATATTTTTTATATTTTTTATTTCACACAACAATTAATATAGACTTTTTATACTAAATAAATACGTGTTTCTTGCATTATATGAAACAACAAGTCAGGAATTCACTACACAGTACTCTAGGTTTGGCTTCTATTACAAAAAATATTGTGTCCCATCATCATCTTGTGTTAAACCCATGGAATATATTTACCAAACCATAAAATATTATTATTATTATTAAAATATTATTATATCAACCACCTATCCATTGGAATGAAATTTATGAATAACTAAATTGTGAAAATATGATTTAAATAATAATTTATAAAATTAATCATTTTTTAATAAAAATGTATAAGTGAATGTAATAATAATTTGAAACTGAAGAAATTACTTTTCTAAGAAAACGATTTTACTACATACAAAACACAATTTTATCTCAATTAATTTAACAAAACATTTTTTATTAATGTTTTAAACAAAATTTATATGTTATATATTCAATATATATTTTTTATGATCATCCAATATATTTGATAGGTAAAACACAATAATAAATCCCATTTTATGAATCAGAAGATGTATTTATCTAAATGGTAATTTTACAACCTTTTGATGGGGAAAAATATTTATGTCCAATTTATGTCACTTTTTTTTATATAATATGTCAATATAAACATATTTTTTAAAATAGGAACATAAAAAGTAGGGTAGGGTGATCAATATTTATTTTTTATGAAGTTTCATTTTTTGATAAATAGTGAAAAATATTAAATTTTATTTAAAAATTGATTTTTTATCATTTATTTATAAGGATAAGTTAAATATATGATTGGTTTTAAATTATATTTATATCATCTTTATATCAATTAATTCAATTTAGTTAAATTGAACCAATTTAACATTGAATTTGTATGTTGAACAATTTTACTTTTAAAAACTTGCTTTTCCATCATGTCTATGGGATTAAATATAAATTATTTTACATCTATTTTTTTAATATTTAAAAAATGATAAATATTTTGACTCGAAATAATTTATAATTTATTATATGTTTTACTTATTTTATGACAAAAAATATTAATGAATGTTATTAAAATTAATTATAATGATTAAAGGAAACATTTTCTTAATGAAGGATTAATCCATAATCATTAGAGTTGAAATGACCTAGAAACATTTTTCAAAATCCATTTAATGTACATATTTTTACCATATACTATATTTTGTATAATTTTGTACATTATTTATTCCACTAGTCATACGAAACAAATGTCTGTAATTCCATTTTAATTTTTTTCAAAAATTCCCCCCTCCTCCACCATAAAAGGAACTCACCCCTCCCACTTATTCACATCTATCAAGCCCTGTGGATCAACAAAAATATTATAAAATAACCTCCCAAAATGCCTTCCTTCATAAAATAAGCATTATTTTGGTATGAAATCCAACCAAGTAAGCCCTTTGAGGCGAACCATGAAAATTTAACCCAAGAATATGTAACAACATTCCTCAAACACCATTATTTTATTTTCCTTCTCTACACCATAAAATATTATTATTACATGATTATATAAAATAATAAGTATCATAAATATACATATATGTTGATATGAAATGGGTTACACATACAATTACACCAAAATACATCTGATGGGTGATGAACTTACCGTTCTTTTATAGATCGAACAACCACCTCACGAAATGATTCTTTTAATTTTTATTTTACCACCTATCAGGGATGGAAATTCTCGTGAAAATTATATTTTTATATGAAATATGTGATATTTATGAATTATTTATACTTATATAATTATTATATAAAATAGTTCTTCATTATTTCCATTTTTTGTAAAAATGATAACTTCATTTATGGATGAATGGATGGTAGTCTCCAAAACATGATGTGATTCATTCACACATTTCATGGAACATATTAAGGATTAGTTTAGTAAAATTATATGATATATAAGAAATAATAACTATACTAGAATCATAATATATATATATATATACATATATTTATTTACATTTATTTATTATTTAAAAATGATAATAAAATAGAGACAATTTTTATGTGCACGTACATCCTACCATCTCTATGAACGGTGTATTCCCTTTCATATTTATTTAATTTTTATTTTATAATAATTTTTTAAATAAATAATATATATGATATTTATATCGTTTTATAAATTATTTAAGAAATTAAATCATGATCTATGGAATAAGATCAAGAATAAAAATTCAAAACATATATGAAAAACGTCATAGATATTAACTGAAACGTAACGTTAACATAGAATTTTTAATAATCATGGAATATGAAGTCATAATAAAATAATATATGGTAATAGTTATAACAATATGGTTCTATGTAATATTTTAAATAATGTTTTATTTTTTATATAGGAAGGTTGAATGTGTATAAAGAAATTCAAGTCTTATGGTATGGAATTTCAAGTCTATCTATTACTTCAATGAGTTTTAGGCCTTATTAACCACTCAATTTCTTTTGTTTAGGGTACATACATACCAAGAATATATTATGTTATTATTATCCTAAAATTTATGGGTATTTACAAATAAATTTTATTCGATCTCTTTCATGGGGTTTATGTTTCAAAGGTTACCAAATTGGTAAAGTTATTTTGTCTCAATTTTCATTCTTTGAGACACTAGCCATGAAATTTAAAAACCATGTATTAAAATATTCCTTAATATTTGTTTTCAAAATAGTATTAATAGATTATATTTTAAGATAATTTTCAAGGAAATATGATTTTAAAAATGTTTTATGGATATAATGTTTCATTTATAAGATTTAAAATATATTTTCAATGAAAAACAAGTTTGAATATTTTTTATTTCATAAAAACAATAATTCAAAAAAGAAAGGATATTTTCCTAATGAAATGTTTTGAAAATGTATTGAAACATAATTTTACATCTCATATAACCTCTTTTGGGGTTAATCATTCCATTATGGAAATTTATCACAGTGTTTCCATTCATATTTTTTTTTCTAAATGGTTTTTGAATTGTTTAAATAATGTTAATGATACATGTTTCTCTTTCATGGGTTATATTTTTGTGAAACGCATTCATATTCCATGAGTTTTATTATTTTTAAACTATAATATTTTAATAGGTTATTCTGGGATGATATGATTTTGGAACCTATATCATTTCTATAATTAATGATATGATAACATATTTATGACACCCATTTCAATTCACTAGTTATGATACAACTATTTATGTACATATAACACATTAATGTATGATTTCATTTTGATATGGGTGAGATATATATCTCCTTTTTAATAATTGGGTAAATATTTATATATCATTAGATAATTTTGATAATCTAGTCAACGATCTTGATCAACTATGGAGGATGGATAAACATGATTTACTATGTGAAGATGGGGAAACAAGTTGCACTATAGTTAGTTGGGTAATACAAATAACTTAATAGAAAAGTAATATAATTGGTGATGGTGGTGTTCCCCTCCTATTAGTTGTAGTCCCCATGAAGTTCAATAATAATTTTTTGGAAATTATCCTTGACCTATAGGGAAATATATTACATGTTTATTTATGTGTAACAAATTCTATGTCATATTCCTAGGATATACTCACATGGTTTATGTTCATGAATATTTTGTGATTAATATATTTAGAACTACCTATAATTATGCGATGTTTCCAGATTAGGATATTTTATATGTATCGTATAATCTTCAAAATTAATTTCACATGTTATCTTACACTTAATATCATGTTATGCTTAGTTATTTCATTTATTTACCCATAATAATCATTTGAGCTCACATGTTTCATGTGTTTCCTTTCCTATGATTATGAAGATTGGTTTTAATTATAATTACTAATGTGGATCTTCTTTGTTGGAAACATAGAATATTATTCTTGAAGTTAAAATATTTTTGTTCCATATTTCCAAATACAATAAATTTTTATGGTCCTTGGGCCGATATTTTGTAAATGTGATGAATATTTATAAAAACAATGGTGTAATATACATGTTTGTTAAGCTTGGATACTTATATCTCATAATAAAAACTACCACCCTAGGGACTAAATCATATCATTATATGGAATCCCATGGAAAAAATGGATACTACTAAGAATTTTCATCACACAAGAATGTGTTTCTCTCGAGATAGTACATATTTCTTAAGAGGGATAACTTTACCAAATAGAATAATGGGATAATGATTGAATTTTAGGAGGTTTATGATCAAGATATACAATAGTTAGTACATTAACATGTTCCATAGGTCCCCATATAATAAGTATTTCATGAAACACAATTACCACATATGTGAACAAGAGAGATAAGAGAAGTTGAGAGTTGAGATTTTTTAGTCTCCAAAGATGGTGACTCATTATTGGTTGAAAATTATGAAACTATCTACTAAAAATAGGATGTATTGTTCTTATAAGATACAAGATGGAAATATTCCATGAATTCAAAAATGGATTCCACGTATCAAAACCATGTTTGGGATCTAATCGACACACCAGTTAATGTAAGGCCTATAGGGTGAAAATGAGTATTCAAGAGAAAAATAGACAAGGTAGTTAATAAATATAAATATAAAGTAATACTAGAGGATGAATTTTTTAAACAATTTTATGGAATTTACTACAATTAAACCTTTTCAATAGTTTCCATATTTAAATCCAAAAAAATTGTACTTGAAATACTAGCTTAAAATGACTATGAGATTTTGAAGATGGATTTGAAAAATGAATTTCTTAATGGGATCCTTTAGACTAATATCTACATGACACAACAATATGGTTTGTGACTCCAGGTGATTCCAAAAATATTTTCATATTGTAGATATACATTTATGGATTATTGAAAGCATTAGGGTCAGGGACGATTCAATTTTATGATGCTATAATAGAATTTGTTTTCATTATGAATGAATTAGAGAAATTTTTTTACAAGAGGCTTAGTGGAAATGCAGTATTTATCCTAGAAATTTATTTTGATGACATATTACTTATTAGAAACAACATACTGGTCATATTTTCAATTAAGGACTGGATGAAAAAATATTTCTCCGTGAATGAATTAGCAACTCAACCTATATACTAGGGATCAAGATCACTCGTGATATATCTAACATGTTGATTTGACTAAGTAAATGTATATATATTGGCCAAATACTAATGATAATTGGTATTGAACCATCCAAGAGGATATTGGGTATAGTGTCACATGGTTTGAATATAGTCGATAAAATGTTGGTACCACTTGATTCATCACCTCTTATATGGTGACTTAATGATTTAATAGGCATTAAATAACCCTATACATATTTTTAATTAACTAGAATGGATCTTTAAGTGTGACCATATGATTGTGAATCTCATGTATGAATTGATACAGTACATGTTGGTGAAATATTTTTATCCTAAATCCTTTATAATATTCACTATGAGAATACTTAATATATATATAACAAATAATTACAAATGAAATTATGTTATTAACTTAATGTACGATAAAAACATAAATTTTGAAGTCCACCTAAGATTTAAATTAATTTACAAAAATTAAAATTAAATATCTCTAAGATTAAATCATCATTTCAATTGGCTATGTAATAGTATCAAAACCAATAAAATATTTAAAAAAATTAAAACTATCTATTGAGGATAAAATGGGGACCTATTTAATAATGAATCCAAACATCATCATATTATATGAGGTAGAATTTAATTATGTAGTTTTAAAGAAGAACATAAGAGAAGGTCTAATTGTTGATGAAGAAGCCTTTCCTTATGGTTTACATGCATGTAACCAAGTAACTAATATGGTATATATTTATAAATTTTATAACTAAATTATTCATGACTCAATGAAATGAGACACATTGATGTGTATTCATTAGTCAATAGAAAAAGGAAATAAACACCACATAATCATTGAATAAATTGAGAGCTGTTGGGGAGATATAAGAATATAAATAAAGCTTATAATATATTTTATACCATTCCATTTTATTTAGGGTTCTTAATTAGTTCACATATAATGGATTAATTGTAGTTTATAGTTTATTTTCATTGTTTATTTTTCATTATATTTCTATTAAATTATAGTGTGTCCTTTTTTTCTCACATTGTACCACCTAATTTTATGGTAATGAGTGGATGAATTATATATTTATTCCATGTACAATTCCCCATGTTTTCTTGCATCTTCTAGTTTTATTTTAAAAAATCTGATAACTAATAGAAGTCTGAGATTAGGGTTGGTTACTATTCCATTAATAAATGACATTTGTTTTTTATTTTTTTTACTTTTTATGTAAATATTATGTATGTTTTCAGGAATATTGTAAAAAAATGTAATATAATATTACATAGGGTTGAGATTTAGGTGAAACTGGGGAGATAAGTAATGTAGTCATACTGATTTTATGAATTTCTCTCTCTTAAACATTGGACATTATGGCATGAAATATAATAGTGGTATATTATTGTAGTATGTGTTCATATAATATGAGTAGAATATATGGTTCTTCAAATATTGTAATATGATCATATAATCTAAATATGAATGACATTTTTAATCGATTTTATTTGAAGAATTAGGTTATTCCAAAGTATAGTTTTTTTACCCATGTTTGTGTTTTTATTTTTTATCATTAAGAATTTTTTTCATTAATTTTCCATTTAATTTCCAATAATTCAATTATGTTTTATTTTTTTATCATTAAAATTTCTTTAATTTATTTTAAAAAATATTAAAAAAATGAGTAGTTTTTTATATAGTCTCTCATTTTAAGATGATCTTGGTAATTAAAAATATTTCACACAATAACTAAATATAAATATAATTAACTAGGAGAAAATGTAAATTTCTAATGAGAATCATAAATATTTCTTAGAGTGTTTCTCACACAAAAAAACTATTTTTAAATTTAAAATAATCTATATAAATATCTAAAAACACATTCGTCCCTCGATTAATTTAATAATAATAAATCATATTCATGACGTAATAACCCATAGGTGTTTGGTAAACTAAAGAGGGAATATGAGATTATATAAATTTAGAGTTCTAATTTTTATTCTTTTTATTAATATTTTATTGAATTTTAAATGATAAATGATGTATCCTTTTAAATCATTAATGATTCAACATATTTTTAGACACCCCTATATGATTATTATTCAAAATATGAATTAACTTATGAGAAACACGTTGTGAACTAAGTTATCATTTAGATATTTTAATGGGAGAATAAGTATAAGTTATTTTTGAGTCACTTAATTTATATTACCCCTCATTAAATTTATATATAGAGAATCCCATTGTGGTGAAGGACACCTAAAATAACATTGAAGAGGGCCTTGGATCAACAATGAAAAAGAAGCTTCTTCTAATTTCATTGTACACCATTATTTTATAGGCAAGTAGAATGAATAATTCTTTCTGGTTACTTATCATGAATATCTATACCCCTACAGACTGTGATTATTTATTTTTGATGTTTCTATATAGATAGTAAAAAATATAGTCCCTACATGGGAGGGTTAACTATTTATTTAATTAATTTATTTTGAATTTATTATCTTGTTATAATGTTGGTTATTTATTCTTATAAGATTCATGATAGGTAAGTATCTTATGTATATAAATATAATAAACCATTTGAGATATATTTAATCAAATAAAAAACCCATTAGGTTATATCAATCCATATAATAATGTTTGTTATTTCCCAATTGATATTCAATATTCATAATTTTCTTAATTAGTTTTTAAAATAAAAATAGGGAAGTTAATAAATGTGTTTAGGGGAAAGTTTCATCCAATTGTATTATTCAAAATGTTATATATTGATTTTTTTTGCAGTGATTGATTTTAGTGTGTCTTTAATGTCTTCTATGTACCTAGGGAAATTCATATTATCAAAATAATTTTAGTAAAACATGTTGATTTAATTATTTATGGATTTAAATAACTATTAAAATATATTTATGTATTTATCCTAAAATTTAATCATTTATTTAAATTTTATTAACTGTGAAACATATGTAAAAATGTTATTTATAATTATTAACATACCAACTCAAGAATATTCTAATACTTTTTGAAAAAATATTTAATTTCATATTTTATTAGTCTGTTGGGCCATTGATTGTAATATAGAAAATTATTTTTTTCAAAACTACTAGTAATCATTAGTGGTGTCGAAAAAGTTTTATTCACTATTTTAGATAATGAATGTTAAAGTATGAAACACTTTTGATCATTCCCTTATATATGAATCTTTTATTACACCTTATCAATCCTTGAATAGTATAATTAGTAGCAATAATACAAGAATTTTTTCACTACATTCCATACTCTTTAGAATCCATCATTGTTAAATAAAAATATTGTATAAGGAGGGGTTAATGATGGTTTATGTGTTTACTAGGAGGATAGATTATGGTATAGGATTAAATTTTCGATGATCGATCATATTTTGGAAAAATGTTTAATTTTTTTAATCTCAAATCAATTATCCATCTATTTCCTTAGAAAAATAGTTTATCAAAAAGAGTAATAAATAAAATTATAAAAAGGTTATGTGAATAAAAGAAGAAATATTAAATTATGTACTCTTAATATGTGGGCCTCTATAAAATAATATTATAGTTTGGATGAATTATATAAAGGGGATTTATTATGTGTAATCACATTCACTATCATATTGTACATCATGAATAGGTATTTAAAGAGTCAAGAAAACATTTTTTGCATTATTATTCACATATGAACCATGAACCTTAAACCATAGAAAACCCCTATCAAACCATCAGGATTGAAAAAACCCATGATACTTTTCAAAGTTGAGAAATTAAATTATTATCCATCCATTAGAAATAATTCATGTGCATAGTAATATGTAATGTATTGGTAAAATACCACAAGTGAAGAGAGAATAATTTTTTGTTGGTAGGGATAAACATTTAAATGGTGAAATAAGAGATTTAATGAATTTTTCTGAACATAATTTAATTATTTAAATTAAATTAATATTGGGAGCCTAACATTAATAAATATGATATAATTGAAAATTATTTCTCATATTTCTTGGGAATTCTGATCTGACGTCAGTATATGGTACATTCTCAAGAGTTCAAAATATAATTTTTCGGTTGTTAATTATAGATATTATAGACCATTATTTTTACATAATTTATCATTTATATCCATGCCAATTTTTAAATTATATTTATATTTACAATATTTTTTGTATTTTATGAATTTTTTTTATTGTAAATATATGTAACTTTCACAATTCTATTAATTTTATTAATTTATTGTATTTAATTTAAAAAGAAATAAATTAATCTATATTTTTTAAGTGCGAATGTGTAGAATGGAAAAGTAGGGAAATTTGATTTCAATAATCATATTTTTAAACAATTTGAAAAATAATTAATGAGAGGTGGCTAGGATTTTTAAGATTAAACAGTTTCTAAAAAATATGAAGAATTTCCTTCATTGGAAAAGATTTACTGCATAGTTATAAATATCATCTATTAATTCATATTATATGGTTATGATTATGATTTTAATCCTACATCCTAAATATGATTATCTCTATGGGTGATAGGTATATATGAATAAAACACATTTCAACATTATTGACTCGTGGAAAACAATTTTAGATTAATGAAGAAAATTCACAGGCCACCTAATATGAAACTAATCCTATATTAGATAAAAAAATATTAATGTAATGTTAGTTTGATATTTCAATAGGATATATAAGATTAAATAGAATCTTTAAAACAATAAATTAATATTGACACTAGTAAGTTAAAATGAAAAGGGAAAATGTTTATGAATAAACACGAACAAATTAATGTTATGTAAGGATATTCTATTAGTAAAATTTTATAGGCCAGTTGTAATTGATCAAAAAATTAATTTATAGGTTTATTTCATGTACTCCCTCAAGGAACTAGATATAAATAGACGATGTATTTATCCAAATTAATAAAGAAACATTTCAATGATCTATGTTGAAGAAGATCTAAAAGATATAAGAGGAGGGAATCGAAATTGACACCTACTTCATGATGAAGGATAGATAATGAGGATTCTAGTATAATATCAAAGAAGATACCAATATATTCTAACATCTACAATTTTAATATGGGTTACTATGCAGCGTTCTCAAGATATTCTCTTATAATGAATTAACTGTGATTTTTGGTTTATTTTCTATATTTCATTTTCATTTTCTTTTAGTTAAATATAAAATGTTTATTTTTTATATCACATATGGTCTCCTTATATTAAGGTAATGATAGGAAAACTTGAGTATTTAAACATAGCTTAAATCCATGTGTTCTATAAATTATTATATGGTTGTTATATTATATTTTCTTTTCAAAATTATAAGAATACATGGGGTTAATTGGTTATAGATGTTGATAGTTACATTTATCATGGCATGTAATTATATTATTTCCTATATTGAATCACTGTTGTTTGTCCCATTTAATGTTGATTGGTATATGGTATAACCAATATTGATTGAGAAGAAGTACATTGTTTCAAACTAGTGATATTATTGTATGATTCATACACGATTGAGCTGTTTCCCTATACTAAACCATCAAAATTGATTCATGTAGTAAAATTGAGATTTCCATGTATAAAGTGTTTTCAAAAAATTGTTTCAACAAGTATGATAAATAATATGATGGGTAATGATCATTTTAATTCAATACAAATGATATTTTTTTAATGACGGTGAACAAATAATTTGAAGAATCATGATATTTGTTTCCTTTCCATAGTTACCATGTTTACATTATGGGTGTTCATGAATTTTTTTCAATCATTTTTTCATGAATTCATCACCTCCTTACTTGTTATATTATGTTATCATTTTAAATTCTACTTATTAATTTTTTAAATTATAATAAGGAACTATTTTTTTATGGATACTTGTTGGGATATTGTCATGGTACACACAAATTCTACATTCTGGGACTGAAAATAAATAATATTTTCTTTGATCCCATGATAATTACCTATGTTAGATATTAACAAAGACCACCACAACAAATTTGATTAGGAATTACTAACCATGCAATTCGACCACCCCAAACCACTCTACTGGTTCACAGGATGGTGGTTCACTACCTGAACAATACCTCACCTACCCATATTCCAAATGGATACTAAGTATAAGAAAAGTTATGTGGGTGATATTAGGGAGACTATAAAATTTAATGATATAAATTATAATTTCATCAAAAATATATTTTAAGATAAAACATAAATATAACACTTGAAAATTTTAGAAAATGAAATAACACAGCAAAATACATATTTCATTACAAATGTAATATCCACATTTTATGCTTGTTATATATAAGTAAACTTGATCACCCATGGGCCAAGAACATATACAAATTAAATTTTTAAAAAATTACACCCGACATTAGTCAAGTTCATGGTACATCTTCTAAAAATATATTCATCTAGGTTATTCACCATAGTATACAAGTAAAATGTTGACATTGTATATGGTAAAAAACCATTTCAATATATATTTGTAAGAATGTATTCTAGATGTATATAAAGATTATGGAGGAAATGAGTGGATCAAGAGGAATTTAGGAATAATTTAGTAGATCTATAGATTGTATATATTCTACGTTGTGAAGCAATACATATTTCTATGAAATCAGTAGATGTATGGTAGAATATCATTCCCTAAAAACACATTGTTGGAACCATGAGTTCATTCCATGAAACCATCCAATTAATTTTTTTAAAAAAATTATTATAATTAATTAATTTTAAGGAGTTTTAAAATGGGATATGACCTCCTCGTTGGGTAACTATGTGACAAATCCCACTACCCCCCTTATTCTTCCAACGAAAGGGTTATTTCTCCCTATTTCACATGTTGAACCAGTACTATTCTATTATAATTAATATTTATTGATGATTATATCAGTCACAAACATAATATCCTGGATTCTTTGTTTATCAATATGTATGTCAACAACAAGGCATGTTTTCCCTATTAACTATATATTCTTTTGTTTTTATAATTTTTTGAGGGTTATCTAAAATCTATGATTGATTTTGGACAAGGTGATATATATGAGTACAATGTAGGTTTCCAATAAGCCGTCGCATGAGTCTGGAGTCATTTTATTCATGTATGTGTGGTGTGGCTATACCAAAACAACATCACATTTTTTATATTTATCAAATAAAATATAATTAGCAACAAATAATGTAATATATTCTCACAATGGGACAACAATATAACATTTTAAAGTACAATATATAATTTTTTTACCATTGGGGTGTGCCTAATATAATACCTGAGATACTACTGTATGAGGTAAACACTATATCCAATAAAATCACACTCTAAAGGGTAATTATTCAATAGTATATATAAAAATCTAATTTTTGAATAATTACTTTTTTTATTTCACCAATATAAACATAATCATTTAATTTTCTTAAAAAATTTCATATTATGAGTCTTTATTGTGATTTTTTCCAAAAATAGAATTCATATAATAGTGATATATGATAATTTTTCTAATACTATAAAATTTATTCCACTATTAGTATACAAGTATTGTATAAAAAGTTATGAAACAAGTTTCAGGAAAAAAAGATTATAATTATAATAATATACTGAAAAATAATTGTTATAGTTTACAAAAACTTTGTTGATATTTTTTAATTCAAGTAAATTTTTTCTAAAAATTTGTTTTAATAAATTATACCATAATTATATTAAAATTAATTTTTGGCAATTATAGAAATTGAATCCCACAAAATGGATTTAAAATTTAGAATAAGTTGGTCTAAATTATCTATTAAGGATCTCTTTATTTTTTAGCATAAAAATTAAGTTAACTGATGTAAAAAATAATTACCATGGTAAAAGATTGTATGGTAAAAATAATACTAATAATGTTAAAGGGACAGGAACATGATAAAAACATGTCAAAAATTGACATTATTAGGTTTTTATCAACCATATATATTCTCTAATACCTTATTTATCAATTTTTACACCACTTGTCCTATTTTACATGTTATAAATTTATATTAAGTTCTAATATTTATGAAAATGAAATTCTCACCACTTATAGAAGGTCCCTCCAACCACCACATCAATCACAATGAAATAAATAATTTTTATAATTAAAATTTTACAAACATAAATTCTATTTCACATTATTTATATCTAATAATATTTAGGTCAAAACATATATTCATAAGCCCTTCCTTTTTAGTGAATCCTCTATGTGAAACCAAATTTTATCAATATAAGTTAAATATTTTCACGAATATATTTTCCATTAAAATTACAATATAAAATTTATTTTTCCAAAATATTATATGATCAATTATGAATTAATTATTTAATAATATTTTTATATTTTATAAATATACACTAACCACCTTTAAATAATACCTAAATAAAATTGAATATGTCATTCGTATGTTGTATGAACTACTACCTCTATGCCACAATGAGATTCATTTTCCTTCATCACTTTACAAGACCAAATATAATGATGGAATTAAAGGATAAATATATTTTTTATGATATCATTAATGTTATGTTATGGAAAACTATAAAAATATTAATGGTATGACTAACAAGATATCATAATCAATTTAGTCATCTAATATAAGCATATTTAGAAGATAATAATTTATTACAATTATGTAATATTTTCAAACCCATTGCATATTTTTATAATTTATTTAAATTCTGATATATCAAAATAATAAAAATTAAATAATATCATCATTATTATAGTATAATGTTATAAAAAAACTCATAATCATTCATTAAATCTGGTTATATTGTAGTTTGGGTCAGTTTAACCACATACATAAAAAATAATATTAGTTTATATAATGAATGAATATGGGAAAATAATTACTACTATAATATGAAATAATTTTATAAATAATTATTTATTTAATTTAGATATTTTATGTCAATATTTAATTATTTAATTAATAAAAAACATTTTGACCTTCAAGAAACTCTGAAATATGTATGTTATTGACTTCATATTCAAGGACAAAGAAAAAAATCATGAAATGAATTTAAAAATTAATGATGAAATATAAATTATACCAAATAGTAAATATAATTTCATATTACTGGTGTAATGTTTAATCGGTCTTAATATGGACACCGCTATTATGAAACATTTACAAGTGATCAATACTATAAATACCTGAGGTGAATAATTGGTAACATTAACTTTGAGAATGAATATTTATGAATACTATAAATAAAAATGTATACGATTAAGGTTATGAATAAATTTATTAATATTTATATGTTTTAGATAATATAGGTTAAAGTAAATTAATGGATTTCAAGATAATAGGTAGAGTATTCGGTCTCAAATTCCTCTATTTGAGACATTTTAGGTATTAGAGACATAATTTATGTGATGTTGTGTATATATACTACCTATTTGAGATGATATATCAGGAAAATAATTTATTTATGTTATTCAATGATCAATTTTATGTCATCAATTTCAAATATTCATGATATATTTTCTACCTAAGCCATATGTATGTATTACCATCTCAAAATTCATTATTTTTGAGTCACCTTATCTTCACCATATATTACCAATTGTAAGGAAAAAAATTGAAATAAAATATATTTTATCATGTTAGTCATGAAATTCATTGTATTGAATTGTCTATATAGTTATCCCTTTGACATATTCCTTTGATTCAAGAGTTTCAAAAACCATTATAAAAATCAATATTTTCCACGGTGGATAAAAACCTATGTATTCTTATAGTAGTAATGTGTTTATTTTATTAAAAAATAAATCCATATCTAGTTATTATAATGTAGATACATTTGTGTCATAAATTCACCTAGATGTAATAACATTAAAAAGAGATTCATTAGTATTTAATCAATCGTCACCCATATGTACGATGAGTGGGCATTAGTTTTAAAACCTTGATAGACACTTCAATAAGTTATGATTTAGAATATTTATATACTCTTACTAAACCATGATGATGATTTTTTACTACCATTACCTTGGTCTCCAACCAATTATAACTTTTAAAATTAATTTCTATCATCCATGTATAACCTTATATATTTGAAGTACCCCAACAACTATATTTATATTATATGTTTACTTTTTATATATGATGAATATTTTATATCTTATATGTTGATTACGAAAGGTTCTCAATGACATCAACATTATTCCCTTTTATTAAGAAATATTTATTTTTTATATTTCTCATTATATAGAAAACTATATTCTTATTTAACTAAGAGAGTCCTTAAGAAACGGTATGAAATTTATTGATTGATATTATGGTGGATTAATTTTACATAATGAACTGATTGGTGGGGCCCCATAACTATAAATTCTATTTATGTAATGATAATAATCATGAGATAAAACTTGTTGATTTTTGGTGTGTTCCTCAACCGATCACTCAATATTCCATTGGAACAAGGCCTTCGAAGCTTTATTTGATGTCTGAAATTACACATTCGCTCAGAATGAGATCACAAACTATTGATATCCATGTTGTCATGTATTTTCATTGATATATAATGACTATAGATTCATTTTATTATTGTTTCATTATGTTCATTTATTCCATCCATATTATTTATTCTAGGTTTATTTTTTAAAAAAATCCATTATATGCTACTCCTTACTAAAAATCATATTTTACTCTCATATGTCATCCATTCCATTAGAAACCTATAAGTTAACTAATTACATATTTTAGGGATAAAACATAACTATCAATTTTGTTCTCTAAATATGTTGATTTATGTTATTATTTTTTTATATGTAATATATTTATATATCTACTCTTTCAAGACTACTAATCTATTATATCCTTTAGGAACTACTATATTATGTTCTAAGAATATTATATATAATTTGCGTCTAGTTTTCTAGATTTTGAGATGTCACAAATGGCATCATAAGACATTTATCAAGAGCTATTGGGAATTGATTTTGAGGAGCCATATTGATGTCTCATATACGTCGAAACCTATCTAGATTTTAAGTGAAAAATGTAGAAAATATAATAAGAATTGTATTTTTCAATTCAATATATTTTTTTGATTATCTATAACAAATTTTATAAATATGAAATCAAATATGAGGAGTGTTAATAATATCTAAATCTATAGTTAATTCCTGTATATTCACCTATAAAAAGGTCATGAAGTTATTGTTGAGGCTAATATGTTTATAACCATAATAGGGATATTGACCTAGGTTATGAAAAATAATCTCACCCAGATAAAGAGACATGCTAATCAATAATATGGTGTAACATGTTTGGATATTTTCAAATGATAATAATATATAGCATTTTGTAGAGAAACTAATCCACTAGTAGATGAAAAATGGATCTTTTCCAAAGAGGAAATATTTCTCACTTTAGAATGTAATGATAAAGGAAAATACATGATTGTGATATATTATATAAAAGGGAAATGATAACCAATGGTGTTCAATATTTCAAAAAACTAAAGATGAATATATGATATATAACAAGGAATGGGGAACTTTTAAGGGGTTATTAAATGAAAAATACTTTACTCATATGGATAATATATAAAATAAAAGTCATTTTCTCAACCAATGGAAAGATGAGAATAATTTTTTTTTGAGTATGATTATAACTATAAAATGTTCGGTAAACATGTTCCTAACTATATTTGTAGATCATAATCAAGGATTGATCCTTTATCTGATAGGATAAATTTTATCTTTTTAAGGTAATTGATCTTCCATTACTATTTATCATATGATAATATTGTATGAAGAACTATTAATATAAAGAATGATTTTTCTAGGACTTCTGTTTTAAAGGGTAATGAGGAGAGGAAGCTTTTGTCTGAGCATGATGTGATGCAAAATGAATAAAATATGAAATATGGAAGAATGATATTTCCCACTAAGAAAAATTAAGAGAAGAAACTCTATGGTGATTGTATGAAGGGAACATGAGTTTTTTAGAAGATAAATGGAAAATACCATCAAGATCATTTATGAAAGGGATATCAATAGAATATGGAATATAGTTTTCATATGAGGTATTATGTGTGATAGAATAGTTTCCAATTGGATGGAATCAAAATAAGGTAGTCATTATGGTATAAGAGTGACAAACTAGTGGCGAAGTTTTTGTGGGTTACCATATTTCTATATTAATTTGATACTTTGTTAATATATATATATTCCACATTGGGTTATCCTTCCTTAGATAGGATAAGTGATAATTTATTTTTGGTTGGTGTGATATGGTTTTTTAGTATTCTTAATGATACTTTAGTATACTTCGTCCTCATTTTCTTGATGGATCTTAAGAAAACCACTAATCATTATAATCATATGATCACCAATATATATAAATAAATATTTCAAATTTCTTGGAGTGACTTTTTTATCTATATTGATTATACTATTGTGAGTCTTGGAAATTTTGATAGATTCATTTTCATAAAAATTTTATTTTGGCAATACATATAAGATATTTTTTTGTATGAAATTGCATAAATTTTTGGATATTGTATTTATGATTATATATTTTATTGATTGAGTGTTTTTTTGTTTTTTTATATTATGAGGTTAATGCCCTAAATTTTTATTTTTTAAAACATTTTTTCTGGTCACCAACTCTTATCTTATTGAATATTATATTTCAGTTTACACATATCATCATTACGACCCCAGGTGGGGTTCCATGTTGGGGTGGGGTATGATTGAATAGTATCATAGATATAGATAATTGATCAAATGGGTTTTTTAGATTTCCCCATGTGAGGTCTACATTTTTTTGGTTGGATAATATTTTATGTTACACCTAATCCAGAATGCATCAAAGGAGATTGACATTAACACATGTGATTAAGGTTCCCTTCGGTCCAAATTAATGACCAAAGTTATATTAAACACCCTAGGGGAGGTAATATATATTCTATGGGACATACCTATTAGAGGTATATAAATAATTATTTTATAATAGTGTTGTTTAATTTGTGTGACATTGAGGGATTTTTAATTGAATATAACTAAATTTTCCTTAATAAATTAATAGGTACCAAGATTAAATGATTTCTTTAATTCTTGAAATATTGATGTTCATCATTTTTTTTATATAGGATATATTGTGGAGATATAAAAGTATATCCCTATTGAACATATGTGAGTATAATTGACTATAGATAAGATTTTTTTATAATGAAATTATGCTATTTATTTTTTAGATATTGTCGAAATAAGTAGGGAGTGTCTCTGATTATGATATAGAGAACTTTTTATAGTAGTTTAATATCATTTGATTAATTTATGAAATATAATTGGCTCCCATTTCTTGTTAGTCAGATGACTTGAGATAATGACCATTGTTAGATCATGTTCCCCTAAGATATCTAGTAGGTGGATGCTTCATGGGATGATCTCTATAAGGAATTTATTATAATTTTCCTCCCATAAATGATAAATTTCAAGAATATGTATTTTTTTTCTCTCTCTAAAAGGGTAGAAATTTTGTTTGGGATATCTTGATTCCATTTAAGTACCATATCTGGTTTACCCATAATATATTTCCCAATGTATAGGATATAGTGTGATCTTTTGGGGATTTTTTGTTTCTAGATATTTATAATGTGGTTACACCATTTATGTTTATTTCAAACCCAGAGGTGAAAAAGAATGTAGAAGTGATTGAGATGATGATTTCTTGAATGGGGTTGTCCTATGACGGTAAGTCATCAAAAATATCTAAGAAGTAGTGATATTAATATAGGGTATTATAAGTCATGAATTTTGAGGATTCAAAAGACAAGTGGTAGGTATCATAATACTTCCTTATGCTTTCCAAGAGGAGGTAGGTGCCACATGTCTACTGAGATCCCTATGCATTTATTCAAAACTTCTGGGATTCAAGATCACTGATGTTTTTAGTGTATGTGTAGTGTAGGTAGTAATTTCCCATTTTATCCTTAGTAATTTTTTTCTTCTATTGCTTATCATATGATCTATGAACATGCATTTCCTTGGTGAAGTTATAAATGAGAAGGTTTAAAATAACTTCATGATGTATCTCAGCCTTATAAACATATGGATAAACTCTTTTATAATGGTATTCATTAGTTTTTATAATTAGTTAAAGGATCTATGTGGGGTTAGTTTCACACTAAATATATTCCTATTCTAAGATGTAGCAATATATTTTTACGTAATATTTATTTATATTCCTTCTAGGATTTTTCAATTTTTTATTTTAGTGCCCCAAATACATTCATTTTACCCTCTATGGTATTTTCATTTAAAAATGAATTAAAATGGCTACAAGTTCCTATGGTTTCAACCATGCTAGTTAAGATCAAACTAGATTTTATAATGTTTTCATGAGTTGTGAGACAATGATTTAGGATTTTTTTGACAATTTATTTCATCTTAATATAGATATAACTATTCAAAATACATATGATGACATTCTTGTAACTCAATAGTTTTATACTATGTATTATACCTTCAATTTCTTCTAGAGGAGAGTTTAAATATATAATTCAAAATTATAGAATACAATATTCATTGTAGATAGGGACCATCAAATGGGTTGTAGTTTTTTAAACATCTTTTGCATCAACCAGAATAATTTTTTTTGGGTTTAATAGAGACTCACATAATGGTGTTCCCTATAAATAACATAGATTACCTAATTTTTTTATTCTAATGTTATTCTAATTCTACCCATTTACATAGTATCAGGATTAGGATAGAGTTATGTCTTGGTACCTCCTCAAATATAACATATCTGAATTTTATGGAACCTTGTGAGTTATGGGTGTTGAGGATTTATATCACTTATTTGATGTGAAATTATATCATCCTAACTGGTATGTTGAAGTAGGGTACTCTAGTGTAATTATATAAGAGGTTTAAAGGTGTATTGAGATTGTGTATAGACTATAATAAAATGAAAATGGTGAATGTGAATAAATTTTATCCAATCTCATGGATATATAATTTATTTGACAATATGAAGGGAGTTAATTATTTTTTAGGATTGATCTGTGGTTTTGGAATATCACATGTGGGTAAAGGGGGATGATATCAAAAATATTAATTTCTAGTGTCTTTATTTCATCCATGAGTTTGTAGCTTTATCATTAATTATCAGGATTTCCCCAGTTATTTCGTCCCATGAACTCAATATTTTGTAAGTTCCTAGAAAATTAATGTTTTTTTCATTTATAAAATCCTAATATACATGAAGTCATAGGAGGGTCATTATGAGTGTTTTAGAGATTTATTATAAGACCTTCAAACCATGAACTACATGTAATTTTATCCAAGTTATTTTTCTGGATGTGTGAGGTATGTTTTTAAAAATGTGGTGCCATTGAATAGAGTAGTAGTCAACCCTTTGATGATCAATTTAGTTTTTTCTTATGTTGAAACCAATAAAGTTATAGAGTTTTATATTTATCATTGTCTCATTGGATATTTTAAATTGTTAAAATTATATTTGTCTCTAATTTAGACCCCCTTTGGTAAACTGGAATATGATGGATAAGGCTTTCATATTGAAAAATAAGTGTAATACAAGATTTACCTACTCAAAGGGGAGGTCGATTAGTCGTACACATCTTCATATTTAGAGGATGTATTTTCCTCGTTTTCATTTATTCTAACTATCTTAGTTTAGTTTTCATATCGACATAATAAATACAAGTGATCATATATAGGTTGAGGTAGTTACATCCTTATGATTATAAAAATTCATCCCATGATCATGAGTTATTAGATGTGGTATTTTCTCTAAATTTTTTGTGAGACTGCATAAATTATAAATAAGTTATAGTATTTATTATTTAATTATGTTGAGGTATATTTTTCATAGAAGAATTTGAATAAGAATTAGTGGAACTAGATGTTTTTGTTTCTAGACATTGGATTTTAGAATTTTTATACTCTTAGGATGGGTAATGTTGATGTTGATATAATGATAAGGAAGTCCCAAGGATATTTTTTACACATGTGTAGTGATTCTTGGTGTCTGACTAAGAATCTGGTAGTGACACATATTTTAGTAGTAGAAGTCTCGTTGTATAGGTTTCTTATAAAAGATAAAAATTTAATCATCCATACTATATCAATTTTAATGTCATATTTTAGTGGATCATAGGTTTAGGTGATTAAGGATCATTTCTTTTATAGTGATTCACTTGCAGGGTGGATAGAGGATAAACAAAATATGGAGCTATTCTGAGGGTGTTTTTCTAGTCCATTGTTAATGATATATACTGTTCTTTTTGAGAATAATATCACTCCATTAAAAGTGAATTCTATCATATCAAATAGGTATCATTCCTTGAGGGTTTATTTATGCTGGCCACAAATAAATCACTTTATATGGGAGTTCATGTTTCCCTATTTGGACTATCTATAGTTGAGAGTAGAAAACCATGTTTCATGAATTTTTTTTACAGCCATTATATGTCCACCAACTTAAGTGAATAGACATTTTTACATATTTTCACAGTCATCTATTTTAATATCAAAGAAAATTTGATTTTATTTTCATGATTTATATTTCCTAAAGAATTGAATTCATTTATAGGATTTTAGGGATTAGTGAAACATGGATATTTTATTATTATTTTATATAGATGAGATATTGATTCTTCATGGGGTTTTAAGTATCATTAATTTTGATTTGGAACCTCATTTTACATCAGTAGTGTGGAAATGTATTTGGAGATATCTTGGGGCTATCTATACCTTAACACTTTAATTCATCATTATAAGGATTAACAGATGGTGTAGCCTATTTATACACTAGAGAGTATTATACGTGCATATTCATTAGGTTTATTTGATCTTGGGCAAGGAAATATACATTGGTTGAGTTTCCATTTAAAAATATCCAGCACATGTCAACAACCATGGTTTTTTGGATATATTTTGAGTAGCTTGTGGTTAGTGATTTAGTAGTCCACTGAAAACATTTTTTTCAGATCATTATTGGGAAGATGTGAATTCTTAGAGAGTGGAAAATGGCTCTGTAGGGATATCATAATACATATTTCATTCAAAGGATTATACGTTTAGAGGTTACAGTTAGTGATCATGTGTTTCTAGGGGTTTCCCCCAATCACTTATATTAGTGGTTTAACTAATTGAGTAATATTTATTTCATTTTTATCATTCTTTTTGCTGTGTTTGAAAAACTTAGTGAGGTTTAATACTATTCTATACTTCCAATATATATATTCAAGATCCATGATGATTTCTATGTTACATTGATTCATTAATTGATTCATGTTGAATCCCATTTAATTTATTTTTTTAATGTTGGATATAGGGTTTTACATGACATTATTAGAGTGTCAAATTGAGATTTTGAAAAATTGAGAGAAGGTGTTTCATGGTAATAATATTCCCTTTCTTTTTATCATGTGGTTTATTGTTGTTTAATGGAATAAATGTGGGAATTTGATTCTAATATATTCAATAATTATCCATATTTGTCTAAAATATTATTTCTTATACTCAATGAGATGCTTTTTAGTACTATTTGTATTTATATTTTACTTTTTATACTAATTATATCCAATTTATGGGATTTTATCTATTTGAGTAATGTCTCCAAGATCAGATTTGGGTTTTGTAGTTTTTTTTCTTATCTAGAATGATTTGACTCTTGTGTTTGAGATTCATTTGAGAATTATCTAACAAAGTGTCCTAAGTCCTCTTAGCCTATTAAATTTTTTATTTTGGTTGTTGGAGGCATGATGATAAGGATACGAGAATGTTGGTGTCATTGAAGCCGATATTTGAAATGAATTTGGTTATTTTTTACATGTATATATGTGTAGAAATTTAAAGTTTTGGTTATAATAGAGGAAAGTATGGTAGTTTATTATGTCATACCTTGAATGGTGGAGTAACAAAATTGTACTTGTATTTCAACATGGGATGTAATCTATGAGTTTTTAGATCCATGATGATTACAGGGTAATATTAATCCATTGGGTGAGATGTTATTTTGATGATGTGACATCTTTTATGTTAATATTACATAAGACAACAGGGTTGATAGATAAGTATTTTGGGTTTCTATGTTACCCTTGTGTATAATACTACCACAGAATAATTATATTTGGTTCCAAAATGATGTCTGTGGTGGAGTGTTTATTTTTTCCAAAAAATGACACACTAGTGTGGAAAAAAATATCATTGTATGAATCCTTGGATGACTGATTATGTGATTATTCCATTAAGGTTACTTTATTTCATGGATACTTTGTTTCACCATGGTTTTTTTGGGGGTTTCGTTGTTTTTTGTGGATAAAGATTCATGAAATCAAAACCATGGACATAATGTGTCTTTCAATGGATGAGTTTATTTAAGGAAGATCTAGCCAAGATATTTGACCAGGAGAGGGAAAATGGATCAAAACATGAATATTAGTATGTAATCAACCCTACTGCATCTTAGTGTGACTATGACCGGTCATTTTAGGATTTCATAAGTTTCAAATTTCAATAAAAATCTATGCTAATAATAAATTCTTATATATTTAATCCTTTTATAATAATATATATGTGACTAAAGGTGTCTCCATGGATACCAATGAGTGTATTTTGATTGGATTTTAGCCACTTATTCATGAGACTAGTCACTTTGATAACGTAGTTGTGTTTTTCTTCTTTTAATTTGTGGTATCCCCTATTTTATTCTATGATAGTCTATGTATGAATCCCAAATTTAGTTTTCACAGAATTGTTTCATGATTGGAATGGATATTACAATGTTATATTTTGTAATATTTTTACATTCATGATAATTTCTTGTGATCATTTTCTTCAATTTATTTATGGGGATTAGTTTTCAAAGCCTTATTTGAGGTAATGGATTTGATACATTTTTCTTAATCATCTTAAATTTTTTGGTTATGATACTATTATTTTTTATTTATTAGATTTTATGAATTTACCTACAAACAAATATAAACAAACTAATGAAATTAAATTTAATGTAAAGTTGGATTACATGATATTGGAGTTAATTCTAGTTAATTGTATATTTTGAAGATTATTGATTGATGTTGCTATTGTTTAAACCATGTTTTCTATTTTTAGAGTGAATTTATAACCTTTAATAAAAGTTGATTCTTCGGAAGATAAAAAACAATTAGCCATATGAAATTTAGAATAGAGTTGATGATAAACATGTAGGGGATGTTGAACTAATATTAAGTTGTGTTTATAGAGGTGTATTATTGAAGAATATTTTTTTTAAAAGTGGTGGGGATTATTGATGGTATGATTTTTTTAAATTTATGTGCTTAGAAATAACTTTATGATGTGTTGTGTTTTAGGAATTGAGGTGTTAATTTAGAGAGGATATAGTGGTTGAAATAGTAGTTGTGGTGTTCAATTTTAGTGGTTTATATATTTATTTGATTGAGGAAAAAATAGGTCATTAGTGTTGTGATTTTTATATTGGGATAGCGTTGTGTTGTTTGGAATTGGTTCACATGGTATTTATTTTGGTGATTGATGGGTTATTATTGGGTTTTCTTATAGATACCCAATAACATTGAATTTTGTTGGAAATGATAAAAATTATAAATAATTGTGGGATAAAATTCAATGAGAATTTTTTAATTGGTGGAATATTAATGTTTGAAACAAACAGGTTATAATAGGGAAAACCCTGGGTGGCGAAAAATGGATGGTTTGAAAATAAATACTAATAAATCAATAAATAAATGAATATAATTTAGATGATAAAATTTCAAATATGGTAACGGATAATATTATGTATAAAATAGTAATATTGGATGTTATTAAGGATTTTTTTAATAATGTGGTGATGTTTTGTGTCGTATAGATGGTAGTGATTACTAGTCAATAGTGGTGATGATGGTTATGGGCCATAATTGTTTTATCTTGAAATAAACACTAAATATGGGATTGGAAGTGGAGAATATATATATACACACATCATAATTTTTTCCATTTCTGATTCACCTCACTCGATAGAGATAATTATACTAACACTCAAATTTTTTAGGTTTCAGGTGTTTCCACAACATCTTAGTTGTCAGGTGAATAGATAGATGACTATTCATTCTACCTTGAACAAGACTGTAGGTGTAGTATATGTAATGATGGGTAATGGTAGGTAAATTAATATAGACTATAATGAAGTATGGTTTTACTATATAATACATGATCTGACATTATTATTTGGTTGTGATTGTTATATTTGTTTGGGAAATGATTTTTTAGAGAGTGATTGTTGTTAATTTCCTTTATATTCACATTATCGTACCATGAGAGGGAAATATTTTGTGGTGTGGTATGATATGGATTCCCTATTATATCTATTTAGTGATTTTTGGTGGTGGGTTTTTTATTATAATAATTATATAACTATGATGTGTGGTATATTGTTTTGATATTGGCTATAGTGTGTGACAGATAGCTTAAGAAGGGAAGAAATAAACATATGTTTTGTATTTTTGTGAGAAAGTGAAAACCAGTGGAAAAGTGATTATAGGTTACCTTTCAAAAATATTCTTTTGAAAACATTTAACTATACGTACATACAATACATCATGAGTGGGCCTTATTGTGGATGATTGAATGGTCACATGATATAGATATCAGTTGCTTTTGATTCTTATTCACTAAGGCATTGTTATGAATAGTATATATTTTCAAAAATGATAACAAGAAGGATAATACTATGTATAAATATATTCTCAACCATATATATAAGTAAATTTTTTAGTTTTTTCCTATGGATTAAGTGAAAAAGTAAGAAATTTCAAGCTTCTGGCTTGGATTCGGTGATCTATTTACTACTATAGTAATTTTAATATGTTATTTTATTTTATAGATTTGTTTTTATGGAATCAAATGAATTATGGAATTTATTTCGTTCGTCTTAAATATGATTCTAATTGGGTGATCTATGTATATGATAATAAGATAACTATGATAATTCCTATAATAAATAATTTTTACTTCATTATTGTGAGTCCCTAACACATGTACTATTATGGGTGGGATTTTAGGGGCCACACTGATTATTTTTAACATTGTATGATGGGTTTATAGGTGTGGACGAATGAAATAGATAACATGTAATTTGAGAAGAATACTCAATTTATACAAAATATATTATATATATCATTCAATAAAAAGTTTTTTATTTATTATTTAATATAATTTAAAAAAATTTAAGGAATATTATTTATTTGTTTCTATAAAAATGAATAATTTAATCAAATACATTCTTTAATAGTGATTAGTTTAATTTTATGGGTAATTTAACTCAATATATATTGACCAAATAATTTAATTTTAAAATATTAGTAAAATTGTTATAATTTATTTAAAATAAATTTTTTACTAGCCATTAATTAAATTATATTACTCCTTTAGTAGAAATGGGAGCCAAATAATGTGGAACAGACTCCATTAGATTTTTATCCATTAGGGGTTCGACCCCAACAACTCACTTTTGTTCATAAATTTTATTTTGAAGAGTAGGCCATTATTCCTATGTATTATAGGGTATTTCTGGTCGAATTTCCATGATACTGAGATGATATGACTAGTATATGGGTGGAACTGGGATTTGGATGATGATTATTGGGGTTTCATGGTATTTGATGTGAACCAAAATCAGGCCCATTGTTGTGTTGGTAATCACTAGATAATTGAAGGGATGATATTTTACACAATGTGGGGAGGTGATGACCAATGGTTCCCTATTTGATGTGAAAATTGGTTGGATTGTGGAACCCGTCTCTATAGAAGATCATGAGACTAAATTTATAGCAGCAAGTTTTTTAGGGTCAACATAATAGGCTAGGTTGACATCCTGATAGGTTGTGGGATGGAGATGGAGGCCATTAGGTCATGGTTCATTCATAGGGTAATTTTTTGGCCCTTTAAGGCGTTTTGGGTCTAAATATTACCATTTGTTTGTATATAATTTTGATGGACCTTTAGAACAGTAACATTATAAGAAATTATTATGATGGATGATGAACAATCATTGAGGGGAGAGATAAGGATGTATCCATTGTGTATCTAGGGTGCTTGTGTTTTTGATTTTCTTATAATACATCCTACTTATAATAAATTAATAACTTTTTAAATAAATAGTATTAAAACATTAATTTCTCTTTTATACATAAATTTTAATCATTCATCATTAGTAATGTATGTATTAAAAAAATCTTTAAAATTTATTAGTATTTTTATTTCATCCAGATATATTTTATTATCTAAAATTTATAACATGATATTTAAAAATAGTCATATATATATATGTTTAAACATCTATATTCTTATTATAAATATATAATATACCAATTATATACATGCATGCTCAATGACTGTATATCCAATGACCAGATAATAGAAGACTGTAATAACCAAATTACATTCCTATAAGTATCATTAATTATTTTTTTAATAATTATTTTTATTCCCTAATTTTTTTTATAAATTTGTTTATCATATTTATAATGATTTACAATATTTACATAGTTTTCATTAGTATGTTAATCTTAATAGAAAATGGTAATGATTAATATTTCAGCATTATAGTTCTTTATTTAGTTATTGTTTTATTCTTTTAATAATTTTTTAAATTATTTTTCTTCAATCAATTAAATAATGTTAATTTCATTATAATATTTTATATTTTTGGAATAATTTGTAATTTATATTTGTTTCTTTTTGGGTGTAAGATAAGAGATCAGACACATGAATTTATTTACATGGTATTAAACACTAAACAATTATGGTGTTACATTATCCACCACCTTACAAAACCTATTCCTAATAATTTCATTACATAGGGGAAAAATGGGCTGATATGTTTACATTAAAAATCTGAGTTCCAATATCACTTCATAAAACACATGTTTTCTCCATTGAATCAAGGCCAAATGAGTTGTATTTTTTCATAGTATTTTTTATATTTGATTGAAGATATCAACTATATGTTCCTCATAATAAATATCATGTTCTAGTTATACAACATTGATGATTTTCACATGTGTTAGGCTTGGTATGTACATCCTAAAAAATGATAGATGGGACTCATCTTGGACATAGGTAGGTTATCAGATGTTCATATCAATACACTATAATCTCTAAGTGACAAATAATTTTGAAAATATAAATGCATATTTTAATTAGATTTTCCTTCTTCCCAAATGTCATATCCATCCCCTATAGTGACTTTGGATAGAATATTTTTTCCCAATATTTATACTCAATGATTACCTGTATAGATATTTTTTCAATGTTATGATTATTTAATATTTCATTGAAAGGTTTTTACAGTCCTTTTTATTTCCTTATCTAGATATACCCCATAAATTGTTTCTTAAATATAAACCTATTTTTACTTATTCTTACTTATCATCCCATACATTGAATTATATGTATTTATTTGTAATTATGAATGGAAACTATTTTTTATGTGAATTACTATAAAGGATAATGTTGGTCACATCCTCCTAATAAATAAATATATCAACATAATATAATATATTCCAATTCCTGAATTATTTTATCAAATATAAAAAAAATTGAGGATAAAAATTTAATGATATCGTTCAATAATGTATCACATAATTTTTTGAGGCTTCTATGAAACATTGATGCATTCCTTTGATTTTAATAAGATAAAATTAAAAGTGGTATTGCGTGTCATATTAACACATAATTTATGTCTATAATACAATGTTTAACGAATGTGAAATCCTATCAAATGGAAATGAAGTGAAATAATTTTTTATTCCAATCAACCAAAACATAAATGGGTTTTTCAATTAGAGGTATTAGGGAGTCCTTTTTTGAAATACTTTGTGATATTATCCCATTTCCATATAAGGATGCATACTTTTTTTAACATCACATTATATTTTCAATAATTAACATGAATTTTCATCATACGAATTATTGAGTTGTATGCTCTAAAATACTATTCCTCATTTTATATAAAAAAGATGTGATCCATGAGATCTATATAAAATTTTAACATCACATGTGAAAAGATAATTTGATCATTATACAATATCTAAAATCTAAATCATTATTTCATTCATCATTGTGACACTAATAATATTCCAAATCTTATAATTAATTTTTTGTGGAGGATCAACATAAAACTTTTTCCCAACTTCTTCTATATTAGAATATAATCATTCTGTTCCACATATATTATCTCATGGATTGATGGTTGTGCAGTGTTTTAGGGAAGGTTGGATTATATTACTTAAATTATAATTTCTATATCAATTATTTAGGTATTCAATATGGGATTATTTTTTTCAAATTATAATCATTTATAATAAAGCGTGATCCTACTTGGTTAGAGCATCAATCACCAATTTTTTGTTATGATTAAGGAAATTCATTAAAAATTCATAAACATCTATGAACTCTAACAATCTAATATTTCTTAGGTTGATCTCATTCAATGTGAGTATATTTTTTAACAAAATATGAAAAGTTTATATAACATAGTTTTCCCTATATGTATCATTCCTCAAACTCATCAATAGAAAAACATCCAATACTAAATCCAGATCATGCACAGGGAAAATTTTCTCACATTTCACTTACTGAAATACCAAATAATCAATCACATTTTAAAATTAAATACGGAAACCTACCATGCACTTCATTAATGAATCACTATATATCACAAACCCTTCTTTAATGAGGAGTTTTACTTTTATTGGTAAAGTGAGAAATGTCATCTTAAGATCACTAAAAATATTTTCATACTTTTAATATACTTAAATTATACACCCTTTAGAGTAATCTTGATTAATAAATTTAAAAATATTGATAAATGTATAAAACCATTTTCATTTTATACATCTAATCCATGAAAACTGTAGATATATATAATATAAATTGGTATAGGTTGTTCTTTAATCACCTCTACAATTGAAGGACCCACATATATACACTCTCTATTATTAAATGACCCAAGAAGGATAATCATTAAATAAAAACTCAAAATTACAATATTTAGAATATAATTTATCCTTTCTAAAGGAATTTTGAACAATTAATAATTTCTCTTCATTTTTTCTCATTCTATTGGAATGTATAATAATATCATCAATAATGACTACTAATAATTTATCATTGAAATCACTAAAGAATATTTTAGTCAAATCAATGTAAATAACATGGATTTTGTTGTATAAAAGTAATAAATATGAATTAATAGTATATATATCTTTTTTTTGGAATTTTTTTTATATCTTTCTGGTTCACCCTTAAAAGACTGTATTTAGATTGAATATCCACATTTGGTTTGTATTAATCCTATTATGATTATCATGAAAATTAATAGTTTACTATAGAGAATTATTTTTATTGATCATTAAATTTTTTATATCACAATAATAAAAATAAATTGGAATCAACCCATACATATTATTAACAAATTGGTTAGGTTTACCCCATTATTATGCACCTGGTTATATAAAACCCATTTCAATATCATACCGATATTTATTATATAATTCAACAAATTCAATATAGAATATTCTATAATGACTCATTAATAATGAAAATGATCTAGGAATTAGATTAATTGGAAACTCATCATTAGGTTGTATAGATAATATCATGTATAAATATATATAATTCTTACAATATTTTTGGGATATTGTAAACATTGAGTTTTTTCCAAAAAAAAATGATTGTAATATATCTCATTTGTTTGAATTATGTCCAATATTAATAAATTAGTTTCTAAAATGAGTTATTAATCACTATCACATTAATATTTTATCATGTGATGATTTGGGTTCTGAAATAATATCTTCTTATAGTATTATTTAGTGAAGGAACAATATAGAGAGATATAATAAATGGCTAATGTCACATAAAATTAGAAAAATTGAAGAATAACTAAATATTCCTGATCTATGATCACTGATATCATTATATGAGAAGAATTATATATTTTGGATGAAATCATTTCTCCACCATGTGTTTTCATCGATAACTAAATATACATTCTTAATATTCGTGAATATATAATATTTCAAATAATGTAAGATATGGATGAATATGAAAAACAAAAATCAAATAATATGTTCATAGTTCTAGAGTGGTTCATAAATATTTATTTTACCCCATCATTATTAGGATTCAATTCAGTAATAGTGACTATATTGACTCTTTAATTACTACTTGATTTCATAGGATGCTGAGATCATTGTATTGAATTATATTATAGATTGGTTTAATGATTTTCATAATTATAAAACTGTATATATATTTAAAAAAATATAAGGATAAGTGTTATATCATGGAAAATCATATTATACTAAATTATGGTAACCAACCACATCATTTTTATTTCCTAATTTTGTTCTGGATAGTATCCTCTTAAACATATAGAAAATATTCTTGATCCTTAATATAAATGATCAAATATAGTTTAAGGATTATTAATAAATCCAATGGAATTTCATAGATATCAATAATATTAAATTTTATAAACCAATATATTCTAACTCATTTAAATTTATCCTCAAGGTATTTCACTCTTTTATTAAGTGAATATTTTAGGGAAAATATTTATTGAAAATAAATTTCTAAAATTAATATTTTTCTATAGATTCATTTTTTTACATTGTTTTCCTGATGAATGTACAACATCGATATGAAAAACATCAGAAATGATAATCGATAAACTAAATTTTTATAATCTATGTATTGAATAATATAAATAAACTTTTTAATGGTTTAATCAATTGATCAATAAATAGTGTACTGGAAGATTCACTAAAGGAAATTAGTCACTATCACCTTAATGACACTAAAATTTATCTTCCTTCTTCGGTGTATTCAAAATATTTCCCTGGGTAAGGTGATTACTCATATCCTATGATAAAATTTCTATTTATATTTTGACACCATATACCACCAGATTTGGTTTATTATTAGTACAATCAACATATAATCAATCACACATGTAGTCGATTATGTTCCTTATGGATATATCCATATTCTAAAAATAGATAGATTATTGTGAGTACAAGAAAATAATATCAATAGGATAACATTATAAAGAATCAAATTAATATAAAAAATGAAAAATAATATTAATTACTATATAGTTAATTTTTTAATGAATTATAGTATTAGTTCACCACGTGTTTCTTTTTGTTTTGTTCACCTAAACTTTTAAACCTATTATTATAAAAAATTTAAACCCCACTTTGATATAAAATAAAGAAATACTAATATAACTTACATAAAAGAGAAATTATTTATTAAAATATTAAATTATATCTTATTTAGAAAATAAAATGCTTGAACTTAATTGTTTTCAGTCTCTGGATATTATCTACAAAACCATATTAATCACAATATTTCCTCTGTATCTCCCATAAATTAACCACCTAGGATTTCATCTATGGTGTTATCTATAATATTAGTTCATAAGGAATTATAAAACATTAGAATATGGTTTTATCTAATTATTAGTAAGGGTAAATTTATATAAATGGGTTAGAGTGAATATATCACTATTTCGTAATCTTGCTAAAAATTTAACAAGGGTAAAATAGCTGAATAATAGAATAAGATAATGGAATTTTAATAAGTTATTATATAGAATAATAAAATTAACCTAGAATATATCATAAGAATTTAGTTTCATAAAATGATCATCAAAATAGAATTATTTTTAACATTTAATAGAAATGTGATATCATTATCAATGATCATAAATAATGGACATATAATATATGATTCTGAAAGAAGCATGAACAAAAAACATAAAATATGTAAACGCTAACCACTATTACCATCATAGTATATTTTATTGCTACTCACCAATAATTTAAAACAAATTTTTTTATCCATAATCTCTTCATAGATCATATATAATAGTGGATTAGGAATCCCAACATGTAATCCTTAAAATAGTGTATTCAACATCACCAATGTGTCCCAAAGTAACCTCATTATATATAAATGATTTCATAATTAATTGGAGGGATACATGATTATAATTCCACCCATAGGATAATTATAAATAAAAAAATCACATGATTTTAATCATACATTAATGCTTGACTAACCCATTGAATGAAATTTTCCTTTGTAAAATTTTTATGAGATTTTGCAGAATAAGAAATATAAAATATTTTCGAATGGTATCCCAAATTAAATCACAAGAAACAAACATTGTACAAGATAATTTTGTTGATTAGGAAATAAATACTAATTCCATAACATAGATATTATTTAGGAACTTTTATATAAATAGAAGAAAAATATTAAAATTAATTTTCTAATTTTTTTGGTACCATCTTCATAAACATAATTTAATAGGTAAATTTCAAAATTATTTTCCAATAGGTGAAAATAAATGTTTTATTTCTATAAAGTTACAATAGTGGATCCTTAAAAATAAATAATGTTAAAGTAAATGAAATATGATTTGAAATATATATAATGAAATGGAATAGAAAATAAATACTTTAATATTTTTTAACCTTTTAATTTATCCCACATTAACAATAAATGAATAAAATTTTATTTTCATACAAAAGTAATGGTAAATAAAATAATTATAAATTTCAATACATACATTATTTCCAAAATATTTTATATTTGGTTTTTTGGTAGTAAATAAAATTTATTTTTAATAAAAATAACCATAATAGACAGTGTAATTATTTCTTTATAAATATATATATTCCTAATATAAGAATCAATAAAATAGTGTGTTTTTAACGAAATTTAATCTCCTTATAATGAAATGAAATATAAAACATGATATAAAGAAGTTGTATAATATATTAATCTAATGAGAACATAATAAAAGATGAATGCAAGACACTATGAAAAAAGTGAATGAGATAAAAAATACATTTCTAATTAGGTAATCTAGAAAATATATCTAAGGAAATAGTTTTTAGGAAATGGGTATGTAAATACAATGAATAAAAATTGGACTGTAAAATAAGATATAAATGTTCATTTATATGAAATATATAAAGGAAAGAATGTTCATGATAAGAAACATATTAAAATGAAGGTAAATTTACAGAAATAACCTTATAATGGATTCTCTCTTTGTTGTACACACTATAAATCCATATATAATCAATTTTTTTGTTTTATTAATATACATAATAGCCTTTTTTATTTTTATTTAACTTCATGGAATCCAATTATAATTTAATTTTATGTATTTATTATTTATTAATTGTTAAAATTCTTTACTTGGTATTAATTTGTTTGTTAGTTCCATGTTATCATTTGTATAAAGGTTTTGGTCATTTATCAATGTTCATATGTTCATAAAATATACATATATATTAAAGATTAGTAATATTATTAAATATATTTTATGATTCTCATGGTCATCTCAAGAATGATAGGTTGATGGTTTGAAATAATGGAATTTTAAATGCACATGATTCAAATGAATTTATCAGTAATAAATTAATATAAAATAATGAAAATTAATTTTTTTGGATACCCTAGAAGAACTATAATCATAACATAAATAAGTTATTTTTCAATTATTTTAAATTATTTTTATATTTGTACTCAAATATGATGGATATGATGAACATAATATTTCACCATTCATGTTGGATGACGAACTAACAAAAACATGAACATGAAATACATTGGAATGAATATGAGTATTGATATATAATATTTTAATATTATTTTAAAAGAATATTAATGATTTACCTATTAAAAAATTAGACTGGTGTTATATTTCTAATAGCTCCATTCCTCACAGAACGATTTTGGAAATTTTGGGACTCATGTGACTCTTACACTTTCCAAAGGTGGGTGACCACTTGATCATCTATGTTTGTGATGATGAAACCATTTATAGGATGTGTTAATGTGTGGTTAAATCATTAAACAAGAATACATGCTTCATAGTGTTATAATATTATATATTATTAAGGCATGTTCACGAAATCCTTCCCAGTAATAATATTAGAAACCCATTAGTGGTATTGAATGACTGACAATATTTATTAATGAGGAAAAAAATCATTTGAATTAAATTGTCTCTCATTTTCTCCATGAATTTAGACAGTAAATAATTTAAATCTATTAGTATGTAACTAAAGAATTTATCTATATCCTGGGAGTAAATAAAGTCAGGTTAAATAATTATCTTGTTTTATGAAGTTGGGATCAGGACAATTATGGTGTCTACCTATATATCTTGTTAATGATAATTAGAATCCATGTAGTCATGTTCAATTTTCAATAATACACGTACTATTTATCTTCATGTGATAAGGACCATGGTGGTATATTTTAAGGCCATGTATCTATATCTAATTTAAATTTTTTTAATTCAATGAAACATGTAATATTAATTGAAAGGTACCTAGAAATGATTTGATATTTTAATTACACTAAAGTGGGCCTTTTTGGTTTATCCTTGTGTATGAGTCTGGTGAATTAATTTCTAGAGGAACTAATAGGTGGGTCTAGAACAAAACGATTTCATGAATCCAATATTATAATATAAACTCTTAGAATTTCAGTAAACTGAAGGAAGAATATTAGGTCATGTAATTTGATGAAATCAAGTGAAGAATCTTAACAAATTGAATTTGGGGAGAGAAAGAGGATAATTTCGAATAAATATATATGATAAAACTAGGAGGAGAATCTAGAATCATGAAAACATTGGAAATTAAGTGGTGGATCATGAATCTAGGTATTTGAGGAGATCAATGAGATAATATAAAAAATGTAATATAATGAAAACAATAGGTGTATGTTTTTTTTACTGAAAATTATTTTTTAATTATACAAACACTTTTAAGGAAAAAGTGACAAAACCATTCATGACCTCACCACATCACCAATTCACCGCATCACCACATCAAAACATACAATCGCAATTGAAAAAATCCATTCAAGATTTCAAACTAACAAACCATAAAGCTGGAGCTGAAGACACCACTCCACAAACCCATTTTCAGCGTCTCTGAAGGAGCAAGAGAATGCAGCAGATTCAAATCAATACAAACGAAACCATCACACCATGGAAAAAAACACACCTCAATTCAACTACCAAAAAACACAACACGTAAAACATTCAAATCCCACAAACATCGTCGAAACACCCGTCGCCGCCCTCGTCCTTGCACACAAAGACCACAACAAGCAACCAATAACCCCAACCTATACATGATAAAACTGGTGGAGCAACCCCTTCGACGCGGAATTGGAATGACCCCTTGTTGTGAAGAAGAACAATTCCACACCACAGAAGTTTCCCACACTGCCGCGGAAGAAGAATAAATGTCTCGGAAGGCCAGAGCGAGACCCCAAAGCCACAGAAAATCGACGTCGCCCCAGATCGCCCGAAAGAGGCACAGAATCACAAACCCAGAAGAGCACCGGAGCTTGACCCCAACACCAAAGAGAAGCCAGATCTCGATCTCGTTTCTACAGAATGAGACCCCAACGCCGTGTAGAATAGAAACAACCCCTTCACTACAGCGGGTCTCGACCCCGACACACTAGACCAAGACCCCGTCACCGAAGAGAAGGACCAAGACCTCGACGTCGCCCCAGACTGCAACCCCACAACGCGGAGAAACTAAAATCCGATGTTGAAACCACCTAAGCACAGCCATCCTCACCACACACCTGCGAGACCACCCTTCACCGAACATCTACATCGTGAACCGGGGAGATCGAGGTAGGAAGCACAGCCCAGTGGAGGAGAGGGTCGGTGGCAAGAAAAACCTAAATCGCCGCTGTGCCCCTTACGAGCTCATCTCCTCAATTGGTGTATGTTGAATCAAGGAAGGGTTATAGAATATTGATGGAAATTCTATCTACATCAATTTTAAATGTTCATAGTATGAATATATAAATTACATAGAGTTTAGTGAATGAATCAGTATGATATTTTTAGAGGCTTGATATTATATATAATCACTAATCACAAAATTTTATAGGGGGAGATAATAATGGTATGGAATTATAACCACCCAGTATGGTGATCTAGGTTATTCCGTATAGATGATGTCCACTCTGATGAGGACACCATGATTGGTGACCACTAATAATTCGATCTAAGTTATATTTTATTGCTTTATGAGCTCCAAATAATGTGACATGGGTGGATGGGATCCCAAATGTGGTCATAATGATCTATCTATAGAAGTAATTTGGGATTGTTTAGACACTGTTATGTATTGGGATACTTGGTCCTGACTTTATATTTTCATGAATTAGGAATGGATCCACTATTGGATATATGGGTTTGATATTACATTGGAATACATGGGAACCATTAAATTTTACTCCATTTAGCATATATGAAGTCTAGTAATGACTCTAAATTAAAGGATCCTTTGATCAATTATATGTTAAACTATTATTTTATCATAACTATATGGTTTGTTTTAGAAATCACCTATGAGAAACCATGGTGGATATGACAATGTGAACTACGGTCCTAATTTCTCAAGTTGTGTGGTATTAATGAGGAGTCATTCATGGGGGTAAAAAATGGGTGGCCATGCTGTAAAGAGATAAGAGGTCACATTATATTATCCATAAATATTTATATATTGAATAATTTGTTTCAATGTATATACCAAAAAAAATTAATGAAAATCCATCATTATTTTGAATATTAAATATGAAAATTAACATTTATGCATTATATTATTTTTTATAAATTTATGTAACCATATTGAATAATAAATATAGAATATATAAAATAATGGTATCTAGAAGCGTAATTCATCCTTATGAATTAAATTGGTATGATCTCAAAAGGGAGGTTTCATTAATAGGGTATTCCCTAAACCAAGTCCAAATCAAACTCAACCAGTTCAAGATATTGTGAAATCATTTATAGGAAAATGTGTATGCTTATAGAACATGATATGAAATATATGATAGTTTAATCACCTTGTAAAAATTACACTATCATTTATCTTAGCCTTATATTTTATATGGAATTTATTAGGGGTTCTATATTTTGAAATCATTATGATATCAACATTTAATTATTATCTATAGAATATAATGATCATAATAATATAAAATAAATTTTAATATTCATAACATTTTCTAGTTTTGTTATTTCCCATGTTATAATGAACATATATCTCATTTATATTTAAATTTAGTATTCAAAAAATAATATATCATCCATTAACTACATATTTCAAGAAAATATCTATTAATATATTCAAATTATAAATAAAAATATGTTTTTATAAGAATTATTTTTCCATGGAATATGGATTTATATTGTAAAAAAATTATATCAATTAGAGAATCTTAAATATATAAAATGAATTTCATTTTTTGAATTCATCAGATATAAATTTATTTTGTATGATTATTTTATGTTTGTGAAAAGGTTGGTTTTATGAAGAAAAAAATTGTTTTTATAAAATATATAATTTTTATAATTATATAATTATGACATTGAATATTAATACACCTTTTAAAAAATAAGATATAAAATTATAGAAAATTCATTCATTTTAAATTATTCTTTGACCAAGAAAACATTTATCCATCACTATTATGACTATATTGAAATGATTCGTTAATAGATACACTTTTCAAATTTTTCATTGAAGAAAAATTTCAAGGAGAGATTAGTTATTATCTTTCCATAGAAGAATAATATCTTTTATTTTATTCATAATAAGTCCATCTATGTCATTAAATATATTAACAGTTAATGTTTTATCATATTTATAAAGATAAATTTGAAAAATATTATTTTTATAATATCACTTTTATGAGATATAGTGTCTATAATCTAAAATTATTTGTCATTTTATATAGAAATATTGTTTGAAAAATGATTTAAAAATATTTAATGACATGGATTACATTTTAAATACGACAATTTTAATTTTTCCATTAAAATTAACTATCAAGGATAATAATTAATTACCATAGAAAAATTAATTTAGCGTTAAAGGTAGAAGTCAAATCCTACATTCAATCATTTTAGTATACAAAAACTAATGGTTTTATTGAGTGTGAAACCAAAATATGTTTCCCAAAATTTTATATTATTTTTAATGATTCTTTAAGAGTATATTTACATAATTTGAAATGAAAATATTACATCCAAAACTACCTCTCTCATTACTAATTTAACGTTAATAGTTCCAACACATTAAAAACATATATTTGAATTTATAATTAAAAATATTCCAAATTGTTTCTATTATATCCATTTAAATTTTCCAAAATCATTTTTCCACTATTAGTAATAATATGGCCTTCATTTTTATGTAGAATTTGTAGAAAAAATCAAGTGCTCAACAATAGTATCTACTTCATCTTAGTGTTTCCTTATTAAGTTTTTCTATACTAAGATTATATAAAATTTTAAATATAATGAAATGATTATAATTAGTATAATTTAATTTAATAATATTAATTAGACAAATTATTCATTCCATTTCATCCATTATAAAAAATCAAAATAACAATAATGTGTATGGGTAGAGTACCGCCTCCATGAAGTGATTTTGTTTATTTTTCATTACCACCCTTAGAGTATGGTTATGTGAATGGTTTTACTAGTTAAATATTATGTTAAGGATATACATAATATTCAAATTGTAAAAATTAAATATCCTCTAAATTATATGAATGTTAAAATATTATTATAAAAATTATCCATCTAGAACCAGTGAACTATTATAAAAACTAATTACTCATTCGATGAAATTGTATTATATGTGTCACTTATTCTCCTAGTTGGTTATAATTATAGAGTACAAACTAGTAAGAACAAAATAATTTAATTATTATAATAATATAATTAAATTTTAACTTAATCACATCTTAATCATCTATTAATTATGGTATTCTCATGTTTGGATTGGTTTGAGAACATTCTTTGACAGTGATTTAAAATATAATTAAGGATGAATATGAAAACATAATTAATCTTATTATATGATATAAATATTTATTTTCCTAGAATGGATATATACATATATAACATTTTAATTAAGAAAACACCCTTCTCATGATAAAAAACACTAAGGAATACTTGTTCTCATTTCCACCTTTGAGGTTAAATAATAAGGTACTCACAAATTTAAATTTAAATACAATTAATCATTGTAAATAATTACATAATGTAACACCAGTTATTTTATTAATAAAAAAATTATAATTAGAACAAATATTGATAATTCTGTAATGAATATAGTATAAACCCTTAGAATTATGAACACTCTATATTAGAAAATATGTAAAAAAAACTAACTAATATATATATATATATATGCATTGAATGATTATAAATGGGTAGTATAAATATTTATAGTTATAAATATTTTTTATCGTTATGTAACTAATAAAAATAATTTAAATATAAATAATGTTTGGTGAAATTGAAGAACGAATCAAGAACAAGGTATGTGTTAACATCTCAATTACCTCTCTTTGATACATGTTTGATATTATATATTTAATTTTTTTACATTGTGTATATAAATCCTATTTGAGATATTATATCATTAAAAAAATATTATTCATGGTATTATAATATCAATTTAAATATTTACTAATTTCAATTGGTTTTGATGCTACCCAATCTGTAAAGTGAACTTCATCAGAAATTGAAATTCCTTGAGAATCATTTTTTTATACACCATGTTTTATATTTTATGGTTAAAATACATCCCCATTGTCATTTTATATCATTATTATCTTATAAATTCTGATTTTATGTTATAAATTTATAGGGATAATGTCTCTTTTGATTCAAATATTTCTAACTGATTGTTATCTCACTTAAATATAAAATGTCATCAATGAAAGAACCTCGATCTCATAATTAAATCTATGTTCCATGTGAAAGTTTCCATTACTAATAATGTTATCCTTTATTTTTGGGAAACTTAATTTGGATTATTTTATTTGATTCTAGTAATTCACATTATCAAATTTAAAATAAAAATGTAATATTGTTTGTTCAATATGGGTTTTCAAATAAATTTATTTAAATTTTAATCCACCACAAATTTATTTTGACATTATTCATTATTTTTTAAGGATTCATTTGTCAAAATTATTTTTCATTGTTACCTTTTTCTATATCTTAATATTATCATTTCTAAAATAACATTCTTAAGTGACCGAAGACTTCATCATTTCACTAATATATAGGAAAATGAGTTCTTGTAATTTCTTCCATGGGAATAATAATTCCACTACCTTTTTCATTTTTATGAAATATTTATACTATGTCACCACGGTTTCTGAATGAAAAATTATTTTTATTATTGATTTATGAAATATATAATTTAAAATAATTTCAGATGATAAAGTATATTTCATTTTTACAATGCTTTTTTTCTAAAAATCAATAAAATAAATTTAATTTTAAGTCATTATCCATTAAAATGTCTTATTATTGGTCACATACGAATTTCAAATATAACAATAAAAAAATTTCTCTGGTTGTATTTTGTTTTTTTTTTCTGCCAAGGGAAGTAGATTTTCTTAAAATAAACACCAAAATATATTATAATATAATATTTAAATGAGTCTGAAGGAGGGGATTTTATTACAATCATTTTGATGTAAGGGCGAGAACTCACATGGAAGATCCCACAAATACATGTTATTGTTGTAGACACACTTATTAGCTAGACCATATTTCGACTTATTCGCCTCTCTATAGGCATGAGTGATAATCTGATTGAACTCAGATAAGTGGCGGAGGTAAGAAATCCATTTAGTAGTGAGTGTTCACGCAAGGTAAATCATTCCATGTCTAAGATCCTGGAAAATAGTGGTCGAATAACTATCAATCCATATGTTGTTCTAACCATTTTAACGAATCCAATGAACTGCATTCATGATATAATATATTTCTGTTTCTAAAGAAGATTCATTACCCCACGAACCAATGCATCATCCAATAATGTCACAATTTTGATTTTTTATGATAATACCATAGCCTCTAGGTCCTGGGTATCATTTTGAGGCACCATCCACATTAATTTTAATCTAAACAGGGATGGGAGGTTGCTAAAAACCTTCTATCAAACCCCTCGGTGGGCTGTAGTTTCCATGGATCCAAATCTGTCGTAAAATAGTGAAATATTTTACTAAATTGTGACAGGTCCCTGTTTGAATGATTCCAGCTTCATTGATCACAATATATATCTTAATTTGAGCTGAAAAAAAAACTTAATGTGTTATTTTTATGCATAATAGAGTTTCTTTCACACCAGATAACATGTATCAGTTCTGCCATAGTAGCAACAAAAATATGAGTAATTTGAGGAGAGGTATCCATATTAATGCATCTATGAAGTTGTAGTCTAATAGAGCTCAAACCTATCCATATAAGATTAAAAATATTAAAAATAATATTCTCTAAAGTAGAGGTAGTGGCATATGTAAGAAATAGATGATATATAGCCACACTATGTTGATTTCATATACAACAGTTAGAACAAAGCTGCATACCACAAACCTGAAGATTACCATCTGTGAAAATTTTATTATGTTATATTCTCTTCACTAGGGTAAAGAGGGAGGTCATAACCAAACTTTTATTGATGTACATAATCTAGGTGAAATCATTGTTTTTGGTATTGACATTATAATTGTAATTAAGTTTCGGTGTTAGAATTCTATTATAAGAAGGCACCCAACCTAAAAAATCATCGGTATTGACAAAAGTGTAGTTTTTGATAATATTCAAAATATCATTAGGTAAATTATCATCAGAGGAGTAAAAAATCATTGATGGATATGTTTGTATTTGTGGATAATTACATAGAATCAACCATGATACAAAGAGTAAAACCATTCTAGTTGTCCAACCAAAAATTGAGCGATGAGTTTCTGTTAACTATCCATCTAAAGCAAGATAGGATCTTTGAGAAGGTGTGTTTTATGGAAGGCCATATTGAGGATTCCATTTAAGAGTATTTTCTTTTTTTAAGGTTAATATTAAAACTACCATGAAAGAAATCATAAGTATATGGGTTGTTGTTCACAATATTCCAAGTAAGTTTGGCTTGAAGAGAATCATTAAAAATATTGAGGTTCCTAATCCCAAGACCTCCATTTTCAATTGGGGTGCAACAATTTTTCCAGGGAATAGTCATGATTTTTCTATCAATATTTATTCCACTCCAAAAAAAATTTCTAAATATTATATTTATCTTTTTAATAAGATCAGCAGTCCATTTATATTATATCATGGAGTAAACCATTTTTGAAACAATGATTTGTTTTACTAAAAAAACACACCTTCCAATTGATAAATTTTTACTTTTCCAGGAGGTTAGTTGGCTATTGATCTGATCCATAATATTTAGAAAATATATGTATTTGGGTTTCCCCCAAAAGATGGGGATCCCAAGATATGAAAAGGGTAAGAATCCCTCTTGAATTTCTAGTTTATTCATGATATTATCCTTTCTGTTGACAGTGAAATCTTAACCAAAAAAAGATGTAAGATTTACTTCAGTTTATGGATTGACCAGAGACATCATCCTAGTGGGAGAGAATATCATTAAGATTTTTTATGTTTTTTTATCTTCTTTTAGGAAAATAATTATATCATCAGCATATAAAATATGTGAGGGAACAAACACAGTTCTAGAGGCAAGGATGTGCTTAATTTCACCTATAGTAATCGAATCAATGATATGACTGCATAAGTAGTCTTCAGTAATAACAAAATTTATTGTAAAATGGGGGTCTCCCTATCTAACAACCTTAGTGAATGTAAAATAACCCTTTGGAGATCCATTTATTAGGATAGATATGTGAGAAGAGATAAAAAGGGTTTTTAATTTTCTTACCAATTTTTCATTAAAATATAATTTATAAAGGATATTTAAAATGAAATTCCAATCAATGGTATCAAAGGACTTTCTAATGTAATTATTGATGGAAACTCTCTATCCTCTTTGGGTTATTTTGAGAATATTAGTACTTTCAGAGGCGAGGCAAATGCAGTCATTAATATTTCTCCCTTTCAAGAAGTTAAATTGTTTCAGCCATATAATTTTTTTGGCGATAGGTTCCAATATCATAGCTCATAGTTTGGAGATAATTTTACAAGCAGTGTTGATAAGAGTAATAGTTCTGAAAAGTTGAATTTTTGAATCAGTCTCTACTTTTGGAATTAGAGTGAGAAATTGAGCATTGATACCATAAGAAAATTATATATTAGTGAAGAATGATTTTACAACATGACAAACAACATTTCCAAATAAGCCCTAATGATGTTGAAAAAAACATTAGGAAATCCACTAGGACTAGGAGCACAATATTTTTTGAAGCTAAAGAACACATCTCTAATTTCATGATCAATTGGAATAATATTCAAGAGTTTATTATCATTGTCCCCATCTAATCATGGGATGATGTCAGCTTTGATATCTTTGTTTAGGGAAGGACTGTTAAAGATGTTACTAAAGTAGGGTGTGACATGGTCTCCAAGTCTCTACTCATTATCAATGATATTTTCTCCATCATTAAGTAATGAAAGAGGTCTATTAGCCATTATAATCCTTTACAAGGTATTGAAGAATTTTGTGCTTCTTCCACTATCCTTAAGCCAATTTCTTCTGAGGGTTTGTTTTTTATGATTGTCTCTTAAGGTGATCAAAGAATTGAGTTTATTACTTATGTCAACTTCATGTTTTTTGTGTCATTAGTAAAATCACTGTGAGTTGAATCCATTTGAATTGGAATAAGGGAATTTTTTAGGGAATTAATTTCAATAACATTTTTTAAGATCTATCTTTGAACCATATTTTTTTTTCTTTAGAAGTTTTAATTTTAAAATACAGGAGAAAGCATCATTCGATCTGATCGAATTATAGGTATCATTGACAAGATTGATACTATCGTCAACAATATTCTAGGCCTTATTGAATGTAAATGGGAGAATAGGTTTACTGGTTTGAGTAGTGAGACTATCCAAAATAAAAATTTGATCAGAATTAATCATAGTCAAAGTAATACTAGAGTTGTTATTCCAGTTATCAAGAGCATTAAGGTTAGTGAAAGATCTATCCAATTTACGGGCCAAAATTTTATGTTGTTTTCATCAATACTAGGTATATTTATAACCCACTAGATTAATCTCCACAAGATTTTTATCCTCAATACATAGTTTAAATTTCTTAGGGGAAGTCCTTGATTGTGAAGGTCCCAATTTTTCACTATGTCCATGAATGGAATTGAAGTCACCAACAATGAACCAGGGTGATTGAATAGTGTTCTTAAAGGAAGATATATTATGCCATAAAGATATTCAATCATGATATATATTAAAAGAATAAAATAAAGTGTAGAATAAAATATTTTCATGTAAATTTATCTCACATGTCAACGATTGAGAATCAGAATTATAAGTTTGAAAATTACTTATAGAGACACGTGCAAGGGCCCACAATGAATCAAAAGTGTTATTATTAGAAATTTCACCTATATAATTATAACTATATTTTTCAATACTATTAATGATAGGGGTAAACCTGATTTTGGGTTTAGATACTGCAAAAGTCATCAGTTTGTGTGTAAAAAGAAAATTTTTTAAAGTTGCGATGGTGTCAGAGTTAGAAATACCCTGACAGCTCTAATATAAATATTCATTTATAATTATGTTTAGGTATAGTCCCCTTTTTTACCTTTATATTTCATCCTACATTTAGATTTTCTCAATTTCTTGATCAAATGTTCCTTAGGTGTTATTTCACTTTCTTCCTGCATAATCACTGAAGTGTTAGGAGAGCTATTCCTAAATTGTTTTACATTTCTAGTCTTCATCCTATTGAATTTTTTGATTTATTCTAATTTTATGCGATCAGATGTGTTTGGTTTTTTTTAAGATTCTAAGTGAGTAAGTCTCTAGTGATAGTGGGGATTCTTTCACTCATCTACGGTAGTTCCTGTCCCATGTCACCATCCAGCATGTGCACTACATATTCAATGTTCTATTGTTTTCAATCTTGTTGCAAACATCCTGACCATAATCTATTATTTTCATATCAAGGACATGTGTTATAGTATCAGTATTCATAGGGGAGGTGTCCTAGACAGCAGTAGATATTCCCAAATAATTTTAATCCTCCATTTTTTTATTAGCATGCTCTTATTCATGCTTGTCCTCATCTTTGTCAAGGAGCAGCATATTTGATTTTAGTGTAGTCTTCTCCTCAGTCATTTTATTAAAGGTAAACAACAAATTGTTATCTTGATGAACATGATCTACCTCAACTGTGTCAAGGTTAAGGGTATTTAGTTTCATTGGTGAAACCAAATACTCACTTTTAAAAAAGAGTAGAGTATTGGATTTCATTGTTGGGGTCCTCCCTTCGATGCATATAGTAGAGGTAGACACAGAATTCATTGCCTCTGCTTTATCATGGAGTCTGGTATTTGGTTTTACTTGAGATGGATTATCCTCATGCATGTACCATTATGGGTATTCAGTGTGTTGTTGTCATTTTTTTGAGTCTCACCATTGATATTATGCTTTGCTACTTGAGAGGTAGTAGTAGAAGTAATGGTTTTGCGAGTACCTGTTGCATTTGTGCCTTTATCTTCCTATGAATTCTCAGTCTGGGTAATATCACCTTCTGCCCCTTAATTCTATTGTACCATATTAAAGACCATGGTAGCAAGGTTCTCGGCAAATGAATGCATTTCATTGTCCAATTCCTCCTCCTCCACTATGTCAGCCCATGTTTGTTTAGTTGGATCCTTTGATGGGGAGACATCACTAGATTCCATTTTCTAAATTTCCTGCTTCTTCATATGCATTTCAGATTTTCCCAAGTCAGGTTTCTTATCCTTCCTATTTCCTCTAACCCCAATCCAATCCTTCTCCGTATGAGGCTGGATCTACTTTTTAACAACTCTAAAATCTAAAATAGAGTGACCAATGATCTTTTAGTAGTCACAAAAGAGTGGTTGATGTTCATACTCAACCCTGACCATAGACTTATATTCATTATCATAGAAATTAATTACATGGGTCAGCTTTGATTCAAGATTTACCTTAACCACGACTCTTGCATAATGACCCAAATCAGCATTTAGAGTTCTTTGATCAATTTTGAGAGGCATTAATATGCATGATGTGAGGTCATTCAATATCTAAGGGTTCCAAAAAACCAGATAATCCCTTGTAACCTAACCTATAGCTATTCCAAAGAATTCATATGCATAAATGGATTGAGTTTATAATCCCAGTTAGAATGACGAAGTAGACCAGGATTCAACTGTATGTTGCCTTGTTTCCAGGCCTAGTCCAAATCTTCTTATGAAAAGAAAATGATATGAAAATATACTTTTCCAATGGGGAAAATCTTCTGGTTGTTTGTGCCCAAGAAGTGGGCAATTCTCAGTTTGAGTTCACCCACTATCCATAGTTTATCCCCTTTTAGGTATGAAATCTATCCAAGTACAGATTACTTAAACATTTTCTCTATTTGATGTAAAGCATTCAGATCTACATCAACCTCAAAGCTTCCATTATCAATTTATTTAAAATTTATTGCCATTATTGTGGAAGATTTTGCAATATCTGAGTTCTTATGTGCTTCAATGAAGGATACTCATTTGAAACCCTGAGTCGCGATCTATATGGTATTTCCCAGGGTTGGTTGAACTTCTTGTCTGAGTGGGGTATGCCTCTCGAAGGATTTCCCCCAGGTAGGATCAAAAGATTCCATCTTGTGTTGGATCTATCAGTTTGGGGAACAGACATCATCGATATTCATAGTAAGGTTCACAATTCGATCATTCGTGAGTTCTTTCTGGAGTATCTTCCATCCATCCCACGTTGAGAACTCACAAGACTCTCTCTGGATGTATTTAGTAATTTCTCTATCTTATAAATAAATTATTCACTATTTTCTAAATATTTATAATAATATTTTTATTTATAACCATAATTTTTGTTGCAATGATTTTTCTTTATGAATACACTATTATTGCTTCCTTTTATTTTGGGGAGTTCATTTAGATTTCATACATTAATTGATAAAATAAAATTAATTTATTAACCATTTACACTTGATATATATGGTTTAAATACCATATTATTTATCATCTTTTTAAATGATATTTACACATAATGTTAATTGATTTAATTGGATACCCATTTATTTTCAACGGGATTCTAATTTTATAATTATTGATTGGATTAGAAATTATTTTCATTTCTGAATCATATTAAAAATTATATGAAATCATTTTTTATCTATGAGTTATTAGTGAGTAGTTGAATAAACCCCATTTTAATTCCATGGGTTATTTATTCTATCAAAATTATATGATGTTAATTTAAATGTTTTTTGAAACATATTTATTAATATGGGAACATTATTGTTTGATAAGTGAATGTTTTTCATGTAGAAAGCTTATGTATAGATGAATAATGAGTGGGGTACTATATCAGCTTCTAATTAATTGGTTAAGAATTTTTGTAACCTAATATAATGTTTTAAAAATTACATTTTTTGTTTCTTGTGTGAGTCCAAGAAAATTGTAAAAAAAAGTATATGTATTTCCATTGAAATAAATATGATATATTTGATTTCTTTCTATTCTTGTAAAACTATGTTTTAATTAATTGTGTTATAATATTGAATTATTATTATTATTAAATTTGTGATTTATATCCCAGCCTTTGGATTGGAGTGTATTATTAAGAATAAAAAATTTATAAAAATTATTTTTTACCCATTTATATAAATAATTCATTGGTTATCAAGTGATTAAATCTGTTGAAGGAAAAAATATGTATTTTTTGGAAAATAAATTATCTGTACAATTTGGTTTTTATATTTATAAAATAAATTATTAATTATTTATGAATGATTTTACCAAAACTATTATATAATGTATTATATATTTTTTTTATAATTAATCTCTTAGTTTTTAATAGGAATAGGATAATAAAAAATCTTGTTTTATTCTTAAACATATTTTCATCTAGAAAGGGTTTTCATTGTGTTTTTAATGATTATTTTAAAATGAATTTCTTACAATTTTATTAATTTAATACTGAATGATGGATTCTATATTTGGAATTATCATTTTTAAATTCTACAAATAGGTCTTCATTATTTTTTTTTGGAAATTTTAATTTGTAACTGTAGTATATAATTTACATCCTAGTAAGTGTAAATTATGTAAGTAAGGTCATAAATAAAGTTATGGGGCTTTAGAAATGTATATAACTCTTACCTTAATTCCATTATATAAGTATATAATGACCATACTAAACCAATATTATAATATATGTATATTTTTTCCATTTCTCTTAGATAATGACCTAAATATTACTTTAAGTAAAGTGTAAATCTGAAATGTCACTCTAATTTTTTAATAAGAAAAATATTTTTTTCTTATCAATAAATGGGGTTTATAATTAGAAATAAATTATTAATTTATACATTATATATTTTTTTATCATTTTAATACATTTTTACTTTTTATTTATTTAATAATTACCTTACATTATTCTATAACACCGACAGAGTGCTTCTTCAAGAAGTATAAAAATAAACTGAATGATTCTAAAAACAATCTAAGTCATATTTTTTGTTGATTCATGGTGTACCTCTAATTTTTTTGGATAAATATAATTTTTTAGTGATGTGATAAAATTTTATAATGAAAATACAATAATATCATGATATTTTTTAAGTCAATTATTTTGGTAGTCGCAAAAATAACATTAATGGTGGTTTATGTTCATTAATTTTTTGTGAAGTGATTTGAAAAACTTAAAAATATTATCATGATCCAAGATAATGTGATACGGTCTAATGTTACATCCATTTTACACTTATGGGTCACTTTTACTTTTATAGTAATTTCATGAACACTATAAATTAAAAAACATTGATATCGAGGTAATATCTTAAACGATTAACGATGGTTAAAACTAAGTGGTAAGGGTTAAACCATTACATTAACTAGTATATATTTTTTATATGATAATATGTATACTTTTATTTATCATATATTCCAAAAATATAATTTTTTAAGTATATGAAAATTAATTTTAATTTATATTATTTTTATACTATATGTTATTCCAAGGGTGCCCCTATCCTCTCTTTTATAGGGATGTAACCTCTCTTAAATTCCCCACACATATTGTGATACATGTATAAATAATATACATAAATAAAATTTAATTTCCTTAGATATATTAATCATGATTTTCTACTTAAAATTGCATCTATGTGGATCTTATGAAATTACCCAAAGTATGTTCTCAAAAGGGGAGTCAATCATCTTTACTATAATATTTCAATTTTTTATACTTATGAAGAATATAATCCTCAAATTTCCTTAAAAACATGGGAAGTAAAATTGAATAAATATAATAATATGTTATGATAATTATTTTACAATAATATTCTATATTCTTATTATTAAATAAGAGATGAAAGTATCAGTTGTATGTACATGTGGACTAGAAACATCACATAGTGACATGATTAAGCATCTATCACAACTTAAAATTAACTACTATAATGATGGTTTTAATAAATATATATGATATTTCTATAATAAAATTGGTTCAATATAGTCAAATTATCAATTTACTTTATTTGAATAAATTCATTGAAAAGTGGAGACATCACTCGTACATGTGTATAGAATACAGTCACCACAAGGTGATGTAATTAATTTTCCATTACCACGTTACATTAAATGTTAAAAATATTTATATAGTGGATATATAACACATTTAAATCATGAAAAAAATTCTTTATATCATGGAACCACGATCATTATAAATGTACAATAATAGTCGAACCAAAATACCCATTGAAAACAAATCTTATAACATGAAAAGTGCTTATGATAATCAATGATTTTAAATAATTTTTTTGTAAGATATTACAAGAAAACCATTTATGGAATTATAATAATTAATATAGTTCTACAATAGAATTTTAATAAATATATTATTATTATTTTGGAGGTTAAATTTTCATACGATGAAAGACATACTTCAAGAAAGGTTTTGTCATCTCAATTATTTTATCTAAAAGGAAAGTTACATATTATCCAATAGTTTCTTTCAAGTGGTGTATATACTTAACCATTGATGTGTTATAAAATGAATCCATTTATATTCATTTTATTTAATGTTTCATTTTATGTTATTTCATACATGGGGTTATTATTCAATAGTTAATATAATGGTATGTGGTTTAAATAAAAATCTCATTTTTATTCTGTATGTCTACGTATAAATTTCATATGATAAAATCATGAGATTTATTTCAACTTACCAAATTTTTTCTTATTCAAACAATATTTTTTTTCCTTAAAATTTATCCCTTTAACTTTCCCATAAAAGTAATAAAGTGTTTGAAAGCATGTTTTGATGGGGAAAACTACATTTATCTCATTGGTTTTAAAAAAAATTCATCCATATATATTCAAATTATTTTCATATTCTCATAATATTTTAAATTCCAATTTTACCCTTATTTTATATTTTATAATGTTTTTTAAAAGGAATATCCTGTTCATTTTCCTTGTTAATGTTTTACCAACTCTATGATTAGAATGAATGTTTTAATGATTAATAAATAAAAATGTATTCCTACATCAATATAGACCATTAATTTGAAGTTGAATTTACATGTTTTATGGATATATTATAAGAAAAGTTATTAATCAATATTTTTGAATTTTTTGGATTTTAAAAATTGATTTGAAATTGATATAATCAATTTTCATCATGAAAAGTTACATTGATATTTTAAAATAATTTTATATAAGTGTTGATATCCTTCTATTTCACATATATATTAGTGGGGATAAAATTATATTATAACATCATTATTATTTATATATATATTTTATGGTTATGATAATGAAATATTTATGAAACATATTTTTTAATGGTTTAAGATATAATGAATGGTAAATGTTTTCAGGATCCTTCTTAACAAGTATTAATGTATATTAATTTTGTGACATGTGGGAATATTTTAACAGTCTAATAAATTGGGTAATATTAATGTTTTATGAAATAAAATTATAGATTAGAGGTTTTACCAAGAACAAAATATGGTAAATGGTAGGATATCCCATTCCCAAAATATTGTACATGAGAGATTATCCCTTTCCTAAAAATGGGGATAATTGGAGTCTATCCATAACTCAAGTAATGTGAAATGGTAGTTAAAAAATGTCAAAATTGTGATGTATTCTTTTGTGGGTATCCATGACAGAAGATTTATATTATTATGATTATGCCACACATTATGAATTTATTCTTTGAAATGATCTTATGACAATGTAATTCTTATATAGCCTATGTTATTTGATTCATTTTTAATACATATCATATGAATTTCCATTATTTATTCAATAAATCAAGATAATGATATGTCAAATAATGGGTATGGAATTAAAATGTTCATATCATGTTTTCATACACTTATTATAATGTTATGATTAAATGATCATTGAAATCTCCCTTGTTTACCATTACTGGGAATATGATCTCATCCTTTATTTTGTTTAATTTTCCTCAAGTTATGAGTAATGAATTTAAATATGTAATTTCATAGAATGATTATAGTTTTTATGAACTAAATGGGATATAATGTTTACATTTTATGTTCTAGTTATTTAGGCATCCATATTTTCAAATTCATTAAACATTTATTGTTATTCTATAGAGCATAATGTTAAATAATAAATATTCATGTAATATTATGTAATAGTTGTGCCTTAAATTTTTTTGAAAAATTATTTGGTATCAGTGTATTGTTTATTAATTTTTGGAAACTATGATAAGGAATCATTATTATGAACCATTAAGATAATACTATGTATAAAATCATATCCTATGTTATATTAATGAAAATATTAGGTTTTTCCTATAAAATATATCCTTGTATGGGTACAAGATTTCGGATACAACTATATAATATATGGACCTATGTGTAATAAATATTAATGGGGATGATTTGGTTTTACCTAAATCATCCTTGGTTGAGGCTGGTTAGTCATCAGACTGCACACCTTCCTAGAATCTCTCAGGAGGATATTTGTTGTTTAATTCACATTATCTTTATAAACAATTATTATGTATTTGAATTGATTATTATCATGGAAGAACAAGGTTAAAAATAATGTTTCATATATTGAAAATAATATTTCAGGATATAATATATTTTAAATTATTTTCATGATTAAATTATTTCCCACATTGATTATTGTTTCTCAAACAATTATTTTTTGTTTTATTCTATAGAATGAACCTCAAGGAAGAAAATTAATACTAAATATTTTAGAAAATGAAAATATTATCATATTGAGAAGTCTAATTATTTTTAATCATTAATGAAATATGTTATTTTTATGATTACAAGATTTTCTGAATCCATGAATCATGTATTGCTTCCAAATAATAAAAAGTCGGAATAATATTCAATTGAGTCTTTCAAGAAGAAACTTCCATCTTATTTTTTTGGGTCATCAAAATCCACATGTCTATGTGAAGTATATTAATGGTACTTGAATGATATTTTCCATTCTCTAGTATTTAAACAATGTAAAATTAACATTAATATTTATAATTTATAAGCCAAAACAAATAAATGGTTTAATCTCACGAAGAAAACAATGAATTAGTAATAAATAGAAACTATGGAGTGGGATAAGTTAAAAGGGTTATTTTAAAACAAATAATTTCCTCTTATTAATCGTATGATAATGGGTACTGAATTCACATGCTTAAAGATAAAGGAATATGAATCTGTTCGTACTTATGAGAAAAATTTTTATAAAGATAAAAGTAATGCTTCTTGTTTTATCACTAAATCAGAATGTACGATTGAACTATTAATCAGTGTATTAGAACCATGTCTCTAAAGGGAATTATCCATAACATACATTAGAAGCTAAATATCATTAAATTATTCAAAAAAGGATAAAATTGATATTGTATTTACTCATAAATCTAATGGTTTTTATGTGAAAATAAATATTGAATTTAAAGTATGTTCTAATAGTAGACACCATGTATAAGAGAATATGAGGCTTTTTTAATAACAAAACTATGAAAGGAAACATAAAAAATCATTAGTGGGAGATTTAATTCTTTAATTTTAGAAGTAATGATCATGGGAAATAATGTGTTAAACTCAAGTTAATAAGTTATCCAATGATGTGAATAAAAAGAAAGATGCATAGAATAAATCACCTACACTCAGTTGTTTCAAAAACTAGGTGTATGGGAATTGGGATAATGAGAGATCAAATTTGTGGGTAAATGATGGTGATTGACATCAGTAGCCTCATAAGAAAAATTATAAAATTAAATCACATATGATCATTATACCTGATGTGGGGTACCATAACAAACTAGTGAAATGTACAATTATAATCCCATCTATGTCGATGAATGACTTATTCCATTCTAGATCTAACAACACCATTATATTCTTATAATTTTATAAGGGTATCAAAAGTAAACATCAAATAATTAGATGTTGAATTAGTAATAAAAAATTCTATTGGTATTATTAACATATCACATGTATTTAAATTCTCACTGATTGATGTATTTAATGTCCTTTGTGAAAATCATGTTATTCCCCCTCTTTTTGAATTTGAATTTATTTTTCATAGGGGTTGAATTTATTTATAAAAATCCAAAAACAATTTATGATAAAGGGTAATCGCATTTGATATTCTAAACCAACCGATGATATTATATTATAGTGGGAAAAAATTAAATATTCAAATGAAAATTACATCTATTTTATTAGCTTATAATTCCAATTAAAAGAGTCTATCTATCTTAGATAGTTTCAAAAAACTCATCATCCAATATATAGAAATTATATGTGATCATTTTGATAGGTGTTTCTTTTAAACTCATGATAGGTTTTTCTTTTAGACAATTGCATCATCATGGGATGCACCTCTTAATTTTGTTATGATAAATATTTGTTAAATATGAAAATATATTGATAATATAGAATGTAGAAAGTTCACATTCAAGAATAAGTATCCTCTTCCTTGTAATTATGAGTTTATAAAACTATTATAAAGAGATAAATACTTTTCTATTGTGGTTCATCAACTTAGATAATATAAATTGATTTTCAAAATTGATGAGATAACCAACAAAAAAATCCATATAAGGTATGTCCGCTATAAAATTTTAGTAATTAAATTTGGTCTTAAGCCCCCTCCCAAATCTTTATGTAATTAATTTATAGAGTCTCTAGATTTTGTAGTTATCCATTTCTGATAGTATTTATAGATGATATTACTAAATATAATAATTTTAAAAGAAGATAATGAAGATAAATTTATAATTTTGTTTAATAATCAAAGGAAGGATAATATACATTAAAATATTACCATGTGTGAATTTTTCCTACATATGGTTTCATTTTTTGGATATATAATCTCACGAGAGGAAGAAACAGTGGATCCATAACTCATTGATATTGTTGAACATTGGTCCAAACCATAATTGTGTAATGAGATATATTATTTTCCAATTTTGATAGGATATTTAAAATTCTATATCAATAATTTATCATGGATATATAATCCTTAACAATGTTAACTCATAAGGGAGTCAATTTCGATAGGAATATTAAATTTGAGAAAAATACTAGGGAATGAATGAGAAGTTTTCTCAATGACCTTGTTCTAAGAATAATGTGTACTAGAGATTGGTTTTTTGAATAAATTCATGCATTAATAAAGGGAATGGTATTAATCGTCATAAAAAATATATATGGTGATAGCTTATGTCAAATTTCAACTACAGGATCATGTGTAAGTTTACATTACTCATGACTTGGTGTTGGACATGGTAATTTTTGTTAAGGATAAATAAGAATTATATTTATGTATAAAGGTGTGTTATATAAACTGATCATAAAATATTAAATCATATATTCACTGATAAATAGCTGAATATATTTCAGGGAATATGGTTTGAGTTGATTAATGATTATTACTACTCTATATGTTTCGACCATTTAATGGATGATAAGCTAGATTATGGTATGAGTTTAATGTCTTGTCGTATCTTATATATGATAAACTTTATAGAAGATCAAATATTTCAATAATTTCAAATAATGGTCCTATAAATATTGATGGAAGGGGAAATTTTTTATCTTTATAAAATGAGTGTTCAACCATCTATCCATGTGATGATTCAAGATGTGAAGAAGGGAAATATTGAGATAAAGAAGATTTTAAGAAATATATCTATGTTAAACCATTATTTTTATGTAATTATATATTTCAATAAATGTGTTTGTATCCAATTTATACTATACATCAAGGCGAAATTTTTTTATAGAGATCATATATAATCATTCTCTATTAGTACAAGATTTATGAATATGTATAGATATATAAAAGAGTATTTATCATTGGACAACATGAAGATATGTATTTTAATGTATATCTCAGATAATGATATGTAAAAAGGTTATGGGTGAGAGATAGAAGTATAAGGTTATATTAAAACCAATACATATACCACAGTATAAATGTGATAAATAACCATGTATTTAATCATCATTCTCCCCAACATATATAAAAACCATAATTATATATGGGTATTAGTTGATCCCCATAAAAAATCAGAAAATTTTCATTCCACAAAGTAGTGATTATATTTATACCATCATTTCAAAAAAAATACATTAATAAAGGTGTAGGGTTTCCTCGAGTACCATGTCCTATTGTATTTGATCAAGATCAATGGTTTACCTTAATAATATAGAAAACTATTCAAAAAATTATGAATACGAATTTTTGTTTCAGAAATAATTATCATAATCAAACATATGATATGTCCAAGAGAATAATTAAAGCATAATATGATATATTGGGATCTTTTTCATTGTATTTCAATGGTTGTCGGTATCAACACCTAACTCTATTGTATGTTTCATACAATAATAGATTTCACCTGAGTATTCAAATGGATATTTATGAAACCATCTATGGAATAGTGTACAAGAATCCAATATTATTAGATTAAATTAGATAAAAAAATATATTGTGACCAGATCTATCTAAGGAAGTGATAAATAATGTAACATCTATTGAGCGTCACATTTTGGTATCTCATAGTCTATAAAATTATCATGTAGAAAATTTCTTTTTGTGATTTGGAATTTGATGTTAGTCGGATGTTATTCCCATGTATTTCTTTTTAGAAAAAGTATATGGGATTAATAAAGACCTCTAATATGATCCATATGAATATTGGTTCCTTCAACATTCTCTATCTAGTTGGGATTGTAAAATATCACTTGGTGGTTCCACCAAACCTCTAACATGTTCAAGATGTTTTCTATGTATCTCTCCTAAGGAAGTGTATAAAAAATCATTCGCATGTAATGAACACAAAGTTTGTACCACTATTTCATTATATTTTTTATAATTAAAAACCATTATAAATATTGGATAATAAATATAATATTCTATGGATCATGAAAATTCACATTGTTAATGTTCTTTAGAGGAATAAAAAATAATATGAAGTTATATGGGAACCTGGGGAATTGGTAAAATTGTGATGTCATTATTTTTTTGAAATATAGAGTTATTATTTATTAGTTTAAATTCTGTTTATGGGGTTAAAATGAAAATCCCTGATATTTTATATTTATTTCCATTAAAATAAATGTGAATTAGTTGATACCTTTATTTATATAAAACCCTCAATTTAAGTAATCAATGAAATAATTTGGAATTATTGTTATTTAATGAGATAATTATTGGCTCATAGTTGGATTGGATATTATGAGTATGATTAATTAAATTATAAAAAATTATATAAATTTATAGAAATAATTCATTTGTAATCAATAACAAAATAAAAAAATAAAAAAAATGGATTTTTTCTCTAAAAAACTATTTATTACAATGAATGTGTATTTATGCTAAAAAATTATAATACTAAAAATATATGATTTTTAAAGACATTTATTTACTCTATATTCAATAAAATATTTCTAAATTCTTCCAATGGTGTTTACTATACATAGGATATGAATAAATCCTATTTATTTCTTTAAAACGCAATTTTCTAAAAACAAGTTTACATTCCATTTAGAATGGTTATTTAAAAATGGATTACCACCAATTATAGAAATATAATATTGAAATATGGTTTAAATATTTTGAATCAAAATGTTTAAATTTTGTATATTTGAAAACTATATTATTTTAGCTTTTGTGAATAGTTACTTATGTAAATATTTTTCATATCAGTACATGTAAATTAGTTAATTGTGGATAAAAATAATGGGATAATGAATTATAAAAATATATAACACATAAATTATTTCTATTTGATGAGTTTATTTCATCCATATTCATCAAATTTTTGATGAATTATACATGTGGTTCCATTTTTCTTTAATAATGACAAATTAAATTAAATTCATTATAGAATATATACAAAATTTATATCTATTATATTTAATAACTGTAATATTTTTTCATAGGGTACATGAATTTTGTGTTTGGTTATAAATTTTTATTTGATATATTATAGAATTTTTTTATAGTTATTTATTTTATAACTTTTATGATGGAATAATTAGATAAAATTCTTATGGAACACCGACACAATGCATTTTCAAACTGTAGAGAAACCAACTTAATGATTTAAAAAAATAATGAAATATTTTTGGTAGAGTTATGAAGGTACATAATAATTTGAAGATAAATATATTGTTTTAGTGATGTGTTAAAAAAATATATTCAAACTAAATAACAATAATCATAGTTTTCAAAAGATGAATATTAATATAGTCCCTAATATGATTGTAATGTTATTTTATGTTAAATAATATTATATTAATATTTAAAATGAATAAAAATATTATATTATTATATGATAATTGAATGTGTTCTAAAATTTCATCCATTGTCCTGTTATGGGAACTTTTCCATTTATATTTAATTTCATGACCACTAATGTGTAAAAAACATTGATATATTAGTAATCGTCAAAAGGGTTAATAGAGTGTTAAAATAAAAATATATGGATTAAAACATAATAGGAACACATATAAATTTCATTATAAGAGAATATATTAACTAATATTCATAATACATTTAACATATATCAATTCTGAACTAATTTTATTGAAAATTAATTTATATTAATTTATTAATTTGAGTAATTCCAATGGTAACCCTAACCTATATTATATAATGATGTTGCATCTCCTCTCTTAAATATATATATTGAGCCTATTATCCCTATAAAACCCTACAAAACCCCCTTTAGAAATTCTTTAGATACATTCTAGTGGTTTTTTTCATCTTTAAAGTTCAGCCATATGGTTCTTATGTAGAGATCTGATGGAGGTTTCTCAAAAAAGGATGTAATCATATTAATCCAGCTCTTTCCATAATATTTATTAAGATACCTCAGCAAAATATTTTTTATCTATTAACAATTATTAAAATATTATTATACGTGTTCTATGATTTTACTCCTATTATTGAACAACCATTTATGACATTATTTCTATGAAATGAGAAATGAAAGTATCACACATGTGTACTCATAGAAAAACACATCCATGTAGTGATGTGATTCATTTTCCTTTAATGCTTCTCATTAATTCTTATAAAGATAAATTTAATAAATATAAATTATATTTATAATATAATAACAGTTCAATAAAGGTTGATTGTAATTTACCAGTCCCTCATTCCATCCATCGAAAAGTGGAAACATCCCTTATCCATACATATTGACTACCATCTTCAAGATGTGATGTAATTCATTATCATCAAAAATTTAAAGTAATGCTTAAAAATATATAAATTTTTATCTTGAATATCATTAATTATATGATTATACCATAATCCGTGTCCTTAGAAGATAATTGTTTAACGAAAACATACATGAAAAATTAATTTGTTAACACCTGAAACGATGGTGATAATGAATTATTGTCCTATAATGGGTGGTATGATTTCATATTTAAACAATTTATTCCTTTTTTATAATTATTACATGTATTTATAGAAGTTTAATAAATTTAAATATATTATTACAAATAATGTCTTACATGAGGCGAGTGTTTCTCATCTCAAATTAGTTTCCATGAGTCACGTGTCATATTAAACAGGTGTTTATTTAACTTGATCAATATAATAACACTTTTATATGTTATATAATTAATATAATTATATTAATGATATTAAATAATTCATTGTACTTTATTTATTAATGGGATTCATGATTGAAAATTCATAAAACGAGTAAGGTTTTTACAATAAAATATCATTTTTCTCAAAATCAATTATGCATAAATTTATAATGAATAAATTATGAGATATATATATATATATCATTAATATAATTTATATTAATATCATATTTTTATTTCTAGATATGAAACATTTTCCTTTAATTTTACTATCTATAAATAATAATAAATTAAAATGTTTTTTAAGGAATACAGAAAACATTAAGGTCTTTAGTTTGGACTATTTTTCTTCTCATGTCCATATTACTGTTAAAATGAACTAATGAAGGTTTTTTATATTATAAAATGTTTATTAATGAAAATCATACCCATGTTTTGGTATTTATAAATATTTTTAAAAGGAATCCCCTTTGTCGTTTTTTGAACAAGGTACCTTTTTGCCAAATTTGTGAAAGTAATATTTGAATTAACAATTATAATGTGAACTAAATTTTCTATAATAATGAATATACAAGGATTTATATCTTTATTTAAATAATTCCATGGTTCTGTTAATATAAAAATTTACCTTAACCTTTTTAAATTTTTTAGAATTTAAATATGTGATTTCAAAATGAATATAGTATTTTCCACAAAAAATGTTCCAATAAGATTTTAATGTAATTTTTCATATATGATATCATCCATTGATATTACATATGATTAATTGGAGATGTGATTATATTATAACATAATTATTCATTCCATATATCATTAATGGGTTTGATGATTAAATATTTATGAAACTCATTTCATTTTCCAAAAGTTATGTTATATTGCATGTCAAATTATTTCAGGATTTTGTTGAATATATTTGAATGTGTTATAGTTATGTGATGGGTGGGTATATTATAGACCTAAAAATAATTTGTTAATGATAAATATTTCATGAGAAGAGAGAGTAATGAGATGTCATCCCAATCCAAAAAAGGACACATAATATTTTATCCAAATCCCAAAAGAACATACATGATTGGTTATGCATATCCCACAATGATAGTATATAGGAGTTTCTCCCAAACTAGAAGAAGTTACACGATGTTTTATCTAAAGAATAACATTCCATGAATATATTGGTGTATATAATTTTCATATTATTTCTTTGATTATTATTATTCCACCATTTATTCCATTATTTTATGATATAATCTTTTTCCTATTTTATTCTCATATGCATTATGTTATTTAATTATTTTTTTGAATCATGTCTTATAAACTACAAAAATATATGCCATGACTATTGATAATTATGTATAATATTCTTGGAATAGTTTTAAAATGTTATGCTCAGGAATTCAATCCCATATGCTTATTTTATGATTAAATTATTATTGATTCCTCCCTTAATTATCCTTATTGAGAATCTGATGTCACCCTTTATTATGTTCCCTTTCCAAAAGGATATGAATAATGTATTCATATATGATATAGTTATTATCGGTGTAGCTTTGAATAAATAATTAGGAGTTAATATATATCATTAATATATCACTTTATTATATATCACTGTTTCAGAATACAGTATACCATTACAGTTATAGCATGTATTGTAATGTTTTAAAATGAATAATTATCTAAAGGATATAATATTTATGTATGAAATATTTGGTTTTTTACATTGATGGTGTATCTTATTAATGTAATGTTCCTAAAAATAATGTTTTCAATATATTTAAACTATGTTTTATTGTTTTATGCCAAATCCCTTGACTATGATACACCCACATGGATCATGTTATTGGAATTGATATTTTGATTAATTCTTATTTTATGACAATAATTATTTCATGATTTATATCTTATTTTTTGTATATGATTTTATTTTGTATCCATATTATACCTATATGATCATCATATTCCCACATATGATCTTTAATTATTATCACATGTTTTTACCATTAGATAGTGTCTGAGATATCCTATTTAATATGATTACATTTCCCCATGCTATGTAGATATGATATAATGAAATTTATAGATGTTTATCTTATAAGTATAATTAGTGGGAAATTTAAATTAAATTTAATGGATTAATCAATTTCACATATTTCTCAAAAAATGTCCATTAATTTAAAAAACAAGAGTAATGACTGAATATGTTTTTAGATAAAATATCTAAAATTATATACCTAAAATGTATTCTAAATATAGTATAATAAAAATTTTGATTTATTTAATTTAATTAGAATCTCTCCTTTTCATCTACTAATGTTTTGTATTACACCATGGTTTTGATAAATTTTTTGATATTGTTGTTTCTAATTGAGGATAATTTAGGAGTTAAACCATTAAACTATTCATGTTAAGTTATGGCTATTCTTAATTTAAAAAGTTTAAAAAACCCTTTAGTTTCATTGAGTTCATATTTAATATTTTTCTAATTAACATAATATAAATTTAGTAAAAACCCAAAGGATAAATCTAAGATATAATTATAAGTATACGAAAACACTCAAAAATTTTGATAAGGTGCAGGTTTTGTGGGTTTCTTGGTAATTTCCTCCCTTTGTGTATATTAAAAGTTGATGTAGGATATTAGATAAATGTTCCTTGTAATAAAAACCTAAAAATGGAAAATTATGTGTAAAATAAATTGACACATGCCATATGATTAAGAGGCCTAACTACAACCTAGTTTTTAAATTTTAGGGGATTTTTTGGTCAATCACATTCAATTTTCAAACTAGTATAATGGATTTATTTCTTAATAGAATTGGGGGATTAGCATAAAAAGTATAAGGGAATAAACAAAAGGTAACCATGTTTGAGCCAAATGAAATATATGATTAAAAAATGGTGCCATTATTGAATAAATCTTTGGATTGATGTTTTCACATTTTTTTATTCTATATCATCATGATCATTCAAATTTTAGTGGTTCATTGAATCAAGTTCATGAAAATAAGTATGATAAATGTATGCATCTGTAAAACCCCATGTATTATAAACCAATAAGGGAGCATATATAAATAGATGAGTCTTAGTATATGCATGTTATGTAACAGACGTTTTTTTACTCTGACCTAATGTATTGAGGTTTATATCCTAATAAAAATAAAATCACAATTTTATTGGATGTTTTAATTACTGATGTTATATTTATAGATGAAATATTGGTATTTTTCAAATGTTATTGACGATTATGATAAACAAATACGTATAATTCTAAAATTTTATTTTATTAATGGTTCTAAATAATTCATTAAATGGTATCGATAACATTGATATACAATTTTATGGAAAGTTTTTAGTTTTAGAGATACATACTGAAAAACATAAGTTTTATGTTTCTTTAACACCTATAGATTTTTTGAGATAATTTTATCAAATAAATATGATATTTTGATATATTTCACTACACATAACACTGATTTTGGCCTATATAACACACAACACAGAGCTTAAACAAACACAAGTTACTATTTAGAAAATATTATTTAATATAATAGTTATCAAATAGATATTAGAATGTAGGGAATTAATATTATTAACTGAATTATAAAATATATTGTTTACACTTTTATATAAAATGAAATATTTTCTGAATAATTAATAAATAATGAAAATAAAATCTATATAAAAATAATGTAAATCTTTTTTTAAAAAAACTTTAATGGATAAATAACATATTGTACCTTAATAAATTAAAAAACCACATTTGTTGAATTATTTTAATTATATATATATATATATATATATATATTATATTAAATCAACTCTCAAACATTCCTCTTATGTGTTTTCTGTTTGGGAGATAATAATAAATCAAATTTTAGGTTTATAACTATATTTTTTAAAAAAATTGTTTTATATCATTTTTGGGATTTTATATTTAAAAATTATTATTTGACGATATTATAAATTTTGTATAAAATTATAAATTTTATTTTTTAAATTATAATGTCAAATTATATATTAAGGTGAATTTTGATAATTTTATGAGAGGATTAATGTTCTAGATGAATAGTGCAAAATTGATTTATAATTGAAACATCGATTTTCATTTAAATTATTTATAAAATAAATTATGTTTTAAATTATTTTTAAATTAAAATTACTATTTTTTATTTATTTATTTTACCAAATAAAGAAATTAGTATTATTTTTATATGGAATTTATATATAATAACTTTGAAATTTTTTAAAGATTCTTTAATAAAAAACTAATTTTATCATTGCATCTACGACCTTATTTTTAAATTATATTTTTATACTTGTATATATTGTATTTGAAAAAATTGATTACATATTTGTAATTATTAAAATTTATATTATCTAATATGTTCAACTTTATTTTTTTCCATAATGAATAATAAAAATAATAAAAATTATTTACCGTTGTTAATCTAAAAATTGTTTTATTGGTGGTAAAACAAAAAATATAAGGATTAAAATGACCTAAAAACATGTCTAAAATCTATTTAATATAAATATTACGGCCCTATATTTTCTAATTATTATGAATAACTAATTTTTCACACCTTTAGCATGTGAAAGTATTTTTTAAACATTTTTATTCTAAAAGATTATAAGTTTTCAACTCAACTCACTTATAAAAGGAAACCACCTATCCTCTGTTAGCCACACCATAAAACCCTTTTGTTTCAATGTTCCCTGAGAAATTAAATTTCAAAAATCCTTAATCTAATTATATAGGCCATATTTTTGGCATAAATCTATATTATGATCTCTTTCATTTCATTCAAATTGAGGTTACATGGAGAAGAGGTAACATTCTTCAATGAGTGTTTTTTTATATTACATCCTCAAACTCTTTAAATTCTTATATAAACCATTTTATACAATAAAATAATCTTATTCTATATAATAATATATTTTTATGTCATGTTAATTACCTAAAACCATCCTCACATCCATCAAAGGGGTTACGAAATCTTCATTTCTATGTATAGTGAAATACCTCTTCACAAACTAATGTCAATTTAATTCCATTACAACCAATAAAGGTTGGGTGTGAAGACGGATATAATGTATATATATTATAATTATAACATCATTATATCACTTGAGTAATTATATAACATATACCATTTCATATGTTCCATTGCATCATATATACAATAACATTATTTGTGTGTAAGGATGGCTACCACCTCATGATGTGATGTCATTCATTTTAACAATAAAATTTTATGAAATATAATAAGGATAAAATTAATGTATATATGTGATATATAAGAAATAATAATGATACTAATGACATATTTATCTTATTTTAAGAAAATATATCATGTTCTTTCTTACCTTTTCACTCACTGAAAAATGATAATGTCATTTATGTACATCTGGACTACTACCTTAACTAAGAAATGTGAATTTAACTTTTCAACATCAAACCACATGGATTATATTAATAATTATATTAACATAAATAATATTTTTGTTATGATATTATGGTAAATATGAAAATATAAAATATCACACATCTATTTTCTATAATGATCACTGAAAAATGAAAATATTGCTCATGCGTACGTACAACCTATAAAATCTATAATAATATTATACTTCATTAGCCAAAACAATTTTTAGTGATTCTACACTGAAGTATAATTGAGGTATAAATATTGAAATTAATTCATTAATATTATTATAGAGTTGATGAAACCATGATCATATTTAAAGGATGAAAAATAATAAATCAAATTATATATTAAAAACAAGGTGGTTATGACCTAAAACATGATTGTGACAACGTATTTTTGATAAATTAGTAATAAATAATTATAATAAAAAAATATATTATATGACATGTATTAATATTTTTCTTTTATATATTAAAAAAATTATATTTATTAGATATGATTTAGGAATGTGTTTGATGGAAATCAATACGTAAGGAATGTGATTTCTAGTTTCTCTTTTATTTCTTGGTGGGATATAAAAATTCCCCACTTATTTCTTTTGTGTGTTATATATACATCACAACTTATAGGTAATAAATGGATTTATTATTCCCATGATATATTATTTTTCCATTAACATTATTATTTCATGGGGATTATCATTCAAAGTTACCAATGTGGTATATGTCTTCTGTTATAATAACATCATTTCTCTTGATTGTTTATGATTATGATTCAAATAATGGAATCTTTTGATATATTTCTCATGAAACATAGAAATTTTCTTATCCTCTATTTATTTGACTGTAATACAAGTTTTACATTCATTTTACTATCATTATGTACACATGATATCAGATGAATATTTTAAAGAAAAAAGTCTCCATTTCTATCTTCTGTCGAGTACACCTTTTCTTCAAAAACCACATATTCAAAAAAAATCAATTTTTTATAATCATTATTCAAATTATTTATTATAATTTTCCAAACACTGAACATGTTGGTTTTTTCATAAATGTGAATGGAATAATTATTTTAAGCTGTAAATAATAAATGTAATTTATACCATCATGGGTGTTATTTTAATTAAATATTCTTTTATGAGTAAATTTTTCTGAATGAAAATGATGTATTTTTTAATTTTTACTTTTAAAAAGTTATTTTAAATAAAAAAAATTCTTTAATAAATGATCCTTTTGATCTATACAAATCATTATCCATCTATAATGATATCTATTAATGTAACACAGTATATCTTGGGGATATGAACCAAGGATACAATTCATATTCATTATCTGAATGGTTTATCATGAAATGATTTTTATAAAACCCATTTTAATTCCATTGGTTATACAATTATAAAACTCTAATGAAACCATCCCCTTCATTACATGGTTTATAAAATTATAAAATTATTAAATGATTAAAAAACATGTCTATTTTAGACATGTTATGATATGATAAAATGATTATGAAACAAATTTCATTTTATTGGTTTTGATATGATGAATGTTTTTCGATCTTTTATAACACGTATATATTAGTTTCATTATATATTTGGTGGTACCTACATGTCAGTAAAATGCATTAGGTTAAGATAGACAACTCTTTAGTAAATATGCTATGTGTGATCCTGATTATATGTTCACAATGTTTTTTGTTATCCTAATTTCTTGTTTATAATGTGATTAATGAATCCAATTACATATTCATAATTTTTAGCAAAAACATGATTACATATATAGTGTGTTATCCATAGGCATACATTTCATGTCCATAATTTAATGTGTGTTCCTATTTACATGTATATGGTTTATATAATGGATATATTTCATGTACATAACATAATGAATGAAACTATATCCCTTTTTACATTCTCAAAATGTTATAATTTGATTTATATTCCAGAAATATATATCTTATTCCAATGTTATATTCCCATGGATCATTTTTATTTGATTCTCTAGTGATTTATTTCTTATAAACTCCAATCCTTTATTCAATTACCCAGTATAATGATCATTGATATATAGGGGTTTTTTTAATTTTATTCTTATGTCATCATAACTTTATTTTCATGTTATAATTAAATATTTCCCATTGTACCCTTACTAAGACTCTAAGCCCTCCCTTTTATATGATTCCTCTCCATGGGTTATAATGAATGTTTTTATGTGGGGTATTTATATAATTTTTACTAAATGGAAAGATATAATTCATAGACATTGAATATGATTTTAAATATTATAGCAATATGTACCTAATATCCAATGGTACTAAAATAATACAGTCCTCTAGTTTGTGTTTATGTAATTTATTGAATATTAAAATTAAAAGATGAGATATCTACATTCAGAATCCTATGTTAATATATTTTTTATCAGAGGAAAGGTTTAGTTATCATTTGAAAACTATGATGATAAATATTTGTGAGACCCCTAGGGTTATTCCTAAGGATATGTCTTTAGATATCTATAAGGTCAATTATAAGGATAAATAAAAATATAGAAATATATCCATGAGTTTTTGTAAAGGACAGAGAGAGTAATTCCTAAGAAATTATATCTTTATTCAAATACAAAATATAGATGTGGATCAAGCTTGTAGGTATATAGGGGTAATTGCTCCTAAAATTCACATTTATCCACACATGATCATCTCCTAGTGCAAGAAACCATGCCTTTATTCACACCTGGTTTGACTCTCTTGTGGGGTGGGGTGTTACTCTTTCGAAATTCGTAAACTCATTATAAAACCTCACGAATGATTTATTTATATTATTACTAATAATACATTCAGATATACCATAGGTTTTATATATTAAAAATAATTATCATGATTTAGAATCCCTATAATTGATTTATCATGAATATGTTATTCCTTGGTATGATTATTGTTACTTACAAGATTATTTTCAGTTTTAGTCAATTGATGGAACCTAAAGAAGTTGTGTTAATGGTTAATGCAATGGAAAATGAAATGATTTATGTATTGAGAAACTTAATGTTAAGGTATATGAAATGAAAAATTTTATTTCTATGATCACTCAACTTTGTCATGTTATGACTATTGGTAATATTCTAAAAAAAGGATATAACAATGTTCTATTATTTCCTTTGGGAGGAAACACCCAAATTCAATAAATAGTTCTACTGATACTTCTGTTGTTGAGAAAAGAATTAGTTCCACTGAAATTTTAATTTCAATTCTTTGTTGTTCATTGTATAAAAATTTATTTTGGTTTTCAACCATTTTGAAGTTGAGGTAGATCAATGGTGGAATATTACTAATAATATGATGCAATGATAAGAAAATAAATTCCTGATTAGGGATGAGTTTGAATGTTTATTTTTAAATAGGATATTTCTTTGAATTCTTCATACAACAATATATAATGAATTACATGAGATTAAGTGTAAGGATGAAGAATCTGATGGTACATATAAAGATAATTTTACCAGTCTTGAAAGTGACTCTTTGGGAATTATCATTCACCCTGAAAGTAAGGATAACTAATTCATCAGTGGCATAAAACTAAATCTCTATAGGGTTATATCCACAAGGGACTTTGGATGATATGAATAAATTTTACGATGTAAACATAAAATGGAAATGGAATCAAGAATCCATTTTGGTTTTGGTGATATAATTAAAAATATGGGATTAAATGGAAATTCCAAAGATATATCACATAGACAGATGATAAAGATTCAATCACCTAAATGATAATACTATGGTAAATAGAATTTATATGAGTTCCTTAAAATAAAAAGAATGTTTTTCAATTTTGGGAAACATGGACATCAATTAATATAATATAGAAGTTGTTTGAATAGTTCAATCAATGAAATGAATGTGAAGAGAGATCAACATAATGCATCACCCAAAATCTTAAATTTCATTTCAAATTAGTTTGGGGATTATGATAATTAATTCCCCAATCCAAATTCTATTGTGGTTGATTAGACAAAATAACCTATGAATTCGAAGGAATAATGGAATTCTAATGAAATCAAAATGGATTTATTAAATAATCAAAATTAGTGAGAACTTATCCGTCTTTACTTATATAGAAATTTCCTGATTGATTTTTAATGAATGTGCCTTGTGAAATTATATTATTCCTATTTTATTGAAATTTCATGTGATTATACCCATCTACATGGATTCTGGAATAATGAATTCTACTTTTATATTCTAATTTTACTAGCATGAACTCGATAATCTAATTGAAATGTTTTTATATAATATAATATTTTATATAAGGAATAAATGGTTAATTAACAATTATAAGTGTATATGTCTCCATATAAGATTAAATTAAGAGTTCTGGATTCAATAAAGGGTTTATAATCGTATATTAAATCATATGTTCAAATTATTATACACATCTTATAAGGACTAATGTGATAGGATTTTATATATATTATGAATGTTTTAGGACACATTTAAATAAATATAATGTTTTATCATTGTATATGTTTTAGAAACAATGTTATTTAAGGATTAATGTATTTAAAAATTTTGCATAGACTATTAATGATAATGGTAATCTTTCATGTTTACCAAATCATTTATTTTTAGATAATTATTTTTTATATCCAATCACCTTATAAAGACATCACACTTCATTTCTATCAAAGATTACTTCTGTTTGGATCACCTCTCAATAATATTAATTAAGGATGGGGTAAGACATCACAGTGCACCACATTGAATTCTATATGATAAGGATCCAATGAATACCTTGGAGTTTTGGAAAAGTATTCAAATATATCTTGATATATAATTGAGTTTTATAACATTGTCTCGTTATCAAATTGACGAGAATTCCAAGTTAAAAATTCAAAATATAGTGGATATGCTAGTATCTTGTACTATGGATTTCAATGGTTGTTCCTCACATTGACCTTTCATGAAAAAATAGATTTAACTTGAGAATTAAAATTCCTTATTGTTAATCCTTTCATGGAAAGTAGTGTATAATCCAATATACTATAATGTAGTTGTAGAAAGAAAGCCATTGGTAGCTAGGAAATCGGATGAGATGAAATAGAAGTTTAGACCCATTCAATATCATGTAAGAATAGCATAAATTTCATAAAAATTTAATGTTTATGATTTTTTATGTGATCTTGATTTTGATTTTATTGAGATGTTATTTTTATGAATTTATCTTTGGAGGAATGAATGGAAAAATAACCCCTAGGAATATTTTTCTCTTTGAAATACATGATTGTAACAGGATAGTATCTTATTTTTTAGAAAGTACAATAATCATCTCTCAATTTCATGTTGTGTTCCATATATCTCCCCTGATAAAGTATATACATAATCTATCACATGTACTTAATAAGAGGATGTACTACACGAGCATGAAATTCATTATGGGAAACAATCAGTAGAGATTATGGATCTAATATAGAAGGTTATACAAACAAATACTACACACCTGGTCAATGTATTTTTTGGTGAAACCAGTAGTTTAATGAATCTATATGGGGGGCCTAATGATGTAACAAGGTAGAAATATCATCAGTTGCTTATAGTAATGTAATAAATTTTAGGTTTCAAATTAAATTTAATATGTCTTATAATGATACACCATTAGATTTTTTGAATTTTTTATCAAATAAATTTAATCATTTTGATATATTTCATTACACACAACATTGATTTTAGCTTGTATAACATGGAACATAAAGTTTAAATAAAATAAGACTTTCTATTTAGAAATGGTAATTTAGTATAATAGTTAAAACATTTCCATTGGAATGATCGGTATGGATAAAATTAAATAAATTACGAAAATATGTGGTTTAAACATGTAATTAAAATTAATTAATTAGTGGCAAATTGTTTTATAATAAAAATAAAAAACTATATAAAAAAAATGTAAATATTTTTCTCACAAATATTTATAAGAAATATATTTTAACATTGTAATTCAAATAAAAAACCATGTGTTATTTTTTAGATAAAATTATATATTATATTTTAAATCAACTATTTAACATTCATCTTATGATATTTCTAGAATAAATATATAAATAAATCTAGTTTTATAATTAAAAACATCATTTTTCTAAAAAAACTATTTTGTTGCAATCTTTCACGCTTATTATTAGTTTTTTAAAGTTGAGGAAACTTATGTTACAATATAAATATAATCTTTTAAATCATTATTTCTAAATTATAATATGGTTATTTTTTGATAATTTTATGAAAGGATTATTTTTTTAAAGAATGGTGAAAATTAATGACATTTAATTCTAGATGACATTATCGTTAAATTTATTTATGAATGGAAATTATATTTTATATTGGTATTAAATTAAAATTACTTAAATATTATATATTTATTAATTCAATTTAGGTTATTTTAATCAATTTCATATTTAATTTTGATATAAAAACCATGACAACATTTTATCATTTTTTCATCGAAAACCTTCCTTCTCATTGCATCCACATGAATAATTTTATATTTATTTTTTCAACATATGTGAATTGAATTTAAAAAAAATTATTTCATATTTATAATCATAAATTTTTTTTTTATAATTAGTTCAAATTTATTTTTTATCATAATGAATAATAAAAACATATAAAATTATTTACATTAGTAAACAATTAATGTGTTTACTTGCGGTAAAAATAAAAATATAAGGGTTAAAATGACCTCCAATCATGGAAAAAAATCAATTTAATGGCCATATATCTACCATAAATTTTTTAATTATTGATAATAATCTAGTTTTTATCACCGTTTCATGTGAAAAACTTTGGTACACCTCTTTATTTTAAAAAATTACTAGGTTAGCACTCACCTCAATTATAAAAGGTCACACTTATCATATCCTCTTCACACCATAAAATCAATTTTCATAATCCAATACCTACCAAAATAAATTTCTAAATTCCATACTACCATAATAAAAGACTTGTTTTGTGTGTAAATACAACCTAGGTTTTCTATTGGTGATAACCAAAAGAGGATACCTGGAGAAGAGGCAATGTTATTCAATAAGCATTTTTATTATATTACTTCATCCACAAAATACTATTATTATTTATCCATGATTATATTATAAAATACATATATTAAATATTATTATATTATTTATATTAATTGGATTTCATACAACCATCCCCACATAAAAAAATGGGTTACAATTTCATTATTCGTGTATTCGGTATACTACCTCCTCATGAACTGATGTCATTTGTTTTTTCATTAACACCTCTCACAGTTGTGTATGATTATTTAACTAAAGTATAAATATTATTTTGGGAAAAAATCACATATGTATTAGTTTTATCAAATATATAAATTTTTATTTTCCTTTATGTAGTCGATAAGATAAGGTCGTTCACCTGAGCATCGTACAACCACCTTACGAAGTCATGTGATTATTTTTTGACAAACGCATTACATAGATGCTAATAAGAATAAAATTAATGAATATATTTGATATAAATGAAATAATATTGATATTAATTACATATATATCATTCATAAATGATAGTATATCTTTTTATTTCTTATATTTTTACTCATCGATAGATGATAATGTCATTCGGGGACATGTGTACTACAACATTCAAAAAGAAATGTGACTCCATATTTTAATCACCCCACCAAATGGATGGTATGTATATTTATATTTCAAAAATATAATATTCCTTTTATGTTTTTATTATAATTTTGAGGAGATAAAATTGAACTTACTTCCTTTACATAATTATCATTTAAAAATTGAAATGTTACTCATGTGTACGTTCGTCCTAACATATTTATGATAATAACTTAGATTGTTTCTAAATACCATATTTAATGATTGGTATTAAATTTAAAATTCATTTATAAATATAATAATAATTTCAAGATTATTATTTTGGGGATTATTGTAACACCATTAAATTAAGAGGATAAAAAATAACAAATACAAACATATATCAAAAAGGAAGTTATTACCTGAAACATGATTTTAACAATACATTAATATTAAACATGTAATAAATAGCAATAAATATTTAATAATTTTTGTAATAAAATTAATTATTTTTATATAATATATGTAAAATAATGATATATTTATTTTACAAGACAATGGAACATGTATGATGGTAGTTGATATGTAAGGTTAGAGATTTGTAGTCTCTCCCTTTCTTCTGGGATACATATGCATATTAACCACTTGTTTATTTTCATTGGTGTATTTTTAACCAAATTGAACTGAAATATCATTAATTTAATTATTCCCATGATATTTTATGTTTTTTTATAATTACTATTTCAAGGGGCTTATGAATTAATGTGACCAATTATGTAAGAGTTTATTTTACAATCAAATCGTTTATTGGTATTATTTATGATTATGGTTCCTATGATAAAATAATATAATCTATATAGAGATTGTTTCTTCGTAGATTGAATTTGAAATATTTCAACATATATTATTTGTGCAAGGAACTAATACAAGGTCTGATTCTAAGGACTTATGTTCCTGAAATTAATTTTATAAAAATATTAAATATATTTTAAATTAATGACACGTGGTTTCTTAAATAAAATGAAAAAAACAATAGATGGGATATTAGATAAAAAATGTGAGACTGTGGTTGAGTCTGGAAAATTATGTTTACCTTATGAATAAGCTAAAATAGGTCATCACAGGGTAATTTAGATATCTCTCTCAATTGAAGTGTGTTTAGTTGGTTAATTAGTTAAATTAAATTAAAATATTTATTAATATAACCTAACTGAAATGTCTATAATTCTACCATAATGTATAATCTATAGGGTTTATCTAAATATTCCATGTGGGGATTTTATAGTGTTTTTTTTTATTCCATTAGAGAATCGAGATTAGATGATTAAAGTATCTGGATCGAGGAAGGTTGAAGCATAGTGATTGAATAAACTTCATCCCTTTTATATAAATCTTGTTCCTCAATAATGAATTTTCCTATATCCTTGTAGGAAACTAAAAAATATGTATTTCACAAACTGGTTGTGTTTAATCAATCCTTATTCATATGCAATATTTTTTTGAAATTTCACCCACATGCGAATTGAAATTCAAATTTCTATTAAATTTTCTATAACCCTAGATATATTTAATTGATATCATTGTTAAAAAAAGTTTGGGAAAATATTTTTGAAACATTTTTTGGTTCCATTTCTCCATTAATTATTTCCCTTATTTTCCAATAATCCTATGGGATATGGGTTCAATGTTTCCCAGTGGGATCGAGCTCGATCAGAACCCAAGATTCATAACCAATTTCGATGTAAGGGATAGATTGATGAATTAAGGCTAGACCAGAGGTGATTTCGAGTTGTGAGCGATGTAATAGATGATCCGAAAATGAATCTGATGAGGTAAAACATGTTTTTGGTGCATTGTGTAAGGAGAATCATGCATAGCTATAGAATTTTGATTTATAAACATTGGATGGATGGAAACTGAAGACTGAGATAGGGTAATCAATTATGAGTAAATAAAATGATGGATATAAAGAATAAATGATCGAATATGGATACATGAGCATAGATTAAATTTTTTGAGAAAAACCCAACTACACGTTATATATTAATATGAATAAACAGAGTGTATCCTCTAAATTGTGAAGGATAGTTTTTTGAAAATTTATAAATATGGCATAGTGTGAATCCCCCATAAATGCCATCAACATATTTATCAGTCGAACAAGCCATGTATTGGAGCACATAGTTATGATCCCATATGAAAAGAAATGGATAGGAACATAACTTTTTTTGAAACTAAATGGGAATTTCTAGAGAAACAAGAGACATCTTGTGTGAAAAGGAACACCATGTACCAATGTACAAGTAAAATACTACATTTAATAGTCTGATAACAAGAGAGGATCAAAGAAATCATCAATACCCCCTACACTCTATGTATCCCTACATGAGTCACTATACATGTAAAACTAGGGACATGGATTGATGATGGAGTGAGACCATACTCCATGTGTGTCCTTAAACACAATGTGTTCCCCATGGTTCCTTTTGAGGAAAATTTTAACTCTCATATCTTCTTTATATTGACTCTAATATTGGCCCACAGGTAGAATATCCTACGTTTATTTATGCATACATCCTGATGGTTCCATTGGTTGTTTATTTTGGTATATGATATAGTATTTTCTAGAAAACATTCTTATTTAGGTGATATATGATGATAGAAGTGATAAATTTGGATCACCATAAGCTTTCATTATGGAAAACAACGGTTGGGATGGGAATGGATCATCTATTGTCAATCAGATTGAAACCCTCATGTGGAGTCAAGGCATGATTCCTCTACCATCAAAGAGTGGAATCCATTTATTAGCATAGATCATGAGTCCTCTACCAACCTATCCTAGTGTAACCATCCTGTTGGAGCAAGACATTGGTCATGTATCTTCCTTTCAGAGTTGAACCCTCTTGCTAGGAAAGGTCATGGATCCTTCATATTTTATATTGTAATACTTTATATGGGCTAAGCATGGTTCATCTATCATATATCAGAATGTGTGCATCTATCTGAGCTATTAATGTTTCCTCTATCAACTTTCAAATTGGAACACTCCTATGTAATAAATAATTGGTCATTTATCATCAATTATATTGGATACCCCCTATGGAGTGGGTAGTATGTTATATACCTTGAGAATCCCCTTGATTGGGAAGAAAAATTGAATTATGAGGATAAATTTGGATTCTTTACACTAGGATGATGATAATGATACTAGGATTTATTATTGGACTTATGTGACTATTGCAGACTATTTTTCTATGTAGGGATTTGATATGGAAATCCCTATTATCCCTTATTTGGGATTCTTTTACTAATAATATGTGTGTGTGTGTGTGTATCCTTTGTCCATATATTTTTATTTGAATACTCTCTTTACATAGGATGTTGAGACATGTGAGGTAGTCCACTAACCCACCATGTTGAGCACCTCTTGTTTAGATGTGTTTACACTCCTACTATGGTTGATGAAGACTTGATGTGCAGTCCACCTACACAGGATGTGAATCACATTGTGTTGGGATGATGTAAAATTATCTTTCATTAGGTTGAGCTTCATGCTATTAATAATTTACTATCTATTTCTATTTTTTCAATAATTTCTCCCCTATTTATATTTCAATGTGTTATACTAGGTATGTATATACTCAACCCAACGTTGTCATTTTTTATATGCGTAATGATTTATAAAAATTATGGATTGGTAGATGAAGAATTCATAATAGGTTAGGGATACTGTATTCTTGGGACTATATATGATGGTCATATAATGGATATTAGGATTGAGGATCTCTCAGCATTTTACTTTCTAGTTCTTTCATGATGGAATTTTTTTCTAGTTGGACCTTTATTTTTTCCCATAAATTTTTAGTTTTATATTTCATTCTCGTGTACACACTATATGTTTTTTCATTCCTGGGATACTTACAAGATGTTACATAATTTTCTTATTATTTAACTACACCTCTACATTGAGATGGTCAAGTGTGTGCGTACATGTACATTAGTCAATGGGATACACTTTAGGATATCCCATTTGTTCCTTGTCTCCATCCTCTGACCTATACAGCTGGGATTGGGGTAATTATAACTCGATCCTTGGTTAGGGTTGGGTCATGACATATTAGTATCATAACAACTCATTAATTGGTATATTGCCTATAATATTCAACTTAATAGGATTTCATTGGGATTTAAGAAAAAATTATCCATGTTTTTTGAGTGATACTCTTAGAAAATGGAATATAGTGATGTTGTGGGCGAACAACGTATCCATTAAGCATGATATTGACTACCTACATGTAGTCTTAGCATACATGGACATTGGTTGTAGGGATCATATGTTATATTCATAGTATAGGATTGAGTATTTTAACTATCCTTATTTATTTATCACCAAATTTTTAGATATATATATATATATATATATATATATATTATCATCTTTCCATTATACATCATTGTTAAATTTTCAATATGGCTTCACATTGAGAGCCAACAGGACACCAGTTTTGGATTATGATGATAATCTGATGTGAGACGAGGCCTACCATCTGGGTCTATACCATGAAATTATTTATCCATGTTGGATGGTACAAGCATCCCCACATACTATTTATCATATCATACAAGTAGAGAAGGTAGAGGATGTACACAGGCTTAGTGAAATCTGTGAGTTCTAGTGCCATAGGCTGAGGAGGTTCTATTGTGAGATAGGATTATAGAGAGATAATGACTTCCAGATTCAGTGGCCAGTATCATTAGGCTTATTCGAACACTGATGGATCAAGTGGTTTTACTATAGGCTATAAATTTCAAAAGATCAGTTTGTACTAGTGGAGTCTTGTTACCTAAATGCATGATGAGTCAAAACACACATGGCCCGACATCTAACTAGTGTTTCGGGAGAATATAACCCCTCCTCTTTGTGATCAGTTCATTTTCATAAGAATTTTTAGTTGTATCAAGGATGGAATACAATGACTGATTAGGCATCTATGTTTATAGACCATACATAGTAAACTATCAATATGATCCATGATGGATTCTTCTGATTATATGATTTTGAGTGTCAACTTCGTAGAGTGATATATTCTACTATGTTTCCCTTATGTATCCCCACCTATTATGAGGTGTTAGAGTGGGAATTATTGAAAAATATTTTCTATTTATGGGTACTTAAGGAACCTATAAATGGTAGTCTACATTACTGAGATGAGTCATCTACAATAGATAATAGGTTCAAGTCAGTAGGATAATGATATAATAGATCCTATCCTGATTAGAGTCAGACAAGGAATCTTGATGAATAGGGGAAATACATAGAATAATGGAATCCTATATAGGGTATGTATTGTACTTGTGATGGGAGAGGTCATTTAGCATGTGATTGGATGACTAAACGTGCTTAGGAGAATAGGAAGGTAGTTGAAGGACCGCCATGGAAGAGACTTTATTGTGATCAGGGTTCTCCTAGGAGTCGCAGGGTTCTCCCTAGGGAAGAAGATTTGAAAGAGGAGCATAATGGTCTATTGGTGGTGGTTTAATCTATGATATCATTCCACCACCACCACCAAGAATTTTTCCATGTCATGCTCGTGGAACCGGTGGTCGAGGCAGTAGATTTCTATAATCTTTCAACGTTTAGGACCATGTGTCTCATGAGATAATTAGTTGTTTGATATGTCTACTTTATACTCTTGATTACTTATTATTAGACATATGTTCTTTTCATTACTTCATAACTATATTCCTAGTGAGAGATATAGAGATCCCATTCTAGGATTTATCATAGAATATTTATCTTGAGGTTCATATAAGGAAAACTTCTTATATATTTTGTATCTGTTGATAGTGTGAGCTATCACTTGATGGAGAGAGGTTCATGTTGGAACTTTAGGTCATCATGATGAATACCTATTATTGAATCTTGGGTATGGATTTTTTTTCATGTTATGATACCATATTGACTATAATGGAATGCGATTCAGATTCCTTCACACTGATGGGTCAAGATTCACATTTTTGGTTGAGAGAGATCAGATGGTATGGAGAGTGAATGCGTGAATAAGCGGATTAATCCCTTAACCCATAAATTTTTGAGAATATCCCATTTTGTATTAGGATATTCAAAAATCTATATTCCATCATTTGTAGAGGATTGTATTAATGACCTATCTATGGATACTCTATGACTACATCTAAAGGAGTATAAAGTGTTTGGTATCGAATTGCATCCTAGGAAGGCTTCGATATCTTATACAGAATATCATATGGGACCTATAGAGCTCAAATATCTATTTTTATAGTTGTATAACCTTTTATTGAAGTGTTTCTTTAGACCTAGTGTGTCCCCCTAGGCAACATCAGTGTTGTTTGTAAAAAATGTGTATGGGACCTTTTGTTTTGTGAAGAATATCATCACCAGAACTAGGACATGATAAATAAAAATTATCCTTTACTGATGATTTTTTGACCACTTTGAATAGTTATGAGTCATGATATGGTCATCTAAGATTGATATCAAGGGACTTATACCACCATTTTTTTCTTCAAAAGGCTAAAATTCTGAAGATGGCATTATGATGTTGCTATGGCCCCATTGACATCCCAATGATTAACATTGGTGTGAAGAATTCTCTCAATGTGTTTATGGAATTAATGAACCATGTCATCCATCCTTACATGGACCTATGAGTTTTTACATCAATTAGGACATAATCATCTACTCTACATCAAGGGAGGAATATATAGAGCACTTGAGGATGAAAATAGATTTTATATGGGAGAAGAAACTATATAGGAAGATCTCAATGTTCTAGTTATGGATTCATTGTGTTCAATTTTCATGAAATAACATTTTTGGGAATGGTTTGACCATAAACCCATAAAATATTAATAAAGTGATTTAATTGGTTCCACACAAGTGTTTTTCTAAGGTTCCAAATTTTCTTGACCTGGTGGAATAAAACAAAATGTTTGGGATGAATTATCATGGATTGAAACACCTTTTAACACCTTGAAATTGAATGGGAATCCCTATATCTAGACAGAACTATGCTAGAGAGCCTTCATGAATATTTGGATGAGGCTGATGAGTGTTATTGTGTTGAGACTATATAAGGATGGAGTGGAGTACATAGTATATTATGATTCCTCCATATCATGGCCTAGCTACTTGTTGATACAACTATATATAGTTATCATATATATTTTGTGGATGTTGATACCCCATGAGTAGAACTATTTAACCAATGACATGAAATTAGAAATAATTTTATACACCTTGGGGATGTGACGCACTAAATTCTAGGAGAGTTCTTTCTAGATTACACAAACCATGAGAGTCTCAAAGGTGTCGTTATAAAGAGAGGCAATGTAATGACCCAAAGTATTTCAGTAGAAAAATCTTTTCTTATATCTATGTCATAAAAACACAAAATAATGAACTAATATGTGAAAAGTGACCTTTAAACATAATTTTTTCACCCCTATGTTTCAAATATTAAAAATCCAACATTCACGGTTGTGTTCAAGATAGTTTTTGGATTCCAATGAAACAAAAATAATTTTTGGTTTATAGTAACCTACCCTTATGAATAGTAATATGACCCTTATGAATAGTAAATAAGTGTAACATTACCTATGAATAATAAAATAAAATTTAGACATCATAGGAAGTTATAATTTGACCTTAGTAAATGTTTTTGGTATTTTATAAGTCATAAATAATTAATTATAATTTATTAATTAATTTATTTCCCTGAAATATATTCATAAATTATTGAATCAATGTCTAATAGTTTTTAGATAATTTTATAAGAACCTAAGTAATTTTTGAATGAACTGCAAAATCAGTTTTAATTTTAAAAACTGTTTTTGAAGTAAATTATGATTTTAATTAAATATTAAATTAATAATAATTAGAAAATTATTTTTGAAAAATGGACATCTTTATTGAATTCTACACATTGAAAAATTTAAGGGGTAAATTTTTGGGTTTATTTTGAAATACTTCAATTTTCGGGTGAATAGTAAAAAATACAGTTTTTCGCATAATCGGTGTACACTAGATTGCATCATTAATGATGTAATGATGACATAAACATTCTAGAACTTTAGTTTCGGCCAAAACATATTAAATTTCCTAAATTGATCCCTGGAATACAATAAATCCAATTCTAAAACCTAAAAAGAACTTTCCAAAGCCTAAAGTCAAAAGATGATTTCTTAAAGTGTCTTTTTCTCTTTCTTTCACTTTCCTTTTAATAAATTAATGAATTCGAATTATAACGAATAGTTAAAGACTAAAACGAATTTTATTATATTAATATATGATTTAGGATGTCAAAAAACTACTATTACAAGCCTAACTTATGATATATTATTTTATTTAATATTTTATGCCAAAACACCTCCCTCCTCATGTATAAATAAGCCCTCCCCCTCCTCTTGCCAAACCACACCTCTCAAGATTCAATCATTGTCTAAGCTCTTCCCAATAATCTCCCCTAGCCCCTTTACCACGTCCAAGAGCTCCTGGTCTCATCAAAAGACCAATCATAGGCCCTTAAGGAGGTCCTTAAGAGGAGGATTGTAAACGTAATTTCCCTCTCTCATCTCCTTTAATTTCCTTTCAAGTTCAAGTTCCTTTCATGATCTCTCCTTACCTATCTTCATAAAAATTGTTTTTAACTCCATTATTATACATATAATGTAATCCAATGATTCTAATGGTATATTTTATCACCCCACACTCTTTCCCTCTTCCTTTTATTTTATTAAAAAGAACGTTGTTCATGTGGTGATAATTTCTCACCTTCAAAAACGACATGTTCTCTTCTTCCATTTCTACCTTAAAATCTGGTCATGACACCATTTTTATGGTTGAACGAGAATAATTTATATGTATTATGTTCTATTTTAAGTTCTGGAATTAACATATGGCAATATTACTAAGTGAATAGTTAAAATGAGTTCGTTTTGATCCAAAAACCGCTCAAAGTAACCCAAATAATCTTCATTTAATTCGTCTCTAATGATTCGTCCACATGGATCTAATATAACTCATTATAAAATCATTCAAGATTTTGTAATATCATTAATTACATGTAATATCAGTTCTTCATGTTTACCCATGATCTACCCAAACATCAATTTAAGAATACAAGTGGATCACTCAAGAAAACCATAAAAACGAACATCCCCGATCAATGTTTTTAAACTCTATAAGTCATCCAAAGGAACATAATATGAAATAATTAAACCAGAATGAACCCTATTAATGTATAAAAGGTTCTGTAATTTCTAATTAATGAATATAATATCATTATACAGGACATTAAAGAGAAGGAGGCACTCGAGTACATGGTAAGGGGAAATCTCAAACCCAATTTTTTTCCTTCGGGTTCTCCCTCTTTCACTCCATTTTTGATATGGTTACTCATCAAAAGTATTTTGTTCATATTTTAATTTACTTTTCTGGTATATAAATGTTTGTAACAGGTTTTTATGTCCATCAAAATGTTTTCCAAAAGAACTCTTCTGTCAAGATCTCACCTTTTACCTCTCATTCAAGGTTGATGGTTCTTATATCAAGTATGTTGTTACCTCTTTCTTTTGGGAACCCAAAGCATATGAATGTGTTATTATGAGATGAAACCCATTCCTTTCCATGGGTTATTTATGTACATGTTTGATATGTGTTCTATGTGGCAATCATGATAATAATAATGTTATGATGTGACGGGTGCGCCTGAAATTATATAGCGCAATGTGAATGTTTAAATGTGACGGGTGCGCCCGGAATTATATAGCGCTCCAATGCATTGGGTAAAGTGATGAATCTCATGAGTAAATTTGAAATGATGCGTGAACATGATTCTAGATTTTTTCACAAGTATGTGTGGTAGTTAACCACTAAGACATGATGTTTCATTTTTATGATTTGCCACATTTCACATTTTTTGTTTATGCTCCCCTCATGTTCAAGACCTTCTTCCTATGTCATGATTATGCTCACCCCATGCTATTTTGTTCTTATCTATCCTCTTACTGGGCTTTTATCTCACCCCTTTTGATTTATATCTTCAAGTGGCTACATGTACTAAGGAGAGGACAAGTGATACTATGAAGCTATAGAAGAAGATATTAAATGAATTTTTATGCTTGATGTTGTACTTGTTATGTGTTGTCCTAGTTTGCCCAAGACACTAAACCTCTGGATCCTCCATGTGTAATAATATTATGTTGTTTATCTTTGAAATGATGTAATAGTAATGTATGAATAGTCTGGGTCGCTATAGTTGGTATCAGAGGAAAGGTTTATTTAATTTGGGAATTAGGATTAGTGAACCCTAAAGAAAACCTCTAGCATGAGACTAAGTACAAATATGAACACAAGGATATTTACCTAGGTATCCCATATGTTATGTTTTTGGTATAATATTTTAAATTATTAAGTTATTCACGACTTGGTTGCTTATGTTTTGTTCTAACCTTTTCTATTTTAGAAAATGGTGGGAACCAGGAGAAATCAGGCCAACAACTCTTGCGAAGGCCGATGCAACGATTGCCCGAACGACATCCCCAATGATTTTGGAGGTGGAGTTCAAAACTTCATGGTGATGCTTACCCAATTATCCTGGGTTATGAATAATAAGCATAATAATGGGGAACGTCCTCCTTCACCAAAGAGGGACCAGCTAGGTATCGAATGTTTTATGTGGCAACGACCACCGACGTTTTGTGGATCTTCTGATCCACTAGTTGCGGAACATTGGGTCAACTCCATGGAGAAGATCTTTTCTATTCTTCACTGTTCTGAGATGGAGAAGGTGACTCTAGCCGTTTATCGTCTAGATGGAGAAGCTAATCAATGGTGGGCTTTGGTTAAGAACACCTAGCCATGGGATGAAATTGAAGAGATGGAAGGGGAAGAATTTAAGTTAATGTTTCTTAATAAGTACTTCCCGTGAACTCTTCGCACGAAGATGGAGAGAGAATTCATAGATCTCAAGAAAAAAGAGGGATAATCTGTCATAACCTATGAAGAAAATTTCATAAGGCTCGCAAGGTATGCTTCAGGTTTTGTTATCAACAATGATAGAAAAATTGATAGATTCTTTAGTGGATTAAAACCACATCTTCGAAAAGCTCTTTCAATTCGAGACTTTGGGTGTTATGAAGAAGTTTTTCGGTGTTCTCTCAAAGTGGAGATGGAGTTTGGAGAATGGTCCCATGGATATGGTCATAAAAAAAGATAGATAGAGTTTCAAGCTGGTGGATCTGGTGATAAAGATGGGAAGAAAACACAATGACCCACTTGCCAAAAATGTTGGAAGTTGCACAATGGGAACTGCCTCAAAGGGATGGGGAAATGCTTCAAGTGTGGGAAAGAAGGTCACCTAGCTCACGAGTGTCAATGAGACATGAAAAGGAAGTATAATGTAGCCGATGAAAGGAGAGAACCACTCGTGGTTCAATGCTACAACTGTAAAGAGCTAGGGAACTATTCAAACCAGTGCACTAAATCTCAAGATTTCGAGGGTAATCAGCGCCAACAACCACCAAAGCCAAAGGAACAAGGTAAGGCTTATGACATCACTACTGCGGAGGTGGAACATGGCAATGAAGTCATACAAGGTACACTTCCTATTCACTCAAGAATGGAAAAAGTCTTATTTGATTCTGGTTCTACGCATTCCTTTATATCTTGCAAGTTTGCCAGAACTACAGAATCGAAGCCCCGAAACCTTGAAGTAGAGATATCTGTAAAAACACCAAGTGGTGCAATCATTGCAACCCTAGTGTCTGATTCTTCTCCTGTTTACGTATGTGGGAATATTCTTCTGGAAAATCTCGTAATACTTCCCTTGGTGGAATTAGACGCTATAATGGGAATGGATTGGCTCTCGTTATATAGAGCACATATCAACTGTCGAGAAAAGGAAATATATTTTCATATTACGAACCCTCCCATGATCCTCTACAAATTCAAGGAAGATCATGAATCTCCTTTGAGAAATCCTTCAATGGTGTGGGTGATGATTCCCTATAAAGAAGCATACCTCACCCAAATTATTGAGTCAAAGGAAAGTTCCATCGTTGTGGAAATGCCCATCGTAAGGGAATACAACGATGTATTTCCCGAAGAGTTACCCGTAATTCCCCCGGATCGTGAGGTAGAGTTCTTAATTGAACTCATACCCAGAGCTACTCCTATCTCAAAGTGCCCCTATAGGATGGCTCCTATCGAACTGGAGGAGTTAACGAAGAAGATGCAAGAGCATCTGGACAAAGGGTTCATACGCCCTAGTGCATCACCTTGGGGTGCGCCAGTGCTCTTTGGGAAGAAGAATGATGGAACCATGCGGCTGTGTATCGATTATCGGGAACTAAACATGATCACCATAAAGAACAAGTATCCTCTCCCAAGTATTGACGACTTGTTCGATCAGTTAAGAGGAGCTCAATACCTCTCAAAGGCGGATCTTCGTTATGGATATCATCAAGTAAAGGTGAAGAAGGAAGATATTCAGAAGACTGCCATCCGTAGAAGGTATGGGCACAATGAGTTTTTGGTGATGCCCTTCAGACTTACTAATGCCCCTGTAATATTCATGGATTTGATGAATAGAGTCTTTAGACATTACCTCGACAAATTTGTGGTAGTGTTTACTAATGATATTCTCATTTACTCCAAGAGTAAGGAGGAAAATGAAGAACATCTAAGACTTGTGTTGGTGACATTGAGAAAGGAGAAGTTGTACGCCAAGTTCAGCAAGTGTGACTTTTGGATTAATCAAGTCACATTCTTGGGACATGTGATCACAAGAGAGGGAATTTCTATGGACCCTTCAAAGACAAAGGCGATTGAAGAATGGCCCAGGCCCACTAGTGTCACAGAAATCCATAGTTTTCTTGGATTAGCTGGGTACTACCGACTTTTTGTGAGAAACTTCTCACGATTATCAAGCCCGCTAACTAAGTTAACAAGGAAAGGGGTAAAGTATGTATGGACGGAATAATGTGAGGGAAGCTTCAAGGAGTTGTAGAGAAGGCTGATCATTGCACCTGTACTCACACTACCAAAAAACGGAGAAATTTTAGTGATATACAGTGATGCTTTAAAGAAAGTCTTGGGTTGTGTACTCATGCAAAATGATAATGTGAGAGCGTACGCCACACAACAGTTGAAGATCCATGAGAAGAACTACCCAACACATGATCTAGAGCTGGCAGCCGTAATTTTTTCCTTGATAATCTGGTAAAACTACCTTTATGGTGAGAAGTGTGACATATACACCGACCACAAGAGCCTAAAGTATATATTCACACAATAGGAGCTCAACATGCATCAAAGGAGATGGTTAGAGCTAATCAAGGATTACGATTGTTCTATTCACTATCATCCTGGAAAGGCGAATAAGGTAGCTGATGCTCTGATCAGGAAAGAACCTGCTACTCTATCCTTGTTGAGGATTGAGAAAGACGCTATCTTCTTGGATATGAAAAGGATGCATTTGGGAATCGTAAGGGTAGGGGATACATCCTACCTTGCCCAAATGATTGCACAACCATCCATCCAACAGAAGATTAATCAAGCACAAAGGGATTATGTGGAGATACAAAAGAGGGTGAATGCAGTAAAGTAAGTAAAGCTACAAGAGTTCCATATCGACGATGATGGTGTGATTCGGTTTGGAACGCGGCTTTGTGTGCCTTCATCACCCAGAATAAAGAAGGAACTATTGGATAATGCACATAGATCAACTTTCTCTATTCATCCTGGAAGTACCAAGATGTATCGTGATCTCCGAGAACACTTCTGGTGGGATAACATAAAGAAGGAGATTGTGGAATATATATCATGGTTCTTGGTATGTCAGCAAGTTAAAGCTGAGCGGAAAAAGTCCAAAGGTATGATGCAGCCACTGCCTATACCCATGTGGAAATGGGAAAATGTTACTATAGACTTCGTCATGGGTCTCCCGAGGACGTCAAGAGGAAATAATGCAATATGGGTTGTGGTTGATCGACTCACCAAGACTACCCATTTTATCTCTATTCGGGAATACCTCTCACTTGAAAAACTTGCAAGGATATATGTGAAGGAAGTAGTGAGATTGCACGGTGTTCCACTCTCGATTGTCTCTAACCGTGATCCACAGTTCACTTCTAAATTCTGGAGGAGCCTTCAACATGCTTTGAGTACTGAATTAAATTTCAGCACGGCCTATCACCCACAAACTGATGGCCAGTCTGAAAGGACTATTCAGACACTTGAAGATATGCTAAGATCCTGCTCTCTTGAATTCAAAGGTGGATGGGATCAGCACCTTCCATTGGTTGAGTTCTCATACAACAATAGCTTCCACTCGAGTATTCAGATGGCTCCATATGAAGCTCTTTATGGGAAGCGATGTAGAACTCCAACCTATTGGGATGAAGTTGGAGAATGAAAACTACTTGGTCCCAATCATGTTCAAGAGATGATAGAGAAGGTTCAAGTTATCCAGAAACACATCAAAGCGGCTCAAAGTCGGCAAAAGAGCTATACTGACAATCGTCGAAGGGAATTGGAGTTCGACGTTGGAGATAAAGTCATCCTTCGAATATCTCCATGGAAGAGAGTCATGTGATTCAGGAAGAAAGGGAAGCTAATCCCAATGTACATTGGCCCCTTTGAGATCCTTGATAGTATAGGAGTCGTGGCCTATCGTCTGGAACTTCCACCGAATATGGCTCATGTTTATGATGTGTTTCATGTATCACTACTGAGGAAGTACATTCCAGACCCCTCACATGTACTAAACTCAGAGGTGGTAAAGTTTCAAGATGATATCTCATATGAGGAGCAGCCGGTAAAAATTCTGGACTGAAGTGATAAGGTTCTACGCAACATGACAACCCGCCTTGTCAAAGTGTTGTGGAGGATCCAAAAGTTTGAGGAAGCAACATGGGAACCAGAAGAGGCAATGAAGGACAAGTACCCTCACCTGTTTGTGTAAAGTGAAATTTCGGGGGCGAAATTTCCTAAGGGGGGAAGAATGTAATGACCCAAAGTATTTCAATAGAAAAATCCTTTCTTATGTCTATGTCATAAAAACACAAAATAATGAATTTCTATGTGATAATGACCTTTAAACATAATTTTGTCACCCCTATGTTTGGAATTTTAAAAATGCAACATTCACGGTTGTGTTCAAGATAGTTTTTGGAGTCCAATGAAAGAAAAATAATTTTTGGTGAATAGTAACCAACCCTTATTAATAGTAATATGACCCTTATGATTATTAAATAAGAGTAACATTACCTATGAATAATAAAATAAAATTTAGACATCATAGAAAGTGATAATTTGACCTTAGTAAACGTTTTTGGTATTTTATAAGTCATAAATAATTAATTATAATTTATTGATTAATTTATTTCCCTAAAATATATTCATAAATTATTTAATCATTGTCTAATAGTTTTTATATTATTTTATAAAACCCTAAGTAATTTTTGAAAGAACTGCAAAATCAGTTTTAATTTTAAAAACTGGGTTTTTATGTAAATTATGATTTTAATTAAATATTAAATTAATAATATTTAGAAAGTTATTTTTGAAAAATGGACATCATTTTTGTATTCTACACGTCGAAAAATGGTAGGGGTAAATTTTTGGGTTTATTCTGAAATACATCAATTTTCAAGTGAATAGTAAAAAATACAGTTTTTCGCATAATCGGTGTACACTAAATTGCATCATTAATGATGTAATGATGACATAAACATTCTAGATCATTAGTTTCGGCCAAAACATATTAAATTTCCTAAATTGTTCCTTGGAAGACAATAAATCCATTTCTCAAACCTAAAATGAACTTTCCAAATCCTAATGTCAAAAGGTGATTTCTTAAAGTGTCTTTTTCTCTTTCTTTCACTTTCCTTTTAATAATGTAATGAATTCGAATTATAAAGAAGAGTTAAAGCCTAAAACTAATTTTATTATATTAATATATGATTTAGGATGTCAAAAGACTACTATTACAAGTCTAACTTATGATATATTATTTTATTTAATATTTTATGCCAAAACACCTCCCTCCTCATGTATAAATAATCCCTCCCCCTCCTCTTGCCAAACCACACCTCTCAAGCTTCAAGAATTTTCTAATATCTGCCCAATAATCTCTCTTATCCCCTTCCCCACGTCCAAGAGCTCCTGGTCTCATCAAAATACCAAGCATAGGCCCTTAAGGAGGTTCTTAAGAGGAGGATTCTAAAGGTAATTTCCCTCTCTCTTCTCCTTTAATTTCCATTCAAGTTCAAGTTCCTTTGTTGATCTCTCCTTAACTATCTTCATCAAAATTGTTTTGTAACTCTATTATTATACATATACTGTAATAAAATGATTATAATGTTATATTATATCACCCCACACCCTTTCCCTCATCCTTTTATTTTATTAAAGAGAACGTTGTTCATGTGGTGATAATTTATCACCTTCAAAAACGACATGTTCTCTTCATCCATTCCTACCTTCAAATATGGTCATGAAACCATTTTTATCATTGAAACAGAATATGTTATATGTATTATGTTCTATTTTAAGTTCTGGAAATAACATATGGCCATATTACTAAGTGAAAAGTTAAAATGAGTTCGTTGTGATCCAAAACCCGCTCAAATTAACCCAAATAATCTTCATTTAATTCTTATCTAATGATTCGTCCACATGGATCGAATATAGCTCATTATAAAATCATTAAATATTTTGTAATATCATTAATTACATGTAATATCAGTTCTGGATGTTTACCCATGATCTACCCAAACATTAATTTAAGAATACAAGTAGACCGCTCAAGAAAACCATAAAAACGAACATCCCCGATCAATGTTTTTAAACTCTATAAGTCATTCAAAGGAACATAATATGAAATAATGAAACCATAATGAACCCTATTAATGTATAAAAGGTTCTGGAATTTCTAATTAATTAATATAATGTCATTATATAGGACATTAAAGAGAATGAGGCACTCGAGTACAAGGTATGGGGAAATCTCAAACCCAATTTTCTTCCTTCGGGTTCTCCCTCTTTCACTCCATTTTTGATATGGTTACACCTCAAAGGTCTTTTATTAATATTTTCCTTTAATTTTCTGGGATATACATGTTTGTAACTGGTTTTTATGTCCATTTAAATGTTTTACAAAAGAACTCTTCTTTCAAGATCTCACCTTTTACCTCTCATTCAAGGTTGATGGTTCTTATATCAAGTATGTTGTTCCCTCTTTCTTTTGGGAACCCAAAACTTATGAATGTGTTATTATGAGATGAAACCCATTCCTTTCCATGGGTTATTTATGTACATGTTCTATATGTGTTCTATGTGGAAAGCATGATAATGATAATGTTATGATGTGACGGGTGCGCCTGGAATTATATAGCGCAATATGAATGTTTAAATGTGACAGGTGCGCCCGGAATTATATAGCGCTCCAATGCATTGGGTAAAGTGATGAATCTCATGAGTAAATGTGAAATGATGCGTGAACATGATTCTAGATTTTTTCCCATGTATGTGTGGTAGTTAACCACTAAGACATGATGTTTCATTTTTATGCTTTGCCACATTTCAAGTTTATTGTTTATGCTCCTCTCATGTTCAAGATCTTCTTCCTATGTCATGATTATGCTCACCCCATGCTATATTGTTCTTATCTATCATTTTACTGGGATTTTATCTCACCCCTTTTGATGTATATCCTCAGGTGGTTACATGTACTATGGAGAGTACAAGTGCTACTAAGAAGCTATAGAATAAGAGATTAAATGAATTTTTATGCTTGATGTTGTACTTGTTATGTGTTTTCATAGTTTTCCCAAGACACTAAACCTCTGGATCCTCCATGTGTAATACTATTATGTTGTTTTTCTTCGAAATGATGTAATAGTTATGTATGAAAAGGCCGGGTCGCTATAGGCAAAAACCTAAGACATTTTCTCTAGTTGGATTTCTTTCAGAACTATGACTTTGAGATAGTATATACTATGTGTAAGGGTATCTTGGTGGTACATTTCATTAGCATGTAGTCCCCAGATCACATGTTGTATGAGGTTTCAGATCGGTTGTCTTCATTGTAGCTAACTATGGTAATGCGGGAGGGTTCTTATTTTCATAATTCGATGGTGTTAACTGCTACACTTATTGATAATGTGAGAGAGTCCCAACAATAAAACATTTATTGTTAGGTATTTCATGGCTTGATATACATATAGGATTCATAATATGGATATTAAGGATAAGGGAATCACATCATCATTTTCTAAGGAAGGAGGGTGCTCCCAATCACGATGTAGGTGGAGGTGTAATGAGAGTTCCACACTTCTCATTTAGATTTACATCCCACTGTGTGGTTGATTTATAGATTCCTTTAGTGAATTTATTGATGGTATGGATTGAGAAAAAAGTATATAGGATTTCATATTTTGGTTATTAAACTTTTAGGATGTGATTTCTAATCACCAAATTTCGGCAGGATTGTTATAGAAACTTGAGTTCCTATAGTGAAAATGGGATGGAATATCCATAGAATTTGTGTTAGGGATTCTGTGGATAGAGAATCTAAATGATGCCATATGGATGATAGTTGACCGAAAAATGAACTCGGTAGACTTCCTTTATATAAGGGATAATATTTTAGTGGATATTATAAGGGTATTTTATTTTTGACATATTTTTCATCACCAAGGGGTGACATTAACTATTATCTCCAATTGTGATGTGTGGTTAACATCATGATGATGGAGTGTCCTATAGGATGCATTCGGGACCCTGATGAGGTTGATTATAGCCTTTTACCCATAGGTGTAAGGGTATGATAAGAACACTATCTTTGTATTGGAGGATATGATTAGGGATTGAGTGTTTGAATTTGGACAGAGATAGGTGGATCATTTTTCCTTGGTATTGTTTTCATACAATAAGAACCACAACTCTACTATAGGAATGTCACCTTTCGAATCCCTATTTGGGAGACCCAATTTTGTCACCCTTATATTGGACTTAAATCATTTAGATATCAATTATAAGTCTAGTGTTAGTACATGAAATGATAGAGAAGGTCCAAGACATCTGAAAATGGGTGAGAATGGCCCATTATAGGTAGAAATATTACACATGTCTTTATCATATGCCCCTGGAGTTCAAGCAGAGGAACAAAGATTTCATGAGAGTCTTCAAATGATGAGTATTAAAAAGGCTCTACTAGGGAGGAATGATATTTTCAATGTTCATATATCTATTTTAGATCTTATAAAGGGTTGGTGAGGGTACTTCTTATCTCTCAAACCTCCGTATTTGGAGCAGGTTCACTCTGTATTCCTTGTGGCTTAGCTAAATAGATACATACATAACCCCCACACATGTCAACGAATGGGGAAATCTAGACATCAAGGATGGAGACACCATTTTTTGGACCCAATGGTAGTTAAGGATCAACATGAGAGGACCCTATATAGACATACCATCTATTGGGTTCGCAAGTTGTGGGACCATGGGAAAATGAAAGAGAGCTCCTAAGAGTTGGAGAGAAACATTCACTATTAGAATATAATGTTTTTTGTAGTTTTTATTTTCAAAGATGAAAATATTAATTGAGGGAATTATTTAGAGATCCATTTTTACTTTTAATACTTTGAATTATTTCAACGTATATTTTTGGAGCGAGGGACTGAAATGGTGTGCGATTCTACGGCCAGGTGTACCTGGAATTAACATTATAATAATATAAAATATATTTCATACTACATGCACACTATTTCATATATAAATAGGTATAATTATTAAAAGGGAGCTTTGATCATATACACGAGTACATGATTGAGTACGTAATATTACTTTTACCCTAGGAGGGACATAAAATAGGTCAAAATGGGGAATTCAGATAACAATCCTGTTGGTGGTGCATTTAGATGGATAATTATTTTAATTTTTTAGTTAATTTAATAATTTAAAACTGAATTTCCTTTCAATACATATCTATAAAGAGTCCTCCAAAGATGGCCACACAAACAACTATAGGATTCTAGACCATTCTTCCTCCTTTTGTTGGATAATCAAGATCAGACAATGATGAGAATCCAGATCAGTGTAGATCAAAGATTGAAAAATGAAAAATCATCATAAATTCATTATAGATCACTTTTTTAAATTATGAATGATCCAATATGAAATAATTACTCATACACATGTGTATTTCTCATAGTTTTATTAAAATGATTTAACAGAATCATTCCCTATTTATATGTGCAATTTTCATACATCTTATGCGCCCACGAAATGAAATTTAACTATATTGAAATCATTTTCTAACCCTAGATATCCAAAATTAAGATCATTGACCTCGAATTAATCAATAATTATTGATAAATATTTTATTTTTGAATTTATCCATAAATTTATTATTTTCTTCACTAATCAGCCTTTAGGGCTTTGGTTTGATGTTTCTGTGTGGAACCAAGCCTAATCGGACCCACTTCTTCACAATGGATTAATTTGTGATATATAGATAGATGGATCAACGGTGGATCTAGGATTATTGAAAGTTTTGGGTGATGGATAATATGATTATAAAATGACTTAGAGATGGTGTGAATGGTTTACATGTGTGGTGTAAGGAGATTATTGTGTAATAACAAAATCATGATTTTCGGCCACCATATGAATAAAAAATGATTGTGAAAGATAGATCTTCCATCTGATCATAAGGAATGATCTGAAGGTGAAATGACCAGATTTGAATGATCAATCATCGATATATATTACTATAAAAAACAATACATCGCATTATGTATAAGGATAAACACACAACATATATCCCCTATGACCTGACATCAAGGGTTTTGGGAATTCGCAAATATGGAATGGTGTGTATACCTTCTATACATTGTGTACATATTTCTGAGGTGGATTATCCATGTGGAAAATTACATGGGTAAGACCCCAAGTGGAAATACATGGCCATTTACCAAAATAAATTGGCATGGAAGGAGACATGAGAAATATCCCATGTGAAGAGGTACACCATGTACCGAAATACACCGACATGGATAGGGTTAATGTATAGGGACACCATGTGGCTTAGATATTCCATATATACCCCCTACATGGCATGCATCCGTACAAAGACAATTAACACTGTACCACTAGGGATATGACCTAGTGATGGAGTTGGACCACACTTAGTGTGTGTCATCTCACATGCCTTATACCCCTTGGTTCCATTTCAAGAAACATAAATCACTCTTATCTCCTTTGTTTGAACATAGATTTGGTCTCATAAGTAGAATATCCTCAGTATTCATCCATATAGAACGTCTTGGTGCCCTTATTTGTGGATTTTGGGATACGGTGAGAAATATAATGTGAGTAAATCATTATTATGTGATGCTCGATGAAAACATAGATCACGTTGGTTCACTAATAGATTTTTGAGAGGAACCATTCATCTGGGTTTAGTACAAACCACCAATTGTTCATGTGGGTGGAACCCTTTTATTGAGTCAGCGAATGGGTACTCTGAAACCACAGAGTGGAACCCTTTTATTTTATTAGGGCATGATTCCTCTAAAAACCTTTTAATGTGGAACCCTATTTTTGGCATAGGAAATGGGTCTTTTATCTACATATCAGAGTGGAACCCTCCTATTGTAAAAAAGAATGGGACCTCCATATTCAGATTAAACCCCTCTAGATGAGATGGGAAAGGTTTATCTATCATCTTTTAGAGTGGAACCCTCCAACATGTCTTGTAATGGGTCCATTATTGACTTTCAGAGTGGAAACTGGTAGGTAAATATGTCATGGGTCCTCTATAACCATAATAGTGAAACCCTCATGTGGCGTAGAGAATGGGCCCTCAACCTATAGATTTTTCACCTAGATTTATTGGAGTTGTGGTGAGGTGTGTCTTGACTTTGAATTTTTCTTCTTTGAGGATATACGAGATACTGGGATTTGTTGATGGACTTTTGGAACTATTGGAGACTATTTTCCTAAGCTAGGATATGAAATGGATATCCCCTTTATCTATAAATATGATTTATTTACTAAGAATATATATATATATATATATATCATTACCATTGGATTTTGTTACTCTCATTCTAGGGGATGCGTAGACCTACTGGATAGTCCAACTAATCACTATACTGAGCTCCTCAGGATTGGATGAAGATTCCCACCGACTATATACAGAGAATACATGACATATATTCCTCTTACACACCATGTTGATCATTTTTTTTGGATGAGGTTACTTTCTATTACATTGGGTTGATTTGCATCATATTTACTATCTACATTCTATTCCAATTGTGTCGCCAATAGATCCCCCATTTTTCCTTCTGGGTGTTCAACTAGGTATTTATATACACACTACGACAAGGGATTTCCCCGCACGTTTCGTGTCTTATTGATATGGAGGGTATATTTTTGCTGACATTATATGATCTTACTGATATTGGGTGCTTGAGAAAATAGCCGATGGTCGTTTCATGGAGATCAAGAGATGGAATATCATAGTATTTTACTGTTCATTTTTTCTAGGTTTGGTCATCATTCTGTTTGGGTTGATATTTTTCTATTACATTTTAGTTTCTAGTGTCATAAAATTTTAGGTCCTAGACATTTTTCATCTGTGAATTATTTTATTATTTTTTCGGAGATTATTTATTTTTCCTCTACACATATATATTGATATGGTTAGGTGTGTGAATATTAGTACATTAAAAAAGGCCTCCCATTAAGATGTGTTATTCAACCCTTATTGCCTCCCCTTGGAAAATAGAGGTGGGATTGGGGAAGTCACAGCATAAGCCCTAGTTAAGGTCAGGTTGTGACACAATTTTTCTCTCAAGAATCTCATTAATTTTATTATTCTCAATTTTTTTATTTTTAATAAATGATTTATAATAAATTGTCTCTCTTTATTGACTCAAGTCTTCGAAATAATGTTTTATAAAAAAAATATTTAGTTCTCTCATCAGTCAAAAACCATTTTTTCTTAAAAAAATATTTTTTTTTTCTAAAAATGTTCTAAAAAATTCATTAACATTATTCAAATGATTTAATAATGAAATTTTTAACAATTATTTTATATTTTATGATTTTTTGGAAATTAATCTTCAGGTTGTTTTCCAAATAATTATCTTTTGGGTGTTACCGAAAATGTGAATGGAATATTTTATAATTTGTACAACATGAACATAATTGTCTTATTCCATGACTACGTTTTCATTTAAGATTCATGTATATGTTTTTAGGTTATTTTTAAAGAAACATATTTTCAAAATGTAATCTAAATATTCAATTTTCATAATTCACATTCGTTGAAATTTTATCTTCTTCATGAAATGTTCAATGTGGTATTCAAAATTAATTCTAACACAAGATGATATCCATTGAAATATATTCTTATATTCAATGGATTTGATCCAAGGATATCAATATTATTCTTTATCTAAAGGGTTTATATTTACAAAATGATTATGATATATGTTTCTCTTCTAAAGGTTATTCCATGATAAAATTTAAATGAAACCCACCTATATTTTCATAGTATATGCTTTGATGAAAGGATGAAATTATTTTGAATCCAGTCACATTTTTATAATCTAGGATATGATAATATATTTTTGATTAACATTTCATTTCATGGGTTATGATATGATGAATGTTTAATATCTTATAGAGTACATATGTATAATTTTTATTTTATGGAAGGAGGGACATATATCTCTATCCAATGGATTGCGCAAAGATGGATAACTCATTACTAAATATGAAATTTTTGATCCCCATTAAATTTTGAAAATGTTATGCATGAACCTTATTAAATTCTCACAATGTTATGTATGAACCTGATTATATACGCACAATGTTATGAATCAACCCAATAATATATTCTATGTGTTATAGATAAACATTCCTTTCATTTATGTAATGTTACAAATGAACCTATTTTCTTGTCTATATGTTTTTTGTGAGGTTAATATTTCTTGTACTTATTTTAATGAGTGTATATTTCTCTATTTATACATGTTCAAAATGTCATAATCTTATATATACACCACAAATATAGTTATTAAGCTAATGTAATCATCACATGGATCATATTATTTTATTCTCTTATGAATCAGGTCCTATAAAATTTAAAACATTACTCCATGAACCAAGAATATGATATTTGATATTCAATATATGGTTTTCAAACATTACTCACTTGTTTTGAGACCCCTATGTACATTGTAGGCTTAAGTGTCTCCCTTGTATAGCCTTACTAAGAATCTGATCTCAACTTTTCTTATGTTTCCCATCCCCAAGTTATGAAGAATGGTTTTGTGAATGTTATGTTTTTGAAGCGTACTAAATGAGATGATACATATCAGATACATTGAAGATCATTCACCAAATTAAAAATATGTGTACATAGATTCCAAAGGAAGTAAACTATTATGGTCCTTAGGAGTTTGTTCATGTAATTTGTTGAATATTTATATGAAATATATACTAACATGGTATGAGAATCCTAGGTATTATGGGTACATTTTAGGTCCTGTATATGTTTGACTGCAATAAAATAAATGGTAGGGTGATTTCAAAAATGTAAGTTATATTGTATCGATATCATTATTATTGATGATAATTCAAAATATTTTTTGTGATGTTTATCTTATTTTTGGGATTAAGATATTTATTGACCATTATGTGATTTATTGAACTATTTTATAATTATAAATACATAGAACCCACACTCTCATATTCTAGGTTAATATCATAGACATTACATTTTCTTCATGGATACCGATATTGGTGACCTAATTTTCATCATCCAAAAAATAACAAATAAAAAGAAAGTACTAGGTCACTTATATTCTCCAATACCATTTATTTTTTAAATATTAAGGAATTAGGGGAAAACCCTATATAAAGAACACCTATTAGGTTAAAAGATAATTTATCCAACAACAAAAAACATATGTTATTTCAAAATCAGTCATAATCATCATCTATATTTAATCCCTTATATACATAATTAATTATATATCATTTCATGATATACAAGGGAAAATAAAACATTATAAGGGTGATCTCAAATTCTTAGTAAGGTTGAAGATAAGAATTAATAATTTAATTTCATAAATGATCTGAAGAAGTGCATAAGGGTATAATGACATAATCAGAGTATATGACAGAATCCTAAAAGAAATCATATGCATCAAAACCAGTATCCTAAAATTTAAAATCATGGAAAATGTAATTATAAAATAAATCAATAATATTCATCCATGTGATGTCAATATTCATCATTCGAAACATTATAAACCCATATAAAGAAACTGAACACCTATTTTTGTAATATAGAGAACCATATTCATCAAAACATTTCAAAATTATTCTAATTGAATTAACCAAGTGAAACACATGAAATTTTATCATTATCCATTGCATTGGAGAATTATATATTTTGACATGTCATATAAGATTTAGCATGATCATGCAATGCTATCTAAGTAATCCCATCATATAACATATAACAGGATCACCCAAAGATAGGTTTCCAGCCTCATCATATAAGTTATAATGGGTTCACTCAACACTATTTGTGCTACCAAATCTTATAAACAGTAATAGGCTCACCCGATTCTATATGGTCCACCACATAGTATAATTAATTTACTATAATCTGGACATGAATAAAGTACAAAGTGGTGAAATCATCAGAAAACTCATACAATATATTTATTACTTTATAAAATAATTTACCCATTGAAAAAAAAATTGTTTTCACATGAATATCATTGATGAGATTTTATTCCATCCATGGGAAAAATGAGGATGGTATCAATAAAAAATATCCCCAAAGTGGTATAGGTAATAATAATGTTAGTTGAAGATTATAAATGGAAATACAGTTAAAATATCTTTTAAAACCTTATTGTGTAAAATATCATTTTCATTTTGAAAATCACATTTATAAAAAATGTTGTTTTATTTATTATATTTGAAAATATTCATTAAGAACTATTAATTTTTAAATTATTAAGAAAACATTATCTATAAAAATTACATTCTATACTTTAAAAATGAAGCTTCAAACAAATGATGGTCATTTTAGTGGGTACATTCATACATGCATTAAAGAATATTACTTTTGTAGGGTAAAAAGGTTAGAAATATTTCATATATAAAAAGGGGTAATTATATTACACTAAATTTTTTTAAAAGATACAATGAGTAAAAATTTCATTAAAAACATTTTGAAAAGACTAAAAATTGTTTCAAAAAAATTGGAAAAAACATGGAAGTGGACGAAAAAAATCATAGAATAAAGAAATGAAGTTATATTTTAGTAAAATAATTTTATCTATTTTTAATACAAAAAAAATCGAAACATTGTACTATTAATTTAATATATCATGTATAACCTGATAATAAAAAAATTATGTATTTCTCCAGTGTTAAATCATAAGACTGTATCATTAGAGAAGAAATTATAAACAATCGTGATAAATAATGACATTATAACATAAAATCATGATCCATTGAATATAAATACCTGTGAATAAATAAAATAAAATTAAACATATAATATAATTAAAATAATGATATTCATGATAGTTTTAAAACATAACATGTTTCTTAAAGAAGGAAAATTTAAAAAAAGTCCCTTACTGCTTTGGTGACATTGAAGCCATACACACTGTGAAAGATATAACTTAAAATAAATATATAAATATGAATAAATTTATGTATAATAATTATTTAATACCTTTATTTTCCTTATATACATCAAAATAGAAATTATTTTGGTGAATACGGAATATGTCTCATAGAGTAAGGGTCAGATGAAAAAAACCCTTACCTTGAATCAGATTTTTCGGATTTTTCTTTTTGTTAATGAAAAATAATCTTTTTCTAATTAGTTACTTTATTGATAATTTTTCTCAATTTTATTATTACTTTACTTCAATTATTTAAATTTTATATAAAATTAATTAGTCAATTATGTTAAAGTTGGTTTTTTTTACCATATTCATCTTATGTGCCAAAACTGACTTTGGTCGACTGAAAATGGTTAATGAGGTCATTATTTTTACATACCTAGAATAATAATCATGGAAAATTTATCATATTTATATATATTTTATGCATTTAAAACCAATCATACTGTATTTTTATGAAAAATGAACAGAAGTTATGATCATGGAGACTATAGGTCATACATACACATGTGTAATGATTCTATTTTATAGTGATCCTTATGGGATGAAGGAACATAATATTAATTCATAAAAATAAAAATAATATAATTTAATATATATACATATATACATAATTTTTTTTATGTAGTTAAGAACAACAAAATCAAATCTCTTTGAGGAGGTGGTAGTCTACATATCCACAAATGACGTTATCATTTTTTCAGTGGGTGAAAAGTTAAAAGGAAAAAAGATATATTATATTTAATGAATGATAAATACATCATGAATATAATAAATATGTAATATATTTCATATATTTTTATTATATTTTCCCTTATTTCATTCCATTTAATACATTTGAGGAAAAATCCACATCGATTCATGACACGGTGGTCCACAGTACACAAGGGTGACATTATCTTATCCCATGAGGTAATAAATATAAAAAAAGATATATGTATGATATAATAACTTCATAAGTATAAAAATGTTATAAATATCATATATAAACAATGTATACATCATCATATATAACTATGATAGGTGGTATTGTAAAATCGATTGGCATTGTTTTATGAGGTTATGAAAACCCTTCTTTTTATTACAACTTAAACAAGCTTTATTACATAAAACATCACTTTATCCAACAAAGAAGATCGAGAGGTTTAGTTTCTTTGGGGCTTATGATCATTACATAAAAACATTAAACTTGAAATACAACATCTTTATTGAAAACATTCTTTACATGACCACTACATTCCTCCGTACTTAGCATTGCATGGGATAACCTGAGGACATGCATAAGAAAGGGTGAGCTATAAAGCCCAGTAAGGGAGTAAACAATGAATAACATGAGGAGTGAAATACATGTTAGGCATTAGGCATATCAATAGAGCATAATAGAAACATGAACATAACGGCATGATAAAGCATGATAATCATAACATGGAAATGTGGCAACAACACTTAACATTGAATTTGCATGAGCCAAGGCTCATTTCACATGGAGCATGAGTAAACCCTCATTGCACTTGAAGCACGAGTAAACCCTCTTTGCACTTGAATTAGCATGAGTAAAAACTCATTGCACATGACGTATCATGATACTATACTTTACCCAATTCATTGGAGCGCTATAAAGGGCACACCCTTCTTAAACATTTCATTTCATGCATAAGTGTTCCACATGGATCATAAAACATGGATTCATAAAACATAATCATTTCTTCCACGATAAAGGAATGTGGAATTCATACATGAAACTTTATAATCAATATGTAAATGTGCATAAAGGTGAATACCCTTGATGGAGAAATGGGCGTGGTATTCACTACACAAAGGCATTGGCTTAGAAAATCGGTGTGATTTCGGCAGCGTAACGACGTGACATAAGAATTCATGAAAAAAAGTTTGATGAGAGAGAAAGGGGTTCCTCATCATATTTACATGTAATGGACAGTAAGGATGTCATATATATACATGTCCCATCAATTGAAATGGAATTTAAATTCATGATACAAAAGTATTGATTGAATGTAAAAGAAGAGAGAGAAGTTCCTTTCGGAATTTCGGCATAGTAACAGGTGTACATGGGAGGCTTTTAATGAGAGAGAAAGGGTTCACCCATCATTAAAACAATAAGAGGTCAGTATGGGGGATGTGAAAAACCATACCCCAACATTCATAATTGAAATGAAAAGGGCAATACAACTTAGAGAAAATTGAAAAAAATGAGAAAGGAAGAAAAAACCCTTACTTGGAAGTGTGCATCCAAAGGCTAGAGAGAGGCTTGTGAGAGGCTTCATGGGAGCTTGGGGAACCTTGAGAGGATTCTAGAGAGAGTAGGGCAGAGGTTGGATGAACTTAAATGGCTTTGAGTGAGGAGGAAGTTGGAGCTTGGGTGGGTTTATATAGGAACGGTGAGAGAATTCATTATTATTTAGGTTTGGGACCACTTATATTAAAATAATCCAAACCACAAACCATCCCATGGTATTTTCCCATGGTTTCTAGAAAAGGAATGAGGAAAACAATATTTTACAAGTCCAAGGTCCGAACTTATTAAAAATTAGGGTTGCTTATGTGGAGGTGAGTCACACTCCCATGGAAATTAATTTAAAAAGGCAAAGTGTTGAATAAGTCTTGAGGGCTCCATTAATGCTTTGAAAAGTAAGTCAAACAAACACAAAACCTCATTATTTTAATGATAAAACACATATTGGCCGAACATAAGGATTATGGTATTTTATTACATCACCATTGGGTCATTATGATGTCATAAAACACATTATATATTTAAATGGTATTTAATTTTTACCCAAAAATTTGACTGTCTCAGAAAATTATGAAAAATTCACCATTTGATAATTTCGACGTCCTGATTCCAAAAATAATATTTATTTTATCTAAATAATTTTCTAAATATGTGAATTTTCACTTTTAAAATAAAAACCGACATTTATAAAAAATTCACTGGTTTTGACAGAAATGGCTTTCAAACCTTAATAAAAATTTTAATTGCATTCATAAAATTATAAAATCATTTATATTTAATAAAAATTAATTTAATATTAAAAATAATATTTTATTAAAATATTATTTAATTAAAAAATCCTTTAATTTAATAAAATAAAATTCTCAATTAAATAATAACTAAAAACACCAATTGTACTTTAAAAACTAATTACAATGTATCAAAAAAAATATTCATTATTATATACAAAAAATAATTTACATTAACATGGTGCTACTTATTTGTTACTAACCCCTTAAAATAGCCGCATAAGACCTAAGGGTAAGGTGCGCGATGGTGGCAGACTCTTGGGGCTGCTCAGATAACATCGCTCGAGTGGTAATCTCTATCAACTTCCATTTTTCCCGTAGACGATCACGTTCGAGCATGACTTGATGAAGCTTAGCTTGGGATTGGTCAAGGGAAAAGCCCAAAGACGCCACCTCTTTTCTGAGCTCCAACAAATGGGCTTCGTAAGGGGCAATTCTACTGGATGAGGTCATCGCTTCCTTTGTCTGAGTAGAAATGGTTTCGTTAAAGCCTTATATTTATACTACTCAGATGATCACTGTTCAACGACTATAAAAGTAACGGTCACAAATCTTAACATAAAACTAAAGATGTTGACATCTTATAAAAAAACATTTTTCATAAAGAAACATTTAACTAGATCAAGAGGGATTTTCCATTAATGAAACTTTGGGTCGTTATAACATTCCCCCCTTAAGAAATTTCTCCCTCAAAATTTTCCTTTTCCCACACTAAAACAAATGTGGGTAACTTAGCTTCATCATATCCTCCGACTCCCAAGTTGCTTCTTCAAACATGTGGTTTCTCCACAACACCTTGACGAGGGGCATTGTCTTATTTTGTAGAACTTTTTCTCTACAATCTAAGATCTTCACTGGTTGCTCCTCAAAAGAAATATCGTCTTCTAATTGTACCACCTCGGAAGAGAGTACATGTGAAGGGTCTGGTATGTACTTCCTTAAGAGGGATACATGGAAGACATCATGCACCTTGGCCATAGTAGGTGGAAGTTCAAGTCGATAGGTCACATCCCCATCACGATCAAGAATCTTGAATGGGCTGATGTACCTTGGACTTAACTTCCCTTTCTTTCCAAACCTCATGACCTTCTTCCACGGAGATATGCATAAAAACACCATGTCTCCGACTTTAAACTCAAGGTCTCGTCGACGATTATCTATATAACTCTTCTATCGACTTTGGGCTGCCTTGATATGCTGCTGAATGGTTTTCACCTTCTCCACCATTTCTTTGACCATTTCTGGTCCAAGAAGCTTACGTTCACCGACCTCATCCCAACATGTTGGTGTTTTACACCTTTTCCCATTCATGGCATCATATGGTGCCATTTGGATGCTTGAGTGGAAACTATTATTATAAGATAACTCAAACAGAGGAAGATGTTGATCCCATCCTCCTTTAAATTCCATTGAGCACGCTCTCAACATATCCTCAAGTGTTTGGATAGTCCGCTCGGATTGGCCATCAGTTTGAGGATGATAGGCCGTACTGAAGTTCAGTTCAGTATTCAGAGCATGTTGAAGACTCTTCCAAAACGTAGAGGTAAATCATGGATCTCGGTCAGACACAATAGATAGTGGTACTCCATGCAACCGTACCACTTCCCTGATATATATCTATGCCAGTTGATCCAAAGAGAAATCCTCTCGAATAGCAATGAAGTGTGCAGTCTTTGTAAGAAGATCCACAACAACCCAGATTGCATTGTTGCCTTTGGATGTCCTTGGAAGTCTAGTGACGAAGTCCATAGTGATGTTCTCCCATTTCCATTCTGGTATGGGCAATGGTTGCATCATCCCCTTAGACTTATGCCTCTCTGCCTTCACTTGCTGACACACCAGGCACTTTGATGTATATTCAGCGATATCCTTCTTCATATTATCCCACCAAAAGTTTTCTCGGAGATCTCGATACATCTTTGTGCTCCCTGGGTTAATAGAGAAATTTGAACTATGTGCATCATCAAAAAGTTCCTTCTTCAGCTCTGAACTTGATGGAACACATAGTCTTTTCCCAAACCGCACAATTCCTTCTTCATTAACATAAAACTCTGAGGATTCCCCCCTTTTGATAGCTTCCACTTTTTCTTGGATTCCTGCATCATCCTTTTGAGCATCCTTTATCCTTTCCAAAAGAGATGGTTGAGAAATCATTTGTGAATGGATTAATGATGTTCCCTTCTTTATGATTCCCACATCCATCTTCATAAAGTCTAAGAATATTGGATCCTTCTCAATTCTCATAATTGATAGAATAGCTGGATCCTTTCTACTTAGGGCATCTTCCACCTTGTTCGCTTTCCCAGGGTGTTAATGTATTGAACAGTCATAATCCTTGATGATCTCTATCCATCTTCTCTGGTGCATATTAAGCTCTTTCTGTGTGAATATATATTTAAGACTCTTGTGGTCAGTATATATCTCACATTTCTCTCCATAGAGATAATGCCGCCAGATTTTCAAGGCAAAGATCACCGCCGCCAACTCTAGATCATGCGTTGGATAGTTTTGCTCATGGATTTTCAACTGCCTTGAGGCATAGGATATCACTTTATCATTCTGCATCAGCACACATCCTAATCCCTTCTTCGAAGCATCACTGAATACCAAAAAAAGCTCCCCACATGTGTGTAAAGTGAGCACGGGTGAAGTGATAAGCCTCCTTTTCATCTCCTTGAAGCTTTCATCGCATTCATCACTCCAAGAAAACTTTACTCCCTTTCGAGTTAGCTTGGTAAGAGGGTTGGACAATCATGAGAAATTTCTCACAAATCGTCGATAATATCCAGCTAACCCCAAGAATCTACGGATATCAGTTACCGATGTTGGCCTCGGCCATCCCTCAATAGCATCTGTTTTAGAGGGGGCCACAGATATCCCATTTCTTGTGATGATATGACCCAATAATGAGACTTCCTTCAACCAAAACTCACACTTGCTGTACTTTTCATAGAGCTTCTCCTTGCGCAAAGTCTCTAGTACAGTTTTTAAATTCTCCTCATGGTCCTCCTTGGTTTTGGAGTATATTAGAATATCATCTATAAAGACTACCACAAATTTTTCTAGGTAATCTCTAAAGACTCTATTCATCAATTCCATGAATATTTCTGGAGAATTGGTGAGTCCAAAAGGCATTACTATGAATTCATAGTGCCCATACCTTGTACGAAAAGCAGTCTTGGGGATATCTTCCTTCTTCACCCTTACTTGATAATATCCCGACCGCAAGTTGACCTTGGAGAAGTATCGTGCTCCACACAGCTGATCAAACAAGTCATCGATTCTTGGGAGAGGATACTTGTTCTTTATCGTTATTTTCTTAAGTTCACGATAATCGATGCAAAGCTGCATTGACCCATCCTTCTTCTTGACGAAGAGGACTGGTGCACCCCAAGGTGATGCACCTGGGCGTATAAACCCTTTATCCAGATTCTCATGTAGTTGTTTCTTCAGCTCTTCAATCTCAACAACAGCCATTCTATATGGAGTCTTGGATATTGGTAGCGCCCCAGGTATAAGTTTAATTGAGAACTCAACATCTCTTCTTGGAGGAAGACCAAGAAGTTCCTCGGGAAATACTTCAGCGAATTCCCTCACAATAGGCATTTCTTCAAGGGTGGTTTCTTCCTTGGACTTAATCATCTGATCCAGATATGCGTGCTCATAAGGCAGTTATATCCATGCTTGAGATGATGGAGCTAAAGGAGATTCATCTTCCTCCTGACACTTGTAAAGAATCGGGGGTCGATTCTCCATATGGAGTGTGATTTCCCTCTCCCGACAATTTATGTTGGCTCTATATAAGGAAATCCAATCCATGCCAAGAATTGCATTAAATTCCACCAAAGGAAGTATGACGAGGTTCGCTGGGAAATTCAATCCACATATTATAACAGGGGAGGACTTATACTCATGGGATGCAATGATTGCCCCATTTTCCGTACTCACCGACATCTTTACTTCCATGATTTGTGGTGGTGCGGGGATTGTTCTACTAAGCTTTTGAGATATAAAAGAATGCGTAGAACCTGAATCAAAAAGTACGTTCACTATTCTTAAATGAATAACTAGCGTACCTGTCACCACTTCGTTGTCGGGGTTCACTTCGGCAGAAGTGACGGAAAAATCTCTTCCTTGCTGTCTTGGAGGTTGTTGATTGCCTCCGATAACCCTTGGATTAGGGCACTGATTCGCAAAATGACCCGGTTCTTTGCATTTGAAGCATTGAACAACGCGTTGAGGTTCGAATGGAGCGTTCCTCTCCTCTGTCGCAGCCACGGGTCTTTCTTGCTGACAGTTAACAGATAGGTGCCCTTCTCATCCACACTTGAAGCATTTTCTTGTCCCCCTAAGGCAATTTCCAGGGTGCTTCTTTCCACACTTTTGGCAAGTGGGGTGCTGGAACTTCTTAGCACCGTTGGATTTATCCATCGGACCACCAGTATTTAAGTCCACCTTACGCTTCTTGTCCCCATGATACCCATGTGATTCTCCGATCTCCATTTCAACCTTAAGGGCACATCGGACAATTTCCTCATAGCTGTCAAAGTCACGGATCGCTAATTCTTTCCGCAAGCTAGGCTTTAGCCCACCAAAGAAGCGGTCAACCTTGCATTCGGGGTTAATGACAAAGCCGGAAGCGTATCGTGCAAGCCTTGTGAATTTTGCCTCGTACGCTCCCACATATTCTTTATCTTTCTGCTTGAGGGAAATGAAAGTCCCTTTCCATCTTAAGACGGAGGGTGCGAGGAAAATATTTATCGAAAAACATCTTCCGGAATTCCGTCCATTCCAAAGCCTCGATCTCCTCCTCTGGCTTCGTATTTTTGATCAACGTCCACCATTGATCAGCTTCACCCTCCATACGATAAGCCGCCAGGAGAACATTTTCTTTTTCAGAGCATTGGAGGATGGAGAATATCTTTTCAATGGAGTTGATCCATTGTTCAGCAATCGTGGGATCAGATGATCCACTAAAAGTAGGAGGCCTTTGTCTCATGAAGCTTTCAATAGAGACTTTTTCTTTCTTAAGGGGGGTTGAATGTTCCTCTTGACCAGTGTTTCTATTCAAAACATGAGTTAGCTGAGAGAGAAGCGTGACAAAGTTCGCGATTCCTGCTCCCACTGGATTGGGCATCTCATAAGTACAATCATCACACTGATCTTCACAACTGTTGTTAGCCCGAGTTCTCCTATTACCGGCCATTGGCTGGAATAAAAGGAATGTTAGGGGTAACACATAAAGGGTAATCCAAAGACAAAAGTTTATGACTTATAAATAAACTTTAATCTCTTTAACTCATGAGTCTATATGATTCAATCTAGGATTTTCATGATCTTCCTTCTAACATATATTCTTAGTGGCATTTTTCCCTTTATAAGGGTTCATACTAAGATTGTGAATTTATCAAAACATATCCCCTGAGAGTGTCGTAACCAAGAGTGAAGCAAGGACCGTTTTCATGCACCAGTTCCCGTTCGAGTCTTGCTCAAAGCGGTGTTTTCGGGTTTTACCCCTAGGATACATCTGTGCCAGAGCCGCCTCTACCTGCTCGTATCTAGACAGGGATGTATTTGTTTGATAAACCACTTACTTAGTATTTACCAAAACTTAGGGATGTTTTTATTATTCTTAGTCTTGTATCTAAGGCTTTACTAGGGTTTCCTAATCCCAAAAATAACTAAACCTATCCTCTGATACCAACTATGAAAAGCCTGCTTTTTATTACAACTTAAATATGATTTATTACATAAAACATCACTTGATACAACAAAGAAGATCGAGAGGTTTAGTGTCTTTGGGGCTTAGGATCATTACATAAAAACTTTAAACTTGAAATACAACATCTTTATTGAAAACATCCTTTACATGACCACTACATTCCTTCGTACTTAGCATTGCATGGGATAACCTGAGGACATGCATAAGAAAAGGGTGAGCTATAAAGCCCAGTAAGGGAGTAAACAATGAATAACATTAGGAGTGAAATACACGTTAGGAAATAGGCATATCAATATAGCATAATAGAAACATGAACATAAAGGAATGATAAAGCATGATAATCATAACATGGAAATGTGGCAACAACACTTAACATTGAATTAGCATGAGCCAAGGCTCATTGCACATGGAGCATGAGTAAACCCTCATTGCACTTGAAGCACGAGTAAACCCTCGTTGAACTTGAATTAGCATGAGTAAAAACACATTTCACATGACGTATCATGATACTATACTTTACCCAATGAATTGGAGCGCTATAAAGGGCGCACCCTTCTTAAACATTTCATTTCATGCAAAAGTGTGCCACATGGATCATAAAACATGGATTCATAAAAAATAATCATTTCTTCCATGATAAAGGAATGTGGAATTCATACATGAAACTATATAATTAATATGTAAATGTTCATAAAGGTGAGTACCATTTATGGAGAAATGGGCATGGTATTCACTACACAAAGACATTGGCTTAGAAAATCGGTGCGATTTCGGCAGAGTAACGGCGTGACATAAGAATTCATGAAAAAAAGATTGATGAGAGAGAAAGGGGTTCCTCATCATATTTACATGTAATGGACAGTAGTGAAGTCATATATATACATGTCCCAACATTTGAAATTGAATTTAAATTCATGATACAAAAGTATTGATTGAATGTAAAAGAAGAGAGAGAAGTTCCTTTCGGAATTTCGGCATAGTAACGGGTGTACATGGGAGGCTTTTAATGAGAGAGAAAGGGTTCTCCCATCATTCAAACAATAAGAGGGCAATATGGGGGAGGTTAAAAACCATACCCCAACATTAATAATTGAAATTAAAAGGGCAATACAACTTAAAGAAAATTGACAAAAATGAGAAAGGAAGAAAAAACCCTTACATGGAAGTGTGCTTCCAAAGGCTAGAGAGAGGCTTGTGAGAGGCTTCTTGGGAGCTTGGGGCACCTTGATAGGATTCTAGAGAGAGTAGGGCAGAGGTTGGACGAACTTCAAGGGCTTTGAGTGAGGAGGAAGTGGGAGCTTGGGTGGGTTTATATAGGAAAGGTGAGAGAATTCTTTATTATTTAGGTTTGGGACCCCTTATATTAAAATAATCCAAACCACAAACCATCCCATTGTATTTGCCCATGGTTTCTGGAAAAGGAAAGAGGAAAACAATATTTTACAAGTCCAAGGTCCGAACTTATTAAAAATTAGGGTTGCTTAGGTGGAGGTGAGTCACACATCCATGGAAATTAATTTAAAAAGGCAAAGTGTTGAATAAGTCTTGAGGGCTACATTAATGCTTTGAAAAGTAAGTCAAAAAAACCCAAAACCTCATTATTTTAATGATAAAACACATATTGGCCGAACATAAGGATTATGGTATTTTATTATATCACCATTGGGTCATTATGATGTCATAAAACACATTATATATTTAAATGGTATTTAATTTTTACCAAAAAATTTGGTTGTCTCAGAAAATTAGGAAAAATTCACCGTTGGATAATTTCGACGTCCTGATTCCAAAAATAATATTTATTTTATCTAAATAATTTTCTAAATATGTGAATTTTCACTTTTAAAATAAAAACCGACATTTATAAAAAATTAATGGGTTTTGATAGAAATGGCTTTCAAACCTTAATAAAAATTTTAATTGCATTCATAAAATTATAAGATCATTTATATTTAATAAAAATTAATTTAATATTAAAAATAATATTTTATTAAAATATTATTTAATTCAAAAATCCTTTAATTTAATAAAATATAATTCTCAATTATTTAATAACTAAAAACACCATTTGTACTTTAAAAACTAATTTCAATGTATCAAAAAAAATATTCATTATTATATACAAAAAATAATGTACATGAACATGGTGCTATTTATTTGTTACATAACCCCTTAAAATAGCCGCATAAGACCTAAGGGTAAGGTGCGCGATGGTGACAGATTCTTGGGGCTGCTCGGATAACATCGCTCGAGTGGTAATCTCTATCAACTTCCATTTTTCCCGTAGACGATCACGTTTGAGCTTGACTTGATGAAGCTCAGCTTGGGCTTGGTCAAGGGAAAATCCCAAAGACGCCACCTATTTTCCGAGCTCCGACAAATGGGCTTCGTAAGGGGCAATTCTACTGGATGAGGCGATCGCTTCCTTTGTCTGAGTAGAAATGGTTTCGTTAAAGCCTTATATTTATACTACTCAGATGATCAGTGTTCAACGACTATAAAAGTAATGGTCACAAATCTTAACATAAAACTAAAGAAGTTGACATCTTATAAAAAAAACTTTTTTCATAAAGAAACATTTAACTAGATCAAGAGGGATTTTCTATTAATGAAACTTTGGGTCGTTACAGAGGTGGTAATCCATTGTACCAATGAATGTTGATTTGGTAAACTATTTGGTGGAAGTGTGTATTTTTTTAGGAAAAAACATTAGCACAACAAAATATTAGAATATAGAGGAAAATAATTTTATTATATCATTATGGTATAATAATAATTTAATGGGTGGTGAAATAAATAATAAAAAATGATTATTGATGAAATTTACCACTTCTTCGGGTATATCCTTTTGGTCTACACCAACAACCTTTTTTGGTTAGATTTTCTAAAAAATTATGGTTTATAGAATGATGTTAGAGATGTTTAAAACTTATTTGGAAGGTTTTTAATGATCCAAATTTCTTTATTTTTGTGAATAAGTCAGGATACTGAGTTCACATTTATAGTTGAGGAAGAGTGAAATTCTTGTAAATAGACATAATTAATCACTATTGCGAGGTTAATATTACCTAAATTGAACCCAAAATAGAAAATTAAAGTATTATAGAGATTATATGGTCATTTAATAAATCTGAAACTTAATTAAAGACAGGTTTTAAAAAAATATTTCCATAACATCTAAGACACTTTATTTTTTATCATTTTCACTTTCCACTACGATAACTTGTTTTTTAACCTTGTTAATTTATCCATTAACACTAAATTAATTTTATCCTTATCAGATTATTTTTTCCTACTCATTATATATATGATATCATTTTTATCAAATAAAAATCCTATGAATACTGATAAATTATTTCAACATAATTGCATGATTGTACAGAAATACACTTTTCACTTTCATTTCCCTACAGAATTTTTATTATTTAAGAATCACAATATTCTTATAAAATAAAAAACTTTCAATGACTATAAATATTTTTAAATTCATTTCCATTTAAAATTACCTTGTAATAAAATATTTTTTAGTAATTTTTATTCATTTAATAAAATATAATTTATCATAAAATAAAAGTAATTATTATTTTGATATTATTTATTTAAAATGAAATTAGATATATCAATAAATTGATGGAATTAGAATGTATTATGTTCAAAAACTTTAATATGATATATTAATATATATAAATAATATAAAATGATAACTCGTTCAATTTACTTAACTTGTATTATTTTTACTATTATTTTTTTTAAATAAATATTAACTACATTTTTATTTCTTAAGCACTTTTTGTAACCAATTAATCTCTAAAAATTAAAGATAAAATTATTATGATATAAAACTCATTTAAATTTGAAAATAATATTTATAACTAAACTAGTGTTGTTTTATTTCTACACTAAAGCATTATAGATATTTAAGGGAAAAAATGTATCATTTTTTATGTTTCTCTATATAACTTAATATATGGGTCATATAAATATAATCATAGAAATTAATTACCATTTTTAATATATTTTTTTTTGAAAATTATTGAATAAATTAATTTAATAAAATTAATATAATATTTTACCTCATTATTTAAAACATAATAAACTAATTTAACCCCATTGTGAACACATTTTTACCTTAACTACGTTAATTAATTTTTACTGCATTAACTATTCATGTTGGTAAAAAATTAAAATTGAATAATTAGAAATTATAAATTAGTATGATTAATGACAATGAATCCACTTTTTTAAATTCAATTCACATTAGGTGAAAATTTTAATTTAATATTAATCTCGTAGAAGTAGTGAAAAAACATGTTTTAAGTACTTTTTTATGAAAAAGATGATTCTACATTAATTATATGACTAATAATGATCATTTAATGAAACTAAATTAATATTCATAGATTTGTATTCTAAAAATTTAATTTAAAACATTCACCATTAGAAATTACTTTACTTAATTAAAAAATTGAAACTATATGCATTCTAAAATAGTTTTTTAAAAAACCCCTCATTTAACCCAAAAAATGTATAATAAAGACAAATATAAAGTTGATTGAATATTTATTAAGGGAATTAAATTTAACTATATAATACATTGGATACTTTAAAAAATATTGATAACCTATTGTAAATTTTTAAATTTTATATTTTATTGAATGGAATTATTTTTTACAAAAACTGGTTTTAACTATTCATTAAAATATTAATAATTTCCAAATATTACCAAAATTTCACCCAATGTAAATTTTTTTATTCCAATTTTGAAAATTAATTTAATTTAATCAATTAAATACTATTTTATTTAAAAAAAAAAATTCTAAAATATTTTCTTGCAAATTTTAAAAAATTATTTTTGAAGATAACATATTTTTGAAAAATAAAATAACGTTATTAAAAATTGATAGATTATTTAACTATCATTTATAAATAATTTATTTTTAATAGGAATATATATATATATATATCATAATGTATTTAGTATTATTTATACATGCCAATTTAATATCTTGGTTATGATAATAGTATATATCATGGGTCATTTAAACTCGTTGTTTCATATTGAATATGATATCAAACATAAAAATTATGTGGTTGTGTGTACTAATAGAAATAAAAGTGACTAAATTTGTTTAAAAATTAGTATATCATAATACCTTTAGAATATATGATCTCCTCTTTTTTCATTTTTTCATTCTTTTTATGATATGAAAGAATATTTTTCTTCTTTCCAAATCTAGTGGTGTCATATTATACCTTATTTAATAAATTTCATTTTCGAAATTTAATATTTATCTTGGTAATAAATGTTTAGAAAATTTAATATACATATTTTTAAGATCAAACTCATAAAAATAGTTAATAAATGATCCTCTTAATAAGAGATTATGAGACTTAAAAAGGCCATATTGAATAAACAAATCACTAGGTTTCTATATAAGAGAAAATATGTGGGAATAGATGAAAAGAATAAATAGTTATAGAGACTGATTGAGGTCAATTATCACAATAATGTAAATAAAAAATGAATTTTTTAGTGCCTCAAAAAAAATAAATTTTTGATGATCTAAATGGACATCTAGTTCATAGGATATGAATTTAAAAGGATATCGTTTTTTCAATATACTTTTCTTAGAGATGAGGAATTATTTTCCATCAATATGATGAGAATAATGAAATATACATACATGATGAGAAAAAATCCATCATTTTTTCAATTTCCACCAAAATATTATATTTTTCTCAGAATTATTAGTATTTAATATGTATTCTTCATGCATGATGTAGTAAAATCTACTTTTAAAGACCACATAACTATAAAAGGGATAAAAAGATATTCCCCTTATATTTAGACTATAACTGAAACAAACATGGTTATAACATTGTATGATAATCCAAAAAATTAATATAAATTCATATATTAATATCCAAATTTAAACATTAGAATCCAAATTTCAAACTATATCATTCCATATATAATTATACATAAAATTCGTCAATCATTTTTGGACTATGTTCAAAACCCAATGATTATAATGATTTGATTATATATTCTTCACATATAGATCTACCATCATTCCATAAATAAGAAACTATATGTTTCTAAAATAATAATAAAAATTCCTAAAATAATATCACACTAATCGGGGAATTTTGATGGCCACTTGTAGCCACTCTACCCATAACTCCCTTCAGATCTTGGTTCAAACCCCTTAACATTATAAAATTTGACATGTTTCTACTTGGAAATAGGGTTTTCATTTTTTCCATTAATTATTAAACAATAATTCCACCTTAAATAACACATCATGTTTTTCCAAGGGGTTAAAAGTACACCAAACCAATAAAATTTCTACCAAAATTTCATTAATAACCTCAAATTAGTTTACTAATTTAAACCCACATATTTGTTATCTAAGACATTCAAATTATTATAAACCATAATACTGTATTCCTATGATGGTATCCATAACAATTATGATAACCTCACATGAAAATATTTTAATATCAAAAGTTATCTAATCCATTTCTTTGATATGAACTATTATAGTCCAGAACCCACACTCCCCAATTTGGTGATTAAATCAATATCATTACATTTATCGCTTTAATACTGAAAGTGGTGATCCATTTTTTCATCCTAAACATAAAAAATAAAAATTAAATATTTGATTACTTATATTCTATAAGATATTTTATGATTATATGTTTATATAATTAGGAAAAACTTTTACATAATAATATCCATGTATTTAAATGAGAATTTTTGTTACATTATATAGATTTTATTATTTCAAAATCAATCATCATCATCATCCATATGAAATAAAATCTAAACATAATTATTTCAGAATAGTTTCATGATATCCTATGGGAAATGAATCATAAGAAGTATGAGAGAAAATTCTATGTAAGGGTAAACATTTACATTGGAAAATGAAACTCATCAATGATAATAGAAAGTGAATAAGTGTATAACGTTGTAATCATAGTGAATGAATGAATAATAAAAGAAATAATACCCATAAGAAACTAAATCATAATATTTTAAAACTTGTAAAATCAATTATTCTTCATAATAAATTATCATAGGGCATGTGACATCAATATTGAACTTAATAAACTTTATAATACCATATCATTAAATTAAAAAAACCATTCCCTATGTTTTTTTCCACATCCATAATACCATTTCAAAACCAATTTATTGGAATAACTAAATGGATGACATATAACCTAATAATTTTCCTATTCATTGGAGTGATATTTGGGAAACCCCAAGGAATAACCTATAACGGGATCACCTAACATTATCTGGGCCACTTTATCATATAAGATGTAGTAGGACTACATGACACTATCTGGATCTCCCCATCATATAAGTAGTTATTGTATCACCTAGAACTATTTTTTCTTCCACATTGTATATTTAATATCCAATAAACTCAACATTAATAGACAAAAATAATCTTTCGATCATCATAAACTCAAAAAAAAATAAATCATTATTCATTTACAACCCGATTAAACGATGGAAATGAATTGTGTTTCTGGTCAATATCTATGAAAAAATATTATTCCATATAGAAAAATAATGAGGAAAATATTATTACCAAATATACCTAGTATAGGATATGAAACAATATGGTTTATTGACATTGGTGAATTAATATTCTAATCATATTTGATTAAAAATAATCATGATGAAAATATAATTTTGATTTTGAAAATAATATTTTTTAAAACATAAAATATTTTGGAAATCCTTTTGATTGAAAATAATTATTATAAATAAATAATTTATATAATATTAAAAAAATATAATATAAAAATAACCATGTATAATTTCAATGTAATAATCAATGAATCAATGATCATGTTTGTAACGTCCCGACCCCAGTTACCCATAGTTGGTGCATTATTTTAATACATTGGCATGATAACAATGAATCAAGTCCGGAAGGACCGGTTAGTTTAGCAGTCTTGGAAAATAGATTACATACATGAATTTTACATTATACTTTATAATATAAAACACAACATAAAATAATACTTTCATAATTCCATTACTCCCATAGCTTAACCTTGTATATCAATCATAATACACTTATTGAAATCCTGGGAAAATAAAACATAAAAAGGGGTGAGCTCAGATGCACAGTAAGGATAACAATATAACATAAACTTTTATAAATAATCCTAAATATTAATGGAAATGTATTAGACTAAAACATAAGCCTTTAAACATAAAATTCACCATAATATAGAAAATATAAATCAGATAATGTCATTTACTTATTCACATGGATATTCTACTAGTCGAATAATAACATGAAATATCAAAATCTGATTTCATAATGATGGAATGCACAATTCCAGACTTCATAACCACATAGTCAAGGCCTCATGCCATTACTACAAATAAGATTTTGTCAAGGCCTTGTGCCAAAACACTAGTTTATCTCATGAGACCTACCGATGAATCAAGGTTCTATAACAGGATCCACCCGTCACTTATTAAGTCCAATGCATTCTTCATATAAAAATGTTAAAACATAACATAAACATTGGTATTAAAACTAGCATACTAAATGTTAATAATTTAACTATAAACTCTGAATGGTATGAAAATAACAAATTCATAGTCAAAAATATCACAAAACCTACAACACAAAATAGAATATTTTATTATAATAAATCAACTTCAAATAAGTGTAAAATCCAACAAAGGATGTTGACATAGATGAAATGAAAACTGTTTGAGAGAAATATCTATTTCTATTTTGAAATTATTTGAAAGTTACGTAATTATAAAAGAAAACATTTATTTTGAAAATATTCTTATAATATTGTAAGGGAAGTTTCAAAGATGTTATAATGGTGTAAAATAGTTGCACCCTCCGTATAAGATAAAAAAATTATTACCTAAATCTTGTTGAAAAGGTCGTAAAGGACCTTGTTTGGAAAACAACTGAAATATTCCTTTAAATTTTTTTTATAAAAAGTCAAACAAATGTATAAAATTATTTACCCCATAATCTTTAAAATAGTAAAAATTATTTGAAATACATTTTTAAGAAACACATATATGGATGAAAAAGATGTCCTAGTAGATACTCAGGTATAAACAACCTCAAATAATGAAGAAATTGTAGAATTAACCCTTACCTTGTACTTTCCTTTAGTTGAGGGTACGTTTAACATCCTGTATAATGGCCATAGTATGTTATTAAATTATACCAGAACCATATTAATATTTATGATATCATACAAGATTCGTTTATGACTTTATACTACCTTTTTAATAATTATTTCCATGTTAAAAGAAAATTTTGTGTAATAATTGCTTTCTTTATCGTAAGTGTTTTAACTTTTTATTCATGATCGTATCAATTGTATCAGGATTTAATTGATACTAGAATATAAAAAATTATTTAAATATCATATATATTCAGAATATAAATATTTATAATTTATAGGCATATGAAATAGAAACAACCGTTTATGGAGATAGTAGGTCATACGTATGCATAAACGCTGATTCTGTTTTCATATCATACTGTATGGAAGTAAGTGAATGAGATAAATGTATATACACACACACACACACACATATATATATATATCCAATATAATTATTATTTCATATATTACATACTTATTAATAAAATGTATTTTTATAATCATCGTTGAATGGTGAACATGTAAATGAATCTTAGCCTGTCGTGGAGATGGTAAGTCGTACATTAAACGAGGGACGATTTCATTTCTTTAATGATTAAAAGGTTTGGAATTGGATGGTATATTAATTATACAGAAACATTATCATGTTATTTTAATTATTTATATATATATTACTCATAATTATATACATCCAATTAACGTATCGCTGAATAATAAATTACACCACGGCGTGGAGAAGGTAAGTCATACATACGCACGCATGGTGACTTTATCATTAATAGGATTGATAGAATAATGAATATGGTTGTACAATATTTATAATAAAATCAAAGTATGTAGAAGTTACTAGATTTATTATTTTGGTATGGAAATAACAAAGAAAGAGAGTGTTGAAGAAAATAACTTTGAAAGTGGTGATAAAATAATTACCCCTTCTTTGGGTGTTTCCTTGTGATTTGAAAAAAAGGGATCTATTGGATGGATTTAATATAAATGGAAGGCATATAGGTTGAATTGAGGTAATTTGGGAGGATATATGGGTGGGGGTTGGCTGAGCCAAATGGATTTGGAGGTGTGATTTTGATAGAAGGGGAAGTACCCTTTTTTAAGAGAGGCGAGAGTCACTTTAGTAAAAGCTTGAAATATTATTTTATTATATAATGATATTCTTTTTATAATGGATCCAAAATGATTTATTTAGAGAATTAGGTGATTATGGGTCAACATAATCTCAACCAATAGGTTTTAGACATGTTAAGGTTACCATTTTGACCTTATCTTTTTTATTTAACTCTTAGTAAAATAATTTAACTTTTACAATGTCTTCTTTAATTTTATATTACATGGTTAATAAACATACTATAAAATATAAAAAGAACTCCATGTGGTTAATTAATATTATATCTTTTATTATATATATTCCTTTGTATGAAAATTAGTTTTTTATGACTATTATATCATTTAATAATATAATACTTATTTTAAAAACTCTTTTATGACAATTTTGACTCTATTTGGTATTTTGTTTTTTTGAAAGTTAAAACAACATTATTACATAGAGAAAAATTCATTTAATAAACCCTAACATTTCATGTTAACCTATAAAATTAGTGGAATGCATCAAAATTTACAATTTACAATTATTTGGATATTTATAATATCAATTATTTAAATCATTCATTAATAAGGTAATTATTGCATCATCATTGTGTCATAAATAAATTTAATTATTTATTGTCTAGAAATTATAAATAAAATAACATTATGTTGGAAATATTTTTAGATTTCAAATTAATATTTATAGACTAATTTATCTTATGTATAAGCCTGTATTAAAAATGGTTTAGTTATGAAACTTTGAATTTAACACTTTTAACTCTTCTTTAAATAAAATAATAATCAATTTCGTAATCGAATCCAAGTGGACCAAAAGAATCATATTTTATTCCTAAGGTTGGGTTTTGTCGAAATAAACTTATCCAATTGAATTATGACATGTTTTATGGTAATTATAATATAATTTTTACCTTTAATTACACTATTTATTTTTAATTGTTGTGAATAAAATTCAAATGTTACTATTCACCAAAAAATATTTTCATATTATTGAACCAAATTTTACATACTGATGTCAACCATGTGTCTTGTATTTTTGAAATTCAATTTACATAAGCGGTAAAAATATTTTTTTTTCAAATTTTCAAATGTGCCAAGAAGGTGGGTAAAAGACTTTAAAAAGTTCAATAAAATTTTATATATCTAATATTATTATAAAATGACTCCAATGAATTACATTGGAAAAATATAGGTATTATGTATCTATTTTTTCATTAAAATAAATTTAAATAAAAAATAATTATTATTTAAATAAAAGATAGTTTTAAACAATAACACAGTGTTTTCTCTATTCATCAAAAATTAAAAATTTTCAGAAAAATTCTAAAAATTCACCCATGATAATTTTGATGATCCAAATTCAAAAATGAAGTCTATTTTAAAAAATTCATTTAATAGACGTTTTATTAATTAATTTAAAATTAATTCCATTGTCAAAACCAAAAGGTGGGTTTTAAAAAAGTAAAAACTATCAAAATATTGACATGTGTTTATGTCAAATTGCAATATCAAATTACTTATAATGACCTACAATATATTAAATGATAGAAATATAATCTAATTATACATCCAAACCATTCAAATTCATAATTTAACACTATAAATTATTTTGATTGAAAAAGTATTTTTCTATTAAAATTTACTATTTTCACTATTCATCAAAATATGAAAGTTATCAGAAAAGTATCTAAAATTTATCCAAACTACATTTTTATGTCCCGTTTCTAAATAAGAATTTAATTTCATTAAATTGAATATATAAAAGTTTCAAATATTGGTTTTAAAAAGGGTTCACCATTAAAAGGTGGTAAAATTTAAATTTTTTTAAAAATATTTCTTTTATTTGAAAAAATGATTTTGTTCCTATATTCTATCTAAAAAACAAATAATATGGATTATAAAATTATATAAAGAATATAAAATTCAAAATTCAGTTAATACAATTCATAACCGCTTTTTGAAAGGCTAGTTTGGTAAGTTGTGGTGCGCTCGAACTCAGTGTTTCGTGTAGCGCAAGTTATTGAATTATTTTAAAGAGATAACATACTATTAAATCATGGGGCGTTACATTCTCCCACCTTCAATAAATTTCATCCTCTCAATTTTAAATTTTCCATTGAAAATAAAAGATTAAAAATAGAAAAATACCATTGTGGAAAACCAACATCGGAAACTGGGTTAATAAAATTTAGTATTAATAAGAGGGAAAGGGAAATAAAAAGTCACCACCAAATTATTATCTCAATTAAGATAACATTAGTAGAAATTAAGGACCCATAATTAGAGGGAAAACATAAATATTTATAGTGATTTATTGATGTCATCAATAATAAACAAGTTTAAAATTGAGGGGCACAAATCCATAAATCTAAAATTATTTAAAATATCATCTGTTCAACAAATCATAAGGTACTATGATAACGCATTTTTGGTATTAAGATATCTTCCCTAATGTTTAAGAATTTATTTCTTCATAGAAAAAAAATACTTGACATGTATAGTTCCATCCATTAACTAAAATCTACCACAAACTCATCATAATCTCGAATAGATAATAGAACTCCAAAATATTCTATTAAACCTAATTGTATAGGGCTTCAAAAAAATTTAATTCATCTGTCATAAAATTTTAAAAAAATACATTATACAAACCAGGACGTCATGTAGGCCAGTGGTAGGTGATTTAGTTTTGTCGCCCTTCGGTTGTGGGTTCTAGTCTCATGGCCTTGTCAAACGTGTCGGGTTGTCACCCGACCTCCAGGTTGTCCTTTTTATAACAATTCAAAAATATTCTTATTAAATTTTTTAACATTAATGAATAGTATCTAATGTACAACTTAATTCATTCAAACATTTAGACTTATCTAAAATACTTTTGTCTAAACTCACGGTCCAAAATTTATAAGGAATGTCAACATAACATAATGAATATCTCTTTTTACTCATAATAGCATTTGAGTACATTCATCGTGTATTCTCTTAAAACATGGTAACACCATGAATTACCATAAAATCTTATTGATTGTATTAATGTTCCTTTATAACTTATAGAATACTAGATATATTTATTTTGTCCAAAAAATTTAATACTCCAATAATGATGGAATAATAAAATCATTAATTAGTTCCAAGGTAGTAAGGAATATCCAATATAATTTATCCAAATCAACACTCTCTTATTCCAAAATCACTACCTCAGTATCAGGACCATATTAAGGATTATCTTTCCTTCAACCATGTATTTTCCCAAAAAGATTATCTTGCTATTGAGTAACTTTTCTTAGTACCATATAATCTCAAATCCTTAATGAAATAGTACTGCAGTACAATCCTTATTTATTTCCATAATTCATATAACCAGTACATCATTTATACAACACTAATATTACATAATTATGTATTAACAACATAAGAACACTAGTCGTTTGTCTTCATCTGTGGAAGTATCATAACTTTATTTTTATCCAATGGAATCGTTGGGGGTATACTCTGATGACTGGGAAATTGATTCGTGTAGTGTCTCAACTCTTTGTAGATGAATCATTGTACATTTGAAACCTTTTTCATACCCTTTTAATCACAAACATGGTGTCATATTTCTCTACACATATATCAAACTCCCATTCCTTTATAGCTTTTACTAGGGTAATTATTTCCACAGTTATTGCATATGGGAAAATCCTTCTTTCCCTTCTTCCCTTTGTACATATTTTTCTCCACAATCCTCTTCATATCTAGCTTCCATTCAAAGCCATACAACTCAAAGAATTATTTACTTGCCTTTTTAATACACGATACTATTTATTCATATGATGAGAATGTGTGGGAGAATATTTGCCTTATAAATTTTTTCTTAAGACCATGAAAGATATGATCCTTTTTACTCTTTGGATCAGGCGTATTTTAAGATTTCTCATTCCATCTACTGGGGACCATTTATAAATGACAAAATACACTAGGATAGATCATATAATAATGTATAATCCTAAAACTAGAAAAATTATCAACATTAATTGAATATCTAGTCTCATAATCATAAAAATGGTTTCATTTCTTACATATTTACCCATAAATCATTCATAATGGTTTGTAAGGAAAATGTGAATTATCCTAAGAATATCCCCCAAGAGTGTCATAACCAAGAGTGCAGCAAGGCCCATTGTCATGTACTAGGAGACCACAGGTCAAGCCCGAAAATCTATGTAATAGTTTTCACTCCAAGGTAATTTTTGCTAGAGCTGTCTTTACCTGATCATATCCAGACAGGGATGTATTTCTTGGAAAACTCACAAAATCTTCACATTACCAAAATTCTAGAAAGTTCTTCTATAATAATCCATAAAGTTTATCTTACGGTAATGTTCTCTAATCAAAGTTTTTCTAAATCTAGTTTCCAAGGTAATTTCTTAACTTCATCTAATACCAACTATAACCTTGCGACCCTAGTTACCTAGAGTCGATGAATTATTTTAATGCATTGGCAAGATTACAAGGAATCAAGTCCTGAAGGACTGGTCGGTTTAGCAGTCTTGTAAAATATATTACATACATGAATGTCACATTACACTTTATAACATACAGCACAACATAAATAATCCTTTGAGAACACCATTATTCCCTTATCTTAACCATGCATATCAATCATTATACATTTTTTGGAATCCTGGGAAAATAAAACATAAGAAAGGGGTGAGCTCATATGCTCAGTAAGGATAAAAATATAGTGGAAATATTCATAAATAATCATAAACAATTACGAAAATGTATAAGACTAAAACATAAGCCTTTTAAAATTAAACATCAGCATAATATAGAAAATATAAATCAAATAATTACATTTACTTGTTCACATGGATATTCTACTATTCAAATAATCACATGCAATATCAATATCCAATTACATAATGATGGAATGCATAATTTTAGACTTCATAACCACATATTCAAGGCCTCAAGCCAAGACTAAAAATAAGATTTTGTCACGGCCTTGTGCCAAGACACTAGTTTTTCTCATGAGACCTAATTATGCATCGAGGAGCTATAACAGGCTCCACCCATCTCTTACTTATTCCAATTAATTCTTCATATGAAATGGTCGAAACATAACATAAACATTCGTATTAAAACTAGCATATGAAGTGATGATACTTTAACCATAAACCATGAATGGTATAAAAATAACACATACAATGTAAAAAATATCACAATAACTTCAATACAATATGGAATATTGAATAATAATAGATCAACTTCAAAAAAGTGTAAAATCCATCAAAGGATGTTGACATAGATGAAATCAAAACTGTTTGAGAGAAATATCTCTTTCTGTTTTGAAATCATTTAAAAGTAATGTAATTATAAAAGAAAAAATTTAGTTTCAAAATATTCTTATAATCTTGTAAGCTAAGCTTCGATGATTTTATAATGGTGGAAAATAGCCACACCCTCCTTATAAGTTAAAAAACATTCCTACCTTTATTTTTTCAAAAACATTGTAAAGGACCTTGTTTGGAAAACGACAGTATGATTACATTATAAACATTATATAAAATTAAAACAATGGTATAAAATACTTTAACTCATATAATAAGAAATATCAAAAATGTTTTGAAATACATTTTTATGAAACACGGATGTTGATGTTAATGAGGTCTCAGTAGATACTCACGTATAAACAACCTCAGATAATGAAGAGATTGTAGAATTTACCCTTACCTGGTACATTCCATTAGTCGAGGGTACATTTAACCTCTTATATAATGACCATAATATGTTATTAAATTATACCAAAACCATATTAATATCTATGATATCATACAAGATTCATTTATTCCTTTATACTACTTGTTTAATAATTATTTCCATGTTAAAGTAACATTTCGTGTAATAATCTCTTTCTTTATTGTAAGTGCTTTAACTTTTTATTCTTGATTGTATCACTTGTATCATGATATTATTTCTTCACGAATATAAAACATTATTTTTATATCATATATATTTATAATATTAATATTTATAATTGATAGACATAAGAAATGGAAACCACTATTTATAGAGACGGTAGGCCGTACGTACCTATAAACGTTGTTTCCATTTTCATATCATATTGTATAGAAGTAAGTAAATGAGATAAATGTAAAAACACACACACACACATATATATATATATATATCGTAGAATTATTATGTCAAATATTACATAATTATTAATATTATAAATTTTTATAATCATCGTTGAATGGTGAACATGGAAATGAATCTCATCGTATCGTGGAGATGGTAAGTCATACGTACACAGGAGCGACGATATCATTTCCTTAATGATAAAAAGGTATGTAATTGGATGGTATGTTCATTATAAAGGACCATTACCATGTTATTTTTATTATTTATAAATTTATTACTCATCATTATATATATTGAAATAACATAGTGTAGAATAACAAATTACACTACGGCGTAGAGACGGTAAGCCGTACGTACACACGCATATTGAATTTATCATTAATATGATGGATAGAATAATGAATATGGTTCTACCATATTTATAATAACATAATAGTATTTAGAATTTACTATATTTATTCTATTGGTATGTAAATAACAAAAAAAAGATAATGTGAAATAAGAAAAGAACTTTGAAAGAGGTGATAAATAATTACCTCATCTTTGGGTGTTTCATTTTTATTTGAACAAAAGGTATCCATAGGTTGGATTTAATGTGAAGTTAATCCCTCTATGTTTATTTTAGGAATGTATGGAGTATATTTGGGTAGGTTTTGGCTGATCCAAATGGCTTTGGAAGTGTGATTTTGGGAGAAGGGGAAGTACCCTTTTATAAGAGAGGTGAGGGTCACTTTTGGAAAAGCTTGAAAGTTTATTTTACTATACAATAAAATTATGTTTATAAGGGCTCAAATATTATTTATTTTGATCCTTAGGTGGTTATGGGTTTACATAATCTCAACCAATAGGTTTTAGACATGTTTAGTTTACTATTTTATCCTTATCTTTTAGATTTAACTCTTATTTAAATAGTGTATCTTTTACAATGTCTTCTTGTATTTTGAAATTACATAGTTAATTAAATTACAATAAAATCCCAACAAAACCCAAAGTGGTTCATTAATGATTTATATATTATTATATATGTCCTTAGTCTGATCCTTATATTTTTAAGACTATTATATCATTTAATAATATTGTATTTGTCTTAAAAACTCATTTATATCAATTTTGACACTCATTGGAATTGTATTTTTTTGAAAGTCATAAAAGAATTATTACATAGAATACAATTCATTGAATCAACACTAACATGTCATATTAACCTATAAAATTATTGCAATGAATCAAAATTCTAAATTTTCATTTATTTGGATATTTATAATATCAATTATTATAATATTTTACTAATAAGGCAATTACTGAATCATCATTGTATCATAACGAAATTTAATTATTTAATGTTTAAAAATTATAAACAAATTACCATTATGTAGTAAATTTTTTTAGATTTCTAATGAATATTTATAGTTGAATTTTTCTTATGTATAACCCTATATAAAAAATGGTTGAGTTATTAAACTTCGAATTTAAGACTTTTAACTCTTCTTTAAGTAAAATAATAATAAATGTCCTAATCTAATCCATGTGGACCAAAAGGATATTATTATATTTATAAGGTTTCTTTTTTCAAAATACACTTATCCAATAGAATTAGGACATGTGTTAGGGTAATTATAATATCATTTTTACCTTTAATTACCCTATTTTTTAACCCTGGTAAATAAAATTCAAAACTCACTATTCACAGAAAATTATATTCATCTTATTGAACCACATTTTACATACTGATTTCAACCATGTATCTCAGAATTTTTAAATTAAATTCAAATATGTTGTAAAACTATGTTTTATGTAAATTTACAAATGTGCCTAGATGGTGGGTAAAGATGTTAAAAAGTTCAATAAAATTTTATATATCTAATATTATTATAAAACGACTCCAGTGAATTACATTGAACTAATATAGGTATTATGTATCTATTTTGAATTTAAAATAAATTTTAATAATAAATAATAATTATGTAAATAAAATTCGGTTTTAAACAATAACGTAGTTTTTTCACTATTCATCAAAAAATGAATGTTTTCAGAAAAATAACAAAAATTCCCCCTAATTTAATTTTGGTGATCTGAATTCAAAAATGAAGTCTATTTAACCAAATTCAGAACATAGAAGTTTTCTTAATTAATTTAAAATTAATTCCCATTGTAAAAACCAAAGAGCAGGTTTTTAAAAAGTAAAAACTATTAAAAATTGACATATGTTTATGTCAAATTTAAATGTGAAATGACTTATAATTAACTACATTGTATTAAATTAAAAATATATATATAATTTAATTATACTTCCAAACCATTAATATTCATAATTTAATACTATAAATTATTTCGATTAAAAAAGTAGTTTTCAATTAAAATTTAGTATTTCTTCACTATTCATCAAAATATTAATGTTATTAGAAAAGTACCATAAATTGATCCAAACTAAATTTTTATGTCCCATATCTAAATAAAAATTTCATTTCATTAAATTTAATATATAATAGTTTCAAATATTGGTTTTAAAAATAGTTCGCCATTAAATGGATGTAAAATTGCATTTTTTTTAAAAATACATATTTTATTCGAAAATTTGAATTTATTCTAATATTATTTCTAATAAAAACACAATATATATTTTAAAATTATGTATACTATATAAAATTCAAATTTTATTTAATACTATTCATAAACGCTTTTTGAACGGCTAGTTTGGTAAGTCGTGGTGTGCTCAAACTCGGTGTTGCGTGTAGTGAAAGTTATTGAATTACTTTGAAGAGAAAACATAGTATGAAATCTAGCGTTGTTACATTGTTAGTGGGTAATTCTATATAATCATTAAAGAACTTTCATTTTTTAAGGTAAAAAGTTATAAAAGTGCCTTGTTCAGAAAGCGACAAGAAGATCCCTTTAAAAAATGTTTCAAAATTATGAAATGGGTCAAAATTTTCTATAATAAATTAGTTTGAAAAGGTAAAAATGGTTTTTGAAATCATTTTTTACAAAACATTGTTTTTGAAGAAAATATATATTTCATATAATGAGGGAAACTAAGTAGAATGTTCATACAAAATTATCAATTATTGTAAGTACCGAAGAGTGGAAATATATTAATATTATGTGTAAATATCATAAATAGATATAGGAGTACAGATTTCCTGAGATTATTAAGATATGAATCGTAATTATTATTAATTAGAGACATAATCCTAAACAGTCCCAACAAACAATTATATTATAATGCAAAATATTTACCAATTTAATCGTAACCCCATGAAAGAATAAAATTAAATGAAAAATATAATATAATTAATATAATAATAATATTGAAATTAAATGTCAATGGGTAGATATATAGACTACATAAAATAAAATATGCGTACAAAATAACTTGATTCTCAAAAAGGAATATTTAGATAAAAACCCACTATCTATTTTGTATCTTTTAAATCTGAACCTGATAAATGGGAGATCCAAAAATGGATATGTAAGTCCCCGTAAATTTATTTATAATAATCACAAAATATATTCATGGGTGTTAGCACATGAGCCTCAGCCCAGTTGGTGAGGCATCCTTAAGTGATTCCACAAAACCCAGGTTCAAAACCAGGTATAGGCATATTTTCCGGGTACTATAGTAGTTACTATAGTAGCTACTGTAGCAGTAATGTACACTATGCGGTACTGTAGCAGAACTGTACATTGTACATGTACTGTAGCAGAACTGTATATTGTGTGGGCACTGTAGCATTTACTATAGCAGGTATTGTTTGGTACTGTAGCAGCTGAAACTATTCACCTTGGGCCACCGGTTTGGGCTTGGAGTCCTTAAGGATTTCCGGACACCCAGGCCTTCGAGTCAGTAGGGCTTTCGGGCCACCTTTAAGGCCCTCGTGCCACCTCAAGGAATTCGGGCCACATGCAGTTGCCCCATACACACTACAAAAATGGAGCAGCCCCAGATGAGGATCCAGAGCAGGTGCACTCACCAGAGCAGAACCAAATGGATTGTCAGAATGAGAGGGTATAGCTATGACATCGGTACCAGCCTGTGCTTGCATAGGAAGCCTAGCCAGATGGCCATGCAAAGGTGGGGAACTACTATTATGACACAGATGCTAGGTAGGGGAAGTTCCTTATAGATAGTCTGGTTGAATTCCCTAAGACCTTCGGGTCATGTAATCTCCTAATCATACGGTCCTCGTAATCTCTGATCCTACGGGCCTTGTAAGGGTTCCCCCTCATCCCTTGAAAGGGGGGTTATCAAAATCAATAAAAATTAAGGCCTATGGGCCATTCGGGATAAATTCATGGGTATTATATACACAACATAATAAAAATTAATGTTTAATACTAAATATACATCACTAAAGTAAAACCGAGATGACAAAAACCATTTTCTTGAGACTGACTTATCATGTCTGTCTTTATCTTCCCAAATAATAAAAATATGTCAATTATTTAAATGATTGAGAATTTGTTTTCACATTTTTTCTTAATTTTATTTTTCTTATTAACATGTTATATATATTTACTTAAGGATTTAATTTTATATCCAATTTTATGACTATATTTGAAATATGTATCCAAAATGATTTTGGTGTGTTGAATATAGTCAAAGACATAATTATTTAAACATATCAAGAATAATAATCACGAAATTATTTTTATATTTATAAATAATTTATACATTTCAAACCAATCAAGAAATATGGTTTTTAAATAGTAACTAACATTATAGTCATTGAGATGATAGGTCATTCTTACGCATGAGAAACATTTCCATTTTTCAATTATGAGTATGGAAAGAATGTACGTAACATTTATCATTAAATAATTATCATAATATTATTTAATTATATATTATTATATATATTTTTAATATTTTGTGGTGATGAAATATAGAATCACATTACTTAGAGGATGAGCTAGTGTACACATCCATGAGTTACATTATAATTTTTTCAATGGGTGAAAATGTAATAAGAAAAAGAAATTTTATATTTCTAGAAGGTCAAATATGTATAAAATATATATATGTATCGTTTATATCATATATAGTTATTATATACACACATATTATCTCCCATGCAATGCATTAGTGAAAAAATAATCACTCCACTTCATGAGGGGATAATACACCAGACACACAAGCGATGTTATTGTATCCCCTATGGTATGGAATGTAAAGAGTTATATATGATTTAATTAAAATATATATATAACTATGTTATAAACAACACATATAATCTTTTTATCAATCATCATAACCAATCGTGAGATGTGGTAATGGAAAAAAGATATCGTTTTATGAGGTGGTAGTCCTCTGTACATGCGAATGATGATTTCATAACCCATTTGATGGAGGTGTGTAATGTTATAAGTTATAACATTTACATAAAACATATTATATTATATTATATATTTATTTGGATATATCATAATGGTATAATAAAATTTTAATGGGTAGAGAAATAAATAATAAAAAATGCTCGTTGGTGAATATTACCTCTTCTTTGGGTAACTCTATTTCAATTGCACCAATGTCCTTCATTGGGTGGATTTATTCCAAAAGTAATAATTTTGGGATTATAAGAGGGATATTAGGGATTTATTTTTTTATGGGTTCTATGATCCAAATTGGTTTATCAGTGTGAATAATTTGAGGGGATTTAGTGCGCTTTTATTATTGAGTAGGAGTGGAGTTCTTGTATATACATAGATGAATTCACTATTGGGATGTCAATATTACTAATGTAGATCCAAAATTTTTAATTAGTGTTTTTTAGGGATGATATGGTCGATAAAAACCTCCACCACCCATTAAAAAAGTAAATAATTTATTTCATAAATTAATTCTAAGTTTCTATATTGTTTTATAATTTAGGTTAATCCCATTAATAAGTAATTTTCTAACAAATGTAATTTATCCTTTTAGGAAAAAATATTGGGATACATGTTGGTTATTTTATACCAATTTATTATAAATATAAAATAAAATTTATAAATTAAAAAATCCTTTGAGGGTTGAAAATTTATTTTAACATAATTGTATGATAATTCAAAGGCATAGATTTTACCTTAATTGCGCTAATAATGATTTTATTATTTGTGGATCATTATATTCATTATAATAGAATAATTTTTCTCTTAACGGGTCGTAGTTTATATATTATTTCATCTTAAAATCACTTGGAATAACATAATACTTTTACTAATTTTTAATCATTTAATAAAATATAATTTTCTTAAAAAATAATAATGATAATTTTGATAATAATCAATATAGTAAATTTAAAAGTATAAATAGAATGATGGAATTAAATAATATTACGTTAACACATTTTTATAATGATATATTCATCTAAAAATAAAATGGAACAAAATAATCTCATCAATTTAGTTATTTTTTAATATCAATTATTACTTTTATAAACTAAATAATTACTACATTGACATTTCTTAAGAATTTTATGTAACTAATTCATCTATAGAAATTAAAGATATTTTTTATGACAGTATAAATTCATTTATATTTCAAAATAATATTTATAAAATGTCTAATGTTTTTTTACCCATCTTAATTCATTATATACATATTAAAAAACAGAAAAACAGTTTATTTACTTTTCATTAATTAATTAGTTTTATCCATCAGATTCAAAGAAAAATTGTAATGAAAATAAAATATTTGAGAAAATATTGTATCCATGGAATAAATAAATACATTGAAGAAAATTAAGATAATTTTTATGTCATTTTCACCCTAATCCTTTTAGAATAAACCCATAATAAATTCATTTTTACCTTACTTACCCAAAATAATTTTTACTACAATCACGGTTCATTTTGGAATAAAATTAATTTGAACATATTAGACATTAGAAATTATTCTAATTCAAAATATGGAATCATTTTTTCTTAATTAAATTCAAATATTTCTAAAATTTTATTTCAATATTAAACCCATATATAGAGTGAAACAATGAGTTTTAATGAAATGTATTTTTCTAGAAAAAGATGATTCTATATTAACTCTACAACTAATAGTAATCATTATATAAAAATAATATAAAATTTATTTTTATATATTCTATAAATATCAATATAAACATTCCCTAATTTGTATTTTTTTAATTTTTTTTAAAATAGTAACCTTTTGTATTTTAAAATAATTTTAAGAACACCCCATATTTAAACCTAAAACAAAATTCTAACTCAAAAAGAATATAATTTTGATCCAAAACTAATAAAGTTAATTAATTATAAATAAATAGTACAAAGTTAAATTGAATTAAATTCAAAACATATTTTTAATTTTAAATTAATTAATTTATTGAAAGGAAAATACTTTTTACAAAAATTTCCATTTGTCATTATTCACTAAAAAACAGTATTCTCTTTAATGTATCAAAATTTAACCCAACGTAAATGATGATATTAGGATTAGAAAATTTTAGTTCATTTTATAAAATGAATTTTATAATTTTTTTCAAATATTTATTATAACATTTTTTCATCAATTGAAATAAAAAAAAATTTAAAATAAAGATTATTATTGTTAAATAAAATAACCTTACTAAAAATCAATTCGTCATTAAATAAAAATTTATAAATAGTTTATTTTGATTAATAAAATTATAAATATATATATAAATATAATACTTTATTGAATACTCTTCATACCCTCCAATTTAATGGAATGGTTACAATGGTAATATATCTGATAGGTCATTTATGTTAACTATTGTGTGTTGAATACGCAATTGGATATAAAAATCATAGGTTTGAGTGTACCATAATCCCCCAAAATGATAAAATTTATACAAAAAAATATTTCATAATTTCTCATGAAGATATATTTTCATGTATTTTCAGTGTTGCGTGTCATTAATGGTGTCAAACATAATTTTCTTTTTTAAAATATCGGGTTGTTACACTAATACACTTTGAGGATTAGATATAGAAATAATTTTTTGAGGAATATACAGTTTCACAATTGTTTTCCCATTTAGAGACTTATTTATATTCTAAAAATGTATAATATTGAGACTATATTATTAGGGTATCAGTAATGAACAATTATTGATAAAAATTTAGATTTCAAAAGTTGTTGTTATATCAAAAATAAATAATATGTTACAAATAACATAACATATATCAATATATTAGTAATAATTATAATTTTTAGGGTACTATAATATCCATAACATTACATGTAAATATATTACATCTTTTTAGATAAATATTAAATACATAACATTTCAATCCAAGTTAGTATAGAAAAGGTTAGTGTCATTTGAATCATGGATACAAAACCAAACTTTTCAAAAGATATATATTAATAATTTATCACTATATACTTCATAACTATATCCCTTTATATATGTATCAAAATTAAAATCATTTTTAATAACATTTTGATAAATTTTCTAAAAAATCAATCTGACCTTCTATTCTTTAGTAAGCCACCTTTAAAACATTTCTCAATGAACCTTGGATTGGAATATTATGAAGGAAAGTACCTATCAATTATAGATTTGTACATTTATAAGATATTTGGATAGGTTTCGGTAAGTTTATATGGAACAATGGGAATGAGGAAGAGAGGATAAGATGTTTCCCTCTATAAAAGAGTAAAGAGTCGTTGTTATAGTTACATAGATAAATAAATTAATATAAATCAATTTTCTTTGTAATGTGGCTAAAAAATTATATATTTTTATTATATGTTATAGATTAGTCAAAATAATCACATAGATTAATATTTTAAAAGTTTTAGGTGATTTTTTCTCCCTTAAAAATTTTTTAATCCACCACTACCCCTTTTTTACAATTACCACAATATAAATTTATTTGCTCTTTAAGGGAGAAGTACGTAACCATAAAAAGATAGGTTATATTTTAATAGAAATTGTCTATATGTTAAACTATAACCCATTTAATTTCCAAAATATATTATTATAATGGATTTCAAATATTTTAATAAAATATTTTTATAATGAAATATCATTAATCTAATTTTTTAAACTATTCAATAAATTTGACTTTGAAGTGAACCTGAAAATAAAATAATTATAATCTATGAATTCAAAACATTAAAAAATGTTATATTTTTCTATTATATCATGGATGAAAATAATTCATGAAAATATTATTACATTTAATATGATTAAAATCTATTATTTTATTTATATTAATTGAAAAATATTATTTTATTGTTGCATAAAATATTTACTAATTATTAAATTTCTAAATATTATAAATAAATTACAATGAAAAAAAATTAATTCTTATTTTCAATATAAATTTATAACAATACATATCCTATTTGTATCCTTATAATAAGAAAATATAGAGTAACTAAATTCATTTAAATGACATTTTTTATTTATTATATTGTTAATGTAAAACAAATGTAATAATAGATTATTCTAATTTAGAGATGAATATTATAACCAGTTCCTCAAGGATTCAATTGAAAAAGCCTATGATCCCTCCATAGTTAGAAGTTTGTGGGGATCCCTCTTTCTCATTGGATGAAGATGATTCCTCATCGTCATTAGATTTAGAGGAGTCAGAGGATGCTATTATGATTAGGAATTTGACTCGTGTTATCAAGGAAGGTTATAAATAGGAATTTTACCCTTTGGGTAGGGAAAATGAGAGGTGGTCATTTGAAAGGTATATTAACAAGGAGAAAAATATAAATGAGTATTTGAGTTTTAGAGAGTGGATGTTTGGTAGTGTGGAATTAGGACACGATAGAGTCCCTGACATAATTTTCTTATAACATTCATGAGAATTGATGTATGTGAATGAGTCTTTAAAATTATGTTTATCCATAGATGTAGTTATTAATTCTGTTCATGAGATGTTTTGGTTATGTTATGTCTAACTTATTTTTGTCTGTTCCATGATATTTTATGCAATATGACTAAATGAAGGATAAATTTATTAGATATTCACCAAGATTGATTACAAGTTACAAGGGGATATCCTTTGTATTCTCTTCCCCAATAAAAGCATTTATATATAGAGAAGTGGAAAATATTTTTCTTATATCATTATATATGTGGCTATGTCAATCATATGTTGAAACCTATTAATATTATTATGATCAAGTTCACTATTTTGAGGATGAATTTTTTCACTCAAGATCTAAAAGGCTACAATTATAGAGCATTCTACATTGTGATTCACCTTTTCATGATATCATTATGATTTCTATTGATCTTCACAATTATGTTTCTCTCCAAAATTGTTTCACTTGTTTCCTGTGAAGATATATGATATAGTATTGTACAGAATTGGATCGTATAATTTTTTATAGTATTTTTTTTGTGATTCCATATATCACCATGTTATAGTGTATGGATTTCTCTTAGAGATCTTGATGACAAAACAAGAAGTATGATAAGATTCAATGTGGTATCAAATACTTCCCATTTCATGCTCAAATATATGGATTTTTTTTGAACTAACAGGAGTGAAATGATAAGTATATTTAAGAGAGTTGAAGTCCATAATTCCTGATTCAAAAGTAAATATAATGCATTCATCAATTCGGGACCAATGTTTTTCTTTCTGATCAAACAATTCATGAGAAAAATATACAATGAAAAATTTTATTGAATCTATCAATTATTCCAAGAAAACAAAATTATGATAATAGGACATCAGTTTTTGTAATAATAATTCAAGGATAACCCATTAATTGGGGGTTAATGCATTGATGATTCTGGGTTTTTTCTATTAAATGATAAAATGTTGGGCATCATTTCATGTTGATCACGTTATCCCTATTAGGTATGATTTTGATGTTATTATAGGAACCTTCATATTCTATTATTTTATCTCTTGGTGGTAAAAACTCATTATACATCATTTCATGACATGTCCATTACTTTTTGTTAATAAATTTTCAAAATCATGGGTTTTAACTTATTCTATGATCCATTCTATTGAAATAAATGCCATATTCAAATAAAAATGAGAGTATGTGGATGTTTTCATGATACATGGATGATAATGATAAAACCTTACTCATAAAATTGTATAAAAGAATGTATTGGATGATTTTTGAAGTCTTATTCCAAATGGTTCACTATGTTTTACCCACTTTACCCTTTTTGAGTTGAAAATTATTATTGAAGGTTACTATTCATAACAACCAAAAATATAATGGAACAATTCACCAAATTTTAATTTATTGATTAAAAATATGGGATCTATATTTTATGATTCATTTTATATATGTGGTATAAATTAATTAAAAAATAACTATGAAATATGTGATAAAACCCATTTTTAGGAAAATATATTTTTAGACATAAAATTAGATATATTCTTATCTCATGGCTCAGAAAAATATTATATGGATGTTAAAAAAATAATATGAATATATAATATATTAATTTCATTAATAAAATTCTTCAACTGTGATTTATTTAATTTATTAAGATAAAAACACTTTGTGTGCATAAAAATAGTTTTTCACAAAAAATATCTTTTACTTTAACATAATTTTTCATTTCCAATCATTTAAAAAATTTGGAATTGATTGTATTCATGTGTAAACTATTCAAATGAAATTAATTTTTTTACACATATTCATTCCCACAAATAAAATGGTATAGACATAAATATTTCATTAAATAATAATATTTCAAAAGCTTATCATGATTCGTTTAAACATTGTACTTCATATAATGAATTCCATCGAGTAAATAAAAGTTATTTTAGGGAAATATATAATAAAATAATGTGGTGTTATATTCTATAACCCTTAAATTTAATTTATTAATCGAAATTATGTCACTCTGACATAATATTTGAGTATATATATGTTTCATCATATCCTTTAGTTCCCAAGTAGCTTCTTCAAATTTCAGGTTCTTCTAAATAATTTTAATATAATCAGTATCCCTATTTGATATCACATAATCTCTATGATCAATGAATTTTATTATTCATTCATCTTAATTAATATCATTAATCATTAGTATGTATTTTGAGTTCAATACATGAAACAGATCAGGTATATACTCCCCATGAGAGAGATATGGAATGTATTTTTAACTCGAGAGAGGTTAGATGGAAGATTCGATGGATAACCTACAATTCCTCTATGATCATGAATATAGAATGGAAAGAATATTCCAAGGTATCAATATTACTATATTTCATAATCTCATAACCATCATCCATGGATAAATTTATTGGAATACCTTTTGATAAAAATTAAAATTCTTTATTTCTCTGATGATAGGAATCATATCATTTCAATATACTCTAATACTTTTTAATTTTCTTCATAATGGATCTAAAATTCTCTTCCATTTCCATAGATATCTCTGTTCCAAACCACATTCATTCACTATCTAATAGTGTAAAAATACATTTTTCACATCAATTCTCTTTGAATTTTGACATCATTTTTTCACTGACATCTAGAAAGGTGATGATAAAAATTGGAGTTTCAATATCATTTTTTATAAACCGACATCTAAAAATCGATTAAAAATATATTTATAGCCATTCTTCTACATCGGTTTGTTCCAAAACATTACATCTAAACTTGTTCCATGGGGCTCTACGATGTCAGTTTTATATAAACTAATGCTGAAAGATAGGCCACAGTGGTCTTCGATATTAGATTATATAAAAATTGATGCCCACAGTCAGGATCCATCCGTCATTCCTGTTAGTTTTTATAAAATGACATTAAATATAAAAATATTGATATTTCAATGTTTTATTTTTTTTAATATACATTTAAATTATGATTCTACATGGTTTTGAATGTCAGTTATTGATGAAAACTGATGTTAAAATAACACTTTCTAAGAAAATATTTTTTATATCGGCTTTAGTAAAATCCAACATGAAAAAAATTGAATCCATTAATAGTGGAATATAGTTAGTTTCCCAGTATTCTACTTTACTAGTCATGGAGCTAAAACATACATACAAATTAGAATTTATTGTCATCATATGTTGTACCTCTCTATGATTCAATAAATACAAATCACTCCAAAGAAAACATGACAAAAAAGAATAATAATTTATACACCAAATTGACCATAGACAATAATAAACATAAATCATCAAAATAATTTTAATTATTTTTTTAGTTTCCAACAAATTTATATATTATTTGTAGTTATATATCATCTTTTTAAGGAAGAACGGTCATGGTAATGAAAACGGTGATCGATATGGAATTTTTCACCTCAGTTGATGAATCTCATGTGAATGTTTTATCTTCGTACCTCAATAGTATGAATTTTCATCATCATAACAAAAATTATCATGATTTTTATCGATAAGGACAACAATAATAATTAAATTAAATTATGATAATATATACGAGGTAGAAATGGTCGATTGATGAATTGTTGAAATTTTGATTGGGTCTAAGATGTCAAAAATGATTAAATAATGTGAATGAAGATTTATATATTGTAAATGAAAATATTTACAGCAGTTATTTATTAAAATATATGTCGTATTTTTAAAATATAAATGTGTGTGGTGAAAAAATAGAAATACTAAACAATCATGTTTGAAATTTTACTTTTTACGTGGGGTAACATTATATCTAATGAAAAAAAATTCATATTCGAATTTAATCATCAGTTACAGAAAAAATGTTTCTGGAAATTTAATTTTAACATCGGTTATTTAAAAAACTAATTCCAAAAAGTGACTTTTAATGTTATTTATTAAAAAAAACTAACACTACAAGCCACGTATTATAATTTTCAACTACTAATGTCCATAAACTATGATCTGTAAGACTTTTTAAGCAACGTACTATGTCAAATAAACGTTTGAAAAATGATCTAAAACTTCTTAATGGTTTTTATCATCAGCTATTGGAAAAACTAACATTAAAAGTCAACTCTTATAATTTTCAACTTCTGATTTCCATAACCATTGACCCATAAGTCTGATTTTTTCTAGACAACCAGTAAAATAAAATCTTGTGAAATGAGCTACAAATTTTTAATGACATTTAACATCATTTATATAAAAAAGAAATTATAGTAAGTGGAATTTATCATCAATTACTAAAAAACAACATTAAAAATAAAGTCTTGTAATATTCCACTTCTGAAATCCATAACTTTTGATGCATAAGTCTGTTTTAGCTCCATGGCTATAAAAATTGATGCTTGATAAATGAGAAACAACTTGGTAATGATTTTTGGAATTAATTTTTTTTAATACCAAAACCAAAAATTTAATTTTATCATCATTTACTAAAAAATCCCATTGTTAAAATTATTCAATTCGGACATTTAACTTTCATTATTCTAGAACTAATGTTAAAAGTTCAATTTTATCATTGGTTATAGAATAACTGATGTCAATGTTCCTTATGAATGACATTTAAGTATGTTCTTGAAGAACTGATGTTTATGTTATTCCATGAAATACCATTTTTTTTCTTATGATCATTGTCCTAAAAAATTAGATATCTATAATCCTTTCCATAGATTCCTTCATATGTATCAATTTTAATTCATTATTGAAATAGATTTTTGTTTGAAAACTAGTCTACATAAATGTGTTGGTCCCTAAAACATTTCAAATACATTGAATAAGATCACTAAAAATCCTCTAGGGTTTGAATCTATCTATTATAATTAACATTTTTATAAGGATGATAAGAAGAAATAAAGCACAACTCTGATTTAAGATATTGCTAAAGACTTCACCGAAATATCATGGTAATCCTCAAATCCTAATAATATATGGTCGAATACGATACTCTATATAACCATAACAATTATTTAATATATATTATGGAAATATGGTCATGATATAAATCTTATATAATATAAATTTAGTGTTGTATTGTCAAAAATATATTGAATACAACCCAAATAACAATTTAGGATTTTAAAATTTTGGGGTGTGAAATGAAAACATCTGTGGTAATTTTTTCCAATTATCTTTAGGGTATGATTAATTATTATATAATTATATGAAACAAATATATATATATATATATATATTAGTAATATTGAATACCAATCACTAAGATAAATAGTCTAAAATATATCTCTTAAGTATTTCCCTCTAGAAATAATCTATGAAATCATTGTAAATCATTATAATTCTATGATGAATAAAGAATGACTAACTAGGAAACACATCCAGTAGATGTTTTTTAAATATTTTATTGATGGATACATACATTGTTCCCTAACCTTATCATTCCATCACAATTATTTTTTAACTCAGGAACTAATTTACCTTCATCAATAGTTATATGTCTTCTTTATGTAGCTTTTTAATTATCACATGGTTTGTTGGTTTAACATCCATTTAAGAAAAATAATATTTCTCTTATTACATCAATATTTCTAGAACAAACACTCAAAAAACATAATTATTGGATCTTTTTTATCCTTATCATATATAATATTGAATGATCATTTTGATTTAAAACAACAGTGACCTTGTTCACTTTCATAGGGTGGAAATGTATCCACCAAGATTAATCTTTTAGAGACTCCAACCATATTATATGTGGAATATACTTGTATTTTTAGTAAAAATATATTTTAAACAATTGTGATTATTATATATATTCATTCTTTCTCCATAATGATAATTGACCCATATCATTAATGATGTAATTACCATTTCTAACTCTAAAACATGTGTTCAATATTTATCATGATGAACCTTCTACTTCATTGAGGCTTAAGTAATCACCATATCATTCTAAATGTGGATGCATCCTAATACCATATTTGATATATAATTATAGTTCAAGAAATATACTCTATTGAAGGGAAACGTGAGTATAGTTGTGCTGCCGACCCTACTCTTTAGTGATTTACAACATTCTTCACATTCAACTATCAAATTTATTTTTATTCTATTTAATATTAACATGGTGAGTGGATTAGTTATCTGGGATAAATTATTCACAATGTGTACACAATACCCAGATAGACCATGAAATATAGGTATATCATTCACATTGGTTCTTCTGGTCTAAAATTAAATATCATCTTTTATGGATGGACCCATAGAGATTCCATCAATTTACATTCCAAAACCCAAAAATGAATTATTTTGTATCAAAAAATTCATACTTCTTAAATTTTTAATACATTTTCATCATCCCTAGTGTCTTTAGTACAATCCACAATAGTTATTTATTTTATTCCATTCTCTTCAAAAAAATAAAAATATATTCAATAAAGAAAACCATAAACTGATCATGGAAATCTCTAATGACTATTTATTAAATGAATGAATATTGATGTGGCATTGGAATGAAAAAATGAAATCACCTTAAATTCATAGTGTCCATACCACTTATGGAAGGTTATCTAAGGTATAACCTATTTTTTGACCATTATTATATTATATGAAAATAGTGTTTCAGTCATGGAAAAGTATTATACTCTGCATAGTTGGTCAGATAAGTCATTAATAAGGTGTACCAAATATTGTTTCTTGATAGTGATCTTATTAAGCTCTCAATAATTAATACATAGTTTTATTGATCAATATTTATTATTTATAAAATGAAAATATTTATGCCACGATGACACACATGAAAAAATGAATCCCTATTCATGATTCTCCTAGAGATTATTCTTTATTTACTATAAACCAAATAGATCCATTATATAAGGAGTCTTCAAAATATTTGTGTCACCAGTATTTAGTTCTATTGAAAACTCAAATTCCTTCTCTGGTGTAAGAAAAGGTAAAATGTATATATATACATAAAAAAATTTCCATATAATAGGATTTTATTATATGTTTATCTCATCGAAATACATTAGAAATTCATACCCCTTTTTAATAGTAATCATGACCAATACAGTGGTTGATATTTTCATCATATATTAATATTTATCACCGAAATGACAGTTCATCATTGGTTGGTTCAGAATTTTATGGGGGGAATCCATTACATAGAAATTGTTGGGGTATTTATATAGATTAATTCAATCTATTACTATAATTAAAAAAAATAAACATGTGGTAGAATACTGATATTTTCAAGAAGTACACTCCCAGACACTATAATCATATAAAAATAATATATTTGATATGCTTTCCTCATACCATTAAGTTTGTTAACTACTTATTCATTTATAAATTATATTTTATCATAATTTAAATTCCTAGAGAGTTTTCATGATATAATTTAATCTATATAAATAATCTCAAATTGGGTAACCAAAAATATGTGCATACATGTTACCAACTCAACATCATTGTTTTTGTTTCAGAGAATTACTAAAACTAGAAAAGGTTAAAATGTCCCTCACGAATCATTAATCAATTTGATTGATCATGAAAAATAATCCATAAGATGTCTAAATAAAAAAAATTCAATCTATAACACATTAGTTTATTCCTACATCATCCTTTCTCAAAAAACATTTCAAATACATCATAATTATTCGTAATGGAAATCTGAATTAACACAAGCATATCACCGGGGACTATCATACTAGGGTTGTAGTATGGCCATATTTACCATGAACTAGAGTGACAACTGAGATATACTTCATAAACTCATTAGGGTTTTCACTCCTTGATTTATCTCTAAAAACACCACAACCACTTGTAAAATATTTACATACATGTTTTATGAGGAAAACCATAATCATTTATATAACATAACCTGGGAGGTTCTTCTACATGTATAATATTCCAAAGGTATATCACTAAATATTTCTAATCCAAGTTTCTAATGGTGACTGAAACAATATATGATACCAACTATAGTGACCCAAGCATTACAAACATTTAAATAACATATTTTTATATTGATATTAAATATAAAACACTATGACCCATAATAAAGCCATAAAATATTAATGGGTATAGAAAATTAGATACATAAAAAACATATAAATAAGATATTCATTTTATCTCCCATAACATTCTTTAGAAATAACAAAAAAATTAAATATATCATATATACAAAATTTCATCACAACCTTAATATTGGATTTCTTTGAATGCGCTCTAACCTCTTCTTCATTGATAGAACACCTTTAGATACTTCTGTATTGACTGTTGTAATGGATTTCTAAGAATAACTAAACATCTACATCATGTATAGGGAAGTTTAGAATAGATTTATGTTGGTATTGGTATAGATATATTTCTCAATGGGTTTAAATAATATTATAGAATATGTACACTTTTATATTTTAAGATAAGGGAACTCTTGGAATTAATTAATGTATTAAATTAATATAAACTTCTTTTTTGGTTCATGTGGATAAAAATAGTCATATTTATAATATATGGTGTGGATTATTGTAAATCGTATAATCCAAAAAAAATTGTACATGATTAGTTTATGTTTTATCCCTTTTATCATTTTATTATCCCCTCCCATAACCCATTTTGGGAAATAACAATAATATCAATGGTTATGTAAATTTAAGGGTAATGAATGTTACCATAAAATTATACGTGACCCTGAAATGAATAAATTATAATACATTAATATATATTTGATTCATCTGGCCAATAATTGGATTATCATGAATTTTAAATCATTTAATTGAACATAATGTCTTATGAAATACAATTTTTTTGATCATTTGATTTTATTTTAATTTCAAGACAACATGAAAAAATAGTAATTTTAATGTTGGACATTAAAAAATCTCTAATAATGTACATTTATCTTTATTTTTTTGGAACACAATTATTCACTGAAATTTTATTAATTTTTTTTTCTGAAATTAATTTTTGAAAGTTTCTATTAATTGAATAAATATGTTTTCAGTCTTGCGTAAGAATATATGTTAATTATTCAATCAATAAAAATTATAAATAAATTTACATGAAAAAAATATTTTATAAAATATACATTTAAAAATGAACTTATTATCTTTTTATACTTATAATAATAATCTAGTGTTGTTAAAGTCCAAAGAGTGTCATTCTGTATTTATCCTTTTCTTAAATAATATAATTGTTATAATCCAAGAAAAAAGGAACTTATTTTCAATATTTCTTATAATATGATGATAATATTATAACTACACTCATATAAAAGGATAAAGGATAGTATTAAATGAATTTAAAAGACTTGAACAAAATTTATAACCCCGTTTTACCTATTTTACCCTTATGAAGATAGAAAATTTGATCAAGGTTACATTTAAAAATAACAAAAACTAAAAGGGACCTATATACAAAATTTTATTCTCATACATGTAAATACTACATAAATTATTAATTTTTTAATTTTTTATGTGGTTTAAATTAATTTTAATAAATTTGTGCAAATTTTGGTGGAAATTGTTTTTTTAAACACATTTTTAAGAGGAAAAGTGAATTTATTCCTATTTGATGCCTATAAAAAAATTCAGATATATGATGAAACAATTTTTTTAATATATAATATAAATTTTTTTTAAAAAAATTCTAATAGTTTTTAATTTAATTTATTAGATTAAAAAAATTATGCATGTGAAAACTATCTTTCTAGAAAAAAAAATGCTTTTACATTCCAATGATTTTTATTTTTATTTCAAATAAATGAAAAACATGTGTAAACCATAATTTTTTTTGATTTATAAAATATTTTTTATACACATAAATCAAATTTTTAGGTGATAAATATCATATTAAGTAATAATATTTCAATAGTATATAGTAATTCATTTAAAAGTGGGATATCATTTGAAGAAATGTACTGAAGATATTGAATTTTTTTAGAAAAATTATGGAATAAATTAATGTGGTTTCTACTAATTTAAATTATTTTGGGGTTATAATGTAATGTATTGATATTTCAATGTATATTATCCTAAAGATATATATAAACTAGTGTGTTTCACTAAATAGACCAAACTAAAACGAAAAAAAATGTCAACAAATTTTGAATATTAAATAAAATTGTTAAAACATACCCATTTAATTAGAATGCCCAAATATATGTAACAAGATAAAAAATAAATAAATAAATAATGGAGAAATTGTATCTAGAATAATAATTATTCCTTATAAAAAGAATTTTTTCTGAGAATATAAGTGAGTTACCTTCTGTTTGGTTTTTCATAGATCAATCCCAAGCTGAACTCGTGAAATAACAACTTAAGAGAAATCATTTGCAAGAAAAGGTAAAGCATAGATAACTCACTATAAAATCCATAATTTTTGAATAACCACTTATGACTATCACTATCGATTATCTGACCCTTAGATATAAGTTTAGTTTATAAAAGTATTTGTAAGTGGAAATTAGTTTGTTATCAATATGTAATTATTATTTATTGATTAAAAAAGGTGTATCAATATAAAATCTATTTTTAGTGTAGTTTTTTTAAAAAAATTAATATGATATTAAAATTAATATATATAAATTTTATATATGAATTTAATATACATAATAATAATATAAAATCTGTCAAATGGATATTTAAAGACAATGAATATGATACATTCACATTAAACATAATAATATTTTCTAAAAAACTTGTTTTGTGCCTTGTGCCTTTATATTGTAACAAATATTTATGAATTTGAGTTTTAAATTAATAAAATGAACATGAATGTGGATCTAAACATATCAAAATTTAATTAATATTAATATTTGAGTATTTTGTGAAGACATTAGTTATTATTTGAATATTTATTTTTTGTAAATCATAAATTTTGTATCATTATGAATTAGAATAGTAGAATAACTATTAAGTGATCAACTATAAAAATATGGAATGAAATTATGTTTTTTAAAATATTATTTAAAAATATAAAATCTATGTCTAATATTATTAGGACATATTTAAAATTATACTTTAATAAAAACATTATTCAATATTTTATTTGAACCACTAGATTTAAAAGAGATATTAGGTTTTGGATTTCCATGGTAACACTCACACCCAAACCACTAGTTCTATTTTAGAGAACCACAAGATGTCTTCCATGCCTCCCCATACACATGGAGCTTCCAACTAGAAGCAAGGATCTGAACACCTTTAGTTAGGTGACTATACCCTCAATATCTTTTCTTTTCAACAATAATGTAAATAAAAAAAATAAAAAAACATGTTGTAATGAAGAAAACGTATATAATCTTATCTGTAACACAAATCATTCAACAAAAAAACATGATCCCACTATAGAAATCAATGTCATTTTAAATGTGTAAGAATATAAATAAGTAAAACTCTGTATAAATCCTTTGGAAACATTCATGGTCCCACCACAAGAACTATGGTACTTGAATAAACTATCTTTCATGTCCCATATTCCATTTCATATACCCATATAATTTTATTTCATGTGGATTGAGTTTACCTTATAGATTGTGGATAATAAAGTCCATTAAGAAACCAAAATTATGTCCTTGAAGTGTTTACAAATTTATAATTCTTGTATACCAATATTATAATAAATTTATAAGAAAATAATATTAAATCAAATATTATGAATAGTTATGCTAACCAAATCAGCATGACCCCTAACCGTATCTTCTATAATTCAATAATAAAGGGATGATGTATGATGTAGGAAGTGATTAGGATGTACCAGAAAGGCTAGTGACATGCCACTCAATATCTTCCAGGAATCATGTGAACATGGTACATGGTATCCAAAAGAATTTCTTTTTGGAACATTACTTTATTTCATAAAGGAATCAAATTTTAGTTTGGCAAAAAATCTACCATATGATTTTAGGATTAAAAAAAATCTTTACCATCCATTTTATCTATGACTCATTTTCTCTCAATAGTGTATTAAACATAGTATCTTAATTAACTGAATGGGTTATAAAGATAACATCCTGAACCACTATTGTAGAACCATACACCCCTTCACACATCATATATTTAGTGTACTATGAAATAATTACATGAATAAAATGTTCCTAAAATCCACCCAAGTTAAACACTCATGTCTATTTGTTTTCCCCATCATGCAAGACCACATCCTTGAAGGTCCCTAATGCATGAATGTTGTCAGCTTCTCCATTAGATCCTTAGTTGTCTCAATGTTATCAAAGGGAAACTTAATGAAATTTATAACATCCTATACATGATTTATACCTCTATTTCAATGAATTGGTTTTGTATACTTGAGATTTTAGTGTCTTTAGTGATTAACCATGGACAACATTTCCCCTCTATATAGTGCAGGTACAAGAAAAAAATATTTTTCCTTACATGGGACAACTACCTACACCAATTGGGCATTTGAGGGAGAGTTCTATATTATTCCCTCTTGTATTATACAATATGGTATAAGGGTATCCTTCCTTGTGAGAGAATCCCTAGAGCATCCAGACCCAATTTTCCATTCAAATAGTGGTCCATGTTGTATGGACACTTGGCCTTAGGCACACCTCCTTATACACCAAAGGCATCCGACTAGTAGCGAGTGTATGAGTTTGTTATAGTGGGGAGACTATACACTTCTGGGATGATGATAATAGTGTTCTATATATATTGATCATAATATAAGAATGAAAATGATAGTATAAGGATAAAATAGATATCAAATGAAGAAAAAATAAATAGCCTTAATGTCAAGGAACCCAAATCATAAAAGACATTTTAAAAGACACTCATTCTAAAGAAGGTCATACAAAATAATAGACATGTAGGTTCAGTCGTGGATAACCATAAATATATATATATATATATATGAAAATAAATTCTACCTCAATGTAAAGGAACCATCATGTCTAATAAGATCCATACCATGTTAAAGAAGTACAACACAATCACTAAAGTCCATCTCTTATGCTAGATACCATACCTAATATAAATGATATATATTCAACACATGTCCTGACAATCCCACATAGGGTGTGAGTATAAACTCATAAATCCACCAAAAACGTGTTCATATAGTATATCCATCATTTTATAGTGTATTAATTATATTAAAAATAAACCACAAAAACATTTAAATATCTACCAAATGAACTTGTGATCGCTAACCCCAAGTGGGAATTTCACTACATATGATAACACTGATATATATCTAAATTTTTCCCTCAAATTTATATATGGAATAAAATAAATGTTGGAATTTTTATATTTTCAGTGGTAAGGAAGCATGGATTTTTTACCAGGTGTCCCTTGAGGAATATCATACATGGTGAACCCTCTCATTCCACCCATAACCTTGTCGCCCAAAAAATAAATCCATACAACACCTCTAATGCTCACAGTAATGTACCAATTATCTAAATCGAATGAAAGTCAATTCAATGGTCCCTTATATCTCTACTAAGAAAAAAATAATCATCCCATCATCTCGACATCCTAAGACACGATAGTATTTGTCCTACAATATATAAATAAACACTATCGTATCAGTATCATTAAATGTTGAGTCATAGTGATATCCATAATCTAATAACCCTAGACCATCAAACTCAACTATAATGGAGATTCACATCCCCCAAATGATGGTCACATCACTGTCACTGGATGGTCCATCACCATGTTGTACTGTATTTTATATTGAGAACCTCCAAAATAACATAAGATATACCTCACTACATAATCTATAATATATATGGAGGCCTACAATGTAAATGAGTGGTCAAAACCAGCTAAAATTATTCCTATCTATGTAAATACAACTACTACCGAATGTCGACCAAAAACAAAAGAGCATAAATAATCAACACTACCTCAGCCACATCATTTGGATCCTCATTTCCCCTATAAAGACATTTATAAATCCTAATGGCCATAAATAAATTAATTAACATGGTTCATAAATGAATCATGAGGACCTCATTTCCTCTAATCTAGATGACCATGTCACCTCAATCCAGTGATCATCATCACCCCATATCCTCAGGCTGATCCCAAACTGCCGAACAATGTATCTTTAGCCCCAATGAACAAAATCACCTTAATTTCTTGGGTGATTCCAGTCACATTCCCAAGGAACCAATGTAATCAAATAATAATTTATTAGTATAAATGAAACAACCTTCTTAACCTTCCAGGTTAGTTCAAATCAACATACCTATATTATCAAATAAATAAGTAGTGTAGGGTAGTCTCAATGAAATCCCACAATATCAAATAAGATATTAAAATAATTTTACTAATTAATTAGGTGTATCACTAAAAACGCATGTGATTAAGTGTAGGTACGCACCCAAAAATAATAATAAAATTATGAAAAAAAGAACCACCTAACATATACTCCTAGGTACTCACTCATCTCATATAGTCCTCTAAATTATGCTAAAATGATAGAAAATAGATATTTAGAAAAACACAATGAAAATGGTGAAAGAGATATCACAAAGATTTAGAATTATGAATTGAGAGATAAAAAGGAAGGGAAACATGTGGATTCAATTCCATAATAATATGGTTCTAATGATAATTACGGATCCTGATTTGAGACTCGAATGGGAGTGGTTAGACAAATCCTAAGATAGAAAAAACATGGGAGCATCCCTGAGAGCATGCGAGTGAATGGGAGGAGAATAGAAAAGAAAACCCTAAAATGGTGGGAGATGAAGTTTTGTCATTTCACACTTAATGAACCACATTATATACCCTAATATTTTGTCTAATCATGTAGTTCTCGTTTCCCCATCACCACACCTCACAAGACTAGGTGTATGGTTTTCTAAATTATGCCCAAACCATGTGTATCCCCTCAATAAAATGTTTTAGGGGATCATACGGTTCTGTTCAACCACTAATAAAATATAATAAACTATGTCCTGTGAAAATTTTGGCTTCTTGGTATCTCTAGAAGGCCGTAGGGTTTGGTCAAACACTGTTCTTCTATCAACAATTTTTTGAAATTGTGCTTTTGGGGACTAACACAATAGAGAATCATCCAAAACCCCAAGGAACAATTTTTTCCTTCAAATTCATCTAAAAATGTAAATTGTTCAATAAAAATATTATAATTATATACTAATGTCTAAAAGGATGTTTCCCCTTCAAGGAAACTCGAAATTCAAAAATGTTGAGGAATTTTGGACTACAGAAAAACCCCTAAAATTTATAGTATCCCACCTTAAAAAATCTAATAATCGAACTATAAATTATCACACTAAAATTTTTATGAAAATACCCTTCTCATTTACAATACCCTGGCCTACCCTAGGTATTTGTATCATAAAATTCCCCTTATGCCACACACCACTATATGAATTACCAACTGAGTTAGTTTCTGAACAAAAAATTAAATGTCTAATGGTTCGACCAACCACACCTAGTCATAAAAGTACCCCCATTACCTAAATACATTCCTAAACCTCACTAGGTTCTCAATTAATTTTTGTGTCACACCATACACACATCAATTCTTGTATCTCATCAGATGCCCATTTCATAAATGTTCAACACACGCCTCTCATCAAATCCTTCATCTCAAAAAATTCACCTATATTATACATCACACCAGATGCACAATATAATCCCACATCATATATACATATGCATACACATAATAGTCTGTATGAATACACACCTCATACAAGACACACATCTTAGATGATTCCAATAATAAATACCAGATCTTATGTTGTTCGTATATATATATATATATATATATATATATATATATATATATCATGCACCACAACTGATGAAAGCATACTAACCAGAACCTTGTTAGTCCAAAATCAACACATGTTTACCTTTTCCACCAAATATGGACATTCTAAAAAAATTAATACATATTCATTCACACATCATACCTCTAATCGTCTTCAGCTCCCTAGCCTTCCTAACACACGGAAGCTCAACTGCGGTTTCCTATCCTAACATCGGACTACTAGAGGACTTGCCTCCATGTGAATTTGCACCCACTCCAAGAAACTAACCCCACTATTGGGTCTCTATATATTTTCCATGACCTCAGTGTGTAGGTAAATATTGGATACCACCTCATGGTACCGCTACCTAACCGATATCATATTTCTGAGTCTAACCCAGTCAACGAAGCTTGTCTATCATAGGTGGACTCCTAAAAAACCTCTATAAATTGTCCAAAGAGTATCATTCCCAACACTCCTTTAGAAAATTCTCATAATGAGTATGAACATGTCCTGACTACACATAATGGAAGCACACCATTGACCAACCACTTTTTTATATACTACTTGAATCTCTAGACTAACTTCTTGGATGATACTCCGCATGGCCCTACTCAATACTACCAGAATCATTGTCAATATTCTCACAATTCCCCACCACATGACTCTAATAATAAAAATATTTCATATTTTTTCTCAGCTATCAGTTCCTGATTCACCACCTCTAAAAATGATGTTATCCTAAATATGTTTACCTTGTACTGGATGGTAGGCTACAAGTGATCCGTAAATCTTCTCACCTTGGGAATGTCGTCTCCCACCATAGAAGGTATAAAATAAGATATGTTTGTGGAATTAGATGAAAATTCCACAATGAGAATATCCTTCTTCTATAGGTCCATGTACACTCTGTTTGTATCCACACTCAATGACTTAGGGAATATGTACTCAAATGAAATAGTCTCAAAATCCTTCAACTCCAGTCCCTCATGTCTACCCACCAAAACCCTTTCATACCACAAGGGGTTTTCAATCCTCTGATCATATACATTGGTAACTTGACCCTTTGACCTGGGGGTGTCTCAAACTGGTCAAAAAATTTCTTCACTGATTTTACCATGTTCTCTATTGAATGTGTTGAATGATCACCCTTAAATAGTGGTCAGTGATGAGACTTGGATTCCTATGTCAGATATTCAATAGATGGCTCATCTCTATGATATCCTTGGTCAATACCCTATATGACCCGTATCATGATTTCCCTGAAATTATATTATATCCATAACCCAAAAGCTACCATCTACTATGGATGGACAATATGTACCAGAACATCTACCTATAGATATTGGTCACCCCATCCCTTAGGGGCCTCATCCCATGCACACTCATGAAACACTATATATATCCCTCTTGATGCTCCATCGGAATTCATCTAGGTGGAATCACTTTAAAGAAAGAATAAAATTGTCAATGATCCATATATATATATATATATATATATTAGAATGTGGTAATAGAAATTTCATCTCCGCACCCTTACACTCCCCTACAACTGCCAGGTCATAGGATATCCAACCTCATTTTCTCTTACCCATAATAGAGTGAGGTATGACATATAATATGGAAACATTTCTCCTTTCCAAACCACTACTGATTTGGGAATCACATATCATATAACATAAATATAGTCTATCTGCGATTAATTCCAAAAAAATATATACAGGAAAAAACTATTTAAAATAATTGTTGAAAATTTAAACTCCCCACCCCTCCCATTATCCATTTCAACTCATAAATTAGTCTGACCAATATATACTATATACACATAGCATCATGTATATATCTCATCAGGGAACACATACCTATGATGGATGAGTAGAATTACACTAAAAAGGATATGTATAAAAACACCATTTAGCTTCTTTGTTGACACAGTAAATACCCGAACATCACATAGTGAATCATGGTTACCAATGAAAATCACAAGAAAGACACACAACATATGCGCCTAGGTTTCTGTCATGGTGCATAAATAAACCATCCTTTTCATACTGTTCTATGATTCAAAACCACATAATTGTTAAAAATCAATCCCAACTATGTAACTCAAGGTATAAATAAATCAAATATAAAATCCCAAAGTTGAACAACAATTTCCCACCCCTTTTAACTTGGCCTTTCCCCCGTACATCAGGCTATAGGTAGAAAAACATGATCACATTAACCATATTTGATTACATCATATTATATTGTACACCATATCATAAATGTTAAATATAAAAAGTAAAATAAACTCATATGATACCGTTTAAATCATCTCTACCATGTTTTTCACTTAAAAATGATCCAGGTGGGTTGGCCCCTCATCCTAAGGCATGCATCCCCATCGCCAATGACTGGCAACAAGTAGTGAGGGTCTGAGTAGCTGAATGTGGGAGATTATACCCTCTAGTGATGATAATAATAATGGTATATATATATAACATAGTATAAGAAAGAACGTAATGTGAGAATATGAAAATTAAAATTATCATAATGATAATTAAACAATTGTAACATCAACAAGTCTAATTGATAAAAAAAATTGTAGAAGATACTCAGAAAAAATAAGGTTTCAAAAAATAACAGAAAACAAAGACCACTCACAGACATCCACAATAGTATGTATATATACAAAAAAGAATAAATTCCATCCTAATATAAAGGAGCCTTCATGTATAGTACTATCCATCCCCTAATAATGTTGTACAACTCGATCACTATAGTCTAAATCCCTTTCTAGATCCCTTACATAATATAAAATTGATAATCACTACACACATCCTAAGGGTCCAATGTGGAGTATGAGTATGAACTTTGTAGGATACTACCAACGTGTTTCTATCCTACATCAAACAAAATTATTCTTTATAAAAAATATAAATAAAAATTAAATTCACACCCATTTAAATATCAACCTAACCCACATGTGAGTGTTTACCTACATTAGCCAATGCTGATATATTTTTGAACATGTTTCCCCAAATATATATATAGAATACTATACATATATGTATATATATATTTTTTGGGGAAATTACCCACGTCATAATGTTGAGGAATTCTTTTTAGAATATAATACCCGGTGAACCCTCAGGTTCCACCCATAAGCATGTCACCTAGAACCGCATACCATTTTGAACTTCTCATTCCCTCAATAAAGTACCTAGTTTTCAAAAGAAATTCTAATAATATCCCATGTATGTTGGATTGCTACATAGAAAATCATAATCATTTCATCAACCCGACATCATGATGAATGGTGATATCCTTCTTCTAATATATAATTAAAAAAAATTGGCTCAACAGCCTGACATCCTAAAAACATCAATATATGTCATCCAATAATCTTAACAAAGAATCCTCACATATAATGTTGAGCCTCATCCCCATCTGATAGACACAACAACATCACCTTATGTTCCATCACCATCAATCGTAGGTTTTTACGAGGAAAACATAAAATATAATATATTCTAAATACCATATCCTGAGTTGAATCATTTATAAAAGAATATACCCAAAATGAGTGCTCAAAACTACCTCAAGTGAGTCTTATACATGTGCACTTGACTCCAATAGTGTAAAGAGAAACAACAGTGAGATGAAATAAGAAATGATACCTAGGCCACATCATCTGAACCTCATGCCCATGCAACTGTGTCACTATATCCTGGCAATCAACACCATGTTATGTCACATGATCTATTCCCTTTTCCTAATATCATAATCATCTAAAACCCCAAAGACAATATCACCTCAACCTATTTATCTTTATAACCCTATATCCTTAGGAAAATCCCATCCAAATGAACCATGTCACCTCAATCCCAATGATTATAAGTATATTCCACACATACCATATACTCATGGGTGCTTAATTTTCTAATTTCATCCTTTAAATCAATCTGAAATACGGAAAATGGATATTTTGACAAACATCATGAAAATACGGAAAAAGATCACAAACAGATTTATAATTATGTATGGAGAGATAAAAATTGAGGGAAGCAAGTGGAATAAAATATTTAACAACATGATTCCAATTACATAGATGGATCTTGATTTGTAGATAATACATAAGAGTTAGGATAAATCCCAAGGTAGAATGAAAATGGGAGGATCCCCCTATGTGTTTGAGTGAATGTGAAGAGAAAGATAAAGAAAACCATATAAAGCAGGGAGGGGATGTTTCATTATTTCATAATTTTTATTGACTCTCACAATGCTTCTATATAGATTTCCTAAATATTCTCTAACCATGTAGTTATCACACTATAGGAAAACGGCCATTTAGCAGCGGTTTTTAAACCGCCGTGAAATGCCTTAAATATTTTTAATTTTATTTTTGTTTTTTTTTTACTTTTTTTAAAAAAATTCAAGGATTAGCGGCAGTTTTTTAAAAAACCGCGGTGAAATAGTTGTGGTTTGGGTAAAACCGCCGCGAAATGAAAGGAAAAAAAACAAAAAAAAAACATGAGAAACCCTGAAATCACTAAAACAACCATAACTTTTGATCCGGGTGTCCGTTAGAGCGCCACGACCAGTCAAATCGAAGCTCATGAAGAGATCTAGAGGAAAGTATAATAAAAACTGTGAGACGGTCTAAGGTACGGATGATATGAGAGTTATAATAAAGTTGAAAAAATTTATCCAAATTCAAACTGGTATAACTTTTTCTCCGGGTGTCCGTTTAGGCTCTACCACATATAAAATCGAAGCCAACGAAGAGAGACACGCACCATTTCAACACAAGAATGATTCTATCATGTTTTATAACCCCAAAAACCCCTCTGAAGGCCTCTGAAACCTCGTTTCTGTCACCGGTGTCCCATCGAACTTGTCTTCAAACGGACCTAACTTTCGATCCGCGTGTCAGTTCGGACTCCTCCACCTGCCAGATCGTAGATCATTCCATGAGCATCAGTTTGACTAGTCGTGGCACCCACATGCACTCCTGGATCATATGTTATGACCTTTTTAGTGGGTATTGGGTTTTTTATGTTTTTCGATGCCTCGTTTCTAGCACCCGTTCCCCATCAGCTTTTTTTAAATGGTCGTAACTTCTGATCCGCCTGTCCATTCAGACTCTTTCACCTATCAGGTCGAAGATCATTTCAGGATAGTTGATTTGACAGGTCGCAGATTTGAAATGGACTCTCAGATTGTATGTTCTCTCTGTTAATGTGAGTCTAATGTTTTTGTCACTTTATGACCGTTTTGACGGGTTTTAACGGTTGCCCCATTTATTACTGTTTATTTGGGTTTCCATGACTTGTTATCTTTATCAATGGTTTTTTGTGGGTTATTATGATGATTATGTTGAATTCTTAAGGGGTTTTCCAGAGTTGTCATTAGTTTTCATGCATTCTCATTCTTTCTAATGCCTCATTCTTCATGCTTCTCCATCCGTTTTCAGGCGTTTTAATGATTTTTCATCCCTTATCACGTCTTTTCATACTTTTTTACGTGATTCATTTATTATTTATTATTTATTATTTATAATATACTTTGATTTATTTATTATCTATTATTTGTTACTGGTTATTTATTATTTATTATTTATTATTTATTACTACTGATAATAAAATATTATTATTAATAATAATATTTGTTACTGGTTATTTATTATTTATTATTTATTATTTATTATTTATTATTTATTATTTAATATTTAATATGTAATATGTAATATTTATTATTTATTATTTTATTTATTATGTGTTATTTATTCTTTAATATTTATTATTAAATATATTTTTATCTCGTATTTATTATTTATTATTATTTATTATTATTTATTATTTATTATTTATTATTTATTATTTATTAGTTATTACTTATTACTTATTATTTATTATTTATTGTTTATTATTTATTATTTAGTATTTATTATTTAGTATTTATTATTTAGTATTTATTATTTATTATTTATTATTTATTATTTATTATTTATTATTTATTATTTATTATTTATTATTTCTTATTTCTTAATTATTATTTATTATTTTTTATTTGTTTATTATTATTTATTATTTATTTTTATTGATTGTTTATTATTATTTAATATTTATTAATATTTTTATTTAATATTTATTATTATTCATTAGTATTTATTTTTATTATTTATTCTTTATTATTATTTATTATTTATTATTATTTATTCTTTATTCTTTATTCTTTATTCTTTATTCTTTATTATTTATTATTTATTAATTGCTATTTATTATTTGTTTATTATAATTTTTTATTATTTATTATTATTTATTATTATTTATTATTATTCATTATTATTTATTATTATTTATTAATATTTATTAATATTTATTATTTATTGTTTATTGTTTATTGTTTACTGTTTATTGTAATTTATTTATTATTTATTTTTTATTTTTTATTTTTTATTTTTTATTATTTATTATTTATTATTTATTATTATTTATTATTATTATTTATTATTATAATTTATGGCTTATTATTTATTATTTATTATTTATTATTTATTATTTATTATTTATTTTTTATTATTTATTATTTATTATTTATTGTTTATTGTTTATTGTTTATTGTTTATTGATTATTATTTATTATTTATTATTTATTATTTATTCTTTATTCTTTATTCTTTATTATTTATTATATATTATATATTATTTTTATTTGTTATTATTTATTATTTATTTCTAATTATTATGTGTTGTTTATTATTATTTATTATTTATTATTTATTATTTATTATTTATTATTTATTATTTATTATTTATTATTTATTATTTATTATTATTATTTATTATTATTATTTATTATTTATTTATTATTTATTATTTATTTATTATTTAATTATTATTTAATTATTATTATCTATTATTATTTATTGTTTTTTATTTAAAATTACTTATTGTTTATTATTTATTATTTATTATTATTTGTTGTTTATTATTAATTATTATCTATTGATTAATATTTATTATTTATTATTTATTATTTATTATTTGTTTATTATTGTTTATTGTTTATTGTTTATTGTTTATTGTTTATTGTTTATTGTTTATTGTTTATTATTTATTGTTTTTCATTTATTATTTATTATTTATTATTTATTATTTATTATTTATTATTTATTATTAATTATTGCTTATTGCTTATTGTTTAATTATTAATGAGTTTATATCTATTATTTATGTATTATTTGTTTTTTCAATTAATATATATATGTATATTAAATTCTGTTTATTAACCACATGACGAGCTTATTTGAGTGGTAAAGTCTTTGGAAAATATGCAAGAGGTTAGGAGTTCAAATATCACCAAACACAGTATTTCTTTATATTGCATGGGCATGGGCATGGGCATGGGCATGGGCATGGGTATGGGCATGGGCATGGGCAAATAAATAAAATAAATAAAATAAGTAATATGAAATATATAAATAAAATACGAAATAAATAAATAAAATGCGAAATAAATAAATAAAATACGAAATAAATATATAAAATACGAAATAAATAAATAAAATATGAAATAAATAAATAAAATACGAAATAAAAAAATAAATAAATAAATAAAATAAACGAAATAAAGAAATAACTAAAATAAAATAAATAAATAAAATAAATAAAATAAATAAATAAATAAATAAATAAATAAATAAATAAATAAATAAAATAATAAAATTAATAAAATTAATAAAATTAATAAAAAAAATAAAATAAAAAAATAAAATAAAATTAAAAAACCTCCGCGAAACGATCTGCGACGGTTTTGAAAACTACCTTGAATTGTTTCTGACGCACGATTTCGCGGCAGTTTTTTATAACCGCCACCAATTTAGCGGCGGTTTAAACCGCCATGAAACTTAAAATCAACCCACCGCTAAATGCCTCTTTTGCCGTAGTGTCACTACACAAGAACAACAACTCACATGGCTAGGTGCATGATTTTCCAAACCATGCATAGACTGTGTGTATCCCCACTATCATAAAGTTACAAATACTCACACTATTTTCGACCCCCACCAACATAGTTTTTAAAAAATGTATTTTGAATAATTTTTCTATACTGATTCCCCTTGGAAACCACATTGTTTGATCAACCCATATGGCTCCGCTTGTGCTAAATGAAATTTTGTTTCTAGGGATTGATGCACTAGGAACTCATATAAACCCCTAAGTCACATTAGATTATATAAACCATATCTAAAAACAAGTCTTTGGGATAATAAAATTCTCATAATTAGATTATAAACCCCAAAAAGGATATTGTCTTATACACTAAACTCAATATTCAAAATGGTTGAGGAATTTCAACCCGCTCAAAATCCATGGACCTTACAATCTTGACCCTTGTTAGTTGGTTATCCCATTATTCTTCTTCAAATGATCATCTTATAAAATGATAAGTAAGCATTTAGAAAAGCTAATTTCATTAGGGTTGAACATTTTTATTCTAATGAGTCATTTAATGATTCTCAGGGTTATAACCATAACCAAAATTATATCCCTCTATGTACTAACTAACATCTCTTACATTTCATATTAGTTATAGTCACTTATATATACTCAATAATAAAATCATGATTAGGTTCACATAAGAATTAAAACATAGATATATCCTAATATAATCAAAAATATATTTTTCACTCAATCAAAAAAATACTTGTCTATCTCGAATAGGTCACACAATGATGTAATTAAACTATGATACTTATATATAACAAAAAATAGGCATATTTAATGAATATGATCCTACGTGGCTCCTCAGTATTCATGAAAGCACCCAAATCTCATTAATGTATAATAGAAATCGAATCACTCGTAACATGGGGGAATATTACACATGAGTTGCCTTCAAACATGGAAGTACCCCAAATTGAGTCCCATGAAACATATCTCATTTCCATCATATCCTTAATTGGTTAAATGAATGGAAGAAATATGTAATATGATATGATTGTATTTTCCCAAATTGAATCTACATAATAAAAAATCAATGTTCCATATGACTTCATGCGTGAATCTTTGTATTAAAGAGGTCAGTGACTAATAGTGATAGTAAGAATTCCATCAGTCAGTATAATATACCTTCATTATACTGTCCTTTCACAGATAATAAAAATAATAACAATAAATCATATTAATTAATAAGAATAATTTAATTTCATGTGGACCACATGTCATACATTAAACCAAGGGTCTCTTCACGTGTTAATGAAAAACTATAGTAAATGTGTAAATTTATAAATAGATATAACTACATTGAAATTATTCAGAGCATGTCTTGATCTATCCACAATCTCAACTCTCTATGAATTAGATATTTTTTAGGTCCTCTCTCTATCATAGATCCTTATTTATAAAGTCCAAATAAACAACATGTTTCTAGTATATGATGAAAGTAATAAAACCACATATTACACAACCAATGCGTCTTGAGATGGTGTGAGAATGTATAATAGGTGTATTTAATGATTATAATAAAAACACATGGAATAATAAGTAATCTTATACTAAGAAAATATATGCTAACTAAGCCACCTGGAGCCATGAATAGGCCTTCTTCAACTCCACGAATTAAGAATAATCAAATATGTGAGAATGGATCAAATAATATCCATAAGGTAGGAAACATGTGACTCAGAAACCTCATGGAATCAAGTGAGCATTTTACTTTGTATGCACAAGGAATAAGATTTAATAACACTACACAGTATCTTCATGGAATTGATTTTTATGTCCGGACACAAGGATATCGTTCACTAACACCATACATGTGTCCACCATTTTCATCACCACACATCATGCAAGATCCCCCTATAAGGTGTAAACATACCATTAATGTTCACCTGTTATCAAAATAATGAAAAAAACATCATATTACATGGTAGCACACATAATGGGATAATATTATAATATTATAGGCATAACACACCATCCTGATCATATATTGGAAACATATAACAACACTGGATCAATATCAAAGAATATAACATGCTAATTTATGAATATTCATGGAATAAATAACCATATGTTAGTATCATGGGCTACACAAAACCATCATTAATATTATCAATCGTAAAAAAAATTAATGATAAATAATGAGGAATCATTGAATGAAGAGTATATGTGGGGATTTAAAGGTATGAAACCACTTATCTTAATGTTGGGGATTATGTACTCCAATGTTTGTTATGGAATCAAAGGTAGAATAACATTCCAAACCAACAACTAACATCATGGAAAAAAGGAGGTATACCACCATTTGGTTTAATTGATGAAATATGATTATAACATAGACTAGAGAAATTTCATTATCAAGAAGCCATAATTGGTTATGTTATATGTCAAAGAAGAGGATTCTGATTCATTTTATATGTTGTCAATTCAAGGATAGATTTTCAATATCTAATCTATTCAATTTTTGAACCTTAGTTCTAGCTAACATATATTTATCCATTAATAATATTTCAATGAAAATGATATCTATGAGGATAATCAAGAAGAATGTATTCTCAATTTGTTTGATCTATCTAAACATTCTAATATATGTCCACTATTCTTGAGGAATCATGATCTTGTCAAAGAGATCATGTTTTTACATAGAATACACCATATAACTTCCAATATATCAATAATGAGTTTTAGATTTATCATATATCAACCATATATAAGAGATCAAGGATGATAATTAATAAACACATATTCGTAAAAAATCTATAATTGATGGTACATCTAAATCTATTCAATATGTGACATAAAAACAATATATTCATCGTTGATCTATAAATAAATAATGAATTAATCTTTTGAAATACATATAAACCATTAATATGGCATATATTCATGATTATATCTAAAATATAGTGATAAATTTTTCATGGATCTAAGGATCTATGGTTATTCTGGCATCATTGAATTGGTATAACCTTGAATAAAAAAATTGGTGAAAAATGAGATAGATAAACAGACAAAATGGGAGGTCTCATGTTTAATCTTTTTCCATTTGGATTTAAATTGGTTGATGAAGAGGGTGAAGATTGAGGAAAAAAATCCACAAATTGAATTCAATGAACCCCAAGACTGGGAGAACTAGTGAGCTGGTTGGACTCCCCAATCTGTTGGTATCATTATACTAGTAGTTCAATGATATTGGTAAAAACACCTAGTTTTTTCTAGTACCACTGGATATCTTGTAGGGTCTAAAAAATATTTACTCCTACCAAAACTCCACCAATGAGTTGGTTGAAGCCTTATTTCCACAACGCATCCTAGCTCATTTTTCACACACCAACCTTCAATTCTTAGACCCATTTTCACTAAAAAACCCCATAATAACCAATAATAAATACATATCAAAGAGGAAATAATAAATTTATAGTCTCAAAATATATCATACATAAAAATAATAAATTATGTTTCAACCATTAATACCTTATACCTTTTATTTTAAATTTAATAAAAACATTTATGTCATTAAAATGAGTAAAAATTATAAATTGATCTTATATATATATTTATAGCTGAAAAAATATATTTATAAAAAACTCTTTTAATGTGATTGAGTGTGTTTGTTTTAAAATTTACTGTTAAACATATAGAAATTTAAATTGATAAAATTATTTAAAAATTAGAAATCATATGGTGAAACTTTTTATAAAAACTTCAATTATGGTCATTAAAATTAATTACCATGATTAAAAATTAATTGACAAGGTAAAAGTAAATTAGTGTAAATGATTAATATTTAAAAGGAAAAGAATAAAAACACTCAAGGTTATCTATAAAATTATTTTTTGAGGTAATTTAAATCCTAAACTCACATTTACATCCAATTTTGTTACATTTTTTGTCCACTGGATCATGAATATTAACTTTACATTATTGGAAATATAAGGGTTACTTCCAATACAACCCTTATCTTTGCTTATAAAAAGGAAAAACATAAACCAATTTAGGACTTATAATCCCTTCATATTTTTACTTAAAACACTGCCACATTTTATCTTTTATAACCTTATTAGAGTTACATAATCCACTATCCACTATTTGTTGACATAAGTCATACCTATTCAAATAATATTTTTTTAACAAATTTCAAGTCCCTGATGTCAGTATCAACATCATATTAGTGTTTCATTATTCATTTTTTTTAATTTCCATACATCTAATTTTGAATATAATGAAATAAATATCATTAGCATAAATAAATAAAAATATATTAATTAAAAAAACCCCTTCCATTACAATAACAATGAAAAACCAAAACATCAATTGTTCGTACTTGCAGACTACCGCTCCATGAAGTGATATTGATAGTTTTACTTAATTCCATTAGAGTATGGTTTTATGCATGATTTTAAAGGATAAATATGATATTTATGATATGAATTTTTTTAGGTAACTAATATTTAATATCCTCTTAATTAAATTTATAGTAAAAGATCTTTATAATAATTATTTTTTTAAACGAGAAAATAAATAGTAAAAATATTAATTCATTCAAAAATTTGTATTATATCCATCACTTCATCTTCTAAATATATTGGATTATAGTATATCATTATTATAAAAATTAGAAAAAATAATTATACTAGTATAATTGTATTGTAGCATAATAACCTCATAATCATCCAATATTCTTGTAATATTCAAGTTGGTGTTTGTTTTATCACCTAATTGATCACTAATATGAAATTATATGGTGGATAATTATTAAAACCAAATTAATAGTATAAAAATAAATCAATATATGAGTAATGATTTATTTTTTTATAATTTATACATCATATTTTAACTCATTATTTATGAAAACACCCTCTATAGTTTAAAAATAACTAATAAATCATCGGTGTCGACTTCATCAACTAGGATAGTGAATCAAGTACTCATGAATGAAACTTTATACATTATAAACCATTATAAATCATTCTATATAATCAATATTATATATATTTTAAATATAAAATTTTTAATAAGATAATATACTTACATTGATCCTATTAAGCTATTATAAACCACTGAATTTTTAATGACATAATATTGGAATATAGGTAAAAAAATAAAAAAATATATGTGTGTGTGGAATTATAGTAAATGGGGTGTATAAATGAAAATATATATATATAAGGTTCATATATATGTAATTAATAATTAAAATTTAATTATTTATGAAATTTGGTGCATGTGGAGAATAAATCATTACCCATGTAAGGATATTCATCACAAATACGTCTTTTTAAGAAATATTTTTGTATTATTGACATAATTTCATTTATGTGAAGTATATATTACTATTAGATATATTATATCATGAAAAAAAAATTATTTATATTATTTTACATTCAATTTAAATCTTTAACACTTTCAATGGGTTCTAATTCTACTCAATCCATAGGGGGTTCTTTGTAAAAAAATGAATTCTTGAATATATTTTTAGGTTGTACAACATTATTTTATTTTTCATGTTAATAATATTTACCTATTATGAATTTGTGTGATGATTTCATAATATTTTTATATGTTCTCTTTTATCATTCCAGGGAAAATCTCTATATTTAATTAAGACTTTTTACTTGATAATTTTAACCCCTAAATAGATTATGCTATCACAAATTATTTTACAGATCTTAATTGGATATTGGTATCATGTTTTATTTTCCTTCCAAATCATGTTCAACTCAATTTTAGGGATGTTTAATATTGATTACTTTATAAGATTCAAGTAATTATGTTTACCACCTTTAAAAAATAAATTTTAATTTATTTTTTACAATGTGGGTTTTCTAATAAAATTATTTCAATGTATATTCCTCCCAAATTTATTTTTAACATAATTAATTTTTTTAAGGAATAATTTATCAATTTTTAATTTTCAAACATAAAATTTTCCTAGTTTTCAAATCAACTATTTTAAAATAACATTGATAAGTGACCCAGAACTTCTGTATTCTAAAAAAATATTGAATGTGATCTATTTTATCATTTTAAGTGGGAAAAAATCAGTCGATAATATTTTTTATTTCATTTGAAATCATGTCTCTACATTTTTATGGATTCTAAAATAAAAATTATTTTTCTCCTAGATTTTGAAAATTTTATCTTTCGTTGTGATTTCAAAAGATTTATGATATTTCTTATTTCCAAAGATATTTTTTTAACTTCTTTAAAGTATTATTCATATATTTAATTTTCCCTTTACATATATTATTCTTGAGTATGGTTTTTTTGAAATGTTTCTTCCCCTCATATTTTCAGCATGACTTATGTAATGTGCTTATCATTTATAAAAACAATTAAATTCTAATTTTTCCTTCTATAATCAATTTTTTGTGGATATGAAAAAACAATTTCCACAACCTTTTCTCTATAAATACAATATTCTAGATTCTATATAATAAAGGGTTGTCACCTAGATTATATACATTAATTTTTTAGTGTAGATTATTATTTTAACTATATTCCCTATATCTATATGTTATAAATACAATATGATCTACTATATTGAATGAATAATATTTACCAAGAATGAAACTTGATATCCTTATATACACATATTTTATATAGATTTATCATGTTTTGATTATTTATTGAATTTTGAATTATTTAATTATGTGAACCCATTTGAAATAGTTTAAAACCCCATTTTGTATCCTTGGGATCATTATGAATTGTTCAATGAAACCAATTTTCATTCCATTTATTTTTTATGGTATAAAAAGATTAATTATTTTTTTCTTATTAATCTATAATAACCAAATTGTTTCTATGGGTTCTTTATGATATGATATGTGAATGATTCTCATGTGGAATATATATATGTGTGTGTGTGGATGAATTATGGGTTGGGTTATATATTGCACTCCAATAAATTTTTTAGAGGTTTTTATCTCATGAGATAAATTATTCACAGTATCATTTTTAGTTTCTGGTAATAATGAGAACTAATGGGGTGGATCATGAAATTATTGTTCCCAATAATAATTTTTTTCTAATTTAAATCATTTCCCATAGTTATATGCATATTATCTTGAGGGTGTTATGATCAATTGGATCATTTTTATTGAATCCCTCTTATGATTATTGTCTTACTAAAATTTAATCATTAATCCATGTGTAATGAATTTTGTTTTGTATAATTTTCATATATATCTTGATTATACACATATATTCATCTTATAGTCACTTTTGGTCACTGATTGTTATTTATTATTATTATCATTACTAATCATATAAGATCACCATTTTCTTATGTCTCTATTTTTAAAATTTATGAAGATAATAAATGAATGAAATTTATAGTAGACTATCTTATGTAGATAAGTAGTATACTATTTTCAGGATTTTTATAAAATAATAAAATTATTATATAGTAATAAAATATTCTATAAGATTCAAAGGCCCGAAATATCATAGATAATTATTTTTCAAAATTATATAAAATTATAGACAATGTTTTTATTGGGAAAATATTATGAAGAAAATTTTACTTATTTCATGTAATATTATTTCCACATCTGTTAGATATTGTACATGGAGCCATTTTTTATAAAACATATAACAAAATTTCTTATCCATTAGGGTAATCAATCTTAACTAGTAATGATCTTCATGTGTTTGATATGGGTGTTTTTGGACTATTTTGGTAATGTCCATGGAGTTCAACATGGAGGACACATGGAGTTTAATGGGAATATCTGAGCAAAAATATGTGGGTTTAAGAATGGTAATAATCCACCTTTTTGTTCAAGGAGGAGACACATTTTAACAAATATGGATACTTATGGAAACTAACCCCTGTGGTTTAAGGTTTATATTAAGACATCATATTAACATGGGTGTATAATTTGGATAATTTCCTCTATAAAATTATTATTTCAAAAGAAATAATAATTTATGGGTAATAATTTTTTTCACTATGAGTTATCAAATCAATCATTTAAAGAAAAGTATGCCACCAAAATATTATATTTCCCATAATATCAATTTTAATAGGCCAATGTATGACTTAAATGTTTCTGAAAAATTTAATTTTAATGATTAGTAAATCTTTTTTACAACAATTGATGAAATCCAAAGCCCACTCTTAATGGGAGTTTCTCACCATCAAGTCATTCGACTAGAAAATTTTTTTAAGTTCTTACACAACATGATATTTGAGTAGTAAACTGGATCATGGGGATCCTATTAGTGTATTATTGATGGAGAGCGACAATCCAACATCAGTTAAACTAATTCCATTTTAATGAGGACTATATTGTGGTAATACAAGTAAAATACAGATGAGGATTTTAACTTCTAATACAATAGTATTTATGAATATTGGATATGATAAGATAAATGAAACATGTAATGAATAACCTATTAAATAATTGGATGTAATCAGCACATCCAATAATGACTTCCAATTTAAAAAAGGGTTCAAGACACATATTCCAGACTAGAAGCTTCCTAACAAGGTAGATAACCTTAGGGAAGAAATTTTTTTCTGATTAAAAATAAATATTCATGATATATATGATGTGGAGTGGCTAAATTATTGGTCCATTTTTATATGAATATGGGATACATTTATTTGTAAAAAAAATTATGTATTAGTAAAATAAGTAATCATAAGACATTATGGTATGTTAGGTATGGAAATGTAATTTTTAATTTTATGATTGAATCGTAAAAATAAAAAAGGGGTTCTAAAATGTATTAATATTAATTAAATTATTCAAAATTTATTAATTTATATTTTATCCTCCTTTAACTCAATTTACATTATTTTATTATATACCATGAAAATTTTGTTTAGAAAAAATAAAATGTATTCTATATTATAGAATTTGGACATTTTGTTTCAAAATTTGGAATCCATTTTAAATAATTCTAAATATAAAAATGATATTGTTTAAATTTAAATTCAATATTCTTAAATTATAAAAAATGGTTCTAGGGAAAATATTCTTTTTTATCTTTATGTATATTTATTATTATTTTATACCATTAAAAAATAATAAGACGAGTGTTAATATATTATATATATGTGTGTAAAATTTATGTAAATATTATTCATTAATAAATCTAAGTTAAATTATTTAATATAAAATTTTGGAACACATATAGAAATGTATCTCTTTAAAAAAAAGTAAATGATTTTATTGGTATACATCTAAAATCATACATTAACTAATGATTAATATATATTTATTATTACCAAATAAGCTCTGTTAGAATAAAATAATATTATGAATATTTATTAAATGAAATTAAAATTACACAAGGAAATTGGAGGGGTCAAACAAGGGGAATTTCCCTCATCTATCTAACAATATTGTAAAAGATCATAAGAAGACAAGTCATTTTAATATTCAAAATTATCAGTAGTTTCCAATTAAAATTTTGACTTACCATGATTTTGGATCTTAAAGAGTTATTCATTATCCTTACAAGAAACCTTATAAGATGATATGGTAGCCACAGTCCATGACCAGTTAGAGTAGTCTTTCTGTGGCCTTATCTCCAGAGATGAAAAAGTGAAACCCTCAATATCAACCATTATTTTCTAGGCATATAATATTTCATCTGTAAAGGATGCATGACCACTAATACCTAGAGCCTTCTTAGGGGTATTTCAACTCCCCCATCATCATCAGATAAGTTTCTACACTAATCAGATATTTTGGAGTATTTAATGATTTTTCATAACTCGTGATGTTAATCAACATGTTGGTGACCACCATTTTTATTGAAACCATCTTCTATCAGGCCGGGAAGACTAGCAGTCACCATATGCATGCATAATTTCCCAAAATGTGGTTGTGAATATTTTTAAAATAAAAAAACCTAATGGATCACATATAAATCAAAAGGATGACCTTTCACATACATTGCAAAAGGAAAATTTATTTGAACGCATCTAGTCTTAGCACCAACAATTGGTTATGAAAAAACCAAAGAATGGACATGATCAAAATCTTCCATTTAATGATATTTCACATCACCAATGTTTTAAGCCTCAAATGGATCCACCTACTCATTATTTTCCAAGATATTACTATGAAAATCCATCAACACTCTCCTACATTGATGTTATCCTTATTATTAAATATCATTCATACTAGAATTTGGAATGTACTTTCCAACATATACACTCTTGAATCGACCTTATCACTGATGAATATGCATGCCTCATTAAATCATCATCCACAAAATCAGACACATGTTTCATACCAATTAATTTATCATCCTTATCACTTTCATTAATAATAGATTTACTTTCAATAACATCATTTAATTGGCCTTGCCTATGAATTTCTCACATACATGTAAATGCATCATGATTATTGTAATGGAAAACCATGTAGATTAAAGATTTTCTACATAAATCCTTATCAGGTCTACATTTCATACATATAGAGTAGAAATCAGAAAAATTTTAAAATTCATTGTGAACATTCATTTCATCAGTCTGAGTGGAATGAATCACCTTCATATTTAATATGATACTCATGTCAACCACAAGTAGTAGTCATGGAATGTATCCAAAATTATTGTTCGTAGTTATTTTATCAATTTTGATTTGAACTCCATTTTAAGAATTAATATAAAAATGAATTTTTGGGTCATATTAAATACAATTCAATCTGAAAACCTTAACCTGAAATTATATAATGTATTTCCTTACTTCAAAGGAGTTGAATCTCAGAGTCCACTCCTTAATCTGAGGGGTTTATGGTTTTATATAATTTAAACCGATAACCTAAGAATTATTCTTAGAATATGATTCTAGAAAATTATGTGATAGAAACTACATCATATTAGATTACATTTCTAGTTATAGTATCCCTAGATCGAAGAAAATTTACTTACAGATTGTAATGGCCCAGACCTCTCTGGCCCATTCCGTTGTCAAAAACAAGGTCACGAAGTGTTCTGGAGGGTAAAATGGACCTTTCCCACACTTTCCAGAATTTTGAAACTACACGCCGTGTAGTGCGAGTACATGACATGTACCCCCCTCACCAGGTATACCCCGTGTTCAAGGCCGTGTCCTTGCCGTGTGAAATAAATGGGTACACTCCGTGTACCCCAAACTACACGTCATGTAGTCCCTCCCTGCATATGTGTTACCCTCAAATCGTATGTTGACCAGTCAATGGTTATGTGCCATGTTGGAGTCATGTCATTTCCATGTGAAATAAATGAGTACACGTCGTGTAGCCAATACTACACACCATGTATTCCCTCCCCGCTTCCGCGATTACCCTCAAACCGTGTGTTGAACAGTCAACGGTAGCGTGCCACGTTGAAGGCTGTGTTGGAAGCCGTGTGGTAACCGTGTGAAATGGTCGAGTACACATCGTGTACCATAAAGTACATGACCTTTACTTTTGCTTTTCTCGCTTATAAAAGGAGGGGTCCCCTCCTCCATTTCAACTCACCCCTCTCCTCCCCTTTCCTCTAAGCATAGCTCTCCCAAGAGACTCGTAGGCTCCTTTTCTTCCATAACTTCTTCATATGAGATCTGATTTACAATCCGTCAGTGGCCATGGGATCGTAACGACGAGGCGTAACTTCTGAGCTTGGATCAATTGTATTTACTTTGGCCTCTCCTTTCCAACTTCCACAGAAGGAGGTTTTTCCAGGACTCGACATAAGTTATGGACGCCGAAGGAAGTCTTCAAAAGTTGATCTAGGGGAGTGTTGTGATCAGAACCTGTTGAGGTAGGGAATCATACCTTCATCTCTCTAAATTGTGCATTATGCGGGGTGGGTATCCTCTTGTTTCCATGGGAAATGGTTGAACTAATAAAGGAAGATAATAACTAGTTAAAGAATGGGGATGGGGAATTTGTTATGTTTATCTTTATATCATGTGATATTATGTTGTAAATTGAATAGGCTTATGCCTACTGAAAATCACGATCGTTGGGGGCATTTTCTTGCACAATAAAATGTTGCCTTATCATTCTAGACTGTTTTTTTATGGAAACTTCATTGAATGTGGAAATTTGGTTAATCACGTAAAGTTGGCTGTTTTAAAATCTGGAACCCTTGTGTGATCACCCCGGTTGAAAAAAATGAAATTATGAACATGTGGGAGTTGGCTTGGATACGTGGCATGTGATGGGGTTTTATGTGAAATGAGGGGTGTTTTGTAGGTTTTTGTGGATCGGGTGAGCAGCGGGGTTTAAGTTGTCTTGGTTGTGGGTTGGTGTGAATGCTATGTTGGTGACAGGTAGTGGGGATACAATAAATGGTATTTAAGGGATAATGATGTACAAGTTTTGGTATGATTGCGGTTATGGTGGTTGGCAGCGGGGCTGCAGGGATGGGCTTGAATGTGAATGAACTATGGGTTGTGAATAATAAATAAAAAAGTGGAAGAGTTAATGAATGGTGGGTCATGATAATGGAATGGGGTTAATAATCAATGGGTTGGTTAGTTAAAAAGAAGGGACTTGTTGTGCTGCTTGTGTTTTCCTAACTTGATTTGTGAATGGCAGGGATATGTTTCATGAACAATTGATATGGTTGGTTGGGGTTAGTTTCCCAGTAGATAAGGAACTAAATAAACAAATTCTACTGAAACATGAAAACCTAAATGGGGTTGGGGCTGTTTGTTGTGTGCATTCTTCGTAGTGCCTGTGCCGAGGCATGTGCTCAGTTTCTCTGTTTAGAAGCCATAGGTTGGGCTGTGTGTTTGGTATATATATATGTATATGTATCTTGTTTGTTTTATCGCACCCCCCATGTTGAGCACTTAGTGCTGAACACTCCCATTTCATGGGAGAGGGTGTTTTTCCCTTAGTTACTAGCTCCATCCTGCTCCTTCTTCCCTAGGTTCTGATGGATTGAGGCGACCTTACACATGAAACCCTTCAGGTAAGTTTCGATTGGGGTGGATTTATCCCAAGACTCTTCAGGCAGGTTCTACTATTTCCCAAGAATATTCGGGATGAGGCCTAGGTGTGTGCGGGTAGGATACGCGGTTGTGAGGCCCATGTGTGTGCAGGAGGGATACGTGGTTGTGAGGCCCAGGTGTGTGCTGGTGGGATACGTGGTTGTGAGGCCAAGGTGTGTGCGGGCGGGATTTGTGGTTTTTGAGGCCCAGGTGTGTGCGGGCGGTGAGAGTGTGGCAGTGTCAGGACGTTCGCCATTAGAAAGAGAAGCTAACTAATGGGGAATGGTGAGGGGTACCCAATAATATTGTTCTTATATAATACTACTACCTGTTGTGATTGTGTTTTGGTGAGTGTGGCTGGTGAGGTTGGGTGGATAAATTTCCCTTCTAGGTTTCTTCTATTGTTCTCACGGGACATTAGGATGTCTCCCCACCTGTGCATGAGAGCTTTTGGTTTCCCTACTGAGTATACTTGAATGCTCACCTTTTGTTTACTTTCAGGTTTCCATGAGGACTACCAGGGACGTGCGGGACCCTACTAGTCTGGACAGTTGGAGTTGTTGCAGTTGTTGAACACTTGTTTCTTTTGGTATTGTACTTTTGAGCTTTCTTGTACTTGTACCTTGTTTCAAAACTATTTAAACATGCATGTGGGGTTGGTTTAGGTTTATTTCTATACACTTGTTCTTTTCCTTTTTTTTGGTGGCGGACTTGTCCTATTTCCCGATCTTAAAAAAAGAAAGAGGGTAATGCCTCCCATATTGTGAAAACTCATACCCTTGGTGCTAGTCGCCACCCCAGGGCCAACTGGAGGCGGGACTCGGGGGTCATTATCTCCATTTCACCATTTCCATCTTAAGAGGTGCATCTTTGGTGGGAGGGGGTCGTGATAGAATGGTATCAGAGGTGATGGTTGAGTGATAGGATGGAGTCTGGAGTTAGGCATAGTGAGGATTGCATGGGATGGTAGGGAAATAGTGTTGGTTAATCAAGGTGTGTGACATAGGCCAGGGAAGACCAGCTAGGACACGAGATTTTAGGGCCCCCATGATCCGATGCAAGGACTCTGAGCCTACCGAACGACCAAGTGAAACTACATTTATTGCAGGGTAGAGGCCCTAGAGAAGGTACATGCATCATCATGAATGTGTTTTACTTGATTTGGGTGTTCTGGGAAATAAATTGAAATAAAACGATAAAATAAAACCTTGATAATTTTCCTTACTACTTGGGATTAGTTGATCTTTATTTACCGTACAGATATGGCACCTGGACGTCGTCCCCGGGTGGCTCAGACGGCCGAGGCCCCGCATATTCATCCAGTCGATCAGTTGAGGATTGACCGAGAGGAGGAATATAGCCAGTGGAAGAAGACTCTCCATTCTTTCCAGCGGCAGACCCTCAAGAAGTACGAGGGTAGTACTTCGGATACAGAGACGGAAGGGTGGCTTGAGGATCTAGGGATCACTTTTACCTTGATTTGTGCTCCAAGGGAGTACTGGGCTCCCCTAGCAATCAATTAGCTGAGAGGTGAGGCACGACAGTGGTGGACGCTCTACCTCTGAGAGAGGATAGAGGTAGAGGTTTCGTGGGATGACTTTAAGAAGGAATTCTGAGATGAATTCCTTTCTTCCATGATCAAGGTAGAGAAGCAGACGAAGTTACTCTCCCTTCATCAGGGGAGTATTTCAGTACGAGAGTTGGGGATCAAGTTCAAGGATCTCCTGTGCTTTGCTCCGGATCTCATTCCAGATTAGGAGTCTCGGGCGAGACGTTTGGAGGAGACGCTTCGTCCTTCGCTCCAGTATGTTGTCACCCCCTTCACCCTTCCGACGTAATTGGATGTATAGAAGAAGGCAGAGGTGGTAGAGAGGATTCACTCACATGGAGTTGCACCACATGAGGGGATCCATACAGGATTGTCGAAGGGGAAGGCAGTCAGCAGCAGGTCTCCTACGACGGGACCTTCCAGGTTCAGGCCAATGGGAGGCAGGCCCCAGCAGTTCCAATTCAGATCTTCAGGTCCTCGTCCCTTTTTAACGAGCCCAGGACCGAAGTGTTTTTCTTGTGGAGGTCTTGGGCACATTCAGAGTCGGTGCCCGAACCGAGATCAGTACGGTGGAGGTTGGCAGGTTCAGCGCCCACCTCAGCAGCACCAGTTGTCGGCAAGGCCCTTCCATCAGCAGCAGGACCATTCTCCTCCAAGGGAAGACTTTGCGGGAGGAGGCCAACCTCAGGGTGCTCCTCAGGGACCTCGACCAGGGCGTGGTCGGGGAGGTGGATGACATCAGAGAGGCAGAGGAGCTGGGCGTGGAAAATTGCATGCAGTAGAGTTGACAGCTCCGGCAGGACCAGAGGTGGTGCGAGGTACGATTTGTTTGTTCAGCACTCTCGTTTCTGCCTTGTTCGATTTGGGAGCTTCGCACTACTTTTTTGCACCTGGTCTAGGCCATGCTTTGGGAATAGACATAGAGAGACTATCCGTACCGCTGGTCCTGAGTACACCAGTTGGAGGCCAGGCCAGCGTATCTTGTGTTTTTTGGGGATGTGGGATAACATTGGGACCACATCGATCTAGTGGGGACCTTCTTTTGTTACAGATGCAGCCATACGATGTCATCCTAGGCATCGATTGGTTGTTTTCCATTATTTCTGTTATCGACTGCTTCCGAAGAAGGCTCATGTTCTTCGACATGGATGGGAAACCTGTAGCTTTTGTTGGAAAGATGAGCTATTAGGTGGGAAGACGGTGTGTGGAGCCTCTGCTTTCTCTGTTATGTGGGATATCAGTGGTTCCAGCTGATACAGAGATGATGGATGTCCCAGAGGTTGTTGGGGAAATCCTCGATGTTTTTCCTGAGGAGGTTGTGACTCTACCCCCCCCCCCCTCGACGTGACGTTGAGTTTGGGATAGAATTACAGGCCGATGCCTGTCCGATTTCGATGGCCCCTTATTGGATGGCACCTTCGGAGTTGCGGGAGTTGCGGATTCAGATTGATGATCTGATGGAGAAGGGTTTTTTTTGACCCAGCGTATCTCCATGGGGTGCTCTAGTTTTTTTCATGAAGAAGGTAGATGGTGGTGTCAGGCTATGCATATACTACCGAAGTTTGAACCAGGTAACGGTCAAGAACCGTTACCCCCTTCCAAGGATAGATGATCTCTTCGACCAACTGAGGGGATCAGGTTGGTTTTATAAGATTGATCTACGATCTGGATATCATCAGTTGGGGGTAAAGGACAGTGACATCTCGAAGACAGCTTTCAGGTGTAGGTATGGGCACTTCGAGTTTGTAGTGATGTTGTTTGGAGTTACGAATGCACCGGTTGTGTTCATGGGACTTAAGAACTTTGTCTTTTTAGAGTTTCTGGACCGTTTCGTCGTTGTGTTTATCGACGACATCCTGATATACTCAATATCAGAGGAGGAGCACGTTGAGCATCTTAGGGCAGTCTTGGAAGTCCTTCGACACCACCAGCATTATGGGAAATTGTCGAAGTGTAAGTTCTTGACACAAGAAGTACACTTCCTTGGGCATGTAGTGTCTCAGCATGGAGTGTCAGTGGACCCGTCGAAGGTGGAGGCAGTTGTTTCTTGGGAAGCACCCAAGAGTATGGCAGAAGTTGGTAGTGTTCTGGGGTTAGAAGATTACTATCGGAGGTTTGTTTTGGACTTCTCTCGAGTTGCTGCTCCATTAACAGCTTTGACTAGGAAGAACCAGGTCTTCCTATGGAGCGAGCAGTGCCAGAAATCTTTCGACTACCTAAAGGAGAAGTTGGTCAGTGCTCCTGTGATCAGGTTTCCAGAGGAAGGGTTGTTTTATTAGGTGTTTTGTGATGCTTCTGGCCTTGGTCTGGGGTGCGTGCTGATGCAGAAGAAGGGAGTGATCTGTTATGGGTCTAGGAAGTTATTCCCTCACGAACGTAACTATGCCACCCATGATCTATAACTTGTAGAAGTAGTGTTCGCACTGAAGTTGTGGCGAAATTACCTCTTTGGGGAGCGCTTTGTGGTCTTCTCAGATCACAAGTGCCTACGTTATATCTTCTCTCAACGTGACCTGAACTTACGACAGTGGAGATGGGTCGAGTTCCTCCAAGACTATGACTTCGAGATCTATTACACTGAAGGTAAGGGAAACATTGTGGCTGATGACCTGAGTAGAAAGTCGCATAAGGAAGTGGTTCAGGAATCCACTGATTCTTGGAAAGCGATGGGAGAGTTGGCCGCCTTGCACTTGGATGCAATGGTAGAAGGGGTTAGAGGCGGTTTGTTTCATATGATGGTGCAGTCCTCTTTGTTGAAGCAGGTGGAAGAGTCTTAGTGGGGGGACTCTAAGGCGGAAGTAATGTGGGATCCTGTCAATCAGGGAAATGCTCCAGAAGGATGGTCAGAGGACATCCGACATCGAATGCTTTTCCATGGTAGTTTGTTTGTTCTGGAGGCGATGCTTGAGGGTGTTCTCCGTGAGTTCCATATCTCAGCCTTGGAAGTACATATAGAAGTTTCAAAAATGTACCGAGGCCTGAGGGAACAGTTTTGGTGGCCCGGGATGAAATGGGAAGTGGCGGAGTTTGAGGCTAAATGCCTAGTGTGTCAGTAATTTATGGCTGAACACCATTTTCCCAGTGGTTTTTTGCATCCTTTAGATGTCCCCGAGTGGAAGTGGGATGACATCTCAATGGACTTCGTCACAGGACTACCCAGAGCTCAGGGTGGTTATGATGCTATCTGGGTAGTGGTGGATCGACTAACGAAATCATCTCACTTCTTAGCAATTAAGGATTCGGGCACGGTGAGTACCTTAGCACAGAGGTACGTAGACGAGGTTGTGCGTTTTCATGGAGTTCCGAAGACTATCGTCTCAGATCAGGATACTCGGTTTACCTCATGATTCTGGAGGGGGTTACAACATTATTTTGGCACCCAGTTACAACTTAGCACTGCTTTACACCCCCAGACCAATGGGCAGATAGAGCGGACTATCTAGACGTTGGAGGATATGTTGTGAGCATGCGTTATGGATTTTGGAGGATCATGGGTACGACACTTTCCATTAGTAGAGTTTTCCTACAACAACAGCTTCCACTATACTATTGGCATGGCACCATTTGAGGCTTTGTATGGAAGACCATGTCGTTCAACCATTTGCTGGGCAGAGGTTGGTGAGATAGGTGCTCTTGGGCCAGAGGTAATGCAGAGCACCACATAGAAAGTCTAGCTTGTACGTGAGAGGATGAAAGCGGCTCAGGAATGACAGAAGTCTTATGCTGATCGTCAGAGGAGTCCCTTGGTGTTCGAGGTGGGGGATCATGTGTTCTTGAAGGTTTCCCCTCGACGGGGGCATCAGCGGTTTGGGAAAGGGAGAAAGCTCTCACTTAGGTTCATCGTACCTTTTGACGTGTTGAGGCGAGTCGGTGAGGTGCCATATCAGCTAGCCCTACCACCTTAGTTAGAGAAGGTTCATGACGTCTTCCATGTATCCCAGCTACGTCGATACTTACACGATGACTCTCACATTATCGACTGGGCAGAGATGGATATGGGAGATGACGAGACCTTCAAGGAACGACCAGTCAGAATCCAGGATCGAAAAGAGAAGGTGTTACGTGGACGAACCATTCCCTTGGTTTGTCTGTTGTGGAGGCATGGCGGCCTCAAGGAGAGCACTTGGGAGTGGGTGTCCCAGATGCACGCTCAGTACCCGGAGTTGTTTTGACTTGTGTTTTTCCTTTTTCTTCTGAGCTTTGTGTTGATGTTATACTCTGTACCTTTGATATATGGAATTCTTGGCTTGTCATTTGTGAGACGTTTTGTTTCCTTGTTCTCTGGAAGTGCGTAGCATGTCCGGATGTGTGGGGAAAGGTAAAAACCTAACTCTTAATCGAGATTCATTAATGAGGATGTGATTGAACCCGTGCGGGCGATTCAGTGCCGCCTAAAGCGAATAATATCTCGATATAGGAGAAGGAATTTTTTTCCCCAAACCACATGTTCGGGCAGTGTGTGGGTTGTATGGTGTTTGGGGCAGTGTAAGTTGGAAAATCCTAATATATAGAAGTGAGAAGGCCCAATCCTTAATCGAGATGTATTAATTTGGATGTGATTAAACTCATGCAGGCGAGTTAGTGCCGCATAAAACGGATAATATCTCGACATAGGAGAGGTAATTCCTAACACCTATGATTAGGGTTGTTGGTTGGGTTCCTGTTATAATGAGAACCCTAAGAGGTATCCTGTTGGGTTCCTCTGGGTTGGATTTTGAATTCTTGGGGACGATAATGTTTTAAGAGGTATCTGATGTAATGGCCCGGACCTCTCCGGCCCATTCCTTTGTCAAAAAGAAGGTCATAAAGTATTCTGGAGGGTAAAATGAACCTTTCCCACACTTTCCAGAATTTTGAAACTACACGCCGTGTAGTGTGAGTACACACTGTGTAACCCCCTCGATAGGTATACCCCGTGTTCAAGATCGTGTCCTTTCCATGTGAAATAAATATGTACACGCCATGTACCAAAAACTACACTCCGTGTAGTCCCTCCCCGCGTATGCGTTACCCTCAAACTGTGTGTTGACCAGTCAACGGTCGTGTGCCGTGTTGGAGCTGTGTCCTTGCCGTGTGAAATAAATGAGTACACACCGTGTACCCAATACTGCACGCCGTTTAGTCCCTCCCCGCATATGCGATTACCCTCAAACTGTGTGTTGACCAGTCAACGGCCGCGTGCCGCGTTGAAGGCCGTGTTGGAAGTCGCGTGGTGACCGTGTGAAATGGCCGAGTACACGTCGTGTACCATAAAGTACATGCCGTGTACTTTTGTTTTTCTCGCCTATAAAATGAGGGGTCCCCTCCTCCTTTTCAACTCACCCCTCTCCTCCCCTTTCCTCTGAGCAGAGCTCTCCCAAGAGACTTAAAGTCTCCTTTTCTTCCATAACTTCTTCATCCGAGCTCCGATTTACGATCCGTTAGCGGCCACGGGATCGTAACAAAGAGGCGGAACTTCTGAGCATGGATCCGGATTATCCGATAAAAACATATATTTTAATTACATTTTAATGGTATTAAATGTTCATTTTTGATCTTATGGTCCTGAGTTAGTGCATTTTCATTATGAACATCCATTCTCATCATTTGTGCACTTTATGCCTAATATACACCAATTTAGGCCCAATGAGTCATCTAATTATAAGGAATGTAATTATCAATATTTTAATTTGTTATTTTAGGAACTATATATAAACTTAAATGTGAACATTTTTCATTCAGGAATCAATGGATGATTCATAAACGATGATGGAGATATTTGGAGATGAATGGAAGCAATTCTTGAGAAGGAAGATTGGACACCAGCCCACTTATAAAACTGTGGGGCCCAACATAAAGGCCCAATGAATACCAAATTCTGTGGGATGATATAGGAAATTATTAGGAACAAATCACTATTCATGAGATAATGCTAATTTGGCATCTATGGTGGTCATTAAGTCGTCCCAAGTTAGAGATAAAATTATGGTCTAGATTTTGCGGCCCATAAAAACAGCCCACTAATCTAATCATATCTCCGAATATACAAATGAAAATGGGTCCAAATTTTACAGGAGGTTAGAAGACATCTAGAGCTCCATTTCCTTCATCTATAGATCACTCTGATTCTGCCATCTAAAAGGTCTTCCAAGTGCGTCTATTCGGTGAAGAAAATATGGCTTCCACCTCGGGTCAAGGGTGGAAAAATCAACTCTCCCTTACTTTCCACCCACCAATGGCCTACCAAAATTAATTGAGAAGACTTGGAATATTGGAGGCTCGACCCAAGGTCTCAAAAATTCCTATTTAAAGCAATGGAGTTGGAGTATTGAATGATCTTGGATGCTTCGTTCAATTGTAATGTTATGCTGCAATTTTGTTGTCTCAAATTTGTCTTTCACATTTAAGTTGTTCAACTCACTTTAGTTTCTTAATAAAATTTCTTCTTCTAATATTATTCTATTTTTCTTCATATCATTTTGATACCGTTGGATCAAGGTGGGAATTTATTCACACCAAACCTTGTGAAATTATTCACACAACGGTGGAGTGATCATTTTATTTTTGTTGTTTTCTTTACTTCTCCATTTCCTCCCTCATGAGTCTACTTTCCGCTTCCATTGAAAACATGGGATCAATTGAGGGCTAAACCACTTATGGGTTGATCCAAGGGAGTATTATAGGGATGTATTGGATGTTATTTATCACCTCATTAATGTATAATCACTTCTTTAATTGAGATTTTTATTTGATGATTTTTAAACTCCATTGTCCTTGTTGAATTTAAGGTCACGCACTTCAAGTGCTAATACGAACCTTTACCTTGAAGTGCTCAAAACATTGATCCTACAAGTGTATATGTGATTAGTATTAAAGGGTGTATTCATTAAACCAGTAAGTGATGATGTTTTTTTATCTCCTTAAATGATCCTATCTCAAATATAAGAAATTGAAATCATTAAAAAGGAAATACGTCCAATCCACCCCGAGAGATAACCTAGGATCAACAGATTTTTTTAAATTGAATTCACTTAAGTCTCTTAGAGTTACTTTAAACCCATCTAAAATCAACCCATTTTGGTGACTTCATAGCCAAAAACATTACATATAATGTACGTTTCTATAGTTTACTTCTTAGGTCTCTGAGGATTCGACAACCCAAGCTAAACTACAAGGACCGTCTTACATTCTTCTCTTGGGCAACTTTGGGCGAGAATCAAATTTTGGCGCCGTTGTTGGGGACCCAAGTAATTAATCTAAACACCCATTCTATTCTTCCCCATGTCTTCTTTTCTCATCCAAATTCTCTTATCTTGTCCCTTTATCGTTTTTTTTCTTTTGGCACATGTCCACCTAAACCCGCGATCAATCAAACCGTGTAGTTAGGGTGGATAGTCCTGGGGTTGGGGAGTCAAGTACACCAAGGGAACTCTTTCCATTAGATCCTAATATTCCTAACACCCCTGAGTCAAAAATTGAGCCCATTTCAATGGAAGGTCTTCAAAGAAACCAACTCATAAACCCGGGTGGGAACCAAAATGGAAACCCAAATGAGGAAGCCCCACACTTGGGGAATGAAATTGATCAAAACATGAATGACTACCTCACACCTTCCTGGACCAATTCACCCTCATGCATTAGACACAATTCCCTAGGATATTCCTACTACATCTTTAAACCCCATTTCATAAACCACCTTCCCACATTCCATGGAATGGAGTTCGAGATGCCATACCTGCACATTAAGGAGTTCAATGACATTGTAGAAACCATGTGCCCCCCACATCAACTAGAATCAGCTAAGATGAGGCTATTTTCTTTTTATTTAAAGGATCGAGCTAAAAATTGGCTAAACAATTTGAGACCATCATCCATCAACTCTTGGGACCAACTAGAAAGAGAATTATACAAAAAATACTTTCCCCTCCATAAAACAATTGCACTTAAAAAGAGTATCGAAAACTTTTTTGAAAAAGAGGGAGAGTCATTCTATGAAACATGGGAGAGGTTCAAAGACACTCTAAACATGGTTCCACACCATGGTTTTTCTATACCTGAACAAGTGAGAATTTTCTATGAAGGGTTGGGTCCAGGGAACAAACAATTCATTGACATGATGTGTAATGGAACATTTAAAAACAAAGCCACAAATGATGCTTACGAGTATCTAGAAAGCATTTCTGAACAAAACCAAATATGGGGAACTTCACCTTATTCTAAAAATCCACAAAGAACTACTGGAATTCATACACTTAGAGTAGTGGAAAGCCTTAGGGCTAAACTCGCAGCACTCTCTAGGAAGGTTGAAGAGATATACCTTAGGAAAGTCCATGAAATCCAAACTGTTGACCATGTTTTCACAATTTGTGACAAACATGACCATACGACAGACAACTGCCCAACAATTCCATCCATCAAGGATGTTCTTTTAGGAGGACCCCCAGCGGAAGGAAATGCATTGAACTTTCAAAAGCCTCAATACCAAAACACCTTCAAACCAAGGTATAACGACCACCCAGGCTTTCGCTGGAAGGATAACCAACAACCTAGCCAATCACAGGGACAAAATCCTTACCCCCATCAGAACTACCAAACACAAAACCAGTTCCAAACCCAACATATCCAATACCAATAGCCACCGGTCCATTTTCAACAAACCATCCCACCTCCAAAATATCCCCCCAGGATAAACCAATCTTCTCAAGCACCAACCCAAACTATTCCACAAAGCCTACTAGAACAACTATGAAAAAAATGGAGAGGATGAACTCCGGAGTATCTTCCCTTAAACAAGAACTTCAAATCATAAAAATTCGAAAGGCACCCATGCCTACTCAGAAGGTGTCGTCCTCAACTTCAAGGGGAGAGTCAAGTTGCACTCAAAAAACTCATGAACAACTAAAGGCTGTGACTATTTTAAGAAGTGGGAAATAAATTGAGAAACATGAAAAACTAATTCAGAACCCACCTAAATAGTCAAACTTGGATGAAAATTCAAATGAACTACAAGATCAAATGGAGGAAACTGATAACATTGTCAAGGAAACAACTCTTCAACAAACAACCCCACAACCTGCACCATTTTCTCAACGCATGAGGGGGAAACCCAAACCTGAACTGAGTGAAACATTGAGGTAAATCTTTTTACAAGTCAATTTGAACATACCCCTTATCAATGCAATCCAAACCATACCTGCCTACTCAAAGTACCTAAAGGACTTTTTCACTTTTAAAAGAAAATTTCCACATAAAAACCAATTCCTTTTGGCTGCTAATGTGAGTACCACCATTCAAGGGACCATTCCTCTTAAGTTGAAAGAACCAAGTTGCCCTTACATAAATGTTGAACTAGTAGAAAGCAAATTTGTGAAGGCCTTTTGTGATCTAGGTGCTAGTGTCAATCTCATCCCCTATGTCGTGTACTGCCATATAGGCCTAGAAGAACTCCAATCCACATCTGTCACACTTCAACTTGCTGATCCTAGCATTAGGGTTCCAGAGAGGATTTTAAAGGAAATTCTGGTAAAGGTTGAAAACATCATCTACCATGCTAACTTCATTGTCCTTGACAACCATCCAAACATAGTAAATAAGTAACAAACCCCAATCATCCTTGGCCGTCATTTTCTTGCAACAATAAACTCTGTTATCTGAGTCTGAAATGGGAACATGACCATGACCTTTGGGAACATGAGTCTAGACTTCAACATCTATCATGCAAGCTCACAAATAGGGGATGACGAGGACATTCAAGAAGTAAATATGATAGGAAGCATTGATAATGAATCCATTGAACAGCAAGGAATATTTGATGGATGTTTAAGTCAGGATGAGATTGATTTCCTTTGTTCATATGAAGGAAGTTTATCTCATTGGAATAAATCATTTTCAAATTGCTCTTATGATGAAGTCTTTAGTCAAACAATCAGTGAAACCTTTCAGCAAACCACATTCATGGAGAACAATCAAACTTTCTTCCCTACATCTGATCAAGCCAATCTAGTAGCTGAAACTTCTACACCTGGAGAATCAATCCTGTCTAAAAGTTTAAGATATAAAATTGATCTTGATCCTATTTCCCAATCTTCTGCTGAAATTCTGAACCAACCTGATCTTGAATTGAAGGAACTTCTTGCTGCACTAAAGTATGCCTTCCTAGGGGACAATCAAACACATCATATTGTCATTTATTCTTCTCTTGAAGACAATAATGAGAGGATGCTTCTAGATGTCCTTAAAAAACATAAGAAATCCATTGGTTGGACCCTATCTGATATTACCGGGATTAGCCCACTTGTTGGGACTCATAGGATTTTTCTGGAATCTGATTCAAAGCCATGTCGTCAACCTCAACGGCGACTCAATCCAAATATCATGGAGGTAGTAAGGAAGGAACTTCTGAAATTGTTAAAAGCTGGTATCATATATCCCATAGCTGAGAGTGAGTGGGTGAGCCCAATCCAAGTGGTTCCAAAAAAGGCCGGAATCATAGTGATAACCAATGAAGATGGATAGATTCTTCCAACAAGGGTGAGTGGTGGATGGAGGGTCTGCATTGACTATAGGAAGCTAAACTCATTCACTAAGAAGGAAAATTTCCCCTTACCATTCATTTACCAATTCCTTGAGAGAGTGGCAGGTCATGCGTTCTACTGTCTCTAAGATGGGTACTCAGGGTATAATCAAATTGAGGTCTCCCTATTAGATCAAGGGAATACTACATTCACATGTCCATTTGGAACCTTTTCTTTCAAACGCATGCCCTTCGGGTTATGCAATGCCCCTGGAACCTTCCAATAGTGCATGATGGGAATCTTCCCAAACATGGTAGGAGATTTTTTAGAGGTCTTCATGGATGACTTCTCTGTGTTTTGGGATACTTTTGAGGGATGTATAAGGAATGTGGAAAGAGTCTTGTCAAGATGTGAAGAAAAGAATCTAGTCCTAAACTGGGAAAAATGTCATCTCATGGTTAAAGAGGGACTAGTCCTTGGCCATCTAGTCTCAGGTAGGGGTATTGATGTTGATAAAGCAAAGGTTGACATCATTCATCACCTTCCATCACCAAAAACTGTCAAGGATGTGAGGTCTCTCCTAGGACATTTTGGTTTCTATAGAAGATTAATCAAGGACATTAGTTCAATATCCCGTCTCCTTTGTGCTCTCTTAGTAACAGATGCTCCTTTTGTTTGGACAGAAAGCTGTGTGGGTTCATTCTCAACCCTCAAATCCTCTCTCACGTCTCCTCCCATTATGAAATCTCCAAATTGGAACCTTCCTTTTGAACTTATGTGTGATTCCAGTGACTTTCCTGTAGGAGCTATGTTAGGAAAACGTTGTGATAAAAATCCTTATGTCATTTCTTATGTAAGAAAACCCTTAAATGATGACCAAATCAACTACACCACCACTGAAAATGAGTTAATTTCTATTGTGTTTTACATAGAGAAGTTTAGGTCCTACCTCTTAGGATCCCCCATCACTGTGTTCACTGAATATTATGCACTAAAATACCTCTTCCAAAAACAATACGCTAAGGCTAGACTGATTAGGTGGGTCCTTCTCTTACAAAAATTTGACCTCACAATCAAGGATAAAAATGGGTTGAAAATGTTGTAGCTAATCACCTCTCTAGGATTAAATTCAAAGATAACTCAAATCACCTTTCTGTGTCTGATTCAATTCCTGATGAACACCTATACTCTGTGAGTGACTGCCCCTGGTATGCTGACATAGCCAATTTCCTAGTTACAGGAGTCATTCCAAAATTCTTAGGGACTCATGCTCGAAGGAAATTCCTTTCTGATATTAGACACTGGGTTTTTGATGATCCATACCTCTATAAGTTCTACCCTGACCATGTCATTAGGAGGTGTGTTCCAGAATCTGAACAAGAGTCCATCCTTAAATTTTTTCATAGTGAGGCATGTGGAGGTCACTTTTCTTCTAAGAAAACATCTGCAAAGATTCTTCATTGTGGTCTCTTCTGGCTCACCCTCTCAAGGGACTCCTACACATTTTTTCAAAGTTGTCCTAGGTGTCATCATGTAGGGTCCATCACAAAAAGAAATCAAATGCCACTCACTCCCAACATAGTGGTTGAAATATTTGACTGTTGGGGAATTGATTTCATGGTTCCCTTCCCAAACTCTTGGGGATACCTCTACATAATCTTAGCTGTTGATTATGTCTCCAAGTGGGTTGATTCCATTCCCACTAAGTCCAATGATCATCAATATGTGATTAGATTTCTGAAAGAGAACATATTTTCAAGATTTGGAATTCCCAGGGCTATAATCAGTGATCAAGGAACCCATTTCTGCAACCGCCCATTCTCTTCACTCATGTCAAAGTATGGTATTTCTCATAAATTTTCCACTGCATACAATCCTCAAACCAATGGTCAATCTGAGTTAGCGAATAGGTAGATTAAGCAAATTCTTGAAAAAACTGTCAACCCCTCTAGGAAAGATGGGTCTGAGAAACTTTTAGATGCTCTTTGGGCCTATAGAACCGCATATAAAACCATTTTAGGAATGTCCCCATATAGGTTGGTTTATAGTAAAGCATTCCATTTTCCAGTATAGATTGAACATAAGGCCTTTTGGGAAATTAAGAAAATGGATTATGATCTCTCATTGGCTGGAACAAAAAGGAAATTAGATCTCAATGAACTGGAAGAACTGAGGATGGAGGCGTATGAAAATTCAAGGATCAATAAAGCTAGAGTTCAAGCCTAACAATATAGGAATATCAAGATCAAAAATTTTGAACCGGGAAAACTTGTGCTCTTGTATAGTTAAAAACTTCATTTACACCTGGGAAAGTTAAGGTCTAGATGGTCAGGTCCTTTCATAGTGCATCATGTATACCCCCATGGGGAAATAGAGATTCAAGATCCCACTAGTGGTCCCATTTTCAAGTTCAATGGTCAAAGGTTAAAAACATTCATTGAATAACTCAATAAATAGGAAATAGATGTTTAGTTAATTGATCCAATCTATGAACCAGGAAAAATTTGATAAATTTAGGATCTATTTCGGGCTAACGATGTTAAACAAAGCGCTGCACAGGAGGGAACCCATGGTTTTTATGTTTCTAATCATTATGAATCATCTTTATTTTGAAAATAAGATTAATTAATAATTTTTATATTTAAAAATAAAAAAATAGACTTTTGACATGTTCTTCTATTATGAGTATGGATGGGTATGAAAGGGGAGCACTATATTCATCCGTGCCACGTGGGGTGATCCTTGAATAATACCTTACCCAGAAATTTAAAAAGAAGACAATGTATCATCAGTTTATTTTGTTTTATTTTAATTATTTTATAGGCTAAGATAAAAATAATAAAAATAATATAACAATTAAAAAGGGGACACGCCATAGGCCGTGCGGCAAACACCGTCACAACCGGCAAAGCCGCAGGGGACTCGAACCCGGGACCGAAGGGAGACAGAGGCGCGTGCTTACCACTGACCTACGGCTTAATGTGCTTACTTATTATATAATTTATATATATATACTTAATTTTTACTTATATATATATATATATATTGTTTTGTTTTGTTTGTTTGTTTTCCTTTTTCCACTAGGGAACTTTGCAAGCGACATGGATATCAAAGGACTAAATTCAAGTGAAAAGAACTTCAAACTTCAACAACCAGGTGACTTCATTCCATGATCCCCATATTTGAATTTCCTTATTGAACTACCCTTTTATTCCTCTACCCCATTCTAAATTTTATTTTTATGAAACTAGGGACAGTTTCATTCTATGTTGGGGGGTGTGGAAACAAAATGTTTGTTTAAAAAAACACTGATAAAAAAAAGAAGTAAAATTCCTTTATCATTCATATAATAACATCTTTTCTCACATTAAAACTACATAGAAAATAACTTTTATTTCCTTGAATCTTAATTTAATTCATGATTAAGTTTAAAATCATTGATTTTGGAAGTTTTGTTGTCCAATGAAAATTTTCATCATTTTTATTTTCATCCATTAAATCAAAATGCCACAATACACGTCCTCTAGGCTGTGGGGTACTAATTTGAATTTTTGGGGTCCCATAATAAATAGCATAGGTTGGTTTGATTTTTATGAATAATATGAGTATTAAAAAAATAAAAAAAAATTGTGTGTAGAGCAATGGATTGATAAAATGTGAGGCTTTTGGCACTTGGGGATCGTGACTCCAGAGTTGTCTAGCCCCGTGTTTTTCAATATATCTCTATCTATGGTAATATGACTTTGTTTTTTATTAAGATAACTCGAGATGATGCTTGAGTATGTGGGATTCACTTGGTGCCCTAAGGCCTTTGAGTCTGGGAGTCATCGGCAAAGTCTTGATACATGGGTTAGTTTGATTAACTGCAATCTCAATTACTATTGCAATATTGCAAAAAAAAATCCAAAAAAAGGGAATGAGGAATACTCATTTTAGGATTAAATTTTATTCCACCTAGCGCTTCCATGATTTCCCCCTTTAATGAAAATGAACCTCCATATCTATTGTGATTCACAACACATCATTACACCTAATTGAGTTGGATGAAGTATGATGATGGATTTGATCAATGGAATGGGCTTGGGATTGGAATCTGCTTTTAAATTCATCTTGTTTTAAATTATCTTGATAGGTTATAAAAATATATTTGTGTGCAGTTTACATTGTGAGCATTGTTTGTTATAATGTGTTTGAAGAATGGAATTCAAATAAAATCATAGAATTATTTTATCGGGACTAGAAAATATCAAGTTGGGGGGTGTGATTATCCAATAAAAACATATATTCTAATTACATTTTAATGGTATTAAATTTTCATTTTTTATCTTATTGTCCTGAGTTAGTGAATTTTCATTATGAACATTCATTCTCATCATTCGTGCACTTCAGGCCTAATATACACCAATTTAGGCCCAATGAGTCATCTGATTCTAAGGGATGTAATTATCAATATTTTAATTTGATATTTTGGTAAATCTATCTACACTTAAATGTAAACATTTTTAATTCAGGGATCAATGGATGATTTATAAACAATGATGGAGATATTTGGAGATGAATGGAAACAATTCTAGAGAAGGCAGATTGGACACCAGCCCAGTTATGAGACTGTGGGGGCCAACATACAGGCCCAATAAAACCAAAATTTTGTGGGATGATATAAGAAATGTTTAGGAACAAATAAATCTTCAGGAGATAATGCTAATTACGCCTCTATGGTGGTCATTAAGGTGGTCAAGTTAGAGATAAAATTCTGGGTTAGATTCTACGGCCCAGAACAACATCCCACTAATATAATACTATCTCTGAATATAAAAATCCAAATGGGCCCAAATTATACAGTAGGTTATAAGACATCCTTAGCTCCATTTTCTTCTTCTATGGAACACTCTGATTCTGCTATATAGAAGGTCCTCCATGTGAGTTTGTTCGGTGAAGAAAAGATGGATGCCACCTTGGGTAAAGGGTGGAAAAATCAACTCTCCCTTACTTTACACCCACCTATGGCCTACCACAATTAATTAAGGAGACTTGGACTGTTGGAGAATCTACCCAAGGGATCAAAATGCCTATTTAAGGCAGTGGTGTTGGAGGATTGAAGGATCTTTGATGCTTTGTTCAATTGTAATGTTATGCTGCAATTTTGTTGTCTCAAATTTTCCTTTCACATGTAAGTTGTTCAATTCACTTTAGTTTCTTAACAAGATTTCTTCTTATAATATTATTCTATTGTTCTTCATATCACTTTTATACTGTTGGATCAAGGTGGGAATTTATTCACACCAAACCTTGTGAAATTATTCACACAACGGTGGAGTGATCATTTTATTTTTGTTGTTTTCATTACTTCTCCATTTCCTCCCTCATGAGTCTACATTTCGCTTCCATTGAAACCATGGGATCGATGGAGGGCTAACCCACTTATGGGTTAATCCAAGGGAGTAGCAAGGGGATGTATTGGATGTTATTTATCATCTCATTAATGTATAATCACTTCTTTAATTGATATTTTTCTTTGATGATTTTTAAACTCCATCGTCCTTGTTGAATTTAAGGCCACACACTTCAAGTGCTAATACGAACCTTTACCTTGAAGTTCCCAAAACTTTGATCCTTCAAGTGTAGGGGTGATTAGTATTAAAGGATTTAGGCATTAAACCAGTAAGTGATGATGTTTTTTTATCTCCTTAAATGAACCCGTCTCAAATATAAGAAATCGAAATCATTAAAAAAGAAATACGTCTAATCCACCCCGAGAAATAACCTAGGATCAACTCATTATTTTAAATTGAATTCACTTAAGTCTCTTATAGTTACTTAAAAACAATCTAAAATCAACCCATGTTGGCGACTTCATAGCCAGAAATAGTCCATAGAATGTACATGCCTATAGGTTACTTCTTAGGTCTCTGAGGATTCGACAACCCAAGCTAAACTACAAGGACCATCTTACCTTATTCTCTTGCGTAAATTTGAGTGAGAATCGGATCTGTTGTCTTTCCTTCGGCTTCTCCTTTCCAACTTCCACCCGAGGAGGTTTTTCCGGGACTCGACAGAAGTGACGAAAGCTGATGGATGTCTTCTAAAGTTGATCAGGGGGAGCATTATGATCAGAACCTGTTGAGGTAGGGGATCTTACCTTCATCTCTCTAAATAGTGCATCATGCGGGGTGGGTATCCTCCTATTTCCATGGAAAACGGTTGAACCAATAAACGAAGATAATAACTGGTTAAAGAATGTGGATGGGGAAGTTGTTATGTTTATCTTTATATCTTTTGATATTATATTGTGAATTGAATATGATTATGCCTACTGAAAATCACAGTTGTTGGGGGCCTTTTCTTGCGCAATTAAATGTTGCCCTATCATTCTAGACTGTTTTTGTGGATGGAAACTTCATTGAATGTGGAAATTTGGTTAATCATGTAATGTTGGCTGTTTTAAAATCTGGAACCCTTGTGTGATCACCCCAGTTGAAAAAAATAAAATAATGAACATATGGGTGTTGTCTTGGATACATGGCATGTGATGGAGTTTGTTTTTGTGAAGGGGGGGGGTGTTTTGTAGGTTGTTGTGGGTCAGGTGAGCAGCGGGGTTGTGGTTGTCTTGGTTGTGGGTTGGTGTGAATGCTATGTTGGTGACAGGCAGCGGGGCTTCAATAAATGGTATTTAAGGGATAATGATGTACGAGTATCGGTGTGATTGTGGTTATGGTGGTTGGCAGCGGGGCTGTAGGGATGGTCTTGAATGTGAACGAACTATGGGTTGTGAATAATAAGTAAAAAAGTGGAAGATTTAATGAATGGTGGGTCGTGGTAATGGAACGGGATTAATAATCAATGGGTTGTTTGGTTATTAAGAAGTGACTTGTTGTGTTTCTTGTGTTTTCCTAACTTGATTTGTGAATGGCAGGGATATGATTCACGAACAATTGTTATGGTTGGTTGCGGTTGGTTGCCCAGTAGATAATGAACTAAATAAACTAATTCTGCTGAAATGTGAAATCCTAAATGGGGTTGGGGCTGTTTGTTGTCTGCATGCTTCGTAGTGCCAGTGTCGAGGCATGTGCTCAGTTCATCTGTTTAGAAGCCATAGTTTGGGCTGTGTGTTTGGTATACATATATGTATTTGTATATTTTGTGTTTTATTGCACCCCACCCATGTTGATCACTTAGTGCCGAACACTCCCATTTCATGGGAGAGGGTGTTTTCCCCTTAGTTACTAGCTCCTTCCTGCTCCTTCTTCCCTAGGTTGTGATGGTTTGAGGCGACCTTACACCTAAGACCCTTCAGGTAGGTTTCAATTGGGGTGGCTTTAGCCCAAGACTCTTCAGGCAGTTTTTACTGTTTCCCAAGAATCTTCAGGATGAAGCCCAGGTGTGTGCGGGCGGGATACGTGGTTGTGAGGCCTAGGTGTGTGCGGACGGGATGTGTGGTTTGTGAGGCCTAGGTGTGTGCGGGCGGGGAGAGTGTGGTAGCCTCAGGACGTTCTCTATTAGGAAGAGAAGCTAACTAATGGGTAATGGTGCGGGGTACCCAATACTCTTGTTCTCATATACTACTACTACCTGTTGTGATTGTGTTTTGGTGAGTGTGGCTGGTGAGGTTGGGTGGATAGATTTCCCTGCTAGGTTTCTTCTGTTGTTCTCACGGGACATTAGGATGTCTCCCCACCTGTGCACGAGTGCTTTAGGTTTCCCTACTGATTATACTTGTATGCTCACCCTACGTTTACTTTCAGGTTTCCAGGAGGACTACCAGGGCCGTGCGAGACCCTACTAGTCAAGATAGTTGGAGTTGTTGCAGTTGTTGTACACTTATTTCTTTTGGTATTGTACTTTTGAGCTTTTATTTACTTGTACGTTGTTTCAGAACTATTTAAACATGCATGTGGGATTGGTTTGGGATTATTTCTATACACTTGTTCTTTTCCTTTTTTTTGTGGTTGACTTGTCCTATTTCACGATCATAAAAATATAAAAAGGGTAATGACTCCCATATTGTGAAAACTCATACCCTTGGTACTAGTCACCACCCCGGGGCCTACTGGACGCAGGACTCGGGGGTCATTATCTCCCTTTCACCATTTCCAGCTCAGGAGGGGAATCTTTGGTGGGAGGGGTCATGACACAGATTCACCAATTTCTATGCCTTTTTTCTTTTTATAAATCACAACATGAAAAATAATCTAATGTTGACATAAGGAACTTCTCTCAAAGATAGCATCCTTCATTTCAATCACATGTGTAGTTTCCCCTTTTTTACAGATCTAACCAACAACAACATCATCGAAGTAAGATGAGGATATTTAAGAATTAGAGGAATTAAATTCATTCTCATTTATCAAGATCGCTCCCTTAGATGAAGATCCCTCATGGATAGTCTCATCTGGGACATGATTCTTCAAAGAGGAGGGATTCTTGGCATTAACAACAAAATATGTATTGAAAACCTTATATCCCTCTAAGGCATTTGTATTTTAGTCGATTGTTGAGTACCTTCCTTCAAAAATAAAAACCAATACTATGAAATACGGTAAATCCATGAAGTATGGGAAACCTAGGCACCATCCTCACCGATATAGAGAAACTACTGAGACCACACTCTAGAATCCATAAATGTCATATATATTTATCAATATGTTACTATTAATATAAATTATAATTTTTTAACAAATTAACACCATTGTAAAAATTAGTAAATTTGATAAAAATGATTTAAAATGAATATGTAATTTTTTTTTATTTTTTCTAATATATTTCATTATTTAGAATTTTCAATAAATTAATTAATAAAAATTAATTATATTCATGCCAGTTTTAAAAATATATATTTTTATTATAAAATAATCGATATTCTTGTTTGATTCATGTATACATAATGACTATATATTCGATAACCATATAGGCAAAGACCATAGAATTTAGAACCATATAACAGTCAAATTTCATTATTATATAGAACCTTTAATATTTCACTAATATCATCCATACCATTTCCCTATTTTCTTATTAATATTTCATAAATTTCAAAGGATTTACATTCTTCCAATACATGTAATCAATAAAATAATTATTACCGGAGATCATGATGATCAATATTATAATCTTAAAATATTTTTAGTTATATTAGGTTTTATTTCAATTGTAATTTCTAAAATTATATGTCATTTTTGTATCTTATAATGATAAATTTTCCTCCACTAGTTGATATTCTTCCATCAATGGTTTTTTTTGTTATGTGTGTTTTGGTCTTGCGGTTGTTGGATTTTTCTTGTCTAACCCATCCTATGGAACCCGATTCACATCGTCATCTCTACTGTAGCATCCAAGTCTGCCTCACAAACCAGTTTCTAGCTAAAAATATTTCCTTTTAAATAGTACCTCTCTCTAAATAAACTGTGTTTCATGGTTCATCTTAATAGGGTGTCTACCTCACTTATTTTGTGACTGAGCTTGTGTGGCTCTTCATCCTTGTTCAACTTATTTGTGCTCCTTTTCTTCTCTCCTAATTGAGGTACAATTTTCCCTCAGTGATCGATAGTATTTATGTATTGTTACTCTACACATGACCTCATTTATGACATGCATTTTGATGTACAAGGATGTTGGGTTTTTATTTTTGACTTCTGCGGTAGGCAATCATACTTATTGAGTTATTTTAATTGTTGGTGTTTTTCATGGTCCTGACCTATTGTATTAACACTAGATTCTATGGACTATTTTATTTTCGTAGTGTACTATATTTTGGTGATTATTATAGAAGACAATTTTTGGTCTTGAGGTGGTGATGGGTTAGTCATTCTTTAACTTCACCCCCTCTATGTCAATATCAATATTCACCTTACTGATTTTTATCCATTAGTGTGGTTTTCTCTATCCCTGATGATGTGATGATGGTGTAGAGGTGTTAATCTGTGTTGGTGAAAACCTAGTATCAATTATTTCAAATGATATGTTATTTTTATTAGGAAATTGGTTGTTATTGTTCTTGATATTATGTCTTCCTAAAGCTTCATGGCACCCAGGTGGAAATTTCTATCCCATGGATTCTTGGGTTTTTTAATTTAAGTATGATTTTCATGTTTCCCACTGAAAACTAAAGTGATATTATAAAAAATAAAAAAAATCCACTATATTTTAAATACATTACCATAATTAAATACGGAATTGTTTATATTATAACACTGTTGAGTGTAAGGTAATCCAGAAAATCAAAATCCTTATTTAAAGTAAATTTCAAAAGAATGTTTTGGGTATCAATACCCCATCTCACTTGTCCTCCCAAATGAGTGCATCCTCACCCTCAAAACTTATATTCATCCAATATTTATTCATCTACATAAAAACATGATTCATCATACATGGAAATGTATGTCCATTCTTAATAAAGGTTTTTTCTTTTTAGGATTTTAGAAACTCGATATTGGTTATTTTTATCTATTTAGAGCACAAAGGAATTTTCAAGTTTTTTAACTAGAACATAAACATTCCCCACCATTCCTTACTTGATAATGATAGTTGAAACTTATTCCCATGTATTATTTAATTTTAGTTATTAATTAATTTCTATGAATTTAATAATAAATAATATTATATATTTGAGTGTATTTGTGGGATTAATATGTTTTTGAAAAAAATATAGAGTTATGAATAATTTTTTTATGTGTTATTCTATATTATTTTTAGAACATTATGATTTTATAGTTTCTATGTTGAGAGTTATATTATTTAATAATCAATGAATAATTATTTATTAAATTTATAGAATTTTCTAAGAGTAATAAGACACATTTTGAAAGATTTATTTTTAAATTACATGGAGAAAATTTATAGATATATTTTTTTCATGTAACTTTATAATTTTTTTATTATTCATGTATTGATTCAATGATGAATATTTTTTGAGTAAATTTTTTATGAATTGATGGTGTAATATACATTTTATTTTATGATTACTATATTTTAGTATATAATCAATGAATTATATATATATATATATTAATATATATATATAATTTACACTACTCTGTTCCAATTATGTGTGTTTACATTAGTGATTTAATTAGGTTTTATATGGAAAGTTTGAATGAGTTAGTCATATTATTGGGGGAATAAGTGATAAATTATACAATATGGTGTTATATTTGGGAAAAAAATTTATTTATATAGAAAATTTTTATACATGGATCAAGATGTATTCCTTGATATTTTATTACATTTAAAAATAAAATTTTATGTGAAAATATATATAACTATCATAAGGGATTTAGGATTCTAGTGTTAGGTGTGACGCTAATCATGATTCCTTATATGATTCTAGGTTGGTCTTGTGTGGGGATGGTTTTTGGATAGGTTATATAGAACAAAACACCTTCTTATTTGGCTATGTATATGTTATTTTTTTGTTCAGGTTGACACTGAACTCTCAAAAGTTTCATTATTTAAATTAACCAAAAATTATGTTTTAGAGAAATATATTTATTTTATTTTCATAAACAATGAAAAGGGGTGTGGTTATCAATTTATGATTTTATCCAGTGAAAAGGGATTATATAATAAATTATTATATCTAATAGGTATTAAGGTTAAAGTGAAAATCTATAAATATCACTAGGGACACGGTACATTGTAATGATTTTTTTATAACAGATTAAAGAGTGTGGATCAAGATAAAAATAAATTAATATTACATTGTATAAATATCAATGGTATATTACATTATTATTCTTGTTGAATAGACATGAGATATGGGATTACCTCATTAGACATGGGTTCATAAGAAATACTATATTTATTAATTTGGATTATAGTTTGTACGAAATTTCATTATCATTTATATTTTTTATTTCAAAATTAATTTATATTTCTCTTAGTGTATTGACATAAAATATTTTATAATTTCTTTTTAATCTCTGTTGTAAGATGTGAAATGAAATTTTGGTTTGATCTATCCCATGGGGCATTCTAATTACATTAATTTAGCATCACTTTTATTAATATCAATCCTGAAGACAGTTTTAGTAATATTAACTCTATGTTATTATTAAATATGTATATATATATATAGATTTCATTCGGTTTTTTATAAATTATTTCATCATCAAAATGTTGATATATACACCATCATATACTGATGATATGATAGAGACATTAAGAGAAATAATTAATTGTTTTTCTCCTAACTATATATTAATTTAGTAAGGAAACATTGATTTCAGTCATTGAGATAAAATTAGAGAAAAGTGTGGAATTATATCATTGTTTAAATATGTTAATTTCCATTATAATGGATAAAAATATTTTAGGACATCATACCTCTCCTAACATCGGTATTAGCCTTCTGCTTTAGGATAATTTTTTAAACATATCAATTAGGATATTTATTTATATGAATTATTTTATATTATATTTATATAAATTTTATACATTATATATAGTCACCATATTTATTTATTTATATGTATATATATAATATTTTAGATTTATTATGATTCTATTTTTAGTTACTCGATTACTTAGACAATTTTCAACCTACATGTTTTTTTAGATATATTGTCCTACACAGACGCAAGGAAAATATTTTAGTATGATTGAAATTATAGGACAGGGGTGGATCATGGAGGGTGTAATGTTTCACAATGTTATATTTTAAATAATTTTTGAACGAATACAATATATATTATTTGAGGTAATGCTGTATATAAATTAACAAAAAAGTCCCAATTATATATTTTTAATAAATTAACAATTATTATGAAATTTTCATGTCCAATTATTTGGTTAAAATTTTTATTGGGTGATTATTAACATTAATTTTTCAACATATGATTGTATCTAAAATAATGGTTTTCAAACAAACTGTAAAACTATTACATAAACATTGCATAAACACAATATTTTTATAAAATAATTGGTATTGGATTCTTACATTTTAAAAATATCTAACTCATGTTCATTAACTATTATTTTACCTAACAATATTGACTAATGGGGATATTCACATATATAAATGATTTGGGATTTCATAAAACCTAAATTAGGCTAAAATATAAGAAATACCTCATGTATACCAAATAACATATCCAGAACTCCTCAAATACAAAACATTTTAATTATTATCATAAATAACCATATATTTAATCATAAATAGTAGGTGATATCAAAAAAATTTCTTATTGTATCATATTCACAAAGATAAATCTTTATCCTTACATTCTTACCATATTTGTTAATGGTACACACATAAACCGATTATATAATTTCATTAAAGAATGAAATATTTACATTATGGATTATGAAAATATATAATTATATACCAATATATAAATATATATAATTCAAAAAAAACATAAAATAATCGTGAGTAAAATTAATTATATATATATAAATAAAGGCATAATGTGACTACTCGTACCCACACTCTTATGCATGCTTCAATAAACCCATACATTACACACAAGCTCAATAGAAATGGTAGATTCTCAGACATAGCTATCCCATAATTAAATAAATCAATTAAAAAATTAATATATATATATATATATATTACAATTACCTTATGGTTTAGAGATTCAAGAAATTTGAAAAAAAACATAAATTAACATAGACTGTTTTTTTATCAATCAAATATTTTTCCAATTATACATGAAACTACTTAATAAATAATGATTCTTCCACATCTTTTAAAAATTATATCACAAATGTTGTTATTATAAAATTGTCACGTCTATTACATTACATCATATCCTAGGGAATGGAAACATAATAATGTGGTGCGATCAAAATTTCATAATGGAAATATATAAATTAATATTCCAAAAAAGATAATCATGATAAAGATAATGTGGAACAAATAAATAATTTAAATAATGACATAGTTTACTAAAGCTACCATCATCTTATATCTATGATAAAAATTTAAAATAAAGGCAACAATAATTATTGATCTCTTACAAACTAAATATATAGTTTCATAAAAAAAAGTCATTATGTTGAGGCCTTGTTACAAGAAATTTTACTTATATAGGGAGAATTTTACACAAAAAACCATGAAATTATATCTCATAATACCATTTGATACATTATGGTGCTATATAATTCTGAAACCCACATTTTATTTATATTTTTTTAAAATAAAATTCATTAAAAATGAGAGTCAATAAGTCATATCATACCATTCCCTAAAGATCCTTTAATTGAATAATGACATGGTGATCTCTATGAAGGAAAATATGGAATTTCAATACATAATAAACATGTGTTATTATACAATAACCAAAAATAATTTCATTAAATCTCCAACCAATCTGTAATTCTTCATTCATGGTGAACTTCCTATGATATGAATTTCCTGAAATTAAACATTCAAATTTTGTAGTGTAATTATTAAATGGTTATGTAAATGCATGAAAAACATGATCATAATTAACCTAGGGAGGGTAGGTGGATTATCCAAAAATATATAGTCAGCCTTCCAATAAGCATCCATATTGTAAAAAAAAATATTTCCCCAAGAAAATGAAATGGACATAATTGTCATGAACCATCTAGATAAACAATATTGATGGTTTTAAAGGATCATAACCAAGCTAAATAAAGAAAACATAGATTGATATTTATATAGATGAAAATTTTCATTATAAATGAAAGGTTGAGTGACACCTCCAATGAATGAATTCAAAGTTATATTTTTTTCGTATCGTGAGGTAATTATCCTAATAAAAAAATATCTTTTAATTTGAAGATAGTGACACATGAAATCAGTTAGTGTAATTACATTTTAAAAATTACATGGTAAATCTAAGTGAAATCATAAATTAGATTTCAATTTTATTAATATTGACGTAAAAAAGGATTTATGGGTCACTCACAAAAGTATTTTAAAAAAATATGATGTGAAAATTCAGAGAAAACCATTAAAATTTTAAAAAAATATTATTCAATAATATGGCCCTGAAAATACATAAGTTTTATATTGGATATAAGTGGAGTGGAAGAAAAAATATATGAAAGTGAAAATAAAAAACACGTTAAAAATCATAAAAATAATTTATTAAAGACTAACATTATAGAATGAGAAACAAAACCTTCATTGAATTTGAAATTATTTTTCCCAAAGTTGAGTATAAATTATCATATAATAAATTATTAGTGTGGAAGGATTAAACAATGGAAAAAATATTCTCCTAACAAAATAATATAGATCAAGTGAATGTTACATGATTTACCAGTATCCATACAATTAAGGCACTCAAGTATGTAAGAGTTATTTTATAATGTTTATTATATGGTAAAAATGTAAATTCATATAAAAAATAGATTAAAACATAATAAAATATATTGGTAGAGGGTATCCATCATTAATGTATAATAGGATGATCATAATCCAATGAATGAAAATTGAGTTACCAAAAATCCTTACAACTAGGGTAATATTTGATTAAATTCCATTTGATGAAAATGACGTGATTTTTATTATTATTTTACTTTAATTTAAATTTTTTTTTGATAAAGATAAATTCATGGGGATAAAATAATTCATGTAAAGTAAATAATGATGCACTACATGAACATGTTTAATTTAATTAATGTTTAAGACATTGAACCCTTGTGGATTGAGTAAAATTCTAGTTTATCACCCTTGAATGATTTGGAATAAAATTAAACTTAAAATATGATTAGTAAAATAGATTTTAGGATATTATACCTAAAATACGATTTATATAAACTAAATAAATGAAATTAGGTTCATAATTGGAATCATGTCACCAAGAGAGGAATTAGATAATAAAACCAATAGATATTGATTAATATTTTAATCAAAAAAATGAAACTGGGGGCTAATAATTGAACAGAAAATTCTATTATTAAAATATAATTCATGATATGATATCAAAAATATTTAGTATATGCAAAAAATAAATTAAAGTAGTTTCATAATACAAAACATATCTCTAAGATAGTAATTTGAAATGAAACCCCTTATGTTGTTCCATATTAATTTTGTGTATGTGTTAAATACCCTGGATACTTAATTATTATTGTTAGAAACCTTATCAGGTGTTGTGTTATTCTATATTTAATATAATATGAACAATTTATAATAGAATTATATTTATTTGTTATATATATTTTTATGTGTTTAAGTGAAAATTGAATGAGTGTCTCTTTTTTTGTGGATTTTCATGATCAAAGATTATATTTTAATAATAAGATAAATATATAACATAACTATTATAGAAAAAAAATTTAATTTATTATTATCTCTTATAAATATATGTATTTTTAGCCATGCCATCATCCATTATAGAGTTTTATATAATTATTCACGTAAGTGTTCTAGGTAACAAAAACATGAACACATTATATATCGATGGATGAGTATGGTTATGAAGGATTATAATATAATTATTACATAAGAATAATGATAATATTTATATGTTTTTATTTATTATAATAATAATTTGAACTCTTTTAGATAATGAAATAATATTAATATGAAAAAAATATTAAATCTTGGAGACATCAATCTTCATATTCCACTGTTAATATTTTCTTTATTATTACAAGTGAATCGAAATAAATAAATAATGTTTTTTACATTTATATAATAACACATCAACATAAAACTGATAATGTGTTTATGATATTTCTCAGGTTATCATAGGTTATAAAGAATAATATCAATAGCTAACTGTAAGGATTATGTAACACTCTCATTGGACCCTTGAAATTTATCTTGAATGTATTCTTGGAAATTAAGGTCTGGGGTTATCAAATTGAGACGAGACTCTTATGAACATGAGATAAGACTCTATGAGGAAAAAAATGGCATGGATTTTAAAAGGAAATTTAATGTAATTTGTGTTCCATAATGTTTTGTAATATCCACCTTTTTTAATAAAAGAATATATCTATTTTAAAAGCACCTTTAATTTTAATTTATATCATTCCCCAATTCAAGGATCAATTTATCACCCTCAAACAATTGTTTCTAGAGGTGGTATTGAAAAAACCTTACTTACAATAGTATATTTGATATACATATAATATTATAATAAAATTTTAATATTTATAAACCATGGACCATTAATTTAAGAGTTTTATAGAGTTTGGTCAAAGTATACATGAGTAAATCTCAAGTATTATAATGAAATTTAAGTTTTTACCACTATATGAGAAGCTAATTAATCCATAATGAGTCTTCAAAATCACACACAAATTCTATATACAATATAATATTTTATATAATAAATAATACAATCATTCAAATATTGGGGAAATTAGAGGATTATAATATTTAAGATCAGATGTTATGTATGTGCATAAAATATGTAAAGAATAATGGTGACGCAACTTATAAATGTTTAGAGGAATGACATGATATTATTAAGATAATGGAATTAATACATGGGTAATGATAACAAAAGATAATTGAAAAATAATTATCATATTATAAGATCATGGAATCCTCATAATTTAGAAAAACTATTAACATGACATCATAATCAAAAGTCAAGGATCCATTCCACATTTACATAACATTAATGGCCACAATATTATCCCACAACCATTTATTTCTAGGCTCACTTCCCATAAACCATGATATCTCATGTGAAGGAAATAAAAACCAATATACTAAAGGCTTATATAATTACGGGTCCACCAGAAAAATAACGATGATAATACATATGTTTTTCACTTGGTTTCAATAAATAATATATATATATATAATATAATGGGAAACTTTGTTTTTTATTATTTTTCAAGTTTTTACATAATGGATCATTCAATATTTCCTTAATAAACATGATATGATAAACCAATGTATCTTAAATGGGTAACAAATTTCAATAAAAATAACTCTCAATAAGTACAAATAAAAAATATGATTAGACATATGATATTTACATCTTATAGGAAATGTATTTGAATTTGGGAAAATAATTTACCTAATAAATACATGTATTGGGCATCTAGATGAACACTATTTAATCATGAAGTTGAACATTGATCATTCTGTAATAAATGAAATGGATGTGAATCATGCCTATAGAAATGTATGATTAGAATAGAAAAAATAATTTATGGGTTATACCATAGATGTATGGGATAATTTCATAAGTAATTAAGATAAAGAATTTAGAAGGTATCATTTAATTAAAACTCATGATCTATCATATACCATTGAATAAAAAGACTCATAGAATAATTAGGAATATTTTTTTAGAAATAATAATTTTATTTGTCCTTAAAGGAAAATTAAATGGAATATTTTATTTAAATATGAGAATAATAATTTCATTTTTAGAAATCATGAAAATTTAGAGATGAACTCTCTTAGAAAATGACAATGGTAGTAGACAGATACATTTAAACAGATAAGTGTAAATGATAATTATTTTAGTTAAAAAACCCCTATTGAGAAATAATTTAAATTTTTTTTTAAACAGAATTAAAAAATATTTTTAGTTAACAATTTCTTTTTACAAATTTATTTATATATACGGTATTTTAATTTATTTTTAAAAATTATATCAGAAGATATATTTTTTAATACTAATCATAGAAAAAATTTAATGCACAATAAAAAATATTAGTGTTTCCTGCTTCAGAAAAATGATAAAACCATTCAATTATAATAGTTTAATGGATGTATGATGGTCACATTCAAAATTTAAAACAGCAATATGAAAAACATAGATATGGAAAAAGAATATCCATTTGAATTTATATGAGTTATTCTTTTCAACATCAAGATTTAACTTGACTAATAATCAACACAATGTCTAGGCTATCTAGAAGAGAATTAATATCCCTAATTAAATATAAAATATAGTCATTGAAAATAAAATTTTATGAAAAATAGACATGGAAGATCAAAATCAAGAAGGGATTTCATAAATCTCAAGAAAAAGGAATGATCCTAGATTATAAATTACAACTTGAAAAACATTTTAATCAAAACCCTATATGGATACATAGCATTAAAATGAACATAAAATGCACTAAATGAAAGATAATTCAATAAATTATAAAAATTAGTAAGAATATTACCCATATGAAATTAAATTAGAACATAATGTATATTGTGTTATAATGAAGGGTGCTTGAGACAAATATCAGATACCTTCATTCCTAATATAATTGATTACACATTAACATTCTATAATAAAAATATATCTATTTCAATAACCTATTTTAAAAATTATTTAATCTATATAACCAATTTATATACATTATTTCTAATTATTTTTTATGAATTTAGAAGTTCATGATAGATTAACATGATGTGTTAATTCTTCTAATTATCATGACCATGTTTTGAAATGTAAATATTTATCACTGATATTTGATAGAAATTTTTCTATTTAAATATTATCTATAGTTCTATAATATGTAACCCATTATTATTTATAATTTTCCCATTTCATCCCACGAGTTTTTTAATTATGCCTCATTAATATGAAGCAAGAGAAAACCCTCTTTTTGAAGTTTTTTATCAAAAAAGATGATATATTATTTTGAATTTTATAGAATAAAATTATAAATAAAAAATAAAACATTTATAATACCTTATTATTAATTTTTATTTTTATTATATAAAAATTCCTATAAATACACTATATAAAGTTACAACATCGCTTACATAGGCAGTAAACTCGCCAAAACCAAATTGTGTCATAGTGGTTGAATGAGTAATAAAGTGATATTACATAATGTTAGTATAAAATTATCCTAATCATAGAAAAGTAATATATATCTTTTATATACAATAAAACACATAATATAAAAATTAATTATTGGTGAATTTTATAATTTAAATTCATCTCTCATAGATACCAAATCCTATATGTACGCATGATTAATGAACCCATTTATAAATAAATGGAAATAGTGTGTGTATATGAATATTTATCACTTAAAAACTATAATAATTTTATAAAAACCATATCATTTTACTAATTACACTTTTAATTCCATCTAATTTTTATGCTTATGTAAAATAAATTGTGTTTTTCATTGAGGAAATTTTCAATGCATGCAAATTATTATTGGTCTCATTTACTTACCAATGAATGGAATGAATGTAAATTAAAATGGTGATATTTTCATAATATCATATCATACATTAAAATCATAATTATTAACAAAACACATCCTTTATACCATTTAATATAGATGGATATTAGAAATAAAATGTATATCGTCATGAAGGTGGATGTCTGCACAAATGCACGATCGATTCATTTATTTATTTTTTTGAAAATGCTACAAAAAAAATGAATTTTTTATTTTACATTAATATTATCAAATTATTTTATATATGTTATTATTAATTAATTATATTTCAAAATATATGAATGATTGGAATGAGAAAGAAAATTAAATAATTATTGGAGAGTAAAAATCACATCAAAAACATTTATTTTCATTGGAATTGTCAATGGAAATGAAGGGATTGCGATAATTAATTATCCAAATGATATGGTTTATGGGATATGGTCAATGGATTGAAAATATGAATGTTTCACCCTGTAATATGAATTTTTGGGTGTGTAAAGATGGTGTGCATGTGTCCCTTTTATATGTGAAGGAAAGGCACATTTCCATGGAAAGGAATATTAAGAAAGTAGTGAGAATTGAATGACATGAATTTTAGGTGAGCTAGGTTAAATAATTTTGGTAATAAATATATTTCATACATTATAAAAAAAAGTATTTCAATAATTTCTAAAGGCCTTGTTAATTTTCGAAATTCCCACCCCCTAATATTAGTCATATAATCAATTATTACTCATAATTAAATATTAATCATAATTATTTTATTACTAAAAATATTATAAGAACCATATTAGAAATTTTATATATTATGATTAAAATTTTCATATCCATTTCACCTATATATTGTCACAATTATGTGAATATATGATTTGATATTAAACACACATAACACATAAAAATTATTTTAAAATAAAAGAGTTACTTTAATCATTAAACATATGTATATGTTGAATCATTGATGGTTAATGAATTTAATAATAGGAATTGATTTATTATAAAACTAACAAAAGTTATTTGGGTATAAAATAAATCCAAAATTGGATTACCCAATCAAATAATTATATAAAAGAAACAAATGAAACTTGTTTTGAGATTATAATTAAATTTTTATGAAGTACTAAAATCATAAAAATAGAATTTATAAGTCCAATATAATATTATATATTTCGTATTCATAATCTTAAAATATATATTTTACCAATTAAATTATTTTATAAAATTTTCATCCTTTCACATTTACTGATAAAGTGATAAAAATTTCTATTTAGGAAAAAATACATTTTTTCACTATTCACCTAAAAACTAAATAATACATAAAAGTACAAAAATTTAATAGTAATATTAATGTTGTATTTTTTATTTAAATATTATTTATTTTTTATTTAATTATATTTATAAAATCTATATATTTATCATTTAGTTGGAAATAGATAATATAAATAAAAACTAATTTATGAAAACATTCTCAAACATTATTTGATTCTTATACTATTTCATAGAAATTATCTATTTTATAGAAAAGAAATTTTTTATATCATATATAATTTATGTTATCAAAATTTTCTTCTATTGATGATAATTTTAATTTAATAATGTATGCCGACCTCAAAATTTTGTGTGCGTGATGATAGATATGAAAATAAATAATAATTAAAGGGAACATATTTTTTTAAAATTAAATGATGTTAAATTCAACCCTCCTTAAATGAATTGTTTTTTATTTTTTAAAATTTATTAAATATGTAAAAAATTTAAGAAAAATTTTCAAAGTAAATTCATACTTTAATATCATATAAAAATAAAAAAGAATCATCTCATTCCTTTACCGAGTTTATAGAATTATTAATATTCCCAAGTCATATTGATGAATTATTTCCTCCTTTCCAACATGTAGAACATTTTATATTTCTATTAAGAAAATCCCCAGTGTATTTGTTCCAAAAAAAATTGACATTAAAGAAATTGATCATTTTGCCTTCGTCATCTTCATCACCTGATCTTTTAAGAGGATCCATCATTCTTATCATTGATGTGTTTTAGTCATAGACTATGTTAAAATTGTTATTCATATATTATGAAAGTTGATTTTGAATAATAATAACATTTATAACACATTTTATTTCATAATATATTGCAGGTCATGGGAATCGTTGTATTTTCTATTTCATCCATTGTTATCTTATTTCATTATTTCTGTAGCCATTACATTTAAAAAGGATATGTGGATTAAAAAATAAATTAGTAAATTTTAAAAAAACAATGAATGAAAAAAGAAATAATTACAATTTAAGGTGAATTCCCTAACATTGATGTCTATAAATTTAGTCTATGTTATCCATAGTCAATATTCTATTATGTTCCCTAATCCAGTTAACTTTCATAAAAATGTGTGTTCAAAACCATCATAACAGTTTATAATGAGAATGAAAATTAAGCCAACCATATCCCCTGGGAGTGTCTATATAATTGTGAATTTATAGCTCATTCACCATATCTTAGAATGATGATTGTGATATACCAGATCAAACCTTTTCTGGGTTGTTTACCTATAATGAAACTATGAAAAAAACTATGTCCACATGCTAGTATCTTGATAAGGATTTTACTACAATAGAAACCATACCATATAAAATTTAATAAAATTTCAGAAGGATATCATAAAATTATACTTATACTAAGGGAATTATTTATAATTCTCTAATCATAATTCCCGATCAACATTAGTTACTCAACACTTATTACCTAATGATGTATTTATTCCATTGTAACGAAGATCATCCATAACTCCAAAATCCTTTATTTAATTCCGAAATCACAAATCACTCCCAACCAGTATCATCCATACCACTAAATTTATCTAAAAAATACTTAGATGCATACTACTATTCCGCAATATCAATGATCCCAGATCCAGTTATAGAAACACGTAACATAAAATACTAAACATTATACACAAATATAGTTAAAATATATTTTTAATATTTAAAATCCACAGACCATTATATTTTTAGCTTTATAGTGTTAAAAAATTATAAAATACTAAATATCAATTATTATGAACAAATGTTTATTATTATCACTATATAAGAAGATATATACTAAACAATTATTATTCAACTTCACCTATAAAATCAACATACAATATACACTTCTAGGTTTAACATACATAATAATTTCATTCATAACTATAAAAATGGAAACATATTAAGAAGAGATCTTAGTTTCTCAGTAAACACATAATCAAATTAAATCATAATGCTGAGACAACTTATAAATGTTAAGAGGCATAACATGATATCATAAATAGAATGGAATAAAGTCATGGGTAATGATATCAAATGATAATGAAATAATATTGATCATATTATAATATAATGGAATATTTGTAATGTTGAAAAAACAGAAACCTATTATTATAAGCATAAGTAAAGGATCCCTACCAAATTAATATAACATAATTATCTAGGATAAATTTACACTCCCATGGATGTCTAGGAACACTTCAAAAACAATGTGATATCTCATGATATCAAAAAATTATCCAATACAATAAAGGGATATAGAATTTTATTCCCACTAATCACGTAATGAAAATCAAATATTTGTGTTACACATGTTTTTAGTCGAAAAATAATAAAAACCAAAGGAAAATTAGTTTTATAACATTTTCAATTGGTTCTGTAAGGATGCATTCTTGTTTTCGTCAATTTACATGGCATGATAACCCCATATAAAATAAATGGGTAACCAATGAATTTATAAAAATTTCTAGTTAGTATTATTCAACAAATATTATTAATCACATTGTAGTATCATCATATATGAAATGGATACACGGTTTAAATTTTTTTTTCCTTAATCAATCGATGTATTTTGAATATTGGTAAACACACTAAAATTATGTAATTAAATATAAGGTAGTAAAATAGGAAAATAAATGGATATAAATCATAACTATATAAGTGGATGATTGGATAAGACAAATCCAGTGATGATAAAATGATGTATGTAAAACGGAATTTCGTAAGACATCTAAATAAGTAATGTGGATGATAACATTTTATTAATACCGCTAAACAATCATATGGAAAATATGAATAACACCGTCAGATACCTAAGAATAATTTCATTAAAAATATGAATATCAATTTTCCTTTAAGAACCTTTTAAATTTAATCTTTATGAAACCATGATAATAATAATTTCATTTTTTTAAACATGAATACATTTTTAAGAATTCACATATAAAATAAAAAATTTGGCAAGAAGATATATTCAAAGGGAAATTTATTGAAGAGATTTTGTTATCCTATAGGAATACACAAGAGGGGTGAATTGAGTTCTAGAAAAAATTCTATTAAAAGATTTATATTGAAATCCCCCAATTCATAAAACAAGTTAAATTGTAGTGAATTTATAAAGATTGTAAGTGTTCAATTAGTTTCTCAAAGATTGATTATTTCTCCGCTAACTTAATATGAATATTATGTTAGATTTTGAATCTAACTTACTAGATAGCAATAATTATAGACACTTTCTAGTTCAACTATTAGAGTTACTTTAAAACAGATTTGAATTTCAAAGTAATTAGCAGCGAAAAAGTAGAAATAGTTTAAACTGAAATAAGATGCACAACAGTTTTAACCAAGAGGTTCAGTCTCAAGTTCAGACTTAGTCCTCTCAAACCGTTTATATATAAATTTTATCCACACTGTGGATCGGGGTTTAAAACAGTACTCAGACTGTCCAGGTCCACAGACCTCTACCACAGTTCTACATGGGAAGGCAACAACAACAGCACACATGTTGTCCAGGTCCTCAGACCTCTGCCACAGTTCTACGTGGGATATACAAAGATATAAAGAGATTGGTGTGAGGATTTAAATATCCTCCAGTTCAGCTTAGGAGTCAGTGTGTATCCAAATAGACAGAACCACACACTACTCATAATGTAATAAAAATGATCACAGCAGAGAAAAATAAGGAGATGAGTTTAGAATGATCTTGTGTGATGTCAATGCGGCTCTGGACTCCTTTTGATTGAAGCAGATGAAGCTTTGAGTTTTTCTTTGGAAGTTGTCTGGAAAACAGAGTGTTGTGCTTCTGTTCCTTCACTTCCAATAAAGGTGTTCAACTTGAATGTGAGAGTATTCCTGGTAGCACTTGAACCTCCTATTTTTACTTCTGTTCTTGATGTGTATGAGTGTGCTTCGAGTTCTTTGTGTTTTCTTCTCTTCATGTACGTGTGTATCTTCTTGTATGTGTCTCGTATGTATATTATGTTCTTCTTTACGTATATATATTCTCTCCAATTGATCGATAGTCCTTTTATTCCTTGAGCTCCGACAATGGGAATGATTGCCTTTTACAGGTACGAGGCACGGTTCCCTAACATGCTAACAACCCATATTTTTTAATAGCAGTTGCATTAAATTAAGCAAATATGATCGTTAGCATTATATTAATAATATTGAGAAAGTATAGAGTTTGAGTAACAGTGACTGGTTAACAGTCATCTTCCATCAGTATCTCTCTGTCGGTAGACTTGTAACGGTAGATCTTGTAGTAGTAGCTCATGTATCAGTAGCTCCATGTGTAGCGGTAGCTCCTTGTATCAGTTGCTCTATCTGTCGGTAGCTCTTTGTAATGGTGAACTTCTGTCGGTAGATCTTCCTTGCTATCAGTAGTTGTTATCATCGGTAGCGGTAGCTCTCTCTATCAGTAGCTTCCTCTATCAGTAGCTCCATTATATCGGTAACACCACTCTATCAGTAGCTGGTATCTGTACACTTGTATTAGTGAACTTGTATATCAGTGACCTTGTATATCAGTAGACTTAGTCTATCAGTAATCTTGTATAATAGTGAACTTTTATCAGTGATCTAGTCTGTATTGGTCAGAATTATAACTATCTGTGACATAAGAACTTAAATGCTTACAATGTAACTGTTCTATGCATATTAGTTCTAAATTGAATTAATATCATACTTCATCATTGTTAAACATAAATAAACATTGATTAATATATTCTATGGTATTATATGATTATTTTGACATCCATACTAACTCTATAACATGAAGGCATAATTATGAAACATAATTATTATATAGATAAGCATGATTTAGGATTATCGTAACATATCTAATCATATTTGAGATTATCAAAACAGGTGAGGACAACAGATTTATTTTGGTATAAAATAACCCATATAGAAAAATTAAAATTATTTATTTATTAAAACATGATATATGAAAATCATGGTAGTTGAAAATTCTAATTTATTTATTTTATTTCAAATAATCTATTTGGGAACATTTTAAAACATTATGTTCGAAGAATTAAAAAATAGCCATACAAAAAACATTTAAAGAGTATTAAAACAATTCATTGAAACCCCCATCATAAAAGCGATTATCAAAACATTTATTTAAATGAGATGAAGAGTATTATGAAGATAAATTGCAATATTATAGAAAATATTTTTGATAGGTAATCCATGGTCATGGATGAAAAATATCCATTCAAATGTTTATGAATAATTTTTATCAACATCATGCTGTTATATGAGGTGGATTTCCATATGATGAGATGATACAAATAAATATAATTTATATCCCCTAATAAAAGGGATATAAACCATTTAAAAAGATAATGGTAAAAAAGAGAGTCATAGAAGATCAATGTCAAAAAAATATTTAATGAATCATGGAAAAATGATATGAATTTAGGATACAATTACTAAATGAGTAAATTAAATATCAAAATCCATAATGTCAAATGAAATTTAATGTAAAATTAATGTAAAATTAATATAAAATTCATATTTCAGTGCCTCAAGATCTCCTTTTCTCACAACGTCTTTAGCCAGAGCTAGAGGAGCTACTGGTTGAGTAGTAACTTCCCATGTGAAAATATTATAAGACACATGATGCCTTCTAATGGGTGTCTCATCATCAATATCAGGATAGTCTAGTCCCAATACAACAAATCCTGGATCCACAGACCAATCATTCACTTCATAGGACACAGAAACTGATCATATCCTTACAGGTTGCTCCCCCTAAACCTGAGCTTACATCACCATATCTGCAGCAGCAGCAGCAGCCTCATTGTATATTTCCTCTTCAAGGGATTCATCGACAGCCATATTTATATCCAAACTAGGTGGAACAGGCTGGGGTATATTAGAAATAGGTACTGGTCTGTCCACTTTAAGAACCTCCTCAACAGGCATAATAGAGCTCTCAATCAGAGGACTGAGACTCAAACAAGTACTTCCATTTTCATATAATTTTTCTTCTTCATAATAACTACTAATGGAATATGGAGCAGTCTCCTTGTGATCTGATCTAGGCAGGTCTTCCTCATTTACAGAAATTTCTTCAACACTTTCTCCCAGAACTGCTTCCTTTCTAGGTAGGGTCACATGTGGACTTGATTTTCCATATGATACCTTTTCAGCAGCTGGGCTTGGAGTAAAATTAGGATCCCCTCCATCTTCTATAGAGGTATCCTCCTCAGCATCATCATCACTGTATTGAGGTTCTTCCTCGCCAGGTCCTAGACCTGGATCCCTCACAACCTTTGGTCTGAAAGGATGGTCCACAGGATTGAACTTTTCATACAACTTCCCTCCATCACTGACTCATTCTCTTCTCCACGGGTTCCAGTTAATCTTCATGTATTTGCAAACAGTTTTGGTGATACAGTATTTGTCCTTCACAACTACAGTCTCATCTTGAGACCCAGATATTCCCTTTACTTTAAGCATTAAAGATATCAACTTGGCAAAGAACAAGGCATTTGTTTTTTATTTCGGCCTAGTCATATCTTCCATTTGTACCATTATCAGCCTACCCATATTTACTTTTACTCAATGCCTTAGCAGATATAGAAAATAAATTTTATGAAACCTTAGATTTAAAAATTCTCCTCTTCTTGGGCTTAACACATGCTGGATAAATTTGAACAGCAATCGGTTCTCACCATCCATTTATGCAGTAATAACTTTTCTTGATGTACCATTACCAGTGGGTTCAACTAAGGAAGATTCATACTCAAATACATCACTAGTAGGGGTACAGACTTTGAATAAAAATTGAAGATACCTTCATGGGGTACCCTAAGACAATCATCCCATTCCACTGAGAAGAATGAAACTTCCTTTCCATTAAAAAATGAGAAGTCCATATTCTTATTATCCAGTTTTTCAAATTTGAGAAACTCATAGAAAGCTTTAACCAACATAAGATAATACAGTCCATTTTTGTTTGAGAAGCACTCAACTCGTTCCTGCTCTTCAAGCACTCTTAGAATTAATGACTTACTGGTCATCAACCATTCCGCGCATAGCTCTTTCTCAACTACTATTTATCTTTTTATGAGATTTGGGTTTATAGGTTTCTTTACTTTACTTCCACAACTATACTCTCCTTTGAGCCTCTTGGAATTCGGCTCATCACCCTCTTCACTAACTGCGGTCTCTTCACTCTTTCCATTCTGCGAATCGTGAGGCTTAGGGTTCGAGAGAAACGAAGGTTTGGGAGGTATAGTTTGAAGGTAAAGGGTTCTAGGTGGACTGAAATGAGGTTAAGACTAATGTTTTATCATTTAGGAATCAAGAAATAAATAAATGAAACATAATAAATATAATACAAATGATACATATTCCGATGGCTAAAAAAATGAAGTTTAAAACAGCACAAACTAGAAGTAACGTATACCGGTGGGGATTCCTAATGGTGATGTTCACTAACAGTGTGTTCTAATGGTGAGGTCCATACTAGTGAGGTATAACGGTGAGGTCCATACCAGTGAGGTATCCTCGAACTATTACAAAAAAATTATCATTCATAATTCATGTTTGATGTAATTTAACCTCTCTGAATTTAATGGTTTTGTAAATATATCAGCCAACTGATGTTCAGTTCCAATGAATTCAAGAGTTATATCACATTTTTGATAATGATCTTTCAAAAAGTGATGTCTTATATAAATGTTCTTAGTCCTAGAGTGAGGCACATGATTCTTGGAAATATTGATTGCACTAGTGTTATCACACATTATAGATACATTTCTAAATTGATATCCACAGTCCAATAGAGTGGGTTTCATCCATAGAATTTTTGCACAGCAACTACCAGCAGCTATGTACTCTGCTTCAGCAGTAGACAATGCAACATAATTCTGCTTTTTTCTACACCATGATACTAAGGATTTACATAGAAATTGACATGTTCCTGATGTACTCTTCCTATCTAACTTGAAACCAGCAAAGTCAGCATCTGAATAACTTATTAAATCATTATATTGTCCTTTTGGATAAAATAATCCTAGATTGGTAGTATGATTAAGATATTTGAAAATCCTTTTAACAGGAGGTAAGTTTGATTCTTTTGGATTAGTGTGAAATCTTGCACACATGCACACACTAAACATGATATTTGGTCGACTAGCAGTAAGGTAATGTAAAATCCCAATCATACCTCTGTAATTTGTTAGATATACTAGTTTCCCAGCTTCATCAATATCCAATTTGCATGTGGTACTCATACGTGTATCACAACACTTATTACTATCTAGACCAAAACGTTTTATAAGATCCTTTGTATATTTTATTTGATTTAAACAGATACCATCATTATTTTGAAAAACATGAAATACAAGAAAATATTTGAGTTCACCCATTAAACTCATTTAAAATTCACTTTGCATACTCTTTGAAAAATCAATACACAATGCATTTTTAGAAGATCTGAAAATAATATCATCAACATAGATTTGTATTATTAAATCATCTTTGGAAATCCTTTTGATAAAAATAGCTAGATCAGCAATCCCTTTAATAAAATCTTTTGAAATAAGAAAATTACTAAGTTTATCATACCAAGCTTGTGGAGCTTGTTTTAAACCATATAAAGCTTTAGAAAGCTTAAAAACTCGATTTGGAAAATGAGGATTAGTAAATCCAGGTGGTTGTTCAACAAAAACAACTTCAATTATAAAACCATTTAGAAACGAAATTTTAATATCCATTTGATATAACATGAAATTCAGATGAGCAGCATAAGCAAGTAGAATCCTAATAGCTTCTAACCGAGTTACAGATGCAAATGTTTCCTCATAGTCCATTCCTTCTTCTTGACTATATCCTTATGCAACTAGTCTTGTTTTGTTTCTAATGATATTTCCAGATTCATCAGCTTTGTTTCTAAACACTCATTTAGTGCCTATGGTCAAGGTGTCCTTAGGTCTTTCAACTAATTCCCAGACTTTGTTTCTTTAAAATTGATTTAACTCTTCTTGCATAGCCATTACCCAAAATTCATCATTGATAACATCATTGATATTTTTAGGTTCTGTCTATGAAAGAAAAGATTGATGTTCAAGCTGAATTCTTATAGAAGCCCTATTCTAAGTTCCTCTATATAAATCTCCTACGACAACATCTAAAAGATGGTTTTTAAGGATCCTAGTTGGTCTAGTAAAGCTAGGGCTAGAAATTTCAGGTTCATTTAAAGGTTCGGGTTCAATGGAAATAGGTTCTGGAAAATTTCCAGAACTGGTTGTCTTAACAATAGGTTCACTATTTTTGTCATTAATGTTTAGAATTGACATATATTCTTCATGATTTTCAAGATGCGTCTTAGGTTCATGAGGATCAGTTTTATTAAATTTTATGTGTACAGATTCTTCCACACATTTCGTCCTCTTATTAAATACTCTATAATTTTTGCTAGATATTAGAATAACCTAGAAAGATTCCTTCATTGCTTTTGGATGCAAACTTATCAATATTATCTTTAGTATTGAGGAAAAATACTTTGAAACCAAAAACTCGAAAGTAATTAACCTTGGGCTTCCTGTTATTCCATAGCTCATAAGGGGTCCTTTTGAGAATTTGTCTAATCAAGACTCTATTTGTAATATAACAAGCTGTATTGACAGCTTCATCCCAAAAGTAAACAGGTAGATCATATTCATTAAGCAATGTTCTTACAATTTCTTGAAGTGTTTTATCTCTTCTTTCTACTACACCATTCTGTTGATGTGTTCTAGGGGAAGAGAAATTGTGACTATAGCCATTATGTGAGCAATAAGTTTCAAACTCATTATTTTTAAACTCACGACCATGGTCACTTCTCAGGGTCTTAATCTTAAGTCCACTTAGGTTTTCTACAAACTTGGAGTATTTAATGAAATAAGAAAAATTTTCACTTTTGTGAGCTAGAAAGTATACCCAAGTATATCTAGAAAAGTCATCTACAAGGACATATCATTGTGCTTCCCATTTAATCTAGAAACTCTAGATGGTCCAAATAAATCCATATAAACCAAATCGAGGGGTTGAGAAGTTGAAACTTCTTTCTTTGATTTGAACGAAACTTTATGTTGTTTTCCCTTTTGACAAGGATTACAAACTTTATCTGTTGGGAATTATAGTATGGTCATATCTCTAACTAAACATTTCCTGGTCAGTTTCCTAAGTGAATGAACATTGCAGTGTCCTAATATTCTGTGCCATAGCCAGAATTATTTATGAAAAGAATTTAAACAAGTAACATTTTGTTTAGCTAAAGAATTCAAATCTGCAGCATATACATTTTCATTTCTTAATGCAGTAAATACCCAAAAAAAATTAGAATTAAAAATAATACATGAATCATTTTCAAATTTTACATTGAATCCATCATCAGAGAACTGAGAAATATTTAACATATTATATTTTAATCTATCAACAAATAGTAATTTAGAAATTAAAATTGAATCAGTGTTACCAATCTGGCCTAAGCTGAAAATGTTTCCTTTTGAGTTATCCCCAAAGGTGACATGTCCTCCATCAACTTGGATTAAGCTCTTAAAGAATGAGTAGTCTCCTGTCATATTCCTTGAACATCCACTGTCCATGTACCATATCTTCTTACAAGAACTTTTCAAGAAAGTTTCCTACAAAACAGATTTAGACATAAGATAATTTTGGTATCCAGATTTTCTTGGGTCCAGAAAGGTTAGAAAGTAAAGCTTTAGGAACCCATATTTGTCTAATGAGTTTTATATAATTAATAGATTCAAAAGATTTTGATAAATAAACATTTCCTGGTCTATAAGAATTTGAATAGATAGATAAAGCATAAGAATTTCCAGAACTTGAACTAGCAGCATACTGTCCAGATTTTGGAATAAATTTATTTTTAACAATATTTCTCTGTCCAGGCTGGTAACCTATACCAGTAGTATAATTTGGTGCAACTTGTTTTCCAATCATTTAAGTTAGAGTGGTTTTTCAATTTGTAATCTTCTCTAAGTCATTTCTAAGTTGCTCATTAGACAATTTGAGTTCAGTATTTTCCTTCAAGAGTGGAGCATTCTTTTCCTTTTCTATACTAAGATCAGAACTAACAATACTAGTCAAGGAATACTGCTTCTTTAATGATTTGAACTTATCTTTCAGCTCATTACAAGTATCTTCTAACATATTACAGTATTGTAATAATTCAGCTTTAGACATACTATCATCATTATTTGAATCACCTTCATTCCCAAAATAATAATCATTGTACATAGGGGAAATAAGTGTTAGATTAGATGTTTCAGTCATGAAACACATGTTAGCATGATTATTTTCTTCAAAATCAGAAGCTTCAGATCCACTTGAACTGTCTTCAGAAGCACTTCATGTAGAATTCATGGCTTTCTTTTATTTCTTATCCTTATAGTCATATTTTTTCTTAAATTTCAGTTTTGGATAGTCAGCTTTGACATGCCCTTTTCTTTTTCACTCATAGAAAACTATCCCATCATCTTTATCAGTTTTCCTTCAGTCTCACTTCCAATTTCCTCGTCGATCATAATTAACCTTATAATCAAATTTTCTAAAGAATTTCTTCTTTATATAGAATTTCTTGAATCTCCTGGCTATCTGAGCCATCTCTTCATCATTGTCTGAGTCAGAATTTTCACTAGTTGAGCTTTCTTCTGTTATGTAAACCGTCTCTTTGTCCTTGCTCTTTGATGAAGTGGACTTGAATGCCACTAACTTCTTCTTGGGTTCAACATATTCCTCTTTATTCACTTTAAGCTCTTCTTAATACATCATCAATTTTCCAATCAGCTCCTAGACAGGTAGCTTGCCAATGTCACATGATTCCCGTATAGAGACAGAGGTTCCTCTCCATCTGTCTGGTAGGCATCTCAGTATCTTCATGATTTTCTCTTTTGCTGGAACAGTTTTTCCCAGTGATCTCATTTTATTAATTATCTCATTAAACTTGAGATACATATCATAAATAGATTCATCAGATTTAATTTTAAAATTATCATACATTATAGTGTATGTATTTAGTCTCATTTCATTAACAATGGTTGTTCCCTCATGGGAAACGGCTTAAGTATCCCAAATTTCATAAGCAGTCTTACAATCAGATATTCGATTAAATTCTTCATCTCATAAAGAACAATATAGAGAATTCATTGCATTAAAATTATTATTGTAAGCAGCTTTAGTAGGTTCATCCGAAGTAGTTCTAATAGTTTCTGGAATCTTATACTGAGTCTCTATAGCAGTCTAGATGTCAGATCTCATACTTTCTAAATGGATTTTCATTTTGATTTTCGGTTGGGCACAATTGACACCATTAAAGAAGGGTGGCTTGTTGGTAGCTACACCATCTAATCTGTTATCCATAATAACTATGTTTTAATAAGATATTTAAAGATATAAAAATTTAGAATTAACAGAAATTTTGAGATCTTTAAGATAAAACTAAAATCACAGTTGAAAAATTTTCACAAACAGTGTGTTTTGAAAAACTTTTATCTACTTTCTCTGATACGAAATGTTGTCCTAGGGGAATACTCAAGAGGGGTTAAATCTAGTTCCTAAAAAAATTGGTTTAAAAGATTTATATTGAAATCCACTAATTCATAAAACAAGTTAAGCTGTAGTTAATTCATAAAGATTGTATGTATTCAATTAGTTTCTCAAATATTGATTATTTCTCAGTTAACTTAATTTGATGATTAAGTTAGCTTTTGAAACTAACTTACTGGCTAGCAATAATTACAAACACTTTCTAGTTCAACTATCTGCGTTACTATAAAATAGATTTGAATTTCAAAGTAATTAGCAGGAGAAAAGTAGAAATGGTTTAAACTGAAATAAGATGCACAATAGTTTTAACCAAGAGGTTCAGTCTCAAGCTGAGACTTAGTCCTCTCAAATAGTTTATATATAACTTTGATCCACACCCTGGATCAGGGTTTACAACAGCACTCAGACTGTCCAGGTCCTTAGACCTCTACCACAGTTCTACGTGGGAAAGCAACAACAACAACACACAGGTTGTCCAGGTCCTCAGACCTCTTCCACATTTCTATGTGGGATACAAAAAGATATAAAGTGTTTGGTGTGAGGATTTCAATATCCTCCAGTTCATATTAGGAGTCAATGTGTATCCAAACATACATAAGCACACATTTCTCGTAATGTAATAAAAATGATCACAGCAGAGAAAAAATAAAGAGATGAGTTTAGAATGCTCTTGTGTGATGTCAATGCAGCTCTGGACTCCATTGGATTGAAGTAGATGAAGATTTGATTCATTCTCTGGAAGTTTTCTTGAAAACAGAGTGTCGTGATTCTGTTCCTTCACTTCCATTACAGGTGTTCAGCATGAATGTGAGAGTACTCCTTGTAGCACTTGAACCTCCTCTTTTAATTTCTATTCTTGATGTGTATGAGTCTTCCTCGAGTTCTTCGTGTGTTTTTTCTTTGCATGTACATATGTATCTTCTTGTATGTGTCTCGTATGTATCCTCTGTTCTTCCTTATGTATATATATTTTCTCCATTAGCTCGATATTCCTTTTGTTCCTTGAGCTCCGGCAATGGGAATGATTACCTTTTATAGGTACGAGGTACGGTTCCCTGACATGCCAACAACCCACATTAATTAATAGCAGTTTCATTGAATTAAGGAAATATGACAGTTATCATTATATTAATAATATTGACAAAGTATAGAGTTTGAGTAATAGTGACTGGTTAACAGTCATCTTCCATCAGTAGCTCTCTATCGGTAGACTTGTAACGGTATCTCTTGTAGTAGTATCTTGTGTATTAGTAGCTTCATGTGTAGTGGTAGCTCCTTGTATCGGTAGCTCCATATGTCGGTATCTCTTTGTAATGGTGAACTTTTGTCGGTAGATCTTCCTCGCTCTCAGTAGCTGGTATCATCGGTAGTGGTAGCTCTCTCTATCAGTATCTTCCTCTATCGATAGCTCCATTCTATCGTAGTTCCACTCTATCAGTAGCTTGTATCAGTGGACTTGTATCGGTGAATTTGTATATCTGTGACCTTGTCAATCAGTAGACTTAGTCTATCAATGAACTTGTCTAACAGTGAACTTGTATCAGTGAGCTAGTTTGTATCAATCAAAATTATAACTATCAGTGACTTACGAACTTGAATGCTTACAAAGTAACTTTTATATGCATATTAGTTCTAGATTGAATTAATATCATACTTCATCATTGTTAAACATAAATAAACATTGATTAATATATTCCATGATATTATATGATTATTTTGACATTCATACTAACTCTAGAACATGAAGGCATAATTATGAAACATAATTATTATATAGATAAGCATGATTTAGGATTATTAGAACGTATCTAATCATATTTGAAATTATCAAAACAGGTGAGGCCAACATATTTATTTTGGTTGAAAATAACCCATACAGAATAATTAAAATAATTTATTGTTTAAAACATGTTATATGAAAATCATGGTAGTTGAAAATTATAATTTATTTATTTTATTTCAAATAATCTATTTTGGAACATTTTAAAACATTATGTTAGAAGAATTAAAAAACAACCATACAAAAAACATTTAAAGGCTATTAAACCAATTCATTGAAACCCCCACAATAAAAGAGATTATAAAAAAATTATTTAAATGAGAAGAAGAGTATTATGAAGATAAATTGAAATATGATAGAAAATATTTTTGATAGGTAATCCATGGTCATGGATGAAAAATATCCATTGAAATGTTTATGAATAATTTTTATCAACATCATGTTGTTATATGAGGTGGATTTCCATATGATGAGATGATACAAATAAATATAATTGATATCCCAAAATAAAATGGATATAAACCATTTAAAAAGATAATGGTAAAAAAGAGTCATGGAAGATCAATGTCAAAAAAATATTTACTGAATCATGGAAAAATGATATGAATTTAGGATAAAATTACTACATGAGTAAATTAAATATCAAAATCCATAATGTCAAATGAAATTGAATTTAAAATTAATATAAAATTAAAAAATGACAATTCATTATTATAGTCACATGGAAAAATACTCACCCAATAAAATTAAATTGGCGCATAAAGTGAAAAGTGTATGAATGAAGGGAGTTTTAGAAAAAAAAATATTCTTTTTTCCTTCATTTTTATCACAATCTAAAATCGTATAAAAACATAACTAAATAAATCATATGTATATATGAACCGTAATAATCTTTATAAACCTTTTTGAGTTCATTTATAATTATTTACTATTAATATAGTTGTCCATTATAGCATATTTTTTATCATCAGGTGTTAACACTTTTAGTTGTCCAACACGTGCTTTGTAATGTTAATGTTGATCCTTTATTTTTCTATACCATTTATTCCTTTATATGATAGAAAGTGTATTTTCATAAATATCCAATTATAATTTGAAATATTGCACTTTCATTGTAAAGACCCGGAAATTTCAAGGAATTTTTTTTCTTAAATTCATTTGGATTTTACGAGTACGTAGTTTCTGACAGCACCTGATTACGAGACCCGGTGTGCCCGGAATAATTTTCTGAAGTTTAGCTCGGGTACGTTCAGTGAACGAATGTGCAGGTTTTTCTATCTTTTGAACTAGTGCTTAGAATTGAAATCTGAGGGCACCAGTGAACTCGCAGTGCCGGTAATTGCTTAAGAGGACCTTTACCGAAGATGCGTTTGTACGGGAGGAGGGGTTAAAAAATGTGGATTGATTAAGAAGTGAATGAAATTGTAGAACAATTTTATTCTTTTATTCTAAGTGGTTGTATCCTAAGTGTGGAAGTTGGGGTGGGACCCACTAGTTCCTAACTACCAATGTTAGGGTAAATGTGAGGTGGGTCCCACACGTTCCCCAACCCTTCACATTCCCTAACTCCCTAACTCTCCCTTTTAAACTTGTTAACTCCCCCCTTTATTTGAGTAACTCTTCATCTCCCCTCTATCCCTCATTAAAGTTTGCCAACCTATCACATAATTAATTAGACAAATCATGTTTGAATTAATTAAGTGAATTGGATTTTGAATTTTATAATTTTGAATGCATGGCATGAATTAATAAAATAAGGAGGAGCCTTATTTTATTTTGGGTTGGTTGGCTTGTTGTGTTTGGACTTTGGGGGGAGAGCTCTAGTTTTATTTTAATAACTTCATCCTCAACGAAGAACCCCAAGTCTCTGACGAGGAACATCGACTCAGTGACCCCGGTTTCTTCTTCCTTTTCCTCCTCCGCAGAAAGGAAGGAAACACTGACACAGGAACTTGTCAATGATGTCACGCTTTGTTTTCTTCTCTCCGTGATAAAGAGGAGACGTCGCTTCCTCCTCGGACGTTCTCCGTCGGTCTACGAAACCTCATCACGTGACGCTGTTAACCGCGATGCCGAAGTTTGTCATCGTTTGTTGAGGTAGGGGTTAAGTTCAATTTTAATGGATTAAAATTGTGCTTTGGTTTGTTGTTGAGCAACTCTTTTACCTTAGATGATTGCTATCGTTTTACGCGGAGGGTAAGGGCCTAACGAACACGGCCCGAAAACCCTCCGTTATTCTCGTTTATTAATTTAGAATTGGAAATTGATGGCGGAGGAAGCACAATGTCGTCGCGCCATGCTGGGTACGTGACGAAGGGAACTGGTGTCGTCGCGCCGGTTGCGCGGAATGAACCGCATGTTGCGGAATCGCCAGGAGACACAACGACAGAAATTAGAAAAAAAATGAAAAGAAGGAAAGCAAGGGACACAACGATTTATGTGGTTTAGGAATCATCCCTACATCCATGGGAGAGGCATAATTTCACTATGATTCAGGAGCACGAAATTACAGTGAATTTTCAGTAGTAACCCTAGCCCGAAAATGGGCTATAAAACAATGGAGAAGACGATCACTGTTCGAAAAAGTGGTCCACGTCACTACAGTGAACGATGGCTGGCTTTGTCAAAAGAGCTACATTAAAGTTGACCCTAAAGTCTGCACCGCTACAGTTGCGGGACACAAGCATTCGTCCCTACCGGATTAGGCAACACAAATGCAACATCGCAGCCCGCTAAACGGGCCGCTTCGACGGAGGAACCGGTCGGCCCGTCGATCGGCCGGGCAAAGCTGGACGGTGACGTCGGGAGGGCGCTGCGCTGGAGAACGGAGGCCCGCCCATACGGGCGCGTGCGCAGAAGTCCGTTCAGTCTAGCCGGCCGGTTCGGGGAAGGGCGGCACCGCCGGTGCAGAAGACCCCCCCCCACCCTTGGAGCCCGCTCGGCTTCGGCCAGCCGCTCTACAAGTCGGGCCGCGCCGCGCCGGGCCACGTTAGATCGTGCCGTGCCGGTTCGGGCCGCACCAGGACGGGCCGCGCCGCACCAGGCCACGCCGCACCGCATCGCACCGGGCCACGCCACGCCGCGCCCCTTCGGGTCGGGCCGAGTTGAGTATTTTTTCTTCGGACCGGTCTGACACCCCTACTGGGTCAGACCCGTCAAACTGGGTCAACCCGACCCGTTGGCCCACTGGGCTAAACGGGTCGGGCCTGTTAATCACATAAACAGGATTAACATAAAGACTGTGTGTCTGATCGACGCGCCGTCTGTGGCACTATGACTCTTTCGACAAGACAGTCCTTTTGCGATACTCTAAGTGAGTTTCAGATGATTTTGGATATCAGTCAGGTTAGAAACGAGTGTAATTCTAACCGGGCCCCTGGGACGGAAAATCCAATATCTCTCAGGTCGGGCGTCCAATTGGCGCACCTTCTATTGTGTTGACTTCCTTTTGACGAGACTGGACTTCAGGATACATCAACTCTAGACTTCGTGATAGTTGATGTATCGACCCCCTTGGCTCGTGGAGCGGACCCTCCCGGAATCGAGCGTGATGTGTGCGAAAACCCTAGAGTTGGCTGCGACTGCGACGACGATGACGACTGTACTTGGATCCTACGTGGGTTCGACAACGATGGTTATTGTACTAGGATCCTACGTGGGTTCGGCAGCGACGAATTCTGTACTTGGATCCTACATGGGTTCAGTAGGGGAGATTATTCAGAGGCTACATTTATCATCTCCACCCCTCTTCGTGAGTAGTATACCTGTGTGAGTTGAGTCTTGACATTCAATCAATATCATCAATATGATTGACTCACTTTCCTGTGTGGATTGGGTTGTACTTTCATGTATGGACTGGGTTGTGCTTTCTCTATGGACTGGGTTGTACATGGGCTCTTGAGTTGGAGCTAAACTGGAATTGATGACTTAGGTAAATGTATGGGCATATACCTAAGTAGAGTTGGCTGATACTTCGTGTTTATATCTTTTCTTTGTGGTATATCCTTTGTGGATTCTAGGAGACCTTCAGAAGTCTCAGGGTCCCCACTGAGTATTGTATAATCACCCCTGCACGGGCTATGCCCGCACTACGTTGTGTTGGATGCAGACGACAGACATCACTGATCGATGTGGATTCTAGTGGAGCGGAACGGTACCTGGTGGTGGACCACATGGCGGGATGTACTCAGAGCGGACGACCAGACCCGAGGAGCCGACGAGACTGTATATACCCACCTTTCAGGTGGGAATTCTAGAGGACGACTTGGTGGTTGTTGCTTTACTTTTCAGTTGTTGTACCTTCTTTCTCAGTTGTACTATACTTTCAGTTGGGTTTGTATACCGGCCCATTTATTTTCTAGCACTTACTTCTGTACACAGTTTACTTAGTGTTTACTTCAGCTTGTGTACACTGTTGTGTTTGTTTACTTATATAAAGGCAATGTCTTCCCTTTTATCGGTATATACGCTGTTGGTGCTAGTCGCCAACCCCTGGCCTATGGAAGGTGGGCTTGGGGTAGTCACGACACGGGCCCCAAGGACGGGTCATGACAAATTGGTATCAGAGGAGTCGGTTCTACCCCAGAACATAGGACTCTGATATTTTCTTTATGTGAAGCAATAGTGTTAAGCGTATTGAGTGTGATTATCAGTCCAGGGAGTCCAGTGTTGGTGTGGCGGCCGACGTATCCATACACCAGGACCATGACTTCTGATTTCCGACTCAGTGCACGAAAAAATTGATTGCATGAGTGTTTCAAAAGTTTTATTTATGATAACATTGTGTCAGCTTACCAGGTATACTGTATTAACCGTGGCTCACCTGTTTCTTTTCAGGATGGCCACACGACGGTAGCCAACTATGTTTCCCAGTTACATGTGAGATTGAAGCCCACCGAGTGACGAGGCCTCGGTGCAGGGCCCCATTACAGTGGAGGCACCAGCGGTACCTCTACCCGCTGGGCCACTGATACCACCAGCCCCAGCAGCGGAGAGTGCACGTCGCCTGAGTGCACTGCACCAGCTTCAGTGACAGAGGCCGCCCAGGTTCCGCGGAGAGGTGGACCCTCCGGAAGCCGAGGATTAGCTGGAGGCTATTGTTCGAGTCTTCAGATTGGTAGGGACGCCAGCAGAACTTATGGTGATCCTTACCGCGAGTCTATTGCACGTAGCAGCAGGTAGATGGGGGAGCCAGATGCTCCAGGTGCATGAAGAGGCATCTCTACTATGGACAGACTTCGAGAGCCTATTCTGCTCGGAGTTCATTCCAGCCACCCTCCGTGCGGTGCACATTCAGGAGTTACTACAGCTGCGGCAGGGCAACATGACTGTAGCCCAGTACTCAGTGAGATTTATCGACCTCTCTCGCTACTCCACAGACATGGCACGAGACCCATTTTTCTGGGCTCGGACCTTCGAGCAGTGACTGAGGCATGAGATCAGGGCATCGATGATCTCCCTCAACATTCTGACGCAGGCATGAGTATTGGAGCGAGCCCTTCTTGTGGAGAGCTTCCTTGCTGAGCCTACGCTAGCAGCGAGGCCTACCGAAAGGCGACACATAGAGGAGTCTTCTGCAGCCGGCAGTAGACAGATGTCGAAGAGGTCCAAGCGGACTAGGCCATCAGGTGGGAGACCTCAGGATACAGGTTTGTATGTGCGAGGCACACGCAGTAGAGCCAGTCATATGAGAGGCAGGCAGTGCTATGCATGAGGCGGGAAGGGCCACATGGCTCGTGACTTCCTGACCCGCCATACAGAGGAGCAGCAGACGGTTGAGGGACCACCCAGGCAGAGGCAGAGCTTCGACCGTGGCGGTCCGCAGGGAGCAGGCGGACGAGGCAGAGGAGCTGGCCGAGAAGCGAGTGGTGGGCGAAGCATTGAGGCTCTACCACCACCAGGAAGTCCACCCCGACCACAAGGAGCTAGCGGATAGAGGCAGGCTCAGCTTCAGGCAGTGGAGGCTTACGACCATGGCGCACCTGAGATGATTCGAGGTACTATATGTGTCTACTCCACGCTTGCTTCAGTTCTTATAGACACAGGAGTGAGTCATTTTTTATTGTCATTTCCCTTGTTCGGAGCTCGGAGATTCTGACAGAGTCATTGGCTCGATCCTTACGACTAGAGACTCCTACGGGAGCAGACTCAACGATTACGCACTGGTCCCGGCAGTGTGAGCTTACTCTAGGAGGTGAGAGCTTTGGCTGGGATCTTCTTGTAGTGGCGTCGAGACCTTACGACGTCATCTTGGGCATGGATTGGGTATCTACAGTTCATGCCTAGATTGACTGTATTAGGTACAAGGTGCGGTGTGTCCGCACAGATGGGAGTAGGTTCACCTTCACCAGCGAGAAGGGAGCCTTTGCAGTGCAGGATGGACTTACGCAGAGGATAGGGAAGCCGATCACACATCAGTTGGCTAGTCTCATCCTAGGAGCAGTTGATGTGCAGAGTCCAGGTTTTCCTGTTGTGGTGGATCAGTATGCAGACGTTTTTCCTGATGACGTTACAGGACTACCTCCACGTAGAGAGGTATTCTATATTGACATGTACCCTAGGGCAGCCCCGATATCTACTCCAGCATGTCGGATGGCACCCGCTGAGCTTCAACAGCTGTGGGTACAGCTGGAGGACTTGCAGGGCAAGGGATTCATCCGACCCAGTGTTTCACCCTGGGCTTCTCCGATTTTATTCGCCAAGAAGGCGAATGAGAACTTATGACTATGTGTCGACTACCGTCACCTGAATCAGGTGACCGTAAAGAACAAGTATCCACTCCCGAGGATTGACGACCTCTTTGATCATCTCAAGGGAGCACGATGGTTCTCGAAGATTGATCTCAGGTCAGGCTATCATCATCTCAGAGTTCGAGATGAGGATGTGCAGAAGATGGCCTTCAGGTGTTGGTATGGCCATTATGAGATCTTGGTTATGCCTTTCATCGTAACCAACGCTCTAGCAGTGTTCATGAGTCTCATGAACAGGATATTCCAGCCTTACCTCGATCAATTTGTTGTAGTCTTCATCGACGACATACTGATTTACTCGACTACTGAGGAGGAGCATGTCTACCACTTGCGGGTTGTACTGGACACAATCCGAGAGCACCAGCTTTATGGTAAGCTCTCGAAGTGTCAGCTCTGGATTCGAGAGGTCCACTTCTTGGGGCACATCATCTCTGAGGCTGGAGTTGTTGTGGATCCTGCGGAGATCGAGGCAGTAATTTCTTGGGAGCCACCCAGGAGCATGATGAAGGTGCTGAGTTTCCTCGGACTGACTGGGTACTATCGGAGATTTGTGTCAGAATTCTCCAGAGTTGCAGCACCGCTTTCAGCTTTGAAAAAGAAGGGGAAACCCTTCGTGTGGTCAGATAGATGTCATAAGTGCATTCAGAAGATGAGGCAGATATTGACCAATGCACCCATCTTGAGGTTATCGGAGGAGGGCGTTGGGTATGTAGATTACTACGATGCATCAGGGACCGGACTTGGGTGTGTCCTGATGCAGGAGCGGGCAGTGATCGCTTATGTTTCACGACAGTTGAGGCAGCATGAGCAGAACTACACTACCCATGACCTGGAGTTAGCAGTAGTGGTCTTTGCCTTGAAGATGTGGCGGCACTATCTGATGGGAAAGCGCTTTACAGTCTACTCTGACCACCAGAGTCTCAGGTACATCTTCTCGTAGAAGGACCTGAACCTGAGACAGCGGAGATGGATCGAGTTCCTCCAGGACTATGACTTTGAGATAGTCTATAATATTGGGAAGGGGAACTTAGTAGCTGATGCTCTCAGCAGGAGGATGGGCATTCAGCTACATGGAGAGGCGATAGTGAAGTTAGCCACTTTGCAGATATCCTTTGTGAATAGGGATGGGGCAGCCTTCCTACAGTCTCTCACAATCACTCCTCCACTACTTCATGGGGTCAGAGAGGCACAACATCGGGATGTTGAATATGAGACGTGACGTGCTCAAATTTCCACAGGGCAGGCGCCTAATTGATTTTATGAAGGAGCAGAGCATGTCATCCTCTTCAGGGGACGTACCATGGTACCAGTTTCATTACAGGAGGTGCTGAGGGAGTTTCACACGTCCCCTCTAGCGGTACATCATGGAGTAGCGAAGATGTACCAGGACCTCAGACGGCAGCACTGGTGGCCGGGTATGAAGAAGGCTGTGGTAGAATTCGTTTCTCAATGCCTCACCTGTCAGCAGGTGAAGGTGGAGCACCAGGTATTGGCAGGTTTGAATATCCATGGATTTCATGACGGGACTTCCACATACATCCAGAGGACATGACTCCATCTGTGTGATTGTCAACCGACTCACCAAGTCGGCCCACTTCCTACCTATCAGAGAGCAGAGCTCAGTGGAGATCTTGGGTGCCTCTACGTTTAGGAGATCATACGACTTCATGGTGTGTCATCATCTATCATCTCCGATCGAGACGATCTCTTAACTTCCTGGCTTTGGAAGGGGTTGCAGGAGGCGTTTGGGATGCAGCTACGCTTGAGCACCGCCTTTCATCCTCGGACGGATGGTCAGACGAAGATGATCATTCAGACACTCGAGTACATGCTTCGTGCATGCGTCCTTGACTTTGGTCGCAATTGGGAGGATCACCTACCCTTAGTGGAGTTTACGTACAACAACAGATACCACTCCACCATCGGGATGACACCATACGAGGCATTGTACGGCCGTCCATGTAAATCACCGTTGTGCTGGACTGACCCTGGGGAGTCAACACTCGTAGGACCAGAGATGGTTCAGGCTACGACGGAGAAGGTGCAGATCATCCAGGAGCGGATGAGGACTGCACAGAGCAGACATAAGTCCTATGCTGAAAGGAGGAGGAGACCACTATAGTTCGAGGATGGCGGCCACGTTTTCTTACGGGTGTCACCTTGACATGGCTTACGGAGATTTGGCTGGGGCGGCAAGTTATCTCTGCGCTTCATCGGACCTTTCCAGGTCCTCAGTAGGGTAGGCGAGATGGATTACCACCTGGCCCTTCCACCTCAGTTGCACTGGGTGCATGACGTTTTCCATGTATCTCAGCTGAGGAGATACGTGCACGACTCGACGCATATCATTGATCATAGGGAGCTGGACATTGATGACATGGAGACTTTTGCGGAGGTTCCGGTGGAGATCGAGGATCGACAGGAGCGAGTCCTACGTGGACGGTCGATTCCTCTAGTGCACATCAGGTGGCAGCATGGGAACCTCCAGGAGAGCACATGGGAGTGGGAGGCTCAGATGCGTGCGCAGTACCCTCATTTGTTTCCCTAGTTTTTGTTGTAACTTTACGGGGATGTAAATCGATGAGTTGGAAGTAATGTAAAAATCATAAATTTCAAGGAAATTTTTTTCTTAAATTCTTTGGGATTTTACGAGTACGCAGTTTCTGACGGCACCTGATTCCGAGACCCGGTGTTCCCGAAATAATTTTATGAAGTTTAGCTCGGATACGTTCAGTGAACGAACGTGTGGGTTTTTTATCTTTTGAACCGGTGCTCGGAATTGAAATCTGAGGGCACCGATGAACTCGCATCGCCGGTAATTGGTTAAGAGGACTTTTACCGAAGATGCGTTTGTACGGGAGGAGGTGTTAAAAAAATGTGGATTAATTAAGAAGTGAATAAAATGGTGGGACAATTTCATTCTTTTATTCTAAGTGGTTATATCCTAAGTGTGGGAGTTGGGGTGGGACCCAAAAGTTCATAATTACTGTTAGGATAAATGTGAGGTGGGGCCCACACGAGCCCCAACCCTTCACATTCCCTAACTCCCTTACTCACCCCTTTAAACTTGTTAATTCCCACCGTTATTTGAGTAACTCTTCCTCTCCCCTCTATCCCTCATTAAAGTTTGTCAACCTATCACATAATTAATTAGACAACTCATGGTTTAATTAATTAAGTGAATTGGATTTTGAATTTTGTAATTTTGAATGCATGGCATGAATTAATAAAATAAAGAGTTTTATTTTATTTTGGGTTGGTTGGCTTGTTGTGTTGAGACTTTAGGGGGAGAGCTCTAGTTTTATTTGAAGAACTTTATCCTCAACGAAGAACGTCAAGTCTCCGACGAAGAACATCGACTCGGCGACTCCGGTTTCTTCTTCCTTTTCCTCCTCCGTGGAAAGGAAGGAAACACCGACACGGGAACTCGCCAATGACGTCACACTGTGTTTTCTTCTCTCTGGGATAAAAAGAGGAGACGCTGCTTCCTCCTCGGACGTTCTCCATCGACGTCTATGAAACCTCACCATGTGACGCCGTCAACCGCGACGCCGACGTTCGTCATCGTTTGTTGAGGTAGGGGTTAAATTCAATTTTAATTGATTAAAATTGTGCTTTGATTTGTCGTTGAGCATCTAGTTTACCTTAGCTGATTGCTATCGTTTTACGTGGAGGGTGCGGGTCAAACGAACACAGCCCGACAACCCTCCGTTGCTCTCGTTTATTAATTTAGAATTCAAAATTGATGGTAGAGGAGGCACAACGCCGTCGCACCATGCTGGGAACGTGGCGAAGGGAACCGGTGCCGTCGCACCGGTTGTACGGAAAGAATCGCACGCGGCCCGCTACACGGGCCGCTTCGGCGGAAGAATCGGTCGGTCCTTCGACCGGCCGGGCGGAGCTGGACCGCGGCGCCGGGAGGGCGCCGCGCTAGAGAACGGCGGCCCGCCCATGCGGGCCGCGTGCGCAGAAGACCGGCCTATCTAGCCGGCCGGTTCGGGGAAGGGAAGCACCGCCTGGCGCCACCGGTGTAGAAGACCAGGGGGGTCGTGCCCCCCCCCCCCTTGGAGCCCGCTCGGCTTCGATCGAGCCGCTTGGCCAGCCGGCCGAGCCAGCCGAGTCGCGTGCCCCGCCGGGCCGAACTGCGCCCCTTCGAGCCGGGCCGCGCCACTTCGAGCCGGGCCGCGTCCCTTCGGGCCGAGTTGAGTATTTTTTTTCTTCAGACCGGTCTGACACCCCTGCTAGGTCGGACTCATCAAACTGGGTCAACTCGACCCGTCGGCCCACTGGGCTAAACGGGTCGGGCCTGTTAATCACTTAAACGAGATTATCATAAAGACTGTGTGTCCGATCGACGCGCCGTCTGCGGCACTGGGACTCTTTCGATGAGACAGTCCTTTTGCGATACTCTAAGTGAGTTTCAGATGATTTTGGATATCAATCAGGTTAGAAACGAGTGTAATTCTAACCGGGCCCCTGGGACAGAAAAGTCAATATCTCTCAGACCGGGTGCCCGATTGACGCGTCGTCTGTTGCATTGAGTTCCTTTTGATGAGACGGAACTTCGGGATACATAAACTCTAGACTTCTTGACAGTTGATGTATCGACCCATTTGGCTCGTGGAGCGGACCCTCCCGGAATCGAGCGTGCTATGTGCGGAAACCCTAGAGCTGGCTGAGACTGCGACGACAATGACGACTGTACTTGGATCCTATGTGGGTTCAGCAGCGAAGCCGACTGTACTTGGATCCTCTGTGGGTTTGGCAGCGATGACGACTGTACTTGGATCCTACGTGGGTTCAGCAGCGATGGTTACTGTACTAGGATCCTCCGTGGGTTCGGCAGCGACGACTTATGTACTTGGATCCTACGTGGGTTCGGCAGGGGAGATGATTCAGATGCTACATCTATCATCTCCACCCCTCTTCGTGAGTAGCATACCTGGGTGAGCTGAGTCTTGACTTTCAATCAATATCATCGATATGATTGACTAACATTCCTGTGTGGGCGGGGTTGTGCTTTCCTGTGTGGACTGGGTTGTGATTTCCTGTGTGGACTGGGTTGTACTTGGGCTCTTGAGTTGGAGCCGAACTGGAATTGACGACTTAGGTATATGTATGGGCATATACCTAAGTAGAGTTGGCTGATACTTCATGTTTATATCTTTTCTTTGCGGTATATCCTTTGTGGATTCTGTGAGACCTTCAGGAGTATCGTGGTCCCTACTGAGTATCGTATACTCACCCTTGCACGGGCTATGCTCGCACTACATTGTGTTGGATGCTGACGACAGACAGCATTGATCGAGGTGGAATCTAGTGGAGCGGAACGGTACCTGGAGGTGGACCACATGGCGGGACGTACTCAGAGCGGACGGCCGGACCCGAGGAGCCGACAAGACTATCTGTACCCACCCTTCAGGTGGGAATTCTGGAGGATGACTTGGTGATTGCTGCTTTACTTTTTAGTTTTTGTACTTTCTTTCTCAGTTGTATTGTACTTTTAGTTGGGTTTGTATACCGGCCCATATACTTTACAGCACTTAATTCTGTACACAGTTTACTTAGTGTTTACTTCAGTTTTCATACTCTGTTGTGTTTGTTTACTTATATAAAGGCAATTTCTTCCCTTTTATCGTGATATACGTCTTTGGTGCTAGTCGCCAGCCTCTGGCCTATGGAAGGCGGGCTTGGGGTAGTCACGACACGGGCCCCGATGACTGGTCGTGACATTCATACCTTGTGTGCATTAATTATGAAACATGAATGTAAAGGTGGATAAAAACTCATTTCGACTATTTTTAATGAATGATGACGATATATCATTAACATGTTTAGATATTATCATTATATCTCCTGAAAAGTAATAACATATTTAATGACATGTTATTTATTACTATTAACGTTATATTTTAATCCTTAATCATTCACTAAATATAAATTATAATATTTATAGGTGATAAATTATAAATAATATTATTTAATTAATTATATATTTTTTTTTTTCCATTTTTAGTTGTAAACGAAAATAAGACATGCCCTTCGTGTTGGTGTTAGTCTGCTCGTACTAATGATTAGTGATTTCATTCCATTATTAATAGAGATAAAGAATGAAATTTAAAAGGAGTTAATTTTTTAACTATATAAGTGACATAAAAATTTAATTATTTATTCGACCCATCATTTATACAATAAATCATAAATATGTATGAAAAATGAGTCACATCATGTCATAAGGGTAGTATTCTACACATACATCTGGTCAATGCATTTTTTTCAATAACATATTATGAAGTTAATGAATAATTAATGTTAAATTAATATGATGATATTTCAGTGATATTTATTAAACTAAATTAAATATTTTAAAAAAATTAGGTAAGACCATAAAACCTCAAAAATAATTTTTGTAGGGTATAATGATCTTGTAAATTTTGGAAAATTCGATTCACAGTAGATGAGTCATTTAAACACTTATTAATAGAAATTGAATATTAATAATTTCAATTATTATATTACATAAAATATATGTATCCCCTAATTAATTAATTATTTCATGATGATTCCAAATATTAACTCCATTTAACCAAATAAAACTAAATTTTTTGAAAAGAATTTATTTAAAAGTAAACACACGTAACATATAAAAGAATGTTTTAAAACATTAAAATTTTCAATAATATAAAATTTTTATGGTTACATATCATCATGATAGTAATTAATTTGTTAAAACAATTAATTAAACATATGAATCATTAAAACAAATCAAAAACCATATTTCATCAAGACAATTTTTAATTAAAAGAAACTAATTAAAATATATTTTAAAATATAATAAATTCTTTCTTATGTCGTAAATGATTAAAAAAAATCATGAGATTAAAATGATATGTTAGATTTCATAATTATACCCTTAAATATATATTTCATCAATTAAAAGAGTATAATTTTTTCCCTTGGACATATACTCATAATGTGATAAAAGCCACAATTTTAGCACAAACACAAGTTTTAGTACTCACCTTAATATTAACTATATTAGAAAAATCTGAAAGAAAATCATAAGAATAATAATATTTTACAATAAATTTAAATTTCCAGTTAATTATTTCCACTTATAGTTATGAATCTTATATATTTTATTTTTAATATAATGTATAAAATATAAAGATAAACTGTTTGTAAAAAATATAATATAAAAAGTTAATGCCTCTAATATATCTTCAAACAAAAAAAATAATTTAAAAAATAATGTTTTGTATTATATATATAGTTATCTTAAATTTCATTATAATTTGCTTTTAAATATTCTTCATTTAATTTAATATTTTATAAAGACATTCATTTTCAACCATGTGAATAATGATATCAAATGTAACATTAATCAAAATGAAGCTATTTATATTGAAATATGAAGATGTTGTAAATGAATCCAAATGTTATACATAATTAAGAGTGGGTGATATTGGTTGTTAAAGCCTCATAAAATGATTTCCACACTTATTTTAAGGAAGATAGAAAACAATTTTTCTTGGGTTTTGACATTCATATTTTTTCCCTTGGTAACAAGTTTTTAACTAAATAATTTATGTTTTTCTATAAATCTAAAAAAATGTCAAAAATTTTGTTTTTTATTTACCTACATTTAATATCCATTAAATATAAAACAACATTCAAACAATAAAATATTAATGGTTAAACTAAAATATCATATTGAAAACACATTTATTTTAGAAAAATGATGTTTTATTCTTTATATATTTTAAATAATATTTAAAAATGATTAACAATTAATTGTGAGATAGTATGACTATATATTTCTTTTAAATAATATTAGAGTGATTATTTAATATATGGTGATTTAATTTACTTGAGAAAATTATTAAATATTTATAAAACAATTCATTGAAAATAACAGTTTTACCATTATCATGGTAGTTAACATTAATCATAGTAATCATACTTGTATGGATAAAATTGAATTTTAAATCATTACATGACATTATCATGTTAGTATAAATTATGAAATCCATTTGATTATTTAATTTCCACAGTGGATGAAAAACAATAATAGAAGAGAATAAAGAATGGGTAAAATATAACTTAATTTTCCAAAAATATATACATTGGTGGTACAAAAACAACATACTAATTGTAAATTATTTATATTACAGAAAAAATATATATAATAGAAATCTTTTTCAGAAACAATTACTTCATTCTTGTAATATTATAATGTAAGAAAAGTGATTATTTTGGCAAAATATTAATTTTTACACAAATCACTTAAAACCCAACTATTTCATAAAAACATCTAAAAACATCTTAGGATAATATTGTTATTGTTAATAAAAACATGATGTTAATTTTTTAATGTCTAAAATTTTCAATGTGCTAATTCAAATTTGAATAAAATCATTAATATAATGAAAAAATGTTTTTATTTGAAAACGAAATTTTAAAATTCTAATTATTTTTATTCAAATTTAGTATCATTTACTAAATAATTTTTTTTAAAAAAAATTGTTATTATCAAAAAAAATTTATCATTATTAATAACATTTTTATTTAAATAGACATTCATATAACATAAAAACATTTTAAAAAATTATTTTATAAATGACTAACGATATTTTTATTAATTTTAGGTAAAATAATGAAAATAAATTATACTAAAAGAAGATTTTTATTTTAATTATAAACATATTTATAAATTTATTTAGTCATATTAATTCACACTAATTATATGTCTTGGTTTTAATGTTCATACATATATATATATATATTCTCAAAATATATTGAAGTGTTGATTATTTTATGTCTGACCTCTGGAATAAAAAATTATATTGTAGTGTTGATTAGTTGAACGAACTACTATATATGGTTATCTAAATTCATGTCAAACAAAGGGTATGCTTAAAAAACCATGTTATATTTATATAACTATAAATAAAACTCCAACCAATGCATATTTTTAAAATACTTTGTAAATATTTTTGATAGAGAAATTATTGAGTGTGTAAATAGATGGAAATAATATAAAATAGAAGGAAAAAATAAAATTTCAAAAATTAAAATGTTCCTTTACATGGTTTATTAATTATACATGAAAAATTGTGATTAAAAAGTCTTTTAACCAACAAAAAATTAATTATATATGTCATTCACTTATTAATGTGAAAACATTAAAAAGATATAATTCAAAAAAAATCCATAACTCTTTTGATGTTTCATGTGTTCTATCTTTTTTTTATACATTTCATAAAATTTACCCTTTAATTTTCCATATTATTATTTTTAAAGGGAAAAATTGTTTTTTTTATCGAAAGGTGAAATTTTATGAAAATAAGTATAAATTGAGATATCATTAGAGAGCATGAAAGTTAAATATGAAAAATCAATAATTGAATTATTATACATAAAATATATGAAATTGAAAAATATGACATATATTATTCAACATAAACTCAAATTCAACAACACTACATTATGACTCAATGTAAGTTATACTTAAGAGGAATGGGTTCATGAGGGATAAAATGGATTTATACATTCACTAATCATTTCCTATAGATATTTATATGGTAGTAATCATATATGTTGACAAAAACAAAAAATGACCAAACAAGTGAAAAATTCAAGAGGCATGTGGGAGTTAATGGAAATATAATAGAGACACAAACTTCTTACATATCACATAGTTTATAAGACATAATTTATTTGTTTAGATAACAAATTTTAGTTTCACAATTGAAGGCATGACGCAATAGAGAAAAACATTTCATGAGAATGAAATTAAAGAAGTTCCACCTCGGACCCTGAAATTCCAGGCGACAACCATCAGAATTGAAACAACAAGATCAGACCACCGTCGATGGAACCACCAACTCTATCCCAAAACTCTATGAAACCATATACCTTAACTAGTATGAGTTCATGCGTGGATGAACAGTGAACTAAGGGAAGAGGATGGAAAATGAAAAGTAGATTCAATCCTGGGAAAAGAAAAACCGGGAAGCCAAACGGGGCAAAAAAATGTCGGAGCAGGGTCATGGGAAATCCGGAACACCGAGTATCACAAGCATTACCAATGAATGATTGTGAAGGACAGTAGATTCATAGACAGGGATCCAAACATGGAACTAGGGGATCACTGAACCGAGAATTCGAGATAATTCCTGCAAAAAAAATGTATGAGGCGAAGAAGAAGGAGATGAAGTTGGAACCAGTGACACGCAGGCATCGCGCCATCGAAGGAGGGAGGCATAGGGTTTTTTTAATTTCGGAAATGGGTTTGTTCAGCGCCACTTCAAGTGGCGCTGAACAAAATTGTGTCAAAGCGCCACTTGAAGTGGCGCTTTGACCCCACACCACCCCCAACCCCCATTATTATATATATATCTAATTACATATTTATAAATATAAGATATTTATTTATTTATAATAAATACATGAATAAATAAATTATAATAAATTATATTTTTTATAATAAATTTATTTATTTATATTTATTATAAATATAACACATACATTAATTATAATATATTAATTATTATTATATATTTATTCTATTTATAACTATACATTTATTATAATTCTATATTTATTATATTTATAATTATGTAATTATTATAATTAAAATTATGGAATTATAATAAATTTATAATGATAAAAATAATAACTATAATAAATATATAATTATGATTAATATATAATAGTACTAAATAAATAAATATAATAAATATACAATTATAATAATTAGAGAAATATAAATATAATAAATACAAAAATATAATAATTATATAGTTATAGTAAATATTAATTATAATAATTATTTAATTATAATAAATGTATAATAAAATAAATAAAATAAATATATAATAATATTTATTATTAATTATACATTTATTTAATAAATGTATACATTATTATATGTATTGTATTTATTAAATAAATGTATATTTATTAAATGTATACATTATATTTAATAAATGTATTGTATTTATAATAAATTTATATTATATTTATCGAATACATTTATTTAAATATACTTTATTTGTAATAAATGTATATTTAATAAATTTATATTTAATAAATGTATATTTATATTTAATTAATGTATTGTATTTATAATAAATTTATATGGTATTTATCAAATACATTTATTTAAATATATCGTATTTGTAATAAATGTATATTTAATAAATGTATTATATTTATTAAATACACTTATTATAATAAATGTATTATAATAAATGTATATTTATTATATGTATTGTATTTATAACAAAATTATATTTATTAAATGTATTATATTTATTAAATACAATTATTAAATGTATTGTATTTACAAAAAATGTATATTTATTAAATATATTTATAAATATAGTTCATTTATTAAATAAATGTATTTAGTAAGTGTATTTTATAAATGCATTATAATAAATGTATTTAAGAAATGTATTTTTTATAATAAATGTATATTTATTAAATGTATTTCAATACATTTATTATTATATTTATAAATATAATACAATTATTATAAATATACATTTATTAAATATATTTATAAATACAATACATTTTATAAATTTATAATTATTAATTTATATTTATAATAAATGTATTATATTCATGAATATTTATTTATAAATAAATTGAAATTATATTCATATAATTATATTTATTTATAATTATAATTATAAATATATTTATTAATATAAATATATATATATAAATAATGAATATATTTATAAATAAATATAATTATATGATTATATTTATTAAAATATTTAAATAAATATATATATATAAATAATGAATATATTTATAATTATTATATTTTTGAAGGTATAATAAATTGATAATATATATTTATAAATTTATATAAATATATATATATAAATAATGAATATATTTATAAATAAATATAATTATATGAATATATTTATAAATATTATATTTTTAAAGGTATAATAAATTAAAAATATATATTTATAAATTTAATTATAAATATAAATATAAATAAACATATTTTAATAAATATATTCATTAATTATAAATATATATTTATTATAAATATTAATATAAATGTATATTTATTATAATTAAATATGATAATATTTATTATAATAAATAAATATATATTTATTATAAATATTAATATAAATGTATTATAAATATTTGTTATAAATTTATTATAATAAATATTATAATAAAATTTATTATAATAATATTTATATAAATGTATATTAATTCTAATAAATAAATGTATATTACATTTATAAATAATTACGTATTTATTATAATAAATAAATGTATATTTATAATTATATAATTATAGTATATAATTATTCATAGATATGATAATTATACAATAAAGATACATAATTACATATTAAATTTATTATATTATAATTAAAAAATAAATTTATTGTTATATTTATTATACATTTATTATACGTATTTATTATAATAAATGTTTAAAATAAATGTAGATTTATTATAATAAATAAATGTATACTTATTATAAATATTAATATAAATGTATATTTATCATAATTAATTATTATAATATTTATTATAATAAATATACATTTATAATAAATTTATCATAAATATTTATTATAATAGATATTATAAATGTATATTTATTATAATAATATTCATTATACATTTATTAGATATTTATTATTATAAATATTATTATATTTAATTATAATAAGTATTTATTATAAATATAAATGTATTATAAATATATGTTATACATTTATTATAAATTTATTGTGCATTTATTATAATAGTATTTATTAAAACATTTATTAGATATTTATTATAATGAATATTATAAAATTATAACATATAATATTTGTAATAAATGTATAATAAATGTATAAAAAATGTATATTTATTATAATAATATTATAATATTTATTAGATATTTATTATAAATAAGTAAATTTATTATAATTTTTGTATTTATTATAAAAAATATAATTATATATTTTTTGTATTTTATTATATTTATTATAATAAATAAATTTATTTTATATATATATATATATATCGGGTTTGGGGGGTGTGGGGTCAAAGCGGCACTTCATGTGGCGCTTTTCCCTTTTTTTGTCCTGCGCCACTTCATTTGGCGCTGGACAACCTCATTTCCCCAAATATTTTAAAACCTACCCCATAAAACTAAAAAAAACCCCTACGCCTAAAATCGCCATTTGCTGGGCTGCTTGAGGTGGATCCAGTCTCGATCTGAGGTGGGACGAAGTCGCCGTCGGGCTGGAGGAAAGGGCGGAACAAGGGAGGCAACGCAAACCCTAGGAAGTGGAACGCTATTAATATAATTTTTTTCCCACCGTCTATTATTATATTACATAAAATATAAGTATCCCCCCATTAAAATATATTTACACGATGATTACAAATTTGAGCTCCATTTGAAAAAATCAATCTAAATTTGTGGAAAAGAATTGATTTTAAATTAATCATACATAATAATACGATTAATTATTTATAAAAACATAAAATTTAAATTCAATTGTTCCCATTTATAATTATGAAACTTATATATTTAACTTTTAATAAAAAAAATAAAATGTTGTAATGTTTTTTAAAAAAATACATTAAACATTTACTGTTTCTAATATCTTTTCAAACCAATTATCTAACATAAAAAATTATGGTTTACATTATATTTATAGATATCTTAAATTTAATTATAATGGTATTTTAAATATTTCTCATTTAATTTAATAATTTATCAATACCTTTATTTTCATGCATGCAAAGATTGGTATCAAACGGTGTAAAGATCTATATATTGAAATATGATGATGTACAAGTAAATGACTTGAAATGTTATAAATAATTAATAGTGGGGTGATATTGGTTGTAAAAGCCTCAAAAAATTATTTCCAAACATGTTTTAAGCATGTTGGAAAACATTTGTTATTACGTTCTTTAATTTACTTTTTTACATTGGTAACTAGTTTTAACTAATTAATTTACATATTTCAATCAATATAAATGGAAAAATATTAAATTTTATTTTTTGTTTTATTAACCTAGATTTTATATTTATTTAATATAAATAAAATTTTAAACAATTTAAAATTTACATATAATGTAAAAAAATTACACATTGAAAAAACATTTATCATAAAAAATGTTGTTTTGTCCCATATGCCTTCTAAATAAAATTTAGTATTTATTAATAATTAAATTTGTGTGTATATAACTATATATGTCATTAAACATCATATTATACTGATCCTTTAATATATTATACTTTAATTCACTACATAAACATTATAGAATATTAATAAAAAAATTCATTGAAAATAACAGTTTAACCTTTATCATATTAATTAAATTTAATCACAGTAATAATATATGTATGGATAGAATTGAAATTGAATTCGTTGCATAATATAATCACGTTTGTATAAAATATTAAATCCATTTTTTATTTAATTCTGAAAATTTATGAAAATCTATAATATAGAAGAATAAAAAAATGAGCAAAACATTACCTAATTTTACAAAACGATATACATGGGTTTTATATAAAGAAATAGTAATTTTAAATAAATTATATTACATAAAAAATATTCTATAGAAATATTTTTCTAAAAAAATTATTTCATTCTTGTATTTTAAAAAAGTGTTAGTTTTAAAAAAATCATGAATCACGTCAGAAAAATATCTAAAAATAACCCTAATCTAATTTTTTTATTATAAATCATGATATGTTGTGAATTTTTTAATGATTAAAATTTAAATGTACTAATTCAATATGAGGATAAAATCATTAATTTAATGAACAATTATTTTATTAGAAAATGGAATTATCAAATTATAATTGTTATTTTTATTTATTTAATACCATTTACTAAATAAATTGGTGTTAAAATTTTATTAATAACAAACATAATTTATCTTTATTAATAATGTTTTTCAAATATACATTCACATTGCATAAAAAACCTTAAATATAAATAATTTTATAAATGATAAATTATCTTGTTATTAATTTTAGGTAATCTAATTGAATTTAATTTATATTATAAGTATCATTTACTTTCATTATACAAATATTTGAAAATGTGTTTACTCATATTCATTCCCACTAAATCAGTGGCATGGCTTTAATGTTCTTACTTATGAATTTATATTTTCTCTAAATATATTTCATTTTTTATTAGGTTTTGTATTACATGTGGAATAATTTATAAAAGGATTTTGGCTCACTTAATGGAAGTAATATATTTTATTCTTAGGGTGTTAGACATAAAATAAACACATATTAACCATTTGGATAAATAACAAATCTACTGGGTTGATCATTTTTTTATTGAGAATAAATTATATGAAAAATTTACAGTGTAGGTGAGGAATGTTTATATGTCAATGTGATTATAATAGAAATTTTATTAATATAATATTAGATATATCATAAATAAAATTGAAAAAATAAACATGTGAGAATCACTTATGTTAATCTATTGATTATTTAACTCATTTATCCTTATATATGACATATTTTGGCACCTTGAACTTTAGTATGATAGTCATATGAATTTAATAATATTTTATTTAATATTAATTTTGATTCCTATAATATAAAACAAAAAAGAAAATTTTATTGTATTTTTATGTTCCCTGTGAATATTATATTTAATTATTAATGTTTCATTACCACAGGAGTTCAAAATTACATCTCCTAAAAATTAGACGTTATTTTAATTCAAATGTCAAATAGTTAAAGGATATATTATGAAAATTATATGTTACTAAATTTTTTTCTCAAAATTTATGAATTATCATATTTAAATTATTTACTCAAAATTATCATAAAATTAAAACAAAAAAGAAAAATTTAATTATATGTTATGTATTTCAGATGTTTAAAATTTAAAATATAGAAAATAATTTTAAATATATTAATCACCATGAAAATTATACCATGTTAGTGTAGTCATATACAAATTTTCATATAAAATTATTTGATGTGAAGTTATTTCACCCCCATGAAATGAAAAATAATTGATTATATGGGGATTTAGTTGACCAAATATTATATATGGTTATCTGAATTCTAATCAATCATGTGGTATACTTCTGAAACCAATTAAAAATTATATAACTATAAATAAATATTAACCAAATATATATATTTAAAATAATTTTTAAACATTTTTGATAGAAAATAATTATTGATAGGGTATATAGATGAAAATAATAGAGAATAGAAGGAAAAATAATAATTTCCAAAATTAAAATGTTTTTACATGGTTTATGATTTAAACATAAAACATTATGGGTTAAAACATCATTTAAGTAACAAAAAATTAATCATTTAAATCATACACTTATAAAAGATAAAAAATACTATAATATAATTGAATGAAAAGAAAATTTATAACTTTTTTGATGTCTGATGGATTCTAATTTATTCATGAATTTCATATAAATTTTAATGAATGTATGAAAAATTTCACCCTATAATTTTTCATATTATTATTTATAATGGGAACTATTGTTTTTATTGAAATATGAACTTTGACAAAAATAATCATAAATTGAGATATCATTTGAGAACATAGAAGATAAATATGAAAATTCAATATGGGAAAAATTATACAAATAAATTTATAAAATCAAAAAATATGACATATATTATTCAATATAAACTCAAATTCAAGAACACTACCTTATGAATATAGGTATAGTATACTATGTGCTTAGGGTCAAGAGGGATAAAATGGTTTTATAATTTCTCTATTTATTTTATTTAAATATTTATAGGGTTGAAATCATATATGTAGACCAAAAAAACAAAACTAGTTGATAAAAATCAAGATGCATGTAGAAGATAGTGAAAATATAATAGACACAATAACTTCTTTCATATCATATTGTCTCTAATCCATAATTTATTTTTCTAGATTATAAATTTTAGAATCATAATTTTATCATGGTGTGAAAGAGTACCTTGAAGGAATTTTTAAATTCTATAAATCCATTTTAGCTATAGTTGTTTCCATTTTTATTTACATTCCTTCATTTTTTACGCCTTATCATGTATAGTCTTGTTTTACCCAATACAGGAATAATGTTTTATTTACAATTTATTAATGTTTTAATGGTCCTGAATAGTTATGAAGTTTATATGGGAGATTTTTTTATTAATTAATTTTTGATATAATTTCAAATAGTTGTGACTATATTTATTTTCCTATATTTTTTTACAGCTTTTATTTTAACTAAATTTATATTATATAAGGTTTAGTAAATTTGTTTATAAAAAAAATTTCACAAAAAATAACGGGTATTAATTCTAAAATCAGTTATGTATTTTTTTTATTTAAAAATTTTGTCTTAGTTTATCAAATCAATCTTGAGACACTCATAAACATAATAATGTAATTATGTATAACCAATAATATATTTATATATATATATGAAGACAAATTTTCAATATATATATATAATGGATATTTTTTATTAATTTTATAAAGGAACCAATGGAAATCATAATCAATCAACATTTTAATATAAAAATATTTCAAATAAAATTCCAGAATCACTTTTTGTAAAATCATTTACTTTAATATATATTTACCACGAATTTTTAAAGACTTCCAATAAGGTCAACCTTATATTGAAACTTTATACTATCCAATGCACCATTGATATAACATTATGAGGATTAAAATGTGAATAAAAAAATCAAAATTAGTTTGTGATGATTTTATGTCATTGTGTATATTACATAATTTTTATGGTAAAAAATCATGACATAATTCTTTAGAGACTTTTTATTTTTTTTATATTCAATTAAATAAATTTTATTATATTTAATTTTTTTAAATGTATTTATTTTTTTGAGTTGAATTAAGGAATTCAAAATTTTTATGGTGTGTTTGATGTATTTAAGAGATATTTAAACATGGTGTTAATATTAAGAGGAACATTCGATGTTCGATTGACAACACCAAAACTCTTATGAATTGAGTAGTTGTAACTCTAATTTCCTATATTTCCATTAGAAGTTTTTATATTGACTCTATGACACCGATTATGTACTAGAAGTATTTTGGAGGCTCATCAAAAGTCAAATTGATTAATCAACTGTTGTTTTTAATATACTGTTGTAAGATAGTTTCCTGAATGATATATTTTAAACCAAAAAAATATTTTTATGAATGAATAATAATTCACACAAAATTATATTTATTTTTCCACAACATGATTTCATTCTAATGTTTTATATATTCCTTGTTGAGTTCCATTGGCTAAGTTTTAGGTTAACGCAATGATTCATCATGTGAATTATTTGTTTTGCATAATTTTTTTAATTCAATCTTATTTTCAATAATTTTAATTATTTTTTTTGGATTTGGAATGAATTTTTGGAATTTTTTTAATGTATTCCTAATATATCCATTATATTTAAGAATGTTTTTTTTTGAAAATTATTTATAAAATCATTAAAATGTATTATATTTTAATTAAAATTGGGTAATAATAATATATATTTGATGGATTGAGAAAATTATTTTTTAATATTTTTAATATTTTTATGTTTTGAAGACACATTTGAAATTTATTTTATAATGTGTGGAGAATACGGGTAATGTTTTTTAATTTTTTTAAACTAATTTTGTGAAAATTATTTATTTCAAGTGAGCTTGATTTTAGATTGAAATTATAATATTTTTTAATATATATTATATATTTGATTGTGTAATAAAATATAATAATGGTTTAGATAAATGATTATTATATTTTATGACAAAATATTTCTTTAGTATGTTTTCTAGGATTGATAATTACATTTTTTTTATTATGATATGATCATGAAAAGTATATCATCATAGCATGTGTTATTTCATGATGAGTTAATTGTGTTTAATATGGGATTTATAACTCTTTGATAAGTGAATTGGGATTATCATGGTCTTTGTTATAATATGATGAGTAAATTAAAATTATCATGTGTTGTGTAATTCCATTTTGAATAAATAGAAACTATATTTTGTTATTATATTCTTGTTAGATTAATTCACTAATGTGTAGACCATGATGTGGTGATATTCAAATTGCTATACCTTTTCCAAATTCAATTTTTTGCTGCTTATGATGAATGATACATGATTTCATTCAACCAGTATTCCTACATTAATAATCATATTTTATTAAACTTCTGACATATAATGTGATTATTTATAGATAATATATTGTAAATATAGTTTAAGAATTACATAATTAGTTTAGAATTCATTGTAACTATTATATTGGGAAATCAATGTGTTGTCCATTTTATAACATATCATCTAAATGAAAATTGATAGGCTATTGCATTCAATAAAGGATTTATGTATATTGGAGTTCGTAAAATTATGTTTCTATAGTAGATATTACTCTAAAATTATGAAGCTTTATGAATCCCTTATCTATAATTATTATGGAATGGAGGTTATGGCACACTGTTATAGGGGAAGGGGTCATACCAATGAGTTTTAAGATTCCATTTTTATCAGAAGATACTATTTGAGGAAATATACCTTTACGTTCTATTCATTTATATCAAAAAACTCAATATTGGGAATGATTTTACATGTAAAGTGAGATGAAAATTGTTTTATTTATATTATTATAATTTTTTATTTAATATTCAAATAGATATTGTGGATGGGATTTTTTAATTTATTCCACATCATTTGTTTATGTTGATTTCAAGTAAAACCCTCCAATTCCATGATGATTGTATGGGGAGTTATCATAGGTTTTGTAAAAACTTAATAAAAAAGGGAATGAAGAATATGTTATTATAAAAGTGAAATGTGAGTGATATTTGTGTGATTCCAAGTGTTATAAGGGAATAATTTCTAAATTATTCCATATGTGAAAGAAGACTATAAATAACATTTTTTTATATTAGAGTGTATAGAGACACACATAGAAATGTTATGCTATAGTGTGAGATTTGTTCGTTGAATATGAAATTGGATAATTTACCTCTCTCTATGTGCAATTTTTTTTTAAAAATATTGTTTTTTATTATTTCATTTCATTATTATGTATAGGGAAACATTATATCATGACAATTTTAGCGCCTTTTGGCCCATACTACGGAGTTTTTATGATCACACCATGTATATATACATCTTATGTACATACATGATTTCATAAGATATTAAAAACTTAAAAACAAATATATAGGTGCTTGATATTTATTATGCCATGGTATTTAAGAACTAGATTCCCTATGAATACATTAGAGGAGTTGAAGTTATCATTACTAGTTTAATTTTACATTTATCCTAGAATATTTGAGAATTTTATTTGATCATGATACTACATCTTGTTTTCTTTTATAACATTTACATACATACATGGTTACTTTTCATTTCTACATGTTATAAATGACTGGTTAATTACCATGTCCCGGATATAAAAAGGCCCCAATGCCCATAGTAAGCGCTCTAAGTAATTGTAATTGAGAGTATATAGATTATAAGACTATTGAGTCTTTAATTGTAACCCATAAATATATCTAAATAATGTAATTTGGATTGAATTCATAGTTACAAGGGTGGTCTAGGATCACTATTTTTTTCTTTGGATCAGTCATTAATCCACAAGTCTCATGTATTACACAATATGTTATTATGTTGGAATGGGGTGTACTAACTAAAATCCATCATTTATTCCTATGTTTTACTATGTCCTCAATGGAATCAATTTTAGGTTCATAGAAATAAAAATATTGTCATCATATATATTTTAATATATTACCTTTTAATTGCAATGTCAATACGAGTCAATTATTGTTTTCTTAGATTGTACATCTTATATATTGTATCAATGGTTCATTTATTTCCTATTAATATCAAATAATGCATTCTTTTCCTCTACAAAAACATTTAATGAATGTTTTATAGTTTCCTAATCTATGTTGAAGCGCCTTGTTCAATTAATACATCATCAGGAGACTAGAAGTGTATGTTTTCGTAATTTTATTTAAAAATAATGCTTTGTGATATTTTAAGGATGAAATAAAACCATCATTAACCATTTCTTATACTATGAAAAACTATAATGAAAAATTAAATGCACAAAAAAAAATAGATGGTTTGGATCAATTAAGGAAACCCAATACATGTTTGTGTTTGGTTTATTACTAATATAAAAATTATATTTTAGTTTATGTTTGTAGTGATAATATCTGATGAACAATCACACACAATTCATTGGAAGGTATTATACACTTCATAGAGATGTTAATATCCCCTTATAAATTTAAAAATAGTTTTGTTAATACTAGTACCACCAACATTCAAAATTCACTTCTGATATTGGTATGAAAAAAACCATGAGTTTTATCAGTATTTCATATACATTTGAGATAATTTATTTTTCTTTATATGTAAGATTTTTGTGAACTCCTGACCTGGGTTCCACACAATGGTGTCATGTGACGGTCAACCACATGACCTTATGTGTGCGTCACCATATTAATGTGGTTGTCGACTAATAGTTATTGTCTAATATTGATAATGGGGATATTATTCCCTCTTTATCAAAGGATCACAAAAGAAGAAATAAATTTAAAAAACCAAAATATATAACCAGAAAAAGAATAATAAAATTATTATACGATGAACAAAATAGGAATACAATATCCAAAAATAAAGTAGTAGATATGACATTCCAAATACGTGCCATGTTTCAAATACAAAACCCAAAATAAGTACACAATTAATTACAAATTGGGTCATGATACAAAATCTAGTTCCCTAATCTATGATACATCCCATATAATACATTTAATGTAGGCCCCTTCCCTTATCATGTTTTATAAACATGTCGTTTATTCATCTACCGATCATGCATCCAGAGTAGGGTGTGAGTGCAGCTTAGTATACCACAACCAATGGTTTCTAAAATAATATAAAATTTGTTGTACTCCTCATGTATTAATCATGTTTTAATGATCACAAATCTTTTTAAACTTAGTTAAATCCTATAAATTATATCCAATCATGTGTATTTATGTTTTAAGTTATCTCATGATTTATAACGGTTAATCTCAATCCATTTCATGCATATCACTGTTTAAGTCTGAATACAATTATTTGACTAAGTACTAGACATCGTAATGCCAGAAACCGTAATCTAGAAACCATAAACTAGACAACGTAAGCATGACACCATGAAGCAAGACACCATGAAGCCAAACACCGTAAGCCAGACACCGTAAACCAGACACCGTAAGTAAGACACCGTGACCAAGACACCGTGAACAAGACACCGTGAACAAGACACTGTGAAGCAAGACACCGTGAACAAGACATTGTGAACAAGACAACGTGAATAAGACACCGTAAATGAGACACTGTGACACTCAAACACCGTGATCAGTGTAGACACCTTGTAAAGGAGACACCATTTTCATAACTTACCGTGACACTATTTCTTAAACTATTTTGTCGCCTTTAAATTTAATTTCTAAAGATCATATTTGATGCCTTTAACGCACTGACATAATTAATGTTTCATTGTAGACATAGTATGAGGTACGAGGTGAAGAACACATGGAACATGTCGGCTAAAACTCATTCATTCAAAGATAAAGAGTGAAGTGTTCCCAAGAACAATAGAAAGTGGTACTGAACGAAAAACAAGCATGTGAGCACGACCGTGAAGAACATATTGCAATATTTTCAAAAGGAAGCATTTCCACATGCATGAAATCCGACTATGCTGATGAATATATGAAGTAAACTATACTCCAGAGAACATATTCGCATTATCAAAACTTTTGAAGAACACAAGCTGAATCGCGACACTCTTTTTTTCACAAAACTTCCAAATAAGGACTCTAAGATTCATCTACTTCAATCCAAAGAAGTCCAGAGCTGCATTGACATCACACAAGAGCATTCTAAGCTCATCACTATATTCTTGCTCGAATGCGATCAAATTTTTATATACATTATGAGCAGTGTGTGCCCTTGTCTATTTTGAAACACACTGACTCCTGAGATGAACTGGAGGATACTAAAATCCTTACACCAAACTCTTTATACTTTTTTTTACCCATGAAAACTATGGAATAGGTCCCTATGTGGCCTGGTTATTATTTTTGTTTACCCACAAAAACTGTGGAAGAGGTCCCTGTGTGACCTGGACAGTCTGTGTACTGTTGTTAACCCCGATATAGGGTGTGGATAAAAGTTTATTTATATAAACTGCTTGGTGGCAGGTGATCACCAAGTGGAGTAGATTAGGTCTTAGCTTGAGACTGAACCACTTGTTTTATATCCACGATGATGTTTAAATTTAGTCTTCTCTATTTTACTGATCTATTGCATAATCTAAAAATCACTAATTTCACTTTGATAGTTAGTCTTGGAAAGAAGTTATAACAAGTTTTTCTTAGTAGGATAACTTCAAAAGTAATATTAATTATACAAATTAAGATTACTAAGAATTAATCAATCGTCTAAGAATCTGTTTAAAAAGTAAAAATCTTATAACAATATAACCATGATTAACTGGGCTATATATATTTTTTAAGAAAAAATTTCTTTTAAAAATAATATTATTTTAACAGAAATTTTTTACAGTTACTCAATTCACCCCTCCCCTATTGACTAAACTACTCCGATCGACATTTGGTATCAGAGGTTGCTTTATTAGGACTCTATGTAATCTTACTCAACTGTGATTGTAGTTGTACTTTAAAGATCTGTAAATTTCTATTAATTATAAATTTCTATCTCTTTTAAAGTAATACATTATTATGGACAATAGATTGGAAGGTGCTGCAACCAACAGACCACCATTCTTTAATGGAACCAACAATGCTCAATGGAAAATTAAAATGAAAATGCATATAGAGAGTATGAGTTTTGAAATTTGGTCATCCATTATAGATGAATACAAACTTCCTGTGACTGATAGAATTACATGGGATTGACCTACCAATCTTGATTACAATAACAATTTCAAAGCCATGAATGCTTTGTACTATTCCTTAGGAGATGAAGAATTCAATAGGATTTCTGTTTGTAAAAATGCCCATGAAATTTGGGATACCTTGTCTGTCTCACATGAAGGCACATCAAGTGTAAAAGAAATGATACTTAATACTTATACTATAAAATATGATAATTTTAAAATGAAACCTGATGAGCCTATTTTTGATATTTATCTCAGGTTCAATGAGATTGTCAACACAATGATTTCTCTTGGAAGAGAAATAACTACCAAAGAACAGATCATGAGAATCATTAGATGTCTACCAGATAGATGGAGGGGAACCTCTGTCTCTATTAGATAATCTTGCGACATCAGCAAGCTACCTGTAAAAGAACTCATTGGGAAACTAATGATGTATGAGGAAGAGCTGAAAGTCTACAAAGAAGAGGAGGATGAACCAAAGAGGAAATCTGTAGCATTCAAGACCACCACCTCGAAGCACAAAGACAAAGGGTAACTGGAAGCTTCTGTAGAAAGTTACACCACTGAACAATCATCACCTCACAGTGATGAGGATATGGATCAACTGGCCAGAAGATTCAAATTATTTTACAAAAAGAAGACCTTTTTCATAAATCCTAACTTCAAGGGAAAGTATGATCTAAAAGGAAACTAGAAAAAGGAATGGAAAATAAGTGACAAAACTGAGGAAATTGTATTCTATGAATGTAAGAACAAAGGAAATATAAAGTCTGACTTTACAAAGCTCAAGTATAAAAAGAAATATGAGGATAAGGACAAGAAGTACAAAAAGGAAATGAAAGTAACCTGGAGTGCCTCTGAGGATAGTTCAAGCGACTTAGAGACATCACGTGATGAACAGGCTATCAAATCCAATATGTGTTTTATGAAAAACACATCTGAGGTAACACTGAACTCTTATGTACATGATTCATACTATTCTGAATAGGAAAGTGACTATGAAAATATGACTAATGAAGAAATATTTCAATATTGTAACATGCTTTAAGTGACATGCAATTAATTAAAATATAAATATAAATCATTAAAGAAACAACATACTCTCACTGTAAATGTTAAATCTGAACTTACTACTGAAAATGAGAAAAATTCTCAACTTCTCAAAGAAAAAAATGAATTAAAAATGTCTAATGAGAAATTAAAAAGTGACTTAGAAAAGTTTACTAATGGGAATAATACCCTTACCCAAATGCTAGGAAAAAAAATTTCCCCTAAATACAACACTGGAATTGGTTATCAACCTGGTAAAATAATCCTTGGTAGAATGAAGTTTGTTTCAAAGTCTAGTACATATAGTTTTGTTCCTAGTTCTGGAAACAACTCAACTAGCCCAAGTCATGATACATATTCTTCCGTTTCAAGTTTTTGGTGGACCAAATACTGTTTATTTTTCAAATACTTTACATAATGCTTATAGGAAACCTATTAGACAAATATGGGTTCCTATAGCACTTATTACTAATGTTACTGGACCCAAACGAGTATGGGTACCAAAATATGTCTTTTCTTGATCATGTTATAGGAAATATTTTTAAAGAGATCCTGCAAAAATCTATGGTACTTGGATAGTGGATGTTCAAGGCACATGATAGGAGACTACTCATGCTTCAATAACCTGATATAAGTAGATGGAGGACATGTCACATTTGGTGACAATGCCAAAGGGAAAATCATTGGCTTAGGCCAGATTGGAAACACTGATTTGATTTTAATTTCTAAAGTAATGTTTTTTAATGGATTAAAATATAATCTACTTAGTATCTCACAATTATGTGATGATGGATATCATGTTAAATTTGAAAATGATGCATGTAATGTCTTTAATTCTAAAGATGAATTAGTATTTCTGCATCAAGGAATGAAAACCTTTATTCTATTAATTTAGATTCTTTAGCTTCCCAAAATACTTCATGCTTATGTGTATTTCATAAATAATCTTGGCTCTAGCATAGGAGACTAGGACATTGTAATGTTCAATCCCTTAGAAAGCTAACTAGAAAAGGTCTTGTTAAAGACTTACCCAAACTTGTGTTTCCACATGAAAAAGTATGTAATCCTTGTCAAAAGGGAAAACAACACAAAATCTATTTCAAAACAAAGAAAGAAGTTTATCCTTCTCAACCTCTCGAATTGGTTCACATGGATTTGTTTGGACCATCTAGATTTTATAGTTTAAATGGGAAGCACTATGTTTATGTTATGGTAGATGATTTTTCTAGATATACCTGGACCTTCTTCATGGCTGACAAGAGTGAAGCCTGCTCTTATTTTACTAAGTATGCCAAGTCTGTAGAAAATATTAATGGCCTTAAAATTATATATTTAAGAAGTGATCATGGCCGTGAGTTTGAAAATTAAGATTTTGAATCCTTTTGCTCACAAAATGGTTATAGTCACAATTTCTTTTCCCCTAGAACACCTCAGTAGAATGGTGTTGTAGAAAGAATAAACAGAACCCTGCAAGAAATTTTTAGAACAATGCTTAGTGAATATGAATTACCTATTTTCTTCTGGGATGAAGCTATTAATACAACATGCTACATAATCAATAGAGTATTGATTAGACCAATTCTCAAAAAGAACCTGTATGAACTCTGGAACAATAGGAAGCCTAAGGTTAATTAATTTAGAGTTTTTGTTTGCAATGTATTTATTCTCAACACTAAGGATAATCTTGACAAATTTACATCCAAAAGTGATGGAGTAATTTTAATAGGTTACTCAATATTAAGTAAATCTTATAGAGTATTCAATAAGAGAACTAAATGTGTGGAAGAATCTGTTCATATCATGTTTTATGAAACATATCCACATGAGCCTAGAACCATCCTAGAAAATATGGATGATGATGTATCCAATCTGAACATCAACTCAATATCCTCAAATTCCCCTGTGAAATAATCTGTGAAAACTTCCAATTCTGGAAATTCCCTATAATCGAGTCATAATGAACCTGAATCTGTTGATGAACCTGAAATCACTAGTCCCTCTTTTTCTAGAAAGGTTAAAACCCTTAAAAACCATCCCTTAGAAGTTGTTGTAGGAGACTTAGAGAAAGGAAAACAAACTTGAGATTCTATTAGGAATCAGGGTGAACATCAAGCCTTATTGTCACAACTTGAACCTAAAAACATTTATGATGCCATCAATGATGAATTTTGGGTGATGACTATGCAAGAAGATCTTAATCATTTTGAAAGAAACGAAGTTTGGAAACTTGTTGAAAGAACCAACGACACATTCATCATTGGCACTAAATGGGTGTTTATAAATAAGGTAGATGAAGCTGGAAATATAGTTAGGAACAAGTATAGATTAGTTGCACAAGGCTATAGTCAAGAAAAAGGAATTGACTATGAGGAGACCTTTTCTCCAATAGCCAGACATGAAGCCATCAGAATTCTAATTGCCTATGTTGTACATCAGAATTTCAAACTATATCAAATGGATGTTAAGAGTGCATTCTTAAATGGGTATATAGCTGAGGATGTCTTTTTTGAACAACCCTCGAGATTTATAAATCATCATTTTCCCAATCATTTTTTCAAACTATCAAAAGCTTTATATGGTTTAAAGCAAGCTCCAAGAGCTTGGTATGACAGATTGAGTACTTTTCTCATTTCCAAAGGTTTTATAAAAGGAATAGATGATCCTAACCTATTTATAAAACGAATTTCTAATGATGTTTTAGTTGTTCAAATCTATGTAGATGATATTATTTTTGGATCTTCAAAAAATTAATTATGTATTGATTTTTCTAAAATGATTCAAAACGAATTTGAAATGAGTTTAATGGGTGAACTAAAATTCCTTCTTGGATTTCAAATCTTTCAAAATAATGATGGAATTGTTTGAACTCAATGTAAATACACTAGAGATCTTCTTAAACATTTTGGATTGAATAGAACTAAAAGTAGTGAAACTCCCATGAGTACCACCTGTAAGTTGGATCTTGATGAAGATGGAAAATCTGTTGATCAAACCACTTATAGAGGAATGATTGGAAGTTTAATCTACTTAACTGCTAGTCGTCCGAACATTATGTTTAGTGTGTGTATGTGTACTCGTTTTCCAGAAAATCCTAAAGAATCTCATTTAAATGCTATAAAGAGAATTTTCAAATACCTCAAGCATACACCCAATCTAGGACTGTTCTATCCAAAAAGAAAATCATTTGAACTAGTTAGTTATTCTAATGTTGACATCAGTGGCTATATGTTAGATAGAAATAACACCTCTGGAACATGTCACCTTTTAAGAATGTCACTAGTATCAGCTGTAGTAAGAAACAAAATTCTGTTGCATTATCTACTGCAAAAGAAGAATACATAGATGCTGGCAGTTGTTGTGCACAAATTTTGTGAATAAAACACACATTACTAGATTATGGATATCAATTCAGACATGTACCAATAAATTGTGACAACACAAGTGCTATTAACATCTCAAAAAATCGTGATTCACATTCTAGGACAAAAAATATTGATGTAAGACATCACTTTTTGAGAGATCATTATCAAAAAGGTGATATCACCTTGGAATTCATTGGTACTGAATATCAACTTAGTGATATATTCACTAAAACATTAAATTTCGAGAGAATATACTACATCATACATGATCTTGGCATGATAAATCTCAAATAGATATCTTACTTGTCTTACTGTTCGACATTTTACTATGTTATACTTTACTATTTCATTATTACGGTTTCTCAATTACTATCTCTTATGATTACAGTCTCACTGTTAGCACTTTGTACTTACGGTCTGACATTTACTGTCTCACCGTAACGTGCACTGAAAAGTTCACTTACTATCTCACCGTGACGACCACTCACTATCTCACCGTGACGACCACTCACTGTCTCACCGTGAAAATTATTTATGTTTTTCTTTAAACCTGTATCGCTGTAATTATTATTTCACCTCTTTTATTTTCCCATGTTTTTATTTTTGTGACGTTTCGAATTCCTAAATGATAAAACAAAAAGTTTCACTTGGTTCTTTACTCAGTCTTTCTACTATTCACTCATTTAGAACCCTTTCAAACTTGAAACCCTCTCTCTCTCTCTCAAACCTTCAGTGGATGCCAAGAATGAAACATCCATCATCATCCACACCTGAGAAGTGAACCCTGATGAAGAAGAAGATTTCACCTAAGCTGACACCTGAAGGAACTTTAAATCAAAATTTGGTAAATTGCAGTGTTGTACCTGAGAAATAAGTCTACTTAGAATGGATTTTGTCTAGAAAATATCTATTCTTGAAAGTGTTAAAAGAACAAGGATGGTTAGAGTGGTTCTCAAGGGATAATAGACTCATCTATCCTAGGTTAGTGGCTCAATTCTACCAGTACGTACAGTTCTCTTTTGATTTTGGTGAAAGTTATGTTGTAAGGAGCTGGGTTAATGGAAAAAGATGATCCTTCTCTTTAAGGTTATGGGCTGCATTCCTTAGGATATCTCATGAAGGTATATGTGAGGATTATCAGAGAGGACCTCCACCTTCAACCGATTTATTTGATCTAGAAGATGCTCTGAAAATCCTAACTGGAAATGGCACCAAGAGAAGGGCCATCGCTATTGAACTAGATGTAGAAACAAGGCTTCTGTTGAAGTTTGTTCAAAATCTGGTTAGTCCACGAAAAGGTGATTTCACTGTGTTAAAATATCAAGATGTGTTTTTGATTTACCTTATAAAAAATGGACATAAGATCAACCTGTGCAAGTACACCATTCACCATATGTGTGAGTTGATCAAAGTTACATCCAAGTACACTTCTCTGTTCTACTCTCGGCTGATATCAGCCATGCTTTTTGCAAAAGGCGTGGTTAGACCTAATAAAGAAGTGCTTTTGGACTATGAGTACTGTCTCTCTAAATCCACCATCAAGAGAATGAAGATAAACTGAAATCCTTGGAAAAAGGAATGGGTGGAAGACAATGATAAGGTTTATGAGAAGTTTAATCATATGGATTATCCATCAAGGCCGAAAGAAATTTCTGATCCTGGTTTGGAACTAGTTGAACTTATTGAGTATTCAAAAGAAGAGGAATAAGAGGCTGAAGTACCACATAGAGAATCAGTTTTTGTTGAGGAGGAAAGGAGCATTGTTCCTCATGTTGTTCTTGAAGAAGAAGTTCCTGCCCCTAGAGACGAAGTCAATCTAGAAATCCAACCCGAGGATGAAAAAGAATCAGTTGTCACAGAATCTGAGAAGCAATCCATAGAAGAGCCTATAGTAGAAGAACTCCTTGTTGTGCAAGAAGCGAATCAAGGGGAACTCCCTATAAAACAATCTATTCCTTAAATCATACCCTCCATTGAAGAAAGGATGGAGCTATCCATTCAGATGGTTAGATAAGAAATGAATGAGGAACATAGAGCTGAGTCTGTGGATTTAGACCAATCTCCTAAGCCTCTCAGTACTGAGAAGGAGGCACCTATTGAGGGGGAGGAAACACCAAATCATGATTCTGATGAAGCCTCACATCCAACTGAATCATGTCCTGTGGACACTGAGTACAAATTTCCTAGTTTTTATGATGTGAATGAGTCTCAGCAGGTTACTACAACCAAGTATGATCTTTCTTCCCTATTTCAGTTGAAATCATTCACAAACTTTGCACCTAAGAAGGAACCTAAACCTGAACCTCAACCTATATGAATTCCTACACCTGAACCTTTATCTAAACAAACGTCCTTTGTCAGTAAGGATGATCTGCCGAAATTTTGAAATACTCTCTTATCATTCGTTGAGAAACTTATGAACTCCCAACCTTGTCCTGTGACAAATTTAATTGAGAGATATTCCTCACTATTATTGGAAAATATTATTTGTAAAATACAACCTAAGATGATCCATGATATTCAATAAGTACAAGTTGAAAATAAGCGGCTTAGTAAAGAAGTCACAACCCTGAGAAGCATGGTTGAAGACATGCAGAAAGAGCTGCATTCGAGATCAGAGCCTGCTACTGATCCTCTAACACCCACTGTTTCTCAAATCCCTCAAGATTTTGTGTCTCAAATTCAGCCTTATCTGGAATCATTTGATGAAAAGGTTGCAAAAAGTCACAAATAGATGTTGAAGGAGATTAGAGAGCTTGTGGTGAACCTTAATAAACACACTGATGTGTACACTGGTTGTCTTCAAAAGGTACTAAATCAGCTCAAATCTCTTACAACAGACATCAAAGCTTCTAATACCTCTTGTATATCCTCTACACCTTCATTGGACAACACTTTTCTCAGATCTATAGTCAAAGAAGAGCTTCAGAATGTTTTCAGTGGCTTTAATGTGGCTTCTTTATCTGAAGTTGTCAAGAATAGTGATAGAGTTCTTGACCTTGCACAAATTCACTCCAAGATTTCAAATGATGCCCAGAAGTAGATTTCTAAGAATGTAGATTTATATTTCAAATGAATTTTCTCAAAGACTGATATGACCAACCACTTCAAATACCTTGTAAGGAATCTGTGAATTCCTCCTGTGACTCAAGCCTTCAAAACCAAAGTCCAGAAGCTAACTGAGTTTACCCGACTGTTGGACAAGTTTACAGAAAACAAATATGACTTTGAAAAAGCCATGGAGTATGGTGGGGAGATTATTTCAGAATTCATCAAACTTCTGAGACCTTATCTTCATGTCTAGAGTACAATAATTGTTTCTCCAGCGGCTACACCTCTCCGACCTGGGAAGCCTACCTTCACATCTGCCTTAGCCTCAACTACCATGTCTGTTGGCCAAGCTCTTAGTCAGATCAGGCCTGTGATTCTTGATCATCAACTACCTAGATCTTCTACTACTCCTACCTTGGATCCCTCAGTCTTTGAATGTCTCCCTTAGCCTCAACTACCATGTCTATAGTTGCATCCAATTTACACTCTAATTGTACATGATTTGTGATCATCAAAAGGGGGGAGATTATTGGACTCCTCATGTATTAATCATGTTTTAATGATAAAAAATCTTATTCAACCAAGTTTACTCCTATAAATTATATCCAATCATGTGTATTTATGTTTCAAGTTCTCTCATGCTTTATAATTGTTATGCTCATTCCATTTCATGCATATCACTGTTCAAGTCCGAATACAGTTATTTGCCTAAGTACAAGACACTGTGAAGCCAGACATCGTAAGCTAGACACCATAAACCAGACACCGTAAGCAAGACACTGTGAAGCAAGACATCATGAAGCCAGACACCGTAATCCATACACCATAAACCAGACACCGTAAGCAAGACACCATGAGCAAGACACCGTGAACAAGACACCATGAACAAGACACCGTGAAGTAAGACACCGTGAAGCAAGTCACTGTGAACAAGACACCATGAACAAGACACTGTGAACAAGACACCCTGAATAAGACACCGTGAACAATACACCGTAAATGAGACACCGTGACACTCAGACACCATGATCAGTCTAGACACTGTGTGAAGGAGACACCGTTTTCATAACTTACTGTGACACCGTTTCTTAAACTATTTTTTCGCCTTTCAATTTAATTTATATCGGTCATATTTGATGCCTTTAATTCAATGACATAATTAATGTTTCTTTGTAGACATAGTATGAGGTATGAGGTACAGAACACATGGAACCTGTCGCCTAAAACTCATACATTCAAAGATAAAGAGTGAAGTGTGCCCAAGAACAATATAGAGTGATATTGAACGAAAAACAAGCCTGTGAGCATGACCGAGAAGAACATATTGCAAGATTTTCAAAAGGAAGCATTTTTACATGCCTGAAATCTGACTTTGCTGAAGAACAATGAAGTACATTGGAATCCCTAGAACATATTCGCATTATCAAAACTTGTGAAGAACACAGGATGAATCGCGACACTCTATTTTTTACACAACTTCAAAAGAAGGACTCAAAGATTCATCTTCTTCAATCCAAAGAAGTACAGAGTTGCATTAACATCACACAAGATAATTCTATCCTCATCTCTATATTCTTGCTTGACTGCAATCATCTTTTTATTTACATTATGAGCAGTGTGTTCCCTTGTATGTTTTGACACACACTGACTCCTATGCTGAACTGGAGGATACTGAAATCCTTAAACCCAACTCTTTATACTTTTGTTTACCCACAAAAACTGTGGAAGAGGTCCCTTTGTGGCCTGGTTATTATTTTTGTTTACCCATGAAAATTGTGGAAGAGGTCCCTGTGTGACCTGGACAGTCTGTGTACTGTTTTTAACCCCAATCTAGGGTGTGGATAAAAGTTTATTTATATAAACATCTTGGTGGCAGGTGATCACCAAGTGTAGTGGATTAGGTCTCGGCTTGAGACTGAACCACTTGTTTCATATCCGTTGTGCTGTTTAAATTTTGTCTTCTATGTTTTACTACTCTATTGCATAATCCAGAAATCACTAATTTCACTTTTATAGTTTGTCTTTGAAATAAGTTATAATTGTTTTTTCTTAGTAGGATAACTTCAAAAGTAATATTAATAATAAAAATTAAGATTATTGAGAATTAATCAATCTTTTAGGAATCTGTTTAAAAATTCAAACTCGTATAATAGTATAACCATGATTAACTGGGTTGTACTATTTTTGGGGAAACCATTTCTTTTGAAAATAATATTCTTTTAACAGAAATTTTTTATAGTTACTCAATTCACCCCTCCCCTATTGAGTAAACTACTACGACCAAAAAAAATCAATAACATTGTATGTAGTTTTCAAGAGAAAAATTTCAAATTCATAAGTAAATAGTTATCACATTTTTAATTATTCATTAATTAATCACATAATTCCCCTGCTTCACGAATTCAACTAATCCTACAATACTTTATTAGGCCCATTTCAACATTTTAATTATCCCCAAGGAATGTCACATATCTGAACACCATGGTTATAAATCATCATTTAATTTCAATTCATATTATGTCCAATTAGAACTATAGTCTAAGGTTAGCATTTCGGTCATAGAACTCCATGTCTAGAACCACATGGGTATTTCAAGCATTAATATCTATCCCCTAACTAATTTATCACTAAGGGATTTTGAAGAATCAGTCTATGTCCCACATACATATATCAGTAAATCACATCTAGAATCATGATGCAATATTCAATGTCCCACACAGGTATATGAAAAAGTTAAATGTATCACAATATCACACATATCAAAATTTCATAAACATCAATGTTTAGAATCATTAACCTTCCTTTAAAATATTCTCATCCTGGTTCAATCATTAAATAATAAATTTAATATTAGTTCATCACATTAATCACATAAAAAAATATAGCTGGTTCACCATTAAAACATTTAGGTAAATTATATTATATCATAATCCATATTTTCAATTAATTCATACTCATTAATTTAGCAATTACACAATCCTAAAATCGCATTGATTTCACAATCACAATACTTCATTAATTAATTAACTAATGACTTAATTCAATTCCAACCATTTCAATTTCCCCAATTTAACCAAAATTAATATTGCTTCGTAAATAAATTAAATTGATTCAATAATTAATGTAATTTCCCAATAATGTTAGTTTAAGTTTCATAATTACATACACATAATGAAATAAATATTATGGGATTTAAAATTTAGTCCACCTAATTCAACACAGATGATAAATGATTTCCTATGGAAATCCCCAATGGAAGAAAAACAACCATGATCATGATGATGGAGGAGATCAAGATCTAAAACCAAGATAAAAGATCAAATTAATCATGATCCATCAAAACTAGTTCTAATGATATATAAAATGGTGGAAAATCATCCACCTTTTAATCCATAAAGAGATACATGAGAAAGTGAAGCCTAATTGAGATGATACAAAATACCCAAAGAGGTTCATATCCATCAATCCGGCCATCGATTCATCAAGAATGGTGTTCAAGAACCCTAGAATATCATCTAGATGCCGCTAATAAGAATGGAATAATTTAGGGTTGAGTTGGTTCGCAATGGGTGATTTTCGGGGGTTCATAAATTTTAAAAATAATTTTCAGAATAATTAAACCCACATGCATGGTTTCCTGGGTGGGGCGCATGATTTTTAAAACCAGAACCAAATCTAGGGAGATGGGGTGGATGTTTTATCATAAGATGGTGGATGGTTCAAAAAATTGTGTACTATCCATGAAATCCCACTCTTTATATGGTTGTATGTTTTGTTGGAGAAGGGCACAAGCTTTGGGAAAATTGTGACCGAACCATGCACATCCCAAAACCACTCTAATAACATCAAAATTTCACCCAAACACACCCAAGATAAAACCCAAAATAGATGAAATAAAAAACAATGCAAAATATTACCTATAAACGAGATTGAGACATCACCCGAAAAAGGTGAATATCTTCATGTTACCCACCTTATAACATCCCATCCTTGATCTATACTCCCAAGCATCTTTAATATTCTGACTCTAAAATATTAAGATACTGATCCTGCATATCCACTCCTCTTTCCATTGTTTCAACAAGAATACTACCATGTTACCACAACATATGAACTATCAACACAATCCATCCCCAAAATTCATTCTCACTGTAATCTATATAATGTATTAGATGCTCATCAAAGGACACATTTGTCTCATGGTCAACACCATTCATATCGATCAAATTAGAAGGGTTAGGATTATACCTCCTAATTTGTGACATGTAAAAAATATAATGTGTAACAGTATATCCTAGTGGAAGAGCCAATATGTCAATCGTCAACTAGATTCTATCAATAAAAACAAATGGTCCAACAATACTGGGTACCAAATTCCTCTACCTTCAAATCCTAGGGGTACCTAGTCTATGTGATACCACAAGAAACACCTGATCACGCACTACAACCTCAAACGGTCATTGATGTTGATCAACATCTGTATTCAAGCTAATATAAGCCATATAAATACATTTCTGAATTGAATGATCATTATCTAATATATTATATATGATACATGGTCCCAATATCTCTAACTCACCTACCCCCGTCCAATATAGAGGTTATCTTCAGGGCCAACCATAAATATCCATATATGGTGTTATCTGAGTAGATTCCTGATAATTATAGTTATAGGAAATCTCCACCAATTCAAGGTGATTCTCCAAATACCATCTTATTTCAATGAAACACCCCCTAAGAATATTCTCAAGAACTTGTACAATAAATTCTTATTACCCATATATTTATGGGAGTAATATTGTACATCATAGAATCTGTGTACCAATATCCTTCTAAAATCCCTACTAGAAGCATGAAGTAAATTTTGAGTCATGGTTTAAAACAATAATATATGAAACCCCATATAAATGGACTATTTCTTAAAAGTACATGTATCTCAACTGATCAATTTAGAATTTCTCTCATAATGGTATGAAATGTGCTACCATGGTTAAACAATACAAAATCAACCAAATAGTCATTTATTTTTACGTGCCCTTGGGAGACCCACCAAAAGTCCATAGTAATTTCTTCCCACTTCCAACCCGAAATTGGAGATTGATTTACTAGAAAACCATGGTGTTGATGCTTGAAATTTACCTGTTGATAGTTGTATAAAATTTTCTTGAACCCTATGATTTCGTTTTTATTTCCTAACTGCCGATACCGATTTCATAGGTTATGGTACATTTTGGTCAATTTCGAATGTACATCTCACTTTGAGGTATGTAGTTCTCTAACTATCTCATCCCAATAATCATTGGTACAAAAAAATTGATTCTTTAAATTGATGATCTATCCCTCCTCTATAGTCAGATATAAAGTTGACTCCCTGTTTTCAAAGCCTTCCATAAAGGACAAAAATTACCGATCCTCATTATAACTATCCCTAATATGTATCAAAATTATAGAATCCACTAAAACTAATATGAGAGTTAGCTTATCCTGACCCACCTTTTCCACAACATGAATCTCAACCACAAAATTTATAATCTTCCACATAGAGAAATTCCCCTGAATGTCCTAAGTCTGTGTTTTCATTTATAGAGCATAAATAAGAATTTTTCCATTCCCAGGTGTATATGATAGCTCAAAATCAAATGATGGCATATAATCAACACATACCCATTGGTAGAGATTCAAATATCATATTGAAAATATATACTTTAATATATTTTGATAATTATACTTGGTAAACTTTTCACCCAATAGATAATGCATCCAAATCATCAATGAATAATCAATTGTAGATAATTTGAGGATGTGCATAGGGTAGTTCAACTTGTGTGGGGTCAAATTTCAGGACCCATACTCCAAAAATAGATCTCCTTTCATCAAAACTTCTCCAAGAATAATCCCAAATGTGTCGAAAAACATCATATACTCTTCACCAAGATTATCTAGGATCAAGATTGGTTTTATAGTCAAAGACTTCATCAACTCCTAGAAGGGATTCTCACATGCTCCATATCATTCAAATTTTATCCCCTTCTTGGTCAAGACTGAAAGAGATGATTCGATGTGGGAAAACACTTGAATTATCCTTCTATAATAGACCACCTATGCCAAAAAAACTACTAATATCAATGTCATATTAGGATGATCACTAGAAACAAATTCTTATACCTTTTCTAGGTCTACTAACGTACCTTCATATGAGATGATGTGACCCTAGCTGTGTAACTAATCAATCCAATGTTTTCACATAAATAACATGTAGTATATCTTATTATCTCTCAGTGTACTCATGAAAATGTAAATATGTTGGGCATGATCTCAAGATTCTTGTAGTATACAAGGATTTCATCCAAAAATACTTCCAAAAAACAGATCTAGGTGCAGGAGTAAGATTCTGTTCATAAAGGCTATAAACATTACTAGGTCATTCATCATCCCAAAATGCATCTAGACAACGTCATAAAGACCACACATTCTTCTGAATAAATTTTGAGTTATGTGAGAAGGTATAACTCTCAACTAATGATACCCTTATATCTCATAGATCATAAATAAACTAACGGCTCCCCTAAATTGTTCAAATACATCATCTATGAGATGAATAGAATATTGGTTATTTACTATCATCTTGTTCATCATACAAAAATCAACATATAACAATAGATTCCCACCATCCTTCTTAGAAAAACAGCCATAAAACTCTATACCAAAATACATGGATGGCTGAATCCCTTATCCCTGAACTCTTCCGTGTGAGTTTTATGCTCTTGAAGGTATGTTAGTTGCATTCAGTATGGTGTAATTTAAACTGGCTCAGCCCCCTACAAGATCTCAATTGTTAATTCCAAATATCTCTCTGGTGGATAACCAAAGAATTCCACTAGAAACATGTCAGGTAACGAGTCTAATATGGGTGGAATGAAAAACTACTCCACCCCTCCATCAATAAGAAATAGACATTAAACCTTGGTGGTGAGATCCCCTAGTCACTGATGAATTGTCCCCATATGGCCTGCCTTGGTATCACTGTAGAGACCCGAAGCTTAACGTACATGGACATTACATTACATTTGCGGAATACTTAGTACATAACAAAAACACACAAACAAGGATCGTTATAGTTTAGTGTCTTTGGAAACTTGGAACGTAATCTTCTAATCGTGGTGAAAGATCTTCAACATCTCCTATAAAGATCTTCCTTTTTTTACCTAAAACCTTTCTTTATATCCTGGGGAAAAGAAAACATAAAAGGGTGAGCTCAAATGCTCAGTAAAGGTAAACAAAAGAAATATCAATCACATCGTATTCATAAGAACATGACATTTTGGAAATCTTAACCTGCAAAAGAGAACATAATTTCATAACATGGGATAAATCATGGCAGTGAAATGTAATCACAATAATCATAACATAAAACATGAAACTTTGTGGCATTCACACATAATCATAGAGAATCATTTCTTGTTAGTCAAGACTCATTGCCAAGACTATCTTAGTGGACAAAGTCCCTTTCTGAATCGAGTAACCCTCGTTTCAGTCCTGTTTCACTGAACCGGTATAACCTACCATTCCAGCCATGTCTATCTCATGAGATATAAAATCTTTACCCAATTCATTGGAGGGAGATATAGGTCCCACCCATCTTATAATGATACCATTCTTATGCGTGCCACAAAATCATAAATCATACATCATTGCATAACCCATGTAACAAAAATGGGATTCTTAAACAACATGACATCATAAAACAATTCATATAAGATAAAGGAATTCATAAAAATATTTCCATCACAACATAATCAAATCCATGGAATAATAGGGATAGAAACAGAACCCTTTATTATCTTAGATGGAAAATAATTTTCATAAAACACTTGAAATCCATTCTTGAGGAAAATATCCTTTCTACTTCAAAAACACTTTTCCTTTCTTAACATGTCATACTATTGTAAACTAAAAGAAGTTGATTAAAAATAAACTTGAATACATGTAAAGGAAGCTTCTTGGAAATAATGTTTTAGAAATCCATTCATGTCGTATAAGTTAAAAAAAACATTCTTCTCGTACTTTTGTCGGAAAAGTCAAAAAAGTACCTCGTACGAAAAACGACAAAAGATTCCTTTCATATCTTTTACTAAAAACTCACCGAAGGGTAAAATTGGATTTAAAAAATTGTAGGTGGATGGAAATAATGTTACATATTGAGAAAATATGGATTTGGATGATAAAATACACCCTAGTAAATACTAACGTATAAACAATCTCGGATAAAAATGAGATTGTGATATTTCCCTTACCTTAGGTCTGATTTGCTTCATATGTGTCCGAACCTCCTGTATAATGATTTAAATAATGTCATTGACTTATTAATGAATCATATTCATTGTTATGATATCATATACGGTTCACTTTTGACATTATATTACCCGTTCTTTTGTAAATTCCATGTTAAAGAAGCGTTTTGGGTAAAATCGTTTCATTTATCGTAGGTGTTTGGACTTGTTGTTCTTGACATTATTATTACTTATATCATGATTTACTTACTTCCAGAATATTAAATATGATTTATATATCATATTTATTCAGTATATATATATATATAATAGTTAGATAAATGAAATGAAAAACATCGTTCATGGAGACGGTAGTCCGTACGTACGCATGAAGGCTGTTTTTCATTCCTTATTGTCTTGAATGGAAGTAAGTAGATGACATACATACATATATATACATAAATCAAGTATCATTATTATGTCATATATTTCATTAGTACTTATTATATATACTTTATAATTATTCATGAATGGTTAATCATTGAGAATGAATCTCATCGCGTCGTGGAGACGGTATTCCGTACGTACGCACGCGCGGTGATTTCCTTTTTCCGTAGGATGGATAGATGGTGAAATAGGGTTGTTTCATACTTATAATAACATATCAGTATATGAGTGATACTGATGTTATTACTTCATAATGAAACAACCTAATAAGAAGAAGTGGAAGAAGAAATAAAGATGAAAGAATTGGTAACGGTAATTACCTCTTCTTTGAAGCGCCTCTTTGAGACCTCCTCTTAGGGCACTAAAATTGGTCTTTGAGGAAGACCAGAACCTCTAGGATTATTCTAGGGAAGTGGAGAAGGGATTTTGGCAGAGGATGGACGAGCTTGAGTGCTCAAATTGGTGTGAGGAGAAGGGGGAGGAGGTGCCCTTTTATAAGGGAGGAGAGAGGCACCTTAGGAATATCTCAAAATATTATTTTATATTAAAGTAAAAATCAGTTTATAATGGTTTCAAAGTGGATTATTTCGAAGCTAAAGCGGGGATGGGTCGAAATCATATCAACCAATAAGATTTAGACAAGTTTAGGTTATTATTTTAACCTTATCAATTAGATTTAACTCTAAGTTAAATAATTTAACTTTTACTGTGTCTTTTTGTTTTCTTTCACTATATGGTTAATAAACTTACTATAACATGCCAAAAAAACCCCAAATTGTTTATTATTAATATACATATCCTTATCTATGTCATTTGGCCGAACCTTATATTTTTAGGAATAAAATAACAATTATTAATATAATATTTTATTTAAAAACTATTTTGTGTCAATTTTGACACTATTTGATATATGATTTTTGTGAAAGTCATACCAGAATTATATGTTCGAACCAAGTTGATTAAATCGAAACTAATATATCATAGTAACCTAGAAAATTAGTGTAAGTCATTAAAAGTCTCAAATTACATTCATTTGAGCATTTATAACATCAATTATGTTAATATTTCCTTAATAAGACAATTACTGCATCATCTATGTGTCATAATAAATGATACTTATTTAATCCCTAAAAATTATAAATAAATTCCTATGATGTAGATAATTGTATTATATTTCTGGAGACTATTCATGTTCGAAGTTTCATGAAGTTTATCACTAGATTAAAATTATTATACTTATAAGATTTAAGAAAGTGACATGTTGTCACATTCTTTGGTTTTAATAATAATTAAATTATTTTCATTCAAAAGATTTAATTAAATGAATCTATTCCGACCCTTAGGTGATATGGGTCGACTTTTAGTCATCCAATAGGATTTTGACATTTGTTAGGGTAATTTTAAAATATTATATTTACCCCTAATTACCCGATTTACCTTTCACTATGGTAAATAAAATTTACCGTAGTTACTATTCATAATTTCCAAAAATAAAAAGTAGCCTATTAACATAATTTGGACCCACTGATTCCAAATATGGATACCATTTTTTAAAATTCCATACACAGAAGTTGCAGAAATTAAATTATAATTAATCCCGTTGTCGAATAAAAATGGGTTTTTGTTTAAAACATTGCAAAAGATTGAATTGATTTAACCTACGAATTCAAGGTAAAATCAATGCTAATGACATAAATTATATTAAATGGTAAAAATATATTCTATTTATAATTTAAAACCATTCAATATTATAATTTAACCACATAAGATATTACGATGAAAAAAGTTGTTTTTAATTAAAATATAGCGTGTTTTTACTATTCATTAAAATGTGAAAGTTACCAGAATAATATGAAAATTTTATCCAAAGTAAATTTTAATTTATTGATTCCAAAGAAGAATTTTATTTTGTCAAATTGAACTTATAAACATGTCAAAAACCAGATTTAAAGTGGGTGCGCCATCCAAAGGCGGCAAAACTGCATTTTTTTAAAAATACTTATTTTACCCGAAAAATTTATTTTGTTCTTATACCATGTTCTAGAAATGTGTAAGATGAATAATAATGTTATAAAATTCAAAATTTAGTTAATACTATTCATAACGGCTAGTTCATGACAATATTATAATAATATAACATTGTTTATTAAAACCCGGTATTGCGTACAACACACGCTATCGAGGAAGGTCGCGATTGCGTGTAATGCAAGACAAGTCAGGGTTGCGTGTTGTGAAAGAATCCTTCATTGTTTAGTATAACAGAATCCAAACATATTTCATTTATACATTTAATATATATATATATATATACTCAATGTTGCGTAGAATAACTATTGTCAAAATTGTGTGTAACACGGTCCAAGAATAGTGTTGCGTATACTGCAAGCTAATACGGTGTTGCGTATAGCGCAAGGTAATCTTGGCGTAGAATAAAACAAAAGACATTAATGAAATTAAAGTAATATTTTTCATAAAATCTCAGGGTGTTACATTCTACCCCCCTTAAAATGAATTTCGCCCTCGAAATTCGTCGGGGTTATAAATGGTTTACTATTTGAAAGTTTCTTTGATAGAAACCCACATCGTAAAAAGGAATACCAAAACTTATCTTTAAAAACTAAAGTATAAAACCTAATGGTTACCCAAGTTAACTAATCACTGGGTATCCACATAGGAGTACATAGGTGAAACTATGGACATGGAAGAGAAATCTAACCGTCATGTTCTGATGGAGAGTGGTAGAGAACATGGCTATGGAAAAGCCAACAATCAAAAATCCATATATTTGTGATGATCTAAGGTACCATCTGATTAATCAGATATAAGAGCACTAGGACAACATTTTTGGTTTTCAAGATCGTTTCCCTAAAGTTGAAGAATTTGAATTAGAATAAATACTTACTTTATTTTGGTACAATCTCACTGTTGTTCGTGCCTTGAACAATTTCCACTTCATCTCTTAAATAAATGAAGTTGAATTTGTCATTCGTGAAGTGTTAGCAGATCATGTGATAGAATGACGGGTCATTCCATCTGTGTCAAACAAAAGGTTAGCAAAAGTTATTAAATATACATAAGTCATTCTATAGTGATATTAATCATATATGGTTCCTAAAATGGACTTTATACTTCATATATCATACTGCTTAATATAATTAAACTAGTTTCTACTAAACAGAGACTTCCTGTAGGCCAGTGGTAGGCGATAAAGGCCAGTCGCACTTCGGTTGTGGGTTCGATTTCCACAGCCTTGTCCGACGCAATGGGCTGTCGCCCGTCCTGCAGGTTGTCCTTTTTCTAAAACTATATTACTATAACATCCCATCAATAATATCAAAAAAACTTCTATCCTTAAACAATACTAACTTATGTCCAACATAATCCATTCTAATCTTTAGGCTTACCCATAATACTGCAGTCCACTCTCATAACATAGTGAAAACGATTACCAGAGATTTAATACCATCTTTGATCCCCATATATCCTAAGATATGTCTTGTTGGTCACATTCCAAACATTCAAAGTCCTTAATAATGTATTCTCTTGAATACCCATTGAACCATAGTGAAAACTTGAATGCAGTTAAAAGTTAACACTTTTCACATACCAAAATCCTCAAAATTCTATATACTCAAACCATGATATCACTTATTCCTTATATCAATCATGAGATCATGAATACTATCAAACATTTAATTTTCTCCTTATCCCTTCATTATGCGCATATCATCTACATTCCAAAAATATCTGAATAACCTTTCATGGATACTGGTAACATTAATCATACACTTTCAAAACACAAGGAAAGAAAATAGTGTAACAATCCATAGATGTCTCTTTATTCCATAGTAGAATGAGATTACTTATACAACATTACTCATGATAAACATGTAATCGTTCCACTACATTCTTAAACCATTGACCGAGCTTCAACAATTCTTTCATCTCACATATCATTTGTAGTCTCTTCATCATCATCCACATAAATACTACCCATATAACCATACTGATTCTCTTCATGAGTCTTTCCCATTGGGAATTTTTTTGCATAATGCCAATACATTCCACATTTAAAACACTTAACCATTTTTGATGTCGTAGCAATACCATTATCCTCCTCCATGGTGTTAACCGACCCTTTTCCTTTGCACTTACTTGCTTTGTGTCCTTCTATTCCACACCCAAAGCATCTTCCAGTTCCCTTGAAAAATTCTCCCTGATGCCTCTTCCCACATGATTTACATAGGGGAAATTGAACTTTCTTTCCTCTATGATCATCATGGAACTCCATCTTTCTCTTATTAGTCGAGTCAGGAAACTTACCAATTTTTACTTTATTGATCATATTATGAGATTGCTGATTCGGCATAATAATGATGTTTGGACTTCCAAATCCCATTTCATTTGGTTGCTCATGATGAATATCATTCTATTGTCCATCATATCCTCCATGATTGTGAATCATCTTGTTTCCAGCCATTTTCTAAAACCCAAACAGAATAGTGTGAGAGGTAAAATAATACTAGGGAAAACTACATAGTAAAGGGGGAGTACCCTTAATATCTAACATCTTAGGTTAAATTATAAGATCGTTATCATAGTTCTAGGATTATATCCTATACGTATACTTATCCTTAGGTACATCCCTAGACATGCCTTAGAAATATCTCTAGGGATCTCACTCACGTTTTCGCATCCTAGTTTCCAAAGGTTGAATAAACCTTTCCTCTGATACCAACTGTAGAGAACCGACGCTTAACGTACATGGACGTTACATTACATTTGCGGAATACTTAGTACATAACAAAAACACACACACAAGGATCGTAATAGTTTAGTGTCTTTGGAAACTTGGAACGTAATCTTCTAATCGTGGTGAAAGATCTTCAAAATCTCCTATAAAGATCTTCCTTTTTTTACCTAAAACCTTTCTTTATATCATGGGGAAAAGAAAACATAAAAGGGTGATCTCAAATTCTCAGTAAGGGTAAACAAAATAAATATCAATCACATCGTATTCATAAGAACATAACATTTTGGAAATATTAACCTGCAAAAGAGAGCATAATTTCATAACATGGGATAAATCATGGCAGTGAAATGTAATCACAATAATCATAACATAAAACATGAAACTTTGTGGCATTCACACATAATCATAGAGAATCATTTCTTGTTAGTCAAGACTCATTGCCAAGACTATCTTAGTGGACAAAGTCCCTTTCTGAATCGAGTAACCCTCGTTTCAGTCCTGTTTCACTGAACCGGTATAACCTACCATTCCAGCCATGTCTATCTCATGAGATATAAAATCTTTACCCAATTCATTGGAGGGAGATATAGGTCCCAACCATCTTATAATGATACCATTCTTATGTGTGCCACAAAATCATAAATCATACATCATTGCATAACCCATGTAACAAAAATGGGATTCTTAAACAACATGACATCATAAAACAATTCATATAAGATAAAGGAATTCATAAAAATATTTCCATCACAACATAATAAAATCCATGTAATAATAGGGATAGGAACAGAACCATTTATTATCTTAGATGGAAAATAATTTTCATAAAACACTTGAAATCCATTCTTGAGGAAAATATGCTTTCTACTTCTAAAACAGTTTTCCTTTCTTAACATGTCACACTATTGTAAACTAAAAGAAGTTGATTAAAAATAAACATGAATACATGTAAAGGAAGCTTCTTGGAAATAATGTTTTAGAAATCCATTCATGTCGTATAAGTTAAAAAAAACATTCTTCTCATACTTTTGTCGGAAAAGTCAAAAATGTACCTCGTATGAAAAACGACAAAAGATTCCTTTCATATCTTTTACTAAAAACTCACCAAAGGGTAAAATTGGATTTAAAAAATTGTAGGTGGATGGAAATAATGTTACATATTTAGAAAATATGGATTTGGATGATAAAATACTCCCCAGTAAATACTAACGTATAAACAATCTCGGATAAAAATGAGATTGTGATATTTCCCTTACCTTAGGTCTGATTTGCTTCGTATGTGTCCGAACCTCCTGTATAATGATTTAAATAATGTCATTGACTTATTACAGAATCATATTCATTGTTATGATATCATATATGGTTCACTTATGACATTATATTACCCGTTCTTTTGTATATTCCATGTTAAAGAAGCGTTTTGGGTAAAATCGTTTCATTTATCGTAGGTGTTTGGAATTGTTGTTCTTGACATTATTATTACTTATATCATGATTTACTTACTTCCAGAATATAAAATATGATTTATATATCATATATATTCAGTATATATATATATAATAGATAGATAAATGAAATGGAAAACACCGTTCATGGAGACGGTAGTCCGTACGTACGCATGAACGCTGTTTTTCTTTCCTTATTGTCTTGAATGGAAGTAAGTAGATGACATAAATATATATATATACATAAATCAAGTATCATTATTATGTCATATATTTCATTAGTACTTATTATATATACTTTATAATTATTCATGAATGGTTAATCATTGAGAATGAATCTCATCGCGTCGTGGAGACGGTATTCCGTACGTACGCACGCGCGGTGATTTCCTTTTTCCGTAGGATGGATAGATGGTGAAATAGGGTTGTTTCATACTTATAATAACATATCAGTATATGAGTGATACTGATGTTATTACTTCATAATGAAACAACCTATGAAGAAGAAGCGGAAGAAGAAATAAAGCTGAAAGAATTGGTTACGGTAATTACCTCTTCTTTGAAGCGCCTCTTTGAGACCTCCTCTTAGGGCACTAAAATTGGTCTTTGAGTAAGACCAGAACCTCTAGGATTATTCTAGGGAAGTGGAGAAGGGATTTTGGCAGAGGATGGACGAGCTTGAGTGCTCAAATTGGTGTGAGGATAAGGGGGAGGAGGTGCCCTTTTATAAGGGAGGAGAGGGGCACCTTAGGAATATCTCAAAATATTATTTTATATTAAAGTAAAAAATCGGTTTATAATGGTTTCAAAGGGTCTTATTTCGAAGCTAAAGTTGGGATGGGTCGAAATCATATCAACCAATGAGATTTAGACAAGTTTAGGTTATTATTTTAACCTTATCAATTAGATTTAACTCTAAGTTAAATAATTTAACTTTTACCGTGTCTTTTTGTTTTCTTTCACTATATGGTTAATAAACTTACTATAACATGCCAAAAAAAACCCCAAATTGTTTATTATTAATATATATATCCTTATCTAAGTCATTTGGCCGAACCATAGATTTTTAGGAATAAAATAACAATTAATAATATAATATTTGATTTATAAACTATTTTGTGTCAATTTTGACACTATTTGATATATGATTTTTGTGAAAGTCATAACAGAATTATATGTTCGAACCAAGTTGATTAAATCAACACTAATATATCATATTAACCTAGAAAATTAGTGTAAGTCATAAAAAGTCTCAAATTACATTCATTTGAGCATTTATAACATCAATTATGTTAATATTTCCTTAATAAGACAATTACTGCATCATCTATGTGTCATAATAAATGATACTTATTTAACACCTAAAAATTATAAATAAATTCCTATGATGTAGATAATTGTATTATCTTTCTGGAGACTATTCATGTTCGAAGTTTCATGAATTTTATCACTAGATTAAAATTATTATACTTAAAAGATTTAAGAAAGTGACATGTTGTCACATTCTTTGGTTTTAATAATAATTAAATTATTTTCATTGAAAAGATTTAATTAAATGAATCTAATCCGACCCTTAGGTGATATGGGTCGACTTTTAGTAATCCAATAGGATTTTGACATTTGTTAGGGTAATTTTAAAATATTATATTTACCCTTAATTACCTGATTTACCTTTCACTATGGTAAATAAAATTTACCGTAGTTACTATTCATAATTTCCAAAAATAAAAAGTATCATATTAACATAATTTGGACCCACTGATTCCAAATATGGAATCCATTTTTTAAAATTCCATACACAGAAGTTTCAGAAATTAAATTATAATTAATCCCGTTGTCGAATAAAAACGGGTTTTTGTTTAAAACATTGCAAAAGATTGAATTGATTTATCTACGAATTCAAGGTAAAATCAATGCTAATGACATAAATTATATTAAATGGTAAAAATATATTCTATTTATACTTTAAAACCATTCAATATTATAATTTAACCACATAATATATTACAATGAAAAAAGTTGTTTTTAATTAAAATATAGCGTGTTTTTATTATTCATTAAAATGTGAAAGTTACCAGAATAATATGAAACTTTTATCCAAAGTAAATTTTTATTTCTTGATTCCAAAGAAGAATTTTATTTGGTCAAATTGAACTTATAAACATGTCAAAAACCAGATTTAAAGTGGGTGCGCCATCCAAAGGCGGCAAAACTGCATTTTTTGAAAAATACTTATTTTACCCGAAAAATTTATTTTGTTCTTATACCGTGTTCTAGAAATGTGTAAGATGAGTAATAATGTTATAAAATTCAAAATTTAGTTAATACTATTCATAACGGCTAGTTAATGAAAATATTATAATAATATAACATTGTTTATTAAAACCCGGTATTGCGTACAACACACGCTATCGAGGAAGGTCGCGATTGCGTGTAATGCAAGACAAGTCAGGGTTGTGTGTTGTGAAAGAATCCTTCATTGTTTAGTATAACAGAATTCAACCATATTTCATTTATACATTTAATATATATATATATATACTCAATGTTGCGTAGAATAACTATTGTCAAAATTGTGTGTAACACGGTCCAAGAATAGTGTTGCGTATACTGCAAGCTAATACGGTGTTGCGTATAGCGCAAGGTAATCTTGGTGTAGAATACAACAAAAGAAATTAATGAAATTAAAGTAATATTTTTCATAAAATCTCAGGGTGTTACAATCACACTCTCCATGGGGAATAAAAATTTCATCCTTAAGAGACATAATGGGCACTCTAATATTTAAAAATCAATATGTGATCAGTATGATACTAACTAGTCCATAATGATTATTAGGTCAAATCTTAGCATATCCAAAATATAGAGATCTCAAAAAAATTATACTACCAAACCTCGAGAGAACTCCCCTCTAAAAATCATATGCCTCCTAATTTTACTTCCAAAGGTGTATCTGTTATCAAAGCCCCACTAAAAAACTCAACTAACATGATCAAACCATTTAGAAGTTGTGAAAAAATAAAATAGTAGGAGTTAGCAGTATCCAATAAGGAAATAGAAAGCATATAATCTACAACATTACTACCCCTAACTATATATGGTTTAGCCTTTATATCTACAAGTGTATGATGAAATATGTGAAACTGTCCTACCCTATTCCATGTGATGCATTCTGAGTCCCTAGAACTACACCACCCTACTGGTAGAGGATCTCTTTCCCAGAAACACCACGTTCAATTCCGTGACTACCACATCCAATATAACTCCAACATCCAGAATGATATGGGGTTGAAGACCCCTTACAACAATTTGACTCTATATAGCTCCCCTATAATTACCCATATGCCATGGATTCCAATAAAAATGTTGTAGATTTCTCATCCTTCCATAGAATGTAAACTATACTATTGGTATGTGGATCTATCTATGAATGTTACCCAGCTTACCAAACTAGTGACAGGTCACCTGAGTAAGGTCCTATGTAACTGATCCTTCCAACATCCCAATCATCTATAAACTACATTTCTAAAAATTCTCATAATGAAACTTCATTATCTCTGAATCCATACCTCTTAAAAATTTGGTCAAAATCACTTATCCCCAACTAGAATCCTCTATTAGGTTCACCTCAAAAATTAGGGAACAATTTAATATATCTGAAAAATACCTCAGTCGAAATATATTCACCTGGTACTTAATTTCACATTTAATACCATCCTAAACAAACTTTTCCATAGTATCTGCACCCATGTTATTCTAGAACAAAGGGTTTTTTATTTTTTAAGGAAACTATCATTGTCCATAATAGCCATACTCCCCAGATTTAACCTTATAAACACATATTCTCCATTCATCTTTAGAATATTAGGGTAAAAATGATCCAAGAACTTCTTCTAAAAGTCCTTCCACTCCATATTATTATGATATCCATATCGAGTCTTGATATCCCACTAATTCCTTTCCTGACAATGTAACATGTAAATGGATAAATTTACACTCTTCTCTGTGGTATTTTCTAGGAGATCATGTATAGTTTGGATTGACTGAGTCCAGAACTCAACTACCTCTGGTCCACCATATCCAATAAAAGTAGAAGGCTTTTGCAACTGGAAATACTTTTCTAGATTATAAATACTCTTCACAACCCAACCTAGAACATTTTTAATAAACTACATGTATCAAGAAATTTTATCAAAGAATTAGTATCCGACTTCCTCAACATGAAATACTGGTTCCTCAGGTTCCACTACTGGTGGATAATTTCCAACCATAACCTCCTATCATCCTCTTCGCAAATATAATCATGGAGTTTTATCTCTACAATTCAAAAAAAATCATATGACACATTACAATACATTAACACATTTTCCTAAGATGAATTCAAACATGGATATAATATTTCATTCCCCCAAGCCCCAACTCATGGTCAAAACCAAGGCACTATCAATACCCTTAACCACCCTACATCTATGTATAGCTTACCAAAGTTTAGACAAATTTTTATTTTTCATGTTTCTCATTTTAATCCTAGTTTATATTTCAATTTATCAAATCTACAACAATTTTAAAATATTTAATTACATGTTAAGATTCTTTTTCATTAATGTTGACACAATAATGAAAAAATAGATTCATTCAACAATTTACAAAAAAACTGATATTATGGTGCATGCATTGTAACACCCCGTGATTTCATAATAATTTATATCTTTAAATTAATTCAATATCTTATACTATATGCAACACCAAATTGGATTACATTATACGTAAGATTGAGTTTTTGAGAAACAACATAGTAGTATTATAATTAGTTGAACGATATATTTATTTATCAATTAAATATTATGATATGAATAGTAAAAAAAATTTATTGTTATTTATAATATTTTAACATAAATAAAACATATTTATAAAGAAATTTATATGTTTTGTTAAAATAATTATATATTTAGAAAAACTATTTTCTTAAAAGAACTAGTTTTTATGCCCTTTTTTGAATAATAATAAAATAAATATTAGACACTCCTAAAAATTGAATTTGGTAAAATAGACTTTATTTTTGGATTTGGAATATCAAAATTAGCTTAAGGTAAATTTTTTGTATTTTTCTGAAAGCATTCAAATTTTGATGAATAGTGAAAAATAATGCATAGTACAAAAAAATAGACTTTTCATTAAATAATAATTTTTTTTATTTAAATTTATTTTAGAGTCAAAATAGATACATAATAGTTATATTAGTCCAATTTAATTGATTAGATTCATTTTAAAATAATATTATATTAAAAAAAATTTACATAATTTTTAATGTCTTTTACCCACCTTATAGGCACATTTGCAAATTTTCATAAAACATAATTTTACCTCTTTTTTGAATTGAATTTAAAAAATATTATACACATAGTTGGAATCAGTAATAAATGTGCTTCAATAGGATGAAAATAATTTTTGGCGGATAGTAACTTTTGAATTTTATTTACCGTGGTTAAAAGTAAATAAGATAATTAAAGGTAAAAATGATATTATAATTACCCCAAAACTTGGAAGAATTCTATTGGATAAATTTATTTTCATCAAAACCAACCTCAATAGTAAAATATGATCCTATTTGATCCACTTGGATTAGATTAGAACACTTATTATTATTTTATTTAAAGAACAGTTAAAAGTGCTAAATTCAAATTTTCATAACTAAAACATTTTTAATTTAGGGTTATAAATAATATTAATTTGACTATAAATATTCATTAGAAATATAAAAATATTTCCTACATAATGGTATTTTATTAATAATTTTTAGACATTAAATATTTAAATTTATTTATAAGACAATGATGATGCATTAATTACCTTATTAATGAAAGATTAAAATAATTGATATTATAAATATTAAAATAAATGTAAATTGAGTCTTTTGATGCATTAAAAAAAATTTCTAGGTTAATATGTCATGTTAGGATTGATTTATTATTTTATACTTTTCCTAATGTGACCCTCACCTCTCTTATAAAAGGGTTCTTCACCTTCTCTCAAAATCACATCTCCAAAGCCATTTGGATCGACCAATCCCTACTCCAATATCCTCCCAAATACCCTCACTTCAACTAAATGTCATTACTTTGAACATAAATCCAACCTAAATATCCCTTTTGAACAAATCAAAAGTAAGCACATGAAAAAGAGGTAATAATTTCACCACCTCTTTCAATATTCTTTTCTTCTTCCACTTCCTCTTTCTTTGTTGTTTCCATACCAGAATAATAACTTCAGTACCTTATAAATACTGTGATGTTATTATATATATGGAACACCCATATTAATTATTATATCCATCCTAATATCGACAATGTCACCATACACGTGTACGTACGACTTACCATCTCCACGTCGTGATGTAGTTTGTTATTCAACACTTCGTTATTTGGATGTGTATAATAATGAGTATAATTGATGTTAATAATAAATATAAAATGTTAATGATTATGTATATATTATATACCATCCAATTTCAAACTATTTCACCATTAATAGAATGTTATTTTCACTCATGCGTACGTACAGATTACCATCTCCACGAACACGATGAGATTCATTCCCCATCGTAACCATTCAAAAATAAATTTCATTTTATGATTAAAAATATTTTTTAAGAACATAATATAATTCTGGATATGAATCAAGTAAATCCTATCCAAAAAAAATGTCATAAATAACAAAACATACAAAGGAAAACAAATCCGTTAACACCCGAAACAATGATACTATTGAAATATTATTAACAAAGCAATATTAAAAGATCATATATGATATCATATTTATATATATGGTTATTGTATAATTTAATAAAAATTATTTAACTATTATACTATAGGTTAATTTACCCTCTACCATGGAAAAGTACAAGGTAAGGTTTAATTTTACAATCTCCTTATTTATCCAAGGTTATTTATACGCAAGTATCCACTAGGACTTCTTTATCATCCACAACTGTGTTTCATCATAATGTATTTCAAAACATTTTATACAATTTCATAAAATATAAGTTAAATTAATTTATACCCTTATTTGAATTTTTATAAAATGTTTTGAAATGAATATTTCTGTCATTTTCCAAACAAGGTATTTTATGACTTTTTTGGAAAATTAAGGTAAGAATGTCTTTTTAACTTATATGGCGAGTGTGATTATTTTCCACCACTATAAAACCATAAAAGATTTCCTTACAAGATTATAACAATATTTTCAAAATAAATTATTTCTTTTATAATTATGTGACTTTTAAATGATTTCAAAATAGAAATATATATTTCTCTAAAATAGTTTTGGTTTCATCTATGCCAACATCCTTTGATAGATTTCACACTTGTTTGAAGTTGATTTATAATGATACAATATTCTATATTATATTGAAGGTTTTGTTATATGTTTGACTGTAGATGCATTATTTTAATACCATTAATGGTTTATGGTTAAAGTATCAACATTTTGTATTCAAGTTTTAATACTAATGTTTATGTTATGTTTCGACCATTTCATATAAGGAATTCATTGGACTTAGTAAGTGATGAGTGGAGCCTGCTATAGCTTCTTGATGTATCAGTATGTCTCATGAAACAAAGTATTTTCTTGGCACAAGGCCTTGATAAAATCTTATTTATAGTCTTAGCATGAGGCCTTGACTATGTGGTTATGATGTCCGACATTATGCATTCCATCATTATAAAATTAGTTATTGATATTACATGTGATTATTTGACTAGTAGAATATACATTAAAATAAATAAATGGAATTATTTCATTTATCATTTCCATAATATTCTTAATTTAAATTTTAAAATGATTGTGTTTTAGTCTTATACATTGACTTAAATTTTTATTCTTATTTATGAAATTTTCCAAAATATTGTTATCCTTACTATGAATCTGAGGTCACCCCTTTCTATGTTTTATATTTTCACCAGATTTGAAGAAGTATATTATGACTAACTTAAAGGAATAGGCTACGAATATGAGTGTGTTCAAAGGGGACATAATGTTGTTGTTTTTTGATTTCATAATGTAATATAAAACTTCTGTATGTATATAGTTCTTACAAGGCTACTAAACTGGCCAGTATTTCAGGATTTGATCCATTTTGATCATGATAATGTTATGTAATAATGAACCGATTCTAGGTAACTAGGGTCGGGGCATTAAAGTTGGTATCAGAGGATGTTTAACACAATCCTTGTAAATTATATTTAGAAAAACTCTAATTAGAGAAAATTACCATAAGATAAACTTTGAGGATTAGTATAGAAGAAATTCCTAGAATTTTGGTAATATAGAGATTTTTTGAATTTTCCACGCAATACATCCATGTCTAGATACGAGTAGGTAGAGGCGGCTCTAACAAAGATGTACCTAGGAGTGAAAACTCCAACCAGGAGTTTCAGGGTTGACTCGGGTTATCTTGTTACATGACAACGAGTCTTGCTTCACTCTTGGTTATGACACTCCCGAGGGATATTCTTAGGATAATTCACATTTTCTTTACATATCATTATAAAGGATTTATGAGTAAATACTTCCTCAAATATTTTTTGTATGATTATGGATTATATGAATAAACTGTTCATTTTATGTTAAGGAATTTTACTAGTTTTGAATTATGCATTGCGATTAATAAACTAACCTAGTGTATTCCATTGTTTAAAAATGGTTCCCAGAAGATGGATTGAGAACTCAAGCAATACACATGATCTAATGAGTAAGAAGGATCATATATTTCAAGGTCTTGATCCAATATTTAGAAGAGAAATAGTCTCCCACATATTCTCATCATATGATGAAATAGTATCATGTGTTGATAAGATAAGTAAATAATTATCTGAGTTCTATGTATTTGAAGGGAATCCAGAGAAGAAAAGGATGGTAGAGAGAAATATGGATAAAGGGAAGAATAGAATGAAGGATTTTCCCATATGTGATAACTGTGGAAAGAATATCCTTGGTAAATTCATGAAAGGAATGTGAGTTTTTTATAATTGTGGTGAAAAAGGACACCATGTACGTGATTTTAAGGGTAAGAAAATGTTTCAAATGTCCAATGCTTCATCTGTAAGGAGTTGAGACAATATGCAAATCAATGGCCCAATCGTCAGAGTATACCAAAAATGATTCTATTGGATAATAATCAAGTTACGATACTACCACATATGAAGAAGAATAATTAGTGTTCATATATTTTTATTAATTAATTATGTCATTTGTGAGTTGAATCATTGATTTAATGGTTATATTAATTATTGAAATAAACAAGGATTGTACTGTAGTACTATTTCATCGAGGATTTGAGATTATATTGTACTATGAAATGTGACTAAATAGTAAGTTAAACATTTTTAAAAATACGTGATATAAGGAAAGATAAATCTTAATATGGCTCTGATACTAAGGTAGTGATTTTGGAATAAGATATAGTTGATTTAGATAAATTATATTAGATATTCTTGACTACTGTGGAACTGATTAATGGTTTATTTAGTCCATCATTATTGGAGTATTAAAAATTTTTGGATATAAGAAATATATCTAGTATTATATAAGGAATAAGGGACCATTAATGTAATAAATAAGGTTTTATGGTAATTTAGGGTGTTACCATGTTTTAGGAGAATACATGATGAAGGTACTCACATGTTATTATGTGGAAAAAAGAGATCTTCGTTATGTTATGTTAACCATCCTTATAAAATTTTGGACTATGAGTTTGGAACAAGAATTTTGGATAAGTCTAAAGATTAGAATGGATTAAGTTAGAAATTGGATAATATGGTTTAAGGTTAAAACATTTCATAAGATTATTTTTTTATTTATTATAAAAAGGACAACCTGAAGGTCAGACAACAACCCGTCGCGTCTAGTAAGGCTGCGAGACTTGAACCCGAAACCGAAGGGAAAAAAGGGTGCATCACCTACAACTTTTCTGTGTGATTTCCTAGTTTGTATAATATAGTTTTTTAAATGATATGATAGATGAATTATAAATTCATTTTTTAAACCCTATACTATTAGGTTAAATAGAATATTTTTGATTTCTATTATCATTTGAAGTGAAAGATGAGTTTGTGGTAGAAATTAGTTAAAGGATGGAACTCTACTTGTAAAGTATTTTTTTCTTATTCTATAAAGAAATTAATTCTTAAACTTTAGGGAAAGGATCTTAAAACCAAAAAATGTGTTATCCTAATACCTTATGTTTTGATAAACCAATGATATTTTAAGTCATCATAGATTTATGGAATTGAGGCCCTCAATTTTCTATTTATTGTTCACTTATTTGTGATTGATGACCTCAATCACTCCTTATAAATATTTAAATTTTTTCCTTCAATTATGTGTATCAAATTTACACCAATGTTATCCTATTCGAAATCCTAATTTGGTGGTGACTTTTTCATTTCCATTTTCTTCTTATTAAGACTAAATTTTTTAAACCCTATTTCCGATGTGGGTTTTCCACAAAGGTATTTTATATTTTTAAAATTTTTTTTCGAAGAACAATTTCAAATTGTGAGGATGAAATTTATTGAAGGATAGGAGAATGTAACACACCGTGATTTTATAATAAGTTATATATTTAAAGTAAGTCAATATCTTATACTGCACGCAACACTGACTTGACATGCATTATACACAAGATTGAGTTTCTGCGAAACAACACATTAGTATTATAATTATTTAAATGATATATTTATTTATCAATTAAATATTGTAATTTGAATAGTAAAAATTAATTTTTTATTGTTATTTATAATGTTTTCACATAAATAAAACATATTCATAATGAAATGTATATGTTTTGTTAAAAAAGTTATATATTTAGAAAAACGGTTTACTTAAAAGAACTAATTTTTATGTCTTTTTGTGAAAAATAATAAAATTAATATTAGAGAATTAAAAATTTGAATTTGGTAAAATATTCTTCATTTTTGGATTCAGAATATCAAAATAATCTTAGGGTGAATTTTTTGTATTTTTCTGAAAACATTCAATTTTTGATAAATAGTGAAAAATACTACATAGTACATAAAAACCGAATTTTTATTTAAATAATAATTGTTTTTATTTAAATTTATTTTAAAGTAAAAATACACATATAATAACTATATTAGTCCAATTTAATTCATTGGAGTCATTTTATAATAATATTAGATATATAAAATTTTATTGATTTTTTAACGTCTTTTAGCCACCTTCTAGGCACATTTGAAAATTTGCATAAAACATAATTTTACCACTTCTGTGAATTGAATTTCAACAATATGAGAGAAAAAATTGACATTATTAAGTAAAATATTGTTCAATAAGATAAAAATAATTTTTTTGTGAATAGTAACTTTTGAATTTTGTTTACCAAGGTTAAAAGTTAATAGGGTAATTAAATTTAAAAATGATATTATAATTACCATAACACATTTCCTAATTCTAATGGATAAGTTTATTTATACCCAAATCAACATTAGGAATAAAATATGATCCTCTTTGATCCAAATAGATTAGATTAGGAAATTTATAATTATTTTATTTAAAGAAGAGTTAAAAATGTTAAATTCAAATTTTCTTAACTAAAACATTTTTAATATAGGGATATACATAAGCTAAATTTGACTATAAATATTAATTATAAAGATAAACATATTTCCTACATAATGGTATTTTATTTATAATTTTTATACATTAAATAAAAAAAATTATTTTGGACACAATGATGATGAAGTAATTACCTTAATAATGAATGATTAAAATAATTGATATTATAAATATTAAAATAAATGTAAATTGAGACTTTTGATGTATTCCACGAATTTTCTATGTTAATATGAAATTTTAGGATTGATTTAAGTTATTTTTTTCAAAGTAACCAAGTTTTTTTTACTTTCACAAAAGCCAAATACTAAATATTGTCAAAATTGATGTAAATGAGTTTTTAAAACAAATACTATATTATTAATTAGTATAATATTTATAAAAATATAAGGATATGAAAAAGGACTTAAATAATGATATATATGTAATTAATGAACCACTTGTGGCTCTCATAGAAATTTTATAGTATGTTTATTAACCATTTATTATAATAATACAAGGATACATGGTAAAAGATAAACTATTTAACTAAGAGTTAAATCTAAAATATAAGTTTAATTTTGTGACCTAAACCTGTTTAAAACCAACTGGTTGAAAGGTTTTTGACCCATAACCACTTTATCCTAGAAATAAATCATTTTGGAGCCATTATAAACTGAATATGTTTGTATGATAAATTAATATTTCAAGATTTTCCTAAAGTGACCCTCACCTCTCTTATAAAAGGGTACTTCCCCTTCTTTCAAAATCACACCTCCAATGTAACACCCCAAGATTCCACGATACACTTCTCTTTGAATAATACAATAGCGTGTGTTGTACGCAACTTCGAGTTCTAACACACCGCAACTTCAAAATTATCTTAGGGTAAATTTTTGGTATTTTTCTGAAAACTTTCAATTTTTGATGAATAATGAAAAATACTGAGTTATAGTTTAAAACAGAATTTTTATTTAAATAATTATTTATTTTATTTAATTTTATTTATGTCAAAATAGATACATAATACATATATAAGTTCAATGTAATTCTTTGGAGTCATTTTATAATAATTTTAGATATATAAAAATTTTATTGAACTTTTTACCGTCTTTACCCACCTCCTAAGAGCATTTGAAAAATTACATAAAACATAATTTTACCGCTTCTGTGAGTTTAATTTAAAAAATCTGAGATACATGGTTGATATCAGTATGTAAAATGTGGTTTAATAACATGAAAATAATTTTTGGTGAATAGTAACTTTTTACTTTTATTTACCACGGTTAAAAATAAATAGGGTAATTAAAAGTAAAAATGATATTATTATTACCCTAACAGATGTCCTAATTCTATTGGATAAATGTGATTCGACCAAAAAAACCTTAGTAATAAAATATTATCCTTTATCTCCACTTGGATTAGATTAGGACATTTATTATTATTTAATTCATAGAAGAGGTAAAAGTATTAAATTCAAAGTTTAATAACTAAACCATTTTTATTATAGGGTTACCTATAAGATAAATTAGACTATAAATATTCATTATAAAGATAAAATGATTTCCTACATAATGATATTTTATTTATATTTTTTATACATTAAATAATTAAATTTATTTATGACACAATGATGATGTAGTAATTACCATATTAATGAAATATTAAAATAATTCATATTATAAATATCCAAATAAATGTAATTTGAGACTTTTTATGAATTACACTAATTTTATAGGTTAATATTACATATTAGGGTTGGTTAGATGAATTGTTTCTATGTAATAATGATGTTATGAATTTATAAAAAACAAAATACAAAATAGTGTCAAAATTAACATAAAAGAGTTTTTAAAACAAATATTATATTATTAATTGATATTCTATTCCTAAAAATCTAATATTTGGCCAAAAAGACTTATATAAATATAGGTGTATGATTAATAAACCACTTGTGGTTCTCTTGGAAGTATATAGTAATTTTATTAACCAATAATATAAAAATACAAAGAGACATGGTAAATGTCAAACTATTTAACTAAGAGTTAATTCTAAAAGATAAGGTTAGAATAGTGACCCAAACCTGTATAAAACCTATTTGTTGAGTGGTTTTAGACCCATACCCACCTTATCTTTTAAATAATTTATTTTTTAGACATTATAAACCGATAATTATTTTATTATAAAATAATATGTCTAGATTTTCCTAAGGTGCCTCTCACCCCTCTTATAAAAGGGAACTTCCCCTTCTCTCTAATTAACCCATTAAAAGCCATTGGCTCTGCCAAAAAATGACCAAATACCCTCTAAAATTTACTATATTAATCCTAGAGGTATTCCTTTACTCATAAATCCAACCTAGGGAGACTTTTTGATCAAATCAAAAGGAAGAACCCGAAGAAGAGGTAAATATTTCATCACCTCTATCAAGTTCCTTTCTTCTTCCACTTCCTATTTCTTTATTGTTTCCATTATAAAATAATAAATCCAGTATCTTATATATACTGGGATTTTATTATAATAATGTTACAACCATATTCATTGTTCTATCCATCCTTTGAATGACATGTCACCATACGTGCGTACGTACGACTTACCGTCTCCACGTCGTGGTGTAATTGTTATTCAATACATTATTATTTGGATGGGTATAATAATGATGTGTAATTGATGTAAATAATAAATATAACATGATATTTATTCTGTATATATGATATAACATCCAATTATATATTATTTTAATATCAAAATAATGATATTGTCGCTCGTGCATACGTACGGATTACCGTCTCCACGAACGCGATGAGATTCATTCCCCATCGTATCCATTCAATACTAATTTTCATTATATGATTAAAAAAATGTTTAAAGACTTAATATCATTATGAATATGAATAAGATACATCCTATCCATAAAAACATTACTTACATAACAAAGTATATAAAGGAAAACGAATCAGTTAACACCTGAAACGACGATAATACTAAAATATTATTAACGAAGCAATATTAAAAGATCATATATGATATCATATTAATTTATATGATTCTTGTATAATTTAATAACAATTATTTCACCATTATAGAGTATTTTAACCTACCCTAGACCAAAGAAAAGTACAAGGTAAGAGTTAATTTCACAATCTCTTCATTATCTGAGGTTGTTTATATGTAATTATCTACCGGGAGATCTTTATTATCCACATCTATGCTTCTTAAAAATTTATTTAATTTTTTTTACTATTTACTAGAAAATGGGTTAATGTCATTTATACTCGTATTTGGCCTTATATTTTTTTAAAAGAATCTTTCCGTCATTTTCCAAATAAGGTACTTTTTGACCTTTTCGACAAATTTAAGTTAAGAATGTTTTTTTTAACTTATACGAAGGGTGTGGCTATTTTTTTCCGTTATATCATCATCAAAGATTCCATTACAAGCTTATAAGAATATTTTCAAAATAAATTTTTTCTTAGATGATTTCAAAATAGAATGAGATATTTCTCTAAAAAAGATTTTATTTCATCTATGTCAACATCCTTTGATGGATTTTAAGCTTATTTGAAGTTGATTTATTATGATACAGAACTTCCATATTGTATTGAAGATTTTGTGATATGTTTGACTGTAGATGTGTTATTTTTACACCATTCATGGTTTGTGGATAAATTATTGACATTTTGTATGCTAGTTTTAATATTAATGTTTATGTTATGTTTAAACCTTTTCATATGCGGAATACATTGGAATTAGTAAGTGACGGGTGGAGCCTCCTATAACTCCTTGATGCATCTGTAGGTCTCATGAGACAAACTAGTGTCTTGGCACAAGGCCTTGACAAAATATTATTGTTAGTCTTGGAATAAGGCCTTGACTATGTGGTTATGAAAGTTTTGCATTATTCATTCCACCATTATGAAAGCAGCTTTTGATATTTCATGAGATTATTCGACTAGCAGAATATCTATGTGAGTAAGTTAATGGAATTATTTTGATTTATATTTTCCATATTATGATAAAGATTATGTTGAAAATTATTTTTTTTAGTTTTATACATCCTTAAATGTTTATTCTTATTTATGAAAGTTTCCGATATATTGTTGTCCTTATTGAGCATTTGAGTTCACCCCTTTATATGTTCTATTTTTCCCAGGATGTGAAGAAGTATATTATGACTGACCTGCAGGGATAGTCTATGGGATCTCAGTGTTGTTCATGGAAAAAATGTTGTTGTAGTTTTCCATTTTTTGATGTAATGTAATCCTTATGAATTTATCTAGTACTTCCAAGGCTACTAAACTAATCGGTCTTCCGAGAATTGATCTTTTGTGATCATGCCAATGATACGTAATAATGCACTGACTCTGGGTAACCAGGGTAGGGGTGTTACATCCGGATCCATTTGGATTAGCCAACCCCTACTAAAATATCCTCCCAACTACCCTCACTTAACCCTATAGGCCTTAATTTTATCATAATGTCAACTTAAGGATCCCTTTTAAACTAAACAAAAGGAAGCACCTGAAGAAGAGGTAATAATTTCACCACCTCTTTCAATGTTATTTTCTTATCACACTTACTCTTTCATTATTGTTTCCATACCAGAATAATAAGTCTAGTACCTTATACTTACTATGTTGTTGTTATAAATATGGTACAACTACATTCATTATTTTATCCATCATATGAATGACAAAGTCACCATATGTGCGTACGTACGACTTACAATCTTCACGTCGTGGTGTAGTTTGTTATTCAACACTTCATTATTTGGCTGGGTATAATATTGAGTATAATTGATGTTAATAATAAATAAACCTTGTTAATGATTCTGTATATATGGTATACCATCCAATTACATACAATTTCACCATCAATAGAATGATATTGTCGCTCGTGCGTACGTACAGATTACCATTTCCACGAACGCAATGATATTCATTCCCCATCCTAACCATTCCAGAATAAATTTAAATTTATGATTAAAAATAATTTTTAAGATATTAATATTATTATGGATATAAATTGAATACATTCTACCCATAATAAATTGGACTTACGTAACAAAACATATAAAGGAAAATGAATCAGTGAACACCCAAAACAATGATAGTACTGAAATATTATTAACAATGAAATATTAAAAGATTATATATGATATCATATTTATGTATATGGTTATTGTATAATTTAATAAAAATTATTTAACTATTATACAGTAGGTTAACGTTCCCTCGACCAAGGAAAAGTACGAGGTAAGGGTTAATTTTACAATCTCTTTATTAATCCGAAGCTGTTTATACAAAAGTATCTACTGATACTTCTTTATCATCCACATCTGTGTTTTTTAAAAATGTATTTAAAAACATTTGTACTATTTCCTAGAATATGGGTTGAAGTAATTTATACACTTGTTTTAATTTTTATAAAATGTTTTGAATGGAATATTTCTGTCATTTTCTAAACAAGGTACTTTATGAAATTTTTGACAAATTAAGGTAAGAATGTTTTTTAACTTATACGGTGGGTGTGACTATTTTCCACTGTTATAAAACTTTCGAAGCTTTCCTTAAAATATTATAAGAATATTTTCAAAATAAATGTTTTATTTTATAATTACGTTACTTTTAAATTATTTGAAAATAGAAAGAGATATTTCTCTCAAATAGTTTTGATTTACTCTTCGTCAACACCCTTTGATGGATTTTACACATGTTTGAAGTTGATTTATTATGATACAATATTCCATATTTTATTGAACATTTTGTGATATGTTTGACCGTGGATGTGTTATTTTTATACCATTCATGGGTTGTGGTTAAAGTATTAACATTTAGTATGATAGTTTTAATAAGAATGTTTATGTTATGTTTCAACCTTTTCAATTGAGGAATGCATTGGACATAGTAAGTGAAGGGTGGAGCCCGATATAACTCCTCGATGTATCGATATGTCTAATTAGATAGACTAGTGTCTTGGAACAAGGCCTTTCCTATAACAACTCAGGTAAATAAAAAATAATACATTTTCATATTTATTAAAATTTGAGAACTAAATATTAATTTTACATTAAAAGGTATGCTATGTTTGATGGCATACCTAACACGCAACATTGGGTTTTTCCAAAGTCTAATGTTGCACACAATGCTGAGTCATACTGAAAAGTAATAATATAATATTATATCAAATGGTAGTTAACACCAAGATATTTTATTGGCAGGAATAAACAGAACTAACTACAATATGATTATATATTATTGTTAAATGTTTTTACAATTATCCAATAAATTTTAGAGGTTTAAAATAAGAAAGAATCCAAATTTAATCATAAATACTGTAATATTATTTAAAAGGTCGATTTATTATATTTTGATGGTGAACCCTCTTTAAATGTAGTTTTGGTCACATTAATATGTTCTATTTGAAAAAGATAAATTTTTTCTTCAGAATCGGGACATCACAATTTACTTTGGGAAATTTTTTGGTATTTTTCTAATAAAATTCATTTTTTAATGAATAGTGAAAAATACTATATTTTAATTAAAAACTTACTTTTAATATAATTTATTTATATGGTCAGATTTTCTTTTAAATTGGTTTTAAAGTGTAATTAGATTAATTTTTTTACCATTTAACCCAATGTTGTTCATTGGATGTAATTTCTCATTGAAATTGGACATAAACAAGTGACAATCTTTTGATAGTTATTATTTCTTAAAAACACGCTTTTTGTTTTGACAATGGGATTTAATTTTAAATGAATTAATGAAACATATATGTTTTTAATTTGGTAAAATTGACATAATTTTTGAATTAGTAATATCAAATATAAATTTGGCTCAATTTTTGGTATTTTTTTGAAAACCTTCAATTTTTGATGAATAGTGAAATGACTGAGTAGTAGTAGAAAAAAACGAATTTTTCATTTAAATGAAATTTTACCGCTTTAGTAAATTAAATTTTGAAAATCTAACATACACGGTTGTTCTTAGTAAGTAAAATTTGGTTCAATAAGATGAAAATAATTTTTGGTGAATAGTAACTTTTGACTTTTTTTTACACGGTTAAAGGTAAATAAAATAATTCAAGGTAAAAAAAATATTATAATAATATAAAATTACCTTAACAATTTCCCTAACCTTATTGGATGATTCATGGAAGACCAATAAAATCTTTGTGTGAGATGTTTGGCCTTTGAATGCCATTTGGGTAAGATAATGACATCAATAACTTTTTATTTAAAGTAAAAATAAAAATATCATAAACATGTATTATTTTGCCCAAAAAATTTTAATGTGGGGTTATATAATTGATATATTTGAATATAAATATTTATTAGAAAGATAAAAATATTTCCTACATCATGGAATTTTATTTATAATTTTTAGACATCAAATAAATAAAATTATTTATGACATAATAATGATGCTGTGTTTACCTCATTAATTAATGATTTAAATAAATAAAATTATAGAGATTAAAAAAATATCCAAAACCTACCCAATTATTATTGGATGATTTTATTTCAAAAAATATTCCTCTTATCTTTAAATTTCATAAGTTCTTGGACCTTTAGAAACCTAAAATCATCATATAATAAAATAATATTTTCAAACATTCCTAAAGAGACCCTCCTCTCCCTTATAAAAAGCCCTCCCCTATAACCCATTACTGACACCTCTCATTCCCCTTGGCTCATACAAACTCTACCCAAATAATCTCTCATGATCCATCTCTTCCACTTAGAAGCCTTACTTTAGGTAGAAATCACTTCAAGAAATCCTTTTGGTTCAAACCAAAGGGAGTTACCCAATTTAATGTTAACGTCTTCTCTTAAGTTATTTTGTTTTATTTTACTTATCCAACCCCATAAAATCTTTTTATTCCTTTATTTTATAACAACAAAAGTTTCCTCAATATACTAGGTTGTTGTCATGAAAATTATTAGAACTACACTTACACACACCTCTATCTAATGGGTAAAGTACATACCATTTCTGTGGACGATAAACCATTTCCTCACAAAATGATAATTGTTCAATCTTCTCCTACCTCCACTTATGGTGGCCACTGTGATGGAAAATTATTTAAATGTGATATATATATTATTTATATTGTCTCAATAATTCTGTATTTTTCTTTTATATCATACCTTTATGGTTTCTATAATGAGTAAATATGATAATTTCATTTGAGGAAGTGCAGACTACCGCCCCTCAACGTGATATGACTCATTCATACCATACGTGGAACATATAAAGGATATAATTAATGAAATTATATATGATATTTTACTACAATTATAATATATCTATGTATCATTATGTTTTCATTCCATTAATTACGAAATAGAAATGAAAGTAGTGTTCATGCGTACGTATAAGTGGTTCCATGATAATCCTAGGCGGGTGTGCCTGGGATAGATATCCAATGCATTGGGTAATGTTACGGAGGTTAATGATAATGTTTCTCTTAAGAGATTTACTATGATGGTTATTCTAAATGTAACTCAATACGTAGATGTGAAAGCTACAACATAAGTATGTTATGAATGCCACAAGTTACCTTTATGATTTATGTTTTCTATGTTTTATTCATAAATATTATGATTTTATGAGGTATGTTAAAAAGATTATGTTTTTATGGGATAATGTTTTCATTCTTTATTTTATAACCCTTACTGAGATTTTTAATCTCATCCCATGTTTGAAATGTTTTTCACAGGACTTAAAGATGAATAAGGTCCAGGATGGGATCATGGAAAAGTCATGCTGTCTAAAACATGTAACTAGACATGACTCTTTTTTTCAAGAGTTTTTATATTATGAAAAAATGGATACTACGATGAAGTTTATTCTTTCTAATTTTTGACATGTAATGTAATAGTTATGGACTAATTCTCTAAAACTCTAATCCTAAAAAGATCCTCAATATGAATTATCCTTTTAATTCAAGATTATGTAATGCTTTAAGGCTGGGTCCATATAGTTTGTATCAGAGGTCGGTATAAAAAACTTTAGGAGTTATAATATTATTAAATTAATGACCCAAATTGATTTATTGTAATATTGAAATGATATAGAATTTATAGATCACCATGTTTCTTCTCCTAATATATTTCTGTGTTCAAAATGGTTTTCCGTAGAGGTAATAAGGTAGATATGATGGGAAGAAATTAGGAGGAAGACAACCTTCCAAATCAGCAACCTGAGATAGTCGGAATCGGAACTGAACAATTTGTTGTAGTGACAGAACAGTTGACTCAGGATATAAATGGTGGTGGAATCCATGCACTAGATCATCCAGATTAACCACAGAGGAACAAGTCAGTAGTAAAGCATTTTATGAGGCATCATCCTCTATCATTAAGAAGATCATCTGACCCTGTTCTAGTAGAAGGGTGGATTAAAGCACTGGAAAATATTTTTTATGTCATGGGGAGTTCAGAACATCAAAAGGTTAGTTTTTATGTTTACAGCATTGAAGGTGAAGCCAATCAGTGGTGGTTGATGGTGAAAAATATCAGGGATAGTGAGGAGATTGATTCTCTTGATTGGGATGAATTCAAAGGTATTTTTCTTGAGAAATATTTTCCTAATGTGGATCATCTTAGGATGGAAAAACAATTCCTATAATTGATACATGAGGATTACTCAGTGGCTACTTATGAAGAAAAATTCAATTGATCAGCAAGGTATGCTCCAAATTTCATACGAGATCTTTATAGTAAAATCAAACATTTTTTACTCTGGATTAAAGCCAAAGTATTGAAGGGTTTTAGCTTCTCATGAGTTCAAAATTTATGAAAAACTTGTTCGATGTGCGGAGAAGGTGGAAATGGATTTTTCCAATGATAATATGTTCTTTGACAAACAACGGAATAAGAGGTCGATGTGGTAGATGAAAAGGTTGAACTATTCAAAAAAGTATAATAGTAAGAAACTTAGGTATGCAGTTTGTGAAAATTTTGGTAAAAAGAATATTTAGGATTGTCTTTTGAATTCTGGTAAGTGCAACCAATTTGGTAAAAATGGGACATAAGGCTCATAGTTTCACTTAAAAAGATCTGGTTAATAGTAAGAAAAAATATGATTAACAATTAGTGATTTTTTTATGTGAAATGAAATGGGTAATTATGAAAATGAGTGTCCAATGAAGAACTTAACTGAGAGAAAGTTGCCGGACTACAAGCACAAAGGGGTGGTGAAATCTTTTTCAACTAATTCAGAAGTTGTTTGGCCATCGAATGAAGTAGTATCAGGTACACTGTTTGTTTGTTCAGATTATGCCAATGTGTTGTTTGATTTAGGGTCTACATAGTCTTTCATTTCTGTGAAGTTTTCTAGTAAATTAGGAATTCCATCTCATGATATGAATCCTGATGTTATGGTAAAAACACCAGGGAGAAATGTTGAGACAAAAAGATATTATAAGAACCTTCATGTCCTTATGTGTGGAAATAATAGACCTACAAAGCTTTTTTTTCCTCTAGTAGATTTTGATGTTATTTTGGGTATGTATTGACTTTCTGGTTATAATGATACGATTGACTGCATAGCAAAAGAGGTTTCTTTTCAGAAAGATGTTTTTCTTGTGTACAAGAATGAACCCTTAATTCTGATAACATACCAAGAAGCTAAGAAACTTGTAAAAGTTAGAAATGAATTTTACCTTACACATACTGTTGAAAATAAAGGAACTATTCAGATTAATGATGTGTCGTTGGTAAATGAGTACCTTGATATTTTTCCTGATGAGTTGCCTGGTATTATACCAGATCAGGATGTTGAATTTACTGTTGACTTAGTTCATGATGATAAGCCAATTTAAAAACCCCCTTATCGAATGTCTCAAATTGAACTTTTAGAGTTAAAGAAGAAATTGCCGGAGTTATTAGATAATAGTTTCATTCGACCTAGCACATCACCATGGGGTTCTCTTGCCTTGTTTTTTAATAAGAAAGATAGTTCAATGAGACGTTGCATTGATTATAGAACATTGAATAACATCACTGTTAAGAACATGTATCCTTTGCCTCATATTGATGATTTTTTTATCAGCTCTAGGGAGCTCAGTATTTTTCGAAGCTGGATTTGAGGTTGGGGTACCATCAGTTGTAAGTAAAGGAAGAATACATTCTAAAGATCATGTTTCTTACTAGATATAACCATTATGAATTTGTAGTTATGAATTTTGGTTTAACCAATCCACCAGCTGTATTCATGGATATTATGAATATAATTTTCTGTGAGTTCATGGATAAGTTTGTGGTTTTGTTTATTGATGATATTTTGGTTTATTCTAAATGTAAAGAGGACTATGAAATTCATTTTAGGGTTGTCTTGAAAACCTTAAAAGAAATGAAACTATATGGGAAATTCAGAAAGTGTGATTTTTGGTTACAAAAAATTTCATTCCTTGGTCACATTATTTCATAAAATGGAATAACTGCTGATCCTTCTAAAAAAAAGTTGTAGAAGAATGTCCAAGACCCACAAATATAATTGAGATCCATAGTTTTCTTGGTTTGTCAGGTTATTACCAGAGGTTTTTTGAGAATTTTACATGTTTATCTTGTCCAATGACAAAGTTAACTCGAAAAGGTGTTAAGTTCATTTGGATAAAAGAATGTGATTTTTTTTTCAGGAATTGAAAAAAATATTGGTGAATGATTTAGTTTTGGAATTACCTTATAGAAATGGTGAGTTTGTTATCTACAGGGATACTTCTTTGAAAAAAATGGATCTGTCCTTATACAAAATTATTAGGTAATTTTTTATGCTTTCTGTCAATTGAAACCTCATGAGTTAAATTACACTACACATGATTTGGAATTATATACTTTTTTTTCATTAAAAATTTATATGCATCATTTTTATAGAGTAAAGTGTGAAATATATACTGATCACAAAAGTTTGAAGTATATATTCAATCATAAATAATTGAACATGAGATAGAGGAGATGGCTAGAATTAATCAAGGATTATGATTACATGATTAATTACTATACATGAAAGGAAAATAAAGTGGCTAATTCTTTGAGTCAAAAAAGAAATTCTACATTAACCTTGTTATATTTGGAACAAGATAATTTGATTAAAGATTACATGAAATGTTGCATAGAAGTTTTTGGTGAAGGAAATTCCTCTATTTTGTTTCAGGTTTCACTGAAATCATCTCTATCATAAAAAATTAAGCAAGAACATAAGGAAGACAATGAGTTGCAGAAAAAGGTAGAGTTGGTTTAGAAGGGTAAGTTGCCTGATTTTAACGTTGATAATGATTTTATTTTGAGATTTGGAAAGAGATTATGTGTTCCTTGTGATTCACATTTGATGAATAAGTTGTTATGTGAAGCTCATAGTTCTCTGTTTTTAGTTCATCCTGGCAGTACTAAGATATACAGAGATCTTCAGGAGTATTACTGGTGAGATGGAATGAAAAGGTATATTGCTTATTTTACTGTGAAGTGTTTGACTTGTCAACAGGTTAAAGAAGTGTGGCAGTTACCAAAATGTATGCTTTATCCATTATTAGTGCTAGAGTGGAAATGAGAAAATATATGCATGGACTTCGTTGTGGTATTACTAAAGACATATAGAGGTAATAATGAAATCTGGGTTATTACTGATCGATTGACTAAATATGCTCATTTCCTTCCTATTCGAGATACATTATCTCTAGATCAACTTTCTCAGTTGTATGTTAAAGAGATAGTCAGGTTGTATGGAGTTACCCTCTTAATTGTATATGATCGTGATCCAAGGATTACTTCTAACTTTTGGAATGGCCTTCAGAAGTTTTTGGGTACTGAATTAAATTTTAGTACAACTTTTCATCCTTATTATTATTGGTAGTCAGAACGAAAAATTCAGACCATGGAGGATATGTTACGTGCATGCTAAATTTATTACCAGGGAAGTTGGGACCAACATATTTCTTTGGTTGAATTTTATTTTAATAACATTTTTCATTCTAGTATAAAGATGGATCCATTTTAGGATTTATATGGGAAGCAGTGTTGAACTCCATCTTTATGGGATGAAGTAGTTAAAATAATGTTTATGGGACTAGAATTGGTAGAAGAGATGGCAAAAAAAGTTCAGTTTATTCAAAAGCACATGAGAACAGCTCAGAGCAGGCAGAAAAGTTATGCGGATAACCAGAGTAAGGATCTCTTTTTTGATGTAGGTGATCATTTATTTCTCAATGTTTTTCCAAGGAAAAATGTGATGCATTTTGGTAAGAAGGGAAAGTTATGTATGAGGTTCATTGGACCTTATGAAATCATGGAGAAAGTTGGATCAGTTGCCTACAGAGTGGATTTACCTCTATGTTTATCCTAGATACACAATGTTTTTCATGTTTAAATGTTGAGAATGTATATACTAGATCCATCTCATGTTTTGAGCCCAGTGGTAGTTTATTTGAAACAATATCTCTCTTATGAGGAAAAAACGGTCTATATTCTTGACCGAAGAGAGAAAGTATTTCAGAAAAATATAATTCATCAGGTAAAGGTTTTGTAGAAAAACCATATGTTTGAAGAGGCAACGTGGTAATATGAAAATGCGATGAGGGATAAATACCCCCACATATTTGATAAGTGAATAAAAATTGCGAGGATGCAATTTCCAAAAGGGTAGAAGGATATAACATCCCATGTTAATAAAGAATAAGACATTTTCATATTTATTAAAATTTTTGAATTAAATATTAATTTTACATTAAAGAGGATGATATGTTTGATGGCATACCTAACATGCAACAATGAGTTTCTCCAAAGTATAATGTTGCACACAATGCTGAGTCATACTAAAAAATAATAATATAATATTATTTTAAATAATAGTTAACGCCCAACCGTTGTATTGACGGGAATGAATAGAACTAACTACAATATGATTATACATATTTGTTAAATGTTTTTACATTTATCCAATAAAATTTAGAGACTTAAAATAATAGAGAATTTTATTTTAAGCATAAATACTCTAATATTTATTAAAAGGTCGATTTACCACATTTTGATGGAGAACCTTCATTAAATATAGTTTCGGTCACTTTTATATATTCAATTTGAAAAAATATAATTCTTCATTAGAATTGGGGCATCAAAATTTACGTTGGGTAAATTTTTTCTATTTTTTTGAAAAAAATTATTTTTTAATGAATAATGAAAAATACTGTATTTTAATTCAAATATTATTTTTAATGTAATTTATTTATATGGTTAAATTATCTTTTTAATTGGTTTTAAAGAGTAATTAGATTATATTTTTACCATTTAATCCAATTTTGGTCATTGGATGTAATTTCACTTTGAAATTAGACAAAAACAAGTGTCAATCATTTGATAGTTATTATTTATTTAAAACCCGCCTTTTTTTAACAACGAGAACTAATTATAAATTAATTAATGCAAATTCTATGTTATTAATTTGTTAAAATATACATCATTTTGAATTCAGAATATCAAATATATCTTAGCCTGAGTTTTTGGTATTTTTTTGAAAACCTTTAATTTTTGATGAATAGTGAAAACAGTGAGTAGTAGTTAAAAAACCAACATTTTCATTTAAATGAAATTTTACCACTTCTAAGAATTGAATTTAAAAAATATGACATATATGGTTGTTATTATTAAGTAAAATGTGGTTCAATAAGTTTAAAATAATTTTAAGTGAATAGAAACTTTCGACTTTTATTTACCGCGATTAAAGGTAAATAAGGCATTTCAAGGAAAAAATAATATTATAATAATATAATATTACCTTAACACTTTTTCTAACCTTATTAGATGATTCATGGCCGAAAAATACAATCCTTGGGTGAGTTTTTTTTCATTTTATATAAATTTGGTTAAGATAATGAAATTAATAACTTTTTATTTAAATTAAAAATAAAAAAAAATATGATTAACATTTATTGTTTTTCTAAAACAATTTTAACATGGGATTATATAATTGATATATTTGACTATAAATATTCAATATAAATTTAAAAAAAAATCGTACATCATGGTATTTTATTTACAATTTTTATACATCAAATAAATAAAATTATTTATGACACAATAATGATGCAATGATTACCTCATTAATGAATGATTTAAATAAAAATGATTATAAAGATTAAAAAATATCAAAAAACTATCCAATTATTATTGTATTATTTTATATCAAACAATAGTCATCTTAAATTCGACTTTAATAAGTTTTGGACCTTTAGAAACTGAAAATCATTATATAATAAAATAATATTTTCAAACATTCCTAAAGAGCCCCTCCCCACTTATAAAAATCCCTCACCTATAACCCATTACTCACACCTCTAAATCCCCTTGGATCATCCAAACTCTACCCAAATAATCTCTCAATATCCCTATCTTACACCTAGAATCATTACCTTAGGCATAAGGCACTTAAAGAAATCCTTTTGGTTCAATCCAAAGGGAGTTACCCAATTTAAAGGTAACGTCTTCTCTTAAGTTCTTTTCTTTTATTTTAATTATCCAACCCCCTATACTTTTTTTATTAATTTATTTTATAACAACACCGGTATACATAATATAATAGGTTGTTTTTATGAGAATTATTCAAACTACACTTACACACACCTCCATCTAATGGGTAAAGAACATTTTGTTTCTATGGACGACGAACTATTGCCTCACGAAACGATGATTGATCAATATTCTTCTACCACCTATTTTGGTGGCCATTATGATGGAACTATATTTAATTATGATATATATTATATTTATATTGTTTGTATACTTCTGTATTTTTCATTTATATCACACATTTATGGTTTCTATAATCGGTAAATACGATAATTTTATTTGAGGAAGGGCAGACTACCACCCCTCAAAGTGATATGACTCATTCATGCCATACATTGAACATATAAAGGATGAAATTAATGAAATTATATATGATATTATAATATAATTATAATATACCTATTTATCATTATCTTTTCATTCCATTAAATATGAAATAAAAATGAAAGCACCGTTCATGCGTACGTACGGCTTACCGTCTCCATGAACGGTGCATTTCATTTTATACCTCCAAATGTTATATAATATTATAAATACATATATATGATTGATATATATGATATATAAATCATGAATATAATTCTATAGATAATGGACTTTTAACCACATGAACAAATTTTAATTATAATAAGTTCATTTTTGACGCAAGTACCAAATATCAACAAAATGACCATTATTAACTTAAATGATTAAATAATGTTTATAAAATGAAAATAAGTGATATAAGAATAAAAATAAACATGAAAAAGGTTCTTAATAAAGTGTAAAATCACTTTAGTTTATTATTTAGGAGATTATAGAACGAACGGGTCAAGTCATAAATGAGGTAAGGGACTTTGTCTCAATCTCTTTTCATTGATGCATATTTTGTTTTATACACAACATTATTTTATATGGTGTACAAACACCCTTTAATTTTCATTTAATTCAAAGGGAATATTTTTCTATGATGTTTTTTACTAAATGACAAAAAAGAATGTTATTTTAATGTAAGCGGTGATAATAACCTTTTCCACCACCAAGAGTATTATTTAATATATGGATTCCTTAACAAGATGTAATGTTTTTAAAAAGTAAAATAAATACCATATACTCTTTATGTATTTTTGAATTGAAAATGGTTTTGATAATGGATTTTTATGTCAATATATTTATATGACGTGGAAATATTATATTTTTTTTATGTTTGGTTTTTTGTGTTATGAATATGTTATAGTACTTGGGAAATGTTTAAATATATGAGTGTCTCCATGATAAACCTAGGGTGGGTGATCCTGATATATCTCTCTAATGCATTGGGTAACGTAATGGAGGTAAATGATAATATTTCTCTTAAGTGATTTAGGGAATATACTGTGATGTTTCTTCCAAATGTAACTCCCTACATAGCTATGAAAGCTACAATGTAAGTATGTTATGGATGACACAAGTTAACTTTAAGATTTATGTTTTCTATGTGAAATTCATAAATCCTATGATTTCATTAGGCATGTTAAAAACCTATGTTTTAACAGACTAATGTTTTCTTTATTTATTTTATAACCCTTACTGAGCTTTTTATGCTCATGCAATGTTTTGAAATGTTTTTCACAGGACATAAAGATGAATAGGGTTAAGGATGGGATCATGAGAAATTCATTATGTTTAAAACATGGAACTATACATGACACTTTTTTCATGAGTTTTTATTTTATGAAAAAATGGAAACTAAGTAGAAGTGTTTACTTTTTAATTTTTGAGATGTAATGTAATATTTATTGCCTAATTCTCTAAAACTCTAAACCTGAAATGATACTTAATATGAATTATAATTTTAATTCAATATCATGTAATCTTTTAAGGCTGGGTCCTTATATTAAAAAAAACTTATTTGTAGTCTTGGCACGAGGCCTTGACTACGTCTTTATGATATCTGGCATTATGTATTCAAGCATTGAGAAATTAGCTATTGATATTAAATGTGATTATTCAACTAGTATAATATCTATGTGAATATGTAAATGAAATTATATGATTTATCTTTGCCAAATTATGCTGAAGTTTAATTTTAAATGTCTTGTGTTTTAGTCTTAAACATTGCTTTAAATGTTTATCTTATTTATGAATGTTTATGCTATATTATTATCCTTAATGAGAATCTGAGCTCACCCCCTTCTATGTTTTATTTTTACTAGGATGTGAAGAAGTATATTTAGATTATCCTTTGCAATTCCCCGACCCCAATTACCCAGAGTCGGTGCCTTATTACATAGCATTAGCATTATCACAAGGAAATCATGTCCCGAAAGACCGATCAGTTTAGCATTATTGGAAACAAGATTCATACATAAGTTCATCTTTACAATGCGAAAAGAAATACAACAATAATTTATTCCATTAGAAACATCAAATCCTCCTAGATTATTCCTGTAAGTAACTCATAACTATCTTCTTCATATCCTGAGAAACAGAAATATAAGAATGGGGTGAGCTCAAATGCTCAGTAAGGGTAAGTAAAACAACAGAAGATAACATAAATATTATGCATGATAAATAATTGAAAACAAATTCCTTTACAAATAAGTTCAAATAAGGGTATAAATTACTTTAACCCATTGTCTAGTAAATATTAAAAATGTTTTGAAATACATTTTTAGGAAACATGGATGTGGATGATAAGAGGTCCCAGTAGATACTTACGTAAAAACAATCTCGGATAATAAAGAGATTGTAGAATTAACCCTTACCTTGTAATTTTACTTCTTCAAGGGAATGTTAAACTCCAGTATAATAGCTAAATAATTGTTATTAAATTATACAAGAACCATATACATAATTATTATATCATAAATGATCTTATAATAATGATTTGTTAATAATATTTTAGTATTATCGTCATTTCAGGTGTTAACTGATACATTTTTATTTTTATTCTTTTGTTACGTGAGTCGTGTTTGTCATGGATGGGATGTATCTTATTCATATCCAGAATTATATCAAATCATTAAATGTTATTTTTAATTATCAAAAGAAAATTAGTCTTGAATGGTTACAATGGGGAATGAATCTCATTGCGTTCGTGGAGACGGTAATCCGTACTTACGCATGAGAGAAAATATCATTCTTTTGATATTAAAATAGTATGATAATAGATGGTATATCATATATAAATAATCATTACCATGTTATATTTATTATTTATATCAATTATACATTATTATTATAACCATCTAAAAATAATGTATTTAATAACAACAACATCACGTCGTGGAGACGGTAAGCCGTACATACGCACGTATGGTGACTTTTTCATTCATATGATGGATAAACTAAAGAATATGGTTGTAAAATTTTTATAATAACATCATAGTATATATAATATACTAGAGTTATTGTATTATAATGGAAACAACAATGAAAGAGGAAGTGGAAGATGAAACGAACTTGAAAGAGGTGGTGAGATATTTACCTCTTCTTCTGGTTCTTCCTTTTGATTTGATCAAAGGGGCTCTTTAGGTTGGCTTTATGATAATACTAATGGATCTAGGATGATATGAGGACAGTATAGAGGATATTTGGGAATTTTTTGGTGGAGTCAAATGGCTTTGAAGGTGTGAATTTGAGAGAAGGGGAAGTGCCATTTTATAAGATGGGTGAGGGGCACCATAGGAAAAGATTGAAATATTATTTTATAATAAAATAATTTTCGGTTTCTAATGGCTCAAAAATTAATTATTTAAATTTTAAGGAGGGTATGGGTCGAAATGAATTAAACCAATGGGTTTTATACAGGTTTGGGTCACTATATTAACCTCATATTTTAGATATAACTCTTAGTTAAATAGTTTGACATTTACCATGTCTCTTTGTATTTTTATATTATATGGTTAATTAACTTACAATAAACATCCAAGAGAACCCCAAGTGGTTCATTAATGATACAACTATCATTATATAAGCCTTTTGGACGAACCGTAAATTTTTAGGATTATTATATCAACCAATAATATTGTATTTGTTTTAAAAACTCATTTATGTCAATTTTGACATTATTTAATAATTGATTTTTTTAAAAGTCCTAACAAATTTATTACTTCGAAATAAATTCTTATGTTAAATCCTAACATGTCATATGAACCTATAAAATTAGTGGAATTTATCAAAAATATTAAATTACATTTATTTGGATATTTATTTAATCAATTATTTTAATATTTCATTATTTAGGTAATTACTGCGTCATCATTGTGTCATAAATAAATTAAATTATTTAATGTATAAAAATTATAAATAATATTTAATTATGTATGAAATATTTTTATATTTCTAAATAAAATTTATAGTTGAATTTATCTTATGTATAACCCTATATTATAAATGGTTTAGTTATTAAACATTGAATTTAACACTTTTAACTCTTCTTTGAATTAAATAATAATAAATGGCCTAATCTAATCCAAGTGAACCTAAAGGATCATATTTTATTCCTAAGGTTGATTTTGGTCAAATTAAAATTATCCAATAGAATTAGTACATGTGTTAGGGTACAAATAATATCATTTTTACCCTTAATCACCATATTTACTTTTAACCGTGTTAAATAAAAGTAAAAAGTTACTATTCACCAAAAATTATTTTCATCTTATTGAACAACATTTTTCCTACTGATATCACCTGTGTCTCTCAGATTTTTGAAATTCCACTCACAGAAGCGTTAAAATTATGTTTTATGCGAATATACAAATTCTCTTACGAGGTGGGTTAAAAGATGGTGAAAAGTTCAATAAAATTATATATATATATATATAATATTATTAAAAAATTACTCCAATGAATTAAATTGAACATATATAGGTATTATGTATCTATTTTTACCTAAAATAAATTTAAATAAAATAATTAATTATTTAAATAAAAATTCGGCTTTAAACAATAACACAATGTTTTTCACTATTCATCAAAAATTGAATGTTTTTAGAAAAATAACAAAAATTCACCCTAAGCTAATTTTGATATTTCAAATTCAAAAATGAATTCCATTTTAAAAAATAAAATTTCTAAAATTTCAAAAAGTGGATTTTAATATTCATAACGGCTAGTTTGATTGGTTATGGTGTGTTAGAATCTCGAAGTTGCGTATAATGCAAGCTATTGTATTATTCAAAGGGAAACATACCATGAAAGATTGGGGTGTTACATTCTCCCCTCCTTCAAATAATTTCATCTTTGAAATTTCTAAAATATTACTACATAAAAAGATTCAGGTGGTTTTTCATCATAAGTTCCTAGGGTTCCCACGTTGCCTCTTCCATCTTATGGTTTCTCCATAGAACTTTTACCAGACAAGTTATCCGGTTTCTCAGTACTTGTTCTCTAGTATCAAGAATCTTGATAGGTTCTTTGCAATAAGACAGATCGGGTTCCAGTTCTATGTCCTCATAGGTGAGTACATGCGTTGATTCAAGCATGTATTTTCTCAACAGTGATATGCGAAACACATCATGAACTTTGGAGAGACTTTGAGGCATTTCCAAATGGTAAGCTACAACCCCAATTCATTATAGAATTTCAAAAGGTCCGGCGTACTTGGGACTCAATTTACCATTCTTACCAAATCATATAATTGTCTTCCATGAAGATACCTTCAATAAAACATGATCTCCTACATGAAATTCCAAATCCTTCCTTCGGTTATCAGCATATCTCTTCTACCTAATTTGAGCTGCTTTGATGTGGGTTTGGATTTCCTTCACCTTTTCCATCATTTTCTTAACAAGTTCTGGGCCTACGATTTTTCTTTCACCAACATCATCCCAACATGTTGGTGTGAGAAATCTATTTCGATATAACGCTTCATATGGTGCCATATGAATACTTGAATGGAAGCTATTGTTATAGATAAATTATACCAGAGGTAAATAGTGATCCAACATACCTTGAAAGACATGTGATCATGATATCAACACGACATCTATGGTTTGAATAGTCCGTTCGGATTTTCCATCAGTTTGAGGGTGGTAGGCAGTGCTCAAACGAAGTTCAGTATCTAGGGATTTCTGAAGACTTTTCCAGATTATTTATGTAAAATGGGGATCACGATCAGAAACAATCGATAGGGGTACTCCATGAAGTCTTAAAACATCATTAATAAATATTATTTCTTGATGTTCAAGTGGTAAATCTACTCTTATAGCAAGAAAATGTGTTGACTTGGTAAGAAAATCAACAATGACCCATATTGTATCATTGCTTCTAAGAGTCTTTGGTAGTCCCATGACAAATTCCATCATAATATTATCCCATTTCCACTCAGGTATGGGAAGAGGTTGCATGAATTCTCTAGGCCATTTCCTTCCAGCTTTCACTTGTTGAAAAACCATACATCTTGACACAAAATCAGAAATCTCCCTCTTCATTTTGTCCCACAAAAAATGTTCCTTCAAATCTATATACATCTTAGTGCTACCATGGTGTATAGAGAAATTGGAGCTATGAGCATTATCTAACAATTCCATTTTTAGATCAGGTATATTGGGAACACAAAGTCTCTTCCCAAATTTCAAAATCCCATATTCATATATGATGTCACTCAATCTCCCGTCATTCATAGATTTAATATTATTTTGAAACTCCTCATAATCAGTCTGAGAGCTCTTTATCCTTTCTAGTAAAGATGGTTTCGCAACCATTTGAAAAAGAATTGATGCTTCACCTTCCATGGTTATTCCCATATACATCTTTACTAGATCCATGTATATAGGATCCTTTTCAACTCTCATATTGTTCCAAACTCCATGATCCTTTATACTCAAAGCATCTTCCACCTTATTTGCCTTCCCCAGGTGGTAGAGTATAGTGAAATCAAAACCCTAGAGTAGTTCAATCCATCGCCTTTGCCTCATATTGAGTTCTTTTTGTGAGAAAATATACTTCAAACTATTGTGATTAGTATATATCTCACATTTTTCACCATAGAGATAACGTCTCTATATCTTTAAAGCAACTATTATAGCTTCTAACTCAATATCATGAGTAGGATATTCTTACTCATGAATTTTTAGCTACCATTCTGCATAGGTAATAACTATTCCATTCTACATAAGGACACAACCAAGTCCTTTCATTAAAGCATCACTATAAATAACAAACCCATCATTCCCCAAAGGTAGATTCAAGATAGGAGCATTTTATAAAATTCTCTTCAGTTATTCAAAACACTCTTCACACTCTTTTGTCCAAAAAATTTTAACCCCTTTACGTGTGAGCTTTGATAATGGGTTAGCCAACTAGGGAAAATTCTGTACCAAACGTCGATAATAACCTGCTAAACTAATAAAACTGCATACCTCAGTTATACTTGTCAGTGCTAGACATTCTGGGATTTCCTTTGTCTTAGAAGGGTCAACATAGATTTCATCCTTAGGGAAAATATGTCCAAGAAAATAAATCTCTTGAAGCCAAAATTCACACTTTCTAAACTTCTCATATAATTCATTTCTTCTGAGGTTTTTCAGAATGATGTGCAATTTATTTTCAAGATCTTCATAGCTTTTGGAGTATACCAGGATATCATCAATAAATACTACTACAAATTCATCAAGATATTCCTTGAAAACATTGTTCATTATATCCATGAAAACGAAGGGTGCATTAGGCAGCCCAAAAGGCATTACTGTAAACTCATAATACCCATACCTGGTTTGAAATGATGTTTTCGGAATGTCTTCCTTCTTTACACACAACTAATGATATCCAGATCAAAGGTCAATCTTTGAATATTATTTATCTCTATGAAGTTGGTTGAATAAATCATCAATGAGAGGTAGGGGATACATATTCTTTATTGCTATAGAATTTATCTCCCTGTAGTCAATGCACAACCTCGTATATCCATCTTTCTTCTTAACAAAAAGAACATGGGATCCCCATGGAGAAACACTAGGGTGAATAAATCCCTTATTACTCAATTTCTCTAGTTGTTTCTTTAGTTCCACTAATTCCATAGTGGCCATTATATAAGGGGTCTTCGATATAGGCCTTGAACCAAGAATTAGATCAATGGAAAACTCAATTTATCATTCTAAAGGATGTCCAGGTAAATCTTATGGAAACACCTAAACATATTCTTGCACAATAGGTACACCCTATATTTGAATATTCCTTTCCTCACCCACAATTATTTCATTCTCTTCCTCCACAATAATTTAATTTAGTTGAGCTACTGTGGGTGGGTCAAGATAAGAATCAGGTGGTGACATTTCTACTCTAAAGATAAGGTACTCATTATCATCATCAAAAATTGTATCCTCCTTCTTCTTAAAATAAATTTTCGCATCATGTTCTAAAAGACAATTCATTCTAAGGATTATATCAAATTCAATCATGGGTATGACGATGAGATCAGCAGATAAAGAACATTTATATGAACTAATGGGAACTGATTCCCAAAAAGTTGTTGCAATGATACTTTACTTTGGAGTTTTGACTGAAAACTCCCTTGTTAAATCAATTTATAAATATCTAAGTTTCTTAGAAAACTGGGAAGATATGAAACAATGCAACGATCCAGAATCAAATAAATCATTGGCTGAACTTGAGGAAACCATTAAATTACCTGCCAACACATCTTTCGGAGCTCCAACCTCAGCAGTAGTGATCGCATAAGCTTAGCCTTGATCTCTTTTCCTTTTTTGAGGTAAGTTTCCCTGATGCTAGGAAATTCATTTTCATAATTTCCCGTATCCCTGAAAATTTAGAATTGAACATTGGTAGCTTCTTTTTTCCCTTATAATCACCAACAAGATGGTCTTTTTTTCCACATTTGTAGCATACTTCTTTTCCTTTTAGATAGGAACCAGGGTGATTCCTTACACATTTATCATAGGGTGGAAATTAAATTCATCCCTTATTCCATGTTTCTTTATTTCCATTCCAAGAGTGTTTAGTAGATCTCTTCTTCTATTGCTTTGCTTTAAAGTCGTAAGACATAGAGAATTCATTTTTTGTCTTGATAGCACATTAGACAATATCTTTGTATGATGAGAAGGATAGAGATAATAATGCTCGACAGAGAAATGGTTTTAACCCATCAAAGAAATGGTCAATAATACTTCTTGGATTACGTATATAATCTATAACATGCCTTTCTAATGTAGTAAAGTTAGCCTCATTCTTTACAACATTCTCATCCTCCTTTTGCCATAGACTCAGAAATTTCCTTTCTATATCCGCTCGATGGTCATGAGGAAAGTACTTTTATAAGAAGAGTTCTTTAGACTCCCTACATTCCATACTGGAAACTTCTTCATCTTCCTTTGTGTTTTGAATCAATGACCACCATTGATCAGCATCTCCAGTGAGTTGATAAACTGCCATGACAACTTTTTCCCTTTTGCTACTCCCCAAAGCATGGAATATTTTCTCTAAGGAATTTATCTATTGCTAAGCTACTAATGGATTTTTACTCCCATTGAATATTTATTGTTGTTTCCTCATGAATCGCGCTAACATTGATACTCTGCATTGTGGATCAGGGTGCTCCATATGGTTAAGGTTATTATTCATAACCTGAGTGAGTTGTCCCAGTATAGTGATAAGCTGATCAGAACTAGTTGTATCACCATCTCCACTATAATTATCTTGAGTATGAGGGAAATCCCTACATGGAGTACGTGTGTTGATACGGTTTCAATTCCTTCCACTAGGCACCATTTCTAAACAATGACATACACTAGATTAGTTTATGAATCACAATACATAATTCCAAATTTATAACATAATTAACATAAATTGAAATGTTTATGGATATAATACATAATCATAAAAAATGTTTTTTGAGGAGGTATATAATCATAAATCCTTCATAATGGTTTGTAAAGAAAATGTGGATTATCCTAAGATATCCCCTGGGAGTGTCGTAACCAAGAGTGCAACAAGGCCCTTTGTCATGAACCAGTTCCCGTTCGAGTCTAGCTCAGAGCGGTGTTTTCGAGTTTTACCCCAACGTACATCTATGCCAAAGCCGCCTCTACCTGGCCATATCCAGACAAGGATGTATTGCTTGGAAAACTCACAAAATCTCTATAATACCAAAATTCTAGGAAGTTCATCTATACTAATCCTCAAAGTCTATCTTAGGGTAATGTTCTCTAATCATAGTTTTTCTAAATCTAGTTTCGAAGGTTTGTACTAAACTTCCTATGATACCAACTGTAATGCCCCAACCCCAGTTACCCTGAGTTGGTGCATTATTATATAGCATTGGGATGATCACAAGGAAATCATGTCCCGAAAGACCGATAAGTTTAGTATTATTAGAAACAATATTCATTCATAAGTTCAACTTTACAACTTGAAAAGCAATACAACACTAATTTATTCCATTAGAAACATCCAAGACTCCTAGATTATTCCTGAAATTCACTCATAACTAACATCTTCATATCTTAGGAAAATGAAACATAAGAAAGGGGTGAGATCAAACGATCAGTAAGGGTATGCAATAAAATGGAAGATAAAATAAATATTCATCATGGTGAATAATTGAAAACACATTCCTTTACAAAGAATAAACATGAACACTTTTATGATAGGAATATGAGCTGAGTAAATAATTACATAAAAAACACAATCATGGGTATTCTATGTAAAGACCTGGAAATTCTGTGGAATTTTTTTTCTTAAATACATGGGAATTTTAAGAGTCTGTGAAAATTTACGGCACATGATTCCGAGGCCCGGTGTGCTTGGAATCAATTTCTGATGTTTTGTTTGGGTACGTTTAGTAAACGTACGAGTGGGATTTTATATCTTTTGAACCGGTGCTCGGAATTGAAATCTGAGGGCACTGTTTCACTCACGACGCTAGTATTCGCTTAAGAGGGCTTTCATCTCGGCTGCATATGGTCGAAAATGGAAGTTAGATTTTGGGGTTTTTAATAAAGTTAAATAAAAATAAGTCTTATCTTATTTTTTATTTTAAGGTGTTTAAATCCGTAAAGTTTTGGTTAGTGGTGGGGGCCACCACACCCTAACCCCCTATAGGAGGTTATGGTGGTGGGGCCCACCCACACATAACCTCCCTTGAGAGGATTTACTTGAGGGGGACCACACATGCTTTAAACCCCTTAAACTCTACACAAGTGGGGAAAACTCTTGAACTTCCCTCTTTATGGTGCCAACCCTCCCAATTAATTAATTGAAATTATTCAATTAATTAATTTAAACATTTTGAATTCTTTATGCCAATAAAATAATAAGATGTGATATTTTATTATTTTGTTGGGAAATTGTCTTTTGGGAGCTTTGAGGAGAGGAGGATCACTTAAAGAACTTCTTCCGCTAATGAGGAACCTTCGATCGAGGAATGAGGCCGTTACCCACAAAGAATGTCGATGAAGTCGTCTTCGACTTCATCTTCTTCGAAATCTCCTCTCATTGTCAACGAACGAAAAACGAGATAGGGGATTTGAGTTGTTTTTGTTCCTATTCTACGTCATTCAATTTATGGATTGAGAATTTCTGATTGATATCAACATAATGTGGAGGGCTCAGACCGCACCAACATGTCCTGACCCTCCCCCTTCGATTGTTCTCATTTGATGATGACGGAGGTGGATCAACGACGACCGACGTCGGGATGACCGCAAAGAAACCGGTGGCGCAAGGCCACCGGGTCACCAGAAGGGTGCGACAGCGCAGTGCCGTGCGAATGAGAAGTGGGCCGCGGCCAGGCCGAGCCGTGGCAGAACAGAACGACGCCGTCGCGCCACACAGAAGAGTAGAGTCGCGACCAAGCCAGGCTTCGGCGGAGGTGGCACGACGCCATCACGCTATGCGGAGGAGCAGAGCGCCGCGGCCAGGGCGGTCCGCAGTGGTGGAGTTGGAGCGACTGGCCGCTCAGCCAGCTGGGAGGAGTGGGACCCAGCGGGTCACGCATGACCTGGACCGGCGCTAAGTGGCGCTAGTTAGAACTGTTCGGGAGCCAGGGCAGCGTGACTTCCCCCTTGGACGTGGCTGAGGAAGACCCCCTGCGGGCTGGAACTAGCGCGGGCCGCCGGGCCGGACCCAGCGGGGGCCACCGGGCCGCCCTCGGGATGGGCCGCCCACTGGGGCCGGGCTGCCCACTCGGGCCAGGCTGCCCACTCAGGCCGGGCCGCCCACTCGGGCTGGGCTGCCCACTCGGGCCGGGCCGCCCCTCGAGCCGGGTCAGACCTGCAGACCGGGTCGGACCCTGGTCCGGACTCGGGTCGGGTCGGGTCAGTCCGACTGGGTCGGACAGGACCTGGACCTGATTTGGCATGTTTTTCACCTTTTCTCCCATATCTTGGGCTACGAATGTCCGATTGACAAACCGTATATGGAGACAGATATCTTAGAGCAATATGGTTCTTTGGCATATCCCACTTGAGTTTTGAACACAGCTGGAGTATTGCCGGGTTGGTTTGAACCAAAAATCCAACTGGGCCCCCTGGATAGAAATGCCAATAACTCACAGACCAGACGTTCGATTGACGCGTCGTCTATCGCATTGGGTTCTTTATGATGAGACAGAACTACGAGATACATCAACTCGAGACTTCATGGTAGTTGATGTATCGACACTTGGCTCGAGGAGCGGACCCTCCCAGAATCGAGCGTGCTGCGTGCGGGAACCCTATGACTTGCTGCGACTGAGATGATAATATCCTATGTGGACCTACTACTGTACTAGGATCCTCCGTGGGTTCGCCAGCGGCGATACTGGACCAGGATCCTCCGTGGGTTCGAAGGTGATGATACTGGACTGGGATCCTCCGTGGGTTCGACCGCGATAAATTCTGTACCGGGATCCTCCGTGGGTTCGACAGCACTGATATTGTTCTAGGATCCTACGTGGTTTTGACAGAGGAGATGATTCAGTGGCTACATATAATCATATCTACCACTCTACTTGAGTTAAATACCTGTTTGAGCTGTGTCTTGAATGTCTTCCTATGTGGAATGGGATGTGATTGGGCTCGAGAGATGGAGCTGGTTTTGATTGGTAACTTAGTTATATGTATGAGGATATACCTAAGTAGGGATGGTTGATAATCCGTGTTTGTATCTTGCTATTGTGGTTTATCCTTTGTGGATTTTGGGAGACCTTTGGGGGTCTCGGTGTCTCTACTGAGTGTCGTTATACTCACCCCTGCACGAGCTTCGCTCGCACTTTGCTGTGTTCTGTGCAGACGACGGTCAGCAGTGATCGAGGCTGAGGGAGATGGATGAGAGGCTGCTCGGAGTTGTACTATACGGGATGTACCTCAGGGAAGAGTTGTTCGAGATATGTACCTACCATTTAGGTAGGATTCCCCAGTGAACGATCCAAGAGCTGTTTTGCCTTTTTTACTTGTACTTGTACTTGTTATTCAGTTGGGTTTGTATACTAGCCCACTTACTTCCAACACACTTTTCTTTTCTATATTAGTACATGTTTGTTCAACTGCTTGTGTTCAGACTGTGTGTGTTACAGGTTTAAAGGAAATTCCTTCCCTTTTTATCAAGGATTCGCCTTTGGTGCTAGTCGCCAGCCCCTGGCCTATGGAAGGCGGGTTTGGGGTAGTCACGACACGGGCCCCGAGGACGGGTCGTGACAAATGGGTATTAGAGGAGTCGGTTCTACCATAGAACATGGAACCGATTCTTTTAATGGAAATAGTGTTAAGTGTTTTGGGTGTGGTTATTAGTTTAGGGAAACTGGTGTTGGTGCGGCGGCCAACGTATCCATACACTAAGACTCTGACTTCTTATTTCTGACTCAGTGCACGAAAACACTGATTGCGTGTGTGTTTCCTTTGAAAATTTTTCTTCGTGATTACTTTTTGTCAGCTCACCAGGTATATTATTTTTACCGTGGTGCACCTGTTTCTTTTCAGGATGGCCCCACGTAGGCATCCACCAAGGGTTCTGAGTTTTGTATGAGATGGTAGCCCACTGAGCGATGAGGCCTCGGTGTAGGGCCCCATCACAGCAGAGGCACCAGCGGTACCACTACCCGCTGGGCCACTAATACAACCAACTCCAGTAGCAGAGAGTGCATTCCATCTGAGTGCATTTCACAAGTTCTAATGCTAGAGGCTTCCCAGGTTTAGGGGCGAGATAGACCCATAGGTAGTTTAGGATTGGATGGAGGATGTTGTGAGAGTTTTTAGATTGGTAGGGACACCGTCCGACCTCATGGCGATCCTTGCCGCGAGTCTCCTGCATGAAGCATCAGGCATATGGTGGAGCCCGATGCTCTAAGTTCATGATGAGGCATCACTTCTCTGGGAAGACTTCAAGAGCCGTTTTCGGCCAGAGTTTGTTCCGGCCACCCTTCGTGCAGTGCGGATTTAGGAGCTGCTTCATCTGCAGAAGGGCATCATGATGGTGGAATAGTACTCGGTGAGGTTCACCAACCTCTCACGCTACTCCACAGATATAGTGTGGGAATGTTCTTCAGGGCCCGAACCTTCGATCAGGGACTCAAGCATGAGATCAGGGCTTCGATGATCTCCCTCAGCATTCCAACGCAGGCGGGGGTGCTGGAGCGAGCCCTTCGTGTGGAGAGTTTTATTGCTGAGCAGTCACAGGCAGTGAGACCCACCATAGGGAGACACGTAGCAGAGCCTTCTGTAGCCGGTAGTAGATAGATGTTGTATAAGTCCAAGCAGACCAGGACATCAGGTGGGAGACCCCAGGATACAGGTTCGATTGTGTGGGGCACACGATATAGAGTCAGCCATACGAGGAGCAGGCAGTGCTATGCATGCGGCGGGCAGGGTCACATGGCTCGTGAATGCCTGAACCGCCATGAAGATGAGAAAAAGACAGTAGAGGGACCTCCTAGGTAGAGGCCAAGGTTCGACCGTGGTGGTCTTCCTGGAGAAGGTGGACATGGAAGAGGAGCTGACTGAGTAGTAGGTGGTGGATGACGTTTCTAGGTCCTACCACCACCACCACCACCAGGAGGTCCACCCCGACCACATGGAGCTAGCGGACAGGGGTGGGCTCAGCTCCAGGCAGTCGAAGCCTACGACCACGGTGCACTTGAGATGATTCGAGGTACTATCTATGTCTACTCCACCATTGTTGCGGTACTTATAGACACATGATCCAATCATTCATTCATAGCCACTTTCCTCGTTCAGAGCTCGAAGATTCATACGGAGCAGTTGGCTCGATCCTTATGGATAGAGACTCCTACGAGAGTAGACTTGATGATTACACACTGGTGCCGGTAGTGGGATATTACTCAAGGAGGAAAGAGCTTCGGTTGGGATCTCCTCGTAGCGGCGTCGAGGCCTTACGACATCATCTTGGGTATGGACTGGTTATCCACAGTTCATGCTCAGATTGACTGCATTAGGTGCAAAGTGCGGTGTGTTCACACATATGGGACCAGGTTTACCTTCACCGGTGATAAGGGAACCTTTGATGTAAGAACAAACTTACTCGGAGGAGGGTGTAGCCGATCACTCATCAGTTGGCTAGCCTCATTCTCAGAGAGGTTGATGTGCGGAGTCAGAGTTTTCCTGTTGTGGTGGATCAGTACGCATATATCTTCCCTAATGATGTTCCAGGAACACCTCCTCATATAGAGGTAGACTTTTACATTGACTTTTACCCCAAGAAGACACCGATATCTACTACAGCATATCGGATGGATCCCGTTTAGCTTCACAAGCTACGGGTACAGCTAGAGGACTTGTAGGGGAAGAGATTCATCCGACCTAGTGTTTCACCCTGGGAATCCCCGATTTTGTTCTCCAAGAAGGTGGATGGGAGCTTGTGACTATGTGTTTATTATCGGTGCCTAAACCAGGTGACCATGAAGAACAAGTACCCAATTCCGAGGATTGAAGACCTCTTTGAACAGCTGAAGGTAGCACTTTGGTTCTCGAAGATAGATCTTCGATCGGGCTATCACAAACTCAGAGTACGGGATGAGGATTTGCAGAAGATGGTCTTTATATGCTGGTATGGCCACTACAAGTTCTTTGTTATGTCATTCGGAATAACCAACACACTAGCTGTGTTCATGGGACACATGAAAAAGTTCTTCCAGCCATACCTTGATCGATTTGTGGTAGTCTTCATTGATGAAATTCTGATCTACTTAGCTACTGAGGAGGAGCACACCTACCATTTTCGGGTAGTACTGGACACACTATGAGAGCACCAGCTTTATGGTAAACTCTCAAAGTTCCAGTTCTGGATCTGAGAGGTACACTTTCTAGGACATGTTATCTCAGAGGCTATAGCTGTAGTGGATCCTACAATGATCGAGAAAGTACTTTCGTGGGAGCCACCCAGGAGTGTGATGGAGGTAAGGAGTTTTTTGGGTCTGGCTGGGTACTATCGGAGATTTGTGCCAAACTTCTCTAGAGTTGCAGAACCACTTTCAGCATTGATGAAGAATGGGAAACCCTTAGTGTGGTCAGAGAGATGCTAGCAGAGTTTCCAAGAGCTAAGGTGGAGGTTGACTAGTGTGTCCATCTTGAGGATACCAGAGGAGGGCATTGGGTATGTAGTCTATTGTGATGCATCAGGGACCGGGCTCAGATGCGTCCTGATGCAGGAGTGAGCAGTGATAGCTTATGGTTCTCATTAGCTGAGACAACATGAGCATAACTACACTACTCATGACATAGAGTTAGCAGCAGTGGTCTTCACCTTGAAGATGTTGCGACACTATCTGATGGGCGAAAATTTTACAGTCTACTCGGACCACCAGAGTCATAGGTACATCTTCTCGCAGAAGGACCTGAACCTGAGACAAAGACATTGGCTTGAGTTCCTCCAGGACCATGACATAGAGATAGTCTATACTCCTGAGAAAGGGAATGTTGTAGCAGATTCTCTCAGCAGAATATCAGGCATTCAACTACTAGGAGAGGCGACGGAGTAGCTGGATGTGTTACAGATATCCTTTGTGGATTGAGATGGAGCATCCTTTCTTCAGTCTCTTACAGTCACACCTTCACTTCTTTAGAGATTCAGGGAGGCACATCGTGGGGATTTTTACTGTGAGTCTCGATGTGCACAGATAACCACAGGGCAGGCACCTAATGGATTTTCTATAGGTGTGGAGCGCGTCATTCTTTTCAGGGGACGTACCATGGTACCAGTGTTGCTTCAGGAGGAAGTGTTGAGGGAGTTTCATATGTAACCTCTAGTAGTACATCTTGGTGTGGCGAAGATGTACCAGAACCTCTGATGACAACACTAGTGGCCAGGTATGAAGAAGACAGTAGCATAGTTTGTCTCACGATGCCTCACTTGTCAGTAAGTGAAGGCAGAGCACCAGGATCCAGCAGGTTTGGTTCAGCCCTTAGAGGTCCCAGAGTAGAAGTGGGACAGGATATCCATGGATTTTGTGATGGGACTTCCACGTACATCCAGAGGTCATGACTCTATCTGGGTGATTATCGACCGACTCACCAAGTAGGCCCATTTCCTACCGATCAGAGAGCAGGGTTCAGTAGAGATCTTGAGACACCTCTACATACAAGAGATCATACGACTTCATGGTGTTCCATCGATTATCGTCTCCGATCGAGATGCTCGTTTCACTTCCCAGCTAAGGAAGGGGTTACAGGAGGATTCGGGATGCAGCTTCGCTTGAGCAGCGCCTTCCATCCTCAGACGGATGGCCAGACTGAGAGGACCATTCAGACTCTCGAGGACATGCTCCGTGCATGCGTCCTCGACTTCAGTCGCAGCTGGGAGGATCACTTACCCTTTATAGAGTTTCTGTACAATAACATCTACCACTCCACCATCAGGATGACACTCTTTCGAGGAACTTTATAGATGACCTTCCAGATCGCCTTCGTGCTGGACTGACTCAGGAGAGTAAGCACTCATGGGACCAGAGATAGTGTAGCCTACGAAAAAGAAGGTACAGATCCTCTAGGAGTGGATGAAGACTGCACAGAGCAGATAGAAGTCGTATGCTGACAGGAGACGTAGACCTCTGGAGTTCGAGGATGGGGACCACATCTGTCTACAGGTCTCAACTCGACGAGGTCTACAGATATTTGGCCGGGGCGGCAAGTTATCTCCATGTTTCATTGGACCCTTCTAGGTCCTCAATAGAGTAGGTGAAGTGTCTTATCTCCTGGGTCTTCCACCTCAGTTGCACCGAATGCACGACGTTTCCATGTCTCATAGCAGAGGAGATACGTGCACGATTCCACTCACATCATAAACTGAGGCGAGCTCAACATCGACGATGGGGCGGCTTTCTTATAAGTTCTAGTGGAGATCGAGGATCGACAGGAGAGAGTCCTTCATGGGTGGTCGATACCTCTTTTGCGTGTATGGTGGCAACACAGGAACCTCTAAGAGAGCACATGGGAGTAGGAGGCTCAGATCCGTGCTCAGTACCCCCATTTGTTTTCCTAGTTTTGAGTTTTGGATTTCGGGGACGCAAAGCTCTGAGGTGGGGAGAATGTAAAGACCCGGATGTTCTGTGGAATTTTTTTTCTTAAATACATGGGAATTTTATGTGTCTGCAAAAATTTACGGTGCATGATTCTGATGCCCGGTGTGCACAGAATCAATTATTGAAGTTTTGTTTGGGTACATTCAGTAAACATATGTGCGGGGTTTTATATCTTTTGAACTGGTTCTCGGAATTGAAATATGAGGGCACAATTGAACTCACAACACAAATATTTTCTTAAGAAGGCTTTCGCCTAGATGACAGATGGTCGAAAATGGATGTTAGATTTTGGGGTTTTTAAAAAAGCTAAATAAAAATAAGTGTTAGCTTATATTTTATTTTTGAGGTGGTTAAAACCTCCAAGTGATGGTTAGTGGTGGGGGCCACCACACCCTAACCCCCCATAGGAGGTTATAGTGGTGGGGCCCACCTGCACATAACCTTCCTTTGGAGGATTTCCTTGGTGGGGACCACATGGGATTTAAACACCTTAAACTCTACATAAGTGGGGAAAACTCTTGAACTTCCCTCTTTATGGTGCCAACCCTCCCAATTAATTAACTAAACTCATTAAATTAATTAATTTCAAAATTTTGAATTCTTTATGCCAATAAAATAATAAGATGTGATATTTTATTATTTTGTTGAGAAATTGTCTTTTGGGAGCTTTGAGGAGAGGAGGAGATCTTGGAGAACTTCTTCCGCCAACGGGGAACCTTAGATCGAGGAACGAGACCGTCGCCCACAAAGAATGCCGACAACACCGTCTTCGACTTCATCTTCTCCGAACACTCCTATCATTGTCAATGAACGACAAACGAGGTAGGGGATTTGAGTTGTTTTTGTTCCCGTCGTACGTCGTTCAATTTATGGATTGGTAATTACCGATTGATATCAACATAACATGGAGGGCCCAGACCGCACGAACACGGCCCGACCCCCCAATTTGATTGTTCTCATTTTTTGATGATGGAGGAAGAGAAACGGTGGCCGACGTTGGGCCGGACGCAAAGAAACTGGTGGCGCAAGGCCGCTGGGTCACTAGAAGGGCGGGGCACCACCGTGCCGCACAGATGAGAAGGGGGCCGCGATGGAAGGGCGTGGCACCGTCACACTGCATGGAAGAGGACAGCTGCAGCCAGGCCGGGCCGCGGTGGAGGTGGTGTGGCGCCGTCACGCCGCGCGGAGGAGTAGGGCACCGCAGCCAGGGCGGGCCGCTGCAGTGGAGTTGGAGTGGTTGGCCACCTGGCCTGCCAGGAGGAGCGGGACCCAACGGGTCCCGCTTGACCTGGACCAGCGCCAGGTGGCGCCAGTTTGGGATCCCACTCAAATGGATCTATAGTTCGGGAGCCAGGGGCGCGCAGCTCCCCCCTAGACGCGGCTGGGGAGGACCCCCCGTGGGCCACCGGGCCGCCAGGCCGGACCCAGCGTGGGCTGCTGGGCCAGACCCAGCGCGGGCCGCCCTCTCGGACCGAGTTGGACCTGTGTACCGGTTAGGACCCCAGTACGGACTCGGGTTGGGTCAGGTCAGTCTGACTAGGTCGGACCGGACCCGGACCCGCTTCGGTCTGTTTTTCACCTTTTCGCCCATATCTTGGGTTAGGGGTGTCCGATCAATGAACCGTCTGCAGAGACGGAAATATTAGAGCAAGATTTATATTTTGGAATATTACAATTGAGGTTTGGACATAGTTGGAGTATGGTAGGATTGGTTTGAACTTGAAATCCAACCAGGCCCTCGGGACTGAAATGCCAATAACTCAGAGATCGGGCGTCCGATTGACGCGCCGTTTGTCGCGTTGGGTTCCTTATGATGAAATGGAACTATAGGATACATCAACTCAGGACTTCATGGTATTTGATGTATCGACACTTGTCTTGAGGAGCATACCCTCCCTGAATCGAGCGTGATGTGTGCGGGAACCCTATGGCTGGTTGCAACTGAGATGATATGATCCTACGTTGACCTACTACTGTACCAGGATCCTCCGTGGGTTCGACATCGACGATACTGAACCAGGATTCTCTATGGGTTCGACAGGGACGATACTAGATCAGGATCCTCTGTGGGTTCGACAACGATGAATTCTGTACTGAGATCCTCCATGGGTTCGATAACGTTGATACTGTTACAGGATCCTACGTGGGATCGACAAAGGATATGATTCAGTGGCTACATCTAATCATTTCTGCCCCTATACTTGAGTTAAATACCAGTGTGATCTGTGTCTTGACTTTCTTTCTATGTGGAACGGGATGTGCTTGGGCTCGAGAGATGGAGCCGGTTGTGATTGGTAACTTAGGAATATGTATGAGAATATACCTAAGTAGGGATGATTGATACTATGTGTTTGTATATTTCTATTGTGGTTTATCCTTGGTGGATTTTGGGAGACCTTTGGGGGTATCAGGGAGTCTACTGACAATCATTATACTCACCCCTTCACGGGCTTCACCGGCACCTTGTTGTGTTCTGTGCAGATGACGGTCAGCAGTGATCGAGGCTGAGGCAGACGGACGAGAGGCTACTCAGAGCTAGACAAGATGGGACATACCTCAGGGATGAGTTGTTCGAGATCTGTACCTACCCTTCAGGTAGGATTCCTCAGTGGATGATTCAGGAGCTGTATTCCCTTTTTACTTGTACATGTACTTGTTGTTCAGTTGGGATTGTATATTGGCCCACTTACTTCCATCACACTTTTCTTTTTTATATTAGTACTTGTTGCTTCTACCGCTTGTGTCCAGACTGTGTGTGTTACATGTTTAAAGGAAGTGCCTTCCCATTTTATCAGGGATTCGCCTTTGGTGCTTGTTGCCAGCCCCTGGCCTATGGAAGGCAGGCTTGGGGTAGTCATGATATGGGCCCCGAGGATAGGTCGTGACATTCTACTAGTCGAATGACCACATGAACCATCAATATTATTTTCATAATGAAGGAATATATAATGCCGGACATTCTGAAACATTTTGTCAAGGCCTCGGCCAATACATCTAAAAATGATTAAGGCCTCAGCCAAAACTATATATCAAATTGGGAAAGCCTTCAGCCAATTCTATGTCTAGTTGTCTTATTAGACCTATCAGTTCATCAAGGATCTATAGAGGGCTCCACCCATCACTTACAAAGTCCAATACATTCCTCATATGAAATGGTTGAAATATAACGTAAACATTCGTATTAAAACTAGAATACGAAATATCAATACATTAACCATAAACCATGAATGGTATAAACATAACACATCCACAGTCAAACATATCACAAAAACTTCAATACTATATGGAAGATTTTTATCATAATGAATCGATTTCAAACAAGTATAAAATCCATCAAAGGATGTTGACATAGATGAAATGAAAACCATTTGAGAGAAATATCTCTTTATTTTTTTTTGAAATCATTTAAAGTTACATAATTATAAAAGAAAAAATTTATTTTGAAAATATTATTATAATATGTTACGGTAGGCTTCGATGATGTTATAACAGAAGAGAATAACTGCACCCTCTGTATATGTTAAAGAATACATTCTTACCTTAATTTTGTCGAAAAGGTCGTAAAGTACCTTGTTTGGAAAACGACTGAATGATTCCTTTCAAAACATATAAGTTCAAATAAGGTTATAAATGACTTTAACCCATTTTCTAGTAAATAGTAATTTTTTTTGAAATACATTTTTATGAAACCTGGATGTGGATGATAAAGAGGTCCCAGTAGATACTTACGTAAAAACAACCTCAGATAATAAAGAGATTGTAGAATTAACCCTTACCTTGTAATTTTCTTTGGTAAAGGGTACATTATCCTATTATATAATAGTAAAATAATTGTTATTAAATTATAAAATAACCATATACGTAATTATGATATCATATATTATCTTCTAATAATGCTTTGTTAATAATATTTTAGTATTATCATCGTTTTGGGTGTTAACTGATTCGTTTTACTTTATATTATTTGTTATGTGAGTCATATTTTTCATTGATGGGATGTATATTAGTCATATAAAGAATGATATAAACTCTTTAAACATTATTTTTAATCATCAAATGAAAATTAGTCTTTAATGGTTACAATGGGGATTGAATCTCATCGCGTTCGTGGAGACAGTAATCCGTACGTACGCACGAGCGACAATATCATTATTTTGATATTAAAATAGTATGTAAATATATGGTATATCATATATACTGAATCATTATCATGTTATATTTATTATTTACATCAATTATACATCATTATTATAACCATCTAAAAATAAAGTATTGAATAACAACTACACCACGAAGTGGAGACGGTAAGCCATACGTACGCACGCATGGTGACTTTGACATTCATATGATTGATAGAATAATGAATATGATTAAAAAAAATTTATAATAACATCACAGTATATATAATATACTGGAGTTATTATCTTATAATGGAAACAACAAAGAAAGTGGAAGTGGAAGAAGAAAATAACTTGAAAGAGGTGGTGAGATATTTACCATTTCTTCGGGTTCATCCTTTTGATTTGATCAAAATGGCTCCTTAGGTTTTCTTTTTGATAAAAATAAGGCCTCTAGAATGAAGGAAGGACAGTTGATAGGATATTTGGGCAGGGGTTGGCCAAGCCAAATGGCTTTTAATGTGTGAATTTGAGAGAAGGGGAGGTGCCCTTTTATAAGAGTGGTGAGAGACACCTTAGGAAAAAATTAAAATATTATTTTATAATAAAAACATTTTCAGTTTATAATGTCTCCAAAATGAATTATTTAAATTATAAGTTAGGGGTAGGTCCAAATCCACTCAACCAATAGGTTTTAGACAGGTTTGGGTCACTATATTAATCTTATCGTTTAGAGATAACTCTTAGTTAAATAGTTTTACATTTACCATGTCTCTTTGTATTTTTATATTAAATGGTTAATAATCATACTATAAACTTACAAAAGAACCCAAATTGGATCATTAATGATAAAAATATAATTATATAAGTTCTTTTTCCGAGCCTTATATTTTTAGGATTATTATATCAACTAATAATAATGTATTTTCTTTAAAAACTCATTTATATCAATTTTTACATTATTTTATAATTGTTTTTTTAATGTCCTAAAAACTTTTTTAATTAGAAATAAATTCATATGTTCAATCCTAAAATGTCATATTAACCTATAAAATTATTTTAATTCACCAAAAATCTTAAATTTTATTTATTTGAATATTTATTATAACAATTCTTTTAATATTTCATTATTAAGATAATTACTGCATCATCATTATGTCATAAATAAATTAAATTATTTAATGTATAAAAATTATAAATAAAATTTAATTAAGTATGAAATATTTTTATATTTCTAATGAATATTTATTATCGAATTTATCTTATGTATAACCCTTTATTATAAATGGTTTAGTTATTAAACTTTGAATTTAACACTTTTAAATCTTCTTTGAATTAAATAATAATAAATGTCCTAATCTAATCCAAGTGGACATAAAGGATAATATTTTTTTAAATAAGGTTTTTTTTGGTTGAATTACACTTATACAATAGAATTAGGACATGTGTTAGGGTAAGAATAATATCATTTTTACCCTTAATTATTCTATTACACTTAACTGTGGTAAATAAATATAAAAAGTTATTATTCACAAAATATTATTTTCAACTTATTGAACCACATTTTTCTTAATGATATCAACCGTCTTTCTCATATTTTTTAAATTACACTCATAGAAGTGGTAAAATTACATTTTATGCGAATTTTCAAATTCTCCTAGGAGGTGGGTTAAAAGGATATGAAAAGTTCAATAAAATTGTATATATATAATATTATTATAAAATGACTCCAATGAATTAAATTGAAGATATATAAGTATTATTTATCTATTTTGACCTAAAATTAATTTAAATAAAATAATTAATTATTTTAATAAAAATTCAATTTTAAATAATAACGCAGTGTTTTTCGCTATTCATCAAGAATTGAACGTTTTCAGAAAAATACCAAAAATCCACCCAAAGATAATTCCTATATTAAAAATTCAAAAATGAAGTCCATTTTGAAAATTAAAATTTATAAAATTTCAAAAAGTGAGTATTACTATTCATAATGGCTAGTTTGATTGGTCGCAGTTTGTTAAATTCTCGAAGTTGCGTAGAATTAAAGCTATTGAATTATTCAAAGGGGAACATACTGTGGAAGCTTGGGGTGTTACAACCTGCATGAGTAGGCTAATGGATATGAGTGTGTTCAAAGGGGAAACTATATTAATTTTCCATTTCATAAGGTAATGTAAAACTTTTGTATGTATCTAGTTCTTTCCAGGATACTAAACTGATCTATCATTCATAATTTGATCTGTTGTGATCATGCCAATGTTATGTAATAATTTTCTGACTATGGGTAACTATGTTTGGGGAGTTATATTCATAATATGATTCACTTTAAATAATTATTGAGTTCATAGAATGATGCATGAATGCTCAATTCTTGTTTCATACCAGGCCACAAGTCAAGTTCCATAAAAACTCAAAATCAATAGTCATATCACACAAAAATTACATCACTAAAGGGGAAATAGAATCCAACTGTAACAACACACATCAAATACTACAATCCCACCCTAGGTAGTTTGTTTTTTACTTTAGTCCATGGGTTGGTTAATCCCATGAATGAGATCTTAACCAAGGACCAACTCATCCTATTTCCTTTTCTATATTTTTCAAATCTGAACAAAAAAAATGAAAACATCATTTGATTCCAGTTATTCTTGTCCTGGACTAGGTGCCACACACTGGTGCCCTGAGAAGGTTGGGAAAATGAACTAAGGTGAACCTCCCCATAATTTAAGGGTTGTCGACTAGTAGAAAGGGTTTAATATTGATAATGGGGAGAATATACCATCTTTAATAAACCCTAAAAACTATGAAAATAAATAATATCCAGAAGATATAGCCATAACTTGAATAGGGATATTATCTCCTATTGAATAGAACATGAATACAATATCCAAAACTAAAGATGTATATATGGAATAAAAAATATTTTCCAATTGTGAAATTAAAAAACCAAAATGAAGACATTGAAAACTCTCAAGTGGTTCCCGATACCATGTATAGTTCTCAAATCCATTATCCTTACCATATAATCCATCAAATATAGAGATCATTCCCATATCATGTCATGTAAAACAGACTTCTATTTGGGTATCGATTAGGAAGCCCTAGTAGGGTGTGAGTAAAACTCAGTATGAGACCACTAATTGTGTCTAAAATAATATCCAGTCAATAAAAATGTATGAAGTTTTATTATTAATTAATTATAATTCATAATTAAATAGTTTTCATAATTTAAATTATTTCTTAATTAACCACATAATTCCCCATATTCATAAATACACCTGAACCTACATTACCTTAATCAGCCTTACCGGAGTATGAACTATCCTTAATAAATGTCACATATCAAAACATCATAGTTATCAATCATTATTTCATTTCACATCAAATCACTTCCAATTGTATCTATAATCCAATGCCCACATTTTGGGATAAGAATGCAATGTCTAGTTCCCCATGGGTATATAAATAATCAGTACATATTCTGAAACATTTTTACATATATGGTATTTTTAATAAATAGTTCATGTCCCACATATATATATACCAGTCAATCACATATGGGATTTTATAGAATCATTTCATGTCACATACATATATATACCAAAATCACATGTATCAGAATATCACACATAACACAATTTCATAAACATCAAGGTTAAGAATCATTAGCCTTATATTCAAACATTTTTATCAGGGTTTAAAAATTCAATTATTAATTCAATCTTGGTTCATCACTTTAATAACATGAAAAAATATAACAGTTTCACTACTAAACTAGTTAGGTTATGACAATAATCTCATAATTCTCATTATCAGTTAATTCACAATCACATTTATTAACCAATTACATAATCCAAATATCCTAGAGATTTCACAATCATTATACTCCATTAATCAATTATCCAGTTAATTAACATATTTCTACTAATTACAATTTCACTAATTTAACCCAAATCATTATCAATTAAATTAAATCAACTCAAAAATCAATAAAATATCCCAATCATGGCAGTTTAAATTTCAAAATTACATATATGTTATTAAATAAAGACTATGTTATTTCAAAATAATACCACCTACCTCAAGATTTGTGATGAATAGTTGGAAATAAAAATCCCCAATTAAAGTGTAAAAACCAAGATCATGAAGAATAAAGAGATTTATATCCAAAACCTGGATCCAAGATCAAATAAATCAAGATTAATTATACATAGATATTAGCCCATTACCAATGGATGAAAACCATCCCCTTTTTAAAGAAATATATATGGGAGATGGATAACCCTAATATAGATGAATCCATATACCTAGAGAGGTGAAAACTCATCAATCCTACCTTGAATTAATCAAGAATAGTGTTCAAAAGCACTATAAATTCATCCAGAAGCATATGAAATGATCGAAATGATCTAGGGTCTAGTTGGGTCTACCTTAAGTAATTTATTGGTTTTTGGGAATTTTAAAACTAAATTTAGGAATAATTAAACAATCTCACACAGTTTCTTGTGCACGGGAACAAGGTTTTCCAAACCATATTCTTAAACCACGATCCTCTTCTAGAATCAGCAATGTTACTCCTTATATAGTAAAGTTTTTGATAAAACATGATCAATCCATGAAATCTTTCTATTTACAGGGTTTCATGGACTTATGGGGTATGGATAATGGTTTGGGAATATGTACGTAAACCAGGCGCTGCCCAAAATCCCTTAAAAAACATTAAAATTTCACCTAACCATACCCAAGATAAAACCTAGACAATAAACAATCAAAATAAGGAAAAAGGGTACCTATAAATGAACATAGGAAATCACTCTAAATGGTCCGAATCTTAAAAACTGATTTAAAAAAAAAATTAATAGAGTAACATGCTTGTAAACAATCCTCCTAAAGGTTTAAGAATGATTGAACTTAAAATGATAGCACATAGAAACATCTCAATATTCTGGATTATTAATGATAATCCACTAGATGATCAATATATTCACATACTATGACACAAATAGTTTACAAAAATAAAAAATTTCCAATTTTATCTACTCTTTATTTCACACTACAAGACTATAATCATTCATGTTATTTGTTTTTAAATTCATGATAACAATACTCATTTCATTATATTGTACTTTTATCTTCTTAGAGTTTTTTAATAATATACTTATAGTTGTTTTCAGAAAATAGACCAATATAATTGGTGAAAATATTGAAAAATATTACTTCAAAATGTCTCAATATCTTTTTTATGATAATGATTTTAAAATATTTCAATTTTAAATTCTAACCAATAACACCGCATGATATTCTCATATAATATTCATTCAAATAATCCCCTGAACTTAGAGATTTAATAATTCTTTTTATGGTTTTATAAAAAATTATGTGTATTTAAATTTTTTCCATAATGGCATGAAAACACCCTCAATGAATGGAAACAACATCACAAATCAATTACCATTAATTTGATAAAATATCCTTCATTTTGTTCTCCATTATCATCATCAATCAAAATTTTTTTTTTTGTGATCTATGTTCAAGGAAGATAAGAAAGATATTTTCAAAATTTATTCCCTCCTACATAATTTTATTCTATAATTCATGATATTTATATGAATAAATGGTTTCAAAAATGACTTTTCTAATTTAGAAAATTTCAATATTTCTTAAACTAGATTTATTTTGTAAGAGTAAATGGATATTACAATTCAATCAAATTCCATGAACTAGAATGTTTTCTACATCAACTAATATACCATAAGAGAAAATGATTCTTATGAACTTCCAAGAATAAATCTTATTGAATGAGACTAGACATTATGATTTCTAAATTACATATATGAATTATTAGAATTACTCTTATAACAACTTAAATACTCATTCATGAAGTCTGAAAGATAGTGATAATGTCTCAATGACTCTTATATAAAATCGAATTAATCTTAAGAAATGATACATTAATCATATATAATGAATTTCAAAATTTTATTTTTTTGATTACATTTTCAATTAATTATTGATGAATTGAAATTTCACATAAATAGTGAACTCATTTTAAAAATTATATAATGGAATTCCTTTATAATTCAATTACTAATAAAAAATATATAACTTCTAAAAACTATTTAAAAATAATTTCAGATTCTTTATCTCCTCTAAAAAACTTCGGAATTAGAAAGATACACATCTTCGGTAGATTCATTTAATAATTTACTATATTTATAAAGAAATTTACAACATTTATTATAAATTCCACTAACATGACCCAACACACCATGGTCTTTCTTGGGCCATCTCTAAGAAAATTTTTCCACCAGATCTTAACTTTTATTATCCAATGGCGGGTGACTAACACTGATTAAGAATATCTATCCATATGGGAAGCCATAGAATATATCAATTCATAATAAATTCATATCAAACATCATAAAATAAGTGGTAACATCAAAAAAATTAATTATAAAATACTGATTTTTATAAAATACATGAATGAGAAAAAAAAAAGTACATTTTCATATATGAATATACTAAGAAAAATAATTTACCTAATAATTGTTCAAATTAGATTGAAACAAGTCCCATGAATGATCCTCCTTGATATTAATAACATTGGATCATCCTCCATCCACAATGTTCAATTCTTCCATCACACACCAACATTCTCTATCATGTGTCATGAAGAACCACTAGGAATAAACCATGAACAAGACATATATATACAATTTATACCAATACCATATCATAATATTTTTTTATCTACATTAACAGAAAATGTGCTTGAAAAAATCTTATATAGTGGATGAGTACAAACATTCTTAGTAATAATCCTTGAAAACAAATATAAAAAATAAAATAAATATATGATCAAAACCCCAGGTACATGGGATTAACTAGGAGGAAGATAATAAAGGATCAAGTTATGAACCACCACTATAACAAATGGGGACTCTGTGATGTCCTAGTTATGTTATGATAAATAAAAGATGGTTTATACCTCATAATAATGTATTGATGTTTGGAGACCAAAAAATTACAAAATTTCTAAATTTAATATCCCAAGTATACATCATATATTTAAGTAATGGGAAAGTGTCTTGTATAATCTATCATACAGTAAACAGGGAATGAATAAAATGGGATAGAGAAATAATAATCAAATATTCTATATAAGTAATACAAATTTTGGGGAATATATCAATATATGAAATAAAAATATAAATAATTTCAAGGATATTAAAAATTAGTTTCATATTGATAGAATATGTATAGAACAAAATAAAGATTCTATCAAGTCCTCATGCCAATATATGATACCTAAATGGGTAAGGCATACATAGAATACCCAAGCTGGTTTCTCTAATGAGTCCTTCTAATGAAATAAAAGGATATCTAATATTGGGACCCACAGACTTACTAGAAAATTCTAATTCATTCATCATATGGAATTGATGAATAATTAATACATTATATAATAAAAAAGAATTATAAATAAAAATAAATATTGCATAACTTTCATATGAGATGTTATTATTTTCCCCTGTTAATAAATTGAAAAATATGGGAATAATCCCATGGTATAGATAATTTTATTTAAAAAAAATCTATTTCATTTCATGAATGTATGATAAAAATATCACTACTTCTATTTTTATACAAAAACATATTTTTTTGTGAATATGGATATTTCTCTATAAAAGGAAAGTTACATGGGAATCATTTACCTTTTACACTTCACTTTCATGAAATTTATTTAACCCCTAATACTATAAAATTTACTATCATAATGACATATTTCATAAATTTATTCATATATGTTAAATATTATATTATTCTTTTATAATATGTAGCTATAAATTTTTATTTAGTTAACAATTATTTTTTTATCATTAAATGTTAATAATTTCAATTATTTCATTCATGTATTATAATTCAAACATCAAACATAATTTTTTGATAAAAATTTTATCATTACAAAATTATTCAGGGTATTATACGAGATGTTTCCTACTGATTTATAATTTATAAACAAAATAAATGATACATTTAGTTCACACTCATGAAGTTGAAATTACTAATGAGATTATTTGGTAATCTACAGATATCATACGATTATTTATAATGATAAACAATTTTTTTATCTATTCCGATTCAATATAATAACAAATATTATTCTATAATATCATATATATTAATAAAATTAAATTTATTAACCATCTAAGTAACGTGGTAATGAAAAAAGTAATATATATTTTTATGGAGATAAGTGTTCATAGTTACACATTAAAGATGTTTTCAATTTATGAAAAATTGAATGGAATTATAGTAAATAATAATGTATCATTACATAAATTATTTTAAAATAACATATATATTCATTAAATCTATATATATAACCATCCATGAGTGGTTGTTATGAAACATGAGATTTTTCATTCATGGATGATATATTCTACATGTGCACACAAGTGATATATTCATTTTTTCAATGTGATGGAAGGGAATGTAGAGAATAGTTCTTCTATAAAAATAGTATCATTTATATATTATATGATTATATATTAAATAAATAATCTGTTTACAAAATGTTGAATTAATTTGATATTTTGAAGTAGAATATAAAAAAATTATGAATAGTGAAATGGGGTGACCTCTTTGAATGCGATTTTCTCTCTCACTAAAGTCTAGAAGGCTAGGGGTTGAGTACCTATAGAACATACCTAATATATCTATGATTCATAGGGTATGGGAAGGGGATGATCATGGGATTTGATGTGTGAATTGGAATTTTTTATAAGGAATTTGAGAGGGGTAATTTATAGTTAAGGCGATAGGAATTTTCGGGTTAATATATTGAAAATTTTATCATTTAAACCTAATAAATTTTATGTTTGAAGATTAATACTAATTTATTGATTGATAATTTAAAAATTTAAGTCTCTTTATCATTATGACTATTTCAAAATAGAAATGATTCATTGAATCCCCTACTTAAATATAAAGAGAAAATAATAATTTATTAATAGAATATATAACATAGACTTCCAAAATACAAGAATTTGATTATAAATTAAAAATTATATTTTTAAATTCATTTTTACTACATAAATAATTATTTGGTTGTCAAAATGGTTTTATAAAATTTTAATTCAATATTACATTATAATGATTTAATTTTTTTATTCATAAAAACAATACATGTCAATATTCTAAAAAAAATAAACATAATAAAAAAACACCCAAAATTAAGGAAAAGATAATTTATACATACTAATTTCAAAGTAATTTTTATTTTATCAAATAAAGTTTATGATGGTGGTATAAATTAATAGTAATATACATTAAAAATATGTGTGAAAACCACTTTTAGAGAAAAATGCATTTTTAATGAATAAAATCAATTTAAAAATTAGTTTTCTAATTGAAACCACTATAATTTTTTTATTATTTTGATTTAATATATTATAGATAGATATCATAAAAATAATTTATTATTATTTTTTGAATTATTTTATTATGTATAATATATTACATTATTAAAATAATGTAATGGAAATTTACTATTTTAACCATCAAATGATTTTATCTCCAAATCAAAAAATTGAAAATCAATGTATGAAAAATTAATCATAATTTTACATTTATAATGAATTATTTTTGAATAAATTTAATAATATATATAAAATAAATTTTATTTTTCAAAACATTTTGAAAAGGGATTTAGTGTGACAATTTTTATTGAATATGATAAAAAATATATTTCTGGGAACATTGTACTTTTAAAAAAATCATTATCAAAACATTATATCAAATTACTCTCAATGGTTTATAACAGTGTGTACTTGAAAACATGGGTCATATTATGTTAAATAGTAAATTATAATGACCTAATTACTATGACGATCATAAAATAAATCTAAAACATAATGTAATTATCAAATAAAACTTCTTATAGAATGAGATGAAGGTATATATAATATGGATAAAAATCGATGTATGATTACTTATAGGGATATAGTAGGAATTACACTCTTATATCCCTTAGACACTGGGTTAAAGCCCCCAACCACACCATATAAGACTTCTAATCTTGTGCTTTCAAGAATTAATTTTTTAATAAAGCATTTTAATAAAAAATACACTTATACTTTAAATATTTATAAGAATGCAACTTATGTGGTTAATATTTTTTTGAATTTTTGTTTTTATTATTAAAATAAAAAAAACATTTTGGATTTCCATTTATTTATAATGAATGAAAATTAAAAATCAAGAATGTTAAAATCAACCCAATGTATAAATGACAACATATATATTTAAATTATTACTAACAATGAAATTATATAAGGGTATCCATAATTAATATACGACTTAAGAGATAATTATACTATGATATAATATTTATTGTCCTAGTTATGATATGGAAACATATCAGAAATATTTCATATGCTATATATGTATCTTTATAAGACATATAATTGTTAATTAGATTCTTAATGTGCAAAAGTGGGTTATGTTTTCTGCATAATAGGATTACCATCATCTAAAATTTATTGAATATGAGAAAAATATAAACATGATTCATTCCAACATTACCTGTGTATGTTTTACCATTAATTTAACTTAGTAATCATATTAAACTTTTGATTATATTGATGAATGGCTAGGAAGAAAATTTCATTATAAAAGCATTAAAATCATATTTTAATGTATCATATGATCCTCAAAAAAATATAGTTATTTATCCAATCTTTATCCACTTAATAAAATAAAAAATTGTGGGTGTGAGTAATAAAACTAACGTAATTCCAATAATAAAATACATTATTATAATTTATACCATTAAATAACCAAATTATACTTTTTCAACTACTTCCTTAGACGATTACATTAATTAAACCTAAAAAATAATGATAATGTTAGTTCTAAACAATGGCACAACAACCATGTTGGAAACAATTGAATAATATTTATTCTTGATAGTGACAACTTTATTTATTCTCATTTAATCCAAATTTATACTACATATCCATACAAAAAATTCTTTCATCACTGTTTCATTGGATGGTTTAATATTCATGAAATATTTAAAAGAGTGTATAGAAAAAAAAATCAAATAATCCATGATATTGTAAAAAATGTGATTAATATCACAACTTAAAGGACATCATTATCAATTATAGTCATCATATAATCCAAACCATGTTCTCTGAGCCCATTTTACAGTAAATTACCCTAATGAATGGGGAATTGGTTTAAAAATTTCCCATCTCATTATAATTTTTATAATAGATCATGGTTTCATCATTATTTCTCTTACATTAATGACCCAAATAGCTTATATTTGTACACATATATTAGTTCCCCATTCCCATTAGGAAATCACTATAGAGTCTCATTCTTCATTTATATATTGATTTTAGTTCCATCATTCTCTTTTTCTCATTTACTTAATTTATTTTTCTTAGTTATCAGTCATCAACTTATTTTGTTGATCTCATTTTATAATACATGTTTTAGTGAATTATTTATTCATCCTAATGGAACATGATACCATATCATCATGTGAAGATAAATTTTGAGGGACTAGTAACCATTGTAGGAATAGATTAAGCCCATCATATTAATGGAAAATTTAACATTCATGATTACTTATGTATTAAATAGAATGAATTTATATTATTGAATGTTTTCCTCAAACTCAAGAAGAATTTCCACTTTCCTCATTTTTAAATTAGTGAATGTAGTTTAAATATATGCTAATTTATCTTGAGTAATTTTTTTCTCAATGAATATATCAATAAAACTTTTCCATTACATTCTCTCTATCTACTCCCCATACCTTGAATTTTGAATTATTTACCACAATTTATCAACATCTACAATCAAATAAAACATTATTAGAAATAAATTCTATATTATATTAATTCTCAATGAATAAAATACATTTTAAAGGGACTTTATCTATATAATAACTTTGATTGTATAAGTAGTTCAATTAATGGATTGTGGTTTTAGTGGCATGAAGTGGACCAACATCATTTCAAAATACAATGAAGAAATAATTTTTCGTATCTAGAAACGTTTTTGGTCATAACTACAATAAAATAACTAAATAGTTATAATACCCACATCTCAAACACCATCCTCAATTACTAGAACTAGATAAAAATTCCCACATAGAATATTGTTTCATTTAATTTATTCATTCCATTCCATATGATCTATCTTAAAATAAAATCATAAAATTAATTTGATAAAATAATTATAAATTTTATATTATAGTGTATAATTATAATTCTTTGGAAAATAATATCAAAAAATAAAAATTTGTATAGATATAATCTCAAAATCAAAATCATAGTGTCTTTTAGAATATCCTGAAATCATAAAAATATTTTCAAATCCATAAGAATAGTTTATAAATGTCATGTGAGTCAAATAAGAATACACATCAGGATTTTAAAAAAGGGATTGATTTTAGGACCATGTGTTTTACACTAGGTGAATATCAGGTGAATGTCTAACCAAACTTTTTCTTCATTATTACCCCTAAGTGCATCTATTCCCAATCCAACATTAACTTTTTTATTCAAATTTAGATTTAATTTATAGGAAATACCATACTCGATATATTAAAATAATTATTTTTGTTTTTTTATTTGTACTTATTCCTACAGTCTATTATATGTTTATGTTCTATAATATTTAATTTCTTAAATCATGATCTTATAGTTCAAACTAAAATATCTCTGATATATAATTTTACTACCCCAACACTAGTATCCCAAAGCCAGTTCTTATTTTAAAACATTTTTACAAGATAAATGACATATCCTCTTAAATGATTTAATAGTTAATTAATAAAAAAATGTCTTGATATATATATAATTCTAACATTACATTTGAAAACATTAAATGCAACAAAATTTTTTAGTGATATGATTATTAATCCTTCCTCTATATCACTAAAATCATTCAAATTTAACTTTTTTGTACCCTAGGGATAATAAAAATTAATAATATATCTTATATTCTCAGTAAGGTATTGTGTATAAGAATTATACCATATAATAAATACAATATAAAGATTATAACATAGATAAAAAATAATGAAATATACCATGCAACTAATATTAAGAAAGGGTAATTTTTACGGGGATAACATAGTAAAAAAAATTATCACATGGATAAGAATAGGAGGATTCATAATTATATAATTAATTATCTAAGACATAGTAATTTTTTTTGATGTCTCATTCTAATAAATCATATAACAATAAGTGTGTCATATGCTAAATTCCCATATTATTTTATCATATAAGACCTATAGATACATTTGGGTACTATATAATATCATAAATCATCTATTAACTTGTTGTTTCCAATTAATTCATCATTGAAAGATAATTAATGAGAAATAAAATACATAATAAAAAATCCTTCATAATAAACATCTATATTGGAAAACTACAATTCAAGATTCAAATATTTTCCACAGATAATAAATAAGAAAAAAATTCCCATAATTCAATGAATTATAAGACATGAAACTTATTTTTAAAAACTATTAATTTATTTAAAATATAATAGAAATTTCAATAGGTAATTATATAGACCATATAATTTAAAATAAGTGGTTAATATTGCATATATTTTAATGATATAAAATTAAGACCATAAAATATTACCCTTTACTTTTTTTACTTTCATGAAAATTGTATGAAATCATATATAAAAAATTAACATATTTATATGTTCCAAAAACTTATTAATACCTATTATCATTTATATTTTTTCATTTTAATCATTTACACCACATGTACTTGTCATTTAATATTTTTTCATCTATCATAGGTTAGTAATTTTGATTGTTTGTACCATTTTTTATAATATAAATGTCAAAATATATTATTTGATAAAAATTTAATCACTAATATATTGTTAAAGTTAATATAATATATTTTCTTCTTATGACTTATATAGTTACAAAATTATTCTAATAAAAATTTAGTTATGATTTTTGTATATGAAATCAGTGAGGACCTTATTTTGATTAGTCCACAGATATCAATATATAACTTTATAATGATTTTTAATTCTTAGTTTACCCTTAATGGATCATATTGTATATATATATATATATATTAAACCTTAAAATAATTTATATTCACTAAAAACAATTTTATAAATTTCAATGTATGAATATGGGGAAAATATAATATATTATTTCATAGAGATGGTAGTCTATACATACAGATGATCGATGCTATCATTTTAAAATTAATATAAAAGAAGTATGATAAATATTAATAAATATTTATAGAATAAAAATTATGACATAAATATCATATATATTAATTAAATAAATATAAATTATAGTCTATGATAGTGGGTAGTGAAAAAAAGAATGTGTTGTTGATGCCAGATTTAGTCCAAATTTACAAACATGCGATATATCAATTTTATTCTATTAGATAGAAGAAAACATATAGAATGATTTTTACACAAATATAATAAAATTTATATGTTATATTATTATATAATATATATATATATAATATAGAGAATATAAAATTTACTGGAATAGTATAAAGAAGAAGAGTGAAAAAAGAAAAGAGAAACAAGGTTATCACTTTGATGAAGTTTTACACCAATAGTAAATAATTTAGGGATATGTTTTTCATTACTATATAAATTCCCTAAGGGATATAAGTGACATATAATATGTGGAGTGGTAAGATTATATGCTTTTGGAGATGATTTTTATGTGGTTTCCCAAGTAAAATGATAGTGGTTATTTATACATTTAGAGAGGGGTGTTTAGGGATAAAATATTAATTATTTTTCCATTTAGGAATAATTATATTATTTAGTGATGATTAAAAATATTTTATTATTTATTATTGAGTAAATAATGGTTATATTAGATTATAAACTTTCCATAACAAAATGTAGTGATTCAAACACCTCATTAAAGTTAAGAAAAAAGGTAAATTTCTTAATTGAATAAATTAATAATTAGACTTTAAATTTTAAAATAGAAGTTTATAAATACAAATTATTGTATTTTTAAATTAATTAGTTTAATCATCAAATAAAAATTTGATCATTAAAATGGATATATAATTTTTTATGTCATGTTGACATTTAACTTATATCATAAACATTGATATATTACTAAAAACTATTTTTAACTATACACAAAAAAATCAACACCATTATAAAAATATAAAATATCTAACCAAATATAATATCAAACTAATTAATTTAAAAATTATGTTATTTTGTTAATGATAATTTCTAAAGGTAGTGGAAAATAAATCTATTTTCTGTGCAAAAAACACATAAAACCATTTTCACAACAAATTTGATTTCTAGGAGTAAAATGTATTTATTAAAATTACTTATCAAGTTGAAAAATATAATGGTTAATAATTTAGTTTTTTGAATATATTATCATTAAATTCATTCAAAATTGTCTATCAGTATTGAATTATTTAATTTATTATGGAAAAAAATAACATGTGTACATAACAATGGTTATTTATTGATTATTTTTTTCATCAATGGATTTTACCTCTAGTTCAAATAAACTGTAAATTAGTTTTTGAATAATTATTCAATAGTTTACATTTATAATTAATTATTTTTCCAATTATTAATTTCTCTAAAAAATATAAATTTAATTTTTATGTAGTATTTGAGAAAATTGATTTATATAACATGTTTTATACACAATGATAATCTCACGACCCATCCCCCGGGGCTCGTACCGCCCGAGCCACGCCCCATAACGACGCCCTGGACGAACTAGCCTGGCTCTACCCTTTGGGCCGAGCCACGCCGGGCCGCACCCTCACGACACACCGGGCCGAACCGCCCACACGGGCCGCTGGGTGGGGCCCAGCGGGCCGGGCCAAACCTAACAGGCTGGCCCAACCAATGGGCTGGGCCAGACCCAACAGGTCTGACCGGGTCGACCCAGACCGAGTCGGTCCAGACTAGGTCGGATTAGGTCGGTCTGATCAGGTCGGACCGGACCCGGACCCACTATAGACCCTTTAATTTCTTTGGCCATATCTTTGGCACTAGAAGGCCGTTTGACGAACCATCAGTGAAGCTGGTATTCTATGAGCGCGATGATCCATTTTATTATAACCAACTAGTGTTTGGGGGTAAAGTTGAGATATGGTCAGGTTGGATCGTGCACGAATCCAACCGGGCCCCCTGGACTAAAAGGATAATAACTCACAGACCGGGAATCTGATTGACACATTGTCTATTGCGTTGAGACCCCTATGACGTGATAGACCTTTGAGATACTTCTTCGTGGGACTTCTTGATATTTGAAGTATCGACTAGTAGCTCGTGGAGCGGATCCTCCCAGAGATGAGCGAGCAGAGTGTGGAGACCGAGTAGGTGGCTAAGACCTGACGACTGCTGACCGATTCAACTCGGAGTGACTTGACTAGCCCAGTGGGGAGTGACTTGGCGTTGCGATATACCCACAGTGGGGAGCACCTTACTGTCGTGGCAGACCCACGATACTCGATAGGAGGAGTACCTCAGCAGGCTATGAGGGGGATCGCCTTGGTGACGTGGAAGACCCACGGTGGGGAGCGCCTTGGTGACACAGCAGACCCACGGTACTCGATAAGAGGGTTACCTCAGCAGTCCAAGGTTAGTGGGAAGTGCCTTGGTGTCGCGGCAGGCCCACTGTACTCAACAAAGGAGGATTTCTCCAACATCCATGGTTTCGATAATGTGAAGAAAAATCCTGGTTGAGATGATTTAGTAACTTTTTTGTTTACCTCATGATTGAGATGGATTAATTGATAACTTTGGTATATGTATGGTCATATACCTAAGTGGGGTTATATGTTGATTTCATACTTTGTGGTTTATCCTTGTTGGATTTTGTGAGACCTTGAGGGTCTCGGGATGCCTACTGAGTATTGTTATACTCACCCCTGCACGGGCTATGCCCGCACCTCGTTGTGTTGGTTGCAGACGACGAACAACGCTGACTGAGGTTGAGAGTACAAGGACTGGATGGTACTCAGAGGTGGACCATATGATGTGTTGGTACACAGAGGAGTCCAAAAGATGTGGAGTTTTGAGGAGACTATCTGTACCTACCCTTCAGGTAGGATCCATGGTGGACAATATAGGAGCTTCTTTTCACCTTTCAGATGTTTTTCCCTTTTCAGTTGTACTTGTACTTTACAGCTGGGCTTGTATTTTCGGCTACTTTACTTTTCAGAACACTCTTGTTATACAGTTTTACTTAGTGTTTTGTATCTAGCTATGTGCTATGTTGTGTGTGTTTATAGTTAAAAAGACAATTCCTTCCCAGATTTAGGGAATTACGCCTTTGGTGATAGTCTCCAACCCCTAAACTATGGAAGGTGGGCTTGGGGTAGTCACGGAACGGGCCTCGGGAGACGTGTCAAGACAAATTGGTATCAGAGGATTGGGTTCTACCATAGAACTTAAGACTCTGATCTTTTCTATGAAGCAATAGTGTTAAGGGTATTGAGTGTGGTTTTCAGTTTAGGGAGTCTAGTGTTGTTGCGGCGGCTGAAGTATCCACACACCAGGACCCTAACTACTGATTTCCAACTCAGTGCACAAAAACATTGATTGCGTGTGTGTTTTGAAGAGTTTTCATTATGTTTTCTCAACCAGGTCACCTCACAAGGCATAATCCTTGACTGTGTCACATCTGTTTCCTTCAAGATGCCTTCCCACAGACGACCATATAGAGTCCCAAAAGTTGTACACACATATATCCCACCGAGCGATGAGGCCTCGGTGCAGGGACCTCTTCCAGTAGAGGAAACAGTGATACCAATCTTTATTGGACCACCGATGCCACCAGCCCCAACAGTAGACAATACACGCCACTTGAGAACGTTGCACGAGTTCCAACGCTAGAGGCCACCCAGGTTCAGGGGAGAGACAGACCCACAGGCGGCTGAGGATTGGCTTGAGGCTGTGGTGAGAGTTTTCCGACTGGTAGGGACACGAATCGACCTCATGGTGATTCTTGCTGCAATCCTTCTATAGGCAGCAATGGGAAGATGGTGGAGCTTGATGCACCAGGTCCATGATGAGATGACACCTGTCTGGGAAGACTTATAGAGCCTTTTTTAGGCGGGGTTTGTTACAACGACTCTCCGCACAGTACTTATTCAAAAGTTACTTCATCTGCAGTAGGGAAACATGACTGTAGCTCATTACTCAGCGAGGTTCACAAGCCTATCACGCTACTCCACCGATATGGTATGAGACCCATTCTTTAGGGACCAGACCTTTGAGTAGGGGATTGGGCGAGAGATTAGGGATTCTATAATCTCCCCCAATATCCCGACACATACATGGGTGTTAGAGAGAGCCCTCTTAGTGGAGAGTTTCCTTGCTGAGCAGTCTCTAGCAGCGAGACCCACCACTAGTCGACATGCAGCGAAGTCTTCTACAGCTGGAAGTAGACATATGACGTAGAGGTCCAAGAGGACTATACCCATGGGTGGGAGACCGCATGACTCAGTATCAATTGTGCGAGGCACTGGAGACAGATTCATACATTCCAGGAGCGGGCAGTGTTACTCATGTGGTAGGCAGGGTCACATGGCTCATGACTGTCCGACCCACCATTTGGATGATCAGCAGATGGTCGAAGGACCGCCTAGACAGAGACCGAGATTCGATCGAGGCAGTCCGCAGGGAGCAGACTAACGTTGAAAAGGAGCTGGCCATACAGCTGGTGGTGGATGACGATTCGAGATGTTACCGCCACCACCACCAGGAGGTCGACCCCGACCGCAGAGAGCAGGTGGATAGGCGAGAGCTCAGCTCTAGGCAGCCAAGGATTATGATCACGACGCTTCAAAGATGATTAGAGGTACGGTCTGTGTCTACTCCACCTTAGCTACAATTCTTATAGACACAGGTTCCAATCACTCTTTCATTGCCACAACCCTCGTTCGGAGCTTGGAGATTTTGATAGTGTCGTTGGCTCGATCCTTACCACTATAGACTCCTATAGTAGTAGACTCGATGATTACGCACTGGTGCCGATAGTGTGAGATTACTATAGGAGGTGAGATATTCAGTTGGAATATCTTAATAATAGCATTGAGGCCTTACAATTTCATCTTGGGTATGGACTGATTATCTACAGTCCATGCTCAGATCGACTGTATTAGGCGCAAAGTGCGATGTGTCCACACGAATGGGACCAAGTTTACCTTCACTGGTGAGTAGAAAGCCTTTACAGCATTGGAAAAACTTGCTCAGAGGAGGGTGTAGCCGACAACTCATCAGTTGGTCTGCCTTACCATCAGAGCAGTTGATGCGGAGAGTCCGAACTATCCTATAATGGTGGACCATTATGCGGATGTTTTCCCTAACGATGTTCCAGGACTACCTCCACGTAGAGAGGTGGACTTTTACATTGACATGTACCCTGGGACGGCACCGATAACTACACCAGTGTATCGGATGGCTCCCGATGAGCTTCGTGAGCTGTGGGTATAGCCAAAGGACTTGCAGAAGAAGGGATTCATCTGGCCCAGTGTTTCTCCCTGGGCAACCTCTATTCTGTTCACCAAGAAGGTGGATGGGATCTTGAGGATTTGTGTCTACTACCGTCACCTACACCAGGTGACTGTGAAGAACAAGTACCCACTCTCGAGGATTGAAGACCACATTGATCAGTTGAAGGGAGCACAATGGTTCTCGAAGATAGACCTCAGATCAGGCTATCACCAGCTCAGAGTTCGAGATGAGGATGTGCAGAAGATGACTTTCAAATGTAGGTACGACCACTATGAGTTCTTGGTTATGCCTTTTAGCGTAACCAATGATCCAGCATTGTTCATGGGACTCATGAACAGGATATTCCAGCCATACCTCGATCTCTTTGTCATAGTCTTCATCGACGACATTCTGATCTACTCGATTACTGGGGATAAGCATGCCTACCATTTGCAGGTAGTACTGGACACACTCCGAGAGCACCAAATTTATGGTAAGCTATCGAAGTTCTAGATTTGGATCCAAGAGGTTCACTTTTTGGGACATGTCATCTCAGAGGCTATATTTGCAGTAGATCCAGCAAAGATTGAGGTGGTACTTTCTTGGGATCCACCCAAGAGTGTGACAGAGGTATTGAGTTTCCTGGGTTTTGATGGTTACTAGCGGAGGTTCGTTCAAAACTTTTCCAGAGTTGCAACACCACTATCATCCTTGATGAAGAATGGGAAACCCTTCATCTGGTTTGAGAGATGCCAATAGAGCTTTCAGGAGCTGAGTAAGAGGATTACTAGTGCCCCCATTTTGAGGATTTTAGAGGAAGGTGTTGGGTACATAGTCTACTATGACGCACCAGGGACCTGAATAGGGTGTTTCGTGATGCACAAGTGAGTAGTGATCATGTATGGTTCTCGGTAGCTGAGAAAACATGAGAAAAACTATGCTACCCATGCCATAGAGTTTGCAGTAGTGGTCTTCACCTTGAAGATATGGAGACACTATCTGATGGGAAAATGTTTTACCGTGTACTCTGATCACAAGAGTCTCAGGTATATCTTCTCTCAGAAGGACCTGAACCTAAGACCGTGGTGATTTATTGAGTTACTCCAAGACTATGACTTCGAGATAGTCTATAATTTTAGAAAGTGGAATGTTTTAGTAGATACACTCAACAGGAGATCTGGTATATAACTGCTAGGTGAGGCGATGGAGCGGCTGAACTCTTTGCAGATATCATTTGTGGATAGAGATTGAGTAGTTTTCCTTCAGTACCTTACATTCACTCCCCCACTTCTTCGTGAGTCAGGGAGGCACAATATGGGGACGCTGACTGCGAGACATGACGTTCTTAAATATCCACAGAGCAGGCACCTGATGGATTTTATGAAGGTGGGGAGCACGTCATCCTCTTCAGAGGATGTACTATGGTACCAGTGTCACTTCAGGAGGAAGTATTGAGGGAGTTCCACACATCCCCTTTAGCAGTACATCCATAAGTGGCAAAGATGTACCAGGATCTTCGATAATAGCACTGGTGGATAGGTATGAAGAAGGTAGTAGCGGAGTTTGTTTCTCGATGCCTCACTTGTCAGCAAGTGGAGGCGGAGCACCAGGTACCAACAGGCTTGGTTCAGCCTTTAGAGGTCCCATAGTGGAAGTGGGAAGGGATATCCATGGACTTCGTGATAGGACATCCACGTAAATTCAGGGGTCATGACTCGATTTGGGTGATCGTTGATCAACTCACCAAGTCGGCACACTTCCTACCGATCAGAGAGCAGGGTTTAGTAGAGAGTTTGGGACACCTCTATGCGTAGGAGATTGTGCATCTATATAGAGTACCTTCATCTTTTGTCTCCGATCGTGATGCACGGTTTACATCCCTGATATGGAAGGGGTTGCAGAAGGCTTTAGGGACACAGCTTCGTCTGAGCACTGCCTTCCATCCTCAGACGGATGGCCAGACTGAGTGGACCATTCAGACACTCGAGGACATGTTGCGTTCATGTGTCCTCATCTTTGGTCGTAGCTGGCAGGATCACTTTCCTTTGGTGGAGTTTTCATACAACAACAACTATCACTCCACCATAGGGATGACACCTTTTGAGGCGTTATATGAACGACCTTGCAGATCAGCTTTATGCTGGACTAACCCTGGGGAGTCAGCACTAGTGAGACCAGAGATGGTATGGGCTACCACGAAGAAGGTGAAAATCATCCCAGAGCAAATAAGACTGCACAGAGTAGACAGAAGTCGTATGCTGACAGGAGGCGGAGACCTCTAGAATTCTAGGATGGTGACCATGTCTTTCTATGGGTCTCACATCAACGAGGTTTACAGAGATTTGGCCAAGGTGGAAAGTTATCTCCGAGATTCATCAGTCCTTTTCAGGTCCTCAGCAGAGTTGGCGAGTTGGCTTACCACTTAGCTCTTCCACCTCAGTTGCACCGGGTGCACAATGTCTTCCACGTATCTCAGCTGAGGAGATATGTGCACGACCCTTATCACATCATCCACCATGGAGAGATGGATGTAGAATATGAGGAAACTTTCATAGAAGATCCAGGGGAGATTGAGGATCTACAGGATTGGGTCCTACGTGGATGGTCGATACCTCTGGTGAGAGTTCGCTGGTAGCATGAGAACCTCCAGGAGAGAACATGGGAGTGGGAGTCTCAGATTCATGCTCAGTACCCCCACTTGTTCCCTTAGTTCGAGTTGTAGCTTTTGGGGGTGTAAAGTCTTGAGGTGGGGATAATGTAAAGACCTATAAATTCCGTGGAAAATTTTTTCCTTAAATATGTGGGAATTTTACGAGTCTGCGAAAATTAAAGGCGCATGATTCCGAGGCCCGGTGTGCTTGGAATCAATTTCTGAAGTATTGTTCGAGTATGTTTAGTAAATTTATGAGTGAGTTTTTATAACTTTTGAACCGGTGCTTGGAATTGAAATCTGAGGACACCGTTGAACTCACATCGCCGGTATTCTCTTAAGAAGACTATCACCTTGACGACAGTGGGTCAATATTAAAAGATAGTTTTTGGGTTTTTAGAGAATGAATTAAAAAAAAATAAAGTGTGGGCTTAATTTTTATTTGTTGCTTAAAACCTCCTCATGGAAGTTGGAGGTGGGACCACCACACCTTAACCTCCCATGAGAGGTTATGGTGGTAGGGCTCACCTGAACCTAACCTCCCGCGAGAGGTTACTATGTGGGGAACACACAGGACTAAACCCCCTTATTAATGGTGGGAGAGGAAAACCTCTCAACTCCCCTCATTAATGAGGGAGAGTCTCTCCACACCCCCTCCTTTATTGGTGACAACTCCCCTAATTTAATGGTGCCAAATCCTCCACATTAATTAGGTCGATCCAATTAAATTAATTCATCCAATTTGAATATTGTGACAAAAAATTAATAGGACATCACAATCTATTATTATTTTGGTTGGCATTGCTCATTTGGTGGAACATGGGAGAAGAGAGAAAAGCTCATGCCATAGAAGAATGAAGAACGAAGAATGAAGAACGCTGATGAGGATAAACATTGACTTACTTCCTTGGATCCTACCGACGTTGGACATCTTCAACCGACCTACCCTCCACATCATCATCAACAAGCCGACATGGCTCGGGATTGGAAGTGTGCGGTGGATGCGAAGAATGACGATCTCCTCCGTCATCTTCTTGCAACATCATCGATGAACAATGAAAAAAGGTAGGAGTTGTTTTATTATATGTGCCATGTTATTCTTTTATTTAAAAATGAAGAATGAGGTTATGCTTATTTTTACGGGTGAGTTGTTTTTCATCGTTCTCCTACCTTGATTAGCCAAGTGTTACCACCCTAAACGTGGAGGGTGCGGGCCAAACCAACATGGCCCGACCCCTCCGCCGTTCTTGTTTGTGATGATATTCAGCATGGGGATGTAACAAAGAAGCGGTACTGAAGGTAAAATTGGCAATAGGCAAAGGCCGCACTTCCCGCAGCCTCCGCAAACCGCGCCACCCCCGTGGTATTCTGGTGCCCTGGCCAAATTGGCTCTGCCGGCCGAACCACCACGAGCTGCGCCGCGCTGCACACTGGGCCAAACCGCGGCCCTTCGGCCGAGCCGCCCAAGCTGCGCCATTTTCCTGCTAAACCAGCCGAGCCACCCCGACTGCATCACCGCTGGAATCCCGCATGCCCCAGCCTAACCATGCCGGCCTGCGTCAGCACGATCCGCTCCGAACCATGCCAGCCAGAGACGCGCCAAACCGCGCCGTCCCGAACTGCTCCAAACCGCGTCGGCATGGCCTCCCGGCCTTCCAGCCCCCCTGCCGGCCTAGCCCCACACTGCCCGGCTTCCCGTCGCCCCGCCTGCCAGCCTGGCTGGGCCCTGCCTAGCCGCCTGACGGCAAGGACAACCCCTACCCAGCTACCTCCCAAGCTCCCAGACCAACCGTGTCGGCCCATGCTCCCCGCGCGCCCCATTATGCCCGAGCCGCGCCCACTCGCGGCTCCCTGGCCGAACTGGCCTGGCCGCGCCCCACGCACCTCATTCCGCCCGAGCCGCGCCCCCTCGGGGCATCCTGCCCAAACCGGCCCGACCGCGCCATCCGAGATGAGGCACGCCAGGCCGCACCCTCACGGTGCATTGGACCGAACTTGCCCTAATCCCGGGCCAAACCGCCCATACGACCTTCTGGGTTGGGCCCAACGGGCCGGGCCGAACCCAGGAGGTAGGCCTGCCCAATAGGTTGGACCAGACCCAACAGGTCTGTTCGGGACGACCCAGATCGGGTCGGCCCCGACTGGGTCGGACCGGGTCGGTCTGACTAGGTCTGACTGGACCGGGGCCCACTACCAACCCTTTACTTTCTTTGGCCATATCATTGGCACCGGACGACCATTTGAAGAACCGTTAGCGGCACTGGTATTCTTTAAGCGCGAATGTCCCTTTGAGTATACCCCACTAGAGTTTGGGGTAAAGTTGAGATACGGTCAGGTTGGATCGTGAACGAATCTAACCGGGCCCCTGTGAGTAAAAGGCTAATAACTCACATACCGAACATCCCATTGAACCGCCATCTGTTGCGTTGATACCCTTATGACGTGGAGGAACTCTGAGATACTTCTACGTGGGACTTCATGATAGTTGGAGTATCGACCAGTAGCTCATAGAGCGGATCCTCCTAGAGACGAGTGAGCGGAGTGCGGAGACCTAGTAGATTGCTGAGACCTGACGACTACTGACCGATTCGACTCAGAGTGACTTGACTAGCCTAGTGCGGAGTGCCTTGGTGTCGCAGCAGAACCACAGTGGGTAGCGACTTGGTGTCGTGGCAGACCCATGGTACTCGATATGAGAAATACCTCAGTAGGATACGAGGGGGAGCGCCTTGGTGACGCGGCAGACCCATGGTGGGGAGCGCCTTGGTGATGCAGCAGACCCACAGTACTCGATAGGAGGTGTACCTTAGCAATCTAAGGTTAGTGGGAAGAACCTTGGTGTCATGGAAGAACCACTGTACTCGATAGAGGAGGAGTTCTTCAGCACCTGTGGTTTTGATAATGTGAATAAAAATCCTGGTTGAGCTGAGTCAGTAACTTTTGTGTTTACCTCATGATGGAGATGAATTACTTGATAACTTAGGTATATGTATGGGCATATACCTACGTGGGGTTATATGTTGATTTTATACTTTGTGGTTTATCCTTGTTGGATTTTGTGAGAGCTTGAGGGTCTCGGGGTCCATACTGAGTATCGCTATACTGACCCCTACACGGGTTATGCCCTCACCTCGTTGTGTTGATTGCAGATGACAGACAGTGTTGAATGAGGCTGAGAGTACCAGGACTGGACGGTACTCGGAGGTGGACCATACGATGTGTCGGTACACGAAGGAGACTGACAGATGTGGAGTGATGAGGAGGCTATCTATACCTACCATTGAGGTAGGATCCGTGGTGGACGATCCAAGAGATGCTTTTCACCTTTCAATTATTTTTCCCTTTTCAGTTGTACTTGTACTTTACAGCTGGGCTTGTATTTCTGGCCCCTTTACTTTTCAATAATCTCTTGTTATACAGTTTTACATAGTGTTTTGCATCCACATATGTTCTCTATTGTTCATGTTTACAGTTAAAAAGGCAACGCCTTCCCAGATTTAGGGAATTACACCTTTGGTGCTAGTCGCCAGCCCCTGGCCTATGGAAGGCGGGCTTGGGGTAGTCACAGCACGAGCCACATGGGACGGGTCATGACAGATAATAATTATTTATTAATAACCATTTAATTTTTCAAAACTACATTATAAAAACATTATAACCATTTTTTGATAATAATACATAGTAGGTAATTTGAATAAAATTATCATATAAAAATAATTAATATTTCAATATGTCATTTTACGGTAAGACATGTTACTTGTAGTTTTAGAGATGAAAATTGTCAACAAATGAAATATGTATATGGAGTATGGTAAAAATCCATTAGAATTTAAATAAGATATATTGTAAGAAAATATTCTTGGTGAAATATAAATTAAGTTTTGAAATGATTAATAACTATTGATCAAATGCTTAATAAATAATATTATATAGAATTTTATTCAATTTGTTATAAACTTGTGTCTTTGAAAAATGTATCAGACATTGTCAAATATTTTATTATAATGAATCAATTAATATGATGAGATGAAAATAAATTTAAAAATTAATGTATTTATGAGATAAAGCATTAAATGTGAATATATACAATTATATCTGAAAATTATTGAAAATGGAATCGAGATGATGAATAGGACAATGGTCAGAATTGACATGTTTTCTCCAATCTATTGTGGGTTACAACCATGTATCCTTGTTGAAGATGATGGGAATTTTCTCAGCCTATTGGATTCCTATATTTTAATAAAACATTTTAATAAATAAATATCTTTATACATGTATAATATATAAGTGAATAACTTAGGTTATAAATTAATTTATTTTTGTTTTCATTATGTTATAAGAACAAATGAATTTCATTTTTAATTTCCATTCATTGATGCGGAAAAAAATAAATTTTTTATATTATAGAGGGGAATTTTAGAACACAATTTTCTTGATTGATATTTAAAAAAAGTCAAAATGATTATCAGGGTTATATATGTATGGACCCATACTTATACATTATATATTATTATGGCTTTAAATAGGATTTTATGTCACTAAATATCCCAAAATCATTTAAAGTTTGAGGTTTATTGAGTTAGGTGATAAAAATAACATAACAAACCCATATATTACTATGTGGACAATTCTATTCAGTATCAATTTTTCAATAATAAAAAACATGAAAATATATAATTAGATCATTCATGACACATCATAAAAATTTTCATGTTGACCTCATAATTTTTCCTACTCATCCAGTGGAAATATTTTTAAATCATAGGATGGGCACAAGAATATCAATAAGAGAAATAAAAATAAGGAAATAATTTTTTTTTACATGAATACGTATGGAATTTTCCCATTTTCAAAATAAAATTTGGGCTACAAATAAACATTTTCTTACAAAAGAAATTATATTCTCTTCCCAATGATTTTCATAAATCATTTCACAATAAATCTAAAATGAAAAATTTATAATCATAATTTTTTATTGGAAATCATAAAAAACACATCGTAACTTTATTCACAATTATAAAATTTTCAACCTTATGAAGTATTATATACATTCCATTACCTTGTGAAATAATTATATTTCCATAAAAACCCATTTATAGATGATATAAAATATATGGGTAACAAGGGGAATAATTTTAATATCACTTTATAAAATGGGATAACCTTCATAGATGTATGAAAAATAACCATTGTGGTTTTATATTAAATAACTATCATTGTTATAATTTGAATAATCATCAATGTATTTTCCTATAACCACTAAGGAGAATCCTAATTGATTGTCTTCATCCCTTTACCAAATGAATTGGATATATATAATGGGATCAGACTAACTTAGTTTATAAGGAATTATATCATCATCGTAATCAATTACTATGAACTATACCAGATCACATAAAACATTGCATCATAAAAAAATTCTTTCTAACCATTGGAAAACGTTTTGAGATATTATTATATTTCATTTCATGAAAAACCATTTTTAAAAAATATAATTATCATAAAAAAGGAAAATAGGTTCATTCGTTTAATAACATATGAATTATTATAATTAAAACGAAACATAAATTAATGGAAAATATGGCTGGAAAATTTATAATAAACATATATATTAAACTAGAATATTCATTTTTTATTTTATAAAAAAATCCAAAAACATTCTGTAAAAATATGGTGATTTATAACATTGAAAATGAGTTAAAATAAACATAAAATGTCCTTTATAATTAATTATTTCCCATACTAATTATTTAATAATATATATATTTTGAAAGATAAATAAGGATGAAAATTTAATATTGTCAAATTTAAAAGATGTTTTTAAAAGAAAGTACCTTACCTTTTCATTAAATCATTGCATTTGTTTTTTCACATTAAACAATACACATAGGTGAATTATTAACATTTTTAAGAATCTTTTTCAGGTTAATTATTCATTTATTATTTATTATTATTCTATATTAAATTATTTAATCAATTAAAATCATATTGAATGTTTTAATTATATTAGTTTTATAACTCCAAAATGGGTTTGGTAAGTTGACTTTTGCGAATGATGTAATTATTAAATACTCTCATGAATAATAATTATGAAATAATTAACATTTAATACATTACTGATTTCTTTCACACCAATCATGAAATTTTATTATGAAAAATGACCAATGTTACCATCATGGGGATGGTAGATCATTCACATGCATTAGTAATGTTTCATTTTTTTATCAATAATTATGAATAATATGTATGTATCATTTTATAATTACATAATGATTATAATATCCTATATATAATAATTTTCCATTAAAAAAACTTATATATATATATATATATTCTTTATGATGTGGTTTTGAAAAATGGATCACATATCTACATAGAGGAGGTATGTCACATATATGCATGAATAATGATATAATTTTTTATGAATGGAAAGGTATTAAATTATATGAAATTTAATACCTAAAAAATAAAAATTATTCTATGATTATAATATATATTCCATAAAACCATCATTAAACCCATACGTGAGTGGTGGAGATTGACAATGATTTAAATTCATTCTCAAGGTGGTATCCTATCGTACCCATAAACGATGAATTACTCTCTCATTTAATAGAGATTTGGAAAGGATAAAAGATAATAAATTAACATAAAAACATATCATTATATTTATGATAAATTTATTATTATTTTATAATGTATAAATGTTATTTTAGGAGATCAAAGAATAAATAAAAAAACACGAAGTTAAAAACTATATCTCTTCTTTAGAAAGTCTCATTTTTATAATACCTTTTTCCCTCTATGGTTGGTATTTTTCATCAATAATGCTCTATAAGGAGTCTATGGGTTCTATTAAGGGATTAAGGTTAGTATTGGATGATGAAAAGTCTTATTAGGTGTTATGTAATTGGAAGAAGATTTTCACTTTCATGAGAGAGGGGAGAGGCACTCTTGGGATTTATTAAAATATTAAATAAATATAAATATATTTTTGACATAAAAATTGAACTAAATTAATAAGAGTAAATAGTAATATGATGGTGAGTATAAATAATATCAATAATTAAAAATTGGATATTTTTGGAAAATGGTTTAACCCTTATCATTTTTGTATTAAACCTTCTTTATCCTTTTTGACAATTACTGTAATAATATAATTTTATATCATAATAATGATACTATAAAATAATAAATGACCCATAAGTGGAACATGAATGATTTGATTAACCATGTTAAATTTATTTACATGAATCTAATATTTCAATTAATTTTAAACCAGTCAATAAAATATTATTTATTATAAAATATCATTATTTTCAATTTAGAACTATTGTTGACTTTGACTTTAATAACATTATAAAAATATATGTATTAGAATAAAATGCATATTAACCACTAAAATAATCTAATTTTATAAATAAATATCACGTAACACAAATAAAAATTCAAATAATATTATTTATAACAACTTTTAAATCCTTTGTTTTGTTTTTCAATTTATTAAATTATTATGGCATTAATGTTGTGTAAGATTTCAAGGAAATCGTTTCTTTACTATGAATTAGAAAATAAATTACATTGATAAAAAGTATTATAAATTTAAAATTGTATCTATAATAGTATATCTCCAATATTTTTCCTTATGTTAAAAATATTATAGTTATTATAAGAAAGAGTTTGCAATTTTTGGCTTCATATTCACATAAATTATACAAAGTTAAAAATCATGTCCAAAATGAGTGTAAATAAAATATATACAAATGTTGGCTAATTATGGATGATATAAAATAATATAAAAAATTAAGGAAACTTTTACTATTTTTTATCTCATATTAATTTATTTTTAACTTTATTTACCAAATTTACCCTTTAAAGGGGTTAAAAAATTACAAAAAGTTACTATTCATTATGTCTACAAATAAAAGGGTCCTATTTAATAAATTTGAACCCCTTAAATCCATATATTAAAAATATTTTTCAGAATTAAATATAAAAATGGGGAATAACAAATTTTCAATATAAACTAGCAAAATGAAAGGAAAACCAATTTTTGGAAAAAAGTTTTTTTATGCACATAAATGTACTTATGAGAAAATAATGTATAATGATGGTTAAAATTAAATTAATATTATCATATTCTAATATATTATAATTAATTTTCTTTTATAAAAAATTATATACAGAAATTACCTTATTTAATGAAAAACATGATTTTATAAAATATATATATATTTACTATTCATTGAAAAATCATTATTTTTCAAAAACTCCTAATAAATCACCCAAAGATGATTTTGAAAATATGAATTAAATAATGGAAATAAAATTTTAAAATGCAAATTTATATTATGGAAATAAATCTTTTATATTGAAACATATAATTCAGGATCACCCATTTTGGATAGAAATTTTTTCCCCTTCAACGAAAAAGTATTTCAATATGATTATAGTGATTATAAATCAATAAAATCTGACTAATTACCATATTAATAAAATTTATATTAAAATTACATAGTATATTACTTTTTTACCACCTTTAAATGACATCCTCACATTTTTTTACTTATTCAACAAGTTGGGATGTCTTTCCCTTATAGAATTATCATATTCTCGTGATCCTTTTTCAAACATATGGTTTCTCCAAATAACATAACATGATGATTACCTTATTTGGTATTACATTTTCTATATGTTGAAGAATATGAATAGAAAATTCCATATAATAAAGTTTATCTTCCAATTAAATTAACTCAGGGAATAAAAGATGATATGAATATGGAACATACATTTATAACATTAAAACAAGAACAATTTTATGTAACTTGGATAAACATGATGAACATGCTACTCACTAAAAAATTTACACAACTTTCACCTAGATTTATGATGGTCTAATGAATCATTGATGTAAAATAACTTTTTTTCTAAAACAAATAACAATTTTAAATAGATGGAATTCAGAAAAACATAATGAAAAACCATGAAAGAATGATATTTCTTCTAGTTTTCTACAATAAATTTACCTTCTATGAACCCTCCTCATATATTTCCCAATTTCATCAACCTTTTTAAGGATTTCCTCTACAAGTCTTATACATCTTTTTCATTTCACAAATGTCATTCCAAATAGTTATAGTCTAACATTTCATTCAATATAATTCCAAAACATATGTTGACATTATAATGGAATGAGTACTATTATTAGATAGTAACATAACTAAATATAGAAATGGATTACAACATGCTCTGTAATCCATTGAACAATTAAAAATTAAGTTTTTAGATATTTGAATCACTTGCTTATAATTTTAATCATATTGAAGATTAAAATTAGTATTTAAATTTATTTATGTGTCAAATTACATATAATTTCCTTTCAAAAAAATCTATACGATCCTTGGATCATGGTCAGAAACAATATAGAGTATAAATCTATGTAATTATATCCTTATTATATAGTTTAGAATGTTGATCTAAATATATAAAATCTAAAAGGGTAAAGAAATGTGTAGATTTAGTTAATCAATCCTTTATAACCCAAATCAAATTATTATATCAATAAATATTTTGAAATATCACTACAAAATCAATCGATATATTTTACTATTAATTATCTATAGATGATAAAGGATTAAGCAACCCCTTTGTTAATTTCCATTTTTCTGTAACATATTGAAAATTCATGTTTTTCAGGGTAGAGTACAAAATAACTGTTTTCATTCCATCCCAACAGTAATACTCTTTATGTTCACTATACATGTCAGTTCTTCCATCATGAAAAGATAGTGGGGAACTACTAGCTTCAAAAAATAATTCACTCGTCAACTAGGACTCACAAAAAACTCATAATATCTTTCCAAATCTCAAAACACAAGATTAATCAACATTAAATTTATACAACATACCCATAATAATGATTTAATCCATTTCATATAACTCTCATTCATCCTATTATATCTCTTAATTAATTATAATAGAGGAGATTGTATTGCAACCAGAATAAAATAGAGGATGATACAGTATGAAAAACTTTTAGAAAAAAATTCATAAAATCATTAACCAACTATTCATGTTCAAAATTGAAAATTTTTAATGTAACAATACTTTCCCAACTCAATGAATTGACTACTTTGTTATCGTTTATAGGAATATCATGAATTTGAGAGGACTACATTGGGATGTACCTATCACTGAGAGGGGGGTGAATCAGTTTTGGGGACTTTTTAAACCAATTACAACTTTTAATCCCTATACCTCTTGACCTATTAGAATCTTGATTCTCTTATTCTATTTTCCATTTCGCATGAAAAAAAAATAATTAAAAATATTCACACGATATTTTTACAAGGTTTACCACTCAATAAGATAAGTTACATCCTTTCCATGCATGGGAATGACCAGTTCATGGATTCTACATTATATTGTGATAACTGTTACAGTGGGTTGGGTAGGGATACAACCCTCTGGACATTGTGATTCCCTACACTTTAGAGGGTAAAGAGAAACAGTTCTCTTCCTAAACTAGTGATGTTCTACCTCAACGTGAAACTTCACTATTTTGTTCTTTATAATTCCTATGGAGATAGTCTTCTTTATTCTTGATAAGGTAGGTTCTTCTCTTGGTCTTCATTAGTGATATTCAGTTGATCACTTGCAAAGAAGTAGGCATGAAATTCTCTCTTCATTCTTTCTCTTATTCTCCAGTGCAACACCAATTGCACTAATATTCTTCTTCTTCTACAGTACAATAACCAAATTCAATATTCTTCATTCTTTATCTAGAATCACATACACCAATGTGATTTCTCAAACACTAGGGATCATCTCACTTAGCATCATCTGAATTAATCATTCTATTTTGTTCATGAATTCATGTGATCATGCATATAAAATTTAGGTTAAACCTTTCTTCCCTTTATTCTTCTTCTTTACATATGTGCACACCCATTTTTTAGTTCTTTATTTAATTTAATTCACATGTGTATGTGCATGCATACAAGAATTAACTCTTCTATTCTTCTTCTTGTGTGAAAACCCTTAATGGGTATGTTTCTTTAAACACACACACACACAAACACTTATTCTATTGCTCTTGTTTCTTTTCCTCTTATTTCTTTTCCACTTAGTTAGGGTGTTTGACTATATTCTTCTTCAAACCCGAATGGGTTCCAAATTATTCATCTTACAACATCACAAAGGCCTCATGATTCTTCATGTAATACACATGCATGCTTCCATGTATTCACTGCCACATCTTGGTGCAAGCTTCTTCTTCATAAAAACACAAAACCCTGTAAATAATAAGATATAGGAATGAAAACATTAGGGTGTTATCTACTTTTTCATAAAACCAGGATGGCCATGTGTCTTCTCTTTCTCGTAGAGGAATCATAGTTTTTCTATGCACAATGTCTGATAGACTCTGCAAAGGATAGAGAGAGACTAAATGCTCAACCACTGGATCACAGTTGATCAACATTCACAAATCAGAACGAGGGTCTTTAGAAAACAGATCATGTGTTCATGAGAACTAGTTCTTAAAAAAGTGGATTGACAGTGAAAATCACTTATCAACCACTCACTGGAACTATTCATCGAAGATTAGACGTCTCACAGGACTCCTAGATGCTCTTCATGAAGTGATACACAAAGAGATGCTCTGGTTTTTGAAAACATGATCTCTCAGGTGTGTGGGAGAAGCAAACTCTCTTGGATTGGGTGAGAAGTCTTTTATAGGCGAGGATATGATCTTTTCTACATTAAATATCTTCATGACATTCCTTGGAGATCATGGACTTGAATACTTGGGATTCACATGGTTTTTAAAATCATCAAACTCGTATGAAGATATTCCATGATACTATGGATTATTTCTCGTCAATGAGGGATCCTATCACCATTAATAAATTCAAGATTGCATGCATGAATCTCGTGTAGGAATCTCACATAGTTCCTTGTGGTCGTGGAAACTTCATTTTTCTAGGTTGAAGATTCTTCATCGAGATATTGCATGAATTCATGATGTAGATTGCATGCATGGTCTCGGTTCATTCCAATGGCCATCGTCATGTTGAGACGATCATCAGTGGTGGATGGTGATAGATCAAGGTTATGTAGAAGTGCTCCAGAGTTCTACATTACATCGTGTGGTTTGGAGGGTGAAGACGAAGACTATGGGAGAATTAGATGATCTCGATTCAAACGTGAAATGCACGAGATCAGCTGAGAGACAGAGATTTGGATGATCAAATTCCATGGCTGATCGGGCAGTTGGCCGAGATGCGAGATGTGATATATGGATGAGATTATGCCCATGATTTTTAAAATTCATCCCACATCGAATAGGAAAGGCAGAAATTCACAGAATAAATATCAAGATGCACCATCATTCAGCAAGTATTCTTCTCTCCCCCCTCCGGTGTCACCCCACACCAGTTCTCCATGGCTGTGCTCTTAGTGCCCACTTTACCTCCTCAGGCACACACCTAGATCCCAATATTCATACCCTGTGGGCTTATACATAGCCCCCATGCACCTCATGTGGGCTTGCCGTGAAAACTTCCCTTTGGGCACGGTTGACCCTCAAGTCCCACATATGCTTGAGGTTTGAGGTTCTCAGATAGCTCAAGAGTGGGCCCAATTTTTTGTAAGCCAAAAAATAAAGATTCTAATTATAATGCATGACCATATTGAAAATATTTGCATGGCCTCCTCATGGTAAAAAAACCATTCTTCAACCTTATACTTCCTCCTTTCTATTTTGGATTATCAAATCCAATGTACTTCAATCATCCTTAAAAGGATGCTACGTGAAATGTTGTAAATGTTGTATCACCCAAGATACTAGTTCTTTTAACATTCATGATTAGTGCATCAATCATCTGAGTTGATCAACATAGATAATTTCCAAAGCATGTAATCCAATTATATGAATCTATAACAATTCTCATGGAATATTCACTTCAACCAATATCTATTTACATTGGAGTTCCTTCTTCATTTTGACCATTATTGACACCAATTGACAAAAAATACAACTTATACACAATGTGGTCCCAATAATATCCACCTTTTTATTTTGTTGTCAATACCTTAAGACTTATCCTGAAATGAATGTGTCAATGTCAAAATGAAAATCTTCTCTCTCTCCTTACTTTAATTTCACCTATATCCCCCTTATTGATAATAAATACAATGTTCATGGTAGATAGGGTATCATTCCATACATAAGAAATTCTCCATCAATCATTCACTCTAAGTCCCCTTGACCAAAGCTCGGGGTAGAAAAATAGAGGATTTGATTTTGAAAACAAAGTTTTCCATTACCCACGGAACATGACACCTCATGAGATGAGAACTCATGTACATGTCTTCAAGAGATTTCCACTTTCAATTCAAGAATAGGATAATAACTGTGATATTAAGTAATCAACCTGAGACTCCTACACTCACCTCAACAAATGGATCAAAATCATTCAAGTGCAATTGGAAGGATATGTGGCCTTGGTAAAATTTCATTATTCTTACGTCAATAATTAACTTTGATACCCCCCTTTGTAAAATAATTTTTATTTTGTGTAACAAATGATGAGAGATTGAGAGATGACATACATTTTCCAATGACATGATCTTCATAAAACCATCAGTTTATTTGAATTTTATTCCCATGGATGTTGATACTAATTGAGATAATTACACTAGCATCTTCTTCATGTGTCTACCCCTAAAGGGATCAATTCTCTCCACAGAATCGCAGGTTCTCCCCCTGTGATATTACTTTACCTTAAATTCCCCATATGATAAGAACAAATAAAATAGACAATGATTTATGTAATAATATGGATCCTCCTTACTGTATCAATGTGAATATAATGGTTGAGATGATATTCTCAACCCAGATGCTAGAATCTTCACACTTTTACAACTGATCTTCAATGATGACTATGATTTTTTGGATCTTAGTACATCATCCATTTATTTTTGTGTGAGTCTTCTTTCTTTAAGAGCTTTCAAAGCACTAGAATCTTCTAGTGCAGCTTTCATCTTCTTGAGGAATTCTTGTTAGGGTAGAGTAAATTCAAATAATATTCTAATAGTTTGAACAAATTTGTTTCACCTTATACACAAAACTTCTTTGACTTCATGTAGAATCTTCTTTTTTCTTTTATAACTAGACTTAGCCTATTTATCTTACATCTTTATCATTATTTCCAAATATTCTGGTCAAACCAACAATATATCATTAGTGGATGAGGCATCAAGATTGGATATTCTAAATGGAATATCTTGAGTGTCATCATTATTAGTTGTTATTTTGGAGGAATTACCCTTCAACTTCATGGATTTACAATCATAGATCTTCTCAACATTCCTCAGATTATTCATGGGAGTGTTTTCTTTTACAACATTTTTCTGACTATTTCCCAAGTATTCTTTATCTTTTATAGATAGCTCATGAAATGTTCTTTTCATTTCATCTTTGGGTTTCTGTTGAAATGAAAATTCACCATTCATGTGAACACTCCTATTATATACATCACATATGTCATCTAAAATTCCATATCTATTTGAAGTATACAGATGCTTCTAGATCTATGAATGTTTATTCTTATTTTTTAGATTTATCCCCCTTGATATGGTCTTTCATTTTGATTTTAAATTTAAGGTATTATACCAAAAATCCAATATACAATTCCAAAATTTATTGAAGCACTAGCATTGACGAGCAATCTTTTTCTTTTTGATGTCTTATGTATAAGTATTTTGAGATTTCATCGTGATTTTTTATACTCTATATGAAGAATCATCTTCCAAATTCCTCTTACAATCCAACTTAGTCCTGGTGGGAGGAATCTCCTCACTTTTCATCATCCATACTTGTTAATAATTTTTCTTCCAACCTGCACTTTTTGTAGAAAAAGTTTTAGAAATAAGAGTACAAGTTGGTATGGATGGTACCTTCACTTTCTCAGATTCTTGTGATTGATCAATGTGTGGAGCAATGATATTCATATCACATATTGAATGTATTTTGACAGTAGAATCCTCTAGTGAGCATTGAGTGCTGGAATCAATTGTTTCCTTCTTTTATGGAGACAAAATATGTGTCTTCTCAAGATTGGTCAACTCAGCTTCAAATTCTAGGCATCTCATATTGAGGATGACTTCTTGGTCTTCGATCATATTAATTTTCTCTTTAAAATCCTTCTTTAATATTTTAACTTCATATTCATGCATCATTACTTTATTTTTTAACAAAGAGTAATGTTCTTTCATCTTCATGGAGTCTTCTTCTAAATATACCTCCTTGACATCATTTATCTTTTTCAGCACATCTTCAAGTGCATGGATCTTCTCTTCTAGAGTCTCATTGACTAACTCTTTTTCTTAATCATATTTGAGCCACATTGAAGAACCTACTTCAAATCCCATTTTTGTTGCTTCAAAGGATCCAACATTTCTGGAGCGATTTAAACATTCAACAAATTTTTCTTGCAAGACTTTCTAAAAAACATCATTTTCTTCATCTAGATGAATGATATTTTCCTACATGCATTGAAATAATCTTTAAACTAGGGATGTACTTTCTTCAGAAATACCATGTATAATCATTATTAATTTATCAATTGATGTTTCTTGATATATTGTAGATTGATCATCACCACATGTGATATCATTTTACTCATGAGAATAATTTTCAAATGTACTAAGACATACATCTTGATCAATTGAGGTAGGAATGTTGTCCATATTATTGGTGGGTAGTTGAATCACCTTCTTATTACATTCCATGTATGGTGTGTCTTAAATATCTACCTGATATGGAGAACTAGATTCTTCCTCTTCTTTAGATAAGAGGGAATTATTTTTCAACATTCTCTTCTCCTTCTTTCCTGCTCATCATGGTCATGGTAGATATAGTCTTCTGCTCAGAGATATCTGAATCATCACCGAAAATGAACTTCATTGATTACTTAGGAAAGAAACTAAAATCTTTAAAAGAGAATAACTTAACTATAGAGAATCTAATAGAGGTGAACATGTCCCTCTAATAGGAACTGAGTGGACCAATTTGGGTTATACCTAACACTGAGAGGGGGTGAATTAGTGTTGGGTACTTTTTAAACAAATTATAACTTTCTATCCCTATACCTGTTGAATTTTTAGGATTTTGATTCTCTTATTCTCTTTTCCCTGTCACATGAAATAATTGAAAGCAGTAAAAATATGCACGCAATATTTTTACAAGGTTCACCACTCAATAAGAGAAGTTATGTCCTTTCCATGCATGGGAATGAATAGTGCATAGATTCACTACTATAATGTTATAACTGTTACAAAGAGTTGTATAGGGAAACAATCCTTTGTCCAGTGTGAGTCCCTACACTTTTCTGGGGAAAGAGAAATAATCCTCTTATTGAAATATTGATGTAATATCCTAACTTTCAGCTTCCTTGCTGGTTCTTTATACTATCTGTGGAGACAATATTCTTCCTTCTTGATAAGGTAGGTTCTAATCTTAGTATTATTTAGTTCTCTTCACTTTATTACTTTCAAAGCAGTAGGCAATCAATTCTCCCTTATTTCTTTCTCATCTTCTCTAGTTCAACACTAAATATACTAGACTTCTTCTTACTTATTAGTTTAATAACCAAATGAAATATTCTTCTTTTTTTAGGTAGAATAAAGTACACCAATGTGATTGTTAAAACACTGAGGATAGGTTCAGTTATCATCATATGAATTAATTATTCTCTCTTGTTCATAAATGTTTGTGATCATGCATATGACATTTAGGTTGAACCATTATTCCCTGTATTCTTCTTCATTACACACATTCACACACTTGTTTTGGTTATTTATTTAAGTGACTTTACATGTGCATGTGCATGCATGCAAATATGAAAACTCCCCTTCTTATTCTTGTGTAAAACCCCTTAATGGGTATGGTTCTTTAAACACACACACACAACCTCTTCTTCTCTCCATATTCTTTATTTTCCTCTTATTTTTGTTCTACTTAGTTAGGGTGTTTATTTATATGGTTCTTCAAACCTGAATGGTTGAAAAAATCTTATTCTCAGAACTTCAAAAAGGCCTTGGGATTCTTTAAGTATTGCACATGAATGCATGAATTTATGCGATGCCACTACTTTGTGAAAGATTATTCTTCACAAAAGCACAAACCCCTGCAAATAGTAAGATATAAACATTAAAACAGGATGATGTTCTCAACTTTTCTTTATGAAAAAAAGATGGAAAAAAGTTTTCTTCATCCCACAGAGGATTCATGGTTCATCTATGCACAAAGTGTGATGGAATACACAAATCATAGTGGGAGACTAATGGCTCAACCACTGGATCATGGTTTCCCAGCCTTTGCAAAGCACAACAAGGGTTTTTAGAAAACCGATCATATGTTCACGGGAACCGATTCTTATTGAAGTGGATTGAGAGTAAAAATAACTTATCAAACACATAGACGAACTCTTATTTGTAGATAATAAGGCTCGTGGGACTCCTGGATTCTCTTCACGAAGTGATACGTAGAGAGATTGTCTATTTTTCAAAAACACGAGATTTCGGGTGTGTGGGAGAAGCATCCTCTCTTGACTTGGGTGAGAATTATTTTATATGAAAGGAGAGGATATTTTCAGGGTTAAAAATCATCAAGATATTCCATGGAGATTTTGTCTTTGAATGATTGGGATTTCTATGGTTTTAAAGTCTTTAAACCCACATGAAGATATGTCGTGATCCTTGGGTTGTTTTTTCTTTAATGCTAGGCACCTATCTTCATGCATGACGTCAAGATCACGTGCGTGATTCTCATGCATGAATCTCCCATGGATTATAATTTCCATGGAAAATGTATTTTCCTTGTTCGATGATTCTACTTTGAGATATTACATTCATGCAAGATGTAGATTGCATGCATGGTCTCGATATGTTCCAATGGCCCTCGTGAGGTTGAGATAATCATCAGTGGTGGCCATAGATCGATCAAGGTGGTGCAAAATTTCTTTGACATACTACATTTAATTGGGTGGTTTGGATATTGAAGATGACGACTGAGGGAGGATCATATGGTTCTGATTCAAATGTGAAAAGCACGAGATTAGATGAGCAGTGGAGATTTGGATGATCGAATGTTGTGGCTAATCAGATGGTCGACCGATTTGCGGGATGTTATAGATAGTTGAGATTATGATCATGGTTTTTAGAACTCATCCCACATATAATTGGAAATGCGGATATTCTCATATTAAATATCAATATGCTCCATCTTTTTTCCATAATTCTATTCTCCCCCTTCGGTGATGCCCCACATCAGTTCTCTACAGGTGCGCTCTTAGCGCCCACTCTGCCTCCTCAGCCATGCACCTAGCACCCACTATGCATACCTTGGGGGTTTATACATGGCCCACTTATGCCTCTTTTAGGATTTACTTAATGTATTCCCTTTGGGAACTATTAACCCTTGGGTCCCACATACGCCTGAGGTTTGAGGTCCTCAGCTTGATCAAGAGTTTTCCCAATTTGTTGTAAGCCAAAAAAGGAACCTTCTATGTGAAATTCATGGTCATATTAAAAATATTTACATAGACTCCTAGAGTTAAAAAACCCATTCTTCATCCTTATTCTTCTTACTTTCTATTTAGAATTATCAAATACAATGTACTTTAATCATCCTTAAAAGTATTCCACTTCAAATGTTTTAAACGTTGTATCACACATGATACAAGTTCATTGAACATTCAAGATCAGTGAATTAATCATCTGAGTTGATCAGCATTGAAAACATCCCAAGCATAGAATCCAATTCTATGAATCCATAACAATTATCTAGGAATCTTAACTTCAACCAATCTCTATTCACTTTTTAGTTCCTTCTTCATTTTGACTATTATTGACACCAGTTGACAATAAATACAACTTATACACAGAGTGGTCCCAACAAAATTGAATAGTCATAATCCTTTATCAATTCCATTTTTTCCTCTTTATCATGTAAAAATATTTATAACTAAATATATAAATTAATATTTTATAACTATTATATACTTTACACTAGGCCTATATAAATTTTTTCCCCAAATTTCTAAAATATACGTTAAAGCTTCCAGTTCACGGTCCTGTAAGGGTTATTTTTGCCTATGCGGGTCTAATTAAAATGAAGAATAATAAATTTCATAATCATTATACATTATAATACAAAAAAATTATTTTAAATAAGCATAACTATGGATTAAAATCTCATCATTTTAAGAAGGAAAATAAAAAACTAAAGAATTCATCAATGTTATTTTCAATTCCTAGAAACAATCATCACATTCTATTGTCAATATACATTTCTTTCCTTTTTTAGTTAAATTAATTAGTGATATACATAATCATGTATTTTTATTCAAAAAATCATAAGTGATAGCCTACTAATCTAAAGAAATTATGAACCATAATAACAATTGGAGACCGTTTCCATTCATCAACAACTTTTTGTTTAGCATAATAAACTTTTATTTAATCTTTATTTATGATGTTTATAAGGAATGATATTTACTATAAAAAATAACTTGATTTGATAAATTTTAGATATATATGATATTATTTTTTATTTTGAAAAAAATACACAGTTGTTTTTCACAACCCTTATAACTTTTTTAATAATACATGATATCAATAATAAAAAACAAAAATCCTATCCAAATATTCATGGAATAATATAATCATATGATATATCAATATTGATGAGGGAATTTTTAACCACTATGTAATATTTATGATGGGTATTGTAGTCATCTTACCATAATCAATATTTCCCCATTAAAAATGTAGTACATTGGTGACAAAGGGGTTATCTCAAGTAGAGTTTGTAGACAATGTTGTCAAAATCTGACATTGTAAATTATTTTAAAAACAAGAAAAAGTGGGGCTATAATATATTAAAAAATTTAATTTATACAAAATAATTTACAACCCAAAAAATTTTCAATTATCATATAAGACTTTATTTGAATGAAATATACCAACTACTTATAGTGGCATTGGACATGATTCGATCCTCAAAAACTCCCTTTATCATTTTTGAAAAATGTTTTCCAATTGAATTATCCCAAATATATATCAATACCTAAATTGTTACACCTATTTTTCATAGAAACCATTTTAAGACCTAAAGTATGGGTTTTTATACACATATAATTTTACCCAATTTTCTAAAGTCCTCCAAGAAACTGAAACTAATTGATCATTATTTGATCAATGGGGAGATATTTTCCAATGAAAAATAATCAATAAATAAATTATTTTATAATCTCATGATGATAAAAATTATGAAATGAATAAAAAAATTTAAAAAATATGTAAATAACCCACAATTATTCAATCAAACAAATTCCATGATAATTTAAAAGAGAAGATTTTATAATGATATACACAAACTTAAAAGTGATATTCCTCCAGAACATTGAATCCTACCACAACATGGAGTCCATAAATGCATGGTTTGATTAAATCATAAAAAATACTATTCCTAAACATGTATTCTCTATAATATCCCATACCATCAGTATAACCATCCTATGAACTGATATTGATATGATAATATATAGTTAAATGGTGTGAAAAAAGACTTCCCATTTTCTTTCTATTAGATATTGCCTCGATTTTGGACCTTATTCCACTGAATTTTTGAGTGAATCCTTTATACATGTATCTAAAATGTTTCTTTTTGTTCCAAAAATAATTAACTATTTTGGATATATGGTGAAATTTTTATTGTCAAATTAAGGGAAAAAAAATTCTGGTTGATGTGTTTCTCTATATCCCTCCACTTTCACACACCGAATGTCTATCATAATGATAAAATTTTACATTTGAATTTAATTTGGAGATAAAGATTCATATTTTAATTTTTATCATACTAGAACTACACCATTTGGACACCTATGGGTCAAATTGTAACACATTTACTGAAGGTTCATCATTTCCTTCTGAAAAAACTTTTTCCAAATTGAGGGATTTTATGGGTTATTAAATGATCGATTTTGAATTTGGATCTATTGGATAAAATTAATCCCAAAATCCATAGGTTCCTAAAAAATAATTTATTCAATTTGATAATAATTCAATCTTTTATGGGCATAATATAAAATTGTTAAAAAATTAATAAAATTACTAAATTAGACTATTTTCATAATTTTCATCAAAACTCTTCCAAATTACAAAAATTATTTAATTTAAAATGGAATGATGTTTTTGGGATTATATATTTGAAATAAATATGGAATTTTTTGAAAAAATAATATCTATGAACTCCCCCAAACATAGAACTTTGAATCCTAGATAAGTGAACAATCAATGTAAATTTCTAATGAAAATTAAAAACATATGTAAATGAGAATCATATTCTGAAAATCATTCTAAATAACTCATCATTACTCTTAAATAGAATTAATTAAAAGAATTTATTATGTTTATTCATTTGATTCACATTTCAATAATTCTTCCTGGTGCATGGATTCCTACCACATATATTTCTATCATCACATTATTTTTGTTTAAAAAAATATTTTCTCATCCAAATAAATACATGTGTCACCACAAGATTTAAAATATGTAAATGTACACTAAATTAAGTCATAGAAATTGTTTCATCATGATGACTTATAAATAAGTTATCTAATCATTTATTTTTAGTAGTTTTGAATTGTAAAATATTATATGGAAGAAATGGGGGGTTTAGATCCTTATAAAAGTATGATTTGATGATTTTAATTGTCTCTTAATAATGACCTTATCATTGATATTTGTGACATTAATACAACTAAAAAATATTTTTTAAATTTATTTTAGGGGAGTCCCACAACATTTTAAATTTAGCAGTAATGGGACAATAATTTATTCCAAATATTATTGAAATATATTTTTTCTTTTAATATCTTGAAAGTAACAACATTTTTTTCTCTTTGGATCCTCTAAAAAGGTATATATATATTTTTATTGAGATATATAAAAAGGAAAAATTTCATTATAATACAATTTATATCAATTAAAAAATCTCTTGAGAATTTTATTTTGTTTTCAACCAATGAAGCACCAAATGATGTTGAAAATCTCAAAGAAGTTCCCTCAAGATTAATCATTACTAAAATCAAGAAATATATACCATGAGAATGATGAATAGAGAAACTAGTGTGTAATGAGGATAGATAACATATATGTCATATATACTAAGAGATCACTATGGTTGAATGTAAAAGGTAGGTTGAAATAGAATGAATTTTCTTGAGAATGGGGATTTTATTCACAAATTATTTACCTAAATCATTTTGAAAAAAACCATTTTAACTCTCATAGGTTTTGAAAGAAAAATTGAATGTTATGGTTAAAACAGAAACTATTTATTTTACTCATGAAGTTGGATCATTTTAATAATATTTAAAAATATATCTATTGCGACACATCAAAGTGATTTTCATTTTTTGGGGGAATTCATGACATGTAATTCATATGTAAATTGTAAAATATTAAATTTTTACAAATTTAATTTAGAATTAAATACAATTTTATTAATCATTTAAGTTGAGTGACATGATTAATTTTTTTTCAAACTGTTCAATGTGGTTTCAAAATCACAAAGGTAATTAATTTTATTCTCAAATTCATCACAAAAATTTAAAACAAAACACCAAAGATCTAAAAAGAAAAAATATAAAAAAATGTAATATATAATTTTTAAAATAATACAAAAAACAAAGTCTAAAAAGGTTTTTCTTACCCACACATTTATTTTGAAAATTTTCCAATTTCTGGGTTGATTTTATGAGAAGTGAGATTCTATAAGATAATTAATGTCAAAAATTGAAAGAAAGAGACAACTATTTATATTGATTATAAGAATCCTTGATATAGAATTCTAAATAATGTAACATGAAAATCTATATGAAAAATAAAAAAAATCATCAAAATTTTATTTAATGAAATGAAAAAATATAATGGAAAATAATATTAATTTTAACCCCCATGCGAGTGATTCATTTTAACTACCCTTGCTCAGGTTGTTCATGTCGGTCATCCCCAATGTGATTGTGGTTAAAGTTTCTTCACCATTATCCCTGAAAATTAAAATTTTATAATCCTTTTCTACTCCCATTGGTTTTATGAGGACCTAAAACAATATTTCTTCAGATTCTCTTCTGTGATATTTTAATTCTAATGATATTGGGGAATAGGGAATCAAATGTAGATGAAACACACAAATAATTTATCCTTACAAAAGATATCCAATGTTTTTCAAAATCCAATTCTTGAATTTGGATTATCTATATGTTGATCATTAAAAATGAATTATTCTCTAAAAATAATCATGGTAAAACCATCCACATGTGTACAAGAACACTCATTAATCGATAACACCATTCTTTATTTAATTTCACCATCAAAACCTCTTCATCTAAAAACTCATACAACTTAAAATAAGTAGAAAAAAAATCTGCACGGGGAGAAGTTAAAAATTTACATTCTAAATAATCATGAATAAGTGGATTATAATTTGATACATATTCCTATGAATTCATAGATCTAAACATTATTTGGGATTCAAACACATTTTTATTGAAAGAAGAAATTATCTCAGTGTCATCAAAGTGTTCATCATAAAATGAATGGATTAAGTTATTCATCCTCATTCTACACAGTTATTTTGAAAAGTCTCTATTTTTTCATAATCAATACAAGGTTTTTCACATGGAATTTTATTTCACACAATGTTATCCTAATAATTTTTCAGATTATTTTGAGTAAAAAATTAAAAATCAATTGGTAAATCAGAAATAACCAATTCCTTTACATTTAAAAGACAGATTACAATTCATATTTGAATTCACCAAAAAATGGTTCTTCAAAATCAATAGTGGGTGGGAATATATGTTCTTCTTCTTGAGATTAATTTTTTAATTTTAAAATGTTTAATTATATTAAATAATTTGAATTATTTTCTATATGTTTACTTTCATCAATAATCATAATAGTGGTTTGTTGAAGCAAAATATTCTTTTGTTAGATCCTGAAATTAGTATAATGAGGAAATAAAGAATTTTCCCAGAATTATGATTTTAAAAATAATATATAACTGGACTACTAAAATTATTTTTAATCAGACAAGATATATTATTAGATATAATGTAAATATAATTTTTGACACTATTATATTTTCTAAAATTATATAATGTTGAAAAAAAACAAGCATAGTAAATCTCTCCAAAAATGGTTCCAAATTGATGATAGTGTTTTTAGTCATGTTACTCCAATCAATATTTTCCCCTTAAAAATTAATCATAATAGTGACCATTAGTTTTTCTCACAATGAGGACACAGAGTAAGTAGGGAAATTATAACATTATTAATTTTTTACTCAATTTAAAAACTATAATTTGGGATCGAAATGAGTAAAACTAACTTAAATTCTATGAAATTAAACTAAAACAATAAATTAATGTTAGTAATTATAATTTATATTCATGTTTGAATGAAAAATAAAAACTATACATGGAATTAGTGGATAATAATCAATCCTCAAACACACCCTTTATTATTTTAGAAATAATTCTTCAAATTAAATTATCTATTGTAAACCTTAAGATCTCAATGTATCAACCTATATTTCCATGAAACCATATCAAAACCTCAAATATTATTTTAATACTCTTATGAAAGTTATAAAATTTCCCAAATACCTCCATGAATATAATATTAATTGAACTAGTTGTTCTTCATGGGAATACCTCATCAATAGAAGTCTAAATAATAATAAATCTATTGAAATAATATGTTAAAAAATCCATAAAAATGTAATAAAGTTTATACATGTTTCAAAGATACCTCATTAAATGAAAAAAAATTCATGGATATATCAAAAGGTAAGAGTTAACAATGATAAGAAAAAACTCAAAAAGGAGACACATTGAAATCATCGCTCTCCACCGCCACCATGAGTCCAACCCATAATGGAATGAACAATTCATAAAAAACACATATTATCTATAATATCATATCAATCCCAACTCACTCCATTAATTTTACCATTATTTTTAATGATATGGAGATGATAGTATATAGTCAAAAGGGGTAGAAATTTTGTTATCTAGTTTATATACACTATAGTTTGGCTCATTTATTGACCCCTTATGTGACTCATTTTAGCATACATACTTCATAAATGGTGATAAAAAATATATTTTCCTTCCACAAAAAATATTTGATCCTTTGGAGGTGTAGTAAAAATATTATAGATGAAATATTGAAAAGAAATTTATTGTCTAAGTGACTATTCAACTTCCTCTAGTTTCACTTACCTCGTGGATATCGTAATGGATAGATTAAAGATTTATTTTTAATTAAGATATGATTAATATATATTTTTTCTTTTAACTCTTCAATTGACCCATTTAGAAACCCTTTGGTCGATTTATGGATCGTTTACTAAAGGAGGTTTACTCCATTATAAAATATATTTTTCAAACATGGGTTATTTTTTAGGCCTCAAAATGGTCGATTCATCACATAGAATTGATTGATTATATGAATCCCACAATAAAAAATATAAAAAGAAATATTTTTTTTTCAATTATAGAATAATTGAAATGTTATGATAAAAAATTTAAAATTGATAAAAAAACATTTTAAATTCTTGAATTAGGGTATTTTCATTATTTCAATAAAATCTCATCAAAATTCAAAAAAATATGCAATATTAAAAAGAATGAAATATTTTGGGTGATTAAATAATTGAAATAAATATAAAAAATACTGAAAATGTTCTAATATATTGAACCCCACACTTATAACTTGGACTATTAGAAAAGTGATTAGTCAAAGTAAATTTCCAATGAAGATTCAAAACACATGTCAATGAAAATAATAAACTCAAAATATAGTTTCCTAACTCATCCTGCCTCATCAACAAGATAAATTAAAAAAATTATATTGTTCTTATTCATACATTACCATTTCATTCATTCTTCCATTAAAATTTATTATTAATACACCTTTTTCTCTGATCACATAATTTTTATTTAAACAATGTTGTTTGAATCCCAATAAAAGCGACTTAATAACCATGAATTTATTTTAATTATCCACCCAATTAAATAAAATAATTGTATACATCGTGATGAATTTAATTTTTTTATATAGTTTGTTTTTTTCGGTTTTAGAATCTCATCAATTCTAAGGATGGAAGAGTGAAATTGGATCTTTATTGATGCAAGAATACATGATTCAAGTTTTCAATCAAAAATTATATTCTCCTTATTATTCTTGGAATAAAAGAAGCTATAATATAACTATGAATATTATTTCATGGATATTCTATATGTTTTTCTATTCAGTATTTATGATAAAACATCTTATTTCAAATATTTTATAATTATTTTTCTTCTTTAAAGCTCTAGAAAGGCATTGTTTATTTTTTCTTCTTTGGAAGATCTAGAGAGACACAACATATGTTTTAATCTAAATCTCTATAAAGGAAGATATTTAAATAGAATAAAATTTTAATTAGAAAAATAACCACATATGAATTTTAATTCCTCACCAAATGAATACCAAAATGAAGAAACCAATACCAATGTAGATCCTCCACACCAAATCATTACTAAAATCATTAAATTTACATAAAAACAGGGTTAGATAGGGAAAATAGATTATAAATAGGATATATAAAAGAATCATATAGAAAAAGGGGTCAAAATTGTCAAATTTAAAAAGTAGGATGAAATATACAAGATTTTCTTAAAATAGTGGCATTCCAAATAAATGATTTTCTTAAATGATTTTTTTGAAAAAATTCATTTAATCTCACATGTTCTGAAAGAAAAATAGAATTTTATTGTTAAAATAAGAGATATTTGGTTGAATCAAGATGTGGGATTATTATGATAAAGATGGAAAAAATAGTTTATTGTCTATATTGGAATGTGATTTTCATTTTTGGGCAATATTCATGACATGGAATTCAAAATTAAATTGTGTTTTAATAAATTTTATCAATTTGAATTTGGAACACAACATATTTCAGCAATCATTTATTTTTAGTGATATGAATATTGTATCATAATACAAATGAAAAATTATTTGAAAATAAAAAATTTAATTAATTTGAATCTCATAGGATTTAGAAAAAATCAAATAAAATTTTAAAAATTCAAAGAGAAAAAACCAAATACATGAAGGAAAATAATTAATGTCTGAAAAAAATCATAAATATTAATCTAAAAAGGAAATTTCTCCCACATACTTATATTTTTCAATCTCCTCATTATGTAAAGTTTTTATGATATTTAAAAATCAATAAGATAAGTGATGAGAAAAAATTAGAATCAAAGACACAACATGACTTTTATTGAGCAGTAATAGCCTCAAACTAGCCTCCTAAATGCTACAACATGGAAACATATGTACAAAACAAAGACAACTCATCAAATAGTTATTGTAATATTGTAATTAAATGTAAAAAAATTGAAATGAAAATAATCCAGGTTTGAATCCCCCATTTGGGTACTATAATTTCAATGCCCCTAGTTATGATGATCTAGCCAACTTTCCCCATTCTGAAGGTGGGTAATCATTTCTTCTTATGACATAATAAAAGTAAATTTCTATAATCTTTTTCAGAATCCAATGGTTTTCCATGCTCCTAAAATCATATTATATCTAGTTATCCTCTATGATTATTGTTTCTAATGATGTAGTGGATGAGGGAATAGAATCTAAAATAAAATTCCCAATGATTTATTCTCTCAAATAACCTCTATTGGTTGTCGAAATTTAATTCCAAGATGTGGTTCATCTACATGCTTAGATTAAAAAAATGATTTATTCCACCCAAAAAAACTCAGTATCTTTATCCACATGTGTACATATATACTCTTCAATTGGTAACACCATTATCTCTTCATGTTCATCCTCAACATCTTATTCATCTGAAAAATATGTCCACCTAGAAGTAGTATGGACAAAATATAAAATTTTAGAAGAAATTAATATGGAATTGTCTAAATAATATTGAAAATGAATATCAAAATTTGAAATAACACCCTATGGATTCTCAATTTTTAACATTTTTGGGATTCGATAATAGTTTTATAAAAATTAGGAAGTATATCTTCTTCCTATAAATGTTTTTTAAAAATTAACGTACCAATTATTTCATCTTATATGGCCAATGTTTTCTAAAATATTTTTTATGATTTAGATTCAAAATAATAAATTTTAAAAGGAATTTTGTTTTGAAAACACATGACCCCTATAATTTTCCATAATAATTTGTTCTAAAAATGTCCCAATAATTGTTAAATTGGAAATAATATTTTCCATTACATTTAAAAAAGGATATTCTACTTCGTTTCCAATTCACCAAAAAAATGTTAATCAATATCATAAGTGGGTGGGACAATATTTTCCCGTTCTTGATATTACATTTTAACTTTTGAATTCTTTTAATTATTTTAAATTAGTGGAAATACTTTAATTTTTTTTACTAATCATTTCATAACTAAATTTTGTTCCACCACCAAATTCATTTGTTAGATAATTAAATTATTTACCTAGAATATGAAATAATTTTCCTAGAATTCATATATAAAAAACTAAACATTAATAACCCTTAAACAGTTCAAAATGAGTTTTGGTATAGGAGTGTAACTATGAAAAATTACTTTTTGAAGGGTTTTAGTCTAAATTAGTGGTTAAAATACTAGAAAATATAAAAAAATAAAAACACATATTAAACTTCTCTAAAAACTGGTCCAAATTGATTTGAAGGTTTTCAATTGTGTTACCCCAATTAACTTTTTCCCTTAAAAAATTTAAAATAGTGGTTACCATGGGGTTTTCTCATTATGAGGTTACAGACTAATTTTATAAAATATCAATAAGTTAATTTGTTTTTGTTAAATATAAAATATAAAATTTTGGTTTTAAATTAGTTAAGATATGTTATATTATATTAAGTCACATTATAGAGATAAATTAAAAATATATATTTTAATTTAAAATAATTTCTAAATGCAAAATGAAATATAAAAATTGCAGTAGTGGATAAGCATCTATCATCGTACACTAATTTTTTTACTGTCGAAAAAAATCCAATTAAATTATCCAATGTATAGCTAAATACCTCAAATTATATTCCGTTCTTTAATAGAAACCATAAATAGACCTAAAATATGAGTTTTTATCCCCTTTCAAAGGTTCTCCAATTCCCCAAAAATTGATGAGAAACTAAATCTAATTGAAATGTTTTGTTCTTAATAGGGAAACAATCCCAATATAATTTTTAAAAAAACATTTTAAAATCATATGATGATAAAAAATAAAAAATACAAATGATGAAATTGGAATAAAAAATGAAATATACGTTCTTAAATTAAGAATAAAATAATATGATAATTAAGTAGATATGAGGTTATAGATAAAAAACAAATATCAAAATGGAACACCTTCAGAAAATATATTTACAACACATCCTAAAGTTATTATAATTGTGGATTCCTTAATTCGTGAAAAATATTTTTCTATAGAATGTATTTTCAATCACATCCCACTCCATCAATTTAGAAATTATTTCTAATGATGTGGAGATAAGAATATATAGTCAAAAGGGGTGGAAAAATTTATATCAAATTTCTATCCACCTAATGATGGGTTGATTTTCAACTATTTTCTCACCAAATATTGTAAATAATATTTCATAAAAATAGTTCACAAGAATATTATCATTACACACATAAATTTATAAATTTTTGATATATGGTGAATATGGTTTAGTTGGGTTATTTTAAATACATTTTTTGGATGAAGTGACCCTTATCCTTCCTCCTCCATTACATGAACACTAACTATCTTAATGGGAAAATTAAAAAATTATATTTAATTTGGATTTGAGTAATTGAGTTTTCCTTCTTTTCCTTCTAGAATTATCCCATTTGGATATTTGGATATGAGTTAATCCTTATTTACTAATTGTGTCTCAATTCATTTTTCAAAAAACCTTTTTCCAATTTGAGTGATATTTTTCGGTCATCAATTTGTAGATTCAGTAATTGGACCTGATGAAGTAAATGAATAAAAACTGAAAAACGTTCTTAAAATTTTATTTTTAAAATTTGATCATTTTTTTTGAATGTTATGTCCAAAATATTTAACTGATAAACATCTTATAAAGTACGATAATTAAGGGTTTTTCATATTTTATCTCAATACTCATCAAAATTACAAAAATAAATCAATTTAAATGATATTGATAGATTTTTTGGAATTCAATTTTAGGAATACATATTAAAAATACTATAAATATCATGTCTATCAATTCTTCATCATATAACACTTGGACTCCTAGATAAGTGATCACAAGAAATAAAATTCTAATTAAAATTTAAAAACATATGCCAATTAAAATCTCAGGATCAAAATAAATTCAACTAACTCATCATTCCTCTTTAAGTGAATAAATAAAAAAAATTCCATTACATTCAATCATTACATTAATATTCCATTCATTCTTCAATCATAAAGATTACTACCTTACCTTTTCCTTCCCTAATAACAATATATTGATTAAAATTTTTTTGTCTCATCCATATAAATGTCAGTGTCACGATAATATTGAAAAACCAATAAATATTTATCCTATTAAATAAATCACTTTTTTTATTCCTGAGAAGACTGAGAAGTAAATTTATTAGGTTTTAAATTTTATGGTTCTCAAAGGTAAAAAATTATTAGATAGAAAGAGAGGAATTGGATTTTTATTAAAGAGTACATGTTTCTTTTTTTCACTTAAACATGGTCTAATCATCATTCTCCTTGTAATAATAGAAACTCCTAAAAACATCAAAACATCATTCACGATAAACTCAAAACATTTCCAATTCATTAAAAATTCTATAAAAATATCATTATTTTATTTCAGAGATTATTTTTGGTCTAGAATGACACAAATTTTTTCTTCATCTTTTGAATTTCAAGAAATGAGTAACATCATTCTTCATTGAAGTAACTATAAATAAAAACAATTTAATTTAATATGTATTCTATTAAAAAAAACTCATCATAGCTTTATTTATTTACCCAATGTTGCACCAAATGCTGTAGTAAATCAGAAAATTCTCCCCCAAACATAATCATTACAAAAATCATGTAATGTACCTCAAGAGTGTGTTATATAGGGGAACTGGATTGTATAGAAGCTATATAATCGATATTTTAAAAACAAATATGGTATCACAATTTTAAAATGTAAATAGTAGGATGAAATAGAATTGTTTTTTCACAAAAATGGGAATTTAAATCACAAATGAATTGTCTCAATCAGTTTAAAAAAAACATCTTTAATTATAATAGGTTTTGAAATAAAATTGAATGTTTTGTTTAAAATAAGCACCAATTTATTCACTCTTGAATTGTGATTATTATGGAGATGATGTAAAAAATAATTTAGAGTCTCAATAATAAAATGATTTTAAATTGTTTACTACATTAATGATGTGTAATTCATAAGTTATTGGTATTTTCATGAATATTAACAATTTTAATTTAGAGCACAACATATTTCTACAATAATTTAAGATCAGTGATATTATTAATTTTTGTTTCATAAAATTAAAATGTTATTTAACTCCCAATGCTAAATTATTTTAATCTTATAGGTTTAAAAAAACAAATAAGAAATAAAACTTTTGAAAAGAATTAAACATAATTTGAAATAAAAAACAAAAATATAATTTTAAAAGGAAAAGAAAAAAATAATATAAAAAACATACACCCACCACCCATGTATTTTTCAAAATTTTCTCATTGTGTATTGTTTTTATGAGATGTTAAAATTCAATATTTTTTTCATGAATAATGGGTGAAAATACACAAATGGTTTTTTATTGATTAGTAGAAGCCTTGATATAGCCTCATCAATAATGAAATATGTAAAAAACATGAGAAAAACATGGAATCAAAAGTTTATTTTAATCAAGGAAATTAAAATATAAAATAGAGAAGGGAATTGAATATCTGTTTAAACCCATAAGTGGGTGTTACGATTACACTTCCTCTAGTTATGAAGTTCCATACTATCATTCCTAATCTGAAGGTGGGTAAATATTCTTCCTCATGAAAAAATACAATTTAATTTTTCCTAAAACATTTATACCCTAATGTTTTAAGTTTCCAAAATTATATTTCTTTTGGATACCCTACACAAAATTTTGATTGATATGATTCTATAGAATAGGGAAGGACATTTTAAAGAAAGATCCCATCAATTTAACCTTAAAAATAACATCCACTGGTTGTTGAAATTAAATTATTAGGGTTTTTTCTTCATTAGGTTTAGCTTTAATATTAATTTATTATTTGAAAAAGACCTGGATCTGATGTTTCCATTTTGTTTAATGGTGTTTGTTTTCAATAATATTTATTGGATTTGAAATTGATTTCAGATAAATATGTATGTTGTAGTTAAGTGATCATGATGATAGTTATGAAAATATCATAAACCATTATTATGATGCATTTTGAGCTAATATTACATATATAATACAAGCATAATTGGAGGATTGATTTGAAACAATATTTGAAATAATGGAAGAAATAGATAAATAGAAATTCTTATTGAATTTAAAATAGAAGGAAAATTTTTGTTAATAATTTTATTGTGGTAAATTTTCTTTATATGGAAATATGATATGATTTTATATGGAGTGTTTACTAATAATTAAAAACCTTAGTACATAGTTAAGGAACCCAAAACACTACAGAGGTAGAAAGGTTCAACCTTAGCCAATCCAGCATGGATTTTGATGTCTTGTAACAATCATTCCTACATGGAGGTGTATGAGAAGTAGTAATACACCCTGTTGGGTGGTAGAATAATGAATGGTAGTGAATTCATGTTGGGGTTCTTGGGCGTATTATGAGAATTTGGTAAGCAGTTCGGGAGTTTGGTAAAAATTCCATGTATTATAAAGTATATCTCATCCATTCACCAATTTGATGTGGGATATGGGAAAAACATATACTATTCATACATTTTAAACATACTGTTATATTAGATATTTTCTAATCTCAATATTTTGAGTCTTTCGATCACCCAACTGAGCTAGTTTCCTCCCCTGATCTCTATAGTACTCCATCGAATAAAAATATCTCCATGAAACATCTAGTGAATCATTATTATAGTCATTCGAACATCATTTCATTATTCTAAAGATCTGGAAATGATCATAAATTCATGAAACTCCATTTTCATAATAAAAGGATGATAAAATTTATGTTACATAGTGTATAGAGAATATTATTTTTACCGTGACGATGATATCTCACGATGAAAGGAATTGTTGTATAAACTGGTCAAAAGTGTGACTCTCCATATTTTTTTAATTCATTCTCTAGTGAAGAGTTATATATTAATACATTAGAGTGGTTCATTTGTAGGTGGATGTTATTAGACATTCGAGAGTTCTTTGAGAGAGAAATAGAGATGATATAGAGCTTTTTTATCACATGATTGATTCTATGTGTTTGAATTGTGTCACTAATCTCAAGATAGCATGATAATTGTATGAGTTTGGAAACCCATCATCAATGAAATATTTAATTATAAAATTTACTTGAACACGATCATAGTTATTATGATATATATTGTATGTTATATTATGTTTTGAGTTATTTAATATTTCTTGAGATGATTGTCATGCATGAAGGGTGTTATTCTTGTATCATTTAAGATGAATACTCCATAATACATAGTTATATTACTTGGATGATTTGTTTTAAGGGATAATAGTTTTATATCATTATTACGTAGTGAATACAATAGATACTTAACTATTTTCTATAAAGTAGTTTCATTCATAAGGAAAAAAGCATTCAATTTTACATATTTCGGTTTTCATGGGTTTTATTAATGATTTTTGAGTTGTGTGTTTGAAAAAAATATTTTTAGTATATTCATGTTTCTATGAATTATCATGAATTGGGATACAATGTGAACACCGTGTCGTGCATACTAGTTTTCTATTATGTTTGAAATAAGAAGATGAATTTGGTGGATCCATATACTTACTTACATACAATTATTGAGAAGAACATGCATTATTAAACATATTCGCAGTGTTTAAAGATTAATACACATGCAACATTCAATGCTTCCACATAGTGAGTAGTAATTTTTGAGACTAAATCATGAGAATTAATTTAGAAGACATATTCTTGAGATGTCATTAAATTAAAAAAAGTTCATATTATTTGAAAATTAAGGAACATTGAGAAAAATAATATAGTTGTAAGTCTTTTGTTTAATTTATTTAATATTGTGTGTGATAAGATCATGTGATCTATTTTTTTGAAAATGATATCATCTTGAAGTAGTGGAAAACTACCCTGAAGCAAACATAAACATTTATATTAGTGGATCATATCTATTGTTACTCATGATTAGCGGAATTCTTAAGTGGGACACTAAATTAGAAGAATCCTCTAATGTAAATCTGGATAAGATTAGTGGGATTATGGTAGCATTGTAAGATGCATTATAAAGATCCTCATATGGGAATCATGAGTTTCTAGTATAGGTGGGAACATGTAATATCTAGTGGTACTCTAGAGTGTAAGAATGTTGGAATTAGTGATGTTGGGAATTGTATTTCCCTTATTATAACCACCTATATATAGAGAAAAATATGAAACCATGGAATATCACCAGTTTCATGAAAGATGGTGGTCTTAGTGAGGAACCTTATAAAATTCCATGTGCATTGTGCTTTTATTTTCTTATTTCTTGCAGAGAGAGGTAGTTATTTAATGATGATGGATAGAGATTTCAATATATCATAGAGTTTTTATTAATATAAAAAATATTTAAAAATAGTGTACCAATGATTGACCCCCATCTCAGTTGTACCGAAATGATCCTTGGAAACTTAAATTTCAATCAAATAGTATGGTACACTCTGTAGATATAATACATTTCAAAGAAATTTAAAATTTAAAATTAGATAATAGTCAAGTAATACCTACGTTTTATGGAAATTACTACAAAGAGAGAGAAATATGGAGCTTAATTATATTCTATCTCTTGTCCTGGAAGTGAGAGGTGCAACCATAGTGGGATTACCACCAATTTCTGATGATATTTATAAGACTCAAGCTATAGAGATAAATTTATATGTTGATGGAATGGAACAAAATATAATCTTGATGGATTTATTAGATAATGTATACACTAAATTGATGGTTCTATAGACATCCATGAAGATCTAGGATAATCTAAGAATCAGTTACAAAGGCATTCTTAATTTCAAGGAAGATAAGATGAAAATATTGAGAAGTATGTTTGAATATATTAAAATGGACGATGAGGATTTCATTAAGGACTATTTCATTAGAGTTAATGAGACAGTAATTAATAAATATGTATATAGTGACAAGCTAGAATATTTTACTACTGTGAAAATTATTTTGAGAAATTTCTCTGATATAATTGATTCTATGAATTGATCCATTCATGATTAGGAAAAAAATAATAGGATGAGTTCTATAATATACCCATTTCTTATGAAATGATAAGGTAAGTGGATTTCAAAAAGAAGGTAAATTTTATAATGGTATTTGATACTATAATGAAATGAACAATAAAATAAGTATATGTAAAGGAATCTAGTGATTTTGATGATGATTAAGTTGATTAATAACTCAATGAATTATTATGTATTATAAAAATAGATTCCATAAAGGGGAAACATAATGGAAAAGGAATGAAATTAATCATGTGATTTAGAATTTATTATATTAGACATTTTTATATCAATTGACCAATGAAAATAGATGAATATAAATATAATATTGAAAGTGATAAATATAATAAAAATAAAAAGGATAAGAAAAAGAAATTGTATAGTAGTTCTAAAAAGATGAACTTGATAAGAATGCATACAATATAAAATTAATCACCTCGTTTGTCTTCTAAGTAGGACTTAATTTCGTTCCTCATGTTGAGAATAGATCAAAATCATCATGTAGTGATGATGATGGTGATTACATAACAGATCTGGAATAGAGGATGAAGGATGTGTTAGAAGATACTCTTAAGAAAATAAATAATCTCTAGAACATTAAGTAGAATCATGAAAAGGGAAATAAAAAATTAGATACAAAATAGTAAGAGTACGATAGAATTGAAATAACTATTTTTGATGAAAAAAAGATATATATATTTGAGTTAGCTAGTAAAAAAATATGTATATTGATTATAAAGAATAATTATCTCACAATGAGGAAGAGATGTCTGAGACACAATCAATGTATATTAATTTTCATCAGGAATTGAAAAAGAAAAAATAATATTTCAATGATTATATGAAGTTAAAAGTTTATTCATCTCAAGTTAGTGAGATTTATGGTTCAAATAAATAAGTTACATTTTTTCCTATGTAGTTTCAAAATAGGAATAGCATTACTAACAGTTAAGTTTAATCTATAAGGACCATGAATTCATGTGAAGTGCATTTATTCACATCAAAGGATGTATGGAAGAATCTTGGAAGAAAAATTCCCCTAGGAAAAAGCAAGCATGGATTATAGTAAGTCAAAATTATGAGTTTTCTAAACATTTTTATCAATAAAATAGATGACCGCAGATCAAAGTTTTTTCTCACACAGTAAAAAATATGCAAATAAAGAATATTATATTTGGTACAACATGTCATTTATAGGAATTAAGCATGATTATATATGGAGTTACAATTATATTATAAGAATAAATTATCATTGAAATTTATCAAATATTTCAACAAATAATAGATAATAATGCTTAAAACAAATGTTTTGAAGACGTGGATTTGATGTTCATTGAGCTAAGGTAGGAAAAAATAAATTACCTAGAGTAGTTTCCTATGATTTTAATTTGAATAAAACTAATAATTAAAAATAGAGGATGTCATTTAAATTAGATAATCAGTGTGAGATACCTAAAATAACATAACATATAAGGAAGGAATGTTTAACTTATTTTTCAGATCAACTGAAATTGGATAAAAATAGATAAAACTCATATTTATCCAACTATTGAGGGGATGTATGTTGTAATATAAGAAGATTCCAAACTTAAAAATAATTCATTTACTTTTTATTATATAAATAAACAAAATATTCAACATGAACAAGTTGTTTATTACATGAAAAAACTTTCAAATCAGAAAGGAAACAATGTTTTTTTTATTTTCAAAGGGTGATACAACACCTCTCTATGAATAAATTTTTTTATAAAAATTATGACTCATAAAAAATGAAATGAAAATGAAGAAGGGGAAGACTAGGTTGAGAGGAAACACTCATCCTGATTTCTATTTCTGAAAATAAAATTGGTTCCTTTATATTCCTTAATATAAATGATTTTGTATTGACATGCAGGTAATTGAAGTAGTTGGATGAATCAATTGATCGGTAGAATATATATTTTGAAACTGTTAAGTATTCAAATGTATTGTGAATCTAATAATCACATAAAAATTAATAGTCTAAATATTCTTGAAAAAAATATCAAAAGATTTTTTATATTGAGAGGTTTTAAATTTTATTTAACTTGAAATTTATGATGTATTTATTTAGATAAGTGATGGATAAATATACATTCAAGATTTGATTTTCTAAGCAGCTCCAAGTTATGAATAAGAGTTATCGGAGAATATTTTCACTTGTATTATTGTTCATGGACAACATTGATCTCTATATTTATACACTCTTGTTTTCTACACTAGGATTTCCAATGTAGACTTATAGTGGTTTGGATAAAGAATCATTGTAAAGAAAAATATGTGGTATCGCTTATAAAGGAGAATAATATTATTAATTTGAAATATTTCCCTCTATATTATCATTGTATTATTTTTCAGTAATGTGGGGAAAGTAAAAATGAGATATTGAGCTTGTCATAGTTTGTTGATTTAAAAAAAATTCAAAGTGGGATTAAAGTGTCCATTGAGTTTAAGTGAATTTATTTTCAAATAATTAAGATTGGGTTTGATATGGGTTTGAAATAAATATTTATGTTGTAATGAACTGATGATGAGAATGGTTATGAAAATATTCTCAGTCTTTATTATGATGATTGTTGATTTTATTTGATGTTTAGAATACATGTATAATTGGTTGTTTTAATTGATTTTTTTTCAACAATGGAATAAATAAAGAATTTTTTATTATGAATATATTCCAATTATAAATAAAATTGATGTTTACACCTTTTGTTTCATAGATTTTCATTTTATTTAATTCTGCTATAATTTTATATGAAGTGTATATTAAAAATTTAAAACTATACCAGCTAACTATAGGACCCGAACCACTATTGAGGAAGGAAGATCCTACCTTTTCCAAGAAATCACGATAGAAAAGGTCTTTCAAGAAGCATGCTAACAAAGAGGAACATGAGGTGATGTGATCCACCATATGGTGCGGAATGGCAGTAAACGAGAGAAGAACCATGTGGAGTGTCTAGGGTGTATTATGAGCATTCAATAACCATTATTGGAGTGTTTTTTATGGTTCTTATTTTTAAATAAGAGATCATTTACTTTCCTACTTGATCAGGGATACATGAAGAATTGATATTGTCAATCTTATTTAATAATACACATATCCTAGAGATCATCCTATCTGAATTTTGTTAGATGTTTTATCACCCTGTTAAGATATTCACCTACCCCAAGATCTTCAGAAGTCTAGTGTGTTTGGATATCTCTATGCAACGTCATTTTAATCTTGATATAAGACATTAAAGCATAATTTCATAATTGTGAAGATATTTACATTATAAAAAATTCCTGAATATCAATCTTTAGGATAAAAATATCAAATTAATGTGACAAATGTATAAAAAAATGTTATCTTTATGGTAAAGGTGATATCTCTCAATGTGAGGTAGTTTTTCATGAGCTAAATAAATTTGTGGCACTATATATTCTCCAGAGTGACTCTATGGTGAAAATTTCTCTATAAATATTTGAGAGTGGATCATTTGTAGGTGGAGTTGGAAAAGCATCCAAGTGATTATTAAGAGAAAAACATAGCCAATAAAGATAACTAAATTTTCATTATTGATTCCATCAATTCATGTTGTGTCACTTGTATCACAATAATATAATGATTCTGTGAGTTCCAATATCATTCTTTTATGAAATTATTACTCAAAGTTGTTACATGAAGAATATTGTAGTTCTTATAATACAGATGAGGTGGGCGATGTGATGTAGGTTTCAATATTGGAAGCCCCCTTTCATGATGTTATTTTTAATGTAGTTGTCCCTCCCCCTAGTGTGGGTGGGGAGACCTCCTCAAATAATTAAGGATTATTCCCACTCTATCACCCCATTCTCTAAATCGGATTCCTTCCCCACATTCCATCAAATCATTCTTATACTTAAAGTCCCAGATTTGTTCAACGATTTTCCCTAGCTTTCAATTTTGATCTTGGAGTTCAATGAGTCCTTGAATCTAATGAATTTGATTTTTATTACAAGCCTTAAATAGTATAATCCTTCAGTGGATATATTGGATATGATTATCTTTGGGCCATGGGGTCTAGTCGTTAGTGTTTAATGTTATTCAATACTCAAGATGGGTAGAATGGTTCTATTTAAATGAGAGACCCATCTATCCTTGATTAGTGCACTAGTTAAATAAGTTAGTTAGGATTGTTTTGAAGAAAATTAATACTGGGTAAGAAGTAGAACAAATTGTTTCAAAGTTTTTTTCTCATCAATAAATTAGGATTTATGTCAGAAAGAACCTCATGAAGGAGTTTGAAATGACTGTCAAAGAACTATTCCAAATGATAGTGATAATGTTTTTATTGGGATTCCATGGATCATTTTATAGGAGATGTGTTAGTAAAAATATCAATTTTCACTAAGATTGATAGTGAATTTGTCTTTCTTATCAAGTTTATACAACACAATCTATGCCCAATGAGATATTATTTTTCGAAATTTAGAAATCATGATTACTATTTTTCCGGTCTAATGATGATAGGATAAAAGATATTGATGTGTAGATATATGATGAGATATATTATAGGGATGTGAAATCCATCATAATGGAAAACTCACTTATTTACCCTAAGATCATATTGACCATGCAGGAATCCATGCAACAAGTTAATGATGGATAAGAAATAATGGTAAAATGTTGAGTATTTTTTATTACATGGGATTTTTTAAAAAGGATAACAATTAGTTAGAACCCATGGAAGTGTAATGGATTGATTTGGTTTATAGTATTTATGAATACTTCAATATAGTTGATCATCTAACTAGATAGAGATATATTTTTGAATCCTATAATAGATCCATATGAGGTGGTTGATAATTCTAATGAGTATGTCTCTTCCTTAGGAGATGATGATGGGGTTGTTATAGTGGATTAATGCAGTGCTCTAGACCTTCCTAAGAGTTCTCCTAATATATCTTATAGTGAAAATTTACAACCTATGTCTCTCATAATATAATATAATATCTTGAACGATTTATGTCAAGAAGAAGAAAAAAATATTTCTAACAAAGTGTAATTCAAGATAAATCCAAAATCTTTTGAATAACATGGAATTAGTGATAATAGTGTGTATGAATAATATTAATAATAATAATGGGAAGATGAGGAAAATGGATATGATGATGGAAAAGGAGATGGATATAGAAATGGTACTGATATTTTTTTTGACCATGATTGTCTTAGTGGCTTCATTAGAGATGAGGATGTTGTTATGCCTTAGGAACATATCTCCTCTCCATCAGCTATCTCAATTTCAGAAGAGAGACCTAGTTTAGTTCAAGACATGGATATTTCTTTTATAGATGAAATGGAAGAATATTTTTAGGGGTGGATCCTTATTCATAGATAGTAACCCTATTTTTTGTGATCCTGTTTTACCTTCAGATGATGTTTTGATGGTTACTGGGAAGATAGTTAATGGATTTTCAATTAATGAGAATATGAAGGTTGAAGCTGCTTAGTTGAACAGATAGCTGATATATAGAGATCTATTAATCAAATGGGTGTTTTATATACCAATTTTTTGAGTCTACTACTACAGAAAATATAGTTTTTAATTCATATGTTATGAATTATATCAGATTGATAGACCCATCTCTCGAGGAATTGGATAAGTTCATAGGTCATGTCATACTTGGTTTGGAATACTCATATTCGGATTATGAGATACCAACTTTTTGAGATTAGGTCCTAAGGGTCTTTTTGTAGATCAGATTGATGATGTATGGAAATTGTAGAGGCCAATTTCTGATATTCGTGACCCTCCCATTGCATCTACATCCATTACTACTCCTTTCATTTAATCAATGCTAGTTTATGATATACTGAGATCTGATTTTTAATCATTTAGAGAAAATACTCTCACTAATATTGGTTTGTTATTAAAAATATTAGAAACCTTAGGTAAAAATGTTGAATGGAAGAGATGAATGTTAATTTATTGAGCTATTGGTATATCATATTCATCCAAAATTGATACATCACATTCACAAAGTGGGAGTAGGAAATAATAATATAAAAAATGAATTGGAAACCTTGAGATCCACCAAAAATGATGTAAGATATTCCTTTGCAGATTATAAGGATACATTGTGAGAAAGGGTATAATATATTTCTTCTTTGTCTTTAACATAAAATGATCCACATATTTATTTTGATGTTGAGTTGATTAGGACAGTTGTTAGTGAAGATCTTAGTGATGTTTCAGATGATGCACATGCCCAACCTCGGGAAAGATTGAAAAAACCCTCCATAAGAATGCTCATATGCATCTGATGGTTAAATAACATTCTAATGATATGAATGCAGGTAGAGGGAAAATTACAAAGGTAATAAAGTATTACCTTTCTAGTATTTATACCAAGCATGAGATGAATTCTCATTTCAAGTTCTGGGTTGAGAACTTAAGAATGCCTCTACTGAATAATGCTTTTACAAAATAAGTGTATTAGTTGATGGTGATGACCTCAGTGATAATTATATTTATTGAAAAAGAGAAATAATTTTTATGTGATATTGAAATGGTAAGAAATATTATTATGGACATTAAAAATATGATAAAACCCTTTATTTAGGTTTGTGTAACTGTATCAGTGGCACATGATTCCATTCCAATTACTGGTCATCTCACCCCTCAAACTTCTAATTTGATGTTCTTCAGAACAGGTGTCACCCGAGTTCCAAAAGATACCTTTCCTTCACATTTATTGCATTCTTGTCTCAATCATTGAGAGGAATTAAAAAATCTTTGGCCAATCATTATCTGGTAGAATCGTTCTGTACCTATTATCCGAATAACTATCCCTCTAGCTACATTAGACTCAATGGTTGAATCTTTCAGTTTTGACATAGGAATTGACCAAGCTCTTATTGATCCTTCAAATCATCCCAATATGCATTAAAATTATAATTTTTAATCTTCCAGGGGGAATTTTTTATATAAATTTTTGATGTATCTTTTTGTTTTTATATCAGTTAATTTTCAATTTAAATTCTCTGAATTATTCCTGTTATATTTTTGTGCATTTATTATTTTACTCAAAAAAATTTATATTCTTAAAATGGGGAGAATGAATATATGGAATTTATTTTTTCATTTATCGTAATGTTTCATTGATACCATCAATTCATTGATATTTTTTGAATTAACTCTGATACTGTTTCCTATTTGACAATATTTGATAACTTATGTATTTCAATTTCTTCTTTTGATACAATCTATATTGTACTTAATATCATTGATATTGAAATGATAAAATTCCCACTATAGATTTTTAAGTAGTTATAAGATGATATATTTTTACACCACAACTTATTCATTACATGGATTAAAAATTTTTGTCATTTGTGATCATCAAAAAGGGAATGATTATTGGAACCCTTATTTTAATTACCACAAAATAATTTTATTATGTTATCAATAAATTTCTATTTTTATGGTGTAATTTTATAATAAAAATAATATTTCCAAAAATATGGATAAATAAGGGAATGTTTCTCCACCAGAAATGACTCACCGTTGAAGATGAATTAGTATTAAGGACGACACACCATCGAGATAAAAATATATCTAACTATGTGAAAGAACTACTGTCAGTAACAAGTCACTTATAGGATGGAGTTATAGAAATTTATGGGAATGAATTATTATATGGGGATGAATTTATATGATAAAATTAAATTTGGAAATGTTTTGGAAATATCTACTATAAGAGATGAGTCACCATCAGGATAAAAATTTGACTATGTCTCAAAATTCCTACAACCAGAATGAAGACACCTTTGAATATGACCTATCATCATGAATTCCCTTCATCCAAATAAATTTAGAAAAGTACTGAGATGAATCACCATTGAGAAATGTCACCATTGATATGACTCACCGCCAGCCTATGTCACCACTATAGTTATCTCCCCATTTAGAAGGGTCACCAACACTATTTATATTCAATCTTAATTATCTCTTTTTAATGGAAAAATTATCAACTTTCATGTTGAGAATTATTTTAATGACTCTTATTATACAATTTCTGAGATGAATTATAGTTTTTTTAATCATCCAATATGAGTAGAATAAGAAACGTATTGATTTTTCTTGTGTGAAAATGTTAAATAGTGGAGAAATATCCCTTGTGAAATGAAAGATAATGGGTTATATAGACACACATTGTGATATAAATGTACAGGTGAATAGAGATGGAATGTGTAAATAATAAGAGAGTATTGTTAATTGTTTCTTACAACCATCTGTGAATGATTTAAACAAATTGAACATCTAGTTACTTCCCACAGTCAAAACAAAAGAGTTCACGACACTCTGTATTAATGAGATTCTCAAAAACATGTCTTGAGACCCTATTCATGATTCATCTTAGGAGTCTCAAGATTCATAGAATATTAGGAAAATTAACTCTATATTTTCCATATATTTACTTTCTGTTTTGGTATATTGTTTTTATATCTCGAGCATTGTGTGTTTACTCTATATTTTAAACATGTTCACAATCTCATGTACTTTAATAAGAAGATACTAGATATCTTAAAACTCACTATACACTTGTTTCCCATGTGTAGTGGAATAAGTAATTGTGTGGAATGTGTTTCTTCCACTCCCATGGTTTTTGTGTAAGAATTCCCGTTGTGTCTTTCACAACTGGTTAGTTGTTGTTGTATTTTCCCAGTATAGTTTTTGGATCCAGGTTATTTAGTATAATCTCCTTGGTAGCATGTGATTACCAATTTGAGAGGATTATGTATCAATATCTGATGTAACCTCTTGTATTTATTTTGTTTTGTGTTTTGATTGGTTTTATTTATATGATTTAAAATGAATCTTCATTAAACTACAAACAAAGCCACTAATTTTATATTTAATCTTAATTTGAGTTTTTTTATGATTTTTATTAAGTAAATTGATTTAAAAAGTAAAAATAATATTCATATATTCTTTTATCTGATTCATAATAAATCTTTTATAAATATTTAAAAATATCTTAACTTATATTGATCTTCTATTTTGATTAACTATGCAGTTTTTAAATTAACTGGTTGATTTTATTTAATCGTGTTTTGACATAATTTATTATTTGTTACTCAATTCAACCACATATTAAGATACACACTACAACCAAAATTATCTATTATTTTGGTAGGCTTTCTCTTATTCATATATATTGAGTCATTCGAATTTTAACAAAATATTAATTCTTTATTATAATTCCACGAATTTGAAACTCATTTATGAACTAATTTAACTGAATATTTTCTACATATGAACCTTAATTACCATTGATAATTTAATTAACAATCCATTTATTGATATTGAAATTATGCTTCTAGAATATTATGGGAAACATTAAGAAATAGTCTATTTAATTAGTCATTGATATTTCAAAAATTATTTTGGGTTATTTCATTAACCTTGATCATATTTATTAGAAAATATAACATTATAACTTTATTTATAGCTATATATCAACAAACTAGACACCGTGAAATTACTGATTAGGTAAATCAATATTTGTAAAGTATTTCCTAGTATTACCCAACATTTCACAATGATTAGATTTTTATATAAGTGATTTATAATTAAATAAAATATCCTTAGGATGTGATTCATTCCTATAAATTGTTATATTTATTGTGCATTTATATTTATATTTTGATTTATTTTATTAAATATTCCTTAAAATCTAAAAATAATTGTCCAAAAAAATCCCCATAGGATAATTGACCAACAATAGTATTTTTATAATAGAGCGGGAATAAAATATAAATTTTAGATTAAAATAATGGGAGAAAGAAGATGGTTTCTACATTGCATAGGATGTCCTAAAAAATTATCACATTTTTCAGGAATTATATCTAAATCATATTAGATTAATACCTAGATTTGTTTCCTCACAATTATAAGTATATTTCAAGAAAATAAATTCATGATTAAATAATTATACAACTGGTCTCAGGTATAAAATATATATTCATCAAGATATTTGAACCAGCCCCTAAAATTTTCCGTAAGGAATAACGTAAACACTCTTAACCTCATAAATTATTCATTAAACCCATCTAGGGGAGATAGAGGGATAACACTATATAAATTTATAATGATTTCTAATGATTATTCACATGGTATTACTTTATGATAGAATAACATGGAGATGTTAGACATATTCTTCTAATAACATTAGACCTGGGGAAAATCTGTATACCAGAATGGTTATTAGATAATGTGAAATGTCAAAAATCCATACATATAGGTTTCTATTTATATTTATTAACAGATTTTAGTAGATTGTCATTGAAATTATTTTTTTGGCTCTCATGAATAAAAAATTTTTTATTTTAGATTTATTTTTCCTTAAATCTCTATAATGTTCTTTTAATTTTTTTATGAAATAGTTATGTTTTGGTTTAGTAGCATTAGTTTCCTTGAATTATGATTACATTAATTTTAAAATTTATACACTCACTAAGAAACAAAAATATTCCAAAAATATTAATTTTATGCAGATTTTACAAAGCAAATTATATAATTTTCTAAGAAATATTTAAGGTTTTTTTTCATAATTGCAGAACATTACATCCCATGAAATATTTTTAAATTTTGAATGAGGAAAAATAATTGAATAGAAAATAAATTTATTTATTTATTTTATATATAGTATGCTTTATATAGTGGTTAAATGGTTGATTTATATGTATAGAAAATGTTTTGAAACCAATAATAAATAACTATGAAAGGAAAAAATTGAAGTGATGTTTAAAAATGAATTATGAACATAGTGAACCAACTGTGAACGTATAAAATGAAATATTGAATGTAGAAATAAAAATAGTATACATGAATACTAGTGGAATTAAGGGAAAATTGGATCATCTGTATTGATATAGGTATCACTACACATTAAAAGTTTATTTAAGGAAAAAATTAATGTGCTAGAGAGATGTGTGAAATGCATTTTTCAACACGTAATTGGAATTTAGTGAAACACATTATCAAGTTATTTATATTTACAGATGATATAGATAAAAAAATGAAAAAAATGATGACAAATTATAATGAAAATAAAACTTCAATATTTTCATAATGATGTACTTCGGCTGTTGTTACACAATAAAAAACAACCAATACACTTCACTGGTCAGTACATGGTGTAGGGTAGAAATGATTCTCACGAGGATTATAAAAAGAAATTAAAAAATGAAAGTCTATAAAATATGAAATTCATGTTATATTGAACTGACACTAGTGAAAAAAAGTTACAAAATCTTTTTTTTGAGGGAATTAGAAAATAATAAAGTTGTGAAGGAGGAGGAAAAGATAACAGACCCCAATGATTTAATACTAAACAAGAATTAGTAAAATATAATTCAATTAACCATAATCTAGTTCCTTTAAACCATTTAGAAACCCATGTTCAAATAAACAAAGTTATTATTTAATGAACTCATATTTATTTGAAAATTAATCTGTTGAAAAGAAATAGAATATGATACATATCTAATGAGAGCATCACTATCCTCCATCTCCGTGTCCCAAGTGACTGCTTCAATTGTTCCCCTCAATGAACATGCGTACTCAAATCATCTGTTCTATCCAAAATTCCTCTTCATGACTAAAATATATATCTAGATACTTAATCACTAAATTTCATGGATATTCTCATAACCTAATTGTCTAGGTGGTCTTATCTTATTTTTCATTTAGCTTTATTTCATGTCACCTTGAGGTGAATGTAAATTTTCTTTTTAAAAAAATAATTCACATCACATGCATCCAAATCATCTTGAACTTAGACACACAATTTTTTTTAATTCAATATCCCTTTAAATCTAAAAATATATATGATAAAAACTACTAAAAATCTTCTATCACAGGCTCGGAAGCAAACATTTTACTTCAATATTTTTTCCAAATAGGATAACTCCATGGCCATCATGGAATTAATTTTATCTTTATTTAAAACTCAAAAATAACATGGGATTCCATAAATGATTATTCAAAAGATTACATCCAATATCTAGATCTATAAAATTTAATTTTACTTGAACCACATTGACTTTCCCTGGAACCTCCCTTTCACCATCAAGTTCATCAAATCACCATTAAACCAAACATTCAACAATTAAAACTTTCTTATAACCATTTTAACATATAAATTCAATATTTGGGGGCTTATGAATAATTTAACAATTCATTTCATCTACATTCAACAACATGAAGATTCAAACTCAGCTTGAAAATGTCTCCACATAACTCATCCATAATGTGGCTTCTTCATTCTTAATTACAACATCTTCACACATAATATGTTAGTAGTACATAGAAACCACTACCCTTATAAACCCGATCCATTCACTTCTCTAGGTTGGAGTACCAATATCACATACTAGTTCATAATAAATTAATACATCTTCAAATGTAATCAATGATTTATTAAACATTATACATAAGTATCACATCAATTTTCATGAACACATGGGGTGACTCCTTCTAAATCAATGTTATTATAGAGATAGATAATCATTAATTCCTATTCATATGTGAATCATTCACCAAAAAAAATAGAATCACCATCCACTAAGAGACAATACTTTTATTTATCCACTCGGATGAAACACAACTTCGAAAGTGAATCACATCCCCACCCAAAATTAATACATTAACTCAATCTCAACAAACCTAATATAAACTTTTTTATGTTCTTGATCATGGATGAATCTAATTTAGATTCAGTGGGTTTTATCACCATTAAAGCTCTTGGCTTTTATCACTAGGGGATCCCATTAGCCACTAAAAAGATTTGTTAATTCAAAATACTTCATCAATAACCCCCATCATTATATGATGGCTTCAATTTGTTTGAAACATGTTCATGTTTTAGCATTTTATCTCACACATAATATGGTAAACTCTAATGGATCCAATCTTATAAACCTCTAATATAATATCTAGATTAATAGACATACAATTCTTATTCAAATAACCATATTTTACTTGGGTTTTCTCCTAAAATACATTTAGGATCAAGAAGGTATTTAGTAATATGAATAATATTCATTTCATCAGATTATTAATTTGTGGATTATTCTTCCTTAAACATAATGATAAATCCCCTTGGTATTCACTTGATTCTCTATTTATGTTTCGAACCAATAATATCTTATGGGAAAATTAATCATCTTATTTGTATGAAGATATTGTCTTATATCCTAAAACACTAATTAGAAATATATTAGGGATAATATAGAGAATACGTTAAGGCTTTCAATGATTAAAAAACAATATCACACACCACATTTCTTGTAAATTATTATTTTGGGCTGTTGGAAAATGTTCATAATTAGTTATATCCTTGAATATTCGTACATGTGTCTGGAAAAATCATTACACACAACCTTCTAGAATAAAATAGTTTTATGAGGGAAAAAAATATCATACCAATATTTGAAATATCTTATGAGGATTCCCCCAATATATCATATAAGGGAAAAATTGAAAATATCTTATGAGCCTACCTAAAAATTTAACAAAGAAAAATTTGTATGTTAGAAAATTAAAATTATGAGAATGAAAATATTAAAATAGTAATTTTTAATTTTAAACATGAAAAATAAGAATTTAGAATATTATTTTATTCTATAAATTATTTTCAATGATAGAAAATTTAATAGATAACACTAAAATTCTAAAAACCCACAACACTTCATAAATGTATTATTCAATTAAATATTTTAATAAACACAATTTAATTGATACATAAATATAATAAAATTAAAGAGAGGATCATTTGATATAATATAAATTAGAATAAATTATTTTCAAAAAAAATTAATGTATTATTATTTTTACATATAATAATTAATTTACATGTAATAATCCTAATATAATTATTTAACTAATTTTTTATTAAAAAAATCCTAAAAAAATATGTAGAAAACATGTATCAAAATAAAGTGACATCACATGTGTTATGTGAGATCCTATATTTTCCTAGGTATATTTCTCCATATGTTTTTGATTTAATACTTAGTGGCCAAGTACTATTTAGAGATTTAGATCTGTTGAGGGATAAAATGACATAAATTTTGGTAATTTATTCATTTTTTAGTTAATGTGGTTTGGGTATAAATTATATTATATTTTAAATAGTTTCTTCATATGTTTAGAATCCTTAAGGGGATAATGGAATGATAAAATCAACTACTATATTTTTACATGTTGTGTAAAGGGATTACATGTTATTTAGTTTCTCGTGGGTTTTAATAAAATAAATTCGAGGTGATTTGGTTTTTATAAGATACCATGAAAAATATTTAGAAGACGTGCAACTGAATTACACATCATTTAAATGACAAACCAATAGTTTAAAGTTTCTATGTGGATAATTTTTCTTCCAATCAGTTGCATCCCATCTCCTATCCACTATATTTAATTCTACTGGAGACATTGGAGTTCCAAACCCCCTTTGATATGTATCATTTATTCGATCAATCCCTGGTATGTACTTCTGGTCAGATTTCATCCTTCCATTTTTTCTTCTCCTACCCATTTTAGTGAAATCATTTACCCAATTGTGTTTTTGGTTTATTAATTTGACCAATTTCGATCTAGTAATCCCATTGAAATCATCCACGCCTTCTTCTTTTTGGGAATTGGTTGTTTGAAGCAATGTTGGATCTTTGTTTAAATGTAGGGGGTCTAAATATCAATCCTATGGTTTGATTATTGTCATATTTGTTGCAATATCATGATCATTACATCATTTTGTGTGCCCTAAACCAATTAAATTTATTTGAATGATATTATTTATTAAATTCATCTGGTTTCAAAAGTATTTGAAATTTACTAATGTCCTATGGTGTGTTTATAATAACATGATATCTAGGGTGATTTCTTGTTACAGAATCCCAAAATTATGGCTTATTCCTTATTGATATATATTTTAATCAATTGTTAATTGAATTTCACCTGTAATATGAAATAATAATGGCAATTTTCATAATTATACACTGATATGTATGATGTGATACTGTGATATCCATGCTATATGAAAGGAATTAGGTCATTAATGAAATGCTTATATAATGTTCAAGGCCCAGGAACATGCACACGTATATGTTATACTGCTGATAGTGAGAGAGATCATCCCATCCCATGTATTAATTATTATATACTGTTCGATATTCCCAGTCCCACACTGTAATTCTTATAAAAATTTAACTAGTATTGTTTATTGTGATTCTACCATGATAATATGGTTGTATTATAATGGTTGAATGTGAAGCTCAGAGGAATTCTGGCATGGTGCTGAAGAAGGTTATCTACCTTATTTATATGGTTGTGGATGTAATTGTTATAAAACATTATCTGTGATATTCTAGTATAGTTCTTATGTAGTCCATTGTATTTATTTAATTTTTATAATAATTAATACACATGGTTATCGCTTTATAAAATTAACTTCTTATCAGATGAGTATTTTTTAGATCCAGTGGTGTCGATCTAACATGATTTACTAACACCCAATTCAGGCTTCTATTTGGCACCTGAGTAGACATCAGGAATGTAGGTTTGGACAATGGAAATGAACATTACTATTAACTATTTGTTTTCTGTTGGGATGGGGTTGGATATGGGACCGTCATGGGGCTTGGAACCTATAAAATTGAGTCTTTTATTTGAGAATTCTATTATTTTTTATGTAATCTTCTAGCATTCCATTTATATACATTATAGCATGTCATTACATTATTACATTACGATTTATTGTATTTTTTTGTTGGTTTTTATTATTGTCTTCTGCGTTGTTTCATTCATATTTATTTCTATTTTAATATTAGTTTTTTCCTATGAAATGAAACTTCATACCAAGGGATTATAGTCATACCACTATACTATCAACACCCCCTCTACTAGTTAGAAACCTCTAGTATAGGGGGAGGCACATTGAAGTTCACATAACCAACCCTTTCAGGTAATGTGGGAGAGTGAGATATTGTGGGACATTACAAAGTGGTATTAAAAGATGATATTCTCTTTTCTTTTTTTACTATACTATTTAGGAAAGGTATATAGGAGAGTTGGATATTTAAGGACTTAGTAACTAGCATGTTCATGGGAGTATCTAACCCATACATGAGAGAAAATGTAACGCCCTGATCCCAGTTACCCAGAGTTGGTGCATTATTACAGAGAATTGGTATGATCACAAGGAAATAATGTCCTGAAAGACCGATCAGTTTAGTATTATTGGAAACAAGATTCATACATAAGTTTAACTTTACAACTTGAAAAGAAATAAAACACTAATTTATTCCATTACAAACATCCAAGCCTCCTAGATTATGCCTGCAAGTCACTCATTACTAACTTCTTCATATCTTGGGAAAAGAAACATAAGAAAGGGGAGAGCTCAAATGCTCAATAAGTGTAAGCAATACAACAGGAGATAATGTAAATATTATGAATGGTGAATAATTGAAAACAAATTCCTTTACAAATAATAAACATGAACAGTTTTATGGAAGGAATATGAGTTGAGCCATAATAAAACATCATCATGGGTATTCTACAAGTTGAATGACCACATGAACCATTAATATTATTTTCATAATGAGGGAACGTATAATGCCGGACATTCTGAAACATTCTGTCAAGGCCTCGACCAAGAACTCTAAAAATTATTAAGGCCTCAGAAAAAACCATATATCTAATTGGGAAAGGCCTCAACCAATTCCACATCTAGTTGTCTCATGAGATCTACAAATGCATCGAGGAGCTCTAGCGGGCTCCTCCCGTCACTTACCAAGTCCAATACATTCCTCATATGAAAATATTGAAATATAACATAAAAATTCGTATTAAAACTAGCATACTAAATGTCAATACATTAACCACAAACCATTAATTGTATAAAAATAAAACATCTACAGTCAAACATATCAAAAAAACTTCAATACAATATGGAAGATTTGTATCATAATGAATCGACTTTAAACAAGTATAAAATCCATCAAAGGATGTTGACATAGATGAAATCAAAACTATTTGAGAGAAATATCTCTTTTTTTCAAATCGTTTAAAGATACATAATTTTAAAAGAAATCATTTATTTTTAAAATATTCTTATTATCTTGTATGGGAAGCTTCGACGATGTTATAATTGTGGATAATAACCTCAACCACTGTATAAGTTAATAAATACATTCTTACCTTAATTTTGATGCAAAGGTCATAAAGTACCTTGTTTGGAAAACGAATGAAGGTTTCCTTTAAAAACATATTAGTTCAAATACGGGTATGAATGACTTTAAACCATTGTCTAGTAAATAGTTAAATTTTTTTGAAATACATTTTTAAGAAATATGGATGTGGATGATAAAGAGGTCCCAGTAGATACTTACGTAAAAACAACCTTGGATAATAAAGAGATTTTAGAATTAACCCTTACCTTGTAATTTTATTTGGTCGAGGGGATGTTAACCTCCTGTATAATAGTTAAATAAATGATATTAAATTATACAGGAACTATATACATAATTATGATATCATATTTGATCTTCTAATAATTCTTTGTTAATAATATTTTAGTATTATCATCGTTTCGGGTGTTAACTGATTCGTTTTTCTTTATATTCTTTGTTACGTGAGTCATGTTTTTCATGGATGAGATGTATATTATTCATATCCATAATGATATCAACTCTTTTAACATTTTTTTAATTATCAAATAAAAATTTGTCTTGAATGGTTACGATGGGGAATGAATCTAATCGTGTTTGTGGAGACGGTAATCCGTACGTACGCACGAGCGAAAATATCATTATTTTGATATTAAAATAGTATGTAAATAGATGGTATATCATATATAAAGAATAATAAACATGTTATATTTATTATTTACATAAATTATAGATAATTATTATACCCATCTAAAAATAATGTGTTGAATAACAACTACACCACGACGTGGAGATGGTAAGACGTATGTACGCACGTATGGTGACATTGTCATTAATATTATGGATAGAATAATGAATATGGTTGTACCATTTTTATAATAAATTCACAGTTTATATATGATACTAGAGTTATTATCTTAGAATGGAAATAACAAAGAAAGAGGAAGTGGAAGAAGAAAAGAACTTGAAAGAGGTGGTGAGATATTTACATCTTCTTTAGTTTCTTTCTTTTGATTTGATCAAAAGGGATCCTTAGGTTGGATTTATGATCAAAATAAGGCCTCTAGGATTAAGGGAGTACATTTGAGAGGATATTTGGGCAGGTTTTGGCCGAGAAAAATGGATTTTAAGGTGTGAATTTGAGAGAATGGGAAGTGCCCTTTTTTAAGAGGAGTGAGGGGGACCTTAGGAAAAGATTGAAATATTATTTTATAATAAAATAATTTTCGGTTTATAATGGATCCAAAATATATTATTTAAAGGATAAGGTTGGGATGGGTATAAATACACTAAACCAATAGGTTTTAGACAGGTTTGGGTCACTATATTAACCTTATCTTTTAGATTTAACTCTTAGTTTAATAGTTTGACATTTACCATGTCTCTTTGTATTTTTATATTATATGGTTAATAAACTTAATATAAACGTACAAGATAACACCAAGTGGTTCATTAATGATACACCTATCATTATATAAGTCTTTTGGTTGAACCTTTTATTTTTAGGATTATTATATGAACAAATAATATTGTATTTTTTAAAAAAACTCATTTATATCAATTTTAACATTATTTAATAATTTCTTTAATGTCCTAAAATCATTATTACATCAAAATAAATTCATATGTTCAATCCTAAAATTTCATATTAACCTATAAAATTAGTTTAATTCATCAAAAATTTTAAATTACATTTATTTGGATATTTCTTATATCAATTATTTTAATATTTCATTATTAAGGTAATTATTGCATCATCATTGTGTCATAAATAAATTGAATTATTTAATGTCTGAAAATTATAAATAAAATTTCATTATTTATTAAATCTTTTTATCTTTCTAATGAATATTTATAGTCTAATTTATCTTATGTATAACCCTATATTATAAATGATTTAGTTATTAAACTTTGAATTTAACACTTTTAACTCTTATTTGAATTAAATAATAATAAATGTCCTAAACTAATCAAAGTGGACCTAAAAGATCATATTTTATTCCTAAGGTTGTTTTTGATCGAATTACACTTATCCAATAGAATTAGTACATGTTTTAGGGTAAGAATATTATCATTTTTACCCTTAATTACTCAATTTAATTTTAATCGTTGTAAATAAAAGTAAAAGGTTACTATTCAACAAAAAATATTGTCATTCTATTGAACCACATTTTTCTTACTGATATCAACCATGTTTCTCGTATTTTTGAAATTCCACTCACAGAAGGGGTAAAATTAAGTTTTATGCAAATTTGAAAAGTCTCTTTAGAGGTGGGTTAAAAGACGGTGAAAATTTCAATAAAATTTTATATATCTAATATTATTAAAAAATGACTCCAATGAATTACATTGAACATATATAGGTATTATGTTTCTATTTTGACATAAAATAAATTTAAATAAACTAATTAATTATTAAAATAAAAAGTTAGTTTTAAACAATAATGTAGTGTTTTAACTATTCATCAAAAATTGAAAGTTTTCATAAAAATACCAAAAATTCACCCTAAGGTAATTTCGATATTATGAATTCAAAAAATGAAGTCCATTTTGAAAAATAAAATTTTTAAAATTTTAATAAGTGGGTATTACTATTCATAATGGCTAGTTTGATTAGTCACGGTGTGTTAGAATCTCGAAGTTTTGTATAATGCAAGCTATTGAATTATTCAAAGGGAAACGTACCATGGAAGTTTTGGGTGTTACATTCTCCCCTCCTTCAAATAATTTCATCCTCGAAATTTCTATAATAATCCTGCATAAAAAGATTAAGTTGTTTCTTCATCATAAGTTCCTTGGGTTCCCACATTGCCTCTTCCATCTTATGGTTTCTCCATAGAAATTTTACCAAACGATTCGTCTGGTTTCTCAGCACTTGTTCTCTAGTATCAAGAATTTTGACAGGTTCTTCTCAATAAGATAGATTGGGTTCCAGTTCAAATTTCTCACAGGTGAGTACATGCGTTATGTCAGGCATGTATTTTCCCAACAGTGATATGAGGAACACATCATGAACTTTGGAGAGACTTTGATGTGTTTCCAAATGGTAAGATATAACCCCAATTTGTTATAGAATTTCAAAAGGTCCAATGTACCTGGGAATCAATTTACCCTTCTTACCAAATCGTATAATTCCCTTCCATGGAGATACCTTCAAGAAAACATGATCTCCTATCAGAAATTCCAAATCCTTCCTTTGGTTATCAGCATTGCTCTTCTGCCTACTTTGAGATTCTTTGATGTGGGTTTGGGTTACCTTCACATTTTCCATCATTTCCTCAACAAGTTCTAGGCCTACAAGATTTCTTTCACCAACATCATCCCAACAGGTTGGTGTGTGAAATCTCTTTCCATATAAATTTTCATATGGTGCCATCTAAATACTTGAATGGAAGATATTATTATAGGAAAATTCTACCAGAGGTAAATATTGATCCCACATACCTTGAAAGTCATGTGAGCATGATCTCAACATGTCTTTTAAGGTTTGAATAGTCCTTTATGAATTTCCATCAGTTTTAGGGTGGTAGGCAGTGCTCAAACAAAGTTCAGTATCTGGGGATTTCTAAAGAATTCTCTAGAATCTTGAAGTAAAATGGGGATCACGATCAGAAAAAATCGATAGGGGTACTCCATGAAGTCTTAAAAATTCAATAATATAAAGTCTTTCTAGACGTTCAAGTGGTAAATCGTCTCTTATAGAAAGAAAATGTGATGACTTGGTAAGACGATCAATAATGACCCATATTGCATCGTTCCTTCTAGGAGTCTTTGGTAGTCCCATAATAAAGTACATTGTAATATTATCCCATTTCCACTCAGGTACGTGATGAGGTTTCTTGACTCCTCCAGGCTGTTTCCATCTAGCTTTCACTTATTGACAAACTATACATCTTGACATAAAATCAGAAATCTCTCTCTTTATGTTGTCCCACCAAAAATGTTCCTTCAAATATCTATACATCTTAGTGCATCCAGGGTGTATAGAGAAATTGGAGCTATGAGCATCATCTAATAATTCCCTTTTCAGATCAGGTATATCAGGAACAAAAATTCTCTTCCCAAATTTCAAAATCCCGTATTCATATATGATTTCACACAATCTCCTATCATTCAGATCTTTAATCATCTTTTGAAACTCCTCATCATCAGTCTGAGAACTCTTTATCCTTTATATTAAAGATGGTTTGGCAACCATTTGAAAAATCATTGATGTTTCACCTTCCATGGTTATTTCCATATCCATCTTCACTAGATCCATGTATATATGATCCTTTTCAGCCGTCATCTTTTTCAAAACTCCATGATCATTTCTACTCAAAGCATGTTCCACCTTATTTTCCTTCCTTTGGTGGTAGTGTATAGTGCAATCATAATCATTAAGTAGTTCAAGCATTCTACTTTGCCTCATGTTGAGTTCTTTTTGTGAGAAAATATACTTCAAACTCTTGTGATTGGTATATATCTCACATTTTCACCATAGAGATAATGTATCCATATCTTTAAAGAAAATATTATAGCTACTAACTCAAGATCATGAGTAGGATAGTTTTGTTCATGAATTTTTAGCTACTGTGATGCATAGGAAATAAATCTATCATTCTGCATAAGGACACAACCAAGTCCTTTCTTTGAAGCATCACTATAAATAACAAACCAATCACTCCCCGAAGGTAGAGTCAACATAGAATCATTGAATAATCTTATCGCCAGTTCTTCAAAACATTCTTCACACTCTTTTTTCCCAAAAAATTTAACCCCTTTACATTTGAGCTTTCATAATGGGTTATCCAACCGGGCAAAATTCTGAACGAAATGTCGATAATAACTTGGTAAACCAATAAAACTGTGTACCTCTATTATACTTGTCAGTGCTGGAGATTCATGGATTTCCATTGTCTTATAAGGGTCAACATATATTCCATCCTTAGAGACAATATGTCCAAGAAAAGAAATCTCTGGAAGAAAAATTCACACTTGCTAAACTTCCTGTATAATTCATTTATTCTGAGGGTTTTCAGAATAGTGCACAAGTGATTTTCATGATCTTCATAGATTTTGGAGTATATTGGGATATCATCAATAAATTCCCATATAAAGTCATCAAGATATTCCTTGAATCCTCTTTTAATTAGATCCATGAAAACAGAGGGTGCATTCGTTAGCCCAAAAGGCATTACAAGAAACTGGTAATGACCGTACCTGGTTCGAAATGCCGTTTTTAGAATGTCTTCCTTATTTACACACAACTAATGATTTTCAGATCGAAGGTGAATCTTTGAAAAATATTGAGCTCTATGAAGTTGGTCGAATAAATCATCAATGAGAAGTAGGGGATACTTGTTCTTTATTGTTATAGCATTGATCTCCCTATAGTCAATGTTCAACCTCATAGATCCATCTTTCTTCTTTACAAAAAGAACCAGATCTTCCCATGGAGAAACACTAGGGTGAATAAATCCCTTATTACTCAATTCCTATAGTTTTTTCTTTAGTTCCTCCAATTCCATAGTGGCCATTCCATCAGGGGTCTTCGATATGGGCCTTGGACAAGGAATTAAATCAATGGAAAACTCAATTTCTCTTTCTGGAGGATGAACTAGTAAATCTTCCGAAAACACTTCAACATATTCCTGCACAATAGGTACGTCCTCTATTTTAATATTCCTTTCCTCACCCACAATTATTTTGTTCTCTTCCTCACTAATAATTGAATTTAGTTGAGCTATCACTACCGTAAATTGGCTATAAGACTACAGTTCTATACCCACGGTTTAAAAAAACCATTGGGATAAATCATTTTTCTAATCCAAAACCTACGGTTTGTTAGAAACCGTGGGAATACTACCTTAAAACATGACCCACACTCGGGCTTTTCCTCCCCCTCCCCCTCGACGAGCCCTAATCTCCACTCCCCTCCCCCTCCCCTCCCCGCCTCGGCCTCCGCCTCGACATCCCGACCTCCGCGTCCCAACCCCCTGCCTATCTACTTCCACCTCCCTCCATCCGCATTCTCCTGCCGACCCCCGCCTCCCTCCCTCCACGTCCGCCTCCCTCCCTCCACCCCAACTTCCCAACCTACGCCTCTCGGTCCTCGCCTCCCTCCCTCCGCCTTCCTTCCTCTGTGTTCATCTCAGCATTCACGTCCACCTCCCTACCACAGACTCGTGCTCTTCCTCCTCCTCAACTCCCTCCCTTACCTATCCGTAAACCCTAATTTAGATGGGTCTCCTCGCATCACATGTATGTTTGATTCAAATGTTCCCCTGATTTTAAATTCCATCTCAACTTTAAAATATGAAACCTACTATATTTGATGGATAATTTTTAGAAGATGTTTTGATAAATATTGAATTGTTCGAGAAGGTATTAGATTAATCCAAATATGTTTTGATGTTATTTGAGTGAAATATTTAATTAATTTTTCTTTCACTGAAAAGTGACACTGTTTGAAACAGGCCATCTGCACATGCCACTTTATTTTGTGCATGAATATGAATTTTTTGATTGCCTTAACATGACTTTATAGGGAGCTTTGTAAAACTCTAAGAGCTAATGTGCATGAATTTCATTAGGCTGCTTAAGAAATTTCATGATGCATAAGACTTGGGGAATATGAATTTTAGTGTGTATGAATTTATATTTAAGATTGAGGGATATCCATGCCACATTACAATGAAAAAATGAAGATGATGAAATGGGATGATGAGATAAAACATACTATAGTGAAGGTTGTGGTCACTATAAAATTAATATGATGACACCATGATGATATAAAGATGGGAGTTTTGGTCATCAAAGAGGATTAATGAATCAAAGGGAGTATTGGAATGACATGATAGTCATTGCACAAGGCATTGTGGAGGTCATGAGGGATAATAAGGAAAAAATAACACCAAAAATTGGTGTGCATTTCAAGAAAGATGGTTATCTATGAGAAACATAGAATGATTTATGCTAAGGTGAATACCATGTTCAAAGTCATGATGATGCACATATAACACGAGGGATGAGCTGCAAAATTGTGAGGACCACACTAGGGTAATTTCTAGGTGACTTTTTTGATTAGCCTTTGATGATGGAAGTTAATCATGGTGTATCATAGTTAAACCCATACCGAAGTCTATGTTGTGTTTCTAGGTCATTTATACATACATGATTTAAATAGATTTAAATTAGTGGGATCTATGGAGATGATGAAGACCTAATAATTGAAATATTACATAGAGATTATAATCAAAGTCTATGGGAGATATTATTGAATATAATATTGTTTTTAAATGATTTTAAATTATTATATATTGAAAACCGACCCAACATTTCCGAGTTTATGATAATTCAATCCAAACTAATATGAATGGGAAAAACCTAAAATGAACCATACATTGAAAATATATAACTAAATTGAATTGAAGTGAATTGAAGTGAAGTGAGGTGAATTAAACAAAATCAATTGGATTTGAATGAAATTAATAAAACAAAATTTTAGTGTACAAAACTAATGCAATATGAACTGGTCCAAACAGAAATAACTAGTATTAACCAAATTAAACTATACATAACATAACCATGAAAAATCATTCCTAGGTAAACAAACCCAAAACAATATATGGATCCACATCCTCTTGAACTAATATAATTTTTCCCCCCTTGATTGCAGGAACATGTTTTGACCCATGAGGTGAGGTGGTTCTTATATTGAGGCAGTGACTTGTATAGTCACAAGAGACAAGTACGCTCTTGTTTAGTTTTTATTATATGTTTTTTTATCGTATCTGACACTTAGGTATTTTACAGCTTTCTATGGATGGAGGGTAGTTATATTCTGCGAAGGGGGCTAGAAGGGCACTGGAGGTGGCTACGTGGTTTTCTTTGCATGGGATGGAGATCGGAATAGTGGAGGGATTAATTAGTGTGTTTAATTTTTGTATACCTTTGTATTGTGTTGTTTTTGTTTATTTTCTTTTCCTTCGATGTGTACATTCGACGTACAGATGGGTCATGCCAAAATTTTATTTATTTTCTGCTGCCGTTTTAATTAATTTTTTGTGGGTAAAATTGTTCCTGAGTAGTGATTCCTTGATGCCTGGACACTTGTCCCAGCCTGTGGGTGTAGCCCATCCACTTGATTCTATCCTAGTATTCCTCTATTAGAGTTTATGTCTAATCCATGAGAAGGCCTAGAAAACATGGATAATTAGGTAGAGATTGAGAATGTCTAAGAATTAATTGTGGATTCCAATGAATAAGGATTGAGGACATTGTAATTTACAATGAGCAGATATGGGAGACTATGCAATATATATTGATTCTGGAAATGCTATGGGTGTAAAATGTGGTTAAATTATAATGTGTTGGGACTAATAAATGGAAAATCACATTCATAACCAACTTTATAATGTAATATCAGATCCTGAGGTACTATACATTGTTGGAATCCCACTCATCTGGTTCTTCTATGAATATTTTGTTCATTCATAGAGCCACCCCACACAGTTTTGTTTTTCCATGTAATCCCACTCATCTGGAAAAGGAATGGTAAATGCCTCATGATAGTTGGGATCTCTGGATTTACTTGACAATCTCTGCAAGAAAAAACTAAAATCCCCTGTAAGACTTTCAACTTTCGAACACATTGCACCCTGGAGCATAGTAATTAATCCCTTGTATAAGACACCGAAAGGAGTGCCACAAAACACATATAATAGACAGTTTCATATTTTTATTCTTCTTCATACTCTGGATTTATAGGTGTTAAAACCTTCACCATAGTCATGTATGTGATTTATTGAAATATCCGAATATCCAAAAATCTTCATTTAGAACATCATTGACATGAGACCTGAAAACTTGATTCATGCAACCATGTGAACCATGAAAGAGTTTAATTCACATGTTACATGTTTTCCCTCATGAACACTGCCTATTAGCCTACTTGTCCACACCTACAGTCATAGTTACCATTCTATAACAGCTTCGTGAAATCTTCTAACTCCCTGTGCAACAATATTTATACAGGCCATTGAAATGTTCTGTAACCTCAGCCTACTGAATCAGTTAAAAATTGCTCCAACATTCATGTATTTTAAATCAGTTTCAGACTTCAGATATTAAGATCAATTCCAGCCTTAATATATCAGCCCACTGTAATGTTGCTTGAAACCCATATCACAAGGCATCTCCTTTCTTCCAAATTAGGCTAAACAACCCGTATGAGCAAATTTTTAAACTCCCCATTAATGTCTTCATTTCCTGCCCACATGGGGGCATGATTTTACCGTGAGAGTCACTTGATAATATTGTGTTCTTAAAAAATCGTAAAGGTTGTCTTTGAAAAGCCACTCATTTAATACCATAATGTTAGTGAAAAATAAATTTACATGAAATATTAAATTATTCTACTTCCTCAAAAAGTTGTGCAATCACTTCACCAAGGCCTGTCATCATCAGATAGGTTCTGAACTCACTTTTGGAGCATTCTATGCTTGTATCAAAAATTTTGGGGGTCAAGGTACATGACTTTGACACCTGGATCACTTCATATAAGCCCTGATATTCACTATTTTATAATATTTCAGCATGCACAGACATATTCTATAATGTCTTTACAGATTCCCCATAGTTTTCTCCAAGGCGATGGATGAGACGATATTATTTCAAAGATTTCTGTTGCCACTGATTTAATAATATCCTTTCACTTATAATATTTATTGAAATATTTCAGCAATGAGAAAACTAATTCTAGAAAATAAAATCAGATTCCAGCATTAAATCCCCAAGATAATAGATTTAACAATACATCTGGACAGATTCTACCTTGTGACCTTCAAGGTAATAGATTTAAACACCTATTTCAATTAAATTATTCCTCAAATCCTCAATGTGTCTTCTTTTGATGAAAACATAGAGCAACTACCCCTTGGATTGAATTTCCCCTAAATCAATACACTCATCAGTTTAAAAAATATACAGCAAGTGGATAGGGGGTATCTCTAATATCTTCATTCTGTGTTATGTGGTTGTTCCTTGTGAACCAACCCCTTCCATTATTTTTCCAGGTTTTTCATTGATGTGAAACACTTGGACAAACATACTCATTGCATGAATTGGAATTAACCCCTTTTGTAATGACCAGCTCACTGGTAAATAATTCTTCCTTCGAAGCATGATATTTTTTGTTTTTTCATCCCTCTTTCTCCTTGTAAGAGATGCTCCATCATTCTTCCATTTATTCTTCACAGTGGTATGGTTGAAATGGCATAGACATGTCACTGTGGTAACATCTTTTTATATGGCCTTCTTAAATTACCCATGTATTTGTACTGCATGCTTCTTGATGCTAGAAAAAAACTCTTCTTGTTATTTTCTATTGTTTTAGGCTTCTCCCTCACTACATGGAACTCTTCCTACAGCTTAGTGACCCTCAACTCTTTCACCTTTAGTAGTTCTTCTAAATTCTCAATGGGAGAATTATTTTCATCATGAACTTCCATCATCTTCTCTTTACACTGTTTTCTAAGGACAACCATTGTGACTTCATGTTATTTCTTAATTTTCATGCTTACTTTCTATAAGCTCCTGTACAAGGTCCTTTTCCAATCATTTAGCTTATGAATAATTCTATTTTTCTTAACATTTGATTTTCTAACTTTTAGATACTTATATTCTACTCATGAACCTATTCGACATATAATTAGTAAATAAAACATTCAACACTCAAAACACTTTCAGATTTACATCAACTAAAGTAAGAATAATTACTAACTTCCAGACTTCCACATCAACCTCTTTAATTTCTACTTCACCTTTTATAATTTCTTCCTAGTATTTGATGCTCTAGGAGAATCCATAGCATCTATTGATTTAATTTCTAGATTCACATTCCAAACTCCTTCATGTTTTTGGTTCATGTTTTAGAATAAATACATTCAGATACTTCACCATAAATCATAGAAAAAATCCATCTTCCATACTTAGCATGAATCATGAACTATTTTAAAACATTCATGATGATTATTACATTAAATGGTCAGTATAAAATCGAGAAAAATCAAATAATTTCAAGTAGATAAACCTAATTTATCACTTTGTTGTAACACATACATATTATCTTCTTATCTATCACGTAAGAAACTGTTAATATTATGTATCACTATGAGAATTTAATCCATGTTTTTAAGATCTTTTATCATCTAGTAAAGTCTTATGAAATATTTCAAGGTTGTCTCATTTAGATTCTATTGATTCCACTACTTCTAGTTATCGGTACTTTATCTTTTGGATAAAAAGTAGCTTTTGTATATGAGTCATCTTTTGAAAATGTATCTTCATTCTTTCATCACTTCAACATATCTTCCAAATGTGATCATTTCTTCATCTATCATCTTTTAGATTCACTTTAGATTAGCATCAATAACTCATCTTGTAACTTTAGGACAATAAATTCTATAATGCTTCAACCGCTATGATGGGTTGAGTACTATAATTGATCACTCATCATCTAGGTGGGTTTAATATGAGTGTGTTGAGAAATTATTTTCTTTTGATGTTGATAATTATTACCTTGCACTTTAAATTAATATGCAAGAAAAGAGTGAGGTGTTACAAAAAGGAAACATATAAAAACATCGGCTACTGTACATATATTTCAAAATTTTCCCAAGTACATAAAATCAGTTTTCCCAAGAAAAGACTTCATAAATTAAGAAGTCCAAATAGTCCTGAATACGGTTTCTGAGTCGACCAATAAATGCATCATCAAAGGATTTTTTTCATCATTTTCATGTTTGATACAACGAGGTTCACTCATATAGTCATAGATTTGATGTTTGTGGTATTCATGTTAGAGGTTTATTTCGATGTAATGAACATGAAATTTTTTGTAGGTATTACTGGAAGATGAAGGTTCCACACCATGGTGGTAATGAACACACTAATTTAGAATAGACTTAACATTCATGTAGGTTAAAAATTTCTATCTTTCAGAAATAATTTCAATGGATTAAATTGGTGATCATGACTCAATATTTGGAGGGTGACATGGTGATTCTATAGATATAAGAAATAGATATATTTCTCTTTCAAAAGAAGGAAGAAATCTCTTGGAATATACCAATAAAAATAGATCTCAAAGATACAATGAGAGAACTAAGGATTTCTATATTTGGGATGGAAAGTCAGAGAAAGGAGAAATATGAGGTATTATTATTGGAGTTTCATTGATTTCATTATTAGATTAATGTAGAGAATAATTGATACACCTATGTTGGTGTAAATTCATTCATTTGTAGTGAAGAGTAGGACAACAACAAGCATGGAGAAATAGAGAACTAAGGATTTCCATATGTGGGATGGAAAGTTAGATAAAGGAGATCTAGGAGGTATTCCTATTGGAGATTCATTGAGTTCATCATTAGATGAATGTGGAGAAGAATTGATACACCTATGTTGGTGTAAATTCATTCTTTGATAGTGAAGAGTCAGACAACAAGAAGAATGGAGTTACTGAGTAGTTTGAGTGTGTGAGAGTAGCGTGTTATTTATTTTCATGTCTATAAAGTTGGATTCTGTTGCTTTCCAATTTCCCAATTGAGCCAGTTCATTTAGAAGGGAATTATATGTCTTTATACATTGAGTAAACCCAGTCATGACCATTTCATCATAAATTTTGGAAGCGTTAACTGTATACCCACTACATCCAGACACAAATCAAAATTCTTCCTACAATTAGTTTTAGATCCTATATAAAAACCAGAATTTTAGTGAATGTCTAAATCTTCCATATTCATATTAAAAATATTATTCGCTATATTTTTCTTCACTTTTTTTAGCAGTTTCTATATTCAAGTTAGTGCACTCAAATTTTCCTTAATTTGGATGGTCACATGAGTTTGCTAAAAACATGGTCTTATTGTTTTGATTTTTATTTTTTGACATGGCAGAAATTCCATTATTTTTTTTCTTTTCATTTGGGATAGATCCTCACTGATTTCCATGATCCTTGACCAAAAATGATCTTTTATTATTCATGCATGTTCAGTATTGGATTTTATCGTACTTCATTCTTGTTAGCATTTGCAATAAAAGTTCATAATTAGTTGTTTTTATGTTCTTGTAGTTAGTATGAGGCAATACAAATGGTTACACAATCTTGGACATGAGGAAACATATATGGTTAGTATTGTGTTGGTTTATAATATCCTAGATTTAACTTAGTCTTGTAGTAATCATTATTGATTATGTAAGTCAGTTTTGTTCTGGGAACTCCTGTGTGACATGATTTTTCCTCCATTTTCTTTTGATTCTAACACCGATGGGAATATTGAATTTGGATTATTAATAACCTTAGTAATATAGAGAATGTATTCTTCTTTTTTCATCATTTTAAGATATGAATCATTTTGGAATGCTGGAATTTTATCACTTTTTCTCTATCCAAGTTGGAATTTCTAATTTTCCCACCACCATGATTAAAAGCCGTCTATTTTGTATTTTGGTTTCTATTGTTTTTAAGTGCAGGATGGTAGGAATAGGTGCAGGATGGTTGGAAGCTAGAAGTTGCAGAGGTGCAGGATGGTAAGCTAGAAGCTACAGTTTCTAGGGTAAAATGTTTATACCCACAGTTTATTAAACCGTGGGTAATTCTGCTGTGAAATATAGGTATAGTTTGGGTGCAGGAAAACGGTATAACCACGGTTACCAAACCATGGGTAATATATGTTGTTCTTGGTCTATGCCCACAGTTTTATAGGAACCGTGGGTATATAGCTATTGCGACGCCACTCTAGCCCATGGTTCTTGAAACCTTGGGTATAGCCTATACCCATGGTTTCATGGGCTATACCCACGGTTCTAAACCATGGGTATAGGTGATATTTCTAGTAGTGTATTGAGGGGTCTAGATAAGAATCAGGAAGTGACGTTTCTGCTCTAAAGATAAGGTACTCATTATCATCATCAAAAATTGTAACCTCCTTCTTCTTACAATAAATTCTCGCATCATAGTATGAAATCCAATCCATTCCAAGGATTATATCTAATTTAATAATGGGAATGATGATGTGATCAGCGGATGAAGAATATTTATATTCCATAATGGGAACTGATTCACAAAAATTTGTTGCAGTGATACTTCCCTTAGGAAGTTTTACTGACAACTCCCTTGTTAAATAAATTAGAAATATCTGGTTTTCTTAGCAAACTGGGAAGATATGAAACAATACGATGATCCGTAATCAAATAAAGCATTGTCTAAACTTCAGGAAACAATTAAATTACCTACCACTCTATCTTTATAAGCTTTAACCTCAGTAGTAGTGCTCACATAATCTTGTCCTTGATCCCTTGGAATTTTCTAAGGTATGTTTACCTGACACTTAGGAAATTAATTTGAATAATGTCCCATCTCCCTACAATTGTATCATTGAACATTGGTAGCTTCTTTCTTTCCCTTATAATCACCAACAAGATGGCCTTTCTGTCCACATTTTTAGCGTACTGCTTTTCTTTTTAGACAGGAACCAGGGTGCTTCCTTCTAAAATTATCATAGGGTGGAAATTCAATTCTTCCCTTCTTCCGTGTTTCCTTATTTCCTTTCCCAGAGATTTTAGCTGATCTCTTCTTCTCTTTCCTTGCTTTAAAGTCATAAGACTTAGAGAATTCTTTTTCTTTCTTGATAGCACATGAGGCAGTATCTTCATACGATGAGAATAATTGCGATACTAATACTCACCAGAGAAATGGGATTAACCCATCAATGAAATGTTCAATATTACTTCTTGTATTACGTATATAATCTGAAGCATTCCTTTCTAATCTTGTAAATTTAGCCTCATACATTGAAAAATTCTTATCCTCCTTTTTCCTCAGACTCAGAAATTACCTTTCTATATCCACTCAATGGTCACGAGGAAAGTATTTTTCTAAGGAGAGTTCTTTAAACTCTCTCCATTCCATACTGGACACTTCTTCATCTTCATTTGTGTTTTGAATCAATGACCACCATTGATCAATATCTCCAGTGAGGTGATAAACTTCCATGAAAACTTTTTCCCTTTAGAAACTCCCCAATGAATGAAATATTTTCTCTAACGAATTCATCCATTGCATAACTACTAATGGATTTTTACTCCCATTTAATATTGGTGTTTGTTACCTCATGAAGCGGTCTAACATTGATCCTCCGCATTGTGGATCAGGGTGCTCCATACGAGTAAGGTTATTATTGATAACCTGATTGAGTTGTCCCAGTATGGTGATAAACAAATCAACACTAGTTGTATCACCAACTACACTATAATTATCTTGAGTAGGAGGGAAATCCCTACATGGAGTACATGCGTTGATATAGTTTCATTCCTTCCACTAGGCACCATTTATAAACAATGGCATACACTAGATTAGTTTATAAATCGCAATAGATAATTCCAAACTTATGACATACTTAAAATAAATAGAACAGTTTATGGATATAATCCATAATAATAATAAAAATTCTTTGAGGAGGTATATACTCATAAATCCTTCATAATGGTTTGTAAATAAAATGTGGATTATCCTATGAATATCCCCCAGGAGTGTCGTAACCAAGAGTGGAGTAAGCCCCATTGTCGTGCACCGCTTCCCATTCGAGTCTAGCTCAAAGTGGTGTTTTCAAGTATTACCCCTAGGAACATCTGTGCCAGAGACGCCTCTACTTTCTCATATCTATATAGGGATGTATTTCTTGGAAAAATCACAAAATTGCTTCAATACCAAAATTCTAGGATGTTATTCTATACTAATCCTCAAAGTCTATCTTAGGGTAATGTTCTCTAATCAGAGTTTTTCTAAATCTAGTTTCCAAGGTTTGTACTAAACTTCCTCTAATACAAACTATATCACCCCGACCCCAGTTACCCAGAGTCGGTGCATTATTACGTATCATTATCATGATCATAAGGAAATCATGTCCCAAATGACTGATCTGTTTAGTATTATTGGAAACAAGATTCATACATAAGTTCAACATTACATCTTGGAACGAAATAAAACACTAATTTATTCCATTAGAAACATCCAAGCCTCTTAGATTATGCTTGCAAGTCACTCATAACTAACTTATTAATATATCAGGAAAATGAAATATAAGAAAGGAGTGATCTCAAAGGCTCAGTAAGGGTAAGAAATACAGTGGAAGATAACATAAATATTATGCATGGTGAATAATTGAAAACACATTCCTTTACAAATAATAAAAATGAACACTTTTATGGAAGGAATATGAGATGAGCCATAATAAAACATAATCATGGGTATTATACTAGTCGAATTACCACATGAACCATCAAAATTATTTTCATAATGAGGGAATGTATAATGCCGGACATTCTAAAACATTTTTTCAAGGCCTTGACCAAGACATCTAAAAATGATTAAGGCCTCGACCAAAACCATATATGAAATTGGGAAAGGCCTCAGCCAATTCCACATCTAGTTGTCGCATGATAACTACCGATGCATCGATGAGATATAGCAGACTCCACCTATCACTTAATAAGTCCAATACATTCCTCATATGAAAAGGTTGAAATATAACATAAACATTTATATTAAAACTAGCATACTAAATGTAAAAACATTAACCATAAACCATTAATGGTATAAAAATAAAACATCCACAATCAAAAATATCAAAATACCTTAAATACAATATGGAATATTTGTATCATAATAAATCGACTTCAAACAAGTATAAAATCCATCAAAGGATACTGACATAGATGAAATCAAAACTATTTGAGAGAAATATCTATTTATTTTTTTTAAATAATTTAAAGTTACATAATTATAAAAGAAAACATTTATTTTTAAAATATTCTTATAAGATTGTAATGGAAGATTTGATGATGTTATAATGGCATAGAATAACTGCACCCTCTATATAAGTTAAAAAAGACATTCTTACCTTAATTTTGTCAAAAAGGTTGTAAAGTATCTTGTTTGGAAAACGATTGAAAGATTCCTTTGAAAACATATAAGTTCAAATAAGGTTATGAATGACTTTAACCCTTTTTCTATTAAATATTAAAAATGTGTTGAAATATATTTTTATGAAACATGGATGTGGATGATAAAGAGGTCTGAGTAGATACTTACGTAAAAAGAACCTTAGATAATAAAGAGATTGTAGAATTAACCCATAACGTGTACTTTTCCTTGGTCGAGGGTACGTTAACCAACTGTATAAAAGTTAAATAATTTTTATTAAATTATAAAATAACCATATTCATAGTTATGATATCACATATGATCTTCTAATAATGTTTGTTAATAATATTTTAGTATTATCATCGTTTTGGCTATTAACTGATTCATTTTCCTTTATATTAGTTTTTATGTGAGTAATGTTTTTCATGGATGGAATGTATATTATTCATATCCAGAATTATATCAACCCTTTAAACATTATTATTAACGATCAAATGAAAATTATTCTTGAATGGTTACGATGGTGAATTAATCTTATCTTGTTCGTGGAGACGGTAATCCATACGCACGCACGAGTGAAAATATCATTCTTTTGATATTAAAATAGTATGTAAATTGATGGTATATCATATATAAAGAATAATTAACATGTTATATTTATTATTTATATCAATTATACATCATTATTTTACCCATCTAAAAAATAATGTATTGAATTACAAGTACACCACGATGAGGAGACGGTAAGCCGTATGTACACACGTATGATGACTTCTTCATTCATATTATGGATAGAATAATGAATATGGATATACCATTTTTATAATAATATCACAGTATATAGAATATAATGGAGTTATTATCTTATAAAGGAAACAACAAAGAAAGAGGAAGTGGAAGAAGAAAAGAACTTCCAAAAGGTGGTGAGATATTTACCTCTTCTTCGAGTTCTTCTTTTTGATTTGATCAAAAGGGATCTTTAGGTTGGATTTATGATAAAACTAAGGCCTCTAGGATGAATGTAATATAGTTGATAGGATATTTGGGAATGTTTTGGCTGATCCAAATGGCTTTGAAGGTGTGAATTTGAGAGAAGGGGAAGTTCCCTTTTATATGAGGGTTGAGGGGCACCTTATGAAAAGATTGAAATATTATTTTATAATAAAATAATTTTCGGTTTATAATGGATAAAAAAGGAATTATTTAACGTATATGGTGGGTATGGTTAAAAATACACTCAACCCATAGGTTTTAGACAGGTTTGGGTCACTATATTAACCTTATCTTTTAGATTTAAGTCTTAGTTAAATAGTTTCACATTTACCATGTCTCTTTGTATTTTTATATTGTATGGTTAATAAAATTACTATAAACATCCAAGATAACACTAAGTGGTTAATTAATTATACACCTATCATTATATAATTCTTTTTCCCAGAACTTATATTTTTAGGATTATTATAACAAACAATAATATTATATTTATTTTAAAAGCTCATTTATGTCAATTTTGATATTATTTAATAATTGATTTTTTTAAAGTCATAACAACTTTATTACTTCGAACTAAATTTATATGTTAAATAATAAAATGTAATATTGACCTATAAAATTAGTGTAATTCATCAAAAATCTTAAATTTATTTTATTTGGATTTTTATTATATCAATTATTATAATATTTCATTATTAAGGTAATTACTATGCCATCATTATATCATAAATAAATTAAATTATTTAATGTCTAAAAATTATAAATAAAATTTCATTATTTAGGAAATATTTTTATCTTTCTAATGAATATTTATAGTGGAATTTATCTTATGTATAACCCTATATTATAAATGGATTAGTTATTAAACTTTGAATTTAACACTTTTAACTCTTCTTTGAATTAAATAATAATAAATGTCCTAATATAATCCAAGTGGACCTAAAGGATCATATTTTATTATTAAGGTTGTTTTTGGTCGCATTAAACTTATTCAATAGAATTATTAAATGTGTTAGGGTAAGAATAATATCATTTTTCCCTTAATTACCCTATTTACTTTTAACTGTGGTAAATAAAAGTAAAAATTTACTATTCACCAAAAATTATTTTCATCTTATTAAACCAAATTTTTATTACTGATATCAAATGTGTCTCTTGTATTTTTGAAATTCCACTCACATAAGTGGTAAATTTAAGTTTTATGCGAATTTTCAAATTCTCCTAGCAAGTTGCTTAAAAGATGGTGAAAAGTTCAATAAAATTTTATATATCTAATATTATTACAAAATGACTCCAATGAATTACATTGAACACATAGGTATTATGTATATATTTTTACCTTAAATAAATTTAAATAAAATAATTAATTATTTAAATTAAAATTAAATTTTGAAGAGTAACACAATGTTTTACACTATTCATCAAAAATTGAATGTTTTCAGAAAACTACCAAAAATCCACCCTAAGATAATTTCAATATTCCAAATTCAAAAATGAAGTCCATTTTGAAAAATAAAATTTTAAAAATTTTAAAAATTGGGTATTACTATTCATAATGGCTAGTTTGATTGGTCACGGTGTGTTAGAATCTCGAAGTTGCGTACAATGCAAGCTATCGCATTATTCAAAGGGAAACGTACCGTGGAAGCTTGGGGTGTTACAAAAAATCGGAGTACCCCAGGATAGGATTGATGTTTATGTTGTGTGCCTATAAAAATTGATGTTGTTTCACCTTGGGTGATTCACATGTTTTGTGGGGATTATTGTTTTATGATGTATTTTTTTCTTGAGAATCATACTCGTGGCATGTTATGGAATAAAATAAGAATAATGTCTCATAATATTTTCATAAGTATATATTGACATGCATTGTTCATTTCATGGACATATATATTTTTTCCATGTGATATGTTCTTTCTTGTCAAACTATATTGTGGAATATTTATTTCACTGTAGAAATGAAATTATTTCCATTTCATGCTAAACTACATGTACTCCATTTATAGATAGAGCAAGAGTTAGTGGCTCTCTATTGAAGTCACCTGTTAGGTTGATCATATTGTTATCCATTTAATTAAGGTGTGTTTTTTTCATGTACATATTATTAATCCTTGTCAAATTTGACATGAGCATCAAGAGAGTGGAAAACACAATGTTTCTAACATAACTAAACTAGAATATCCAATAGTTCCCATGGAGAATATGGATGTTCGGCTATACGAAAGAATCCCAAGTGTCATGTGATCCATAGAAATGGATATTATTCATACCATTCCTTCCATGTATATGCTAACAAGATATTTTCATATTCATAATTCTCCTATGATAAATAGGGAATGGGGAACCTTGGTAGAAAAGTTTTATATTGAGTTAGTCCAGACAACATTCAATCATATTGAGACTCCCATGGAGAGGATGTTGAAGCTTACTATATATATTCTTCATACACCTAGAAATAATTTGTGGGATGTTATGGAAGAATCTAGGCACTATGATGAGATATCATAGAATAACTTCAAGAAAATGTTGCAGAGACAATTCTATCCTGAAACTTTGAGGGATGAAAGAGATCATGAGTTCGTGCATCTGATGTCTGAAGGTTTATCATTTCTAGAATATGATATCCATTTTACCAACCTGTAATGCATTGCACCATCATTGGAAGATGGTGATATATTTAGGGTGATATGTTTCCAGGATGGTCATCAATATGAGATCAATTATTAGGTGAAATTTTTCCATTTAAGAATAATTAAAGACATGATGAATTAGGATCTTAGCATGAAAGGGAAACTAAAAGAGTATCTAAGCATCATGAAGTCTATTTTAGCATGAAAATCATAGAGTTCTTATTTCAATGGTAATAAGAACTATTATGATAGTTTGTTCCATAGTGGTAACAGTAAGAGTTGTTAGGGAAGTGGAAAACCACATAATATTTTTTTCTATTCCAGTGCTATCCGTATGGAATGTCCAATCCAAATCTCCCATAATGTTCTTAGCGTATAAACAAGTGTCATATCTATGGAATTCTGAGGAATCTTTAGTGGTTTTGTTAAAAATTCCCGTGGTAGAGCATTGGAATAGGATGAGGACATGCACAAGAGTCAAAATGGGGATCAACTACAAAATAGTAGGATTATAGTTAGAGTTCCATAGGTCGTTCAGGTCGAGGGAAGGAATAGAGGATGCCGGTAAATAAGAAACCATACCATTAAAGTAAAATAGCTCAGGGTAGTCATATTAGAGTCTAGGTAATAGGTAAAAGTCAGTTTCACATTTTGTAGACTATTTCATCTATCATGGATGCATTATCATCTAAATTCAAAGGTAAAATTCTTGTATAATCTGCCTTGGATTGTGTTTTTATCGATTTGAGAGCATCAAATTGTATTCTATATTCTATCTTTGAAAATGGTATTGTATTTTATGTGTAAATATTATATTTTTTTGACTGTTGACACATTTTTGGGTGTGTGGTCTAGAAATTTCAAACATTTCAAGGTGTGTTCTCTAGAGATGGGTGGTTACTGTTTCTTTTGTGAACCATTCATGCTAGAAATGGAAGGATTTACATGATTAATGGTATGGGTTGGTTAGTTCTATACCAGAATAATATTAAATATTTTTTTAGGAGGGTTAGTTTCCTATCAATAGAAGCAATAATTTATTCTTTCTAGGGTTAGTGGGATCATTAGGCTGTTTACACAGGACAATTTAATGCAGATTGGATATTCTCATGGCTGAGAATTACACCTTTTCACTAGAAAATAGTGGAATACCACAAGATTCTTTTCATATAGTGTTATACCCATTTCATTATGTCTTACTTGGAGATTTATATGGATTACCACCCAAGAGAGTTGTCTAGATCACATTTGGGTTGGTGTCGGTAATAAAACCCATTTTTATCCCACCTTACCAAATTACATGAGTAGATCTTCGAGTGTTAAAGGATCAGTTGGAAGATCCGGAAGAAAAATGATTCATATGATCCTGTACACATCCTTAGGGTTCTCATTTTCCATTTTACAAAAATAATGATAGATATTTGCATTTATGTAAGGATTATACTCGGTTGAAGTAGATGATGGTTAAGAACCGTTATCCTCATCCATTCATTGATGATATTTTAAATCAATTTAGAGGGGATAATGTCTTCACCGAAATTGAATTGAGATTAGGAAATCATCAGTTAAGGTTGATACTATCAGGCATACCATGTATGAATGTTAGGATAAGGTATGCCTTGTATAAATTCATAGTGATGCCGTTCAGGTTGACTTATTTCCATACGGTATTCAAGGACTTAAAGAATAGGATCATTCATCATTTTCATTATTTTTTTATGGTGGTTTTCGTTGATGATATCATAGTGTACTACCGATTATAATAGGATCATGGAAAATATCATTACATCACCCTAAGTACATTGAGAGAGAATAAGATTTAATCCAAGGTAACTAAATGTAGTTTTAGGATAAAGAAGTGTACTTCACAAGCCATGTCATCTCAGATGCAAGAGTCTTAGTGGACCCAGAAAAAGTTGAAACCATGATATCATTGTAATAACCCAAGAAAATCATTTTAATTCAGAGTTATATAGTTTTATCAAGTTATTAACAGCATTTAATCTAGGATTTCTCATGTTTGGTGGAGACAATGTCCAGGCTGACCAAGAATATAGTGTAGTTAGTTGGATCTGATGATTTTTAAGGTTCATTCTGAGTGTTGAATGGTATGATTACCTTGGAACATATCCTGAAAATTTGTTGTGATGGGTAAATAATATACCATGTATTGTGACACATCTGGTGTTTGACTCAGATCATTTATAATTCTGTAGGGTTTTATGGTTTCTTTTGTCTCCAGGAAGATTAGAATGCATGGGAGAAATTATCCTACCCTCAATCTGGAGATAGAATAATTGGAAAATTCCCAATTATTTTGTATAAAATATCTCTTGTTTTAGAGGTTTTTGGTTTACATGGATCAGAAGAGTCTCGAATACATATTTTCTTAATGAGACCATAACCATCAGTAGAGGATGTGGGTTTAGAATATTCAACATTTTAACTTTTAATTGGATTATGTACAAGGAATGTGAAACATCATTTCCAAAAATTATGGATGATAGACACAAAAAAATTTATTATGGGAGTCTAGTTGCATGTAATGGTTAATGGCCAACATTATAGACAATAATATTGAAGTTTAGAAATCTGAAGGTGGAGTAGATTTGACTTCAACATAGTTTATACCCATGCTTTTGACTGGATTAAATCCCAACAATATGTTGATATAGAGTGCCTAGTTCTGAGAGAAAAATTATATGGTGGGGATACTCTATCAGGATGGTCTATTAGAAGTGGAATTATCTTCTTTTCCAAGGATGATTATGGGTTCATACGAGCTTTCATGAGGAGATGATGAAGGAGTTTCATTCTTCTATATGGACAATTCATCTTGGTTTCAAAAATATGCATCACGATCATCATAGATAGTAATAGTGGATAGTAATAATCTAAAATTTGGAAATATTTATGGCTAGATACATCACTTTCCAAGAGGTGAAGGTTGAACCTCAGAAGTGAGTTGGTATTTAGAATCATTTACCCATACCTATGATAAAATAGGATGATGTCATGATGGATATTGTGACTTGAATACCAAGGATGACCCATATGAATTATACAATATGGGTTGTTGTGGATCAACTGCCTAATGTATCCCACTTCTTGTATATTGGGTGATCATTCATAGTTGATGAATAGGGAAATATTTACATGCATTAGGTGGTTCGATTGCCCCATGTTATGAGGTGTACATTTCATATAGGGATCCTCATTTCACATCACATTTCAGGATGGTTCTTCAGAAATACCTTGGATCACATGTTATTTTATGAATAGAATAATATCCATATAATGATGGTAATCCAAGTGGATTATTCATGTTCTGAAGGATATGCTTTGAGCCTGTGTTTTTGGATTTTGGCTATTCATGGGGAAAACATATGGAACACATGAAGTTTTTATATTATAATAGCTTCCAGGAATTTATACATATAGATCATATTGAGGCCTTTAATGGATGTCTGTTTCATTCAACTCTTTGTTGGATAGAGGGAGGTGAGTCATATCATGTTGGTCCTAGTATTGTGTTAGAGTCATCTTACCATGATCAGTTAATCAGACAGTGGTTGGTCACCACACTGAGTATGATGAAATCATATTCTGACCATTAGATATGACCTCTGGAGTTCAAGGAAGGTCATCATGTTTTCCAACATGTTTTTATCAATGTTGGGGAAGCATCGTATCCTAAAACAGGGGAAGATAGCACCCAGTTTTGTCAGGGTATTTGATATAGTGTCTAGGGTCGGTCCAGTGGTGTGTTATCTATCTCTTTCACAACATTACAGTTCCTTGCATGATGTGTTCAATGTGTTACAACTATAGAGATATTATCCAATGTCTTCATATGTGATATACATAGTATATATTAGGCATTTTGATGATACATCATTCATGGAGCATCATATAGGGGTTATGTATATCATCCCACCTTTTTATCTCATAAACATTCATTACATTTTACAAAACTGAGGATCTTTAAGGTTTAGTGTCTTGTAAACCAGGAACTTAAAACATGAAAACTTAAAACATTATTCTTAAAAAATTGATAGGATTCTCCTTATGTTCATCGTAGGTTCATTACTGCATCTCATAACCTGGGGGCATACATCAAAAGAAAGGGTGAGTAGAAGGCCCAATAATGGAAACAAGGGGAAACATTTAACATGCGAACTTGAGATACATCAACAAAATCATGAAAAAGAACTTTAAGGCATGATAAAGAAGCCATTAGACATATCATAATAAAAATAACATTTTTCATAACTTGATGATGTGGCTAAGAAATTTAATATTGAAAATAATTTCTATTTCACCAAGGACCATCCCCAAGGTGTCATTAAAAATTACCAAGGTTATTCACCAAGGCGTCGTAAAAAAATTATCATCTATAGAGATTAAGTCTTTACCCAATGCATTGGAGCGCTATCAGGGCACACACTTGACATGTATTTATTATCATGTGAGCCAAATATATCATCATCAATAATTTCATAAACAACCCATATAGCATAAAAGGAATGGGTTTCATTTCATAATCATAACATTTTAAAAACTGCATTAAATACATGATCTTTGTGTCACATTAAAACCCACAGAAAAGGAAGGTGGGTCCCATGTATGTAAATAACAGAATTTTAAATAGAAATTTTTTGTATATACGTGAATAACCCTATAGAAGAGAGAGCATTGAGTATTTAATTAATAAAATAAAAGAACATTAGAACAAGAGAGAGATACATTTTCAGACGGAAATTCTGCAGCATAACGACTATGTTTCAGGGTTTTAGAAAACATTGAAAAGAGATGGGACATGGGTCAAACATTCATAAATGACCCATAAAACAGTAGAGGGACAGAATATAAAGGATATATGAACATTGTAATGAAATTTTAAAAATATACCACATGAAATGAAGAACATGAAAGGAAGACAAAAATAAGATTTCTCTTATAAAAATTCGGCAGCCTAACGACACAACTTAAAACATCAAAATACTGAATTGAAGAGATCAAATAGGGTCTATAATCATATGAAGATAAAATATCAGTATGATAGATATAGAGATCATAACCCAAAAAAATAAAAAGTAATTTGAAATACTTGACATGAAAGTAGAACTTTGAAAAATGAGAAAGGTGAACGAATCCCTTAAAAGTTTGGCAGCCTAACGGCGCCACTTAAAACTTAAAAATACTGAATTGAAGAGATAAAATAGGGTCTATCATAATATTAACATAAAATATAAGTATTATAGATATAGACATTATACCCCAACATAATAAAAAATAACTTGAAAGACTTTACATGAAAGTAGAACTTTAAAAAATGAGAAAGCTGAACGAATCCCTTAAAAATTCGGCAGCCTAACGACACCACTTAAAACTTAAAAATACTGAAATTAAGAGATAAAATAGGGTCTCTCATCATATGAACATAAAATATCAGTATGATAGATTTATCGATCATACCCCAATAAAAAACGGAACTTGAAATACTTGATATGAAAGTATAACTTGAGAAGGGTGAAAGAATCCTTTAAATATTCGGCAGCCTAATGGCGCCACTTTAACATTCTTAAAATGAAATGATGAGAGAATGAGGGGGTATCTCATAATATGAAAATAGAAAATACAATAGGATGAATAAAAAAGAACATCCTCCAACATAAGAGCATGGAGCATAAAATAAATGACATAAAAGAGATTACTTGAAAAGAAAGAGGGAGGTAGGATCCCTTACCTTAAAACGTAACTCTTAAAACTCAACGGTTGGGAACATGAGGGATTGGGGGCACCTTGGAAGAACTAATTGGGAGGTAATGAGACCAGATCTTCGTTGGGGGAGAGTTGGGAGTAGAATGGATGAGAGTATTTCTTGGTATTTATAGGGAAAGTGAGGGGACAAGGCATTAATGGCCAAGGGACACATCATTAGTGGTTTTGGAAAACCCATGGGCTTTCCCATGGTATTTTCACATGGTATTGGCCACTTGGGACACCTTATATCTTATCTTACTACTCATAAGTCGAACATATTGATTAAATACTTAATACATAATTTAATGATGTCATTAAACACCCGTAACTTAAAAACTGTATTTTCACTATTCATAAAAAATTCAACTTTCTCAAAAAAATCCCAAAATTTTACCTTAACCAAATATCGATGCTCTGATTTCAAAAATGAACTCCATTTTATAAAAATATTTTTCTAAATATTTTTAATTTAATTTTTAAACAAATACACTATTCACCGAAAATACATTTTTTTCAGATAGATCCCCAAAAATTACCTTAACATAATATCGATGTTATGAGTTCAAAAATGAAATCCATTTTATAAAAATATTTTTATAAATATTTTTAATTAAATTTTTAATTAAAAAAAACTCTTCACATGAAAAAACTAATACTTGACTAATAATTTATGAAATCGTTATTTAACCATTTTATTGAATCACATTACTTAATCAAGGTGCCTCGATTATATTAATGCATTATTTAAGTGAGAATAATATTCCATTTGGTCACATTACTAATACTAAGAATAAAATCACTATTTATAATTTACTATTCATCAAAAATTAAGTTGATCTTATTAGACTCTAAATTTCATACTGAACATAATTGTAGAAGACGAATTTTTGAAAATCATTACACATTTTTAATTATTTAAGGTTTACATAAACATTATTTAAAATATCATTTCTCTAAAATTCACAAAAAATATGCATACTATATTAATCCGAAAATTTGAAAATTCATATACTTTATCATAAGAAGAAATCAAAATTTTTATTTAAAACAAAGGATTACACAAGGCAGTTACAGTCTTCTTACATAGCCCCTTATCACACCAGCATAGGGCCTAAGTGTAAGGTGTTCTAAGGTGGGAGAATCCGATAGAGGCTCGACCAACATCACACAAGTAGTAATTTCTATCAGTTTGAACTTCTTGTGAAGGCGATTCCATTCTAGCTTCATATGATGAAGTTCAGCTTGGGTTTGGTCCAGAGCAAAGCCACTTGGTGCTACCTCCTTCCCAAGTTCTATTAGATGGGCTTCGATTGGTCCAAGACTACTGGGTGAGGCCATCAAATCATCATTCTATATTAATTAACCAAGATCACTTGTATTTAGAGACAAATATTGAAATGTTTAGTTTCCATCGGTCATATTGACCAATGGACATATAACAGTCAAAACCCAACAGACTCATTTTAATTATACACATGTTATCCAATGAAACAGTTTTTTTGAGTATAAAAAAAAATAAAATAAGACACAAAATTAGGAAACAAGCTTTATTAAAAATTTCGGGTCATTACAATCTTCCCCCCTTAAGAAATTGTGTCCTCGTAATTTTTAAAATTAGGTTTTGAAATTTCATCGAATGTCCCACACCTGAAAAGGAGTCAATAAAACTATTACTTTAAAAGAAAGAAAGGGAAGTAAAAGGTCACCCGAGTTATCCCATACTAGTATCCCATGTAGGAAAACATGGACATGGAGGAAAAAAGCAAAGGGTCACATTCTAAGGGAGTGTGATAGAAAAGAGGATTAGGAGAATGTGTACAACAAGAAAATCACAAACTTATGATGGGTCAAATAGATTTTGATTTCCTAGTAGGAAATGTTAATATACAACATTTTTTGTTTTATGTTCCTTTTCATAGTTTTGAGGAATTCATTTACTACATTGAATAAAATCATAAAGAAATATACCTACCTTCAAGTAGAGTTTAATCCTTTAATATGTTTCTACCAAAACTAGTCTTTTCTCCAAATGATGAGCATTGAAAAACACATGGTCTCATCAAAAGCACAATAATAATCTTCTAGATAATCACATATTCCACAAAAGAAAAACTATCTATATTTAAAAATTTATGCCAAAAACAGAAAGGGTAAGATAAAACGACTCTTCAAAAAGAAATAATCCCATAGGAAGGGAAACTACTTTTAAATATTCAAAGTTCCACAGTACTACCCAGAGTTCGTCATGGACCATTCCGTAAATAATTGTCCTTAAAATTTCTCAAAATAACCCAAACTAAGATTGAAACCCAAATACAAGAAGGACTTGATAACATAGCCTTTCAAGATAAACTTTATCGTTCATCTCCAAACAACATCAACCACTGCTAACATATTATAAAAAAAGTAACTAACCTAAACATATTTTCCCAAGATAGGTCAATCATTTCCATAAGTAACCTATAATATGATAAGTTCACCTTAAATTCATTGATTCTTCAATATATAATTCAACCTTTACTCCTCAAAGAAAATACCATAGTAATCTATTTACCTATATCAAATAGGGTTCTGAAAATATTGAACATCTTCCAAAATAATAATAATCTTTTAATCCCCTAATCATCTCTGTCATATTAATATGGAAATCGTCACATTTCCTATCAAATTGGTTGTTGGGACATGTTCCTCCATTTACCTCCATTAAATAAGGAAATAAAGTACAATTAGGGGCTTAAATACTTATCCAATAATCATTAAAAGAAAACTTAAAGCTTAGAAGGATAATCTTTTAGAAGAAAATTATACCCTAACTTGAGATCCCCGAGGTCCCAATCTAAGTTATCCATGATAATATATTGTTATGTGAATCTTTATTTTATTTTATCTTTGTTCCTTTAATAATGGTTCATACTAAGCATATGAATTTACCAAAGCATATCCCCCGGGAGTGTCGTAACCAAGAGTGCAGCAAGGCCCGTTGTCGTGTACCATTTACCATTCGAGTCTATCTCAAAACGGTGTTTTAGGGTTTTACCCCTATGTACATCTGTGCCAGATCCACCTCTACCTGCTCGTATCCAGACAAGGATGTATTTTCTTGGCAACCCCTTACTCAATACTCACCAAAATACCAGGAAGGTTTCATATATTTAAACTTTTATATAGGGTTCTTCCTAAAGTTTTCATATCCTAATTTACAAAAATAACTAAACCATCCTTTGATACCAACTATAGAATCCCACCTTTTTATCACATAAACTTTTATTACATTTTAAAAAACCGAGGATCTTTAAGGTTTAGTGTCTTGGAAACCAGGAACTGAAAACATGAAAACATAAAACATTCTTCTTAAACACTAGAAAGGATTCTCCTTATGTTAATCCTAGGTTCATTACTGAATCTCATAAACTGGGGACAAACGTCAAAAGAAAGGGTGAGCATAAGGCCCAGTAAGGGAAAAAGGGGAAACATTTAACATGCGGACTTGAGATAAATCAACAATGTCATGAAAAATAACTTTAAGGCATGAGAAAGAAATCATGAGAAATATCATAATAAAAATAACTTTTTCATAACATGAAGATATGGCTACAAAATTTAATATTTATAATCATTTCTGTTTCACCAAGGTCCATCCCCAAGGTGTCATTAAAAATTACAAAGGTTATTCACCAAGGCGTCATAAAAAAATAGTCATCTCTAGAGACTAAGTCTTTACCCAATGCATTGGAGCGATATTAGGGTGCACACTTGAAATGACTTTATTATCATGTGATCCACATATATCATAATCAATAATTTCATAAAAAATCCATATATCTTAAAAGGAATGGGTTTCATTTCATAATCATAACGTTTTAAAAGCTTCTTTAAAGACAAGATCTTTGTGTCACTTTAAAACCCACAGAAAAGGAAGGTGGGTCTCATGTATGTAAATCCTAGAATTTAAAATAGAAAATTTTTGTATATATGTGAAAAACCCAGTATAAGAGAGAGCTTTGATTATTCACTTAATAAAATAAAATAACTCTAGAACAAGAGAGAGAGACATTTTGAGACGGAAATTCTGCAGCATAACGACTTTGTTTCGGGGTTTTAGAAAACATTGAAAAGATAGGGGACTTGGGTAAAACATTCATAAATGACCCATAAAATAGTATAGGGATAGAATATGAAGGATATATTAACATGTTAATGAAATTTGAATGATATACCATATGTAATGGAAAACATGAAAGAAAGACAAAAATAAGATTTCTCTTATAAAAATTCAGCAGCCTAACGACGCCACTTAAATCATCAAAATACTGAATTTAAGAGATCAAATAGGGTCTATCATCATATGAACATAAAAGATCAGTATGATAGATATAGATATAATACCCCAAATAAATAAAAAGTAACTTGAAATACTTTACATGAAAGTAGAACTTTGAAAAATGAGAAAGGTGAACGAATCCCTTAGAAATTCGGCAGCCTAACGACGCCACTTAAAACATTAAAATACTGAATTGAAGAGATAAAATAGGGTCTATCATAATTTTAACATAAAATATCAGTATTATAGATATAAATATCATACCCAAACATAATAAAAAATAACTTGAAATACTCGACATGAAAGTAGAACTTTGAAAAATGAGAAAGGTGAACGAATCCCTTAAAAATTCGGCAGCCTAACGGTGCCACTTAAAACATAAAAATACAGAATTGAATAGATCAAATATGCTCTCTCATAATATGAAAATAAATGATTAGTATGATATATTTAGAGATTATACCCCAAAAAAATAAAAAGGAACTTGAAATACTTGACATGAAAGTAGAACTTGAGAAGGGTGAAAGAATCCCTTAAAAATTCAGCAGCCTAACGACGCCACTTTAACATTCCTAAAATGAATTGATGAGATAAAGAGGGGGTATCTCATCATATGAACACAAAAAATACACTAGGATGAATATAAAATAACATCCTCCGACATAATATCATGGAGCATAAACGAAATTATATAAAAGAAATTACTTGAAAAGAAAGAGGGAGGTAGGATCCCTTACCTTAAAACGTAACTCTTAAAACTCAATGGTTGGGATCTTGAGGGCTTGTGGGAACCTTGGAAGGACTAATTGGAGGTAATGAGACAAGAGCTTCGTTGGGGGAGAGTTGGGAGTCGATTGGATGAGATGATGGCTTGGTATTTATAGGGAAAGTGAGGGGAGAAAGCATTAATGGCCAATGGACACCTCATTAGTGGTTTTGGAAAAACCATGGGTTTTCCCATGGTATTTTCCCATGGTATTTGCCACATTGGACACCTCATACCTTATATTACTATTCATAAGTCGACCATATTGATTACATAATTAATACTTCAATTAATGATGTCATTAAACACCCGTAACTTAAAAACTGTATTTTCACTATTCATCGAAAATTCAACTTTCTCAGAAAAATCCCAAAATTTCACCTTAACCAAATATCGATGCTCTAATTTCAAAAATGAAGTCCATTTTATAAAAATAATTGTCTATATATTTTTAATTTAATTTTTAAATAAATACACTCTTCACCGAAAATTCATTTTTTTCAGAAAAATCCCCAAAAATTACCTTAACATAATATCGATTCTCTAAGTTCAAAAATAAAATCCATTTTATAAAAATATTTTTCTATATATATTTAATTAAATTTTTAATTAAAAAACACTATTCACCCTAAAAAACTAATACTTGACTAATAATTTATGAAACCGTTATTTAACCATTTTATTGAATCACATTACTTAATCAAGGTGCCTAGATTATATTAATGCTTTATTTAAGTGAGATTACTAATCCATTTGGTCACATTACTAATACTAAGCATTAAATCACTATTCACAATTTTACTTTTCATCAAAAATTATGTTGATCTTATTAGACTCTAAATTTTGTACTGAACATAATTGTAGAAAACCATTTTTTGAAAATCATTACAAATTTTTAATTATTTAAGGTTTACATAAACATTTTTTAAAATATCATTTCTCTAAAATTCACCAAAAATATGCATACTATATTTATCCGGACATTTGAAAATTAATAAACTTCATCATAAGAAGAAATCAAAATTTTCATTTAAAATAAAGGATTACACAATGCAGTTACGGTCTCCTTACATATCCCCTTATTACAGCAGCATAGGAACTAAGTGTAAGGTGTGCTAAGGTGAGAGAATCCGAGGGAGGCTCGGGCAACATCGCACGAGTAGTAATTTCTATCATTTTGAACTTCTCACGAAGGCGATTCCGTTCTAGCTTCATATGATGAAGTTTGGCTTGGGTTTGGTCCAGAGCAAATCCCATTGGTGCTACCTCCTTCCCAAGTTCTCTTAGATGGGATTCGATTGGTCCAAGACTACTGGGTGAGGCCATAAAATCTTCTTTCTATATTAATTAACCAATATCACTTGTATTTAGAGGCAAATATCGAAATTTTTAGTTTCCAGCAGTCATATTGACTATTGGTCATATAACAGTCAAAACCCAACAGTCTCATTTTAATTATACTCATGTTATCTAATGAAACCGTTTTATTGAGTGTAAAAATAAAATAAAATAACACACAAAATCAGGAAACAAGATTTATTAAAAATTTCATGTCGTTAAATTATAGATCATAGTGGAAAATATCATAGGGGTCAGACTATACTATTGGTCTAAGTTCAGTGGAGCACGAGAAAGTTTAATACTAGACCTGGGAAATGGAGTTGGATATGTGAACACAATGGATAGACATGATCGATGAGACCTCATAGTGACTCCTGCAGTATATCAGAGATGATATGTTATAAGGTGGGTATGTTATAAGATCCCATATTTAGTCCAATATGTTTCCCTTTGATATTTCCATTTAAGATTTATTGGCCAATTCTTATTTGGATACACAAAACCTTTTTCGTATAAAATGAACTAATGTTTAGGGATGAATTATTCTTTGAATTTATGGAGTCCGAGTATAAATGAGATTAATGGTTAAATGGGTTCTTAGTAGGTTGAGAATATTTAAGGGAATAATTTGATGAAAAACTCAACTACAGAACATTTAAACACCATATAAATGAATTAAAGGTATTGTAATTGTTCATCGATTTTAAAAAAATAAATTCAAGGAAAAGAGTTTTTCAAAAGATACCATGAAAATGATTTACATGACATATAACTAAATTACACACAATTTAAATGCTCAAACAATAGTTTTAATGTTTCTATTTAGAAGATTTTATTTTCAATCAGCTGAATATCACGTCCTCTCGACCCTAGGGTATTCTCCAGGAAATTGTGGAGTTCTAAACCCCCTTCCAGACACCTTGTCCATGTTATCAATCCCTACTAATTTTCATTGGTAATATTTATTCCTTATCTTCATTCTTCTCCAACATGTTGTAGTGAAATTATTTTCATAATTTCGGTATTGGTTTTCATCATGATCAATTTTGATATTGAAACCACATTTTAATCATCTGAACCTTATTCCTTGTGGGCATTTCCCATTGGAATCAATGATAGAAATTCGTTTAAAGGTATGGGTATAAATATCAAGCTTATGTTTTTATTATTTTCATGTTTATTCAATATAATGATTGCACCATCATTGTGTGTAACATGAACCAATTAATTTATTGAGTGATATTTTCCATTATATTATATTGGTTTCAAATGTATTTTGAATTGACTAAGGGTTTAAGGTGTGTTTAGAAGAACATGGGACCTGTTGTGATTTCTTGTTATAGAATCCCAAAATTGTGACTTATTCCTTATTGATATACATATTAATAAATTGTGAATTAAATTGCAAGTGGAATATGAATATGAATAGTAGTTTGCATAATTGACCATTTTGATGAATGATGTGATATTATGATATCTATATTTTATGACAAGAATTGATTCTATTTTGAGATTCGTATATAATGAGCTAGGCCAAGGCACACAAACACTTATATATTGTATTGCTGATAGTGAGAGGGATCAACCTAGTCTATAATGCAATTATTATTGAGAGTGGGATATTACCACTCCCATGATATATTGCTTATAGGTATTTGACCTAGATTTTTTGTTTTGACTATACCATAGTTATATTGTTGTGTTGGCATGGTTATAATAGATGCTCATATACAATCATGTATGATGCTGAAAAAGGTTATTTACCTTTGTTATAGGGTTTTGGTTGGAATGGTTATATAACATTTCTAATGATATTCTACCATGGTACTGAAGAAGGTTGTTGTCTTTATTTAATTGTTTAGTTAATTAATACACCTAGTTATATCTTTTTTCATACACTTCTTATAATTTAGGTTTTTTAGACACAGTGGTGCTGACCGGATGAGTTTTACCAAAAAACTATACAGACCACCATTTGGAACTCGAGTAGACTTCATGGATTTAGGTTTGGAAATGGGAAATTGACCTTGATTTAGATTTCTTTTTTCCTATTTAATTAGAGTTTATAAATGGGACCGGCATGGGGATTGGGACCTGGGTAATTGAGTCTTTTATTTGATTTTGTAGGTATTTTCTTCTATATTTATAGCATGGGATTTAGTTACATCCCAACACGTCATTATTTTGTTCGTTATTATTTATTAGTTTATTCGGTTAGTTTTTTTATCTTATACATTGTTTCACTAGGGTTTATTTCTATTTTATATTGACTTTTTCTTTTGAAATGACACTTTATATCAATGGGTATAATCTCCCCACTATACTATGCACACCCATAACTCTCGTCAGAATCCTCTAGTGTATGGGGAGGCATGATTGGGGTCCCATAAGAAACTTATTTAGAATAAGTGATGGAGTGCCGGATTGGGGAACATTACATGTTTAGTGAAAGTTTCCGCTCATTATTATACACTATATAAAAATTATTTGTATATTTAAACATGTTTTATAAAGTTTATAACTTTTACAATGATATATTTTTCATACCATATACATGAATTTGATTATACATCCTTTACCTAATTCTACATGATTCTCAATTTTCACCATTGAAACTTTTCTCATGTTCTTAATAAAATTCCTAGTCGGTTTAGAATATCATCACCATTTTATTTTTTAGGTCTTTTATTTATCCTCTTAATCACAAGGTTCTAAATTTTTCGTTCATTTAATGTAAGAAATAATGTGTTTAGAAATTCAAAAAAGAAATAATTTGGGTGTATGTAATCCTTTTTATATAATATTTCCCTTTTTATGTTTTTAGAGATAATTTCCATTATCCTCCTATAGTATTTATCATTTTCTTTACCATAAAATAATTCACTAAGGTACATAGCTTCTACATCTTTTAGTTTTGTGGTGTTTATAGATTTTAGTTCCATTTTCCCTTCCCATTTCATAAATGCACATATCTTCTCCATTTTATAATTTATGAGCTTGTTATGAAATTAATCTAGAGATAGGATTTCATTTTCTTCATAGCTACAAACTATTATTTCAAACCAACATTGTAATTTTCCCATTAACATATAAATGGTGGTCATGTCTTCAAATGTACCTATAAATCCTCAAATGGGACACAATTTATAATTCACCTAAGTGAAGTAGTCATTAATTATCTCATATTTATCCATTATGATGCCTTTGAATTTATCTCTATTGATTTTCAGCTTAGATTCCTCAACTTCAATGTTCCCTCATACATGTTATGGATAATATCCTATATTTTCATGAAATTTTTTATCCATATTAACTTGTATTACACTTTATATGACAAGGATAAAATAATAACATTTTTATATTTTCATATAAATCTATATTTCTGTTATACAAAAATAACATTGATATATCCCATAAATGTGGTGAAAACCCCTATTTGTAATATCACTCACATAAAATACATGTAAAGAAGATATCATATAATCTTTTTCTTATCACCATGGAGGTTCATTCAGTAAAATTTTTAATACACCTACTATTGATAGAGTTCATATTCACATTAATTCACCTTATTAGGAGGATATAAGAGGGAACCCTATTAGCTATAATACAACCTAAAGAGACTAAATAAATCGATACTCCATTGACTGATCTGTGATTTTGTTGGGGGAAATCAATGTTATAAGGTTTTACACATTTTTCAAGAAATAATTTTTTTGTGACTTTTTAAGGTTGTCACCCTATCTTCATTAATAGCTTCTTCACCCATTTGAAAATATAATGAAAAAATATATTTTTTATAAGATTCATATCCAATGAGGAAGTGTAATCCTTATTGTGTTTAGGTTTTTATTGAGACATAACTTATATCACTATTTAAATTTTCCATTATTTTACATTCTCAAAATTACACCCAAAGTTTGGGTAGGTATAATTCATTTTCTAGTGTGGGTATTATCCTATATAATATTATGACATAGAATTATTTACATGGATACCACTAGCCCTTATGAATTCATTTTTTTTCTTAGTATGAACAAGATGTATAGTGTTTATCAGGATGACTTCAACATCTAACAATAGTTCATCTTCTCTGGAATTAGGTCTTCAACTACGAGATAAATATAAAAAAAGCCTAAAAATAAGCCTTCCATCTTATGTATATGGTCAATCAATGTATAAGTGTGTTTTAACACACATAAATTATATTCTTTCTCAATAACTAGCTAATAGATGATAAAAATATTTACTTTCCCAAAAAAATATGACTATGTAATAATAACACTATCAATATTTTATTCCATATCTTTGATATAAAATCTCTTTTATCATAAATTTTTTTTCTTCTTAATTCCTGTTCATAATTTTAATTACTTTTTTTATCATTTTATAGACAAAAATTTAGTTTTTTAATAATAAAAACGTAATTTTTATTTATATTACACCATTATTCTTAGAAACATTTCCATAAAAATATTAATTTCTTCTGAAAATATTTTCTTCTTGGATTGCAATATTAAATTTCAATTATTTAAATTTAAGTCTCCCCCAATATCACCATATTATCTTCTCATATAATCTAAATTCTAGTAATAACTTGAAACTCATGATTTAATTCATAAAAAATTTATTTACAAAATACAAAGATGTTTTTAAATTTCATTCCTTGATGGATTCGATAGAGCTTCACGATATGATAAACTCAACAAATTCCATTCACTCTATAAAAAATTCTTTTTCTTTTCCATTATTCTCATCTTGAATCATAACTCATATAAATTATTTTAATTCTTATTTAATAAATATTACCGTAACATCATCCATGTTTTATTTTCTCCTAGATAATTTTATTATAAAATTATTGATATTTTTTATATATTAGAGGTTTTAAAACAACATTTATGATTTATTAATTTTCAAATTTTATAGAGTTAGATCATTTTGTAATAGTAAATTCCACTTATTGTTCTCTAAAATATCATGTATTTCTAATTTTCAACATCATTTGATATATTATAAGAGAAAATTACTCATATACACATACTGGAATAGATATTTTTATTTTTACTACCCTATAATATTTAAGCATAATAATTAAAAAATACCTCAAATGGAATTATAACCCTCAATAAATCTTATTAGAAGCAAAAATAGATTAGATTAAGTATCAATATTCATATAGAAACTCTACTGGGTCTTACAAAAATCCAAACAACTCTTACATAAAAGGAATTACTCTTACCATTTAATTATGATTTCCCTATTATTTTTTCTAAAGCTAAAATGAATCTTATGACATGATATTGACTTAAAAACATATACTTTATAATATTCATTAATAAATATTTAACCATAAAATAATAAAAAATATCCTCAAAATAATTTCAAAACAATTCTAGTAGTTTTATAGAATTTCAAAAACATTCCAATACCTCATTAAAAAAAATCCCCAAGAGCATAAATTAAACTCCATTGATAGTTTAAAAAAAATAAATCCTTCCCAAAAAATTCTATTGGGTTTATTATATGATAAAATCATGATTTAATTACTAAAATGTTTAATTAAATGTGTCTTGAATAAAAATATTATTTGAGAATTAGAGGAATGGGAGAGGGTAATGGGGTTATAAATATTTATTTAAATACATTCTAAAAATGGGGGTGTATTCCTTTTTGGTGGAATATTTAGATATTTTAATATAAATTACTATTGTGGATATAACTTCATCGACCACCCCCTTTTGATCTTAAATTGGTAGGGTAACACCTATATTGAAAATGAATTGTTGTTGACATTTAGGTTTTTGTTGGTCAACTCATTAATGATATCGGTAAATGGCCCATTTGAAATGATATTACTGCTTTGGAAATAATGAGGTATTTCATGTAAGAATATACAATAGCCAATTAGGGTGATGTGTTATAATGAACCTACCTAGGATACCCTGAAACCTAGCACTTGACACTTTCTATTACATAACTGAAGGGTATTCCTGATCCCAACGGGATAGCGATAAGCACCTGGGCATCAAACAAAAAAATTGAGGGAATGACTTTTAAATACCTGAACAACCACATGTAATATATATATATATATAAAGAATAAAATAGAATATGAAAAAGGAATATATTTCATAACTGTAAGAAAACCGCGAGAGCATACAACTGAAAAAGTAGCTAAAAACATAAAGACATGTCCAACTACAAAGTTCTACAAAAAAACAGTTACTCCAAACTATAGTAGGGTTGGACTCCCACTATCTCACCATGAGATACCAAACCAGTTGATACAAACCTCTCCACCTCACTATGACACATTTCTTTTCCCTGAACCATAAGACAAACAATGGTCTACGCACCACCGAAGAGGTGTGCATGGTGTGAGATAACAATCTCAGTATGATCCCACCAAGGTGTTTTATAACCAGTCTCGATATAATAATCCTTGGATGCTGAATTTAAATAGAATATTGCATGATAAGTAGTACGGAAGTTTTATAGAAACATTGGTAAACATTTCCCTTTTTTCTTCCACAATTCTAAACAAAAGTAGGTAAAAAATTTCAAAGGATATTTTCCATCTCATTTTCCACATGCTTAAACTACATATCAAATATAAATCAGAAATCTAATAAATAAAAAATAAAAGTGCAGTTATCAGAACACCATGGAATACTATAGTTCCAATTCATAGACTACTCGTATGAAAATCAATAAAGTGCACAAATTCTAATCCTATAACAACAAGACAAAGAATATTAGGAATACCCCATGATAAAACCCCCCAAAATGTCAAAATAGGTATCGTAGAACATTAGGCCTAGGAAACAAAGGAAGGCCCCAAGACAAACCTCCTTGATAAGAAAAAAAGGATGATGGCCTTAGTTAAACCATCCACCTAAGTACCCAATGCGATACAGGTTCCATTTTTCACAATTTATTAAAATGATTTGGATACCATTTCAAAACCATTTCACAAATTCAATTTCAATGCTTTGAATATACCCATTTTCTATTTATTTATCAACAACCAGGGAATCTCTATTTTTCATTATATACCCTTCTTAACACAAAAAAATACAATTATGCCAATTTCAATATAAAAAATAGTTTCTAAATAAAAACAATCAGGTTAATCAACATAGTCTATATACGGAACCACCTACATCAAATCTCGGGTCGCACATGCCCGTAACGGAATCCAATTCCAACGACATGCAACAATGTCAACGAATGACCTAGAATCAATTATGCATCAAGATTGATTCAATTTAGAAGGAAAAAGATGATTGAAGGGAAGGAACCCTCATAAATCCAAGATGAATACCGATCTCACAAAAACCAACCAAAGAAAAGGCCTTTGGAATAAGATCACACAACAGATCTAGGAAGAAACCAAAAATAATCACCAAACATAGACCAACATATCTCAAGACACCAACAAATGGTCATACCATTATCAAATTAAATGAATGAATAGAAAGGTTACTTACCCAAAGAGATTCACCAAAACTGCAATGGAAATAGAGTGTCGAATAAATCGATCTAGAAGTGGTTGAGTCTCTCAAAAATTCCTTGGAACAGTATTAGGTTGCGATACATGAAGAATCAGAAAAATAATTGAAACAAAATAGATGCATGGTATGTTTAAAAACTATATTCAAGCCAATAAATTCCATGAAACCTCCATTAACATCATGAATCCAATGCTGGATAAGTATGCTAAAAAATTTATCCCCTTGAATTAAAAATTATTCATTTAAAGAAGAAATGTTGCGAAACCACTATTCACGGTGGGTAATATTTCACATCATGATCCAATTCTCAACTTGTACCCAGAAAAAATTACATGATGTGTAACCCATCAAATCGATGATATCACCATTATTGGTATACTACCAATATCAAAGGGGGATAAAACCATGATGAGGTTAATGGTGTACCTAATAAAATGGAAATGGGATGTTATAAACTCCCCAACATAAAGACCTTTCATCCTTGGGTAGTTATGATGATGATGTAATCCACAAAATGATATGAGGTCACTACTCCATCTCCAATGATTCACTTTCCCAAGTCTCATGAGAATCTAATCATTAATTCTATAGAACTCTGAGAATCTAAATATACTTCCCACAAAATACATTCACTTGAGAGTCAATGATATAAAATGGTTTCTATATAATAGAAGCATCAGGATCTAACTCAATTTCATTCCAACTCAGTACCTTGGAAGGATTAGGGTGATATTTCTTGAGCTGAGATATTTGAAAAAAATCATGAAACATGTCAACTGAATCGGAAATTATAACATATAAGAGATTTTTCTGAGATACTCAGTGACCTCAAATGGTCCAACATATCTTGGATCCAACATTACCAACTTTCCAAATCTATAGTGACCCAACCAAGGAGAAACTATCAAGAAAACTCAGTCACCTATAGAAAACGTCAATGGTTGATGCCATAGATATATATGCGATCTATAATGACTCTATGTTGTAAGCAGAAGTCGATGTGCATCTTGAATCTCCAAATATGTTTCCTAAATGAAACATGTTCCAACTAAAGATACTTCACCAACCTTATCCCAACAAAGCTATGATCTACACAGTTTAACATACAACACCTCAAAGCGATCCATTCTGATTGACAACTACTAAATATTTTTTATAAAAAAAACCAATCCAGTCTTTGATGACTATTCCATGATCCTATTAAATCCAAGAAAAAGGCATTGAGCATATATCCCAAGATATAAATTAATCACTCCGTTTGACCATCTCTCTATGGATGGTTAGATGTGCTTAACTTGACCTGAGATCATATCACCACTTTAAGACTCCTCCATAATCTCGATGTAATATGAGGATCCCATTCTGAAACAAGGGAAGAAGGACTCCCATGTATCCTCAAAATTTCTTGCACAAACAACATACCTAGATATTAAACCATAGTAGTGTCTTTGATCGGAACTAAATGAGAAGACTTTGTTAACTCGTCAACAACCACCCATATTGTGTTATTTCCTTGGAGAGTTAGTGAAAATATAGAAAAAAATGTCCATGGGTACCTTGTCACATTTTCAAATCAGGACCAGAAGAGGATGAGGAAACCTATAAGGTTTCACGTTCTCTTCATTTATCTATTGGCATGTGTAAAATCGAGACCCATAATCCGTTATGTCACTCTTCATTACCCGAACACCATAATTATCGGTTCCTGTCTCAATACATCTTTGTAGTGCATAAATGTATGTCCAATGAAGAGATGTGACAATCAAACAATACTGAAGGCCATACTGATGATGGGACGACAATCCATTTTTTAGAAGAGAAGTATACCATCTAAAGAAAGAGCCCAACATAAAATGTTATCTCCACCATTCAGTATTTCTCGAGTATTCTTGGACTCATCATCCTAATGCTGACTCTGCAAGATAGACTTCAGGAGAGATGTTGTTAACTAATCACTAGCCAGAATCATTCCTAAAACATCCTCCTAAGCATATAGCTGCAACTTTGTGACAATCCCCAAAAGTTTCCACTGCTCTTCCTATTCCAAGATAACTTATGATGGTACTTTCCTGCTAAGAGCATCTTCAACAACATTCTCCTTTCTAGCGGTGTAGGCGATATCGAAGTCAAATGACTGAAGCTATTATTCCTTTATTTGCTGTCTGATATTCAATTCCTCCTAAGAAAATATGTATCTTAAAATATTATGACAAGAGAATACCTTGAACCTTTCCCCAAAAAAATACTACTTCCAACACTTAAGTGCATGGATGACTGCATCAAGCTCTAAATCATAAGTGGGTTATTTCTTCTCATGATGTAAAATATAATGAGATCCATAATCTACCACATGGTCGTCTTTCATAAGCACTCATCCCAAACCATCAACCATAGAATCACAAAATACCACATAACCCTTACTGACCTTAGGTAAAATCGGAATTGGAGATGATATCATAAGCCTTTTCAGGTAATTAAATGAAGTCCAACACTTTTAATCCTAGGTTAATTTCACCACATTCTTGGAAAGAGAAGTAAAAGGTTATTTCATCTTAGATAAGTCCTTGAAAACTCGATTGTAGTGTCTACTATTCCCAATGAATATTATTATCTCAAAAAAATTATAGTTTATTTAAAATCTGTCGGTTCCATATGATGGGAATGTATCGATATCATTTATGTACCCATAAATTGATCAATTATAAACTCTACCTCTCTTTCATGATGAAGACAAAATAATTAATCTATTAAAACATTAATAATGTCTTGAAAAAATGGTAAAAACAATAACATGAGAGACATCATCGTGTTCAAAAAAAATTGAAGACTGAAAACTCTTGAGCTCTAGGTGGGATGGTCCTCCCCAACATAACCTTAGGTCCCACTCCCCCTGAATCACACGAGAGATCCCATCAGCATCACGAAATGAAACATGCAGATTATAAAAATCAACCTCTACTCAATGACCGACCTTCCAAACCATAATGATGATGAATTTAAAAATATCTAAATGACAAACAATAAAATCCCATACTAACTCTGTATCATACATTGTGAACGAACATGAATGAAACCTGACCCCTACTCTCTCCTCATAAAAAGAGGTGTTGCTAACTCCATTGAAAAGGGCATATGTTCCATTGGATTCTTAAGAACATGAAAATAATATGTAGATATAAATGAGTGGGAGGCACCAAAATCAAATAATGAAATTTCTACTGAAGATTCAATAAGGACAGTACCCTTTCACTCTTGTCTGAAATGCCAAAACTACAACCAAACACTCATCAAATATGTGAAAATATTTCACTCATGAGGCCTGTAGATGGATCCTTGTTGTGTTTGATTTTGTTGGCTACACCACAGTTGCCTTTTGAGTTGACGAACCATAAGAATAATGAGGTGTAGTCATATCCTATCAGAAGAACTGTAAGTTACAATTGTGTCCACAGTTTCTTCCTGTCATCATATGAATAGGTCAAGAATTTATGTTGTATAATCTATTTCCACACTAATAGAAATTTATAAGAACAATAAGGGCTGTAAAAGATGATGTGGAGGAGGGTCATAGCTGAGACCCACATCCACTACTCCTGCGATGATATTTCCACATACTCTTATTCCCATGTGTGACATTGAAACTTCCACCCGATGGAAGAGAAGAGGTGGAAAACCCATCACTACCTTCCATATTCATTTATTCCATCATAGATATTTCTACCATATCATCATAGGTATAAATATTTAGCATAATCACCTATAAACAAATATCCATTCGAAAACCCTATAAGTAATTCTGATCCATCAGCTGGTCATTCTTCCAAAGGTATGGGAAAAACAAACATTCTCACCAAAACTATTTCTGTATTCCAACACGGAATTCTCTTTATGTTTTAAATATAGGAACTACAGAGTCATTCCTTGCATTAAGAACTCTGGGAAAATTTCTGAATTAATAGGGTTTTCAAACCCCTCTAATCCTATCCCAGGTGTTTGTCTGCTTGGACCATTAAATATCATCAATGAATTCTGGAATCCTTGAGTATGAACGCTTCAAACTCTTCCATGATATTCTAAGGTATATAGAGAAATTTAAATATTTGATTGATTCTATCTAACCATTCCTATACCTCTTGAATTTTTTTCATTCCTTTAATGGAATGTAGATTATCACACAAGAAATCCTACAATTGATCTCTCTCTCTCCTCCAGCTCCTGGTTTTACCTAAACCACTACATTCTGAACTCATGTTATACCATGATAAACAACACATACTTACCATAAAATAGTCTCCATGAGATTATGATCTATAGGTTGGTTCCCTTGAAGACCATCAACTACACCTTTTCGAGGAACTCATGTAAGACATCCTATAGGCATACAACTACACAAAAAAACCTATGATTGATCAAACACAAAAAATATTATCTCATACTAGAAAACCCATAATAAAAAACTGATATTTTTAAAACAAAAAAAATACTAGAGACACACATCCCAATATCCTATGGCAACTTGAGTCTCATTATGATAGGATTTGTCCATGCACTTATCAAAAAATTTCTCTCCAATCCCAACAATCTAATCTCGAGTTTAACATAGGTCCCAAGATGGGGAATCTTGAGGAATACATCCTTTAACTCAAAATTGTAATGAAAAATCCCAGGATACCCTCAAACCCGACACCTGACCTGTTTCGTTACATATATGAAGGGTGTTCTCGATCCAAACGAACTAGCGATAAGCACCCAAGCATAAAAAAACACAACAGTGTGAACAATTTCTCCCAACCTGAAAACTACATTATATATATATATATATAACAAGAAACAATAGTGGAAGATGAATATGATATATATTCTATACCTCTATGAAATTTTCGGAAATAGATAACTAAAAATGTAGATAAAAACACCAAGAAAAATACAACTGCAAAATAAAAAAACCCATAGCTACTCTATAAGATCATTGGGACGGACTCCCACCATCTCACCACCATTTACCTAACTAGATAACATGAATCTCTCCACCTCACTGTGGCACCTTTCCTTTCCCTACACTATAATACAAACACAGTTCTATACACCAATGAAGAGGTGCATAATGTATGAGCTAACTGGCTCAGTAGGATCCCACATTGGTGTTCCATAACAAATGTTTATATAAAAATCCTTGAATTCCCATTTTATATAAAATATTTCATAATAATAAGTAATATAATTTTATAGAAAACATGGCAAACATTTCCAATTTTTCCAAATTTCTAAAAAAAAGAATGTATATCAATTTCAAAGAACATTTTCGATTCCATTTTCCACAAGCATAAAGATGAATATTAATGGAAAATATAGAAATACAAGAAATACAAAACAAAATAAAAATTATCACAACATGAAGGAATGTTATAGGTCTAGGATAAAAAATTCTCAGACCACAAAAAATCAAGAGCACACATTCCGATCTTAGGACAATATGCTAAGGAAGTAGAATAGTAGCCCAGGTGTAACCCCCCATATGTCAATACCAGTCTTATAAATCAATAGTCCTAGGAAATAATGGAAGGAAATAAGAATACCCTCCTTGATAATAACAAAACAATGGATAATGGCCTTAGCTAAAGAAACCACATATGTACTCATTGTAACCCATATGATCATTTTCTCAATACATTTTGATACTTTAGAAACTATTTCAAAACCATTTCACAAATTCCATTTCAATGAATTGAAAATACCCATTTTCACTCCATTTATCAATAACATGGGAAAACCGATTATTCATTAAAAATAATTTTTGACAAAAAAAATCCTTCCAATTTCAATATATAAACCGGTTTATAAAAAAATATAACCAAGTTCATCAAAATAGTCTTGATATGGAACCACCTATGTCAAAACTGAGGTTGAAAATGCCCATAATATAATACAAAATCAATAAAAACAAACAACATCAATGAAGTCCACAGAATCAAATCCACATAAATATTGATTAAATTTTGAAGAGAAGGGGTCATAGAAAAATAGTAAACCCATATACCACAAAGATGAACACCTACCGCACCAAAACCGTCAGACAAAAGGCCTCCAAAATCAGATCACACAACATATCTTGGCAAAAACAATGAAGGATAACCAAACATAGACTAATGAATCCGATGACACCACATAATGATGATATTGTGATCAAATTAAATGAAGGAACATAATGGTTACTTACTTGAAGAGACGCACTGCAACTGCAACAAAGAACGAGTGTCAAACAGAAAGATCAAGAAGGGGTTGAGTCTTTCAAAAATTACATGAAAATACCATAGTTCGAGATCCACGAAGAACCAGAGAAGGAATTGAAATAAAACAGCTTCACACTATCTTTAAAAATGGTACATGGGAAGTTACATGGCGTGAAACCTTCATTCACGTCATGAACCCATGCTAGATAAGTACGCTTAAAATATTTTTACATCTAGTTAAAAATTATCATTTAATGAATTCATGATGTGAAACCACCATTCATGAAATTTAATCTTTCACAATTTGATCCCTTTCACAACTTCTTCCTAGTAACGATTACACAGTGTGTAAACTAGTTACTAGGAGTGAAATCATTCTACAGCATACGAAAATGACTTCTTCTTAGTGAATGTACAAAAAATCTCTGACTTCACCATTATAGGTATCCTCACAACCTCAAAGTAAGAGAAAACCTCAATGAGGTTAAGGACATACCTCATAAAATAAAAACATGATGTTACATGGTCACCTCAATAAGATGAGGATTGCATCAACAATCACTATTTAATAATTAAGAGAATCAACACCCAAAAGAATTACTTGTTTCATCTAGCCACATTAATTTTTGTATGAGTGTCTGCTGAGAGTGAAATGATATGTTGGAATATTAGAAGGAAGAGGGGTTATGTTAGAGGAACTCTCAAATGATATTCTTCATGTAGATTTATTTCAAATCCATTAACACGTTGTATAAAAAGTGTTTATAAATATCTCTAACAAATCATTCTTAAATAAACATTTTTCATATTTTTTTATTTATCTCATGAATTTTTCACACATCCATTTGGAGTTGAATAATAAAATGTGAGATTCAGTGAAATAGTCATGAATGATTCACCAGAGACACAGTTTTTTATATTTAGAATTTCTATATTCCAAAATTTATTACAGAAATTTTTTTATCTAAAGATAAAAATTATATAGTATTTTGGTTAGTGATTTTATTACTTGAATAAAAAATTCATAGTTAATCTGATGTATTGAAATGGCGATGAGAGTATACATAAAATAGTGGCTTCCAAGAAGTATTCTAGTGGAGTTAATTACCATTGATTACTATTTTGGTATGTCTATATAGCGTTACTACAATGAAATCATAATCCAAATTATGGTATGTGTAGCCTATGAAGATAATCAATTCCACTTATATTAATAGTATATCTATATCTCATTATTATACCATGATAGTTCACTTCAGACTGTTAGGTTGTGATGTTATCCTACCAAGGAATCACAAGTTCTATCAGATTCCTAGTTTATAAAAGGAAGGAAACTAACTTTTCAGAGGTTTTTTAACTGTGGATGATGTGGAAGAGATGGGTATGTAGTGGAAATACAATCTTTAGGTTTGGTTTTCATGCTTCAAATTTAGTGAGAGGTTGTATGCAGGGGGTATATGGAAAACCACTCTATTGTAGATTCTTGAGTAGGGATATCTATGGTTAAGGGTACTATTCATGTATCTTTAAATTATCCTATAGTTTTTTGATACACATACATCATAGAATTTATTTCTATCATATTAGTATCACTTTTAGGAATTAATATCGAGACACATTCCTCTTATATAGGCCACGATAATCCTTTGGGTAAAATATTTGTGCACACCAAGAAGAACACTCCTTGTAATTTTTTTGTTAATTCGTTTGGTATATTTAATGATCTTATGGTAATGAACATGTAGTCATTTGATTTCATTATAGAAATGGATTGTATAACTCAATTTACAACATGTATTAACTAATGTTCTTGAAATGTATCATTATCACAACCATTTGGTACCCAGAATACCCTTCGTGCATAGTGAGAGCATTAACGAGTTCAAATAAGTAAAAAATAGTGGTAGGTTGGGACAATAATGATGTTAATTTATTATCTTGTAATTTGATAAATTGAGCATAACAGAAGTTCCTTTTTTCAACTAGAAGTGGATCATTTCCTAGATGTTGTGTTAAAATATATCTCTAAAATATCTCTAAAATAGGGGGGATTTATCATAGAACATACTTAATGGAAAATATCATATTTAAATCCCCCTAAACTAAATGTCATCAACTGAATTTATAGAGAAAATAATTTAGTTAATGGATTTTCAGTCAAAGGGGTTGATATTTTGAACCATATCTCCCAGGGGTGCACTATGACACTTTTCCATGGAATCTAATGGGTGTCTATGGATTTTGTTTACTATGGAAAACTAAATAATCGAACTATTAAGTATTTTTAACCCTCTTCTAGAAATATGGGTCTATTTATTCTGTAAATAGATGAATGGTGATTCTAAAAAAACCAAACTTTATTTGGGAAACAAGAAGATTTGGGTTTCTTTAAAATAAATCCCATAAACTATTTTCCATAGTCGATATATAATCTTAGAGTATTTTTTTCATATCACTTCATCTTACAAATGCTTATATTATATTCATATCTTTAATCATTAGGGTTATTAATCCTTTACTAGACTATTTTTTGTGTTTTTTAATATTCAAGTATATTCCAAATATAGGGATGATAATACTTAATATCTCTACAGTATCTTCATGTATTTTAATGAATATTATTTATATTATCTACTATCCAAATTATTATTTTACATCAAAAAATGTAAATTCATTGAAAACATCATTTTAGATGAAAATATATCTATTGATCCAGATAAACATTAATCAACAGTGTCAGCTAAATTTTAGTATCTTTTTTTATGTTTATAATATTTATTAGGATCATGGGTTGTTACCAATCATTTTTCTAATAATTTTACAAATAATATACTTGGATGTCTACTTTGATAAATACTAAGACTATGTTTCTATCGTATGATAGGTAAAAAAATGATTTTTAGATATTTAATTTCATTTTAACCTCAAATGATTTCTTATTTTACCTTATATAGGTGTAGTAATTGAATTATATTATGATTCAACATATTTGGGTATTGGTCACATCCTTATACATGATCAAAAAATGATGGAATTAGATTTTTGATAGCTTCATCCACATGAAATGAACCATTCTACCCATGATTTAGAATTGGAAAATTTATTTCATGATTTTAAGTATAGAATAATTTATTATGTATTTATCTATTAATTTTTTTACTAACATGAAAATACATTAAGAATTTTTCCCTAAGTGATGTAAATATCATACACACACACAAGGACTACAATATACAGTAACTTTATTATTAAATTTATTATGAAAAATGAAATGTAAATGTAGATTATAATTTTATTAGAAATAAATTAATCCTGAAAATGTGGTGATACAAAGAATGGTCGATGAGTGATGACATTCATAGTAGAAAACCACTTAGATTTGACCGAGGATCTTTATGTCTCTAGATCATAATAAATATATATTATATAATATATTTTGGTAGACATAATTTACTACAAAGTTTATAAGTCTAATGATAAAATCATTTATTAGAAATTGGATTTTGGTTAGATTATTTAATGTGCGTTGATAGTTTCACAGACTTTATTATAAATTATTAAAAAAATCTTACTATAAAAAAATACATTTTCACTATTAAGAATATTTCCTTCATTTATGATATTAAGAATATTTTTATAAAGTGTAATAATAAAAATAATAGCTTATTGATAATTATTGATTTTGAAAAATACCCATGATGTATTTCATGGTTTTAGAGAGGGATTCTGTAATCATTGATCTCATAGGTTAAAAAAATTATTTCATTACAACCAACGTCTAATATGCATCCTCATATATCCATCCTTATTCTATAGGATATTTAATTTTTTTATCCTTAAATATTGTGTCTTGTGGGTCAATCTTCATTTCTTAGTTGAGTTCTTATATGAAAATAGTTACTAGTACTCTTTCTAGATGGAACCATCAAAAGATCCCAATGGATTTCCAAGTCGTTCAACCCTTTATTAGATTATAAAAGGATAATATTTATTTATTTGATATATAATCATCAATAGATGACCATAAATGTGAAATTAATTTATAAATGGATTGAGATTCTCTAAAATAGGAATAAATCCTACATTAATAATCCACTTAACCCTAGATATTTATAGTGCGTGCCAATGTATTCTATAGGTATATGATATATTTTAGAATTTTTTATTAGGGATGTAGGGTAAAATAAGCGCTCAACATTTCATACCTTTTGATATGTCAGAGAATGATGGTATGGTAGCTTCTTGGATATATTTTCCATATAAATTCATCCTTATGGTAAAATCATTCCATCTTTTTCAATACAGAATGTACACTCGTAATCCTTGAAATGTGATTTGGTATGATGATAAATATTTTGGAGATAATTAATCCTTTATAGAAAATCCAATATTAATTTCCAATTATTTATGAAATTTTTACATGAAGAGGTTATTCATTTGGTTCATGTTATTTGGAATCATATGCATCCCAATTATGAGATTTGGGTGTGGGAAATAGAAATGAAATCCCAATATAAAAAATTTTTCTATTGAATATTATTAATGATTATTGAGGACATTAGTATTTAGTTAACATCCGGATATTTTAATAGTAAACACTGTGTTTGATAGCATACAAAATCTATTACATCGAGAATAAATGAAGAAATATATATTATTATTTTAACATGACCATAATAACATAGTTGTTACATTATCAGGAATGAATAGTATTTATAGAATTATTAAATATATAATGATACTAATGTATTAATTTTATAACAATAAAATATTTAAATTAATTTTAGTGAAGTCATTTTATTTTACAATAAAATACATTTTCTTTAAAAATGTTTTTATTTTATTTTTATTAGACAATATAACAATTAATTTATGGAAATTTTAGAGAAAATATTTTAATAAATTAAAATAAAATTTTAATTAATATTATAAAAATTATGTTTTAACGAAGTTTCTTAATTTTTAGAAGATACTGATTTTTAAAGAAATAGTGAAAAATTAATAATATTTTAAAGTGTATTTTATTTTAATATTTTTTTACGTGGTAAAATTATATTATAAATTTGTTTTAAATTTTTATTTTATCATTTATATTTTAAATAATAAAAAATTATTTTTTGAAATGGTCTTTATACATGAATTTATTATAAAATTATTTTATAATTAAAAAAGATAAATTTTCTAAAATATATTTTTTCGTTTTGTTTTTCTAGTTTAATTTTAAATTGTATTGTTAAACTACTATTTTTCAATATTGAAAAATATATTTCTATTTTAGGATTAGTGGTATAAAATGTGGTAAATAATTACCTTTTTTTGTATAGAATGAATAGTAAACATAATACATTTTATTACCACAATAATGTTTAAATATATTAATAAAGTGTAAAAATAAAATTATATGGACTAACATATAACCCTGAGACTTTAAAAAATGTAGATGGATTAGTTAATTTTTTTCATAATCAATAAATGTTCAATTATATGTCCATTATATAAAATTATGTTTTGATTATACGCACTATAATATTTTATATAAGGAAATGTAAAAGATGTCACACTCTTGTTTTTAATATGTGTTATATATTTAATATGATTTGATCTAAGGGGTATGTTCTACAATGAATAATATTTTTAAAGATAACATATTTATATTCATCATTATAATTTATTTCTCATTTTTATAGAAGAAATAATCACATTAAATTCATGCACAACGTTGATGAATTAATTTATCATTTATTAGAAAAAAAATAAATGATAAAAAATTTATTAAAATTAATATAATTTATTTTCAATAATTTCATAAATTAATTTTATATATTAATATGAATATTTTAGGATATAATAAAATAGATTGTTCAAATTTGACTATTTTTATTGATGTTTTTAAGGGCAACGAAATGAATAGTAACAAATTTTACAATAATGATATTTTATTAAATTAATATATTTTTTCAAATTATCTAAAAATCATAAAAATATTAGATAATAACAAATGAAATATTTTATTATTTTTAAATTTAAAATAAAATGAATTTATCATTAGTTTGGATAAATTTGGCTTTATAATAATGTTACTATTTTTACGTTATTTGAGAAATTCCAAGAGTGCCTCTTCACTATATTATAAAGGGGAACCTCTTCTTCTCATTTCACCACACATGAAAACCCTTTTGGTTTATCCAAAAACATTAGCTACAACTTCATATAATACCTACCCTAATTATATAGGCCTTTATTTATGAACAATACCAACCATAGTGTACATAAGGTGTCAAGTAAAGGAGGTTGTCTGAAGTAGAGGTATCTTTATCATCAAGCACTGCTATTTTATTTCTTATTACACCCCCTCAAAATATTCATATACCATGATAAAAATTAAATACATTTTCCTCCATATAATGATATTTTTTTATGTTTTTTTCATGATTCATATCCATCTCCTTTTCCATAAAATAGAAAAATAATTGATCGCATGCGTGTACTACAAACTACCTCCTCACAATATAATGCATTTATTTTTCAATCCCCACCAATTAGTACTGTTTATAATGAAGGGATTAATTTTTATATATGATATTCATGAAATATTTATCATTATGAAAAATAACATATCACTTATATTCTTATATTTCCAATAAAATAATAATGATTGTGTCATTTGTACGTACCTGTAGACTGCCACCTCTTTGAAGTGATGCGATTCTTTTTTCATCCAAAAATCACATATATGATACATATAAGTACATTTAATGAATTAGTATGATATATATATACATATTATATTATAATAGTTCTATAAATATAAAATAATACTAAACTTCTTACATAAGGATCATTGATAAATGAAATCATTACTCATGCGTACGTCTGACATACGATATCGATGATTGTAATGATGTACATTTTTAATAAACATTTATATTATATTTAATTATATGTATAATTGAAGAATAAAAACATAATTTTCATCGTTGTTATTATTTTAGTAGATATATTTTAATTACCTCTTTTACAATTGTAAACTGACTGAAGTCATTTTGAACATAAGTACCAAATATAGTCGAAATATACAACATCATCTTTTAGGATTAAATAATAATAAAAATAGTGACATAAAAAGAATAATAAACATGAAAATGGTTCTAAACCAATTAAATAATAAACCTACGTTTCTTACTCATAAATATAAATATGTTTGGTGTGAAATATGAACTAAATTAAGGGACATTCTATAGAAATTCCTCTTTTAATCTTCCTATTCCCCCAATTTTTATTAACGTCAAATGGAATGTTTTATCTTATATGACATGAGTGGATTTTCCCAATTTACTAGAAAATTAATGATATTTTTTTATATTTATTTAATTTTTTTAAAATAAAAATATTTTTTTTATTTGTGCATATTTTAGTTTTTAAGAAACTATTTCCAAGAAGAATGGTTACATTCATTAAAGATGGTTTTTATGATGTAAGATATCATGTTTTATGATTATGATACTATTCATGGTAAATTTTTATTATTATGTGATTTTATATAACAAAAATTGGATAGGTGGTTTTGTTATTAAAAATTTATAGGTGGTTCCAAGATAATCTAAGGATGGGTGGTTATGTTATATCCTCTAATTCATTAGTTTTTATAGAGTTAGAGGATGACCAAATTGGATTTTTCTTTTTTGCGATTGATATGGTAAATGATGACCAATGATACCTACATACTTTTATATTATTAATAATGTTCTTTAAGGATGTAATTTGATTTTAAAAAGTTAAGATAATGATTATTTTGAATATTTTATTTCATTTTATGGGAAAAAGGTTTCTTTAAGAAATTAGTTTTCACGGGATTTCATATTTTTCACTAGAATAACTTATTTCTACTTTTTATTTCCCTTATGGATATATTTATTCTCATCCCATGTTTTAAAATATTTTTTAAAGTTTATAAAGGAGAGAATGGAGATGGATTATGTCATTAAGGCAACTATGAAGATTTATTATCAAAAGAATTCATTTTTGGTTTTTAAAACATTTCAAATTGTGAAAAAAACGTTATTGAGAAGAAGTGTGTAATTTTTAATATTTGAGTTATTATGTATCAATTATTTCCTAATAATATAAATATATAAACCAAAAATATCATAAGGATTGTATGAAGGAGTATTGTAGTTTGCTATCATTATAATTTTTAATACATAAGGTTGGGTCCTTATAGTTTGTATCAGAAGAGGGTTTAGATAAATTTATAAATAACGATTTTTATTGGTGAGGTAATATTAAAATACATGGATAATGTCATGGTTTTATAGGTTTATTTTTTCTTATATGTTTAATGTGGTGTAGACACCATTATTGAGGGTTAAATTTATGATATTTTGGGGTCGTTAATGAGAATATATGATAAATTTTATTAGGCTTAGGTATATGACCTCATTATGTTTATCATGTAAAAAAATTATTTGAGGATTACTATACATTTCATTTTTTGGAAATAATTTTAAAGGAATAGATAACCATTAGGGATTATATGATCTTTTATTTTCAGGTAATTATTGGTTATTACATTTTGGGATGGAAAAAAATAAAAGGTATGAGATAATATTTAAGGATAAAAAACATTCTTCATGTTGAATATGATAAAATTATTTATAATTATTTTTATCTAATTTCGGGAATATTATAAAAAAATATATTAATATATTTTATGAAAATTACATCCCACAGACTGTGTGATAACCCATCATGTTTGGGAAGGCTGCAAGGATTGATCCAACAACTGATGGGTTATAGGAGTGCATCAAATACCACTGAACAAGTCAGTAAAAAATTAGTTATTTAAACTATCTTAGAGATAAAAGATATGTTCAATTTATTTGAGGAATAAGATCTTAGTTATATTTTGGAATCATTTGTGATTATATTATCTCTTAATGGTAATTTAGGTTATTTATCAAAATGGTTAGTATATCTTGGAAATAACATGATTTCAGAAATAAAAGTGATTCTATGTGACTTTTACATTCATTGATTTGATTAAGAGAAAAATATTAAATTTATATTTGAAGACTATATCCTCAAAACCTTCTAATTTTTGTGTTGTAATCATAGTATAAGATATTCATGAGTTAGTTTAATGATGTATATTTATGAATTATTCTAAAATTATCTTTGGGTTTTACCATTGAATATAGAGATTAAAGATTTTTTTTCATAATGATGTTTATTTTTTATGGGAATTATCTTACATTGTGATAACAATTATTCTAGTTAATTCATATAGATATTTTGAATATATATTTTAGTTTATCTATTTTTTATCTGTAGAAAATTATTCTAGTGATTTATGCTTGAAAAATTCATACTTACTATTTTGAGAAATAGATGTGATTGTGGTGGAAATTTTATTAAGGTTGAAACTCTTCATTTCAAGTAAGTATATTTTCTTCTTATATTAGTATAGTTAGTAAAGTAATTCTTAAAATTTAGGAAAAGGATCTTAAAATAAAAACTTTATCCATTTAATTTTCTCACCATCAACTCAATTTAAATTAAACCCATTATAGGTTTATATATTTTTAATGGTCAACATTCTCATGAACATGTTTTCTATTACCCAATATCAGAAAATGGGAGTTAGTTTTCTATTCCAAATAATTTTTTCCCATATATAACCCTTTTCGATGTCATCATAGGTAACCATCATAGATTGTTTTCACTCTCATTGAAGGGAGGTTTTATTAATCCTTTTAGAATGTAGGATTTCGATAAAGGTATTCTGAAAGGTCAAACTTCTGTAACTGAGCTTGATTTCCAAGTTATTAGGTTTAAATTTTAATAATGGGAAGGATGTAAAATCCTAAAATTTTAAAAAGTAAAATAAATTCTTGATTGAGTAAAATATATGCCCCGTCGAGCATAAATTAACCTTAAAATAGTATTATTTAAATGTGATCATAATAACATATTACTTAAACGGATGGGAATTAATAGTATTAACCACATTATAAAATATATAATGGTCATATTCACTAAAAATTAATTAATTTTATGCATTAAAAATGAAATTTATATTTATCAAAGTCAATTTATTTTTCATAAGAAAATATGTTTTCTTAATAAATTATTTTTATTTCTTTTTATGAGTTAATATTTTAATTTTTTATGGAAATGGTTACAACATTATTTTAAAAAAATTGTGTTAATTTATCATTTCAGATTGTAAAAATTATCTTAAAATTATTTTTGAGAATTTATTGACTTTTTTTTCAAGGTATAGTGAAAAATAATTAGTTTTATTGAAAACTGTATTTAATATTAATTTATTTACATGTTCAAGGTATGTTTTTAATTAGTCTTAAAATATAAATATTTAATATTCATTTATAATAATCCTATTATGGTTTTTGTGAATGAATTTTATACTTGAATTTAGTATAAAAACATTATATATATAAAAACAAAATTTTACAAAATTAAGTTCCTAAAAAAATGTGTTTTGAAATTTGGATAATGGATGTATTTTTTTAAATTTTTTTGTTGAAAGATAGTAAATAATTCCGTTTTATTTTAGGACAATATGAATAATATACATTATAATTTTTATTACCAAGGTATAAGGTAAACTATGTAATTAACATGAAAAATAAAATTATATAGACAAGATAATTACCCTAACACATGAAACAATTTAACTAGATGAATAATTATCATCTATACTCATTCAAATTTCACATATATCTCTATTTTATTTCATGTGGATATGATGATGCCAATTATAATAATTTATTTAATGAAAATTTAAATATCCCCACAATTTTTTTATAAGTGTTATATTTTTAACATGGTATTATCCAAGATATATATTCCACTATAAATAATATTTTGAAAGTTAAAATATTTATCTTGATCATGGTTATTGATTTTTATTTTATGTTGGTCAAATAATGTAACTCTCATACCCTATAATCCTAGTTCTATTGCGTTGTTTTATAACATTTTCATATAAACATGGAAGACACTATATGAAGGACCATATATTTTAGTAGCTTTAGAAAAACCATATATATATATATAATTTCAACATTAATAATTCAAATGAAATACATCTTAGAAACTCCTTTAGAAAGAATCTTATTGTTGTAGATCATCTTTGCATGCCATTCATAAAATTCGTCTTGGAATTCTGGGAAAAATAAAAAAAGGGGTGAGCATAGATTCTTGGAAAGGGTATGTAACATAATGGAAGAATAAATAATAATTCCTGGTGAATAACTAATGAACATATTCCATTAAAACAAAATCCAAAACATAATATGGCCTAAATAAAAGATGAATAAATAATTACATTATAAAACATAACCATGTATATTATACCAGTGAAATTAACACATGGACTATCAATTACAAGTTTCATAATGAGGAAACACATAATACAGGACATCATAAACATATCAGAAAGATCTCAACAACGAAACCATACATAATGGATAAAACCCCAAGCAATTTTGTCTCATGAGACCGACTGGTACATTATGGGGCTATAACAGGCCCCACCCATCACTTAATAAGTCCAATTAATTCCATACATGATATTGGATATACATAATCATCATATACCATCATATTGAAACTAACATATGAAATGTAAATAACCTTCCCCAACCAGTAAACATAAACACTAACAGTTCAGATTAATATGGTGAATTGTATCATGATAGGACATCTACAGTCAAACTAATCATAAAACATTAAATAAAACTTGGAAGATGATATCATAAAATATTAACCCCAATTAAACATATTAATCAACAATAGTGTTGAAATAAATGAAAATACTGTTAAAAAATTCCTCGAGTAATACTTAAGAAAAATACTTTAATACTATACAAAGAAGAGTACTTTTGTAAATATGTTTTTATAAAACTATAAGTGAAGTAATATATATTTTTCATAATAAAGTGAGTGATTTTATACAAATAATAGTTCCTTAATATAGATTATAGATTTTAAATTAAAATAAGTAATAATTTGAGAAGATCTATTGAATTAGGCTTGTTCATCTTGAAGAATTTTAGATAGATCCATTTAAAAAAAGTAACTACCCATTACATAATGAAGGATTATGAATGGTATGCACACACACACACACATGTATATAACATAATTTATGAGTAGTATAAAATAATAATTAATAATTTCATTGGGATAAAGATAAAAAACTGTAACTAGAAAGAAAATGGATGTTCAGGTAGAAAACCATTACATTATATCTGAATGTTTTATGAAAATCACCATAATATCCTGAATAATCAAATTAAATACATTAGATAAAAAATTCATAAATTTATATACATTTATGTGATTTATTATAATTTTATTATGTTCATTTATGGTATTTTTGATGAGTTATAATATTCAATTTTATCGCGTGGGAGAATTCGTTTCCTTTGCCTTCATGATTGATATACTTGTACATGAGTATGGAAATTCATTTGGAATTGGTATAATTATCCAGAATTGAATTTTTATGATATTAATGAACAAAAAGTAGTGTAGTTGGTATTATGTATTATTTTTACCTTATACGTGGATAAATAATTAATAATAACCATTTAGCTTAATTTTAGCAGTTTCTTGACCACAATGAAACATTTTTGTTCTATAATTTAATATCATATATAGAAAATTATTATGGATCCTTTAAAAAGATATAATTCATATTTTATAATTTGGTTCAAATATGAAAATATTTTAATGGCCATCCTTGAAGATGAAACTAAATAAAAAAAATTCTTTATGCACATAGGTTGTAAATTAGCACCTCCTGAATTATGATTTCATTTTTAATACAAAATAGAGAGTGAGAGAGAGAGATAGTAAGGATATTGATGATGTATATTCTATTTAAATGATATCATTCTACTATATAGATGATACTGGAGTTATAATGATCATTTGGATCAAAGATATGGGGATAATATAATAAAATAAAGAACATGAAAGGAAGATAAAAAGAAATGGAAGAGAATTTTAACTCTTGAATACTCCTTATTAAGAACCTCCTTAAGGAAAGGGGTTTTGAATTTTTTTTAAGAATAGTATCTCCTAGATGTGGGTAGATAATAGGGAAGTCTATTTTGCAAAAAACATTTACAGGATTCCATTCATAGGGGAGTGAGGAGAAGATAGGGTGAGGGTGGGTTTTACAGAGGAGGAGGGGGTGATTTCTCATTAGATTATTCATTATTTTATTATTTTTAACAAGAGAAGAAATAGTTTATATTCTTGTGAAAATATATAGTAATAAGTGAATGTGATCTCAAACTAATAGATCTTAACTCAACCTTACATCATCAATGACTCAAATATTCTTGTATTTAAAATTCATTTTAAATTAACAAATTTTTCTATTCACCAAAACATTCAAGTATTTTATAAAAATGTCCAAAAATTAACCCTAACCATTTTTTGATGTGTAAAATTTAAAACATGAACTTAATTTTATGAAAATAACTTTATAAATATGGGAAATTTTATTTTTAATTAAAATCCTTAATTAATCTAAAAATATTATTCTTAAAATTATAATTGATTTTATAACACCCTGAAAAATTAACTATGTTTTAATTAAATTAACCTAAAATTATAGGACATCGAAATATTGATTTATGACTAAATTTTATGAATATTTATTTTCTTTTAATTCAATTTATTCATGATATAATTGTAATACCAAAACATAGTTATTATTATTTTAAATATTCACTAATTTTAGTTTTATATCAAACATTCATTTATAAGGTGTCCAATTAGTATTTATACATTTATGGGAGGGGTTATTAATCAAAAGGGTCAAATAACTATTCATAGGGTTAACAATACTATTCAAAAGGGTAATGTTCATATTGACCAAAAAAATTATATTGATCCTCTCAATCTCTAAATTTTATACTGATCCAAACTCTTTATGTGTGTTTTTCGAAATTCAAATCACAAAAGCAACAATTTTATGTTGTATATATAGGTTATAAATATCTTGCTTAAAAAATTATAATCACATAGTGTTGTTTCATAGAGACTCAATGTTGTGTGCATTAAATTCAGCAATAAATTTATTTTTTAGTCTTTGGGGTGTTACAAATAATTCCCATAAATTCATTCACAATAGTGATGCAGTATGAATTCAATTATTGGGAAAATAAATTAAATGATTATAATATATGAAAATAATTATAAATCAAAATAATTAATGTTATAAATAAATATATACTTTACCTTAACATGTTTCAGATATAGTAAAATAGTTTTTTTTTAATTTTACTTATTTTTTTATATTTTCATTGTCAATGTAATGACTTTTATCAAATTTAACAACAATGATATTTAATGGAATTCATTTTATTATATTATTTAAATATCATTTAAATATTAAATAATAAGAAATGGGATAATATATGGTCTAAAATTTCTTACTCTATTAATTTATATTCCACTTGGATGCATTTCCCTTAGTAATTGTCTTATTATATTTTAATATTTTGAGAAATTAGAAGAATTCTCCTTCCCTATATTATAAAAGGGAACCTATTCATATAATTACATAACAAATAAAAAAACCATTTTTTAGAGATAAACCCTACCAAAATACCTTAATAACATCTAAAGCCTCATTTTAGAGGCATAATTTTAGGAATAAAATCAACATTAGTTGTCTTAAGGTGTTAAGAAAAAGATATTTTCTAAAGAAGAGGTATCATTTTAAACAAAAATTCAATTATATTACTTATTCCACATCATAAAAATATTATTTATCTATGATAAAATATTAACTATGGAATCCTATATATAATTATATTATTTATGTTTCTGAAATTGCCCATATCCATATCATCTTCAATCAAATGGGAAAAGAATTCACCAACATTGTGTACAAAAAACTACTGCATCAAAAATAGATGCAACTCATTTTACATCCCTGTATCTGAAGACTAGTAATAATTATTGAATTAATTTTTATATATGAATTTAATGAAATTTTAAAAATTATTAAAATAAGTTATATTACTTACATTCATACCAAACCATTCATAGAGAAATGATAACATTGTTTATGTGTATGTTTGGACTATCACCTGCACAAAGTGGCGTGATTCATTTTTTTACCACCTCACATGAATGATATATATAGGTTTGTTTAAATAATTATATATATATATATATATATATATATGTTATTATAATAATCATGTAATGATAAAATAATACACACCTTCTTTCTATAAACGATCACTAAATAGTGATAACATTACTCATGCGTATGTACGAGCTACCATCTCCAGGATTGTAACATAGTTAATTTTTCACAATCATATATAATAGAATTATTTAAAATTACAATTTATGAATAAAATTTATATTTATTTAATTATTATTTTCTATGGAGGTGATTTACTAATGAAAAAATCAATAATAGTCAACTGACCGAAGTCATAAACAACATAAGTACTAGATATCATCAAAACATAAAACATCCACTTAAGTGATTATGTAACAAAGAAATAATTAATATACAAGGAATAATAAATATGATAATGTTACATTAAAAATTAACTAATTATCTTGAGTTTATTATTTAGAATTATAATAAACGTACTTGAAAATTGGACTCAGGTTAAGGGTCTTTCTTTTAAAAACACACTTTTAGTGTACGTTTTTGAACTGTTTTTACAAAAGTGAAAATGGTTATTTTTTTAAAATATACAGAATGAGAGGATTTTACTGAAATTATGGAAGAAAATGAGTTTATTTTTCCCATAAATGTTATCATATTTCATGATAATGATAATGGGTTCTTTTATATGTGCAAATATTTTAGTTTTATAAAAATGATTCCATAATTGAAATGTTATTTTCTTCAAAGGTGTTTTTATGACTGTTTTTATGTTTTATTATTATGATATAGTTATAGGGAATTTATTTTGGTGATGGGTTGTTACACGATAAAATGAGTATAGTTGGTTATGTTATTAACAATGATGGTTGGTTCCATGATAACCTAAGGATGGGTGGTTACATTTTATACTCTATTGAATTAGGTACTTATAGGATAGATGTTTACCATTTTGGTCACTCCATTTGTAATAGTGATTTGGAAATCAATGTCCCATGTTACCTATATGATTTAATATTCACTATAATGAGTTCCTATAGATATTTTTTAATTTTAAAAACTCAATATTATTATTATTTTGAATTGATGATTACATTTTCTATGTAAAAATATATGTTTAAAAAAATGGGGTTTTATTAGATTTTAGGTTTTCTATTGGCATTACATATTCTTTATTTTAACATACATTACTTAAATCTATTTTCTCATCTCATATTATAATTTTTTTGCACAATGTATATGTTAGATTAGGGATATCGATGAGGATATCACCTAAATTGAGAAGATTTATCATGAAAATAAATTAGGATTGGTTTTTAAATGTTTTTATTTTCTGAAAAAATAGATATTGAGAAGAGGTCTATATACTATAATATATTAATTGTGATGTATGATTTAAGACATAATTATATAAAAATATAAACGAAAAATATCCTTAGGATTATAAGATAGTGAATTCTAGTCTAAAATTTCTAGAATATATTATATTTAAGGACATGTCCTTAAACTTGATTTTTTGGGATATTTTTATGGCCATAATTTTTAAAATAAGGTATTCATCGTTAATTTATTTAATTTATTATTCTCATTTGACCAATTTTTAGTTTAATTGGGGTTAAAAAGGTTTTTGGTGAATATGATGGGAAATGGGGAAAGGGGTGTAATGTAGTAATGGCATAGTACCAATTGGCTTAGTACTAGGTACCTGGTGGGGTTCCTATTGTGTAGGTTGATCTATTATGCCCAATAATTACTATGGAGAATAATACCTAGTACTTGGAGGTTTCATATTAAAAATGAACTTAAAAATATAAAAAAATTTACTTCTCAAACACTTCATCAATCAATGTTTAAATTTACCCTTTATTATTTTCATTTATTTGTTATTCTCTATATGAATAGAGATTCCACAAGTTTTTTAATATCAAAAGGTGGTTCTACCCATCCCTCTTCATCTATGTTTATTCATTTAATTCTAAGAGAACATCTTTAACAAGTTGTGTTCATTGATCACCTTTACATTATTTTCTATCTCTTTTTTCAGATCTTTGAGTGAATATTCATCTTCATACCTAAGTGTTTCTTGAATTATTCCAATCATTAAATATTATTTTGGAATGGTGTCTACTAATTTTTTATTTATAAATATTAAGGTATTTCCATGATTTTATGTTATAATTTTATATTTCACATAATGTTCAACCCATGCCTTAATTATCTTAATATTATAGGTTAAATATAGAGTTCATAGGGAAGATAAATCATCTTCAATGGACCACAATAAAATTATATATAATCTTATTATTAGATGATCCTAGAACCCCTCTCCTATTTGTTACGTATTTGATATAAAATTATATTTATTTGAGTGAATAAATTAATATCAAATTTGTTCAATTCTATAAGGTTTTAAATAAATAGTTTTTTATAAACCCCAAATACAATAACACATAGCTAGTGTCTACTTTTTTTACATTGGCATAACATTCAAAGGATATTATCTCAAACTACTAATCAATTTAATAGTCTTGAAGAAATATATACATGCATGATTCCATATTACATTAGAAATATATAATACATAGCATAAGAAAAATTATCACATCCTTAATATGATTCATAATATTCTTATTTATATCATTAATAAATGAAAAAACAAAAGGGTGATCTCATATTATCTGTGAGAGTTACGAAAAAAAAAAGAAATCATAAGTGTATAAGACGTAATCAATTTAAGAAAGTAAATAGATAGAAACATATAACATTTAATAAATAACATGATTATGAAATACATCTATTTATGATATCAAGGAAATAATCCCATGGGAAATAATATATAAATTCTAAATGATGGTAATTCTTAAATTTTTACAACACGATCTCATGAATCTTGATATCGTTACCATCAAAGACTTATTACATGACTATTTAATCAATTTTCAGGTTGAAAAAAGAACCAATTTAATAAATTTGGCTAACTAAGTTTTCTAATGTAACCATTTAATTCATGGGGGATGTCAATAATTAGGCCCCTACCATAACTACATGTCCAATTAATTGCACATATATTTATTGATCAATTTAAATCATACATAATTTTCAATTTACATAAATATATGTATTGTGTAAACAATACACAATATAAATATATCAACTTTCAATCAAATGGCTTTCATAGTTAAACATCATATATATAAATGGTATATGGTTTAGGAAATAATAATATCCCGGATAAAAATAAATAAAAATTTAAAATAAATTTAAATTACAATTAAATATTATCCTAAAAAACTTAAAGTTTCATTAAAAATTAAATGACCACTGAATTAAAATGATATAAAAGGTGATTCAAGAAAATTTGAGTTTTTATATGAAAATCATTACCTTTATTGAATAAAGGAAAATGGAAGAAAAAAGTGAACATAAGATTTAATTAAAGTGTTTTCATTATAATACTATTGAAATATTTTAGATGAAACTAAAAATCATAAAAGGATTATCTCTAAAAGAAAATACATTAAAATCATATATGTTCAAAGAATATTTATTTGATGTCATATTATGAAATTAAAAAAAATTAAATGAAATAGAATGATTCATCAAGAATATAAAGGATAATATAAATTTTATTTAGTAAATTATTTTATGAAATAAAAAAATCTTTTTAGAAATAGTTTTGAAATATATGGATATGGAAGAAAAACGCACAAGATCAAAAAGAAAAATAATATTGAAATTTTATTTCAATTTTTTTTTCATGGTAAAAGATAAAATATGGGAAAATTTTTAAGAGAACATGATTACTCATTACACATTCATAGGGAAATAATATAGATAGAGTTTATGTTTTATAATATACAATTACATTAATCAAAATAAGTGCATCCCAAAAAATATTATGGTGTAAAATTTTATCTTAACTTTTTAGTAAAAATAAAATTATATCCCCTTGAAAAAGTCAAAATGAATTTAAAAATTAATAATAAATAATATAAACATATATATTAATGATAAATAAATCAAATCTTTTGTATATTAACTATATAATTGTAAATAGGTTAATAGTTTCAAATACATATCAGTGGATAGGGAATTTAGAAAAAATATCGTACCCCATGTTTAAATTTCCTTATAAGTGATTTTAAAAACATGTATACTAAATTTATATTTATTATAATTTAATTATAGAACCATATACCTATCTTTAATGTCATATATGATCCATTTATAACATTCAATCACCCGGTTGTTAATAATATTTTATTATTATCAATATTTCAGGTGCTAACTATTATTTAAGAGAATTTTGGTTTGGTTGTTCTTGTAAATATACCTTTATAATTATTACATAATCTAAATAATGTTAATAATTATATAAATATAATAAATATTAATTAAATAAATATTTATATTCATTCATAATTGGTATATATAGAAAAAATAATTACACCATATAGGAAGATGTTAGGTCGTACGTACGAATGAATGGGGTTTTAAATTTTTAATTGATGAAATGAGTGAATGGAAAATAATAGTCTAAATTTTTTTATAATTACTAATTCATATGTATTTTATATACTCATTAATTATATCCTTATTTTGATGCATGTAAATAAGAAATTAAAAAAGCATCACAATGATTCAAGGATGTGGTAGTCCACATGTACGTAAGAGGGACATTGTCGTTTTCCAACAGAATAGAAGATAAGAAGGTATATAAGAAATTATTAATAAAAAATTATAAATATTTCAAAAATATAATATATAATCATTTTAATTGTTAATAAGCATCAATTTAATATAGTGATGAATAAAATTACACTACTATGTTAAATTTTTAACACCTACATATACATGAGCGATATTTTTTATTCTTTTTAATGGATAAGATATAGAAAATTGTTATAAAATAATCAAAATAAAAACTCATTATACTTATTATATATGATTTATTGTATTGTTATATTTACAATATATTTATAGGATGTATAATAATAAAGAAAAGTGAATGATTTTTTAGATTTTATTGCCTATTCTTCAGCACACTTTATTTAGATTCCTGCTCATAGACCCTAAATTGTTAATATTGGAAGACCAAAACCTCATGTTTATGGAAGTTCAAATGAAAATTTTTCATGATTTGGATGAGAAAGATGGCATATTTTTGGGTAGATAAATGAGATAAGGGTGTCCTTTTTCAAGTGAGGGGAGGAGTGAATTTAAAAATTCATGATATATTATAATATAATATGTGTTTAATTCATGTTAAATAGTTCCAAAAATGGATTATCATATAATATATAGATAATATGATATTTTTATTATTTTCCAATCAAATTTTTATGGATTTATATTTCATATTACATTTTATCCCCTAGATTAACCCCCTCATTAACTAATTAAAACAATGCAAATAATAATTAATTTTTAAATATTACGGTGTTATAATTTTAATTATAATTTATAAATTGAATCATAAATCACTATATGATGAAATTTTTAACAATATATTATTTTTAAGTCCACTTTCTAGGCTATTATGGTTGTTAAATATTTTTCTAATAAATATATTCATGAAATATCATTAATTTCATTTTTCAAATTATTCATTTAATTTTTCATTAAACACAAAATGGATATCACATAATCGGAATATAATCCATTAATATATCCTATATAATATATAATAATCAATTAAATTCATTTAAAAAAATAATTTATCAAAATTTTATTACTTTTAAAATATTTATCGTCATTTTTTATATATTTATACTAATGAATTTATATTGTGTTGGCATTACATAAGAAATGAAATATATTATTAAACTGTAAGAACCCAGATCTTCTTTTTAGGAATGTTTCTATTTTCTAGTTGTTTTTGAGAAATAGAGGAATTTATTGAAAAAACCTTTAAAGTTATAGAGCTTGTGGAGGGGCACACGGTTGGCGCACGGTTGGCGCACAGTCTGAACAAACCTTGCAGCCAGCCCTAGAAATTGTGCACCCTTGACAGTGAGCTCTGCATGGGCGGTACACGGTTTTTCAAACCGTGCGAAGTCCCTGGGTGAGACAGTGGGCTCCACACGGGCGATGCACAGTTTTTCCAGACTATGAGGGCAAGCCATGCGAATTCCCTGGGTGAGGCAGTGGAAACCGCACGATTGGTGCACCATTTTTCAAAATGTGCTGGGTAACCATGTGACCACATAATGTTAGGGTTTTTAAGTCCCGCGCCACATGGGATTTCCCATTCCTCTACAATTTCTCCTCCAACTTGTGTATCATGTGGGAGTTTTAATTTTTAGAGGTTTGGGGAGATCCTTGGCTCGTTTTGGAGGCAAATCGAAGGGGTTTCTTGGAAGATCGAAGGTAGTTCTCCTCAGGTAAGTCCCTATTTTGGTTCTTTAAGGTTTTGGTTAGGGTTTGATCCTTTCCTATCTTAGTTTCATAGATATACAAGGGTTTCATGTAGATATAGGGTTGTGTTGCCTTTGTGTGTTAAAGGTTGAGCTTGTTGATGTTAAGGAAGGGTTTTTGAGGTGGTTTCAAGGAGGCATTCAACCAGTTTGGAGAACTTTTGGGTGAAGAGGTTCATTTCACCAAACCCTAACAGGTACGAGGTTTGTACCTTTGGGTTTAATGTCATTGAATAGTAAGTGTAAAATCTCCAATACCCATGAAAGGGGTTTTTTTTGTTTACCGTTTTAACATTGTTAATTACCTTCTTTTCTAGTGTGTGTGAGTATTGGTTTTTTGTATGTGAATGGGGTTGATTGCTATGATTTGGAGGTTTTTCCCATGCATGTTTTGCTTATGACCATTTAGTCTTGCTTAGCCTATTAGGCTGCTTTTTTTCCCATGCCTAGTATTATAGGATGGTGTGACTGTTGTTCTGTTATGCTGTCTTACCATAGAATTCTATCCAAGTAGTTCATGAGGTTTACCTTGGCTGTTATGAACTGTTACAATTGCTTGATTTACACAGGGATGTGAGAAACTAGTGTATAGACCATAAGAAGAATTTAAGTTGAGGGCTTCTCCTGAGTGTCTTTATAATTATATGATGCGAGACCATAGGGGGAATTGACGTTGAGTGTTTCCCTAGAGTGTCTGAAGTTCCACAATGCAGGCCACAGGGGGAATTGATGTTGAGTGCTTCCCCAAAGAGCCTTTAGTACTATATGAGACTATAGGAGGAATTTACGGTGAGTGCTTCTCAAGAGAGTCTATGCTTAAGCTGAACCAGAGGGGTTAGACTGAGTGTACTGCACAGAGGGTTGCTTGTACTTGAGAGGTAGAACTAGAGGGGATATGTTGTGGGAACTTCCCAGAGGGTTACCTATTTGTTAGCTACTTTCTTGTAATTTGATAGGTAGTACTAGAGGGGATAGTCTATGAGTATTTCCCATAGGGTTACCAGTTGTGATTATCTTCTTTGTTTAGTTGTTGCTTGATATCTGAAACTGTGGATTTTTACTGTTGATTACTTCTTTGTTTACTAATTTCTAAACTTTTTCTTTCCATATATTCATTGACTATTAGGCACATATATTGTAGTGGTTGCCTACTGGGATTCATCTCACACCCTGTTTGGGCCATGCTTATGTGCCCAAATAGATTATATTGTTGTAGGTATAGATTAGGGAAATCACCCCTCTACTTATGGTACTTGACATACTGTGGGCTGGAGAGCATGTGACCAAGCTTAGGCTTATGATGCTGAGGAGTTTTTTATCAGTTTATTTTGTACTAGGGTTTAGTACTTGTTTTATTCAGCATTGTGACTTGTTTGGATATTTTCATAAGCATATGTACCATGCATCATTTTATATATATGTGTTCTCCTGTTGTTTATTATCTCAGTCTTCTGCTGTTTACCGTTGTTGGATATTTACTACTTTCTCAATTGTATGTATTTGTTTAATTCCACTGTGTACTCTTCCAATGATGGCATAGTTTCCCTAATGTCACACCGAAGGCCCTCGCTGCTAGTCAGTAACCTCTAGCATTCGGGGAAATGTGCTTGATGCCATGTGACCAACTGGGTATGGGGCGCCTCTGGGTGGCTTCCGGAACTGGGACGTTACAAAGTGGTATCAAAGGACTTCTTTTCTTCTTGAATTATTGTTTAGAGCCTTTATTTATAGATATGAAGGAATATGTACTTGGTAATAAGATATTCTTGGGAGTAGCTAACCCGTGTACAAGGAAAAGCCAATCTACCTCATTTATTGCAATTTTTCTGGTTTGCAATTTTAAAGTTGATTTGATTTCACCATTGGTTGATTCACATGTTTTGTGATATTATCATTGATGTTATTGAGGTTCTATTTCTGTCGCAACCCAATGAGATGAGGGTTTTACATCTAATGCATCATATAGGAACTTGTTATAAATCTCATGTCATGCTTTCTTCCCATTCCATTTAGGGTGCATTAGTAATTTCATATTGTTGTGATAGATGTTTTGTAGGATATGCATGCTGTTGTGATAGGTGCTTTGATAAAAATACCTTATGTTTGATAGGGTATTGTTTGAGTAAGGTTTTGTTTAGGATGAATGCCAAATTTTGGTTCCTGAGGTGTTATGGGCCTTCATGGACCAGAGCATGGTGGATCATCGCCTTGTCTTTGCTTATTTATAACATGTGTAAGATGATAATATTTGATTCATGGGGAGTATGGGATCTCACGAATCAAAATTTGCCACATTCAATTTTCGTTTCAGTGTTTCTCTGGGTTCCAGAGTGGTTTATGAGGCTTACTGTTCGGAAAAACCCAGAATACACATCGCGTAGTTTTGACTACACGACATGTGTTCTTCTGTTCGAGGAGAAACGATCTTTCTTAAGTACATTCCATGTACTCTCTTTAAATTCCATGTACTCCTTTATTTCAGTCCCTATTAATTATGATCTATGGTGTGCTCTTAACCTCACAGATTCATGCCACCGTGACATCCTCTGATTGTACGGAAGCCACAAGGCGGTGATTAGACACTGGATATGGATGATCAGGGACTTCCTGCAGATCATCTTGATGTGCCAGTTTTGGCACCAATATTTGTACCTGACCCAGGTGTGGATGCATAATTCAGGGAAGGATTTATGAGGATGGCGCATATCTTTTAGGGACCACCACCTCCTACCCCCTCGATGACAAATTTTACACGGGTCTTTCAGCAGTAGCATCCTCCCACTTTCTCAGGGGATGGAGGACCCCAGGCTGTAGAGTCATGGCTAAAAGACATACTGATGATCTTAAATCATATAAAGATGCCTCTAGAGGGGAGGGTCAATGTCGCTACCTATATGCTTCGGGACTCCGCCAAGAGGTGGTGGGATGTGATCTCATAGGCGGGACATCAGTAGGTTATGGCGTGGGATGAGTTCCACCACATCTTCTTTGACTACTTATATCTGGTGTCCTTGAGGGGTAATTGAGCTAGAGAGTTTATGATTTTGGAGCAGGTTAATCTTTCTGTTATGGATTATTCCTCTCGTTTCACTGAGATTCAGTATTTCACATCCTTCCTAGGAGGGGATGGGTTATTTCTGGAAAGTAATTTTGAGGATGGCCTCAGACATGACATATGCTCTCAAATGAATATCTTCAGGCTGACTTCCATAACTTCCATCATCAAAAGGGCACTGATTACGAAGCAGAATCTAAGGAATTTAGAGTTGTGAGCCAGGGCAGCTCGATATCCAGAGTAATTGCTTCACCAGCTGATAGCCGGAAGCGCTGTAGGGAGACTACACATGCAGATCCTAGTAGGCGGGATGAATCTTCTGGTATCGAGGTGGTGGGCTACCAGTACGGGAGAAGTGAAAATACGAGGCCACATTCCCAGAGAGACCTATTGGAGTATCAATCCTTTGGCAATTTGGGACACCTTCTGCGTTTCTGTCAGGTATTCTTAGTAGTGGCCAGTGACCGGGGTTCATCTATGACTCCTCGTACTGGAGAAACTCCACCAATTTCTCACTAGTCTAGGAACTGGAGTTCTTCGGGCCGTTCAGGCTGAGGTGGAGGTCACGTCTGCAGTGTTCAGTCACCAGGATACCAGAGACAACTGGGTGGATCAGCTCAGAGTAGTTAGGTAGGGTCACAGGGCCGTGGAGTTGGCCAGATTTTTGATGTGGAGAAGAACCATCATGAGTAGGATCCCGACCCCTCTATAGTTTTAGGTACTATCCTAGTTGTCTCGGTTTTATCTTATGCTCTTTTTGATACTGGTTCTATTCATAGATTTATATCTATTGTGGTTGTGGAGGGCCTTGGGATTTGTATCTTTTCTTCTGCCGATGTTTTCACACAAGACACTCCATTGGGGACAAGAACATCTGGTGTATATCAGTGCAAGGAGTTCCCTCTTGAGGTTGGTGCATGTCACTTTCTTTGGGATCATTATGTTCTAGAGATGACAAACTACTATGTCATTATCAGAATGGACTGGCTAGTTCCCTTCCAGAAAATCGTCGACTGTTATCACCACAGGATCATTTTCATATCACCAGAGGGTGGATATTTTATTCATAAGGGAAAGTGGGATGTCCCGGAAAGCAGATTGGGTCCAGAGCATCATGGGTTGGGAGAAGTAATAGCCCAGATTTCTAGTCTTTATCTAGATGACTTGGGGACTTCAAATTTATACTTTCCAACAATGGGGGATTGTTTAGATATGTCTTTACAGAGGACTTTTCAGGTTTTCCTCTAGATCATGAGGTGGACTTCTCGATTGAGCTTGTTCCAGGAGCGGCACCGGTGTCCATTCCTCTTTATAAGATGGGTACACCTAAGTTGTATGAGATGAAGAATCAGTTGGATGAGTTATAGGAAAAGGGTTTCATCCAACCCAGTACTTCTCCTTGGGGTTTTCCTATCCTATTTGTGAAGAAGGTAGGTGACACCCTAAGGCTTTGCGTGGACTATCAGAAGTTGAATGAGTTAAAAGTCAAGAACCGATATCCCTTGACTAGGATTGATTATCTCTTTGATCCGCTTCGAGGGGAAAAGGTGTTCTTAAATATTGACTTGAGGTCTGGTTATCATCAGTTGCGCATTAGACCATATGATATACCTCTTACAGCCTTCCAGAGTAGGTATGGTCTATACAAGTATAGGGTTATGACGTTCGGTCTCACGAATGAGCTTGTAGTTTTCATTGAACTAATGAACTGAGTGTTCCATCCATACTTGGATTCCTTCATGGTTGTTTTCATGGATGACATCTTGGTGTACTCTCACACTCGAAATGATCATTCTACCCATATTGAGATCGTTCTTAGTACAATGAGAGAGCATCAGTTATATGCTAAGCTCTCAAAATGTCACTTTTGGATGGACCAGATTCACTTCTTGGGTCATGTTCTCTCAGAGGCAAGAGTATTAGTAGACCTAGAGAAAGTGAATACTATATTTTATTGGGAGCAGTAGAAGAACATCTTTGAGGTGTAGAGTTTTCTAGGACTGGATGGATACGATAGTCATTTCATACAAGACTTCTCACGCATAGCAGCACCGCTGACGGGTCTGACTAGGAAGGGTTTAAAGTTCTTGTGGTCAGATTCTTGTGATTCAGCCTTTTAGAAGATGAAGGGGAGGTTGACTTCAGCACCGATACTAGTCTTTCTAGAGATGGGCAAGAGCTATACTATTTATTGTGACTCTTTAGGTATCGGGCTAAGAGTTGTGCTTATGTAGGGAGATAGAGTCATTGCGTACGGGTCTCAGCAGTTGAGGCCACATGAGAGGAATTAACCGACACACGATATGGAGTTGGGAGCTGTTGTACATGACACACGCTGTTGGAGACATTATCTTTTGGGAGAGAATTTTGTGGTTTTCACTGAGCACAAGATCCTCAAGTACATCTTCACTCAGCGTGATCTGAATTTTATACAACGAAGGTGGGTTGAGTACCTTCAGACTTTTGACTTTGATCTTTCCCACACACCTGGGAAAGGCAACACAGTGGATGATGCGTTGAGAAGGAGGACTCAGATACAGGTAGTTTAAGAGACCAGTAGTGAGTGGCAGTTTATGGCTCTATACTCTGAGATGCATTTGGAGGTGCATGACAGTCAGGGGCAGCCGCTTATTTCTTCTATAGCTGTTACCTCTACTATTCTTGATCAAGTGCGAATGAGGATGCTATCAGCCTATGAAGGCCTAGTCCTAATAGAAAGCGTGTCAGGAGAAGAACCTATTCCTAGATGGACCATAGGAGATGATGAGATTATGCATTTCCAAGGGATCTCATGGGTGATAGCAGAAATACACGAGGAGTTGATGCAGGATTTTCATTCCTCGGTTTGGGCAGTTCATCCTGGTGTCACCAAGATGTATCATGATATACACAGTCAGTATTGGTGGCCAGGTATGAAGAGGGATGTTCCTGGTTTCTTCATATGTTGTTCCACTTCTCAGCAGGTGAAGGTGGAGAATCAATGACCAGTAGGGCTTTTACAGTAGTTACCCATTCCCGAGTGGAAGTGGAATGACATCGCAATGGACTTCGTGACTGGATTACCGAGGTCGCCTCGGGGGAATGATGGAGTTTGGGTTGTCATTGAATGTCTCATGAAGGTTGCTCACTTCTTTCCGATCAAGGATACCTTCTGTGCTGATGCGCTGGGATGATTGTACGTCCGTTAGATTGTACGTCTACATGGAGTTACACACTCTATTATTTCAGACAGGGATGTGTGTTTTACTTCTTGGGTCTGGTAGGGGCTTCAGAAGGCATTGGGTACAAAGGTACTTTTGAGTACAACTTACTATCCCTAGACAGATGGCTAGTTCAAACGTACGATTCAGGTGCTTGAGGACATGATCTAAGCATTCATCCTAGATTTTGGAGGTTATTGGGAGAAGCATATACCTATTGTGGAATTTTCCTACAAAAATAGTTTTCAAGCAACTATTCACATGGCACCTTATGAGGCTTTTTACGGTAGGACATGCCGATCACCCCTATGTTGGCTGGAGGCTGGAGAGGAAGATTTACTGGGACCTCATCTTGTTCAGGAGACCCCATAGCAGATAGAGTATGTTTGGAAGAGGATGGATTCGGCACAGTCTCGACAAAAGTCTTATGCTGATCAGTAGAGACAACCTATGGAGTTCAATGTCAGGGATCAGGTTTTCCTACCTGTCACACTGAGGATGGGACACAAGAGGATTATGAGAGAGGGAAAGATTTCACCGAGGAACATCAATATTTTTGAGGTATTGGAGAGGGTTGGATCGGTTTCCTACCGGTTTTAGTTACCTTAGAGGTACCAAGATATGCACGACGACTTCCACATTTCACAGCTTCAACATTACTTTTGAGACCCATCTCATGTCTTTCAACCCGAGGAGGTTGAGCTTGAAGTGGATGCGTCGTTCGAGGAGAACCTTATCTGGATTATGGATCGTAGTACAAAGGTTCTCTATGGCCGGTCTATTCTCTTGGTACATGTTTTATGGTAGCACAGGCGGGTGCAGGACGAGACTTGGGAGAGGGAGGCCGATGTACGAGCACAATGGCGGGAACTGTTCGGGGTTTCTTCTTCTACACCGCCTTGCTAAGGAAATTCGGGGATTAATTTCTTTAAGGGGGGAAGTTTCTTATGAACTTGGATATTATTTTCATGTATGTTTCTCTTTTCTGTTCGTTTTTGAGAAAAAGAGGAAATTTTGGGAAAAACCTTTATGGTTGTGTATGTTGTGCAGAGGGAACACACTTGGAGCATGGTTGGTGCATGGTCTGAAAAAAATGTGCAAACAACCCAGAAAACAATGAAACATTGACAGTGGGCTCCGCACGGGTGGTGCACGGTTTGTCAACCCCTGCGGGCAAGACGTGTGAAGTCCGTGGGTGAGATAGTGGTCTCCGCACAGGCAACACATAGTTTTTCCAGACCATTTGGGAAAGCTGTGTGAAGTCCCTAGGTGAGACAGCAGCAACCACACGATTAGAGAACAGTTCGTCAAACCATGTGGGGTAAGCATGTGGCCACTTAAAGATAGGGTTTTAAGTCCCGGGCCACTCGAGATTTCCCATTCCTCCACCATTTCTTCTCCCACTCATGGATCATGTGGGAGTTCCGATTTTTAGAGGTTGGGGGAGCTCCATGGCTCATTTTGGAGGCAAATCGAAGGGGTTTCATGGTGGATCGAAGGCGGTTCTCCTTTGGTAAGTCCCTCCAATACTGAAAAAATACCCTATACCAATGGTTCGGAACCGTTGGTATAGGCCTCCAAACTTTTGTTATAGCCCATATCAATGATTTAGAGCACCGTTGCCATGTAAGCCGTGAGGATAGGTCTATACCAACAGTTTTGAAAAAAACGTTGGTATAGACCTATACCAACAGTTTTGAAAACTGTTGGTAAAGTAATAATATGAAAATATATACCAACGGTTCCATAAAACCGTTGGTATATGTAATTAAAAAAATAAACATTCACTTGGTTTTGACCCCAACACCTCCCGTTTCTGATTGAACGACCTAACCACTAACCTAAATTACTTTTGTGAACATAATTTTATAAATATATATATGTAATATCATAATTATTTTAAAATTTGATTTATTTAATATCCTCTCTAAGAAGATTCCATTAAAAATACATGTACATATACCAATGGTTTTCAAAACCGTTGGTATAGGTCTATACCAACAGTTTTGAGAACTTTTGGTATAAGTTCTTTAATTTTGGGACCTATACCAATGGTTTTGGACAAACCATTGGTATAGGGGGGACCTATACCAACAGTTTGGCCAAACCCATTGGTATAAGTCACTTATATGGACCTATACTAATGGTTATAGAAAAACCATTGGTATAGGTCCAAATAAGTTACCTATACTAACAGTTTTCCCAAAACCGTTGGTATAGATCATAATTCTAGTAGTGCTCTTTTGGTTCTTTGAGATTTTGGTTAGGGTTAGCCCTCTTCCTCTCTCATTTTCCTAGATCTACAAGGGTTGCATGTATATCTGGGGTTGTGTTGCCTTTGTGTGTTAAAGGTTGATTTTGTTGATGTTAGGGAAGGGTTTTTGAGGTGGTTTTGAGTAGATGTTCACCCGGTTTGGAGCACGTTTGGGTGAAGAGGTCGATTTCACCAAACACTAAGAGGTAGGTTGTTAGTTCCTTTCAGTTTAATGTCATTGAATTGTAAGTGTAAAATCACCAATACCCATTAATGGGGTGTTGTTAATTTAGCGTTTTAACCCTGTTAACTGCATGCTTTGCTGGTGTGTGTGAGTAGAGGTTATTTGTATGTGAATGGGGTTGATTACTATTCTTCAGAGGTGTTTCCCATGAATGTTCTTCTTATGACTGCTTGGTTCTACTTAGCCAGTTAGGATGATTTTTTTGTTTCCCATGCCTAGTATTGTAGGATGGTGTGACTGTTGTTCTATTATGCTGTTGTACCATATAATGCTATCCTAGTAGTTCATGAGGTTTACCTTGGCCGTTACATGCTACAACACTTGCTTGAATTACACAGATCCGTGAGAACCTGGTGTATAGACCATAGGGAGAATTGACGTTGAGGGATTCTCCAGAGTGTCTTTATAATTATAATATGCGAGACCATAGGGGGAATTGACATTGAGTGCTTCCCCAGAGTGTCTATAGTTCCTCGACGTGGGACACAAGGGGAATTGACGTTGAGTGCTTCCCCAGAGTGTCTTTAGTATGATACAAGACTATAGGGGGAATTGACAGTGAGTGCTTCCCGAGAGAGTCTATGCTTAAGCTAAACCAGAGGGGTTACACTGAGTGTACTTCCCAGAGGGTTGCTTGTACGTGATAGGTAGAATCAGAGGGGATAGGTTGTGGGAACTTTCAAGAGGGTTACCTGTTTCTCTGTTTCGTGCCTGTACTTGATAGGTAGGACTAGATGGGATAGGCTATGATTACTTTCCAGAGGGTTACCTATTGTGATTATCTTCTTTGCTTAGTTGTTGCTTGATATCTGAAACTGTGGATTGTTACTATTGAGTACTTCCTTGTTTACTGCTTTCTACACCTTTTCTTGACATATATTCACTTACTATTAGGAACATATCATGTGGTGGTTTCCTACTGAGATTATTCTCACACCATGTTTGGGCCATTCTTTTGGGCCCAAACAGATTATATTATTACAGGTATAGACAAGGGAAAACACCCTTCTACTTCAGCTACTTGACTTGCTGTAGGCTGGAGAGCACGGGACCAAGCTTAGTCTTGCGATGTTGAGGATCCATTTATCTTTTTCTTTTGTACTTAGGTTTAGTACTAGTTGTATTCAACATTGTGACTTATTTGGATATTTTTTCAGGAATATAAATCATGCATCATTTTATATATATGTGTTCTCCAGTTGTTTATTATCTCAGTCTTTTGTTGTTTACTTTTGTTGGATATTTACTGCTTCTGATATTGTATGTATTTGTTTACTTCCATTGTGTACTTTGCCAATGAGGGCATAGTTTTCCCACTGTCACACCCAAGGCCCTCGCTGCTAGTCGGCAGCCTCTGGCGTTCGGGGAAATACGCTTGAGGCCATGTAAACAACCGGGTACAGGGCACCTCTAGGTGGCTTCCCGAACCGGGACGTTAGAAAACCACTAAAAATTAAAAACTAAATTTATATATAAAAATAACACTTAAATAATATAATTAACTTGGTTTTGTGTTTAATGAAAACTACTACTGATATTAATGTCAAGATTGTGACATTTTTTTGTTTTTCTTTTCTTAATATAAAATAAAGTTCAATATAAAAAACATCACCACAATTCATTATTTTATCCAATTCGATGGAAATTAAAGAAATCCATTAATCAAACTGATGTATTCTAAGGGTTATACAAATTCAAAATCATAATCCCAATATTTTAATCATGTTTTACCCTTTTTACCCTTTGCAATGTGAAAAATATAATCCAAGGTTGTTATTTATAATGACAAAAAATAACAGGGACCTATTTAACAAATTTTTACGTAATGATTAAAAATATTTATTCCATATTATTGTATTCAATTCAGTGAAATGGGATAAGTTAATTTAACAAAAAAATGAAAAACACAATAAAAATAATTTTTTGAAAAATGTGCTTTTTTTTCTAAGAAAATAAATTAAACCAAAATATTGTATATTGATAAATAAATTATACTATTAAAATTATTTATAACTAAAAGTGGATTATTGTAATTTAGTATTAAATTCAATGAATTCATGTTTTTTTCCAATGAAAATAAACGACAATTTAAAAAATAGGATTTTATCTATATTTTCTTAAAATATGTATATTTAAAAAAATATTAAAAAATTCAACCTAACATAATATTAAAATAATTAATTCAAAAATTATATTAAAATAGAATAATAATATTCTAATAGTGTTTTATGGTTCATTTAAACAATGTGTTTCATGTAATGAAAATGTAAATGAAATTAATTTAATGAATAATATGTCATTAATTCATGAGTTGATACATTATAATCCCTTATAATAATTTCACCAGCTATATTATTTCATTATGATAAAAAAATTAAGATTAATTATTCCTTATAAAATCCATGGATCCCACATATCTTCAAAAAGTTTACGATTTTTTCACAAAACAATGACTACATCAGTGGTCCTATTTTTTAACACTTTCTCTATATGATCTATAATCTCAATCAGTTATTCCTCATAAGAATGTTCATTATACATTTGTATTTCATTTGTATAAAGATAATGTGAATGATTTTGTATGTACTTCCTCTGGAGGGATTCATATAACATATCATGAACTTGAGAGAGATTTGGTGTAAGTGGCAAGCGATAAGATACCATCCCTATATGATTAGGAATATCGAAGGGACTGATATACATAGGGATCAACATTCCCTTATTTTGAAATGTTATAACCTTCTACCAAGGAGATATTCATATGAATACCTTATCAACAACATCATACATGAGTTCTCAATGATGATTTTTAGCATATAATTTTTTTATAGTCTTATATTACATAATGTGTCATTTAATAGATCGATCTTTCTGAACCAAATCCTCATGAAGATAAGGTCAAAATAGATTTAATTTTATAATTTCATGCTAACATGTTTTAGTTATTAATATCATTCCATGTATGAGTTCAAAAGGATCCATTTTAATACTCAGGTGAATGATATTTTTATAACAAAAATCATCCAATGTAAAATGTTCATCCCAACAACCTCTGAAATATACTAATAAATATCCCAAAATTTCATCTATAGTTTAAATATAACACTTATAAATATTGGCTATCTAAGGCTGATAAATAGCATTAAAATTCAACTATATATCTAAAACCATTTAAAGGATTCTCCAGAACATTGGTGTAATCATCAAATCCTGATAAAAAACTTTTAAGAGTGGTACTACAGGAAATCTAAAAATTTTAATAATTTATAACCAATTAATAATATCAAGTGATAAATATTCTCCATTTATAGTAAATTTAATTGATTTCATAGACAAATCATCTACAATCAAATTGCATTGTTCCCTTTAGATCTTTTGAGAATTCTAATGTTGAAATCAATGAAAATATTTTTCCATTTCCATTTTGGAATGGGTAATATTTGCAACATACCATTATAAATATGTCTCTCAATATTAACGTACTAAAAAACCTAGAAAATGGAAAATATCTGGAAAAATAATTTTTTAGGTTATCCCAATAGAAATACTCTTTAATATCTATATACATATTTATACTTCATAGATGAATAGAGAAGGATGAAATATTTTCTTTATGAAACAAATCCTTATTTTACCAAACTATTTATGGTACACATACATAGATATATATACTTATAATTCAAACATGATCATGTTTAATCTAAAAAAAATTCCTCAACTTCTTCTTTAATTCACATCATCCAATCATTCCTTATTAATCCTTTCATATATAGAGTGTTTAGCATTCATCAAATAACAATAAGATATGTTTACTTTACTCATGATTTCAAGATTCAAAATATTAAAATCCATAAATATTGAAACTATTTCAATCCTTATCAAAGAAACATATTCATGATATTTTGGACTAAGAGTATCATCCACCTTCTTCAGCTTCCCTATGTTGGGATGTATTAAGGAGTCATAATCATTGATTAACTCCAACCACCTTATCTGGTGTGTAGTCAATTTTTTATGTGTAAATATATAACTCAAGAATTTTTTATTAATATATATATACATATTATATATTTCCCTATATATATAATTCCTAGATATCATAAATTGAAACATTACCACTACCATGTCCAAATCATATCTTTTAAGTATGATAATAAATTTTCAATTGGATGGATATATAATCTATCACTAAATCATTCTACATATGTATTGATCCCAATAGGTTCATTAATGCATCACTATAGACTATAAACTCTTCTCCACTACAGGGTATTTATGCACATAGTCACTAACCAACCATATCTTTAGTTATTTTAAATTGTAATCATGTTCATCTGCATAAAAAACTCAAATCATTTATGTGTCATCATTATGAGTGGATTAGATATTCAGGAGAAATATCTCACAAACTGTTGAATGTATCAATCCAACCCAAGAAAACTATAGATTCACATTACTATTGTTGGTCTAGGCCATTGTAATTTTTTTATCTTTTAATGCTCCATTTATATACCTCGATACTAAATTATATTACTCAAGAATGAGACTTTTTAAAGAAAAAATAATATCTTGTAAATTTGGTATATATATTATCCTTCCTTGAGGACTTCTGGATAATTTTAAAATGTTGTTCATGCACATCATTAATATTTGAATATATAAGATTATAATCCATAAATACTACCAAAAAAATTAAATATAATCTCTGAAGACTGTATTGATTAAATGAATGATTACATTAGGATAATTGGTATGTAAAATTTACATTACTAAAAACTCAGATCAATGATAATTTTTTTAAAAATATTTACCTCATTTTTATTTACCAAAATATATCATAGTAGGATAGGGGATACTTTTTGTAATATTTATTTTGTTATGTTCCTGATAATCAATTAAAATACGTGTTGACCCATCATTCTTCTTAACAAAAAGAATAGGTTTGACCCATAGTGATGAACTCAAACAAATGAATCCTTCATATATATTATCATATAGATTCTTCATTTATTCCAATAACTCAGTTGTTCCAATCAATATGATGTCTTTGAAATAGGTGTAGCTCCATGTATGAGTTCTACTAAAAACATAACATCAAATTATATATGAGGACTATGAATCTCTTCTGGGAAGACATCAACTAGCAGTCATAAAATAATCATGTTTTAAAATTTGTGTTTCTCTAAAACATTTTGAGATAAATATCCCACATTAATATGTACTAAAACCAATATGATGGATTTAATTTCAATAGTTTTTCATGTTCATCCTCACAAGGAATGAGAATCATATGTTTATTCAGAATAATGAATCTAACATACCTACCTCAACAACTGATATAAGATCTATATTGAGAGACCTAATATATTACAAAATTACTTTAAAATTAACTATAGGTAGAATAATAATATTTCTATTAATCATATTTCTAATAATAGATATTGTAAAGGATATAATGAATTGAGGTGTAGTAACACCACCATTAAGATGTTTTACTTCCTACTGAACATTTAATTATTGAGTTCATGATGTGATTCCCTTAGAAAAATCTATAGATAAAAATTTTATTATAACCTAAATCAAATAAAAAAATTTCAATTCATTATTAGATTATATGTTTACCTGTCAAAGAATCATAATGAAATTTAACTTTATATTTAGTAATTCAGTATTCTTTTATTTTTTCCTTTTCCCTAATATTTTGTAATTTATTATTTTATCGGGGAAATGGGTAAAATAATTCCATGTCTCTTAATAATTTAAGAACTAGATATAAGTGGTTTATTTCTTTTCCTTACATTTATTATCCAAATGACCCATATATCTCCACTTGTAAAATATACTATTTCTTTTATGAATTTACTAGAATGTTTCATTCTAGAATTATTATATGATGAAATTCTTTTATTCCCTTCTTCTTCATTAATATGTTTCCATTTTATTTATACTTATATAAACTCTTCCACTATTGATTTGCCATGTTGACATAGTATTTTGAAAAATATGTCTCACTCATAATGGGACATGTTACAATATTATCATAAAATGAAATATTTTTCAAATTTAGTTTCATTCAAAGAATCATCCAATTCTTATCAATGAAATGGTCAATCATTCATTCAGGATTATATATTTTTTATGAATCATACCTGGGTTATTTGTTAATGTTATCCTCATACTCTAACATATAGTATTATTACTTCTACTTTAAATTGTGGAAATTCCTCTTCATTTATTTAATCTCTTATTGGAGGAAGTATTTCATGATTAAAGTCACTTTATATGTAATCAATTTCATGTTATCTATTTATTCATCCTAATTAGGGTTATAGATAAATTAAATATGTTGATAAAAATATTCTATCACAACATTCTCTACCAAAATAATCTTTTCAATTTCATTAATTCTGAACACTAGGGATAACATTTCAAGAGAAGAAACCCATTTTTATACAACAAATAGAATAGTAGATCCATTAAAATATGATGGAATATATTACATGAAGTGATCCTATATAGGTGAATCGTGATTTAAAAAAAAATTGACCGATAAGGGAAATTTTATTCATTATAACTTGAGTTAGCTTTCCTAATATTTATAGGATATGATCATTTCCATCAACACCAATGGTGGATTTCTCAGTAGGCAAACCCCTACATTGTATATATGAATTGATTCATTTTATTCTTTTAGGAACCATCATGAAATATGGAAAACATAGAGTTATCTCATAGTCATCTTGAGTATTTGTACATAAAATAAAAAATCCATATAATGGTAAGATTCCTAAAATACTCAATGATATTATCATAATTCCCATGTTATCTATGTTCATTAAAACATTAATTACAATTATTTTTTAATCAAACCTCGTCTAATAAAAACTATAGGAACCCAGAATATAGTAACCCATAGTTGGAGAATACATTATTACATTGGTTTACGATACAATGGATCTCATCCTATAGACTAATCATTATTGTTGTATTGAAGAACCAGATAAATCCATGAATCCCATATTATATAGAAAAATGAAATTAATTGTATAATAATTTTTTTTCATCCTAGATATTATTCATAATGTACCTATTCATATCCTGGGGAAGGAAAAGAAATAAAGTGTAAAATTTATATGCTCACTATTAATTATGTACTAAAGAAGATACTATATGTAAAATAACATATTTTATATGTAAATGTTAATAACATGAAACACATTCCATTTAATCAATTACATGATCAAAAAACGCATCCATGTATTTTAAAAATATAGTAAATTCATTGAAAATAAAAACTAGATTCAAAATTAATGGAATGGATAATGTTAGATGCCATTATTTATAAATCACTATATATTTAGATTCAATTTTGTTGTTACAAATAGGTTTAATCGATGAGTAGTTATATAAAAAAACATTTCAGATTTTTGGCAAACTGATCTACCTCTTGAGACCTTTCGAGGCATCAAGGGGCTATCTTTAATCAACCCCCCCCCCCCCGATAATTAGATTTCCAATGAATTCTTATTATATTTAATGATCAATTTAATTCATAATAAAAATTAACTCTAAAAAATTGCTGTGTTTAAAACAGAATATATAATTTAAATATTTTCCTAGGAAATCAAATAAAATTCATAATAAATAACTATAGTGTGAAATTGAATATGTTATAGGAAATAATCATATCCATGATACAAAGAATACCAATATTTAAGGGAAATTTAATAACCAAATAAAATTTATCACTAGAATTTGAATGTTTCGAAACAAATTTAATGACCAAAAAAATATTAATAGATAATATATTATAATCAATTCATACAAAATATTTTTATTTTAATAAAATCATTTAGTTTGTAGAATATAGAAAAATGGGAAAAATTAATAGAATATTTCATTACATATTTCTCAATATAAACCAATTTAAATCTTGTAAAAGTAGATAAATATAATGAAATGGTCATGGTAGTGGTGATTATGTAACATATTATACATTAAATAAACATTCAATTTCACTTTTGATAACAAATGTTGTAGAAAACCCATTTGGAAAATATGAGAAATATTTCTTTTAAAAATCATAAAAATTCAAGGATAAAAGAAAATATCCCTAATAAATAAATTTGGTAAAAAATTTTTTTTCTAAAACAATTTATATAAAATATGAACATGGATGAAAAATATACATGATCAAAATGTAAAATAAGATCATCTTTTATTTTAAATATTCATTTTCATTATTCAATTGAATAATAGGGGAATAATGGGATGAAAAAATGATAAAACCATAAATATTCATAGGATACAAATATATATGGACTTTATGAAGGATATATTATAGGACTATTTTAATGAAAATATGTTCAATCCCAAATAAAAATGAAGTTATTAAATAAATTTTTATTTATTTGGAAACTTTTAAATTGCAACCCCTTGAAAGATAAAATATGATTTGAAATATCAATAATCATTAATATATATATATATATATATATATATTAATTTTAAATATATCAAATTGGGTGTATATACACCACATTATATTATATAGGTGCATTATATAAAATATTTCACAATGTAGTGGGAATTGAGACAAAAACCATTACCTCAAACATGAATGTCCTCATATGTTATTTTAAAATCTTCTATACTAAAATTTGGATTATAATATTTATATAATATAATTTTATTACTATATATACTATCATATATGATCCATTAATAATGTTTTTTCACCCTTTTGGTAATAATATTTTTTTGTTGTCATTATTTCTGGTGTCAGTTGCATTGTTTTTTTAAGAATTTTGGTTTAGTAGTTCCAGTACATATACATTGATTATGGTTGCATCATTCAAAGAATGATAATAATAAAATAATTTTAATATAAATAAAAAATATAATTATATTTATATTTAACCATAAATATATATATATATAAACATGAATTACATTATTCGGGGAGACGATAGGGCATAGGTTTGCATGAACATAGTTTTTACTTTTCGATTGATTGAATGAGAAGAAAATTAAAAATTAATCTTAATAAAATAATTATTATATAATATATATCATATACATCAATTAAATATACATTTATTACCATCTATGTAAACTAGAAATGAAAAATGTACCACATCACTTTGTGGAGGTAGTAGTCTACAAATATCAACGTGTGACATTATTGTTTTCCAATATATATGAATGTGAGTGAGTAGATATGATATTATAATTCTAAACGATTAATTACTTCCAAAATATAATATATATTCATTAGTTATATAATTATAACAAACTGTTTATCATTAGGATAAAAACTACACCAATGAGCATGTACCCAAGTGGTATAGGCCCTTACTTGGAATCCAACAGACCTAGGATGAAATCCGAGATGAGAAAAATTTATAGGTATAGTAGCAATACTGTAGTAGGGCACTATAGTAGTACTGTAGCAGCGGCTGAACTATAGAAGTAGAAGCACTGTAGCGGAAGAGGAACTATAGCATTCCCTTTAATAGTAGTGGTACTGTAGTAGGAACAGTAGCAGCACGTTTACTGTAGCAGTACTGTTCATTGAGGGGGTTTTGGGGAAAAATAGGCTTTCAAGACTTATATTTAGGCCACTTGGCCTTGTCCCTTTGGGTTATGTAATGGGTCTCCGTCCACCCAGACTTAAAGAGGTCTTTTCTTTAATAATAAATTGAGGCTCTGACCCCAAAATTTAAAAAAAACGATGAAAAACAAGTTAAACTCCAATGTAGAGACGGTAAGGCGTGCTTACACATGAGTAATGTCTTCAAATTTGAACAGATAAAAATGGTTGTAAGATGTTTTCAACATATAAATAATAATTTATCAGTAAATTTATGATAATTTTGTTTTTATTATAGTATACATTGAATGGATTTTTAGGAATTTGGATAGGAAATAATTGTTAATGATTCAGTAAAGATGATTTCCTCTTCTTCGATGGTATTCCTTTATATTCCGTATTAAAGACCCTTATAATTGTATGTTAAGAAAAAATAATCAATACATAGGGGTTATGGATTTGGAAAATACAATTTAGTAGGAAATCTTCGAGTTATTTGGCTCTTTGTTTTTGTAATCAAAAGAGATAAGTGTGTCCTTTTATAATTGAGGGGAGAGTCACTTTTAGAAAGTCATGAAATATTATTATATAATATATGTCTAACAAATATATAATGGTTTAAAATAAAATATATTTTAGTTAAGGGGGATATAGTCTTAATATATTTAAGAAATCATATTTTTATCGATTTGATATCATTTTAAACCTTATCCTTTGGATTAAATCCTTACTCGACTAGTTTTAACTTTAATCTAGATTGTAACATTTAAAATATTATATGGATATAGTTTCAATTATAAGATAAAAATAGGATAATAAATATAATATGGATTAAATTATTACAAATATATTATTCCACTTTTCCTGTATCAATATTCTTTTAATTATAAATAATATATGCAAATATTGTTTTTTTAAAATATCAATAATGTTGTTTTTTTAAAACTATTAAAATATTTTGAAATTAAATACACCATGAAAATTATTTAATTATAATTTAATTATTTAAATCATCCATAATTTGATATATTCATTAATAAATTTCATAAAACACAATATTTCATCAAAATTTTATTACTTTTTATATTTTTAAATTAATTTATTTTGTTTTTTCAACTAATTAAATAAATATTTTTTCAACATTGCATAAACATTATGAAAATTATTCAATAAGTAAAACAAAAAATAAAATACCACGAAAAAAAGTTATTAATATTTAAAAATAATAATTAAAAATTAACATATCATCTTTCTATCCTTATGAAAATATATCAGAGATATTAAACTCATGAGTTTGAAAATATATTTTTATTATTTCATTAAAGTATTATTATAAGGCCCCGGCCTTAAACCTTAATTGATATTGAATTAAATGAATAATTCACATTGAGGATCTTTTCAGGTTTAGAGTTTTAGAGAATTAGGACATAACTTTTACATCTCAAAGGATTACAAAGTATAAACTTTTACTATGTTTCCATAAAATAACAACTCTTAAAAAGAAACATTTCCAGTTCCATGTTTTAGGTTGCATGACTTTTCCTTGATCCCATCCTTGACGCTATTCTACGTTATGTCCTGTGAAAAACATTTCAAAAACATGGGATGAGCATAAAAAGCTCAGTAATGGATACACAAAGAATGAAAACTGTTAGTTTTTTCAAAACAACAAGTAAACCATGTATACTTTAACAAAGTAATACTTTTCACCTTTTCGAAGTAGTAAAAACTCTTCAATGAATAAAAGTTCATTACATACCCTTATGTAACCAAAAGATTACCATAAGACCCATATAAAGATCACATAACATATAAAGGTAACTTGGGACATAAACATACTTAAGTGGAATAACCATAAGGTCGACTTCCACACATATCTCTTAATGGAATAGCCATTCATCCAACTTCCATACATACTTAATGGAATAGCCATACGGCCGACTTCCATACCCAATGCATTGGAGGTTATAACGTAACCACCCGTCCTGGTATTCACGGAACCACACTTCATATGGTATATCACGTAACCACCTGTAAAATGTCCAAGTACCATTATAAAATTATAACACATAAAACCAACATAAAGGAATGATAAAATTTCCATATTTCAATCACAATATATCATTTAAATATATTGACATAAGAAAATCTGTTATCAAATCCATTTTCAATGCCAAAATACAAAAAATAATATGGTATTTATTTTATTTTAAAAACATTATGACTTGTTCAGGAAGCCAAGGATCAAATAATACTCACGGCGGTAGAAAAGGTCGTTGTCACCGTATATGTAAAAAGAAACATTCCTTTTTTTGTTCAGTAAAATGCTTAGTAGAAAAAAGATTCCTTTTGTATAAAAGTAAAAGTCAAAGGGTTTTATACAACGTATAAAAGAAAGTTTTGTATAAAATGAAATATGCCTCAATGAAAGGTGATTGAGACGAAGTCCCTTACAAAGACGGTATCCTTGGTTTAAGGATAAATCAATTGCATAATTATGTGTGACAAATGAATACACCGAATAAAAGTGAATATTATGTGTAAAATAATCAGAGGTTATTCACACATATTCATATAATGACATATTCAAGGAGTACAAGTTTATCCCAAAGAATCAAATTTGGGTTAAAAAGTTCCCTTTCAAAAAAAATTGACAGCCTAACGGCGTCACTTCAAAATTTCAAAAATGGATTGATGAGAGATAAAAAAAGTTATCTCACACTTGGACATAAAATTTACATTAATAAGGATATATGATAACATATCCCAACATAACAATATGTTAATTAAAAGACCCAACAAAAGAAGTCTTTTAAAAAGAGGAGGGTGAAAGGTTCCTTTACCGACTTGGGTATCTTTTGAAACATACACCCCATGAAAGAAGGAAAATACATCATTGATGTAAATACTCATAAACAAAAGTATATTATACAAATAGTAGAATAACGGTCAGTACTAACACCATTTAATGGAGATTGTGGAAAATGTAGCATAAATCTCAAGGGAATGAAAGTGAGATGAAAAAATCCCTTATGAAAACTCAGCAGCCTAACGACGCCACTTAAAACTTCCAAAAATGGATTGATGAGATAAAATAGAGTATCTCATCATATTAAAATAAAATTTACAGAAATAGGAATATAAAATAACATTCCCCATCATATCAAAGAGTATCTTAAAAGAAGTGACATAAATGAGAGTACTTAAAAAAAGAGAGGTTAGATCTCTTACGAAAATTCGGCAGCCTACCGGCGCCACTCAAAACTTCCAAAATGGATTGATGAGAGAAAATAAGGTCTCTCACCATATGAACATAAAAATTACAGTATGAGTAATATAAAAGAACATCCCAATCACAAGAATGATGAGCTTAAAATGAATGACATAAAAGAGTGTACTTAAAAAGAAAGAGAAGAGTAGGATCCCCTACCTCGGGTCCGACTTGACTCGATCGTTCTTTAACGTCCTGAATAATAAACATGAGTTAATTTATACTTGATTAAGAACCTTTTTCAAGTTCATTATTCCTTTTATATCAATTATTGACATGTTATAAACATTATGTAATCATTTAAGTTAATACTGTTTGTTTTGTCGATATTTGGCACTTAAGTCAAAAGTGGACTTCTTACAATTACATGTTGTTCATGTGGTAAATGTTTCAATATATCCAGTATGATATTCATGAATTGGATATCATATATATCATATATATCTAGCATATACATGTATTTATAATATTACAAAATCATTTATAGGTAAGAAATGAAATGCACCGTTCATGGAGACGGTAAGCCGTATGTACGCATGAACGCTACTTTCATTTCTTTGTCATATTAATGGAATTAAAACTAAATGAGAGGTATGTATATTTTAATTAAAGAATTATATTCATAATTTATATATAACATACATTATATATATCCATTATAAATATGTACTTATAATAATACATTACATTTGGGGATAAGAAATGAAATGCACCGTTCATGGAGACGGTAAGCCGTACGTACGCATGAACGCTACTTTCATTTCTAGCTAATACATTAATGGAAAGAAATAATAATGATATAGAGTTATATTATAATTCCAGTATAACATCATATATAATAACTTTAAATCCATCCTTTATACGTCCCACATATGGCATTAACGAATCACATCACTTTGAGGGGGTGGTAGTCCGCACTTCCTTAAATTAAGATATCGCGTTTACCCATTATGGAAACCATAATGGTATGCCATAAATGAAAAATAAAGAAGCATAAGTAAAACATAAACAGATTATATATCATATATAAATATAGTGACATCTTAATGGCCACCTTTGAAGGTGTTATATGAGTGTTGAACAATCATCGTTTCGTGAGGTAGAAATTCGCCATCCACGGAAACAGTATGTTCATTAACCATTAGATGTAGGTGTGTGTAATTTTATCTCTAATAATTATTATAAGAACATCATAGTACATTGAAGATACTTTATTTGTTACAAAAGAAATGAATAAAAATATTTTTGGGGGTTGGAGAGGCAAAATAAAAGAAAAGGACTCAAGTGAAGACATTATCTTAAAATCGGGTAACTCCCTTTGGTTTGAGCTCAAAGGCTTCCTTGGGAAGACTTCTGCCCAAAGTGAGGATTCAAGGAGTAATATTGTTAATTGGAGAGACAAAATGGGTAGAGTTTGGCCGAGCCAAAGGCTTTGGGAGTGTGGGTAAGGAGGTAGAGGTGGGGGCCTTTTATAAGAGGAGAGGAGGGGCACTCTTGTAATGTTACAAAATGTTACTTCATTTTCAAAAGAGTTTCGGATTTTCAAGGTCCCAAATTGATGTATTTAGAGGATAAGGTTATAAGGGTTCTAAATCCACTCATCCACTAGGTTTTGGACATGTGTAGGTATTAGATATTACATTATCTTTCCATTTAATTTAAATCGTTAAATAATGAGGTCATCGCTGCATCATCATGTTGTCATAAATAATTTAATTTATTTAATATCTAAAAATTATAAAAAAATACTATGATGTAGGAAATATTTTTAGATTTCCAATGACTATTTATAGTAAAAACTATGACTTGTATAACCCCATGTAAAAATTGTTTTAGTAAAACATATCATGTTTGTGTCATTTTTACTTTGACATTAAATAAAAAGATATTTATTTCATTTTCCATCCAAAGTGGCTCCATGGGGTACCCAAGTTGACCCATGGATTGTCTTGGTCGGCCATGACACATCCAATGATGGTAGGACATGTGTCTAGGTCATTTAATTTTATTAAAACATTATTCTTACCTTATACTACAGTAATTACCTCTAATCGCGATTAAAAACTTAATAAGTTACTATTCACAAAAAAAAATTATTTTAATCCCATTGAACCACATTTTACTTCTTAATGATAACCATGTATGTAGGATTTGTAAAATTCAAAACACAATGATGGAAAAATTTCATTTAAATGGAAATTCAGTTTTTATAAGTACCACTTAGTGGTTTCACTATTCATCAAAAATTGATGTTTTTCAGAAAATTACCAAAAGATCACCCTAAGCTATATTTGATATTCTGAATTCAATAATGATGTCTATTTTACAAAAATCAGAACATATTAGTTGCATTAATTAATTTAATAATTAATTCCCGCTGTTAAAACAAATAGCATGTTTTTATGAAACAAAATGTATCAAAAGATTGATACTTGTTTAAGTCCGATTTCAAAGTGAAATTAATTCCAACGACCACTATTGGATTAAATGGTAAAAATATATTCTAATTTCACTTTAAAACAAACTCAAAAGATAATCTAATCATATAAATAAATTAGATTAAAAGAGGTTTTGAATTAAAATACATCATTTTCACTATTCATTAAAAATTGACCTTCTTTGGAAAAATAACAAAAAAATTACGCAAAGTAAACTTTGATGTCCCGATTCTAAAGAAGAATTTTATTTTGTCAAATATAACACATAAAATTGTAAAAAAGTTGATTTAAAAGAGGTTCGCCATCAAAAGGCGGTTAATCGACCTTTTAAATAATATTAGAATGTTTACGCTTAAAATTGGATTCATTTGCATTTTTTAATCCTCTAACATTTATTGTAAAAAGTAAAAATATTTGACATACATATATAATCATTTTGTAGTTAGTTCTGTTCATTCCCTCCATTACAACGGCTAGGCGTTAAGTACTATTTAAAATAATATTATTTTATTATTAGAGTGCAACGTAAGATTCCCAAGAAACTCGTTGTTGCGTGTTGGGTACGTCATCGAGCATAGCATCACCTTTAATGTAATATTAATATTTGATTCACAAATATGGATAAATATAAAGATTTCATATTCTTTATTTACCTGGGGTGTTACATCCATCCCCCCTTTTGGGAATTGCGTCCTCTCAATTTTAAAATTGGGCTTGGAAATATCCTTGAAAGTCCCACATCGAAACAAGAGTCGGTAAAACAATCACTTTAAAAAAAGAAATATAAGTATAGAGGTCACCCGAGTTATCCCATAATAGGATTCCGCATAGGAAAATATGTACATGGACGAAAAAGCAAAGGGTCATGTTCTTGAGGGAGAGTGATAGGAAACATGTCTAGGAGAAAGTTAACCATAAGAAAATCACAAACTTGTGATGGGTTAAACTGTATTCGATTCCCCAGTAGGAAAATTTAATAGACAACATTTTTGTTTTAAGTTACTTTTTATTGAGGAATTTATTCATAAGGAAACATAATCACTTATCATGTTGACTTTTAACTTTTACTAGATTCCTTAATCAAACTCATATTTTTTCCAAAATATGAGTATTTAGGAAGACTTGTTCGCATTAAGAGTACTATAATCAAGTTCTATAGAATCACCTAATCCACCAAAGAGAACTATATACTTCCCATGTCTTTAGGCTTTAACCAAAACCAAAACCAAAAAGGTTAGTACAAGGTTAGATAATCCAGAAAAGGATAACCCTTTAAAAAGAAAATCTATGCTTAATCTCCAAAATTTGTCCAACAAAACCCAATGTACAATGAGCACTATTCGATAAAAAAATTGTCCATAAAATACTTCAATGTAAACCAAACTAATAATGAAACCCAAATATTTTACGGATTTAGTCGCATAGTCTTCCAAGGTACAAATTAACAGCTATCTCCAAATAACATCAGTTACTCTTAATGTCTCGTATTGAAATGTAATAAACCTAATCACATACCCTCCATGATAGGTTAATCATTTTCATAGATAACCCATAATCAGCTTACTCTTAATTCATAAAATCATATAACTAAAAAGAATCAGTCAAACTAACCAGGGACTTCACGTAGTCCAGTGGTATGCGATAAATACCAGTCGTACTTTGGTTGTGGGTTCGATTCCCACAACATTGTCTTACTCGACGGGTTCTCACACGGTCTGCGTGTTTTCCTTTTCCAAAACTACATAATTCTTGAAACATTCCCCAAAAACGAGATACAATCTTCAAAAATAACCATAACGTAATTTAACCTCAATTTTATCTCATGACTTTCACTTTCCATCATTACATATAGTAACCCATAATTACCTCGAATGTAAGGATCATATAAACCCAAATTGATCATTATAACTATGTTCACAAAAGAACAAATTACTATTCTTGGAATAAAAATTTTCATATATCAAACATCAGTGTTACACATACTATAAAAAGTCTTCTAATGTATCGCATCATCAAAAGACACTTAATATTCTTAAGAATTTCACCATAACTCTTGAAGCCCTTATATGTTTACTTCTTACTCATTCAACATTCTTCATGATCCATTAACCATTCCTTTCCAACTTATTCTGAAATAATTCTTTCCTACAAACAAAATCATGAATCATATCCTAAAATTCCAAAATAGAAAACAAAAGTTAAGAAATAATCCATATCTTGATTGGTCATTGTCAGTTTCTTCATACTCAATCAGAATGGCATTAGGTATTGGTAAAAACGTATTTGTATTATATTGGTGATCTCATTCACGGTACTTCTTCATAGGACATGTGTTTTCATAATGACCATGCACACCACATTTAAAACATTCAATTGATCCCTCAAAAAGAACTTCTTTCCCTTTCCTCGAGTCAACTGGATGCTTCCTTTTTTCATGGAAGGTTCTTGCTTTATGACCTTCATTTCCACATCTATAGCATATTTCTATTCCTTTGAAACATTTTCCAAGGTGTTTCTTTCCACATCTATGACACATAGGTTTTTAAACACACTTACCTTTATGATTATTACCTGTAGTTCCGTAGGGATTTGTTTCTCGCATATATGATGCCTTATAGAAATCACCAAGGTTTAGGTGGTCAATCATGACTCCAGATATTTGGTTGAGGATAAACACAAGAGTTCTCATTGCAGCTCCCATATCATTCAGTTGCTCGCTCAGAAAACTGTCATAGATTCCTCCACATCCACCGTTACCTTGGTTCCTGCTAAATCCAGCCATTTACTAAAACCAAGAAGGTCAGTGTGAGTATATCAACAAAACCATCATGTACTAAAGAGGAAGATAAACACTAGGATATACTTACTCATTCACTTCATCTAAAAACTATGACTCTTTCTGAAATCCTAATCATTCTGGTCATGACACTTATGGTTAAAGAATACCCTAACCTCTAAAGTTATCTAAACCGACCTTTGATACCAACTATAAGGCCCCGGCATTAAACCTTAATTGATATTGAATTAAATGAATACATCACATTGAGTATCTTTTCATGTTTAGAGTTTTAGAGAATTAGGACATAACTTTTACATCTCAAAGGATTACAAAGTAGAAACTTTTACTAAGTTTCAATAAAATAAAAACTCTTAAAAAGAAACATGTCCAGTTCCATGTTTTAGGTTGCATGACTTTCCCTTGATCCCATCCTTGACCCTATTCCACGTTATGTCCTGTGAAAAAAATTTCAAAAACATGGGATGAGCATAAAAAGCTTAGTAAGGGATACACAAAGAATGAAAACTGTTAGTTTTTTAAAACAACAAGTAAACCATGTATACTTTAACAAAGTAATACTTTTCACCTTTTTGAAGTAGTAAAAACTCTTCAATGAATAAAATTTTATTACATAACCTTCTGTAACCAAAAGATTACCATAAAACCCATATAAAGATCACATAACATATAAAGGTAACTTGGGACATAAACATACTTAAGTGGAATAACCATACGGTAGACTTCCACACATATCACTTAATGGAATAGCCATTCGGCCAACTTCCATACATACTTAATGGAATAGCTATACGGTAGAGTTCCATACCATATGCATTGGAGGTTATAATGTAACCACCCATCCTGGTATTCACGGCACCACCCGTCATATGGTTTATCATGTAACCACCCGTAAAATGTCCAAGTACCATTATAAAATTATAGCACATAAAACCAACATAAAGGAATGATAAAATTTCCATATTTCAATCACAATATATCATTTAAATATATTGACATAATAGAATATTTTATCAAAACCATTTTCAATCCCAAAATACATAAAATTATATGGTATTTATTTTATTTTAAAAACATTACGGCTTGTTGAGGAAGCCAAGGATCAAATAATACTCGCAGCGGTGGAAAAGGTCGTTGTCACCGTGTATGTAAAAAGAAACATTCCTTTTTGTCGTTTAGTAAAACGATTCACAGAAAAAAGATTCCTTTTGTATAAAAGTAAAATTAAAAGGGGTTTATAAACCGTATAAAAGAAAGTTGTGTATAATACGAAATATGCCTCAATGAAAGGAGATTGAGACGAAGTCCCTTACAAAGACGATATACTTGGTTTAAGGATAAATCAATTGCATAATTATGTGTGACAAACTAATACACCAAATATAAGTGAATATTATGTGTAAAACAATCAGAGGTTATTCACACATATTCATAGAACGACATATTAAAGGAGTACATGTTTATCCCAAAGAATCAAATTTTGGTTTAAAAGTTCCCTTGCAAAAAAATTTGACAGCTTAACTGCGTGAATTCAAAATATCCAAAATGGATTGATGAGAGATAAAAATAGGTATCTCATAACTGAGACATAAAATTTACATCAATAAGGATATATGAGAACATATTCCAACATAACAATATGTGAATTAAAAGACCCAACAAAAGAAGTCTTTTAAAAAGAGGAGGGTGAAAGGTTCCCTTACCGACTTGGGTATCTTTCGAAACATACACACCATGAAAGAAGGACAATACATCATTGATGTAAATACTCATAAACGAAATTATATTACACAATGAGTAGAATAATGTTCAGTACATACACCATTAAAAAGAGATTGTTGAAAATGTATCATAAATCTCATGGGAATAAAAGTGTGATGAAAAAATCCCTTACGAAAACTCGGCAGCCTAACAACGCCACTTAAAACTTCCAAAAATTGATTGATGAGATAAAATAGAGTATCTCATCATATTACAATAAAATTTACAGCAATATGAATATAAAATAACATCCCCCATCATATCAAATAAGATATTAAAAGAAGTTACATAAATGAGAGTACTTAAAAAAGAGAGAGGTTAGATCTCTTACGAAAATTCGGCAGCCTAACGGTGCCACTCAAAACTTCAAAAATGGGTTGATAAGAGAAAATATGGTCTCTCAACATATGAACATAAAACTTACAGTATGAGTAATGTAAAAGAACATCCCAATTACAAGAATTATGAGCTTAAACGGAATGACATAAAAGAGTGTACTTAAAAAGAAAGAGAGGAGTAGGATCCCTTACCTCGAGTCCGACTTGACTCGATCGTTCTTTAACGTCCTGAATAATAAACTTGAGTTAATTTATACTTGATTAATATCCTTTTTCAAGTTAATTGTTCCTTTTATATCAATTATTGACATGTTATAAACATTATGTAATCATTTATGTTAATACTATTTGTTTTGTCGATATTTGGTTCTTAAGTCAAAAGTGGACTTTTTACAATTACATGTTGTTCGTGTGGTCAATGGTTCATTATATCCAGAATGATATTCATGATTTGTATATCATATATATAATATATATCTAGCATATAAATGTATTTATAATATTACATAATCATTTATAGGTAAGAAATGAAATGCACCGTACATGGAGACGGTAAGTCGTACGTACGCAGGAACGCTACATTCATTTCTTTGTCATATTAATGGAAATAAAACTAAATCATTGGTATGTATATTTTAATTACAGAATTATATTCATCATTTATATGTAACATACATTATATATATCCATTATAAATACGTACTTATAATAGTAAATTACATTTGGGGATAAGAAATGAAATGCACCGTTCATGGAGACTATATGTTGTACGTACGCATGAACGTTACTTTCATTTCTATCTCATACATTAATGGAAAGAAATAATAATTATATAGAGGTATATTATAATTCCATTATAACATCATATATAATATTTTTAAATCCATCCTTTATACATCCCACATATGGAATTAAATAATCACATCACTTTGAGGGGGCCGTAGTCATCACTTCCTTAAATGAAGATATCGCGTTTACCCATAATGGAAACCATAAAGGTATGCCATAAATGAAAAATAAAGCAGCTTTAGTAAAACATAACCAGATTATATATCATATATAAATATAGTGACATCTTAATGGTCACCTTTTAAGGTGTTATATCAGTGTTGAACAATCATCGTTTCGTGAGGCAGAAATTCTCCATCCACGGAAACGGTATGTTCTTTAACCATTAGATGTAGGTGTGTGTAATTTTATCTCTAATAATTCTTATAAAAACATCTTAATATATTTAATATACTGTATTTGTTACAAAAGAAAAGAATAAAAATATTTTAGGGGGTTGGAGAGGCAAAATAAAACAGAAGGACTCAAGTGAAAAACATTACCTTAAAATCGGGAAACTCCCTTTGGTTTGAGCTCAATGGCTTCCATGGGAAGACTTCTGCCCTAAGTGAAGCTTCATGGAGTAATATAGGGAAGTTTAGAGACAAAATGGGCAGATTTTGGCCTAGCCAAAGGCTTTGGGAGTGTGGGTAATGAGGTAGAGGTGGGGGACTTTTATAAGAGGAGAGGAGGGGCACTCTTGTAAAGTTACAAAATGTTACGTTATTTTCAAAAACGTTTTGGATTTCAAAGGTCCCACATTGATGTATTTCAAGGATACGGTTATAAGGGTTCGAAATCCACTCATCCACTAGGTTTTGGACATGTGTAGTTCTTAGATATTACATTATCTTTCCATTTTATTTAAGTCGTTAAATAATGAGGTCATCAGTGCATCATCATGATGTCATAAATAATTTAATTTATTTAATGTCTAAAAATTATAAAAAAAAATACTATGATGTAGGAAATATATTTAGCTTTCAAATTAATATTTATAGTCAAAACTATGACTTGTATTACCCCAAGTAAAAATTGTTTTAGTAAAACATCTCATGTTTGTGTCATTTTTACTTTAACATTAAATAAAAAGATATTTATGTCATTTTCCATCCAAAGTGGATCCATGGGGTCCCCAAGTTGACCCATGGATTGTCTTGGTCGGCCATGACACATACAATGAGGGTAGGACATGTTTCTAGGTCATTTCATTTTGTTAAAACATTATTCTTACCTTAAACTACACTAATTACCTCTAATCGCGATTAAAAACATAATAAGTTACTATTCACCAAAAAAAATTCTTTTTATCACATTGAACCAAATTTTACTTCTTAATGACAACCATGTATGTCGGATTTTTGAAATTCAAAACACAATTATGGGAAAATTTCATTTAAACGGAAAATCAGTTTTTATATGTACCACTTAGTGGTTTCACTATTCATCAAAAATTGAAGTTTTTCAGAAAATTACCAAAACATTACCCTAAGCTATATTTGATATTCCGAATTCAAAAATGATGACTATTTTACAAAATTCCGAACATATAAGTTGCATTAATTAATTTAATAATTAATTCACGCTGTTAAAACAAATAGCATGTTTTTATGAAACAAAATTTATCAAAATATTGATACTAGTTTAAGTCCGATTTCAAAGTGAAATTAATTCCAACGACCACTATTGGATTAAATGGTAAAAATATATTCTAATTTCACTTTAAAAAAATAAAAAAGATAATCTAATCATAAAAATAAATTAGATTAAAATAGGTTTTGAATTAAAATACAACATTTTCACTATTCATTAAAAATTGACCTTTTTTTGGAAAAATACCAAATATTTACGCAAAGTAAACTTTGATATCCTGATTCTAAAGAAGAATTTTATTTTGTCAAATATAACACATAAAATTTTCAAAAAGTGAATTTAAAAGAGGTTCTCCATCAAAAGGCGGTTAATCGACCTTTTAAAGAATATTAGAATGTTTATGCTTAAAATTCGATTCATTTGCATTTTTTAATCCTCTAACATTTATTGTAAAATGTAAAAATATTTGACAAAGATATATAATCATTTTGTAGTTAGTTCTGTTCATTCCCGCCATTACATTGGCTAGGTGTTAACTACTATTTAAAATAATATTATTTTATTATTAGAGTGCAACGTAAGATTCCCAAGAAACTCGTTGTTGTGTGATGGGTACGCCATCAAGCATATCATCCCCTTTAATGTAATATTAATATTTGATTCAAAAATATGGATAAATATAAAGATGTCATATTCTTTATTTACCTGGGGTGTTACAATTATAATTATAAATATTAGAGAAAAATGGTCAAATTTGAAATATTTTTATGAATTGTGTGGAAATGGTTGAACTATATTTAACTAATAGGATTATGTAATATTTTATTGAAATTTTAAAGCCTTATCCCAATGTGTTAACCATATTTTACCCATTCTACCCTTACTGAGTAAACAAGTATACAATATGATTACTATTCATATTGACCAATAATAATAGGGAATTATTTATGAAATTTTATCCCCCATATTCCAAATACGAAATCTACATTATCAAATTTATTTTGGACATGAGGAATGTTGGTTGGAGTGGATACTCAAGAGGGGGGGGGGGGTGAATTGAGTTCCAATTAAAATTTCTATTAAAAATATTTCTATTAAAAAACCCCAATTTAAAAACAAGTTAAACTATAGTGCATTTTTTAAACTGTAAAGGTTCAATTATATTATCAAAAGATTTATTAGGTATTAGTTAATTTAATTAGAGGGTTAAATTAACTTTTGAATCTAATATATTGATTTACAAAAGTTACAAACACTTATTAATTTAACTATCAGAGTAACATTAAAATAAATTTGTATTTAAAAGTAAATAGTAGCGGAATACAAAATCTATATAATATAATTTAAACTTAATCTAAGATGCACAGAAGATACAACCAAGATGTTCAGTCTCAAGCCGAGACTTATTCCTCTCAAACAATTTATATAAAATTGATCCACACCCTGGATCGAGGAAAACAACAGTACAGAGACTATTCAGATCCTAAGACCTCTACCACAGTTCTACGTGGGAAAAAACAATAGCAATAGCTCTCAGGATGTCTATGTCACACTTGAACTTTTCCACAACTCATAGTGGGATACAAGAAGGTGTAGAAAGTTTGGTGTGAGGATTTAATATCCTCTAGATCGGCTCAGAAGACAATGTGTATATGGAGTAGACAAATATACACACACACTGCTCAGAATGTTCTGAAAAGGGATACAACAGAGGAAATAATAGAGTTTAGAAAGCTCAGTGTAATTGAAGATATGATCTGGACCTGTTTTGATGTTTCATACGGAAATCAAGTCCTTTCTGGTGAGGATGACTCAAAACATAGAATCATTGTTCTTTTCAGCTACATCTATTTAGACTTGTGCATACGATTTTCAGTAAGGCACAACTACCAGTCTTTATGTTTGTTCTTGGTGTAGGATCTTCTTTAGGATCTCTGATTATTACAGTTGTTCTTTAAGTTCTTCTTATGTTCCATGGGACTTCATACACGAGCACCTTCTTCCTTGTGTTTTTCTATTTTCGTTTGCTGATCGATCTTTTTACTGCAGATCTTCCTTTTTATTACTTAAGATCTAGAAAACATAAAGATTACCTTTTTATAGGTACGAGGTATGGTTTCCTGATATCCAACAACCAACATTAATTAATAGCAAGTGTATTTAACTAAGAAAATATGCCCGTTGGAATTAAAAGGGTTAGTAAAAATGTCAAATAGTTCTCATGACTACCAGTGAGTCATGAGATCGGTGAGTCACATGAATCTACATCAATTGTAGTAGGTCATTTGATTAGCATCAGTTTCAGTAGGTCATTTGATCAACATCGGTTTCGGTAGGTCATTTGATCAGTGGTGCGACAGTTCTCATCGGTGCGATCATTCTTCATCGGTGCGACTGTTGTCATCGGTGCGACTATTGTCATCGGTGCGACCGTTCTTCATTGGTGCGACCGTTGTCATCGGTGCGAATGTTGGCATCGGTGTGACTGTTCTTCATCAGTGCGACCATTCTTCATCGGTGTGACTGTTGTCATCGGCGCGACTGTTCTCCATCGGTGCGACCGTTGTCATCTGTGCGACCGTTCTTCATCAGTGCGATTTTTTAATCAGTGCGACTATTGTCATCGGTGCAACCGTTATTCATCGGTGTGACCGTTCTTCATCGGTGTGACTGTTATCATTGGTGCGACTGTTCTCCATCGGTGTGACCATTGTCATCGGTGCGACCGTTCTTCATCGGTGTGAACTAACGATGACTCAAGAAAATAACAAATCGGTGAGTCAAAAACATGAAATATGCACCAAGTGTCTGTTCAAACCAGATCACTTCCAGGTCAATAGAAAACCATAAATAATCATAGATAAACATATGTAAACATGATTAAACATATATAAACACATTTAAAACAGAATGAATATTTGACTAAATTTACTTATAAATAGAAATAACATTGATTTGTGATTATTAAAATAACTATTTCACAGAGGGTTCAACAAGGAATAATTTTATTTAAGATTTAAATGAAAAATTAAATGAAAAAATTTTTTTTAGATAAATACATTTACTATCAAAAAATGAACTTATAAAAATATCTAGAATAATGATGATACATATGTAATTAATTATTTTATATGTTACAAAATTTTTCTTATATTATTTTAATATAAAATTATAATCATTATGGGGATTTTAAATTAAATACAATGAAATTATAGAAAAATTGTTATTTTTTCACTATTCCTAGAAAAAACAATATTTTTTGAAATATTTATAAAAATTAAACCAATAATAATATTAACATGAATAATTAAAAAAATAATTTCATTGTGACATAATATTATTTTAATAAAATCTCACTTTTTTAACTTGATTTTTCTATTAAATCTGGATACTATTTTAATTTATTTATTGATGGATATATAATAAAATCTCGATCTATAATAATTTCTATATGTAAAATTGATTTTTTTTGGATTTATGTTCTTGTTCATTAGTTTTAATATTATAGACTAAACATTCTTCCATTTTACGTATTGGTAATGATTTATATTTTTCTTTTTTAATTTACTTGAGTGGAAGATTTAAATTCTAACCATGTTTAATGTATCATTAATTGTCTGACATAATTTAGGAGCCTCATTGGTTTCATTATATTTTTTATAATAAATAGATTTATATTCAATAATGTTTGATGTGATTTTTTATATGTGGAATATAATTTTTTCTCGATATGTGTATATAACTATGTTTGAATAAAAGTTTGTCTAGTACACCAAATAATGATAGATAGTATGGTTGAATGGTGAAGCCACAAAGATCCCGAATTCCATTATTCCCCTTTACCAAACCCAAGTTGGATTTTTAACTTAAATAAACAAACTATATTATACATTATTACATTTATCAAAAAATTTATGTGTGGTTCATCCTAAAATTAGTAATTGTTTGTATATTATACACATTAATATTGATGTATGTATCATAGGTATTGTAGAGACCCGAAGCTTATCGTACATGGACATTACATTACTTTTGCGGAATACTTAGTACATAACAAAAACACACACACAAGGATCGTAATAGTTTAGTGTCTTTGGAAACTCGGAACGTAATCTTCTAATCATGGTGAATGATCTTCAATATCTCCCATAAAGATCTTCCCTTTTTTTACCTAAAAACCTTTCTTTATATCCTGGGGAAAATAAAACATAAAAGGGTGAGCTCAAATGCTCAGTAAGGGTAAACAAAAGAAATATCAATCACATCATATACATAAGAACATAGCTTTTGGAAATCTTAACCTGCAAAAGAGCTCATAATATCATAACATGGGATAAATCATAGAAGTGAAAATGAGATCCCCATAATAATAACATGAAACTTGAAACTTTGTGGCATGCACACATAATCATAGAAAATCATTTCTTGTTAGTCATGACTCATTTCCAAGACTATCTTAGTGGACAAAGTCCCTTTCTGAATCGAGTAACCCTCGTTTCAGTCCTGTTTCACTGAACCGGTATAACCTACCATTTCAGCCATGTCTATCTCATGAGATATAAAATCTTTACCCAATGCATTGGAGGGAGATATAGGTCCCACCCATCTTATAATTAATCCTTTCTTATGTGTGCCACATAATCATAAATCATACATCATCACATAACCCATGTAATAAAAATGGGATTCTTAAACAACATGACATCATAAAACAATTCATATAAGATAAAGGAATTCATAAAAATGTTTCCATCACAACATAATCAAATCCATGTAATAATAGGGATAAAAACAGAACCCTTTTATTATCTTAGATGGAAAATAATTTTGATAAAATACTTGAACTTCATTCTTGAGGAAAATATCCTTTCTACTTCAAAAACGCTTTTCCTTTCTTAACATGTCATACAATTTTAAACTAAAAGAAGTTGATTAAAAATAAACTTGAAAACTTGTAAAGGAAGCTTCTTGGAAATAATGATTTAAAAATCCATTCATGCTGTATAAGTTAAAAAAAACATTCTTCGTACTTTTTTCGGAAAAGTCAAAAAGTTCCTCGTATGAAAAACGACAAAAGATTCCTTTCATATCTTTTACAAAAAAAACTTACCGAAGTGTAAAATTGGATATAAACTATTGTAGAAGTATGGAAATAATATTACATATTGAAGGAACATGGATGTGGATGATAAAATACACCCCAGTAATTACCAAAGTAAAAACAATCTCGGATAAAAGTGAGATTGTGATATTTCCCTTACCTTAGGTCCAACTTGCTTTGTAAGTGTCCGAACCTCCTCTTCTTTGAAGTGCCTCTTTGAGACCTCCTCTTAGGGCACTAAAATTGGTCTTTGAGGAAGACCAGAACCTCTAGGATGTTTCTAGGGAAGTGGAGAAGAGATTTTGGCAGGGGTTGGCCGAGCTTGAGTGCTCAAATTGGTGTGAGGAGGAGGGGGAGGAGGTGTCCTTTTATAAGGGAGGAGAGGGGCACCTTAGGAATATATCAAAATATTATTTTATATTAAAGTCAAAATCGGTTTATAATGGTTCCAAAGGGTCTTATTTCAAAGCTAAAGTGGGTATGGGTCGAAATCCTATCAACAAATAGGATTTAGACAAGTTTAGGTTATTATTTTAACCTTATCAATTAGATTTAACTCTAAGTTAAATAATTTAACTTTTACCGTGTCTTTTTGTTTTCTTACACTATATGGTTAATACACTTACTATAACATGCCAAAAGAACCCCAAATTGTTTATTATTAATATATATATCCTTATATAAGTCATTTGGCCGAACCTTAGATTTTTAGGAATAAAATAACAATTAATAATATAATATTTGATTTAAAAACTATTTTGTGTCAATTTTGACACTATTTGATATATGATTTTTGTGAAAGTCATAACAGAATTATATGTTCAAAAAAAGTTTATTAAATAAACACTAATATATCATAGTAACCTATAAAATTCGTGGAATTCATAAAAAGTCTCAAATTACTTTTATTTGAGCATTTATAACATCAATTATGTAAACATTTCCTTAAAAGGCTAATTACTGCATCATCGTTGTGTCATAAATAAATTAATTTATTTAAAGTCTAAAAATTATAAATAAAATATCATTATGTAGGAAATCTTGTTATCTTTCTAATGAATATTTATAGTTGAATTTATCTTATGCATAACCCCATATTAAAAATGTTTTAGTTATTAAACTTTGATTTTAACTATTTTAACTATTCATTAAATAAAATAATATTAAATGTCATAATCTAATCCAAGTGGACCTAAATGGTCATATTATATTCATAAGGTTGTTTTTGGTCGAATTACACTTATCCAATAGAATTAGGACATGTGTTAGGGTAATAGTAATATCATATTTACCCTTAGTTACCCTATTTACTATTAACCGTGGTAAAAAAAAGTAAAAAATTACTATTCACCAAAAATTATTTTCATCTCATTGAACCACATTTTAGTCCTTGATATTAACCGTGTCTGTCGGATTTTCGAAATTCCATTCACAGAAGCGGTAAAATTAAGTTTTATGCAAAATTCAGTTTTTAACCTACCACTTAGTGGTTTCACTAGTCATCAAAAATTGATGTTTTTCAGAACAATGCCAAAATTTCATCCCAAGCTATATTTCATATTCCGAATTCAAAAATGAAGTCTATTTTACCAAATTCATAACATAAAAGTTGCATTAATTAATTTTATAATTAAATCCCGCTGTTAAAACCAATAGCGTGTTTTTAAGAAACAATATCTATCAAAAGATTGACACTTGTTTATGTCTAGTTTAAATGTGAAATTACATCCAATGACCAACATTGTATTAAATTGTAAAAATATATTCTAAATATACTTTAAAACCACTCAAATTAATGATTTATCACTATTAATTATTTGGATTAAAAAAGTTGTTTTTAATTATAATTTAGTAATTTTCACTATTCATCAGAATATGAAAGTTATCCGAAAAGTACAAAAATTTCACCTTAGGCTAAATTCGATACTCCGAATCCAAAAATGAAGTCCATTTTGAGAGCTAAAATTTCTAAAATTTAAAAAGTGGTTATTACTATTCATAACGGTTAGTTTTAATAATATTTTAATAGCATATCATTGTTTCGTGAAACTCAGTATTACGTACCACACACGCTATCGAGGAAGGTTTCGATTGCGTGTAATGCAAGGCAAGTCAAGGATGCGTGTTGTGCAATCTCCCTTTGGTGTAGCGTACAACACAAGACATTAGTGAAATAAAAAAGAATATTTTTCATAAAATCTCGGGCTGTTACATTCTACCCCCCTTAAAATGAATTTCGCCCTTGAAATTCGTCGGGGTTATAAATGGTTTACTATTCGAAAGTTTCTTTAATAGAAACCCACATCGTAAAAAGGAATACCAAAACTTGGCTTTAAAAACTAAAGTATGAAATGTAACGATTACCCAAATAAACTAATCATTGGGTTTCCACATAGGTGAAAATATGGATATGGAAGAGAAATCTAACCATCATGTTCTGATGGAGAGTGGTAGAGAACATGGCTATGGAAAATCCAGTAATCACAAATCCATAAATTTGTGACGATCTAAGGTACCATCTGATTCATCAGGTATAAGAGAACTAGGACAACATTTTTGGTTTCCAAGATCATTTCCCTAAAGTTAAAGAATTTGAATTAGAATAAATACTTACTTTATTTTGGTACAATCTCACTGTTGTTCGTGCCTTTAACAATTTCCACTTCATCTCTTAAATAAATGAAGTTGAATTTGTTATTCGTGAAGTGTTAGCAGATCATGTGATAGAATGACGGGTCATTCCATCTGTCTCAAAAGGTTAGCAAAATTTATATACATAAGTCGATCTATAGTGGGATTAATCATATATGGTTCCTAAAATGGGCTTATACTTCATATATCATACTGCTTAATATAATAACAATAGTTTCTACTAAACAGGGACTTCCTGTAGGTCAGTGGTAGGCGATAAAGGCCAGTCGCACTTCGGTTGTGGGTTCGATTCCTACAGCCTTGTCCGAAGCGATGGGCTGTCACCCATCCTGCAGGTTGTCCTTTTTCTAAAACTACGTTACTATAACATCCCATCAATAATATCGAAAATCTTCTATCCTTAAACAATACTAACTTATGTCCAACATAATCCAGTCTAATCTTTAGGCTTATACATAATACTGCAGTCCACTCTCATAATATAGTGACAACGATTACCAGAGATTTAATACTGTCGTTGATCCCCACATATCATAAGATATGTCTTGTTGGTCACATTCCAAACATTCAAAGTCCTTAATCGTGTATTCTCTTGAATACCTTAGTGAAAACATGAGTGCAGTTAAAAGTTAACACTTTCCACATACCAAAATCCTCAAAATTCTATATACTCAAACCATGATATCACTTAGTCCTTATATCAATCATGAGCTCATGAATACTATTAAACATTTCATTTTCTCGTCTTCATTATGCACATATCATCTTATTTTTAAAAAATATCTCAATCACTTTGAATACCACATCAATAAATATTGCAATACTCAATGATACAACATTATTTTGGAATCCCATTACATAAACACTTAATCATTCCACCACATCGTTGTCATATTCAACATTGCCAATAGTGATCACATGTGATTTCCCTTTGTCCTTTTCCTTAAGTGGTTGCTCATGTTGATCATCACTAACCCTTGGATTAGGGCAATTATTAGCATAATGCCCCATTTCCTTGCACTTGAAGCATTGAAGTGTTGGTGGTGCGTTCTCTGCAGTGTTTTCTTTGTTCACATCATTAGAAACCCTTTTTCCATTACTTCGACACTCAGCTACTCGATGACCTTCTTTTCCACACTTAAAACATTTTCTAGTCCCTTTAAGACAATCTCCTCCATGCTTCTTTCCACACTTCGAGCATAAGGAAACATTCATTTTTTTTCACCATTATTCTGAGATTTCTCCTTGAACTCCATCTTTCGTTTCTTTTCAAAACCATGAGATGGATATGTAACACCAACTTCCATTTCTACCTTCATAGCACAACGCACAATTTCTTCATAGCTACTGAAGTCTCGTATAGCTAATGCCCTTCGAAGAATTGGTTTTAAGCCACTGAAAAATCGATCAACTTTACTTTCAGGTTGGATGATAATACCAGAAGCATACCTTGCAAGTCTTGTAAAATTTGCTTCATAGGTACCAACAGATTCATCGTCCCTTTGCTTCAGTTCAAAAAACTCTTTCTCCATCTTTGTTCGAAGAATACGAGGGAAGTACTTACTGAAAAACAAGTTCTTGAACTCGTCCCATTCCATGGACTCAATTTCATCTCTTGGCCTCGTATTCTTGATAAGATTCCACCATTGATCAGCTTCACCTTCCAAACGATATACTGCTAAGATGACTTTATCATGTTCAGAACATTGAAGAACTGAAAATATCTTTTCAGTGGTACTGATCCATTGTTCAGCAACAAGTGGATCAGAAGACCCATTAAAAGAAGGTGGACGTTGCCTCATGAAGGACTCAATAGAATATTGTTCCCTTCTCTACTCATTTGGAAGTCCAGAATGATTCATAGCTTGTGTAAGTATAGCAATAAGATTTTTTACTCCATCTCCCATAACATTTGTTTGTTCAGGAGGGCAATCATTGCATTGTCCATTGCATTGATCAACACGGTTCCTTCGGGTTCCAGCCATCGTCTAAAACCCAAAAAGAATAGTGTGAGAGGCAAAAATCATGCTAGGGAAAACAACATAATAAAGGGGGAGTACCTTCAATATCTAACATCTTAGGTTTAATTCTATGATCGTTAGCGTAATTCTAGTACTATAACCTATACGTATACTTAACCTTAGGGACATCCCAAGACATACCTTAGAAATATCTCTAGGGATCTCACTAACATTTTCGCATCCTAGTTTCCAAAGGTTGACTAAACTTTTCCTTTGATACCAACTGTAGAGACCCGAAGCTTATCGTACATGGACATTACATTACTTTTGTGGAATACTTAGTACATAACAAAAACACACACACAAGGATCGTAATAGTTTAGTGTCTTTGGAAACTCGGAACGTAATCTTCTAATCGTGGTGAAAGATCTTCAATATCTCCCATAAAGATCTTCCCTTTTTTTACCTAAAAACCTTTCTTTATATCCTGGGGAAAAGAAAACATAAAAGGGTGAGCTCAAATGCTCAGTAAGGGTAAACAAAAGAAATATCAATCACATCATATAAATAAGAACATAGCTTTTGGAAATCTTAACCTGCAAAAGAGCTCATAATATCATAACATGGGATAAATCATAGAAGTGAAAATGAGATCCCCATAATCATAACATGAAACTTGAAACTTTGTGGAAAGCACACATAATCATAGAAAATCATTTCTTGTTAGTCATGACTCATTTCCAAGACTATCTTAGTGGACAAAGTCCCTTTCTGAATCGAGTAACCCTCGTTTCAGTCCTGTTTTACTGAACCGGTATAACCTACCATTTCAGCCATGTCTATCTCATGAGATATAAAATCTTTACCCAATGCATTGGAGGGAGATATAGGTCCCACCCATCTTATAATGAATCCTTTCTTATGTGTGCCACATAATCATAAATCATACATCATCACATAACCCATGTAATAAAAATGGGATTCTTAAACAACATGACATCATAAAACAATTCATATAAGATAAAGGAATTCATAAAAATGTTTCCATCACAACATAATCAAATCCATGTAATAATAGGGATAAAAACCGAACCCTTTTATTATCTTAGATGGAAAATAATTTTGATAAAATACTTGAACTTCATTCTTGAGGAAAATATCCTTTCTACTTAAAAAACACTTTTCCTTTCTTAACATGTCATACAATTTTAAACTAAAAGAAGTTGATTAAAAATAAACTTGAAAACTTGTAAAGGAAGCTTCTTGGAAATAATGTTTTAAAAATCCATTCATGCCGTATAAGTTAAAAAAAACATTCTTCGTACTTTTTTCAGAAAAGTCAAAAAGTACCTCGTACAAAAAACGACAAAAGATTCCTTTCATATCTTTTACAAAAAAACTTACCGAAGGGTAAAATTGGATATAAACTATTGTAGAAGGATGGAAATAATATTACATATTGAAGGAACATGGATGTGGACGATAAAATACACCCCAGTAATTACCAAAGTAAAAACAATCTCGGATAAAAGTGAGATTGTGATATTTCCCTTACCTTAGATCCGACTTGCTTTGTAAGTGTCCGAACCTCCTCTTCTTTGAAGTGCCTCTTTGAGACCTCCTCTTAGGGCACTAAAATTGGTCTTTGAGGAAGACCAGAACCTCTAGGATGTTTCTAGGGAAGTGGAGAAGAGATTTTGGCAGGGGTTGGCCGAGCTTGAGTGCTCAAATTGGTGTGAGGAGGAGGGGGAGGAGGTGTCCTTTTATAAGGGAGGAGAGGGGCACCTTAGGAATATCTCAAAATATTATTTTATATTAAAGTCAAAATCGGTTTATAATGGTTCCAAAGGGTCTTATTTCCAAGCTAAAGTGGGTATGGGTCGAAATCCTATCAACAAATAGGATTTAGACAAGTATAGGTTATTATTTTAACCTTATCAATTAGATTTAACTCTAAGTTAAATAATTTAACTTTTACCGTGTCTTTTTGTTTTCTTACACTATATGGTTAATACACTAACTATAACATGCCAAAAGAACCCCAAATTGTTTATTATTAATATATATATCCTTATATAAGTCATTTGGCCGAACCTTAGATTTTTAGGAATAAAATAACAATTAATAATATAATATTTGATTTAAAAACTATTTTGTGTCAATTTTGACACTATTTGATATATGATTTTGGTGAAAGTCATAACAGAATTATATGTTCGAACAAAGTTTATTAAATCAACACTAATATATCATAGTAACCTAGAAAATTAGTGTAATTCATAAAAAGTCTCATATTACATTTATTTGAGCATTTATAACATCAATTATGTAAACATTTCCTTAAAAGGCTAATTACTGCATCATCGTTGTGTCATAAATAAATTAATTTATTTAAAGTCTAAAAATTATAAATAAAATATCATTATGTAGGAAATCTTTTTATCTTTCTAATGAATATTTATAGTCGAATTTATCTTATGTATAACCTCATATTAAAAATGTTTTAGTTATTAAACTTTGATTTTAACTATTTTAACTATTCATTAAATAAAATAATATTAAATGTCATAATCTAATCCAAGTGGACCTAAATGGTCATATTATATTCATAAGGTTGTTTTTGGTCGAATTGCACTTATCCAATAGAATTAGGACATGTGTTAGGGTAATAGTAATATCATATTTACCCTTAGTTACCCTATTTACTATTAACCGTGGTAAAAAAAAGTAAAAAGTTACTATTCACCAAAAATTATTTTCATCTCATTGAACCACATTTTAGTCCTTGATATTAACCGTTTCTGTCGGATTTTCGAAATTCCATTTACAGAAGCGATAAAATTTGTTTTATGCAAAATTCAGTTTTTAACCTACCACTTAGCGGTTTCACTATTCATCAAAAATTGATGTTTTTCAGAACAATGCCAAAATTTCATCCCAAGCTATATTTCATATTCCGAATTCAAAAATGAAGTCTATTTTACCAAATTCATAACATAAAAGTTGCATTAATTAATTTTATAATTAAATCCCGTTGTTAAAACAAATAGCGTGTTTTTAAGAAACAATATCAATCAAAAGATTGACACTTGTTTATGTCTAGTTTTAATGTGAAATTACATCCAATGACCAACATTGTATTAAATTGTAAAAATATATTCTAAATATACTTTAAAACCACTCAAATTAATTATTTATCACTATTAATTATTTCGATTAAAAAAGTTGTTTTTAATTATAATTTAGTAATTTTCACTATTCATCAGAATATGAAAGTTATCCGAAAAGTACCAAAATTTCACCTTAGGCTAAATTCGATACTCCGAATCCAAAAATGAAGTCCATTTTGAGAGCTAAAATTTCAAAAATTTAAAAAGTGGTTATTACTATTCATAACGGCTAGTTTTAATAATATTTTAATAGCATATCATTGTTTCGTGAAACTCAGTATTACGTACCACACACGCTATCGAGGAAGGTTGCGATTGCGTGTAATGCAAGGCAAGTCAAGGGTGCGTGTTGTGCAATCTCCTTTTGGTGTAGCGTACAACACAAGACATTAGTGAAATAAAAAAGAATATTTTTCATAAAATCTCGGGCTGTTACAGGTATGGACACTCTAGGTATTTGGTATTAATCATTTTAGTTATGTGTTATAAATATTGTGTATAAATAATATTTTTACTTTTATTTTACATTATTTTCTTTTAATTTTAACTATATATAAACTTGAGTATATGAAATATGGTTAGAGGTGGTTGGGCACCATCTATAGGTTATATCATACTCACACCATACATGATCTAAAATTGGGATTTTTACTGACATTTTTTATCCTGAACAAGTTATATGACAAGTGTCTAAACATGGAACATAGTTGAATGAAAAGTGTGGTACCTAAATTAAATCTCATTAGAAACTAAGTAGGTAATCTGGTTGATGGAGTAAGGGTTGTACACAACACACATATATTTTTTTTCACAACATGGTCCTCACATTTTCACACATGGTATATGTTTGGCATGTCACATGATTTTTATATGGTGTACGATGAAAGATAATAAACTAGTATTTCATTTAGAGAATTTATGATATATTTTTCTTATCAAATTTATGTATATATATATTTATATATTATTGAACACTTTGACATCTATTTGAGTATTTACAAAATGTTTGTATGACTGTTATTGAATTTACATGTTTTATTTTTCTTTTCATGTTGTTATTTTCATTCCATCAACTTTTATGTTGTTTATTTACACACATATTGAGTGTGCATTTCCATTTGGTATCACCACCATAGGCATTGATCCATTTACCATGTAATATATCTTTAGGGGTGAAAAACATCTCCTGCTAATACTTGTTTTCACCCCCAATATTTATTCTAGTTTACATTGATCATGAGGTGAGACTGAGGTGATGTCGTGACCTTACCGAATACCATTAACGTATTTAGGTATTGGATGTTTGATTTTTATTCATACCATGATTGATAATTGTATTTATAATGTTCCATTATTGTATAAATTTATCTTAATTTTACTTTAAGAGACCATTGATGTTATTCACTAGCCTCTAGTTACCTAGGAGTGTAATTAAGACAATTTTGCTTTTCACCCTTATGCCTGGGTCATGCTAGGGAGGTACACTAAAAGATTTTATAGGATAAATGATTATATATAATTATTATTTAGGTGATATTGAAAGAATAAATATAAATGTATTTGTAATTGGAAAGAAATATATAAATATGTTGAGAAAACAAATTATATTGAAATGTCTTATTTTAAGGGTGGTTGAATATTGAATTATTATTTTAGGGTATCCAATTATGAATTTAGTTATTGAATGGAATTTTAATTTAGGAATTATAATATATTTTTACATAACTATAGTGGGGGATTATACTTTGGGTAAATATATAATCGTACCTATGCGTGAACATGGAGTATTTGTCATTTCATAAAATTTATCAATTTTTTAAATTCAACATAAGAAAATGTATTCTTTTATGTACAATAATCATTATTAATTTAATGAACCATTTAATAAATAAATTTCAGTGATAAATTATTTATCTAAAACTAATGAGATAATCATTATGGTGTGATATAGTTGAATTGGTCACACCCATGTATATATGTGTGAGGATACAGATTGAGAGATCATAGATATGTGATCTCATTAATTTGTTATGATGATAAATTTTTATAAAAAACTATATTATGATATGTATGGAGTTTATGTGGGATGTATACGATTTTTATGGGTAGGAATATAATTATTATATTTTATGTTTTTTTTTGATTTTTTATAATTATGGATCCTAACAGGCATGTTGAGGAATGGTTGTGAGATTCAATTTAGTAGGTATGACCCATTGATGAATATATGAAGGATAACGTTGAATTTGCTCCACTATTCTAATTATATTTAGCTCAAATGAATCATTATATTATTGAAACAAATATGAAGATAATATAAGATATATAAAAAATTATTATAAGTTGTGAAGGTCAATTGTTGATGTTAAATGTGAGTTTCATGTGAAATATTATATATCTATTATAGGGAATGTTATAAGTTGGGGAAAAATTTAATAGTTTGACTAGATCAAGAAATCATTTACTTTATTGATGCTTTAGTGAAATATATTGTGATGACAACAAATTTTATGCTTTAAAGACTAGAAATTCACTATTATATTGTTTTGGTGTAAGTGAATAAGAATAAGGGAATGAATTATATTTAATTTCAAAAATTACTTCATGATATATTTTAAAAAATCTCAATAATAAACGATAATGATGAAGGGTTTATATAGATTATGTAGGGGATAATCCAATAATAGAATATATAGTGAGTTTTAATGGATTTGAGGATTTATCATTCTTTATGGTGTAATGAGGCTTTAAAATATCAGTGCTTTGTGAGTAGTTAAAACCCACTATGCTCATGTGAGATCCATTTTTAACACATTATGTAATTATAAGGAAGAATTACATTATTTCAAAGAATGATATGGGAGTGAGTTATAATACTTCTATGGGTGTGAGTACTGGATGCCTTCTATGTGGATCATCGAGAAAATATATGAGTTTTGATGAATTTCACCTGGGTAGAGTGAAATTTTAAGGCGAGGTTAGATGATTTTTCTTCTCTCTAATATTGATAAATATAAATATTATATTTTTATCATTGTGGTGTAATTTTTTATACAAAACAATGTTTCTAAATGAATAAAAGTATTGAAATAATTTTATAAAAATGGTGAATAATAGACTCTCTAATTGGATGTATATCAGGGATGTGGTGGAATATGTGAACCATCAGGTTAGATATCATAAACATAGTTATAATAAAATTTTTAGAGTAATAAATATGTTTTATCTAAAATAAATAGACTTCATTTTTGGTGAGTTTTTTAGTGAATATCTCGTCAAGGAGTTTCTTCTTATAGTAATTTGGTAGCACATGTAATCCATTATAGATTGTTCTCAAATAGTCATATGAAGTATTACACATGACTATGAATTGTATATAGAAATATTTTATATTTTTAGATATATTTCTGGTGAATTATGCAGTGAATTTTGTTCATCATGACACAAGTTTATCATATTAATTTATTATTTCTTATTTTGGGTATGATTTGGGTTTAGGAATGAATTTTTTATAATGATTTGATTGTAAATACTATTAAAGGAATTTATATTAATCTAATATATAAATATATCTATGTTTTTATATTATGGTAATTTACAGTATAAAATTTTGAGATATTATATTCAAAGATATAAGTAATTATTATATGATTATAAGAATGGACTGGTGAACTAATTTTAGATATTTCATGGATTTATTTTTATAAGTAGTGACATGCATATATCTTGATGATATATCTTCTATATTTTAGTGAATTGGATCTCCATGTGATTGAGGGATGGATCAAATTAAGACAATAGAAAACCATTTCTTCTAACATCATATAAATTGTGATTGGTTCAGTTTATAATAAATGTAAAGTCGTTATTTCATTGATAGACACCAGGTTTTGATTTTATTCATTAAGGATTATTTTGGTATACATATAGATAATTATATAACACTATATATATTTATATCCAAGTACTAAACCTATATACATTTCATATTAAATTAATTATATATAATGTTGATATTTTAACAAATATATTATATTTTATGAATTGACTTAATTTATCAGGACTATTATTCCACCATGATGATTCATTTATGAGGTTTTATAAGAAATAAGTTGTCATTTTTTTTGTTATTTATATATTTTAGGAAGTTATATTATTATGACACTAGTGCAGAAAACATTTTTTACGTCGGTTATTTTTTATTATTTACGTCGGTTTTTAGGCGACGTTAATACGGACGACGTTATAAATAATGTTTTTTACGTCGGTTATTTAAAACCCGACGTAATATCCCTAACATCACGGTGGTTATCACGTCGGTTCATATAATAACCGACGTGATAAATATGCGCGGGGGGGCTTTATCACGTCGGTTATTCCCTAAACCGACGTGATAAAACGCCTGGGATATCGTTTATCACATCGGTTATGTCATAACCGACGTGATAAACCCTTCCCCTGGCCTATTATCACGTCGGTTTCTTAAATAACCGACGTGATAAAAAGGCCTGGGAAACGTTTTAGCACGTCGGTTATCCAATAACCGACGTGGTACATCGATTCCCAGGCCTTTTAGCACGTCGGTTATATTAAGAACGGACGTGATAAAAGCCCCGGGAACGGTTTATCACGTCGGTTCTAGAAAAACCCGACGTGATAAACCCCTACCGATTTATGTACCAGGTCGGTTATAAAATAACCGACGTGAAAGAATTTTTTTTTAAATAATTGCACTGCTCTCACCAAAAAGCAACCAGAAACCAAACAAAAATAACCATGCCAGCCCTCCCCCAAGCCCCAACTGAACCCCACCCTCATCTATACCCACCTAACAACCTGGCCAGCCCTCCCCCACCACATTAGAGCCCCACCACAACCCTTGGACACCCCCACCCCTTGGACAGCCCCCCCACCCTCATTTACACCCCCACGACCCCTAGTACAGCCTCAAACACCCATTGGACACCCCTCCCATATCCCTTGGAAACCCTCCACCCCTTGGACACCCCCACCCCTTGGACAGCCCCCCACCCTCATTTACACCCCCAAGACCCCTAGTACAGCCTCAAACACCCATTGGACACCCCCCACACCTTGACAGCCCTCCCAGACCCCTTGGACACCCCCCCGACCCCTGGACACCCCCCCCCCCCCCCCCGAGCCCTTGGACAGCCCCAAACACCCCTTGGACACCCCTCCCATATCCCTTGGACACCCCCCCCACCCCTTGGACACCCCCACCCCTTGGACAACCCCCCCCCCCCCCCACCCTCATTTACACCCAACCGGCCCCTTGGACAGAACTCCCAGACACCTTGGACACCACTCCCATATCCCTTGGACACCCCCTCACCCCTTGGACACCCCCACCCCTTGGACAGCCCCCCCACCCTCATTTACACCCAACCGGCCCCTTGGACAGAACTCCCAGACACCTTGGACACCACTCCCATATCCCTTGGACACCCCCCACCCCTTGGACACCCCCACCCCTTCGACAGCCCCCACCCTCATTTACACCCCCCGAACACTAGGACAGCCCCAAACACCCCTTGGACACCCCTCCCATATCCCTTGGACACCCCCCACCCCTTGGACACCCCCCCACCCCTTGGACAGCCCCTCACCCCCTGGACACCCCCCCCCCCCGACCCCTTGGAAACCCCCCTACCCCTTGGAAACCCCCCATCCCCTTGGACAGCCCCAAACACCCCTTGGACACCCCTCCTATATCCCTTGGACACCCCCCCACCACTTGGACACCCCCCACCCCTTGGACAGCCCCCCCCCCCCCCACCCTCATTTACACCCAACCGACTCCTTGGACAGCCCCAAACACACCTTGGACACCCCTCCCATATCCCTTGGACACCCCGACCCCTTGGACACCCCCCACCCTCATTTACACCCCCCCCGACCCCTAGGACAGCCCCAAACACACCTTGGACACCCCTCCCATATCCCTTGGACACCCCCCAAACACCCACCCACCCCCTTGGAACCTCTCCCCCCATACCAAAATCCAGACCAGAAAAACCATCAACAGTAGACCAAAACAAGAAGTAGAGAAAAATTAAACATTCACTTATATAACATTCAAAACATACACTGTCAACTTCAAAAAAAACTAAATCCAACCTAAACGACTACGAAATACACAATTACATTGACAATATTCAAAATTACATTTTACATTACAAACAACTAAAAGTCAATCAAACTTGTAAAATAATTTGACCCCTCCACTTGTTAGTGTTTGATATCTTCAGCAGTAAAGGGTTGAGGGTCATCAAAAAGCTACAAAGGAAAAGGATAGTAGTCAACGTGTATAATGAATAAATCAAATTGAAATATTATGAGAAAGAGGAAATCTTACCAGGTCAAAACTCAGAACTGTCCCAGTTGTTATTATTTAATACATAAATCTTAACATGTAATATCCGCATTCGATGATGCCTTGTTGCTCATGACATTTCTGTTTGAATGAGTGTAAATTCAATATATTATTTTTATGTAATAAATCAAAATGTACAAAATATAAATGGATATTTACCTTCTCATGTACATATTTGATCTTGAAATTCCTTTTCATTGCGCTTTTTCGAAAGTGGACCCATGCCCTGTTAGAAAATAATACGAATGGGGTAAATTTAAAATTCATTATAATATATAAAACTATTGTGAAATTGAAACTTATGTTTCCAATATATTCTTAAAACTTTCTCGCACATCATCATGGAGAGAGCATATCCAATAAAGTGTTTTCTCCCTAGGGCAAAAAACCCCTAACATCCAATGATCCCTGATAAAAAGAAATTTAACGTTAGTGGTTTTTTATGTTAAAAGATAATTAACTCTTTGAGAGGGATGTGTTTCATACCTCTCAGAAAAAGGCATCATCCAACACTGTGTGATTACATTCTTTTCAAATCTATCAGCAATATAAAGCATTCTTTGTTCCTCATCCAATGCACATGCTTCAGGGGAAATCAATTGTGGGTCCACGAATCCATATACATCTGTCAGCTCATTCCTCTCACAAATTTTATACAGATACCTAATACAAAGCAGACATAAGTATACATTTTTAATAAATATAACGCAAGGAAAAGGTGTTAAGACTTACATGATAAAAATTTGCACCACGTTGATGCCCAACTTATCTCCAGTGAAAAACTCCATGATATCAGTTTTCATAATCCCCACACATAGTTCACGTCCACAGACATGAGCTTCCATTGTAAAGTCATAATGATCCGCCAACAAATTTGAATATCTTGACAATTTGTCAAGACTGCTAGTATCTGCATCTGATGTCATAGCTATCTGTCTTTGTTGTTGTCTATACAGTATTTCTTTACCTTTGAAGTATTCCTGTAAAAATAAATTGAAAAATATATTAGTTTTCAAATGATAAAACATTAATAAAAATATAAAATAAAAGATATAACATCCATACCTCTATGGTAATGAGTCGAAGAAGTCTGGATGGCCAAAGTAAAAAATGGCCGATACTATGTCCAACTGTCGTCACCTCATCTGTAGGTAATGGTATCCGAGATGATCTATCTATAATATCATGTACAGTGACCCTCTGATTCTCTACCTCTAACTGTTGATGATGAACTGTATCTCCTATACAATATACCATCCCATATGAATCTATATGATGTTGAGGATCATCAACATACAACTCAAAATAAGTAGGTAGCTGCGGCGGAGGAGGAGGATTAAAAATGGGGTCCGTAGGCTGAGGTGGGGGAGTGGGAGCTACTGGGAGAGGTGGAGTGGGAGCTGCACCCTGAAATTGTCTTTGCAAGTCTGCAAACATTAACTGCACCGATGCTCTAATCTTGTCCTCCATTGTCGCATTAATATTATGGACTTCAGCCTCCAAGGATTCTATTTTTTTTATAAACTCCCTCAACGTTAGAAGTTGAGGAACGTGGAAACACTTTTCTTACCGATACACCTGCCGGATATCCTCTTACACGGCCAGGATGATCGGGCTTTCCCAATGCCACAGATAAAATATCTTCCCTCCCAGATGGTGTAAATGTCCCCTGTGAACTCTGCTCCTCAAGAGAGTCCTGTAATAATTAATTGAACATTTCTATAATGATTGGAAATATATGACGAAAATAGTAAACTTAAATAAATAAAATAGATATCTTACAATCCTCTCAACTACGAGTCTCGATTCTTCCGAAAGATATTGTCCTTTTTTGCCCTTCCGAGCTCTTTTCCATTTCTCATGTCTAGATGGAGGGGATGGAGGGGCCACCTCTCCAGAGCTTGAAGACTCAGCTCTTAGTTGTTGAAATTTTTCTGCCATCATTTGTTCTTCCAATAATGCATACCCTCCCCGAGATAAACTATGAGGGTATACATTTTTAGATTGGATCTCTTGATGAGCTTTCCTTGTTTGCAGTAAATTAAGAATAAGTAATCATTAACAAAACAATAATAAGATCATTTATATAAGAAAGCTTATAAAAGATTACATTGCCCTTACCAAAAATGATTCTTTTCTTCTACTTTCACAAAATTGTCTCCATGTGTCTTCATCTATAAAAGGATATATACGACATGGATTCTCACGACTCCTATGACCATAAATGAAATCAGATGAGAGGGTTGATTTGAAATCCCTCCATCTCCTAGCAGCCAACGATAAGCATTTCTTCCTGACTCCTCCAGTGTCAGGAATATCAAATGTCATCTGATAAAATAGAGGTTAAAAATATTATATATACTAGAAACATTTAAAGAACAGTCAAACAATAGCAAAACATCTTACCAAAATGGTCTCCCACAGCTGAGAAATTATCACCTTATCCACACTTCTCCAATCATCATAGAGAATGCTTACTTTGTTCTTAGCCTGAGTTGCTACAAAACCCTTAAAATATTTAGCATTTGTACCTCTAGGAAGATCATCATCATCAAACTCCACGACTATCCTCTCCTCCTTCGTACGGTCAAGTGATAATTTTGGTAAACGTGTGCACCCACGCTTACCAACCTTTGAACTCTTTTTCATAATAAGAGCATGTGAATGTTCCTCCCCAGATGTTTGACCAATATGCTCATCTCCAGAATCATGTGGCTGATCAACTGATTGATCTGTCATTTTCCTTCAAATCAAAAAAACAAACATTAGTTCACAAATAGAAAAGTGTACTAAATTACATAATAGTAAACATTTGTAATATGGTAAGCATGTTAAACAATGATAAACATGGTAAACACAGGCAAAAGGTTTCCAAGGAGTTTGCCCAAGAAAGCAGAAAAGTGGACTCACTGAGTCCACCGGTCCGCCGGTGTGAGCTCACCGGCCAGCCGGAGGACCCAGGCAGTTGACCTGCCCACTGCCTGGTGCCACCGGCCGGCCGCTGGCTCACCACCGGCCGGCCGGTGGACCAGAGAGCCTTCCTCTGTCTGGACCACCGGCCGGCCGCTGGATCACCACCGGCCGGCCGGTGGACGAGACAGAGAGCCTTCCTCTCTGTCTGGACCACCGGCCGGCCGCTGGCTCATCACCGGCCGGCCGCGGGTGCTCCAGACAGAGAGCCTTCCTCTCTGTCGGACCATCGGCCGGCCGCTGGTCCAGACAGAGAGGAAGGCTCTCTGTCTGGACCACCGGCCGGCCCCTGGCTCAGCACCGGCCGGCCGGTGGACCAGACAGAGCTTTGTTCTGGACCACCGGCCAACCGGTGTTCCACCACCGGCCAGCCAGTGCGCCCAGGACTTCTCCTCTTTACGGTTTTTATTGTTTTATCGTTTTGGTTTGATACATGTTTTATTAAGTAAAAAATTTACAGTATCTAACATTATATGAAAAAACTAAATGTAAACAAGAAATAAACTTGTGTTACCTGTAATTTTAGGAATGTACAGTTTGATTGTTTTCCCAAATTCCTTCGTCGTGATCGTTCCTTATGGCACAAACCATTTCTTCAACATACTCATCATTATGTTCTGTTAATCTTTCCATGGAAGTAGGGATCTCACATAAATCAGCATCTTCATCAAATTCATCCTCACCAACATATTGGTTTTTCCCTTGTAAAACAACAGCCCACTGCATATCTGATTGATCTACTACATAGAAAATTTGTTTGGCATGTGTTGCCATTATAAAAGAATCAGTTGTGTCTTCCAATCTATTCAGATTAACAAGTGTCATTCCAAATTCATCGTGTCTGACACTGCTGTTACCGATAAACCATTTACAGTTAAAAACGGGAACTTTAATTTTAAAGTAATCAGCCTCCCATATGTCTTCAATCACTCCATAATATGCACTTGATGCCGAAATTGGGTTTCTGTCCTTAGCACTCGAAAAATGCATTGCTTCTACAAACACCAATACACCACTATTCTGAACTGCACTTCTGTTGTCCTGAGCTTTCGTATGAAATGTATTGCCATTAATGTCATAAGAGGACCATGTTATCACATTTAAAGATGGACCACCCACTATCCATTTTAATGTCTCTGATACATCTGATCTACCATGCAAGGTCTTTTTAAACCATGGCAAACAAGTTTTGTTGTGCTCATTCAAAATCCACATTTCTTTCTTCTTTGGATGACATTGTTTCAACTTATTAATATGCAAAGTGATATACGGTTGAACATCAGCTATGTTATTCAAGATGTATGATTCTAACTTCTTCATATGTTCAGCTGCCAATGATTTGACTTTCAAGCCACGAATCCCCTTTCCCTCATTATTAACCCGTTCATGGAGAGATGGAGGCAAACCTATGTGTTGCGCCGTAGCCAAGTAGCTCGTACAAAACTCTGCTACCTCCTCAGAAATATACTTTTCAATAATGGAGGATTCAGGTCGATATGGATTTTTAACATATCCCTTTAATATTTTCATATACCTTTCAAAAGGATACATCCAACGAAGATATAAAGGTCCACAAAGCCTTATTTCTCGAACCAGATGAATCATTAAATGCACCATCATATCAAAAAAAGTTGGAGGAAAATACATTTCCAAATGACAAAGTATAAAAATTGCATCCTTTTCCAAAATGTTCAAATCATTCACATCAATCGCCTTGTTGCAAATTGAATTGAAAAAATAACACAACCTCATTATAGTCTTTCTGACACGGATGGGAAATATTCCACGCAGTGCAACTGGTTGAATTTGTTGCATCATGACGTGACAATCATGTGATTTCATACCTATCAACTTCAAGTCTTTCAATGAGACAAAATTTTTTACATTTGAAGAATAACCTTGAGGAACTTTGATATCATGAAGACACTGACAGAAGCTACTTTTCTCCCTCTTCTATAATGTATGACAAGCCGGGGGAAGAAATGTTCGTCTTCCTTTAGGAGTGGGAGCTAACTCCAAACGTATTCCCATTGACAGTAGGTCTAACCTTGCATTCAACCCATCTTTTGACTTTCCTTTAATATCTAGCAATGTTCCGATCAAAGAATCACAAATATTATTCTCCACGTGCATGACATCAATATTATGTTTGACTTCATGATACCTCCAATATGGTAGCTCAAAAAATATTGACCTTTTCTCCCAAATATGTCTATCATTACAAGATTTCTGTGTCTTTCCCAATGTCACATCAAGGTTTTTCACCCTCTCAAAATACAATTCTGGGGATAAAGGTTGAGGAGCAGTATCAAATTCTTGTGAGCCATTGAATGCCTTTTTTAGTCTTCTATAAGGGTGATCCATAGGCAAAAACTTTCGATGACCCATGTACACTGTTTTCCTCCCATGATGCAATTGACAATATGACGTCTGTTGTTCGCAAATTGGACATGCTTTATGCCCTTTAACACTGTATCCAGACAAATTTCCATATGCTGGGAAGTCATTTATAGTGAATAGAAGCACTGCATGCAGTTGAAAATATTCCATTTTATAAGAATCATACACCCTAATACCATCAGCCCATAACAGTTTCAAATCATCAATCAACGGTGACAAGTATACATCAATATCATTGCCGGGTTGCTTTGGACCAGAGATCATGATACTCAACATGACATATTTGCGCTTCATACAAACTTCAGGAGAGAGGTTGTAAATTACCAATAAAACAGGCCATGAACTATGTGTGCTACTGAGGGTTTGGTATGGATTCATTCCATCTGTGCACAAGCCTAGTCTCAGATTTCTAATTTCATTTCCAAATGTAGGGTACTGGGCATCAATTTTCTTTCATTGTGGACAATCAGCTGGATGACGTATTTTTCCATCACATACCCGCTCATCAGCATGCCATCTTAACCTTTTTGCATCATGTGAATTAGAAAATAAACGTTTGAAACGAGGAATTATAGAAAGATACCAAAATACCTTTGAAGGGAGCTTTGTAATCTCTACATCAGCTTGTGATTTTTCTTTCACCATATACCGTGATGTCCCACATTTAGGACACTCTTTCAGAAATTCATATTCCTTCCTATATATAATGCAGCCATTCGGACAGGCATGTATTTTCCTGTATCCCAATCCCATCGGGCATAATATTTTTTTTGGCCTTATAATGTGAATCTGGAATATCGTTATCTTTTGGAAAAATGTCTTTCATCAATTGTAGCAGCTCTGTAAAACTTCTGTCACTCCATCCATGTTTCTCCTTCAGGTTAATCAATCTTAACACCGCTGAAAAAACCGTAAAATCTGTACAACCAGGATATAATGGTTTTTCGGCATCACCATATAGACGTGCAACTGTCGGTTCTATCTCAATTTGTTCTGCTACAATATCGCGAATCATTTCTTCAATTCCATCGGAGTTACCATCTTGCGATTCATTATCATCAGTGACATTCTGTCTAGTTTCGCCATGCCAAATCCATGGGTTGTAACTCGGATTGAAACCATGACAAATCAGATGATCTTTTATCTCTCTACTTTTCAAGTTCTTCATATTCAGACATTTCATGCATGGACAGAAAAAAATGTCACTACTTGGAACATTTCGTTTAGAAAATTCCAAAAAGGCATCAACACCTTCCTCATATTCATTGCTCATTCGATGTGCCGTAATCCAACTTCGACTCATTATTACCTATAACAAATAGCAAAAATATATATATTTTTTAGATAAGACAAATATATGTTTATATGAAAAAAAATCATAATTTGAATGTAAACAATTTTGAAATATAAAACAAATCGATGTGTAAACCCCCCTGGACACCCCCCGACCCCTCTGGACAGCCCCCCACCCCTCCTGGACACAACCCCCACCCCCAACCTGCTTGGACACCCCCCTGGACACCCCCCCAACCCTCTGGACAGCCCCCCCACCCCTCCTAAACACCACCCCCACCCCCTACCCCCTTGGACACCCCCTGGACACCCACAACGCCCACCCACACCCTTGGACAGCCCCCCACACCCACCCACCCCCTTGTAAACCCCCCTGGACACCCCCCGACCCCTCTGGACAGCCCCCCACCCCTCCTGGACACCACCCCCCACCCCCTACCCCCTTGGACACCCCCCACCACCCACCCACACCCTTGGACAGCCCCCCACACCCACCCACCCCCTTGTAAACCCCCCTGGACACCCCCGACCCCTCTGGACAGCCCCCGACCCCTCTAGAAAGCACCCCCACCCCTCCTGGACACAACCCCCCACCCCCGACCTGCTTGGACACCCCCCTGGACACCCCCCAACCCTCTGGAAAGCCCCCCCACCCCTCCTAAACACCACCACCCACCCCCTACCCCCTTGGACACCCCCCTGGACACCCCCCAACACCCACCCACACCCTTGGACAGCCCCCAACACCCACCCCCCCCCCCTTGTAAACCCCCCTGGACACCCCCCGACCCCTCTGGACAGCCCCCCGCCCCTCCTGGACACCACCCCCACCCCCTACCCCCTTGGACACCCCCCTGAACATCCCCCAACCCTCTGGACAGCCCCCCCCCCCCACCCACCCGGACAACCTCAAATACCCTCTGGAGAGGCCGCCACCCACTTGGACAGCCCCCACACCCATCCACCCCCTTGGACACCCCCCTGGACACCCCACCGACCCCTCTGGACAGGCCGCCACCCCCTTGGACAGCCCCCCACACCCACCCATCCCCTTGGACACCACCCGGGACTCCCCCCGACCCCTCTGGACAGCCCCCGACCCCTCTAGAAAGCACCCCCACCCCTCCTGGACACAACCCCCCACCCCCGACCTGCTTGGACACCCCCCTGGACACCCCCCAACCCTCTGGACAGCCCCCACCCCTCCTAAACACCACCCCCACCCCTACCCCCTTGGACACCCCCCTGGACACCCCCCAACACCCACCCACACCCTTGGACAGCCCCCCACACCCACCCACCCCCTTGTAAACCCCCCCTGGACACCCCCCAGACCCCAAATCCATGCACCTATGCCATGGTTGTGTGTGAATAAAGTAGTAACAACTGTAAAAGGGCAACCCATCCAAATGGACACGCCCCAACCCTCTCGGGGATTTATAGAAAACGATGAAAAATTAGCGAAATCATAAAATTACTCAATATTGCAAGTCGAACAAATAGATCTAGGGATGATAAATAAGATTATGGTGCCAAAACGAGTTAAAAGGGTTCGCAATCGAAGAATCTTAGCTAGTTTCAACAAAAAAATCCCAACACATATATATATACTATCCGCGAAAAAAAACGAACGAGTTCGAGGATTACCTGAGTGCTGCGAGTTTAGATGATTTATCCGAGGAGATTAAATATGAGAAACGATGATCGCAAAACGAATCTAAACCAATGAAATGGACGAGCCGATTCGGGTTTACGCACGAGAGAGACGAGTCGCGACTGTCGAAGGTAAACTCGCAAATGACAATCCACGGGTCTGGGTAAATTTTTAAATGAGTTATCACGTCGGTTATTAAATAACCGACGTGATAATTGTTTTAAAAACATTTATAACGTTGGTTATTTCAATAACCGACGTAAAAACCTTCCTCCGATTCATTTTTTACGTCGGTTATAAAATAACCGACGTTATAAAGGGCTCAAAATCCGCGTTTTTTTTACGTCGGTTATGGAATAACCGACGTCAAAAACATCTGCGGATTCTTTTCTTACGTCGCTTATATTATAACCGACGTAAAAAGCCTTCAAAAACCGCGTTTGTTACGTCGGTTATTGAATAACCGACGTAAAAAGGCCTTCGAAAACCGCGTTTTTTACGTCGGTTATAAAAATAACCGACGTAAAAAACGAAGGCGCGCGATTAATAACGTCGGTTATAAAAATAACCGACGTTAAAGGTGTACCGAACACAGGTTTTTACGTCGGTTAAGAAATAACCGACGTAAAAAACCTCGTTTTACATATTATGACGTCGGTTTTATATAACCGACGTAAAAAATGGTGACGTAAAAAACGTTTTCTGCACTAGTGTGAAAAATTATCCATTACCTTATATTAATATTTTTCTTGATCAATTAAGGTAATCATAAGGGTTTTACATAACTTGATTCGTTTGTGGCATTAGTTATGGATGTGATTTTAATGAATTCATGATATGAAGAGGAGAAAATATAAATATTTGTGATTAATTTAGAGATATGATAATGGTATATGATATAAGACATTATTTTTGGATGTAATTTTTTTATTATTGAGGTATAATATTTTTACTATTTGATATCAGAATATAGAATTTAGGATGGTCTTTTGAAGGTGGAAATTTTGATATAAATCTTTGTAAAAACTAATGAATTTGTGATTTGAAGTTGTCATAGGCTTTTAGGGAATTATTGAAATTTAATTTATGTTTATTTATATAAGGAAGCATTTCAAGAGTTATTTTATAGTGTAATAGTAAATAAATTCTCTCATTTTAGGAGTTAATCATAAGAATTTACTCAACATTGATTATTATCATACATTAACAAGTTAATAGGTATTTTATTTACAATAATGCATCTTCATTGGGATTTATATGTGTGGTAATTAAATAAGACCATTTAAAATCCAATGTTTGATGAAAAATTGATTATATTAGAAAAATTTCAAAAATTTTGATCCTCATCTTATGGATGATTTTCAGGATTTTAAATATTGGAAGAGTTATCATCATTGTTGGGGATTTATGATTTACATTGATGATAAGGGAATAATGAATATTTTATTTCAACATGATTTAATTATGAATTATAGGGAATGGGTGTAGTAAACCCTTATATATATATATATATATATTAAGATGTTCTATACTATAGAAAAGAAAATTTTGTTTCCAATACATTATATATGAAATCAATGATTCATATGGTTTGAAAATATAAGGAATAACAATATCTATTGGTTCTGTTTTTTGAATTTATTTTTGAATTGATGGTGGATGAAGGTGATATTTCATTAACTTCTCTAAGAATTACATCCTCTTTATTAGAGTAAGTTCGTTAAATTTTGAAAATATTTTTTGATTACTAGGAAATTATAATATCTTATATAGTGGGGAGGTTATATTTAAATTGAATTGGGATGCTAAATCTATATTGTATATTCATGGAAAATTAATTTTTCCATCAAACAAATAAACATATGAGAAGTAGTTATATGAGGTTGTTATATTTATCATTTTAATGTTCATACTAGTATATCTACGTTGTATCATGTTGTTACACATCATCTTTCATGTCTTATTATAAAGTGGGTTTTGAAGTATTTTTCTTATGAATCCATACATGTCAATAGGAAAATTCACCACGTCAATGGGCTTATTTCTATTAAATTTACATTTTAATTCATTATAGAACTTTGACAATGCCATAATGGTTTTTTGTGAAATATGTTTTGAGATCCCCTAGTGGTAGTCATGTAGTGTGAGTTATTATTGATTATCCAATAAATTCATTACATTTATTAATATTTTGAGATTTTAATTTTTTAGATAAATTGAGACATTTTTGTTTTTGGGAAATGTCTAGGATACATGGATTTACTATAACTATATTTTAAGAAATATATTTTTGATTTACATCTAATTCTCTATAATTTTATCAATTTTGTATTAATATTTTTGTAACGACCCAATGTTGTATCAGTGGAAATTTACATCTTATAATTATATTATATAATCAGATGATGTGACAACACAATGAACTACTAAGTACTATGTGACCATTATACCTAATATTGTCACATCATCGATTTAAATATCGAACATCGGATATACACAGTTGCGTTCATGTTATTTTTTGGGGTCTGATTGGACAAACATGATTTTTGGTGAATAGTAACCAACACATATGAATAGTAACCTAGCCTTATGAATAGTAATATGACCCTTATGAATAGAAAATCATGTAAAAGAATAGTAACCTCACCCATGAATGTTTAAATGAAATTTTGGCATCGTATGTATGGTAATATGATCATAGTAAAAGTATTATTATATTTTAACTCATATATAATTAAATAAAATTAATTAATTAAGTTAAAAGAAAATATATTATCATAAAACGTGTTCAGAAAATTTCAATTTTATATCTTCTTGTTTTAAGATATTTTTATAATACCTTAAGTAATTTTTGGAAACATTATGAAATTAGTTATAGTTTTAAAATTTGTATTTTTTAATTAAATTGTGATTTTAAGATAAAATTAATATAATCAAATTTAGAAAATTATATATGAATAATGGAGTTCATTTTTAGATTCTATAAATCAAAAAATGGTTATGGTGAATTTTGGGGATTTTTTCTAAAATACATGAATTTGTTTATGAATAGTAAAATACAATAATTTTCAAATTATGATAAATACATTATTTATATATTCATGGATGATTTTATGCTTATATAATCCCAATTGGTTAAAACTCACATGCACATATTACAATTTTGGTCACAAGACTCATTACATTTTCTTTTTTATGAAAAAATAATAAACTAATGATTAAATAATAAGAAAACCCTCCTCCCCTCCACTATAAAACCCACCACACTTCCCTCTTCTATTTACTCCACTCAATCCTTTTACCTTCCATAAATAATTCCCAAATCACTCCCCATGATCCCCTTCTACGTCCAAAATCCTTTGGTCTCCCAAAAGTCCAAATCCTCTCCCCTTAAGAGGCTCCCATAGACAATTAAATCAATAAGAAAATTCCTCCTTTTCTTTTTCTTTCATTTTCTTTTCATATTCCATTGTTTTATTCAGTTTCCGAACCTCTCATCATCCGAATGGTATGAAAAATAGAGTACCATAATAGTACTCTAATGTTGTTATGGTAATGTGATTATTCATTAAAATCTCTCCTATAAGGACCCGACCCCGGTTTCCCAGAGCTGGTGCCTTACATTAATACATTAGCATATAAACAATTAATTTGACTCCCAGAGGAACGAATAATTTAGTATATTTTGGAAACACGATACATAAACTAGATCAAAATTACAACTTGAAAATAAATACAACATATAAACTCTATAGACAACATCCATAAGGCCTAGGTTATCTCATCATTTCATTCATAATAAAATTATTCATGTAATGAGAAAATGAAACATATGAAAGGGGTGAGATTAAATGATCAATAATAATAAGAAATACAGTGGGAGATAACATAATCATTAGACATGGTGAATAATTTAAAACACATGCCTTTAAAACTAAAAATGAACAAAATATGGAAGAAATATGAGCTGAGTAAATATTTCCATAATATAAAATAATAATGGGTATTCTACTAGTCAAATAACCACATGAAACATCAATACCATTTTTAAAATTATGTAATTCATAATGTGGGACAACATAAACATACCGTCCAGGCCTTGTGCCAAGACCATAAATAATCATTTGGTCAAGGCCTTGTGCCAAGACCATAGATTGTCTCATGAGACCTACGAATGCATCAAGGGGCTATAGCGAGCTCCACCAGACACTTTTTATATCCAATGAATTCGTTATATGAATGGGGATAAATACAAAGAACATATACATTCATATTGAAAATAATATATGAAATTTAAATAACTTTCCCCAATCATTAAGAATAACCACAACTATTGAGTGTAAATTGATGATCGGTTTTAAGATTTCACAACCATGGAAGAAATAATAAAAAACCATTAAATTAAATATGGTATATGATACCATGAAATATTAATCCCAACAATTCATTAAAATAAATAAGAGTTTTGAAATGGATGAATATGATCTTATAAAATCTTTGAGTAATTCTTCAGATAAATACCCAGTTTACTTTGAAAAGAAGAGTTATTTTAGAAAAAATATTTTTATAAAACCTGAAGTGAAGTAATATAGTATTTTCATAATAAAATGAGTGAATTTATAAAGAAATTTTTTTCCAAAAACACATTTTAGGGTTCCCTTTATAATAGGTAATAATTTGAGAAACTCCTTTAAAACGAGCATGTATTTTGGAAATAATTTTAAAAGTTACTTTTAAAATATGTAACACATCATAAAATAATGAAGGATTTTTTTTGGTAAAAATATGTAGAATAATCACACAGAATTTATGAGGAGTAAATAATAATACATAATAGTTTCTTTGAGGTAATTAGAAAATAAAAGTAACCCGAAGGAAAATTGATGTTCTAGTTGAAAAACCCATACCTTAAGTCCGAATGTGTTCCCCTATTCAAACCTAATGTCTTGGAATATTGAATTAAGCTAATTAATAAATTAATTAATAACCTATTATACATGTGTTTAGTTTATCATAATTATTTTTGGTTCATTTATTTCTTTATTGATAAGTTATTATATTTAATTTCGTTGTTCTTGAGTGTTTGTTTTCTTGATTTTCATAATCGGTTCACCTTATTTTTAAGTAATAGAGTTCATATGTAAATATCCAGAATTGAAATTACATATTATTTATGAACATATATAATTGTTAATGGTCATCTACATCATTTGTCTACATGGAATGGAGATTAATCCTTAGATGACAACCACATCGATTATTTGGTGGTATTTAGATTGTTATGAAATAGTTTTGTCATATAAATTAATAATATTTACATATATTGGTTCATGAATATTAATTAGGTTATAATACATATATTAGAGTCTATTTAGACCACATAAATGGTTCCATGACCAGTAATAAGGGTGAAATTGAAGAATGAAACTCCATCGTCCACGAAGGTTATAAATTGGAACCTCATAGACGTTGACTTCATTTATAAAAATAAAAGGTAGGGAGTAATAATATTGATAATGTTTATTTAATTCACATGATTTAATAATAGTATATAGATGATACTAGAGTTATCATGGTCATTTTTATATAGGAGGTGAGTATATAAAAATATAAAATATGAAATTGAAAATAAAAGAAAAGTTGAGAGATCGATTATAAAAATTCATCACCCTGACGACGTCACATAAAATTTCATAGAATGAATTGATTAGAGAAAAAGGGTATAAAATCATATGGAAATTAAAATTACAGTAATAGGAATACATAATATTAAAACCCAAAATATGAGAATTGAAATTCAAATAAATAGCATAAAAGAAGTGTTGGCTAAAAGAGGAAGGTGAATGATTCCCTTACATTGTTGCGTAACTCCTAGAACATGATGGATGACACCTTGGGGGATTAAGAACACCTTGGTAGGACTGCTATGGTGTTAAAACAAGCATATATTCTAGGATTAGGGATTTTTAATGAATAAAAACAAATGTATGAGTGAGTATTTTTAGTAAAATAGGGTGAATTGTTTATTAATTTAAAAAGACACCACATTAGTGTTTTTTGTAAAACCATGGGATTTCCCATGGTATTTTCCCCAGGTAATTATCTAATTAGGACACCAAATATCATATTTTACTGTAAAAAAGTCTACCTTAATTTTATTTTCATTATTACATCATTAGGATTTCATTAAACATACCAAACACTCGAAACAATATTTTATTACTATTCACAGAAAATTCAAATATTTTAGAAAAATCCCAATAATTCAACCTAATTTTTTTGATGTGTAGAATTCAGAAATTAAATTCATTTTTGGAAAAAAAAATTCTAAATAATTTTAATTTAATTTTTAAATAAAAACATAATTTATTCCATAAAAAACATTAAAACTATAACTCGTTTTATAAAATCTTGAGAAATTAATCAATGTACCATAAAATTATCTTATGAAAATAAGAAAATAAAGTAAAAATTTAATACTAATTATTATAAAAACACATTTACATATTAAATTATTAAATTAATCAATTTTTTATTAAAATATTAATGAAATAAAAAAATAACAAAACTTATACTACGATCATTTTTCATTTTTTAAGATGTCTAAATTCTATTTTTACATTCATGGGTGAAGTTTCTATTTTTTTGCCAAATTTACTATTAATTACTATTCATAAGGGTATGTTACCCTTCATAAGGCTTTGTTACTATTCACCAAAAATTCAGTTTCTCTAGTTAGACTCAAAATATCTTACTAAACACAACCGTGTTTGTCAGTTTTTCAAAATTCAAATCGCAATGGTGGAAAAAGTATGTCCATAGTATTGGTTATAACAAAGTGGTGTTTTATAGAGACTTAGTGTTTCACGCATTCAATTTTAAATATATTTTTAAATTCTTGTAGTGTTACATCTTTTTTATCCTTCTTTTATATGAAAGAAACGAAAACACCATCTGAGATGTGTTAAATTATCATATTGAAGGACACCAGTTTTTTAATTTCATTTACCATCTTAAATTATGGCCATGAAAACATTTTTGTTATGATTGAATTATATTATTATATAATATATTCTATTTAAGGTTCTATAATATTTTATACAAATGATTTTAAAATAGAATTCAAAATGAGTTCATAGTGATCAAAAAATACCAATAAACCCAAAAGGATATCACTAAAGTTATATACAATGATCCAACTTCACTCAAAGTAAAAAAAATTAAATTTATAACCATTTATTATACTCTATTTTCAATAAAAATATTTAACTCCTATTATGTACATCCATCCCCATTTTTCATGATTGTTTGTTCATAAAAATAATTAATATGACTGTAAAAACCAAGAAAACAAACGGAACCAAACAATGAAATTAAATAACTTAACCTATCAAAAAGGCCACGATTGAAATTAAAAAGGTCCTAATAAATATTTTACATATAGAAGAGGTTATGGAGTTATTAATTAATTAACATAATTTTATTATTCAGGTCATTAATATCATGTGGAAAACACCATCAGACTTAAGGTAAGAGATCCTCTCTATTTCACTTTTATTCAATAATGTCCTCTATGTTATGCCCTTTTATATTTTATAGATAATCACGGGGTATGATTTCTCAACTCCTTCATACTTACCTCATGATTTATAAGTTATGATAAACCCCTTTCTATCTCACTAATCCCTCTTATGTACACCCGATACCATGTCGATAAACCTTTAGGGATTCTACCTGAACCTCCTTTATTCATTCGGTTGCCTTATCTTTTATTTTCCAAAATAATGTTATCTTATCTTTGTATGTGAATAATAAAAATTATTTTTAGATGTACCAAATCCATTTATCAATAACCTTTCATCAGTCTCTTCTAGGGTTATTGATCGCATTGTGATTCACTATTTAATTTTCATCCTTACACAACTATGCTAAACTTGTTTTGTTATGAAAATTATAAAAATAATAAAAAATTTAACATCACGTTTGATTCAATTATTTTATTATTAATATTAAAAAGGGAAATGTTACTTTTTTTATAATTACATTGTATTTGGAGGTGATTTGGAGGGCCCATGATAATGTCATTGAAAAATGGGTAAAACTGTTAAGGATCCATGCACACAAGTGGACTTAATATAACACTTATACTAAAATTTACATCCAAATGGGCTGTAATTTTGTGGAATTATTCAAAATCTAATGCGATAAATTTCATCTGAATAATCCAAAGCCCAATTCGGCCACTAAGAATCCTATCCAAAACAATCTGTCCAGTACACTGAATATGCATGATATCAAAAGTTAGGTGTTGTGATATGTCCATATCTTGATCTATAGATGTCTAAATGATGTAAAATATTCAGTGTATATAGTCATGAAGTGGTGATACAAATTTTTAGTTTTTTCCAATGTGAGATAATTCTTTCTTCCCACTAAAAACAATGGTCTATGTGGTTTTACACAGTATGTGTGCCCGAAACAACCTTCTACTCTTCTTATAACATGATACCTTGGGCACCTCATTTTTATGTTCAAACCAAAAGAAAAGATCTATAATTTCAGAGTCTCATAGGATTACTACCATAATACTAGGAGTTATGGAGTCCAATATCTCCATCGGGGGATCAATGATGAAGGTGAAGTTACACCTGAGCCTCATCCTCCTCTTGATGTCGAGCTAAATGGTGGATGAACATTTCATAGAAGTTACACACACATGGTAGGGAGTTACAACACATTTTATTCAACTACTTTTGTGTAATTTGGGTGTTCAATATTTCACTTATTTATTATCTTGACATGTTTCTCCCATGATTTCATTTCTTTTTATATAATTATATAATTTTTTTTATTTCAGTGCTGATTGGGCTAAGATTTTAAGTGGTAATCTTGGGTTGTTCCAATTAGAAAACACAATAATATATTCATTCTCACACATATATGTGATTTCAGAATGCATTGGTATCACATGTTCTATGATAAAGGATCAATTATTGACAAACATGATCATTGTGTCAAGGGTTCTTTCTTTGTGCATCATTTTAAAGGGTAATATGGGAATCAAGATGTTGACAACCCTTAACCAAAGAATTAAACCAAACCATGTGATGGTTTCATAACAATGGACTATAAAATATGTTTATCGAACATGAAATGATCTCTTTACCTCATAATTCTGAAACACAACCTTTATTTTTCAACAATTAAACTCTTTAAATCAAGTCATTTTCATACAAATGTTTTTGAAAACGCCCCCTCTTTTAGTAATTTATATTAAAAACACATAGTCAAAACCTATCAACACTCCTTGAGAGACAACATAGGGTATTTCCAATACTAAAAACTCTTCTTTAAATCTCTATCAATTTTATGTTTCATGATAGCATGGCCAATTTTCTATGCCGTTGTCGGGGATCTCTTTGGTTTTAGTTCATGTTTTTTATAATATTTTTGTAAATTTTGTGAATATTTACATGTTTTATCTTATAACATTACTATATTTTTATGTTTTGATTTTTTTTATTTTGTATGTTCTCTTCATTACATGTTCTACTTCTTCAAACTTACCACCTTTCAAACCCAAACCGGATAGGATCCTACATCATCGACACTAAAATGCACAAGTCGCCCCTTTTAAGGATGACACACCATAACTTGAGAATTTTCTAACCCCTATTATTCTAGAAGAAAATTAGAAGATGAAATTAATGAGTATAAAATGGTTAAATACAATTGAACACTAAAAGTACTAATCTCACTTGATGTTGATATCGAACCCACATATATTCAAATACAAGGTGAAAAACATAATTTTTTTCCTAAATTCTTGTCTTATTCACTTATTTCCATGATTTCATAGACTTACTAGAGAAGATACACATAATAACTTAAAATAATTTCATAATACTTGTTATACTTTAAAACCTTATAAGGTAGATAAAGAATAAGTAATCTTAGAACATTCCATTTTCATTAAAGGACACTATAAAAGAATAGCTTTACTAAGTTAATTCACCAATTAGAGGCTGGGAAGACATGAAATGTCTTTTTCATGACAAATATTTCCATTCCTTTCAAACTGAAACAATAAATAATGAAATATATGGTATAACTCAATCTAATGTGGAACAATTACATTAATGTTGGGAATTCTTTTAAAAGTTATGTTCAATCTATCCACACCACCAAATAAGTGATGAACTTTCAATTAAATATTTTTATGTGGGTTTAATTACTATTGATTGAAATATGATTGATGTTGTTGATGGTGGTTCACTTATTGATAAAACATGAATTATTTCAAGGACACTAATTGAGAAAATGGTGCAGAACACTCAACAATTAGGTTGAAGGTCTAGTGTACCCATTTGAGGTGTCCATGAGGTGAAAAGTACTGAATTTGAGAAGAAGGTGGGCACGATGTTCAAAGAGGTATATACCATTATTATACAACATACCCTTTCCCAAGGTAAATCCAAATCTTATCTTCCCATACATCATGGTATATGTAATTCTAACACCCATTACTCTGACCAATGCCCCCAATTGAGAGAAACTTCTCACAGTTGTGAGGCAATCATTCTAGGCCACCCATATAAAAATCTCTTTAGGCAAGAACCATATTATCCGTCCAACCATGGGTGGAAATAAAACCAATATTATATGCAAGGGGGTATTCAAACCAACCTCAACAACAATAAAACGAAGCGGGGATGAGTATTCATCCACCACCCCCACCAAGAAATACCCAACCTCAATAATTCCCATCCCAACAACCCCCTCCAAAAACCAATACTAGATAGGATGATATGATGAAACAAAAGGCCTCCAACAATATTCAATTCCAAAAAACCCCCCAAGTAGTGATATAAGACCTAAACCCCCAATTAGACCAACTAGTTAACTCTGTGGGGGGAATTCAAAGTCATTGGTTGAGTAAACTACCCTCTAAACCAATAGTTAACGCGAGGTATAAGGGAAATATAGTTCTATAAAACATAGGATGAGAAAACATCTTAGAACCCAAATGAACCCTCTAATAGATTCATCCCCTCCTGAGAAAACCACCATCTCGACCACTGCTAAAAATGGTTCCATAGAAGAAAATCCTTGTACTGAGAGAACCCTTTACAAAGGAAATATCGTGTCTGTTGATGAGTCACCTAGCCCAACCATTCCACTTAAATTGCCCCTAAGGTACACCTAATGAAGAATGAAAAATAAACTGAAAAGGATAATAAAATATTGAAAACATTCAAAAATGTGAAGGTTAATATCCCTATGATGTATGTCGTGATGAAAATTCCAATATATGCCTTGTTTTTGAAGGATATGTGTACACACTGAAGGCAACGTCGAGATGATGAGAGGGTATGATTGGGGAGGAACGTCTCATAATTTATAGAGCCATCACTTCCCACTAAATTCAATGATCCTAGAACATTATCGACTATGTGCCTCATATGGGAGTTTTTATTTTCCAAAGAAATGATTGATTTGGGTGATTCTATTAATGTGTTACCTCATTCCATTTACACTTTATTGTAGTTCGAGGATCTGAAGCCCATTGTAATTGTTTTTTAAAGGTAAATCCTTGGTCAGAGACCAAGAATTAATTTATTAAAAAGTGAAAGTAAGCTATAAAAGTCTGAAGGAGGGGATTTTTACAGTATTTTTCGTAAAAGTGAAGGAGATCAAATTGGCGTACAACACACCCATCTGGTTTTTAAGAGGATGTTCTTGTGAGGGTGAAAATTTTAATTTTTCCTGCTGATTTTTATTTACTAAAAATTGAATAGGATAAGATGATTGGACATGCCACATTTATATTGGTGAGAGACTTCATGAAAGCTTCCAAAAACATAATTAATGTCCAAAATGGTACATCGTATATGATGTTTGGTGGTGAAATTATCCACATAAACATCCTGGATCCCATGAAGCATCACTTAGAAGAACATTCCTCTCTCTCTGTTATCTCTATAGATGTACTCCCTTACACTAAAAATACTTCTTTTCATTCCACAGATCCCCTTTTCGAGTTTTTATCACTGAATTAATTGCTTAGAAATGAATTATTATATGAATTTCGTAACTATTTAGAAAATATTCATACATTATTATTAATTGTTGATTTCTTGTACATTGAGGATCACATGACCATCGATGATACTGCCAATCTTGTAAAATGTCATTCCTCATATGGGGATGAGGTAATTAATTAGTTAGATGAGATTACTGACCAGTAAATTACACACACACTCTAATAATAAAAAATCCAACAAAACATGAATTAAAAAAACTACATCAAGATGCAATATATCCATATCTTGAGAATGGAAACATGATACATGTCAACATTTATAGTTCACTACCTCCTGAGCAATAATTGCGTAGAATTGAACTATTTATGGAGTATAAAAATGATTTGAGATGGTCACTTCATACATTCTTGGTATTATTCCATCAATTTTCAAACATCATATATTGTTAAATGAGGAGTCTAAACCAGTGAGTATTGAAAAAAAACAACTGAACCGAAACATATTAGATGTGGTAAAAAAATGAGGAAACAAAATTATTGGCTACTAGAATTATTTACCCCATCACTGAGAGAAAATGGGTTAGTCTAGTATAAATGGTTCCTAAAAAAACTGGTTTGATGTTAATTAAAAATGAAAAAAATGAATTGGTTCTAACTCATGGGCAGAATAATTAGCATGTATGTATATACTATCTCTAATTAACCCAACGCACTAGGAAAGACCATTTACTATTTCGATTCATTGACAATATACTAGAGAGGATTTTAGATAAGTCCCATTAATGTTTTTTTGAAGGGTATTCTAAATAATATAAGGTCCATATTTCCCCTGAGGATAAATAAAAAACCACCTTAACTTTCACCTTTGGAACAATTTCATATTGGAGGATTCCATTTGGTATGAGAAATGTTCTGGATACATTTCATATATGCGTGGTTAGTATTTTTTGTACTACATGGATAATTTTGTGGAAGTATTCATGGTTGATTTCACTATTTATGAATTGTATTTTAATGAATGTTTGAGTAGTATTTTTTCAGTCCTACTACACTGTATTGAAATTACTCTTGTATTAAATTATGAGAAATGTTATTTTGGGGCGAGACTAGGTATAATTTTGGGACACGTAATTTTCTGGGGATGGTATCCAAGTTGATAAGTCAAAAGTGGACATCATTTCATCCTTACCAATCCCCAAAAATGTATAGGATGCAAATTATTTCATAGGTTATTCTAGATTTTATCATAATTTCATTCATGAAATTAGTAAAATTGCATTCTCGCACTCCCGATTTCTCCAAAAAAAGGATTTTTATTTGTTAAAGAATCTACAGAAGCTTTAAATAAGTTAAAATGGAGTCTCACATCACCCCCAAAAATCTAACCACCTCATTGGGATTTACCATTTGAGCTCATGTGTGATGCCTCTGACTATGCAGTTTGGGCTGTCTTATCACAAAGGGTCGACCAAGATCTACATGTCATTGCCTATGCATCACGAACACTATACCCCCCCAAGAAAATTACACCCAAAGTAAAAAATAATTTCATTCCATTGTTTTTTCCTTAAATAAATTTAGTTAATACCTTTTAGGTCGCAAAGTCATTGTATTCTCAGACCATGCTGCCCTCCGATATCTCTTTATGAAACAAGAATCCAAACCACATCTCATTTGTTGGATGCTCCTCCTTTTGGAATTAAATTTATAAAATGGAGATAAAATGGACAAGATAATGTGGTGGATGAACATATAATGTAGGATCCACCCATCCTTGGACATTGACTCATCCCCATGTATTCTTATAAATTACTTGTTTCCAGATGAAATTATTTTCTAGTTTTAAGATGTTATTCCTTGGTATGCCAAAATTGTAAATTATTTTGCTTCATCATGCATTCCTTTTAATTTAAGTAAAAACCAAGATGATCATCTAAAACCTGAGTCTCATTGGAACATTTTGGAAGAGAACTACATTGGAAGAACATATAGAGATCAATTCCTCAGTTATTGTGTTCCTGATAGCAAGTTTGAGTCTATCCTTTTGTTCTATCACACTATTTCTTGTGGGTTCCACGTTGTTCCCCAAAGGACATCTCTCAAGGTCCTCGATTTTGGACTTGTTTGGACAACACTTTTTGGTGAAGCCCAGGATTTCTGCAAATATTTTCCTCACTTTCAAATATTAGGTAATGAACCTAAATGAAATGAAATGACACAACAAAAAATGATCTTCCATGACATTTTTGATGTTTGGGTCATTGAATTTATGGACCCATTCCAAAATTAATTTCAGAATCGTTACATTCTTATAGAAGTGGATTATAATTAAAAATGGGTAGAGCAACGTGCTATAAAGAATGATGATTCTAAGTTAGTTGTGAAATTTTTGAAAACACAAATATTTTGTAGGTTTGGATTACCTAGGTTAATCATCAGTGACTAGGGTTATCATTTCTACAAACAATGAAATCACTTTTGTGTCGGTATGTTTTTGGGAAAAGGGTTTCCACTGAATATTACCATAAAATTGATGGTCATTCTAAGGTGTTGAATAGAGAGATAAAAATTCTTCAAAAAAGGATCAATGACAAAAAAATGATAGAGTCTTAGACTTGATGATTCATTATTGGCTTACCGTACACGCTTTTAAACTCCCACTGGAATGTCCCCCTATCTTCTTGTGTTTGGGAAGAGCTATCACCTCCTTATTGATATTGATCACTAGGCCTATAGGGATATTAAATAATGAAATTATAATATTTCTGGTGTAGGTAGTCAAATGAAGTTACAGATTTAGGAGCTGGAGAAAATGAGAAGAGATTTATATGAGAACTCTCAGATGTATAAGGAGAAGACCAAGGATTCCCATGATCTTCCCATCCTTCATCATTAGTTCTGCATTGGGTATATGATCCTCCTATAAATTCAAAGGATAATGTTGCATCCAGTTAAGCTTTATTACTTCTAGTTTGGATCAAACACTATTACTAATGTATCTCCATTTGGGGTTGTTCAGGTTGAAAATAATGAAATAATGAAATCCTTCACTATCAATGGGAAGTGGCCGAAGCACTTCGACGAAGCCCTTCCAATGTTCATGATGAAGGAACTCTATGCTCAAGAAGAAATCTATAAATGACACTCAATTGGTTTAATCCATCCTTCCCGCATTCTATTTTTTTTACAATGAGGACACTGCACACTTTAGTTTTGGTGGGATGGGTGTATGACTAGATGAGTTATGAATTTTCATCATCTTTCATATTTTTCTCTTTTTGGCTTGTTGTATTATATTTTCACTTGCTTCCCCCATTCATCCTAATCTCACTTCTGTTATGGAATTTTTAATTTTTTATACACAATTTATCATGGAAAATGATTCCCATTTAATAATGGTAGTTCTTCAAAATGCATTTGGAATTTTCATATTTCATGTTGTTTTAACATTTGAAAATAATTAGGATGGAATATTAATTTCAGAAATATTTCAATATAGTGGTGTGACTTTGTTTTTAAATTTAGTTCTTTGTCGATGATATAAATGGTTGTATAATTTCAAAACCATTGGGAACAATGGTACTATTTTTTTGAATAGTTTAAGGAAATATTATTTCACTTAATCTCTCCACACATATTTTCACCCAACCATGATGTGTGAAAATTTCTTACCTAATGGATGGTAAATATACATTAGGTTGATTTTTCTCAATAGTAAAAAATCAATTTTTTATAAGTTCAATCCTTATCAAATCTATTTCATTACTATACCAGATTGACCTATGAATGTGTATATATTATCTGACTATTGTACACCCTAAAAAAGGGTTGTATAATGGTAGGTCACAAACCACCCTTCTTCAAATTTTTATCTTGTTATAATTATTTAAATTTGTGTCGTGAGGAGATCAAACAACGGTTGTGAGAAGAGTATGGGATTTGTTCCAGGTGAAACTGTTGAAAAAATATAATAAATGAGGGGAGTGATGAAATGTAGAAAATTTGGGGATATTAAGGTTGAGAGATTATTTTTTGACTTCTGAGAATGCTTAATTGAGTTGTTCATGGAATTTTATTACAAAGGATATTGGGTAGGTTTGGTGGAATGATCATGTATGTAGACAATTTTTAAAATAATTTATATTTAACAGATAAAATATGGGTAGAATATCCTAAAATGGTTGTCACACACACATGGTTAATTAGTGACATTATTATCTTTTGAATTACTATGTTTTGATTTGTAAAATGTATCTCTTAAAATTTCATTCTGATATAAATTTTGAGATGTCTTTTTCCATTGTCACTGAGAATAACCCCTTGATGTGATTTTTTGCATTGATCACATTTCTCTCAAGAATTAAATTTTAATTGAATTTTAAATTATTATGAAGTTGAAAATATGTACATGCATAATTTTTGGAAATGTAACTTTTCATAGGAGTTCATAGCTTTATGTGTGGGAGTGTGTTCACACTGTGATTCACTATTTCATTTTCACCCTTACACCACTACGCTAAAATGGTTGTGTATGGAAAATAATAAAAATAAAAATAAATTTAACATCATTTTTTTAAAAAAAAATTCGTTTATTACTTATAAAAAGGTGAATTTAACTTGTTTTGATAATTACATTGTAGGTGGTGAGGATGTGGAGGGTCAATGATGACATCTAAGAAATGTTTTCCAAACTGCGTAGGATCCATGCACCCCAGTGAATTCAACAGAACACTTATACTAAAAAGTGATTCAAATGGGTAGACATTTTGTGGGATTATTTGAAATATAATGGGATACATTTCATCTTAAGAAAACCAAGGCCAATTAGGCCACTAAGTTTCCCATCCAAACCAATCAAACCATCACATTGAATCTGTATGATATTAAAGGTGGTGAGTTTCGATCTATCCATATCTCGAGGTATAAGTATACAAATAAAGAAAAACAATTGATGGAGATAGTCAAGAGGTTGGGAAAAAACTTTTTTGTTTATCCCCATGAGAGATAATTCGATATACCCATAAAAAACAATGGTCCATGTGATTTTACATAATCTGTGCACCCAAAACAACCTTCCACTTCTCCAATAAAATGATACCTTGTGTACCTCACTTCTAAGATTAAACAAAAAGAAAATATCTACCATTTAGGAGTCCCAAATGAGTCTTATCCCCATCTAGTAATTTATTGAGGCATATATCCGCATAGGGGGTCAAGGATGAAGTCGATGTTCCACCCAAGCCTCATCCTCCTCTCAATGTTGAGCTAAATAGTGGATGATCATTTAGAGGGAGCTACACACACATGGGAGGGAGTTAAAAAAATGTTATTGTATTGGTTTTTTGTAATTTTTATGTTCAATATTTCACTTAGTTATTATCTTGACATTCTTCTCCCCTGATTGAATTTATTTTTATATATTTATGTGAAATACTTTTAATTTAAATGCCAATTGGGTTGTGATTTCAAGTGGGAATCATGGGTTGTTCCGATTGGAAAACACAAGAATACTTTGTCTCGTACACATATATGAAATTTTAGTATGTTTTGGTATCAAATTTTCTATTATTTATGACCATTATCTTTGTGTCAAGGGTTGCTTCATTGTACATATTTTTAAGGGATAAGGGGGGAACAAGATAATGGAAACCCGAAACCAATGAATTAATAAAATGCATGTGATTTTTTCAAAAAAATGAACTATCCAAGATGTGTAGTTAAAATGAAATGATATCCTTAGGTAATAATTCAAAAACACCACATTTATTTATCAACTATTAAAATCTTTTAATGAATTCATTTTCTTTATACTATTTTCAAAATCAACCCCTCTTTTAGTAATTTTTATTAAAAATACACACTAAAAACCTATCAACGCTCCTTGAGGGATGACATAGGAACTTCTCTACAATAAAAAATATTCTTTAAATTAATATCAATTTGATTTTTAATGATAGTGTGGTAAAAAAGTTCTCTATAGTCGGGGAGTGATCTGGTTCCAGTGCATGCTTTTTGTAAGATTTTTGTAAATTTTGTGAATATTTTTTTGTTTTATCTTATTACTTTAAGTATTGTTTTTTGTTATGATTTATTTCAATTGTAGGTTTTTTGTATGATGAATTATACTTATAGAGACTTTCCACCTTATAAACCCAAACCATAGAAGATCCTACGTCAGTGACACTGAGACGCACAAGACACCCCTTAAAAGGACACACCACAACTTGATTCTTTTCTAAGCCCCTATTCTTATGGAACAAAATTAGAAACTGAAATTTACTAGTATAAAATGGATGAAAACAATTGAACAATAAATGAACTAACCTAACCTATTTTTGATATCCAACCCACATATACTCAAATACATGGAGAGGCACCTAATTTTGTTTTAAAATCCAATCTAATTCATTTTTTTCTTGATTTCATGGACTTAATGGAGAAGATAAACATGTGTACTTAAAAGAATTTCATACTATGTTTTCTACATTAAAACCTACTAATGTGAATGAAGAACAAGTAAATCTCAGGGCATTCCCATTTTCCTTAGAAGACACTGCAAAAGACTAGATTTACTATGTCAATTCACTAATTAGAGGTTGGGAGGACATGAAATGTCTTTTTATTGAAAAATATTTCACAGCCTCTCGAATTGAATCTATAAGGAAAAAAATCTAAGGTATAAGGCAATCACACGGAAAAAATTACATGAATATTGGGAATTCTTTAAACGGTTATGTAAAGCTGTCCACACCACCAAGTAAGTGAACAACCTTTAATTCAATATTTTTATGAAGGTTTAATTCCTATTGATCAAAAAATGATTGATTCTACTGTAGGTGGTGAAATAGATGATATAAATCCAATTTCTATAAGGACCCTGATAGAGAAAAATGATAAAGAATACTAAATATTGTGGTTCAAGGCCTGGTGCACCCATTTAAGGGTTCCATGAGCTGCAATGAACTGAATTCGAGAAGAAGGTGGACACAAAGCATGAAGAGGTAAGTACTATTCCTATACTACTTTATCATTCCCAATGTAAATCCTAGACTCCTCCTTGCAGTCAATGTGTTATATGTTCTTATGACACCATATACTCTGACCAGCACCTCCAATTAAGATAAACTTCTGAGAGCGGTGAGGAAATCTTTCCAGGACTCCCCTATAACCAAACCATTAGGCATGAACCATACTATCCATCCAAACCTAGGTGGAAAAAACCGAATCTTATATTCAAGGGAGTATTCAAACCAATCTAAAAAATAATAGAACCAATTGGGACATAGTATTCATCCACCACTACCACTGAGAATTACCCAACCACCACAAATGCCATTCCAACCACCCCCTCTAAAACATGATCCCATCCTAGAAGATATGAGGAAATAAAAGGAATCAAACAATATCTAATTGCAACAAACCACCAAAAAAATTCAAAAAATACCGAATAACCCAATTAGGCCTACTAGCTAACTCTTTGGTGGGAAATTCCAAGTCATAGGTTGGACAGACTACCATATCAACCAGTAGGTAACCCTAAAGATATGAGAAATGTTAGTGACATCGCCCTTAGGAGTGGAACTCAACTTAAAATCCAAATGACCACTCTCCTAGAGTCTTCCCATCTTAAGAAAAGTACAATCCCAATCACTACTAATATTGGGCCAAGAGATGAAAATCATTGTCTTAAGAGAATACCTTACAATGGAATGAGTGTGTGTATTGATGAGTAACCTAGACTAACCATTCCTCTTCCATTTCCCCAAAGGTCCAACAACCAAGAAAAAAATAATCTGACCATGATAAAGAAATATTGAAAACTTTCAGAAATGTGTAGGTTAAAATCCCATAGATTGATGTCATGAAGAAAATTCCAAGATATTCCAACTTTATAAAGGGGATATGTACAAACTAAAGGGGACTATGAGGTGATGAGAAGGTCAGATAGGGGAGGGTCATCTGGGCATTGATAGATCCATCACTTCCCACCAAATGAAATGGTCCTAGAACATTCTAAATCCCAAGCACCATAGAGGAGTATTAATTTTCAAATGTTATGCATGATTAGGGTGCTTATTTTAATTTGATGCCTCACTCCATTTACTCTTACTTTCAGGTTGGGGAACTAAATCCCACTGGAATTTTTCTTCAGTTAGAAAATAGCAGTACAACACACCCATCTGGTGTATTAGAGGATGTTCTTGTGAGGGTGATAATTTTAATTGTTCTTGCTAAATTTCATGATATAAATAGAATATGATAGGATGAATGAACAATACCCAATTATATTGGGGAGAAAATTCTTGAAAACTAATATAATAATAATTATATCCACAATGGTACATTATCCATATAGTTTTTTGGTGAAATTTTCCACTTCAACATCCTTGATGTGATGAATCACCCCTCAGAAGAATATTCATCTCTCGAAGATAACTCTGTCGATGTACTCCCATCCCCTAAAACCACCTATTTTTATTCCAAGGATCACCTTTAGGTGTTTTCAACATTGAATTAAATTATAATAAATGATTAATTCTTTGAATGTTGTACCAGTTTATAAAAAATGTCCTGCATGTATATTAACTAAGGATATCTTGAACACTGAGTATCACATGTCCATAGATGATACTGCTATGCTTGTAAAAACTCATTCCTCATATTAGGATGATAACATTGACCATTAAGATGATATTAGTGACCTCTCACTTTCACAAAAACCAGCATAAATTCAAAATCCACCTGAATTGGAACAAAAACAACTACCTCATGATTTAAAATATTTATATCTTGATAATAGAAACAAGCTGCCTTCCATCATTGCTAGTCCACTCCCTCTTGAGCGTTAATTGCTACTGATTGACCATTTCAAGGAGTATAAACAAGATTTGGGATAGAAAATTATATACATTCCTAGTATTATCCCATATATTTTCACACATCATATATTGTTAAATGATGAGGAAAAACCAGTGAGGCAGGGACAACAATGAAAAAACCGAAACATCTTAGACATGGTTAAAAATGTCGTAACAAAATTATTCACTATAGAAATTATTTACCCCATATCAGATAGACAATGGCTCAATCCAGTACAAGTGGATCCTAAAAAATCTGGTATGATGGTAATTAAAAATTAAAATAATGAATTGTTTCCAACTCATGTGTAGAAATGTTGGCATGTCTGTATAGACTATTGAAGATTAAACCAACACACTATGAAGTATTGTTTCCCATTTTAATTCATTGATTTATGTTAGAGAGTATTGTAGGGAAGTCCCATTACTGTTTTATGGATGGGTATTTTGGATAATTCATATCCATATTTCCCCTAAGGATTAGGAAAATACCACCTTTATTTTCCCCTTTGGAACTTTTATTCCACTTGTTCTGTGCAATGCTTCAGATACTTTACAACAATTCATGGTTATTATTTTTTCATATTTAATAGATAATTGCATGGAAGTATTAATGGATGATTTAAATGTTTATGGATCCTCTTTTGATGAATTTTTTAGTAGTATTGCTTCAGTCCTATGCTGATGTATTGAAATTAATCTTGTATTAAATTATGAGAAATGTCATGTTATGGTGTGACAAGGTATAGTTTTGGGACATTTAATATTTTGTGATGGTATAAAAGCAGATAAATAAAAATTGGATGTCATTTTTTCCGTACCATTCCCCCAAAGATATACACGATGTGTGGTCTTTCCTAGTTCATGCTTGATTTTACTGTCATTTCATTCGTGACTTTAGTAAAATTGCACTCCCCCTCTTTCGATTTCTCAAAAAGAAAAAGAAATTTTATTCTGATAAGGAATGTGATGAAGAATTTAATATGATTAAATGGAGTCTCATGTGACCCTCAGTAATCCAACCACCCAGGTGGGATTTACCATTTGAACTCATATGTGATCCCTCAAACTGTGTAATTGGGGAGGTCTTATCACAAAGGGTTGATTGAGATCCACATGTCATTTCCTATAACTCACGAACACTAGACCCTTCCCAAGAAAAGTACACCACAACAGAGCAATAATTTTTTTCCATTGTGTTTTCCTTGGATAAATTCAGGTTATACATTTTAGGGTCCAAAGTCATTGTGTTCTCATACGATGAATCCCTCCAATTTCATCTTACGAAACTGGAAGCCGAACCATGTATCATTCACTAGATTCTCCTCCTTCAGAAATTCAATTTATAAATTAGGGATAAAAAAAGTAGAGAATGTGGTGGATGACCTTATCATTAGGATCCACCCATCCTTGAATATTGACTCATCCCCTTGTATTCCCATAAATGACATGTTTTTAGATGAGTAATTGTACCAAGTGCATGATGTAATTATTTGGTATGCCAAAATTGTAAATTATTTGGTTGCATCTTGCATTCCTACTAATTTTAATAAAACCCATTCCAACCGTCTAAAACATGATTCTCGTTGTCACATTTGTGATGACACCTACCTTTGGTGCACATGTAGTGGTCATGTCCATAGGAATTGTGTTACCGATATTGAGTATTAGTCTATCCTTAGGTTTTGTCACACTCTATCATGTGGGGTCCACTTTGGTCCTTAATAGAGTGCTCGCAAAGCCCTTGATTCAAGTCACCTTTTCCCAACACTTTTCATGATGCCCATGATTTCTATAAATCTTGACCTTGCTATCAAATATTGGGGAATGTATCAAAAATAAATTAAGTACCACAACAAACCTTTCTCCTCGATGAAATTTTTTATGATTAGAGAATTGACTTTATGGGATCATTATCCAAGTCATCTGGGAACCAATACCTTTTTCTGGTAGGGGATTATGTTTGAAAATGGGTAGAAACATGAGTTACGAGTATTAACGATTATAAGGTAGTTGTTGAATTTTTGAGAACCTAATTTTTTTTAGGTTTGGATTATATATTTTCATCATCAATAACTAGGGTTCTCATTTCTGCAATAGAACAATTCCATCTCCTTTGCATCGGTATGGGGTTAGTCATAGATTTTCTACTGAATATCACCCATAAACCATTGGTCATGATGAGGTGTCCAATAGAGAGGTAAAAAAAATTCTTCAAAAAATGGTTCATCCCAAAAGGAAGGATTGGATAATTAGACTCGATGAATCATTATGGTATTTCCATAATACCTTTAAAACTCCCATTTTAATTTCACCCTATAATCTTTTGTTTGGAAAGTGTTTTCACCTCCCTATTACGATTGAGCACCAGGCTTACATGCTATTAAACAATGAAATTATAATATTTCTTGTGCAAGTTATAAAATGAGGTTGTAGATTCCAGAGATGGAGTAAATGAGAATATATTCAAATGATAAATCCTGGATTAATAAGTAGTGAACAAAGGCTACCCATGATCATCTCATCATTCATCGTTAGTTTTACATTAGACTGAATGAAATCCTCTATAAGGCAATGATGAAGTTTCATCTAGGTATGATTTTTACCACTAGTTTCATCATACACAATTAATAATGTATGTCATTTTTTTTATGTTCAAAATGAAGAAACCAAGAATACATTCAATGTAAATAGGCTACGACTAGAGCACTCCCACGATGCCCTTCTCGATTTCCTCATGGAGGAACTCCATGTTCAAGAAGAAATTTATGAATGACACTCATAAAGTTTTATCCTTACATCCCACATTTTCTTTTATTATAGAGAGGAACCTGCACACATTAGGTTTAAGAGGATGTGTATATTCCTAGGTTACTTAGTAATTTTCAACATAATTCTTCTTTTTCACTTTTTTTCTAGTTGGATTATATTGTCACTTGCTTCCCCCTTTCCACCCCCACCCCTCAGTTTTTTTCAGAATGTTAAATATTTTTTATACCCAAATTATCTTTGAAAATTCATCTTATTTAACAATGGTAGTTATTTAAAATTCTTTTGGAATATCTTTTCTTCTTGTTGTTTTAACATTTGAAAAAAAAATCTAATGAAATGTTCATTTCATTAAGAATTAAAAACTATGGTATGACTTTCTTTTGAAATTTAGTTCTTTTTCGATGTTATAAATGGTTGTATCATTTAAGTACCTTTGAGAAGAATGGTACCCTTTTTGGGAATATTTAGGGGGAAAATATTTTAACATAATCTCTCCACACATCTTTTTACCCAACCAGTAAGTGTGAAAATTTCTTACTTAATGGGAGGTAAATATAAGTGAGGTTGATTTTTATCTACTTTCCAAAACCATTTTTCCATACATTCATTCCTTATCCAATCTATTTCATTGTTGTAAAATATTGACCTATGTGTGTGTACCTATGATCCGACTATTTTACGCCCTAAAAAACTGTTGTACATTGGGAGGTTAAAAACCACCCTTCCTAAAATTTTTATCTTGTTTTAACAATTAATATTTTTTTCACGAGAATATAAAAAAAGGGTTGGGAGAAGAGTGTGAGCTTTATTCTCAGGGAAACTGTTGAAAATAAAAAAATAAACATGGGAGTGGTGAAATGTATAACATATGGGAATATCTAGGCCATGATAATTTGGTTTGACTTCTATGAATTCTTAAGTGAGTGTGTCTTGGAATTTTATTACAAAGGATATATGGAAGGTTCTGTGGAAAGGATCATGTAAGTAGACAATTTTTAAAATAACTTATATTTACTTGATAAAAAGTGGGAATAATATAATGAAATTGTTTTCACACACACACATAGAGAATTAGTGACATGAATAACTTATTAATTATTCTCTTCCAATGGTATCATGAATATCTTGAAATTTCATTCAAATACAATTTTTGAGATGTTATTTTTCATGCTCACTGAGAATAACTCCTTGATGTGAATTTTTTTGTTGATCACATTTTTATAAGGAATTTATTTTTCATTAAATGTTAAATTCTTATGAATTTTTAAATATCTACATGATTAATTTCTAGAAATGTGAGTTTTCCCAAGAGTGAAAATGTTTTGGTGTTGGGGTGTGATTACCCCATGATTCACTGTTTCAATTTTAACCTTACACCACTATGCTAAACTAGGTTTGTATTGAAAATTATAAAAATAATAACAAATTTCACTTCATGTTTGATTCAATTATTTTTCATTTATTACTTTTAAAAAGGGAATTTTTTTTTATAATTACAATATAGGTGGAGGTGATTTGGAGGTCTCATGATGATGTCCACAAAAAATAGGCTAAACATCGTAGGATCCATGAACATCGGTGGACTAAACCGAACACTAATACTAAACTGTTATATCAAATGGACTGAAAATTTTCAGGGTGATTCCAAATTTAATGGGATATACTTCATATGGAGAAACCAAATCCTGATTCAGCAACTAAGATTCCAGTTCAAACCAATCTGTGTAGCACACAGAATCTACACGAATTCAAAGGTGGTGTGTTGTGATCTATCCCTATCTCGAGTTGTAGTTGTTCAATTGAAGTCTGAAATTATATAGAGATATTCAAGATTTGGGGCTAAAACTTTATTGTTTTTTCCATAGTGAGATAATGATGTTTATGTAGGTTCCAGGCGCAGTAGAAGCACGTTGGTGGGTTAGCCCAACTTTAATTTTAGTGGTAAACGACGTTCAATCCTAGATCCTTACCGATATAAAATTCCATATCTTTGGAATTGAACGAAGAACGAAAAAGAAAATAAGAGTCCCGAAACCATTGAGATAGGATCATCATATATTGGTTATAATTAATTTAATTAATTCATAAGAATTACCTCGGTGGAATTATTTCTTCGTTGGAGTCTCCGGTCATGATCCTGTGATCCGTCATTGCATTTGAGAATCCATGTATAGGATTCCTCTAGCGGTGATCTACATGTGCTCCACGTATCTCTGGACGCCGCTGAAGGGATCTCCAGGTGCTAGCACGGAAGAACCTTCACTTGTGATGTCCGCCTTCGAGCACCTTGATCCGGTGGAGGATCTCGCTCTTGTAACTTGAAAGCGTTCTTGGTGGAAAGGGAATTATCTCTTGGCTTCAGAGTATTTCCAAAAACTATTGTGCACACCAATGGATCAATCTCATGAGAATAATGTAATAGGGATTTATAATACATAGAATAATAAAATTAATTAATTACCCAAAAGAATTTAATCATTTCATTTAATTCTTAACAATACACCATGTCATAATAATGATATCTTACTATCATTATTACTTGACATGTTCCCATCGTATTACATTTAATATCATTTAATTAAATAAACAATATTTTATCCTCAAAAATCCCGACTAGAAAACTACACGGTGTGTATATTTAATATACACGACGTGAGCTTTTATTTTACATTTTCCTCCACCACAATTATTAGACCTTCATTAATGACTATTTATTTCTTAAATAAATGTAATTCCATTACTCGCTAATAAATATATTATTTCGCCCACAATATATTCTCTTGAATAACTAGTGTCGAAATAAATGCGATCAAGCATCCTTAAATAATCATTAAAGCATAGTCGGGAATAATATTTATTTAACTTGTAAAATTAATATTTAATTGAGATACATGGACACAGTTAGTGTGTGACCCTTTAGGCCTCTTTCTCAGTGGCATTAGGCGGATCCGGCCTAAAGTCCAAGGTTAGTGTCTAGAAACACGCCAATTCACCCATAGAGAAAGAAGTTAACGCCGCAATGATGTGTCACCTCCTAAGAACGCTTACCGTGTAATATAATCCCTTTGTCTCGATATCTCTAATCAAGCAGGTTGCATGCTAGTGCCATCAACCCATGTGCTTGATTATTCATTCTTTGACTTCCTGGAATTGAACTCACCCATACCTTACCATGGCCATGGATTTATTTAGGCTATATCAATTCCCTCAAAGGTCCTGAGATATCTACTTCTGTTATGGAACAGAAGGGACAAATCCTTTCTCGCATTATCAATTAATGCAGTATTACTCATGACACACCCAAAGTATCCTACCTCACTGCGAACAGTGTATTGTCACATTTTTAGTCAATACATCTAAGTGCGCGAGTAGTAATACCCATTAATAATAATCTTAAAGTCTAAGGACCAATACACATGTCCACAGATGGGAACATCCAATGACACTCTGAAATGTGGATTTCCTAATGGTGGGTCTCATTCTTATAATATCCTCCTGGATATTACCATGGGAGCACACAATGAGAATGTTCCTCAATGTTTTATGATTCCTCAAACCTAATGACCTGTATTATTTGTGCCCCTCAAATAATATCATCCGGAAAAAGAACATATATTCAATAACAGTGTTATGGAACTTCTGGGTTCTCATCATAACAGGGATCTGCTATGACCCTTTAATGCAATAGCTGTCCTTAGGACATTATCACATGCATCGTCACATAGGAGAACAATCAAGATGTGATAAGGCTTTTATTAATGAGTAAAGAACAAAGTAGTTGGTTCTAGACCACCGGCTCCAACAGACTCCCACTTGGACTAGAGCCAACATCTAACAACCTTTAACCCGCTAGTTCTCACATGATATTCATGCTTCTGCTGAGATAGGCCTTTAGTCATGGGGTCCACCACATTCTCTTCCATGGACACTCTGCTCACTGAAACTTCACCCCTCTGATAGAAATCCCTCAAGAGGTTGTACATCCAGAGTATGTGCTTTGTCCGTTGATGTGACCTTGGTTCATTTTCAAGACCCACCGTTGTATTATTATCACAATACAATGTAATGAGATCTTTATTTCTAGGCACCACATCAAGCTCCTGGACAAAGTTACGAATCCATAAGGCTTCCTTGGCTGCATCAAAAGCTGCTATATATTCAGAATCTACTCTAGAATCGGAGACAACTGGTTGTTTTGAAATCTTCCAGCTCATAGGTCCTCCATTGAGACACAAAACATATCCAGATTGCGACTTCAGATCATTGTGATCTATCTTAAAACCAGCATAAGCATACCCTCTGATTACAAGATCTTCGTCTCTTCCATACACCAGGAACATATCCTTAGTCCTTCTCAGATACTTAAGGATAGTCTTAACAGCAGTCCAATTCTGTTCTCTTGGATCTGCTTGATATCTTCCTACCATGCTCAGTGCATAGGCAACATCAAGCCTGGTACATAACATGGAATACACGATGGATCCTATAGACGAATCGTATGGGATCTTATTCATTCTATCTTTATCTTGTTGTGTCTGAGGACACATTTTCTTAGAAATATGTAGGCCATGTGACACTGGAACAAATTCCATCTTGGATTGTTCCACATTAAATCTCTTTAGTATATGGTCAATGTATGCACCCTGAATTAGTCCAAGCAGCCTCTTGGATCTATCACGAACGATCTTGATCCCTAGAATGTAGGCTGCTTCTCCCAAGTCCTTCATGGAGAAACACTTGTTCAAGAAGTCCTTAACTAAATGTAAGGCTGGTACATCGTTTAAAATAAGAAATATTTCATCAATATATACTAGTAGGATAACAACTGCATTCCCATTAAACCGCTTATAAACACATGGCTCACATTCATTCTTAATGAAACCAAATTACTTTATGGATTCATTGAATCGAATGTCCCATGACCTAGATGCTTACTTCAATCCATAAATAGAAATCTGCTACTTACAAACATGTTTGGCTTCACCTGGTGTCACAAACCCTTCTGGTTGTGTCATATAGACATCTTCCTGAAGGTTCCCGTAAAGGAATGCGTTTTTGACATCCATTTGCCAAATCTTGTAGTCATGGTAAGCTGCTATGGAAAGTATGATACTTATGGATTTAAACATGGAAACTGGCAAGAGGGTTTCATCATAGTCAATTTCATGATGCTGTTTGAATCCTTTAGCCACTAGCCTTGCTTTATAGGTGATAACTCGACCTTCCATGTCCATAATTCTCTTGAATACCCATTTGCATCCAACAGGCTTTACATCAACTGGATCATTGACCAGAACCCAGACTTGGTTCTAATACATGGAATCCATCTTTGAATTCATAGCTTCTAGCCATCTCGTAGCTTTGGAGATTTCTACTACTTCCTTGTAGGAGATAGGTTCATCATTGTCCAACAATAATGATTCACCATCCTCGGTGACTGGGAATCCAAATCTCTCCAGTTCCCTTACCTCTCTTGAGATCCTACGCAGAACTTGTGTTTCTGGAACCTCTTCCACAGGGACCTGTGGAACTTGTTCCGGTACCAAATATTGTGTATCTTGAGCATCAACTTTGTCGAAGTCAATCTTGCTCCCACTATCCTTTTTGAGGATGTGCTCCCTCTCAAGAAAGACGGATTGTCTGGCGACGTTCACTTTCTTGTCTTGGGGGTTATATAGGTAATATCCTTTCATTTCCTTAGTATATCCTATAAAGATACACTTCGTGCCTTGGGGTGCTAGTTTTTTTTCCTGAGAAGGCCTTAACAAATTCCTCACATCCCCATACACGTGTATGCAACAAAATGGGTTTCTTTCCATTCCATAACTCCGAAGGAATTCCATTTTCCGCCTTAGTTGGAACTTGTTTTAATGTGTATGCTGCAGTTTTTGATGCATATCCCCAAAATGATAATGGAAGATCCGCATGACTCATCATCGACCTCACCAAGTCCAACAAGGTGTGGTTCTTCCTTTCACTAACACCATTCCACTGTGGTGTATAAGGAGGAGTGAACTGAGATAGAATCCCAGAATTCCGTAGAATATCGATGAACTCCTTGTTCAGATATTCTCCCCCTCGATCCGATCGAAGCTTCTTTATCTTCTTACCAAGTTGAATCTCTACTTCATTCTTGAATTCCTTAAATTTCTCTAAGGCTTCAGACTTGTACCTCATTAAGTAGACAAATCCATATCTACTCAAATCATCAGTAAAAGTAATGAAGTAAGAATATCCACCTCTAGCTTCTACGGGAAATGTTCCACATAAATCCGTGTGTACCAATCCTCGAAGCTCTATGGCCCTTTCACCCTGTCCACCAAAATGTAGCTTGGTAATTTTACCTTGTAAACAAGCGTGACATCTATCAAGTGGTTGTAGCTCAGTAGAGTCAAAATAGCCATCTTCACAGAGGTTTGTCAAGCGCTTCTCATTTACATGACCAAGGTAGTGATGCCACAACTAGGTGAAGTATGAGTCACGTGAGTTTGTTTCATTATCGATTGCCAAAACATGGTTTTTGTAATTTAATACATACAAACCATTATTCAAATGTGACATACCATAACATACGTTGTTCTTATAAAAGAGACAACCCATATTTCCGAACTTGAAAACAAAAACATCTATATCCAAATAAGATACAGAAATTATGTTCTTGGTAACACTAGGCACAAAATAATAGTTATGTAAAACCAAAATCATCCCAGTCGTCAATGAGAGGTGGTAGTCGCCAATAGCCAATGAAGCCATCCTTGCGCCATTGGCAACTCGAAGATCCACCTCTCCTCTGGAGATCTTTCTAAATATACTTGGTTCCTGCATTTGAATACAGATGTGAGCCCCCAAAGCTGTATCTAATACCCAATTTGTAGAAATAGAATGATTTCACTTGATAATGAACGCACCTTTAGCGTCCCCACACTTCTCGGTGCAGTTCCTCTTCCAGTGGCCCTGCTTGCCACATGCAAAACACACAGCCTCTCATTCCTTTCTTTTCCTCTAGATATTCCCCTTCCTGGAGAGATGGTGCTCGGGGGATTCAGACCATTTATAAGTCTTTGGAACCTTCTCATTTTCCTTCCTTCTCGTGTTCACCATTAGGACTGTGGGTTTGTCACGCCCCATGTCCTTATCAACCTGGTGAATCAAGGTCAGAAGCTCCAACAGACTCTTCTCATTTCCACTCATGTTATAGTTGAAAATGAAGCTAGAGAAGGTCTTGGGAAGTGATGATAGGATGAGATCTGTACGTAACTCATCTGGGAATTTAATCCCTAAGATGTCCAGGCATTCAATGTAGCCAATAAGCTTCACTACATGAGGCCCAGCTGGCGCAGACTCTCCAAGCTTCATAGTAAACAAAGCATTGGAGATCTCATACCTCTCCTGTCTCGCCTTCTCTTGGTAGATATCTTTATGGTGAGACATCATTCTATACGCATCCATGTTTTCATGTTGCTTCAATATCTCATTAGACATGGCCGATAGAATGAAACAGTGGACAAATGTGGCATTGTCCATGTGTTTCATGTTGAGAGATAATTCCCCATCACTAGCCTCTTTCCCAGGCGTAACTGGAATACGCTATTCCAGCACATACAATTTCCTTTCGTGGCGAAAGACGACGCGTAAACGCCTCTGCCACTCTTGGAAATTGGTGCCGGTGAGAAGGTTTTCCTTCTCAAGTATGGTGCACAATGATATGTTTGAAGTAATTTTATTGTCGTTTCTACAAATTTAGATCAGCAAAGGTTTAGTACTTTGTTACAAAAATTGAGACAAATAAATAAATTAATACTTATTGGTCTCCCACTATTTTATCGAAATCCAATAGCCCTCACCATTGATTTAGGAATATTCTATTTCTTGAATATTCTAGTGGCAAGGATCCATATTGACCTTCGCATTACCCAAACTAGGGATGGTCATGAAACTTGAAGGGTTTTAGGTAGGCATTCCAAATGCCAACTACATTAAATCACAGCTCCTTGATCCTCTGAGTGGACTCCCCAATCCTGAAATTCTTTTATTTTGGATTTCCTCAACCTTTGCCTCTTGGTCACACCAATTCCTGCTGTGGTAGTCAACCCTTGATGAGAACCAAGTCAAGTCAACCCAAAACCTTGAATTAGAATTCCCTAATAATTGAAAGCACCCCAACTAGGGTTGGTCAAGCACTTTGAACTATGGTTCGATTGTAACCAAGATTATGGAAGGTTATACCGAATTAATATTTCTTTTGAGGTATATTATTCTTATACATAAATTGCCATTTAATTATCTTTGATTAAATGCTTGTTAATATTAACTGGGATATACTTAAGTGATTAACTATGACTAAGAAAATATTTACGTAGAATATGGTTTTATTTTAATTCCATCTTGCATGCTCATTTAATTCATTAATTGTGTGGTCGTGACAACACACCCCCAATAAATAAACCATACAACTGATAGAAATAAAATAAATGGTATGATCATGAGCTTTTCTATTGTTTAGTTTATCTAGCGGTTGATAAACTATCCCAAGACCTAGGGTAGAAACACCTTGAACCTTTCGGGTACGTGTTTTCAGCTTTCCACCTGTCCACCTTTATATCTCCTTGGATTGGTTTCACCTTGGCTCATGACTTGAGCTTCCTCCACTAACTTGGGATCTCCATCCATTACATATATATTTTTCTCACACATAGGTGAGGGGTAAAAAATGGGTTTTTACATAAAAGAATCCTTGGGCATGCAGACCCTACATATTAATGAGGAGATGGATCGCATGCCAACAAATTTAATTTAAATAAATTAATTAAAAGAAACCAATCACATACAAAGGTCTCGGTCTAGATCATGATCATCCATACATGCAACGATATTTACGCATAAATAAAACTAGCATTCAATTCTTTAATCATTCTTGTTTAAGATAAATCACGCTCGAATTAATTAATTATCTTTAATTAATCAATCGTTTTATCTTAAACCCTTTTTCGGAATTTCCTTGAGATTCTCATCCATCATAGTTTTAAACAAATAAATTCATTTAAAATTATCCTTGTACGTAACTTGTACCTTGGAGGCAACTCGTTGAATTCTCATTCATTACACATATGTTAAATTAAACACATATATATAAAACACCTATCACGTGTTGTGCCTCAGCTTTACGCCTGCACTATGATACATGTCTCGAGGGTTTGTATAATATAATAAAATTTTTAATAAATCTTCATAATTTGGTTGAGTACACGATATCTAGTTCTGACTATACGGCGTGAACTTTTCTTCACCGTCCATCCGAAGTACACGCCTGGGGACATGGCGTGTCAATGTACTTCGGAAATTTTCGAAGTACACGGCGTGTTCTTTTGGACACACGCTGTGTAGTTTCTGCGTTACATGGTTTCCAGCCGACCAAGCCATGTACAGGGTACACGGTCCAACCCGAACCTGAAGGGACTACACGCCGTGTTCATTGGACCACACGGCGTGTAATCAAGAAACCGTGTGACACCTGTTTCTGGTCAACACATGGTGTCATAAATGTCTTCAATACATGACCTGATTTGGAAGATTGGTCAATGCATTGAACCTAGACTACACGACGTGTGTTTCCAAATACATGCCGTGTATTCTGGTGTTGTACGGCCAGAAAATTTTGGCTCCTCCGGATGAGTTCCTCTGTTTTATTTTAATCAAAATTAAAAGAAAAATTTGTTTCTGTGAGGTGAATGAGAAACGATGGAGGAGGAACAAATCTTGAGATTCAGATTTCCAGAACGATTAAACATGAATTGAAATAACTAAATTATTAAATGCGTAAATCACCAACATAAAACTAAATAATTATAAACAATGAAATGACCCCTTTGATACCACTTGTAGGTTCCGGGCACAGCGGAAGGGCATTGGTGGGTTAGCCCAACTTTGATTTTAGCATTCAATGACATTCAATACGAGATCTATCATGATATAAAATGACGGATCTTTGGAATAGAATGAAGAACGAAAAAGAAAAGAAGAGTCCCGGAACCATTGAGATAGGATCGTCATATGTTGGTTATAATTAATTTAATTAATTCCTAAGAATTACCTCGTTGGAATTATTTCTTCGTTGGAGTCTCCGGTTACGATCCTGTGATCCCTCATTTCATCGTAGAATCCAAGTATAGGATTCCACTAGTGGTGATCCACATGTGCTCCACATATCTCTGGACATCGCCGAAGGGATCTCCGGGTGCTAGAGCAGAAGAACCTTTGCTTGCGATGTCCGCCTTCGACATCCTTGATCCGGTGGAGGATCTCGCTCTCGTAACTTGAAAGTGTTCTTGGTGGAAAAGGAATTCTCTCTTGGCTTGAGAGTATTTCCAAAAACTGTTGTGCACAACAATGGCTCAATCTCATGAGAATAATTTAATAAGGAATTATAATAATTAGAATAATAAAATGAATTAATTACCCAAATGTATTTAATTATTTTATTTAATTATTAACAATACCCCATGTAATAATAATGATAGTTAAATATCATTATTACTTGAAATGCACCCAGCATATTACATTTAATATCATTTAATTAAATAAACAATATTTTATCCTCAAAAATCCCGACTGGAAAACTACACGGCATGTAATAATTAATACACGGCGTGTACTTGTTTTCCATAAAAATACACGGCATGAATATTTAATATACACGGCGTGTACATTTTTTCCATTTTTCTACACCACAATTATTAGACCTTGGGTAATGGCTATTTATTTCTTAAATAAATTTAACTGCATTAATCGCTAATAAATATATTATTCCGCCCATAATATATTCTCTCGAATAAGTAGTGTTGAAATAAACTCGATCAGACATCCTTAAATAATTATTAAACCACAGTCAGGAATAATCTTTATTTAACTTGTTAAATTAAAATTTAACTAAGATACAAGGACACACATAGTGTGTGACCCTATAGGCCTCTTTCTCAGTGGCATTAGGCGGAGCCTACCTAAAGTCCAAGGCTAGCATCTAGCAACACGCCAAGACACCCATAGAGAAAGAATTTAACGCCGCAATGACGTGTCAACTCCTACGAACGCTTACCGTGTAATATAATCCATTTGTCTCGATATCTCTAATCAAGCGGGTTGCATGCTAGTGCCATCAACCCATGTGCTCGATTATTCTTTCTTTGACTTCCTGGAATTGAACTCGCCCATACCTTACCATGGACATGGATTTATTTAGGCTATATCAATTCCATAAAAGGACCTAAGATATCTACATCTTTTATGTAATAGAATGGACAAATCCTTTCTCACATTATCTACTAATGCAGTATTACTCGTGACGCACCCAACGTATCCTACCTCGCTGCGAACAGTGTGTCTTCACAGTTTTTGTCAATACATATAAGTTTGCGAGTTGTAATAACCATTAATAATATTCTTAAAGTCTATGGACCAATACACACATCCGCAAATAGGAACATCCAATGACACTATGAAATGTGTATTTCCTATTGGAGGGTCTCGTTCTCATAATAACCTCCTGGATATTACCAAGGGCGCACACCATGAGAAGGTGCCTCAATGTTTTATGAGTCATCGCCCCTAATGACTTGTATTATTTGTGTCCCTCAAATAAAATCATCCGGCCATAGAACATATATTCAAAAATAGTGTTATGGCACTTCTGGGTTCTCATCATAGCAGGGATCCACTATGACCCTTTAATGCAATAGATGTCCTTAGGAAATTATCACATGAATTATCACGCAGAAGAACAAACATGATGTGATAAGGATGTCATTAATGAATAAAGTACAAATTAGTTGGTTCTAGACCACCAACTCCAACAGTTTACCCCCGAAAACAATGGGCCAAATGGTTTTACACAATCTGTGTGCCCAAAACCACCTTCCACTATTCTGATAAAATGGTACCTTTGGAACCTCATTTTAAGTTCTAACCAAAAGAAAAGCTCTTATTTTTTTGAGTCCCAAAGGAGTAATATCCTCATCTAAGAAGTTCTTGAGGTCCGAATCCTCATAGGGGGTCAAGGATGAAGGCGAAGTTCCACCAGAGCCTTGTCCCCCTCTCAATGTTGAGCTAAACAGTGGACGATCATTTCATGGGAGATGAACACAATTTGGAGGGAGTTATATCACTCTTTATTCTACTAATTTTTTGTAATTAGTGTGTTTAATATTTAACTCATTTCATATCTTTACAAGATTCTCCCATGATTTCATTTATTTTTATATAATTAAGTTAAATGCTTTTTATTTCAAAGTTGATTGGGTTGAGATTTCATGTAGGAATATTGGTTTATTCTATTTGGAAAACACATGATTACTTTATCTATAAAAAATATATGAGATTTTAGTATTATTTGGTAAAAAATTTTCTATTATTGAGTACCAATATTTTACAACATGATCATTGTGTTAAGGGTTTCTTCTTTATGCGTCATTTTAAGGAATAAGTGGAATCCAGATCTTGACATCCCTCAACCAAAGAATTAAACAAAACCATCTGAAAATTTCAGAATAATGAAATATCCAATATGTGTAGTAACCTCAAAATGACCACATTATCTCATAATTCTATGAAACCACCTTTATTTATAAACTTTTAAACTCCTTAAATCATGTCATTTTCTAAAAACTGTTTTGAAAACAACCCCCTATTTTAGTAATTTATATTAAAAATACACACTAAAAACCTACCAATGATCCTTTAGAGATGACCTATGTTCTTATTTAGATGAAAAAATATTCTTTAATTCACTATAAATTTGACTTTTCATGATATCATGGTCAAATTTTCGAACTGTTTTCGTGGAGTGATTTGGTATTAGTGTGTGTTTTTGATACGCTTTTTTTTTTGTAAATTTTGTGAATATTTTTTTTATCTTATAACATTACCTATATTTTTGTGTGAAGATTTATTTATTTTTTAGTTATTGTGTATGATGTGGTATAATTAGGGAGACTTACCACCTTTCGAACACAAACCAAAGAAGATACTACGTTAGTGACACCGATGTGCACAAGACACCCCTTTGATGAAGGACACACGACAACTTGAGACATTTCTAAACACCTCTTCTTATGGGACCAAATTAGAACATGAAATTAATGAGTATAAAATGGCTGAAAACAATCGAACTCTAAAAGAACTAACCTATCATGATGTTGATATCCACCCCACATATATTCAAATACAAGTTTAGGCACCTAATTTTGTTTTAAAATCCGGTCTAATTCACATATTTACAATATTTTAGGGAATTTCTAGAGAAGATCCAAATAATCACTAAAAATAATTTCATAATATGTGATCTACATTAAAACATGATAATGTTGATGAAGAATAAATAAATCTCATAGAATTCCCATTTTCATTAGAAGATGCTGCAAAAGGCTATCTTTAGTATAGGCTGGGCAGACATGAACCGTATTTTTCATGAAAAATATTTTATAGCCTCTCAAACATCAACTATAAGAAAATAATTTTGTGGTATAATTCAATCACAGGTCGAAACATTACATGAATATTGGGATCACTTTAATAGGTTATGGTCAAGCTATCCACACCACCAAATAATAGATCAACATTTAATTGAGTATGTTTATGAATGTTTAATTTCTATTGATTGAAATATGATTGATGTTTCTGTAGGTGGTGCACTAGTTGATAAAAACACAATTTCTGTAAGGACCTTGATTGAGACCATGGTGTAGAACACTCAACAATTTGGTTCAATGTATAGTGTACTGATTCTAGGTGTCGATGAGGTGCAATGTACTGAATTTGAGAACAATGTAGACATGATGTTTGAATAGGTAAGTAACTTTCTTCGACAAATTAATCTTTCCTAAGGGAATTAACAATATCCTCTTCCCAACCATTGTGGTATATGTTCCTCTGACACAAACTACACTAACCAAGGCCCCCAATTTAGAGAAAATTCATAGAGTTGTGAGGTAATTTTTCTTAGATTCCCATATAACCAACCCTTTACGAAATAACCATAATATCCATCCAACACCAGGTTGAATGGAAACCAATATTATATGTAAGGGGGTATTCAAACCAACCTCAACAACAATGGAACCAACTGAGGCAGAGTAGTCATCCCCCACCTACACCTAGAAATACCCAACCACCTAAAAGTCCATTCTAAAAACCCCCTCCAAAACCCATCCCTATCCTATAATATATGATGAAACTAATGGCTTCCAACAATATACAATTCCATAAAACCATCCAAATATCTATACAAGACCTAAAAAAGAAAATTAGTCCATCTACATAACTCTTTGCGGGAAATTCGAAGTCATGGGTCAGGTAAACTTCCCTCTCAACCAGTATTTAACCCTAGGGATAAGGGAAATGGTAGTGCCATAACCCTTAGGAGTGTGAATTAGATTAGAATCCAAATTACCCCTCCAATATTGCATCACTTTTTGAGAGAACCACATTCCCAACCACTGCTAAAAATGGTCTAAGAGAAGAAAATTCTTGTCTCAATAGAATCCCTTCCAATGAAATAGTGTGTCTGTTGATGAGTCACCCATCCCAACCATTTCAATTCCATTTACTCAAAGTGCAACCCAACTAAGAAAAAAATAAATTTATCTTTGTAAGGAAATATTGGAATCTTTAAAAAAATGCAGGTTAATATAACTTTGATTTATAATCTGAAAAAAAATCCAAGATATACTAAGTTTCTGAAGGAAATATGTACACAATGAAGTCAACTTCAAGGTGATGAGAAGGTAATTCTGGGGAGGAATGTCATAGTGTTTATAGAGCCATCACTTCCCACCAAATTCATCAATCCTGGAACATTATATATTAGGTTCACCATCGAGGAGTATTCATTTTCAAATGTTATGCTTGATTTGGGTGCTTCTATTAATGTGATATCTCACTCCATTTACTCTTCATTGAAGGTCGGGGAACTGAATCCCACTATAATTGTTGTTCAAATTGAAAATCAATGTACCGCACACCCCTCTGGTGTGTTAAAAAATGTTCTTGTGAGGGTGCAAAATTTAAAATTTCCTACTGATTTTTATGTGCCAAAAATGGAAGACGACAAGATGAATGGACAATCCCCAATAATATTATGGAGACCCTTATTGAAAACCTCCAAAACCATAATTAATGTCCACAATGGTACATTATCTATGGAGTTTGGTGGAGACATCTTCGACATCAATGTTCTTGATTCCATGAAGAACCCTAAGAAGAACATTCCACTCTCTCTCTCTCTCTCTGTTTACTATATATTTTTTCTCTCTTCCCCTAAAAATAAATAATTTCATTCCATGGATCCCCTTTCCCAGTTTTCATCATTGAATGAAATTATAGGAAATGATTCATGCTTTGAATTTTTTAATGGTTTAGAATAATTTCATTAATGTTGAATAATTGATGATTTCTTGACCACTAAGGATTGCATGACCATCAATGATATTGTTCATCTTGTAAATGTTCGTTCTTAATATGGGAATGATACCATTAAACAGTTAGATGAGATTAGTGACCTCTCACATTAACACACACTCCCATCAATCTATAATCCACCTGAATTGGAACAAGAACAAATTCATCAAGATTTAAAATATTCAAATCTTGAGAAAGGGAAAAAGATGAATGTAATCATTTCTAGTTACCTACCTAATTAGCATGTATTGGTAAAACATAAACTTTTTAGGGAGTATAAAAAATCTTTGGGATTGACAGTTTCAGACATTCTTGGTATTATCCAATCAATTTTCACACATCATATATTGTTAAATGAAAAAAATAAATAAATGAGGTAGGCACAATGACGACTAAACCCAAACCTCTTAGATGTTGTTAAAAATGAGATAAAAAAATTATTTTATTATGTAATTATTTACCCCATCTATGAAATCCAATGGTTCAGTCCAGTATAATTGGTTCCTAAAAAACTGGTCTAATGGTATAAGAAATTAAAATAATGAATTGGTTTCAAATCGGGAGAAGAATAGTTAGCGTGTCTATATAGACTATTGATGATTAATCCAACACACTAGGAAAGACCATTTACCATTTATATTCATTAACCAAATGCTAGAGAGGCTAGTAGGGATGTCCCCTTTACTGTTTTCATGATGGGTATTTTAGATACTTTCAGATCAACATTTCCCTTGTGGATCAGGGAAAACAACATTTACATTCCACTTTTGGAACATTTTTATATAATATGATGCCATGTGGTATGTGAAATGCTGCAGATAATTTCCAGTGATGCATCGTTAGTATTTTTTCATTGTACTTGGAGAATTTCATGGAAGAAATCATGGATAATTTCACTGTTTATAGCTTCTCTTTTTATGAATGTTTGAGTAGTCTTGCCTCAGTCCTATGTTACTTTATTTAAACAAATATCATATTAAATTATGAGAAATACATGTCATGGTGTGACACTGTATTTGTTTGGTACATGTTAAATATTGGGATGGTATCCAAGTTGATAAATCAGAAGATGATGTCTTTTTTTCCTTACCATTCCCCAAAAATGTACGAGATGTGTGGTCTTTCCTAGGTCATTCTAGATTTTATGGACATTTCATTCATGAAAGTAGTAAAATTGAACTCCCCTCTCCTAATTTCACAAAATGAAAAGTATTTTTTCAATAAATAATGTGAGGAAGATTTTAATAAGTTTAAATGGAGTCTCACATCACCCTTGGTATTCCAACCACCTCTGAGGGATTTACCATTTTAGCTCATGTGTGATGCCTCCAAAAATGAATTCTGGGTGATCTTATCACAAAGGGTTGACCGAGCCTCACATGTCATTGCCTATGCCTCAAGAACATTGGACCCATCCCAATAATACTACACCACAACTGAAAAACAATTTATTTCAATTGTTTTTTCCTTTTATAAATTCAGTCCATACATTTTAGAGTCTAATGACATTGTGATCACAGACCATGAATGTAACATCCCATGTAAGTAATGAATAATATATGTTTTTATCTATGCCTATTAATGAATTAGATAGTGTTTTAGAGGCATAAAATGAAAATAAATCCAATCTTAAGCATGGAATACACTAATATTTTTAAAAGATTGTTTTACTGCCTTTTAATGGAAAACCATTTTTAAATCTATCTTTTGAAAATTTTATAAGCTATGTTTGTCAAAATAAACTTATTCTTTATGATTGGGACATCAATATTTACTTCTTGTGAATTATTGGTATTTTTCCGATAAAGTTCATTTTTTATTGAATAGTGAAGAATGTTGTATTTTAATTCAAAACCACTTTTTAATCTAATTTATTTATATGATTGAATTATCTTTTGAATTTTTTTTAAAGTGAAAGTAGAATATATTTTTACCATTTAATCCAATGGTGATCATTGGAATCAATTACACTTTGAAATTTGACTTAAACAAGTGTCAATATTTTGATACTTATTGTTTCATAAAAACACGCTATTTGTCATGACAACAGAAATTAGTTATTAAATTAATTAATGAAACATACATGTTTTGAATTTTTTAAAATAGGCATCATTTTTGAATTCGGAATATCAAATATAGCTTAGGGTAATGTTTTGGTATCTTTCTGAAAAACATCAATTTTTGATGAATAGTGAAACCACTAAGTGGTAGTTAAAGAAACTGATTTTTTGTTTAAATGAAACATTGCCACTTATGTGATTTGATTTTCCAAAATCCAACATACATGGTTGTCATTAAGAAGTAAAATGGGGTTCAATGAGATTAAAATAATTTTTTTGGTGAATAGTAACTTTTAAGTTCTTAATCGTGATTAGTGGTAATTAGTGTAGTTTAAGGTAAAAATAATGTTTTCATAATATGAGATGAGCTTCAAACATGTACTAACCATATTTGATTTATCATGTCAGACAAAGAAAATCCATGGGTCAACTTGGGGACCCCATGGAGCCACTTTGGTTGGGAAACGACATAAATAACTTTTTATTTAATGTTAAAGTAAAAATGACACAAACATGAGATGTTTTACTAAAAAACTTTTTACATGGGGTTATAAAAGTCAGAGTTTTGATTATAAAGAGTAATTAGAAAGATAAAATGATTTCCTACATCATAGTATTTTTTTTATAATTTTTAGACTTTAAATAAATTAAATTATTTATGACATCATGATGATGCAGCAATTTCCTCATTAATAAAGGATTTAAATAAAATGAAATGATAATGTAAAATCTAGGAACTAAACATGTCCAAAACCTATTTGATGGGTGTATTTCGTACCCTTATCACCTTACCCTCTAATTATATCAATATGGGACCTTTTGAATCCGAAAATCATTTTCAAATAAAGTAACATTTCTTTACTTTCCAAGAGTGCCCCTCCTCTCCTATTATAAAAGGCCCCCACCTCTACCTCCTTACCCACACTCCCAAAGCCTTTGGCTCGGCCAAACCCTGCCCATTTTGTCTCTCCACTTCCCTCTCTTACTCCTTGAAGCCTCTATTTAGGAATAAGTCTTCCCAAGGAATCCTTTGAGCTCAAACCAAAGGGAGTTACCTGATTTTAAGGTAATGTCTTCACTTGAGTCCTTTTGTTTTATTTTGTTTCTCCAACCCCCTAAACTCTTTTTATTCATTTCTTCTGTAAAAACTTCAGTATCATCAATATAATAGGATTTTTTTATAATAAGGATTTGATATACACTTACACACACCTACATCTAATGGTTAAAGGACATACTGTTTCCGTGGATGGTGAATTTAAGCCTCCCGAAACGATGATTCTTCAACATTCATTTAACACCTTCAAAGGTGGCCATTAAGATGTCACTATATTTATATATGATATACCATATGTTTATTTTTTCCTTAAGCTTCTGTATTTTTCTTTGTTTTTCATACCTTTAGGGTTTCCATTATGGGTAAACGCGATATCTTCATTTAAGGAAGTGCGGACTACCGCCCCCTCAAAGTGATTTGATTTGTTAAATACCATATGTGGGATGTATAAAGAATGGAACTATGATATTATATATGATATTATACTGGAATTATAATATACCTTTATATCATTATGATTCTATTATATGAAATACGAAATAGAAATGAAAGTAGCGTTCATGCGTATGTACGGCTTACCGTCTTCATGAACGATGCATTTCATTTCATACCTCTAAATGATTATGTAATATTATAACTGCATGAATGTACTGTATATATATGACATATATGATATCTACATCATAAATACCATTCAGGATATAATGGATACATGATCAACTTTTAATTATAAAGGGCTTATTTTTTACTCAAGTACCAATGATCGTTAAAACGACCGTTATTAACTTAAATAATTACATAGTGTTCATGAGATGGAAATAAGTGATATAAAAGGAATAATGAACTTGAAAAAGGTTCTTAAACAAGTAGAAACTAACTCATGTTTATTATTCAGGAGATTAAAGAATGACCGAGTCAAGTCAGACCCGAGGTATGGGACTTCGTCTCAATCTCCTTTCATTGAGGCATATTTTGTTTTATACACAACCTTCTTTTATACGGTGTATAAACCCCTTGACTTTTACGTTTATTCAAAAGGAATCTTTTTTATACGAAGCATTTACTAAACGAAAAAAGGGATTGTTTTTGTCGTACGTATGCGGCGACAATGACTTCTCCGCCGCCGTGGCCATTATTTGAGTTTCAGCTTCCTCTACAAGCCATATTATTTTTTTAAATAGAAAAATAAATACCATGTTTTACTTTTAATTTATTTTGGTATTGAAAATTGTTTTCATAATTTTTTTATATCAATGTGTTGTATTGATATCTTGTGATTGAAAGGTGGAAATGTTATGTTTCTTTATGCATGTTTTATTTGATATGATTATGTTGAGGTTCTTGGGAATTATTATGAAGACGGGTGGTTTCGTGATAGACTAAAGGCGGGTGAGCCTGATATAGCTCTCCAATGCATTGGGTAACATGAAGGAGTGAAACGTTAAGGTTTCTCCGAAGAGATTTAAGGAATATACTGTAATGGGTATTCCAAACGTAACCAAATGGGTTACTCCCTATGTAAGAACGTTATGAATGCCTCAAGTTACCTTTATGTCTTATGATTTGTATGATTTATTCATTATTTGATGAGGTATGTTAAAGTGATTATGTTCTATGGGTAAAGTATGATTTCATTCTTATGTATATATGTACCCATGTTTGCTTTCCGTATTTTTATATCCCTTACTGATCTTTTTATGCTCATCCCATGTTTTTTCTAAATGTTTCTCACAGGTCAAGGGAAAGGTACATGATATGATGATAGTGTCAAGGAAGTGTCAAGAATTAATCCATGTTTTATTTTAAATATGTTTCCATTGATGGGAAAGAAGAATACTATCTTTATGTAACCACTTTGTTTATATGTGGAATATAATGCAAGTTTTATGATCTAATTTTCGAAAACTCTAAACCCAAAAAGATCCTCAATGTGTAATCTTGTAATAACTCATGATTAAGTAAGTTTTAAGGATGAGGCCTTATAGTTGGTATCAGAGGTCGGTTTAGATAACTTTAGGAGTTAGAATTCTATTAAATGATTATCCGAAAATATTTTTTTAATGGTAAAATTGAATTGATATAGTATTTGAAGATTACCATGTTTATTCATCTAAGACATGTTTGTTCAGAATGGTTTTCCACAGAGGAAACAGGGAAGCAGTGCGAGGAAGGCATATAGAAGGAAATAACCTTCTGAATCAGCATCCTGAGATGGTCAGAATTGGAACTGAACAGTTTTTTGCAGTAATGGCGCAATTTACTCAAGCGATAAATAGTGGTGGTATCCACGCACGAGATCAGCCAGATCAACCGCAGTGGAACATATCAGTGGTGGAACATTTCAAGAGGCAACATCCCCCATCATTCAGAGGACCATCTAACCATGTGTTAGCTGAAGGGTGGATTAAAGCACTGGAGAAGATTTTTGATGTCATGGGGTGTTCAGACAATCAAAAGGTTAGTCTTGCTATTTACTGTTTGGAGGGTCAGGCAGATCAGTGGTGGTCTATGGTTAAAAATATCAGGGATGCCAATGAGATTGATGCTCTTGACTGGGATGATTTCAAAGATATGTTTCTTGAGAAGTATTTTCCTAAGGTTGTTCGACTTAGGATGGAAAATCAATTCTTGGAATTGAGGCAAGAGGAAGACTCAGTGGCTGCCTACGAAGAAAGGTTCACTCGATTGGAAAGGTATGATCTAAATTTTATCCGAGACCTTGATAGTAAAATCAATCATTTTTCCTCAGGATTAAAGCCAAAATATCGAAGGGAATTAGATTCTCGTGAGTTTAAAAGTTATGAAAAGCTTGTTCGATGTGCTGAGAAGGTGGAAATGGAGTTTTCTGATGACCAAGTGTGATATAACAACCAACAGAAGAAGAGACCGATGTGGAAGGAGAAATTTAAGAATTCTTTAAAAAAGTCTGATGGTAAGAAAACTATGTTTCCAGTTTGTGATAAATGAGGCAAAAGGCATGCTGGGGAATGTCTTCTGAATTCTAGAAAGTGCTACCGATGTTGTAAGATGGAACATAAGGCTCATGATTGCACTGAAAAGGATCAAGGTGAAGGTAAGACCAAATTGTATTTACAGTTAGTGAAATGTTATAAGTGCAATGAGATGGGTAACTATGTAAACGAGTGTCCGACAAAGAGCTTGAGTGATGGGAAGCAGTTAGACTACATGCAGAAAGGGGTGGTGAAATCCTTTGCAACTACTTCAGCAGATGTCGGGCCATCAAATGAAGTTGTATCAGGTACTTTGTTTGTTTTTTCATATTATTCCAATGTGTTGTTTGATTCTGGGTCTACACATTCTTTCATCTCTAAAACCTTTTCTAGTAAAATGGGAATACCATCTCCAGAATTCACTACTGAACTTTTGGTAAAAACACCTGGGGGAAATGTTGAGGAAAAAAGAATTTATAAGAATCTTCTTATCCTTATCTGTGGAAAGAACCTACTTGCAAACATTATTGTTCTACCTCTATTAGAGTTTGATGTTATCCTGGGTATGGATTGGCTCTCTATTTATCATGCTAAGATTGACTGTAGATCTAAAGAAGTTTCCTTTGAAAAAGACTTTCAGTTTGTGTACAAGAATGAACCCTTACTGTTGATAACTTATCAAGAGGCCGAGAAACTTGAAAAAGATGGAAATTAATTTTACCTTCCACACATCGTTGAAAATAAAGGAACTGTTCAGATTAATGATGTGTCAGTGGTAAATGAGTATCCTGATGTTTTTCTTGATGAGTTGCTAGGAATAATACCAGATCGAGAAGTTGAATTTATTGTTGACTTAGTTCCTGATGCTAAGCCAATTTCAATACCCCCTAATTGAATGGCTCAAATTTAACTTTTAGAGTTGAAGGAGCATTTGCAAGATTTATTAGAGAAGGGTTTCATTCGACCTAGCACATCACCATGGGGTGATCCTGTTTTATTTGTTAAAAAGAAAGATGGTTCAATGAGACTTTGCATTGATTATAGAGCCTTGAATAACATCACTGTGAAGAACAGATATCCTTTGCCTCATATCGATGATTTTTTTGGTCAGCTCCAGGGAGCTCAGTATTTTTCAAAGATTGACTTGAGATCGGGGTACAATCAGCAGAAGGTAAAGGAAGTAGATGTTCCGAAGACCGCATTCTGTACAAGATATGGCCATTATGAATTTGTAGTAATGCCTTTTGGGCTAAACAATGCACCTGCTGTATTCATGGACATAATGAATAGAATTTTCCATGAGTTCTTGGATAAGTTTGTGGTGGTTTTAATTGATGATATTTTGGTGTTTTCTAAAAGTAATGAAGAACATGAAATACATTTAAGGGTCATTTTGAAAAACTTGAAAGAAAAGAAATTGAATGGGAAATTCAGCAAGTGTGAGTTTTGGTTGCAAAAAATTTCTTTCCTTGGTCACATTGTTTCTAAAGATGGGATAACTATTGATCCTGCAAAAACAAAGGTTGTCGAAGAATGGCCAAGACCCGCAAATGTAACAGAGATTCATAGTTTCCTTGGTTTGGCAGCATATTACCGAAGGTTTGTTAGAAATTTTTCATGGTTTTCTAGCCCAATTACTAAGCTAACATGGAAGGGTGTTATGTTTATCTGGAAAAAAGAATGTGATGATTGTTTTCAAGAATTGAAAAGAAGATTGGCGAATGCTCCAGTTTTGGCACTACCTTCCAGGAATGGTGAGTTTGTTATCTACAACGATGCTTCATTGAAAGGACTTGGCTATGACCTTTTGCAGAATGATCAGGTAATTGCTTATTCTTCATGACAGTTGAAAACTCATGAGGTAAATTACCCTACACATGATTTGGAATTAGCTGCGGTTATTTTTGCTTTAAAAATTTGGAAAAATCATTTGTATGGAGTAAAGTGTGAAATATATAATGATCACAAAAGTTTAAAGTATATATTCACTCAGAAAGAGTTAAACATGAGACAGAGGAGATGGATATAATTAATCAAGGATTATGATTGTACAATTCATTACCATCCGGGAAAAGAAAATAAAGTGGCTGATGCTTTGAGTCAAAAAAGCAATGCTTCATTAACAATGTTGTGTTTGGAACGTGATCCTTTGGTTAAGGATTTGATGAACATTGGCATAGAAGTTGTTGGGGCAGGATGTTATTCTGTTTTGTTTCAGGTATCAGTGAGATGTTCTCTATCAGACAGAATCAAGCAAGCACAGAAGCAAGACAGTGAGTTGCAGAAAAAGATAGAGCTGGTTCAGAAAGGTAAGTTGCCTGAATTCAACATTGATAATGATTGTGTTTTGAGGTTTGGGATGAGATTATGTGTGCCTTGTGATTCACAGTTGAAGGATTAGTTGTTATGTGAGGCTCATAGTTCCCCATTTTCAGTTCATCCTGGCAGTACTAAGATGTACAGAGATCTGTGGGAGTATTACTGGTGGGATGGAATGGAAAGGGATATTGCTGATTTTACTGTGATGTGTTTGACTTGTCATCAGGTTAAAGCAGAGTGAAAATTACCAAAAGGGATGCTTCAGCCTTTACCAGTTCTAAAGTGGAAATGGGAGAATATATCCATGGACCTTGTTGTGGGATTACCGAAGACATCTCGAGATAATAATGCAATCTGGGTTATTATTGATCGCCTGACTAAATCTGCTCATTTTCTTGCTATAAGAGATAATTTTTCCCTAGATCAACTTTCCCGTTTGTATCATAAAGAGATAGTCAGGTTACATGGAGTTCCTATCTTCATTGTATCTGACCATGATCCCAGGTTCACTTCTAACTTTTGGAAAGGCCTTCAGAAGTCATTGGGTACTGAATTAAATTTTAGTACAACTTTTCATCCTCAATCAGATGGGCAGTCAGAACGAAAAATTCAGACCCTGGAGGATATGCTACGAGATTTTTCAATGGATTATTAGGGAAGTTGGGACCAATATCTTTCTTTGATTGAATTTTCATATAATAACAGTTTTCATTCTAGTATACAGATTGCACCATTTCAGGTATTATATGGGAAGCGGTGTCGAACTCCAGCTTTCTGGGATGAAGTGGGTGAAAGGAAGATGATTGGACCAGAATTGGTAAAAGAGTTGGCAGAAAAAGTTCAGCTGATACAGAAACACATGAGAACAACACAGAGTAGGCAGAAGAGTTATGCGGACAACAGGAGGAAGGATCTCACTTTTGAGGTAGGTGATCATGTTTTTCTCAAAGTATCAACATGTAAAAGTATGATGTGATTTGGTAAGAAAGGAAAGATGAGTCCATGGTTCATTAGACCATATGAAATTCCTGAGAGAGTTGGATCTGTTGCTTACCGAGTGGCTTTACCTCCACGTTTATCTCAGGTACACAATGTTTTTCATGTTTCGATGCTGAGAAAGTACATGCCAGATCCATCTCATGTTTTGAGTCCAGAGGTAGTTCAGTTGGAAGAGAACCTATCTTCTGAGGAACAACCGGTCCAGATTCTTGACCACAGGGAGAAAGTGTTATGGAATAAGGTGATTAATCAGGTAAAGGTTTTGTGGAAAAACAACATGATGGAAGAGGCAACATGGGAATCTGAAAATGAAATGAGGGATAAGTACCCCCATTTATTCGATAAGTAAATAAATTGCGGGGACGCAATTTTCTAAAGGGGGGAAGGATGTAACATCCCAAGTAAGTAATAAATAATAGATATTTTTATCTATGCCTATTAATTAAGAAGATAGTGTTTCAGAGACTTAAAATGAAAATAAATCCAATCGTAAACATGGAATACACTAATATTTTTAAAAGATTGTTTTACTGCCTTTTAATGGAAAACCATTTTTAAATATATATTTTGAAAATTTTATAAGCTATGTTTGTCAAAATAAACTTATTGTTTATGATTGGGACATAAAAATTTACTTTGTGTGAATGTTTGGTATTTTTCCGATAAAGTTCATTTTTTTAATGAATAGTGAAATTTGTTGTATTTTAATTCAAAACCTTTTTTAATCTAATATATTAATATGATTAAATTATCTTTTGAATTTTTTTTAAAGTTAAATTAGAATATATTTTTACCATTTAATCCTATGGTGGTCATTGGAATCAATTTCACTTTGAAATTTGACTTAAACTAGTGTCAATATTTTGATACTTATTTTTTCATAAAAACACTCTATTTGACATGACAGCGGGAATTAGTTATTAAATTAATTAATGCAACTTAAATGACTTTAATTTTGTAAAATAGACATCATTTTTGAATTCGTAATATAAAATATAGCTTAGGGTGAAGTTTTGGTATCTTTCTAAAAAACCTCAATTTTTTATGAATAGTGAAACCACTAAGTGGTAGTTAAAGAAACTGATTTCTTGTTTAATTGAAACTTTGCCACTTCTGTGATTTGATTTTCAAAAATAAGACATTCATGGTTGTCATTAAGAAATAAAATGTGGTTCAATGAGATTAAAATAATTTTTTTGGTGAATAGTAACTTTTAAGTTCTTAATCGCGATTAGTGGTAATTAGTGTAGTTTAAGGTAAAAATAATGTTTGAATAATATGAGATGAGCATGACACATGTCATACCCTTATTGGATGTGTCATGGCCGACCAAGAAAAGCCATGGATCAACTTGGGGACCCCATGGAGCCACTTTTGTTGGGAAATGACATAAATAACTTTTTATTTAATGTTAAATTAAAAATGACACAAATATGAAATGTTTTACTAAAACAATTTTAAATGGTGTTATACAAGTCATATTTTTGATTATAAAAGTAATTGGAAATATAAAACGATTTCTTACATCATAGTATTTTTTTTATAATTTTAAGACTTTAAATAAATTAAATTATTTATGACATCATGATGATGCATCGATTGCCTCATTAATAAAGGATTTAAATAAAATGAAATGCTAATGTAAAATCTATGAACTACAAATGTCCAAAACCTATTTTATGGGTGTATTTCGAACCCTTATCACCTTAAGCATTAATTATATCAATTTGGGACCTTTTGAATCCGAAAATCATTTTCAAATAAAGTAACATTTCTTTACTTTCCAAGAGTGCCCCTCTTATCCTCTTATAAAAGGACCCCACCTCTACCTCCGTACCCACACTCCCAAAGCCTTTGGCTCAGCCAACCCCTGACCATTTTGTCTCTCCACTTTCCTCTATTACTCCCTGAATCCTCACATTGGAGAGAAGTCTTCCCAAAGAAGCCTTTGAGCTCAAACCAAAGGGAGTTACCCGATTTTAAGGTAATGTCTTCACATGAGTCCTTTTGTTTTATTTTGTTTCTCCAACCCCATAAACTCTTTTTATTAATTTATTTTGTAACAACTCCAGTATATTAAATATTCTAGGATGTTTTTATAAGAAGTATTTGAGATACACTTACACACACCTACATCTAATGGTTAAAGGACATACTGTTTCCGTGGATGGTGAATTTATGCCTCCCGAAACGATGATTGTTCAACATTCTTTTAACACCTTCAAAGGTGGACATTAAGATGACACTATATTTATATATGATATATAATATCTTTATGTTTTCCTTAAGCTTCTTTATTTTTCTTTTTGGTCATACCTTTATGGTTTCCATTACGGATAAACGCGATATCTTCATTTAAGGAAGTGCGGACTACCGCCCCCTCAAAGTGATTTGATTCGTTAAATACCATATGTGGGACGTAAAAAGGATGGAACTATGATATTATATATGATATTATACTGGAATTATAATATACCTTTATATCATTATGATTCCATTTTATAAAATACGAAATAGAAATGAAAGTAGCGTTCATGCGTACGTATGACTTACCATCTTCATGAACGGTGCATTTCATTTCTTACCTCTAAATGACTATGTAATATTATAAATGCATGCATGTACTGGATATATATGAAATATATGATATCTAAATCATTAATACCATTCTGGATATAATGGATACATGAAAACCTTGTGATTATAAAGGAATTATTTTTTACTCAAGTACCAATGATCGTTAAAACAACCGTTATTAACTTAAATAATTACATAGTGTTCATGACATGGCAATAAGTGATATAAAAGGAATAATGAACTTTAAAAAAGTTCTTAAAGAATTATAAATTAACTCAAGTTTATTATTCAGGAGATTAAAGAACGACCGAGTCAAGTCGGACCCGAGGTATGGGACTTCGTCTCAATCTCCTTTCATTGAGGCATATTTTGTTTTATGCACAACCTTCTTTTATACGGTGTATAAACCCCTTTGACTTTTATGTTTATACAAAAGGAATATTTTTTATACGATATGTTTACTAAACGACAAAAGGGATTGTTTTTGTCGTACGTATGCGGCAACAATGACTTCTCCGCCGCCGTGACCATTATTTGAGTTTCGGCTTCCTCTACAAGCCATAACTTTTTCTAAAAAGAAAAATAAATACCATGTTTTACTTTTATTTTATTTTGGTATTTAAAATTGTTTTCATAATGTTTTTATATCAATGTGTTGTATTGATATCTTGCGATTGAAAGGTGGAAATATTATGTTTCCTTTATGCATGTTTTATGTGATACGATTATGTTGAGGTTCTTGGTAATTTTTATGAAGATGGGTGGTTCTGTGATAGACTAAGGGTGGGTGAGCCTGATATAGCTCTCCAATGCATTGACTAATGCAAAGGAGAGAAACGTCAAGGTTTCTCCGAAGAGATTTATGGAATATACTATGATGGGTATTCCAAACGTAACCAAGAGGGTTACTCGCTACGTAAGAATGTTACGAATGCCTCAAGTTACCTTTATGTGTTATGATTTCTATGATTTATTCATGATTTGATGAGGTATGTTAAAGTGCTTATGTTTTATGGGTAATGTATGATTTCATTCTTATGTATATATGTACCCATGTTTCCATTCCGTATTTTTATATCCCTTACTGAGCTTTTTATGCTTATCCCATGTTTTTTTGAAATGTTTTTCACAGGTCAAGGGAAAGGTACATGATATGATGATAGTGTCAAGGAAGTGTCAAGAAATAATCCATGTTTTATTTTTAAATATGTTTCCATTGATGGGAAATAAGAATACTATCTTTATGTAACCACTTTGTTTATATGTGAAATATAATGCATGTTTTATGATCTAATTCTCTAAAACTCTAAACCCGAAAAGATCCTCAATGTTTAATCTTTTAATAACTCAAGATTAAGTAAGGTTTAAGGCTGATGCCTTATAATGAAGCCCTTTGGTATCTCCTTAAGAAACCGGAAGCGAAACCACATCTCATTCACTGGATTCTTCTCCTTTAAAAATTAAATTTAGAAATTAGATATAAAAAATAGCCGAAAATGTGGTGGCTGGCCATTTTAGTAAGATCCACCCATCCTCAAACAATGACCCATCCCCCTATATTCCCCTAAATGACATTTTTCTAGATGAGGAATTTTTTTAGTGCAAGATTAAATTCCTTGGTATGATAAAATTGTAAATTATTTGGTAGAATCTTTCATTAGTGCCGATTTCAATAAAAACCAGGCTGACCGTCTAAAACATAAGTCACGTTGGTACTATTGGGATGACTTCTACTTTTGTCACACATGTTGGGATCAGGTCCTCAGAAGTTTTGTTCATGATAGAGAGTTTGACGATATTCTTATGTTCTGTCACTGTCTTTCTTTTGGGGTCCACATTGGCCTCCAACATACTACTCTCAATGTCATTGATTCTGGTCCCTTTTGGACAACACTTTTTAGGAGGACCATTATTTTCATCACTCTATTTCCTGATGTCAAATATTGGGTAATGTATCTAAATGAAATGAAATACCACAATAACCCTTTCTATTCTAGGAAATTTTTGATGTTTGGGGAATTGAATTTATGGTCCCATTCCACAATTAATTTGAGAACCTCTACATTCTTCAAGAAGTGAATTATGTTTCAAAATGGATAGAGGAACAATCAATAGGGAATGATGATTCTAAGTTAGATTTGGAATTTTTTAGAACCGAAATATTTTGTGGGTTTGGATTACCTAGGTTCATCATCGGTGACCAGAGTTCTAATTTATACAACCAAACAATGAAATCACTTTTGCATCAGTATAGGGTCATGCATAGAGTATTTACTACATGTCACCCACAAACCAATGGCCAAGATGAAGTGTCTAATAGAGAGGTAAAAAAATTATTCAAAAAACAGTTCAACCCAACTTAAAAGATTGAAGTATTAGACTTGATGATTTATTATGGGCTTATCGTATTCTCTTTATAAATACAATTCTAATGTCACCATATCTGATTTTGTCTGGAAAGAGTTTTCACCACCCTATTTAGATTGATCATTGAGCTTACAGGGCAATTAAACAATACAATTCTAATCATTTTGGTGAAGGTTCTCAAAGGATGTTTGTAGATTCAGGAGATGGAGGAAAAGAGAAATGTAACATCCCAGGTAAAAAAAGAATAATAAATTTTCGTATTTATTAATTTTTTAAATTAAATATTAATTTATCTTTAAGGGGATGCCATGTTTGATGGAATACCTGACACGCAATAATGTGTATCTCCAAAGTTTAATTTTGCACACAATGGTGAGTCACACTGAAAAATAATAATATAAAATTATTTTAAATGGTAGGTAATGCGTTGACTTTGTATTGGAAGGAATGAACAGAACTAACTAGAATATGACTATACATGTTTGTTAAATGTTTTACATTTATCCAATAAAAGATAGAGGCTTAAAATGTGAATGAATCTAATTTTTGGCACAAATAGTTTAATATTCTTTAAAAGGATGATTACCGCCTTTTAATGGAGAACCCTATTTAAATCTAGTTCTGGTAACTTTTATATATTCTATTTGACAAAATAAAATTCTATTTTAGTATCAGGACATCCATATTTACTTTGGGTAAATGTTTGGTATATTTCTGTTAAAATTCATTTTTTAATGAATAACAAAAAATACAATATTTTAATTCAAAATTTTCTTTTTAATCTAATTTTTTAGATGGATATATTATTTATTTAATTGGTTTTAACGTATAATTAGATTATATTTTTACCATTTAATCATATTGTGTTTATTGGAAGCAATTTCACTTTGAAATTGGACATAAACAAGTGTCAATCTTTTGATAGTTATTATTTCTTAAAAACATGTTTTTTGTTTTGACAATGAGAATTAATTTTAAATTAATTAATGAAACATATATGTTTCTAAGTTTTTAAAATAGAAATCATTTTTTATTTCATAATATCAAATCTATCTTATGCTAAATTTTTGGTATTTTTCTAAAACCTTCAATTTTAGATGAATAGTGAAAACACTGAGTCGTAGTTAAAAAACCCGATTTTTTCATTTAAATAAAATTTTACTACTTCCTGGAATTGAATTTTAAAATAATACTTACATGGTTGGTATTAGTATGTAAAATTTTGTTCAATAAGAAGAATTTTTTTTGGTTAATAATAACTTTTGACTTTTATTTACCGCGGTTAAAGGAAAATAGGGTAATTCAAGGTAAATATAATATTATAATAATATAAAATTACCTTAACATTTATCCTAACCTTATTTAATTAGTCATGTCTTACCAATACAATCCTTGGGTAATATTTTTGGCATTTTAAATCCATTTGGGTAAGATAATGACATTAATAACATTTATTTAAAGTAAAAATAAAAATATCATAAACATGCATTGTTTTTCTAAAACAATTTTAATGCAGGGTTATATAATTGAAATATTTGACTATAAATATTCCTTAAAAATATAAAATTATTTCCTACATCATGTTATTTTATTTATAATTTTTAGACATCAAATAAATAAAATTATTTATGACACAATAATGATGTAATGTTTCCCTCATTAATGAATGATTTAAATAAATAAGATTATAAAGATTAAGGAAATATCATAAACCTTTGCAATTATTATTTTATGATTTTATTCTAAACAAAAGTCATCTTATATTCGACTTTAATAAGTTTTGGACCTATAGAAGCCGAAAATAATTATATAATAAACTAATATTTTCAAACATTCCTAATGAGCCTCTCCTCTCCCTTATAAAAAGCCATCACCTCTAACCCATTACTCACACCTATAAATCCACATGGATCATAATAAATCAGACCAAATAAGCTCTAGATATCCCTCTATTCCACCTAGAAGCCTTATCGTTGGTAGAAGGCACTTCAAGAAATATTTTTGGTTCAAACCAAAGGGAGATACCCAATTTAAAGGTAACATATTCTCTTAAGGTATTTTCTTTTATTTTACTTATCGAACCCCCTAAACTCTTTTTATTACTTTATTTTATGACAACAACAGTATCCTAAATATAAAAGGTTATTGTTATGAGAATTATTCGAACTACAATTACACACACCGCCATCTAATGGGTAAAGAGCATACTGTTTCTGTGGACGATGAACTACTACCTCACGAAATGATGATTGTTCAATATTTCCTATGACCTATTATGGTGGAAATTATGATGGAACATTATTTAAATGTAATATATATTATATATATATATTATTTATACTTCTATATTTTTCATTTATATCATATCATTATGGTTTCCAAAATGGTTAAATACGATAATTTCATTTGAGGAAGTGCGGACTACCGCCCGCTCAAAGTGATATGACTCATTCATTACATACATGGAACATATAAAGGATGGAATTAATGAAATTATATATGAAATTATATTTTAATTATAATATACCTATGTATCATTAATTTTTCAGTCCATTAAATACAAAATAAAAATAAAAGTTGCGTTCATTCGTACATACGACTTACTGTTTCGATGAATGGTGCATTGCATTTCAAACCTCCAAATGTTATGTACAATTATAAATAAATATATATACTGGATATATTTGATATATATGATATCTAAATAATTAATATCATTCTGAATATAATGTAATTTTGACAACATGAACAACATTTTAATTATAAGAAGTTTTTTTTTACTCATGTACCATATATCGACAAAATGACCATTATTAACTTAAATAATTACATAATGTTTATAACATGGATATAAGATATATACAAAGATTAATAAACTTGAAAAGGGTTATCAAGAAAGTATAAATTAACTTTAGTTTATTATTCAGGTGATTAAAGAATGAACATGTCATGTCGGATATGAGGTAAAGGACTTCGTCTCACACTCCTTTCATTGATGTATATTTTGTTTTATACACAAATTTCTTTGATACATTGTGTAAAAACATTTGAATTTTTCATTTCATTCAAAGGGAATCTTTTTCTATGAGGTGTTTTACTAAATGAAAAAAAGGATCTTTTAACATAATCGGTGGCAATTACCTTTTCAACCTCTAGGATTTTTATTTGATCTATGGATTCCTTAACAAACTATAATGTTTTTAAAATGAAAATAAATACCATATACACTATTATGAATTTTGATATTGAATTTTTTTTGATAATGGATTTTTTATGTCAATATATTAAAATGATGTGGAAATGTTAACTATCCTTTATGTTTTTTATGTGTTATGAAAATGTTCTGGTTATTGGGCTTTGTTTACGTATACAGGTTGTTCCACGATAAACCTAGGGTGGGTGAGCCCAAGATAGCTCTCCAATTCATTGGGTAACATGACGGACGTAAACAATAATGTTTTTCCTAAGAGCTTTAGGGAATATACTATGATGGGTATTCCAAATGTAACTACTTGCATAGCTGTGAAATATACAATGTAAGTATGTTATAGATGTCACAATTTACCTTTATGATTTATGTTTTCTATCTGTTATTCATAAATCTTATGATTTAATGATGTATATTAAAAATCTTATGTTTTGATGGACTAATGTTTTATTTCTTTATTTTATAACCCTTACTGAGCTTTTTATTCTCATCCAATGTTTTGATATATTTTTAACAATACTTAAAGATGAATAGGGTCAAGTATTAGATCATGGAAAATTCATGCTATCTAAAACATGGAATTGGACATGACCCTTTTTTCAAGAGTTTTTATTTTTTGAAAAAAATGGAAATTGAGTAGAAGTGCCTACATTGTAATTTTTGAGATGTAATGTAATAGTTATGTCATAATTCTCTAAAACTCTATACCTGAAAATATCCTCAATATAAATTATCCATTTAATTAAAGATTATGTAATGTTTTAAGGATGGGTCCTTATAGTTGGAATAAATGGTCAAATTAGAAAACTTAAGAAGTTAGAATATTTTTAAATTAATGTCCATAAATTAATTTATTTTAAGAATGAAATGATATAGAATTTACAGATTACCACGATTTTGTGCCTAAGATATTTTTGTGTTCAGAATGGTTTTCTACAGAGGAAACAAGGTAACTATGATGGGACGACATCAGGAGGAAGAAAACCTTATAAATCAACAACCAGAGATGGTCAGAATCATAACTGAATAGTTTTTTGTAGTGATGTCAGAGTTGAATTATGCAATAAATTGTGGTGTTATCATGAACGAGATCACATAGATCAACCACAAAAGAATATGTCAGTAGTGGTGCATTTCATGAGGAGACATCACCCATAATTCAGAGGATCATCTGACCATATGCTAGATAAATGGTGGATTAAATCATTTTAAATGATTTTTGATGTCAGGGGGTGTTCAGAACATCAAATGTTGATTTTTTTGTTTAATATTTTGATGGTGAAGCCAATCAGTGGTGGTCGATGGTAAAAAATATCAGGGATATTGAGGTTATTGATTATCTTGATTAGGTTAAATTCAAACATATGTTTCATGAGATATATTTTCCAAAGGTGTCTTGTCATAGGATGGAAAACAATTCCTTGAATTGAGGCATGAGGATTTCCTAGTTGCTACTTATGAAGAAAAATTCACTCAACTGGCAAGGTATGATCCTAATTTTATACGAGATATTGATAGTAAAATCAACAGTTTTTACTCTAGATTGAAGCCAATGTATCGAATGGAATTATCTTTTTGTGAGTTCAAAATTTATGAAAAACTTGTTCGATGTGTGGAGAAGGTGGAAATATAGTTTTTCAATGATCAAGTGTTCTTTGATAAACAACCAAATAAGAGGTAGAGGTGGTAATCGAAAGGGAATAACTCTTCAAAAATGTCTGATGGTAAGAAACTTATGTTTGATGTTTGTGAAAATTGTGGTAAAAAGAATGTTGAGGAATGCCTTTTGAATTTTGGAATGTGCTACTGATGTGGTAAAATGGGATATAAGGCTCGTAATTACACTAAAAAGGATTAGGGTAATGGTAAGAAAAAAATTTGATTTACAATTAGTAAAATGTTTTAAGTGTAATGAAATGGGTCATTGTGAAAATGAGTGTCTAAATAAGAACTCAATTGAGGGAAAGCAGCCATACTACAAGAAGAATGGGGTGGTGAAATTCCTTAAAACTACTTCAGTAGATGTTGGGTCATCAAATAAAGTAGTATCAGGTACACTGTTTCTTTGTTAATATTATGCCAATGTGTTTTTTGATTCAAGGTCTACACAGTCGTTCATTTTTGAGAAGTTTTTTAGTAAATTGGGATTTCCATCTCAAGATATGAATCCTGAACATATGGTAAAATCACTAGGGGAAAATGTTCATATAAAAAAAATTATAAGAACCTTCCTGTCCTTGTGTATGAAAATAATCTTCCAACAAACCTTATTTTTTTCCTATATTTGAGTTTGATGTTATTTTGGGTATTTATTGGCTTTCTGTTTATCATGATAAGATTGATTGTAGAGCTAAAGTGGTTTTTTTTCAAAAATATTTTTAGTTGTGTACACAAATGAACCCTTAATTTTGATATCATATCAGGAAGCTGAGAAACTAGTAAAAGATGGAAATGAATGTTACCTTGCACATATTTCTGAAAATAAACGAACTATTCAGATTAATTATGTGATAATGAAAAATGAGTACCTTGATATTTTTCCTGATGAGTTTCCTGGTATTATACATGACCAAGAAGTTAAATTTAATGTTGACTTAGATCCTGATGCTAAGCCAATTTCAAAATCCACATTTTGAATGGCTTAGATAGAACTTTTAGAGTTAAATAAGCAATTACCGAAGTTATTAGATAAAGGATTCATTCGACCTTGCACATCACCATGGGGTTCTCTTTTCTTTTTTGTTAAAAAGAAATATGGTTCAATGATACTTTTCTTTGATTATAGAGCATTGAATAACATCACTGTTAAGAATAATTATCCTTTTCCTCATATTGATGACTTGTTTGATCAGCTCCAGGGAGCTCAGTATTTTTCGAAGACTGATATGAGGTCAGGGGTACCATCAGTTGAAAGTAAAGGAAGAAGAAATTCTAAAGATGGTGTTTCATACTAGATATGGAAATTATGAATTTTTAGTTATGCCTTTTGGGTTAACCAATGCACTTATTGTATTCATGGGTCTTATGAATAGAATTTCTTGTTAGTTCTTGGATATGATTTTGGTTGTGTTCATTTATGATATTTTGGTTTATTCTAAATGCAAAAGGGACCATAAAAGTCATTTAAGGGTTTTCTTGAAAACCTTAAATGAAAAGAAACTGTATGGGAAATTTAGAAAATCTGAGTTTTGGTTACAACAAATTTCATTCCTTGGTCACATTGTTTCAAAAAATGGAATAACTGTTGACCCTGATAAAATAAAAGTTATTGAAGAATGACCAAGACCCACAAATATAATCAAGATCTGTAGTTTTCTTCATTTGGTAGGTTATTACCAGAGGTTTGTTGATAATTTTTCATGGTTATCTAGTCCAATGACTAAGTTAACTCAAAAATTTATTAAGTTCATTTGGAAAAAATAATATGATGATTTTTTTCAAGAATTAAAAATAATATTGGTGAATTCTTTAGTTTTGGAATTACCTTGCAGAAGTGGTGAGTTTTTTTTCTAAAATGATGCTCGGTTGAAAGGAAATGGATGTGTCCTTATGATGAATGATCAGGTAATTGCTTATGATTTATGCCAATTGAAACCTCATGAGTTAAATTACCCTACACATGATTTAGAATTAGTTGTTGTTGTTTTTTCTTTAAAAATATGGAGGCATCATTTTTATGGAGTAAAGTGTGAAATATATACTTATCACAAAAGATTGAATTATATATTCACTCAGAAGGAATTGAACATGATACAAAGAAGATGGTTGGAATTAATCAAAAATTATGATTGCACAATTAATTACCATCATAAAAAGGCAAATAATGTGGCTGATGCTTTGAGTTGAAAATGTAATGCTACATTATATGTTTTACATTTTAAAAAAGATCATTTGATTAAATATTTGATGAAATTTGGTATAGAAGTTTCTGGTGCAGGAAATTACTCTATTTTGTTTTAGGTGTCAGTGAAATCATATATATAAGACAGAATTAAGCAAGCATAGAAGGAAGTCAGTGAGTTACATAAAATTGTAGATTTGGTTCTGAAGGGTATGTTTCCTGATTTTATCATTGATAGTGATTGTATTTTGATATTTGGAAAGATATTATGTGTGCATTGTGATTCATAGTTGAAGAATAAGTTGGTATGTGAAACTCATATTTCTCTATTTTCAGTTCATCCTGGTAGTACTATGATATACAGAGATCTTCGAGAGTATTACTGGTGGGATGGAATGAAAAGAGATATTTCTGATTTTACTATGAAGTGTTTGACTTTTCAACAGCTTAAAGAAGAGCAGTATTTAAAAAAAGTGATTCTTCATTCTTTACCTGTGCCAGAGTGGAAATGGTAAAATATATCCATGGACCTCATTGTGAGATTACCAAAGACATCTCAAGGTAATAATGCAATTTGGGTTATTGGTGATCGATTGACTAAATCTGCCCATTTTCTTTCTATTCGAGATAATTAGTCTCTAGATAAACTATCTAGGGTGTATGTTAAATGTATAGTCATGTTGCATGGAGTTCCCCTACCCATTGTATATTATCGTGATCCCAGGATTACTTCTAACTTTTGAAATGGACTTCAAAAGTCATTGGGTACTGAATTAAATTTTAGTACAACTTTTCATCCTCAATCAGATGGGCAACCAGATTGAACAATTCATAACTTAGAGGATATGTTACGTGCTTTCTCAAAGGGTTACCAGGGAAGTTGAGACCAACATATTTCTTTGGTTGAATTTTCTTATAACAATAATTTTCATTCCAGTATACAAATGGATCCATTTGAGGCATTATAAGGGAAGTGGTGCCGAACTCTATCTTTTTGGGATGAAGTAGCTGAAAGGAAGTTGATGGGACAAGAATTGGAAGAAGAGATGACAGAAAATGTTCAATTGATTCAGATGAACATGAGAACATCTCATAGTAGGAAGAAAAGTTATGTGGATAACCATAGGAAGGATCCCTCTTTTGAGGTAAGTGATCTTGTCTTTCTTAAAGATTCTCCATGGAAAATTGTGATGAATTTTGGTATGAAGGGAAAATTGAGTCCAAGCTTCATTAGACCTTATGAAATCCTAGAGAAAGTTGGATCAGTTGCCTACATAGTAGATTTACCTCCAAGTTTGTCCTAGGTACACAATGTTATTCATGTTTCAATGCTGTGAAAGTATATGTAGGATCCATCTCATTTTTTGAGCCCATAGGTTGTTCAGTTGGAAGAGAATCTCTCTTATGCAGAACAACAAGTCTAGATTCTTGACCAAATAGAGAATGTATTGTGGAATAAAGTAATTCATTAGGAAGGGATTGTGGAAAAACCATATGGTTGAAGATGGAACATGGTAATCTGAAAATGCTATGAGGGATAAATACCCCCACTTATTTGATAAGTGAATAAAAATTGTGAGGACACAATTTCCAAAAGGGGGGAAGGATGTAACATCCAATGTAAATAAAGAATAAGACCTCTTAATATTTATTAATATTTTTGAATTAAATATTAATTTTACATTAAAGGGGATGCTATATTTTATGGAATACCTAACACACAATAATGGGTTTCTCCAAAGTCTAATGTTTCACACAATGCTGAGTCATAATAAAAAATAATAATATAATATTATTTTAAATGGTAGTTAACACCTAGCCGTTGTATTGGAATGAATGAACAGAACTAACTTCAATATGATTATACATGTATAATAAATGTTTTTACATTTATCCAATAAATTTTAGAGGCTTAAAGTGTTAATGAATCTAATTTTGATCACACATAGTCTAATATTCTTTTAAAGGTCGATTTTCCACCTTTTGTTTGCAAACCCTCTTTAAATATAGTTATAACCACGTTTATATATTTTATTTGAAAAAATATAATTATTCTTTAGAATCAGGACATAAAAATTTACTTTGCATACTTTTTTGGTGTTTTTCTGAAAAAAATTCATTTTTAATGAATAGTGAAAAATACTATATTTTAATTCAAAATTGACTTTTAATCTAATTTATTTATATGGTTAGATAATAATTTTAATTGGGTTTAAAGTGTAATTAGATTATATTTTTACCATTTAATCCAATGTTGTTCATTGTAAGTAATTTCACTTTGAAATTGGATATAAACAAGTGATAGTCTTTTGATAATTATTATTTCATAAAAACACGTTTTTTGTTTTGACAAAGAGAAATAATTTTAAAATAATTAATTATAAATCTATGTAATAAATTTTGTAAAATAGGCATCATTTTAGAATTCTTAATATCAAATATTTATTTGGTTGAATTTTTGGTGTTTTTCTGAAAACGATCAATTTTTGATGAATAGTGAGAATATTGAGTAGTAGTTAAAAAACTGGCCTTTTCTTTTAAATGAAATTTCACCACTTCTGTGAATTGAATTTTGAAAATCCGACATAAATTGTAATTATTATTAAGTAAAACGTGGTTCAATAAGATGAAAATAATTTTTTGGTGAATAGTAACTTTTGACATTTATTTACCGCGGTTAAAGGTAAATATGACAATTTAAGGTAAAAACAATATTATAATATTATAAAATTACCTTAAAACTTGCCCTAACCTGATTGGAGGAGTCATGGACGACCAATAAAATCTTTGGGTGAGATTTGTGGTATTTGAAAGCCATTTGGGTAAGATAATGACATTAATAACTTTTTATTTAAAGTAAAAATAAAAATATCAAAAACATGTATTGTTTTACTAAAACAATTTTAATGTGGGGTAATATAATTGAAATATTTGACTATAAATATTAATTAGAAAGCTAAAAATATTTCCTACATCATGGTATTTTATTTATAATATTTAGACATCAAATAAATAAAATTATTTATGATACAATAATGATGGAGTGTTTACCTCATTAATTAATGATTTAAATAAATATTATTATAATGATTAAAAATATATCCAAAACCTGTCCAATTTTTATTTGATAATTTTAATTAGAACAATATTCTTCTTATAGTTTACTTTAATAAGTTTTTGACTTTTAGAAACCGAAAATCATAATATAATATAATAATAGTTTCAAACTTTCCTAAAGATCCCTTTCTCTCCCTTATAAAAATCACTCACCTCTAACCCATTACCCACAGCACTAAAGCCACTTGGATCATCCAAACTCTGCCCAAATAAGATCTCAAGATCACTCTATTCCACCTAGAATTCCTACCTTAGGCAGAAGGCATTTTAATAAATCTTTTTGGTTCTAACCAAAGAGAGTTACCCGATTTAAAGGCAACGTCTTCTCTTTAAGTTCTTTTCTTTTATTTTAATTCTCCGACCCCTAAAATCTTTTTATTACTTTATTTTATAACAAAACTAGTATCCTAATTATACTAGGTAGTTTTTATGAGAATTATTCAACCTACACTTACACACACCTCCACATAATTAGTAAAGAACATACTGTTTCTTTGGACAGTGAACTACTACCTCATGAAACGATGATAGCTCAATATTCTCCTACCACCACTTATGGTAGACATTAGGATGTAATTGTATTTACATGTGAAATATATTATATTTATATTGTATCTATACATCTATATTCTTAATTTATATCATAACTTTATGGTTTCCATAGTGGGTAAATATGATAATTTCATTTGAGGAAGTACGAACTACTGCCCCCTCAAAGTGATATGACTCGTTCATGCAAAACATGGAACATATAAATGATGGAATTAATGAAACTATATATTATATTATAATTAAATTATAATATACCTATGTAACATTATGTTTTCATTCCATTAAATAAAAAATATAAATGAAAGTAGTGTTCATGTTTACATACACCTTACCGTCTCAATGAACGGTGCATTTCATTTCTTACCTCCAAATGATATGTACTATTATAAATACATATAAATACTATATATATATATGATATATATAATATCTAAATCAAGAATATAATTCTGGAGATAATGGAATTTTTACAACAAGAACAACATGCAATTATAAGAAGTTCATTTTTGACTCAAGTACCAAATATCGACAAAACGACCGTTATTAACTTAAATGATTACATAATGTTTAAAAAATGGAAATAAGTGATATAAAAAGAATAATAAACATGAAAAATTTTCTCAATCAAGTATAAATTAATATTAGTATATTATTCATGAGATTATTTAATGAACGGGTCAAGTCAGACACATGGTAAGGGACATCATCTCAATCACCTTTCATTGAGGCATATTTTCTTTTATACACAACTTTCTTTTATATGGTGTATAAACCCCATTGAATTTTCATTTCATTATAAGAGAATATTTTTCTATAAGGTGTTTTACTAAATTACAAAAAATAATTTTTCTTTAATGTAAGTGGTGACAACGACCTTTTCCACCTCCATGAGCTTTGTTTGATCTGTGGCTTCCTTAACAAGACACAATGTTTTTAAAAGGAAGATAAATACACAATACTCTTTTACATATTTTGGTATTAAAAATGGTTTTGTTAATGTATTGTTTATGCCAATATATTAAAATGGTGTGGAAAAGTTATCTTTATTTCATGTTTATTTTATGTTTTATTAATATTTTATGGTTCTTGGGAATTGTTTACGTATATGGGTGCTTCCATGATAAAACTTGGGTGGGTGAGCACGAGATAGATTTATAATGCATTGGATGACATTACTAATTTAAATGATAATGTTTCTCATAAGAGATTTAGGGAATATACCATGATGGGTATTACAAATGTAACTCCATACGTAGCTGTGAAAGATACTCTGTGATTATGTTATGTATGCCACATGGTACCTTTATGATTTATGTTTTCAATGTGTTATTGATAAATATTATGATTTCATGAGGTGGGTTAAAAATTTTATGTTTTGATTGACTAATGTTTCCTTTCTTTATTTTATAACCCTTAATGATAATTTTATCCTCATCCCATGTTTTGAAAAAAATTTCATAGGACTTCATGATGAATAGGATCAAGGATGAGATCATGGAAAGGTAATGCTATCTAGAAAATAGAATTATACATGACTCTTTTTTTAAGAGTTATTATTTTATTAAAAAAATGGAAACCTAGTAGAAGTTTCTACTTTGTAATTTTTGAGATGTAATTTAATTATTATGGACTAATTCTCTATAACTATAAACCTAAAAATATTGTTAATATGAACTATACATTTAATTCATGATTATGTAATGTTTTAAGACTGGGTACTTAAAATAAGAGATTCATTTGAGAACTCCTGGATTTATAAGAAGCAAACCAAGGCTTCATGTGATTGTCTCATCCTTTATCTCAAGTTATACATTGGGAAGAAGTTCCTCTTTTATAATGTATGTATGAAGTTGCATCTAGGTAAGCATTATTCCAGATGGTTTAGACCATACACTAGTACTAATTTATCTCCATTTTTTGATTTTTAGTTTCAAATGAAGAAGAAACCATTTAGAACTTCACTGTTAATGGGAAGTAGCTGAAGAACTTACATAAAGCCCTTCACGAGTTCCCAATAGAGTAAATCCATGTTTAAGATGCAATATATGAATGATACTCATCAGGTTTTATCATTTACACATTCTATTTTATAACAGTGATGACACTTCACACATTAGGTGGGGGGATGGGTATATTCCTGGGTTAGTTTAGAATTTTCATCATCTTTACTCATTTTCTCTTTTTGGATTATGAAATTGTATTTTCACTTGCTTCACCCTTTCCTCCCCACTCACTTTTCCGAGAATGTTAAAAAAATTATATCAACATTATCATGGAAAATGATTCTTATTTAATAATGGATGTTATTGGAATGCACGTGGAATTTCTGTATTTCATGTTGTTTTAACATTTGAAAAAAAGTAGATGAAATGGGTATTTTAGCAAGAAATCAATAATGTATTGTGACATTCTTTTGAAATTTAGTTCTTTTTCAATGATACAAATTCTTTTATCATTTTTAATCCTTTTAGAAGAATGGTACTATTTTTTGGAATAGTTTAAGGGAATTTTTTTCCACTTAATCTCTCCAAACATATTTTCACCCATCCATGAAGTGTGAAAATGTCTCACTTAATGAAAGTTAAATATAAGTTAAATTTATTTTTCTCTACTTTACAAAATAATTTTTTCATATGTTTGTTCCTTATTCTTTCTATTTCAATACTGTATTAAATTGACATATGCGTGTGTACCTTTTATCTGACTATTGTATGAACTAAAAAGGGATGTATATTAACAGTTCAAAATCCACCCTTCCTTGACTTATTATTTTTTTATAACTATAAAAATTTGTTCTATAAGGAGATCAAATGAGGTTTGGGAGTAGAGTGTGAGATTTTTCCAAAGTGCAACTTTTAAAAATAAAATAATAAATGAGAAGAGTATTGAAATGTATAAAATATGGGGATATATAAGTCAGGAGGTTATGGTTTTACATTAGTGAATTCTTAAGTGAGTGGGTATTGAAATTTGATTGGAGAGGATATAAGGTAGGTTTGGTGGAGAGGATCATGTAAGTAGACAATTTTTAAAATAACTTATATTGACATGATAAAAAGTTGTAAGAATAGAATGAAATGGTTTTCACACACACAAGGATAATTAGTGACATGATTAAATTTTTAATTATTTTATTATATTAATTTCATGCATCTCTAAAAATTCTATTCTGATAAAATTTTGAGACATCCATTTCAATGCTCACTATGAAAAACTCCTCAACGTGATTTTTTTCTCTCCTCAAATTTCAATCAGGAATTAAATTTTCTTTGAATATTAAACCATTTTGAATTTTTAAATATCTACATGATTAATTGATGGAAATGTGACTTTTCCCAAGAGTTAATATGTTTATGTGTGGGGTTGTGATCACACTATAATTCTCTGTTTCATTTTCACACTTACACTAATGTTCTAAATTAGTTTTTTATTAAAATTTATAAAAATAATAACAAATTGAACTTCATTTATGATTCAATTATTTTGTGATTATTACATTTTAAAAGTTCAATGTTACATTGTTTTTGAAAATTAAATTATGGTTGAAGGTAAATTAGAGGGACACTGATGATATCTAAGAAAAATGGGGCAAACTGCGTAGGATCCATGCACACCAATGGACTCAACCGAACACTGATACTAAACCATGGTTTCAAATGAGATGAATGTTTTTGGAGTGATTCAAAATTTAATGGGATGCATTTCATATACATAATCCCAATACCAATTCATCCACTATTATGCCTATGTGAACCAATCTCTCCAACACACTAAATCTACATGAAGTCAAAGGTGGTGTGTTGTGATCTGTCCATATCTCGAGTTGTAGGTGTCCAAATGAAGCCAAACATTCGGTGGAGATATTTAGGACCTTTTAATAAAACTTTTTATTTTTCCCAATGCTAGATAATTATTTATACACATTGAAAAGAAAGGGACATGTTTATTTACACAATCTGTGTTCCCAAAACCACCTTCCACTATGCTTATAAAAGGATACTATGGGTACCTCATTTGTAAGATCAAACCAGAAGAAATGATCTACAATTTGGAGTCACAATGTAGTATTATACTCATACAATATTTTATGGAGGACACTATCATCATAGGGGTATCAAGGATAAAGGTGAAGTTCCACCTAAGCCTCATCATCCACTCAATGTAGAGATAAAGAGTATAGGATCATTTCTATGAAGATATATAAACATGGGGGGAGTTACAACACCTGTTATTCTACTGGTATTGTGTAATTTTTGTGTTGAATATTTTAATTATTTCCAATATTGACATTCTTATCCCCTGAATTCATTTCATTTGATAAAATTAAGTGAAATTATTTTTATTTAAACCCTAATTAAGTTGAGATTTCAAGTTGGAATCTTGGGTTGTTCTGAATGGACAACATAAGCATCCATCCCCTCTCACAAATATATGAGATTTTATAATGATTTTTTATAACATGATATATGATTGAGGACCAAAACATGACAACATGATCGTTTTATCAAGGGTTTCTTCTTTGTGCATTGTTTTAAGGGGTAAGAGGGGATTCATGATCTTGAAAACCCTAAACAAAATAATTAAACAAAACAAGTGAAATTTTCAGAACAACAAAATATACAAGATGTGTAGTGAACATGAAATGATATAATTAAATAATAATTATAAAACACCATATTTATTCATTAACTATTAAACTCTTTAAATCATGTCATTTTCATAACACTCTTTTCAAAAGACCCCCCTCTTTTAGTAATTTTTATTAAAAATACACACTCAAAACCTGTCAACTCTCATTGAGAGATGACATAGGTTCATCCCTAGACCACAAAATCTTCTTTAAATCACTATTTATTTGAATTTTCACTACAACATGGTATGATATACATGTTTTTGAGTTATTCCATCCTTAATACTTCCTAATAAAGAAACTTGTTTTGGGGGAACATCGTGAATTCTTAGCCAATTTCATGTTCCCATTTTCTTCTGTTTTAAGACACAATTTTCCGTATAAAATAATAATTTTTATTATGAAAACTATATTTATTCACTTATGGTTTTATATAAATGATTATTCCATTATCTATTTTAAATTCTCTATAACATTTTACTTAAAACCGCACAAAAATGTTTTAATGCTAAAAATTATTAAATATCTTTCTTATATGTTGTTAATTATACATGAAATCACTTACCATGATACATGCATATTTTCCATTATTAATTTCCATGTATATTTTATTTCTTTTCTTTCATGGACACTTTTATGATACACTAATTGTTTTATGCTTGATGACCTGACTATAGTACCCAATTTGTTCCATGGGTAAACCTTATGCAAGATTGATTATGTATAATTTTTATGTGGAAAACATATTCATGATAAGTTAAGATGGGTGAACCCAGATAGAGATACAATTCATTGGGTAAATTTGAGTCTCATGAGACATTATGTGTGATGGTCTTGGTTGTTAGCCAGTGCTTGTGCTACTATGTGCGATTGTCTTGGAAGTTAGCCTTTGATTGTTCTACCATGTGCCACGGTCCTGGAAATTAGCCTTGAGACTTTATAATGTCATTTTTTATGTTTCTTCCACATTATTATGACTCCATGATTATATTATTCCATGTTTAAATGTTATTATTCCATATGTTACATGCCTTTTATATCATCATGGAATTCTTTCTATCCCATGTGCTAATACTTTGATCTTATGGTTATTCCCTTACTGAGCTATTTAGCTCATCCGTTTGTCCATTTGTTCCCTAGGGTAACCAATGTAGATTTTTGAGAACAATGGATTTTATTATCTTAATATGATGATTAAATAAATAAATATTTTATTTAGTTCAATGTTTTCAGTTTTATCTACCTAGTCTTCCAAGACACTAGAAATTATGATTGTTGTCTTGTAATCTGATGTATTATTATGCTTAAAATCATGTAATGTTATATGTAAAAGGATAGGGTCACAATAGTTGGTATCAGATGATGGTATAGTTATTTTTAGAGATTAGAAATAAAATACTTTAGTTAGAACCTTAACGACGAGACTAAGTATAAGAAAATACTCTTAAATATTGGTAAGTATAGAGTAATTGGTTTATCAAGAAATTATATCTATGTATAGATACAAATAGGTAGCGATGGCTCTGGAACATATGTATCTCAATAAAACACGGAAACACAACTTTGAGCTAGACTCAAATAGGAACTGTTTCATGACTATGGGACTTGATGCACTCTATGTTTGACACTCCCCTAGGATATGCATTGGTAAATTCATGACCATTGTAAAAACCATTATTAAGGGAATGAAAAAAATCCCATAATAATGTATGTTAAGAAATAGATCAAGGATAACTTATATTGAAACATAGGGATTCAAAATTTAAGATATACTTCTCCTTTACAAGTTTATACTCCTATAGTTCAAAGTTTCCATTTTATGCTCAATATCTTAGTATTAAATCCCTCTAATTGTAAGTTCTTTTTCATAGTTAATGGATGGATATAGAAAAACTCGTTCCAGCAATCAATGTGATAGGAAATGTGATTATTTCCCTAACGATAAGCCTGATATGATGGGAGAGGGTGATCATATATTCTGATAGTACTTGATCATCTAGCTCATTTAAAAAATAATAACGTGAATCATATGGAACACACTCATACTACATGGATAGAGAAAGTTGTCATTGATTCCTTCATGCGATAAAGGTCTCCAATGTTTAGTGGATATGTTGATCCCCTCCTCATGGAAAATGGATTAACTCAATTGAAATGAGATTCTCTCTCCTCAAATGCTTATAAAAATGAATGTCATACTTGAATACTATTGTTTTGATGGGGAAGCTGATAAGTGGTGGACACTGATCAAGAATAAAAAGCCCCATGAAGAAATTGATTCCATCGATTTGAAGAAATTCATGATAATGTTTTTCAATAAATATTTTCCATGAACCCTCAGTCTCAAGATAGAAAGAGAGTTCCTATAACTCAAGCAAAAAGAAGATGATTTAATCAGGGTGTATGAAGAAAACTTCATAAGGATTGCAATTTACGGCTCTGCCTTTGTCTTGAAAACTAAAATAAATGTGGATCACATCTTTAGCCTTCTAAATTTGAGTCTACGAAAAGTGTTTTTGATTCAAGACTTCGACAACTATGAGTAGATTTTCAATTGTGACCATAAGGTTGAAATAGAGATCATATAATCTCTGTTTTACTGTGGAACTAATGAAAAAAAGAGGAAAATGGACTCTAATGTGGGCATCTCCACAAATTAATTTAATGATGTAAAGAAACCTTCTCATCCTAAGTGTAAAAATTGTTAGAAGAAGCATTTTTGGAACTATCTAAAGGGAACCACAAATTTATTTAAATGTGGAATGTTGGGACGTCTTTCTATAAATTTACAAAGAGATAAGAAAAATCCAACTAATATGGAATAAGAAATGAAGTTTTATATCAACACTCATCCTATAATGCAGTGTTACAACTGTATAGAGGATTTTCATTATGTGCAAAGATCCCTATGATAATGGTTGTCAATCTCAATCAACAAAAACCTCCAAGGCACCAAGGGATTATGCTATAACTACAACTGAGGTGGAGCTAGACAACGATGTGGTGAATGTTAAGATAGTTATTCATTCCATAATTGTGAATGTACTTTTAGATTATGGTTGTATACATTCATTCATGTCTTTCAAATTTAGTATATTAATTCAAACACCACCTCAAAATTTGGAGGATACGTTATCTGTGAGAACAATGAATGGGTATATTATTTCTTCCATGGTTTATAACACCTCCCTGATTAACGTTTGTGGACTAAAACTCCCATAAAATCTCATCATACTTCATTTAGTAGAGTTTTAAACTATCTTGGGCATGGATTGGAAATTATTATTCAATTCCAACATCAACTGTTTGGAAAGGGAGATCACTCTTCACTTCCCAAAGAATCCTCCAATTCATTAAAAGTGTAAGTAGAAAGATTAATCTCTTTTAGAATTATTTTCTAAAGTGTGGATATTAATTCCTTATAAGAATTAATCTCTAGCTCAAATGATTGAGACAATGGAGAGAATCATGGTTGAAGACATGCCGATCACGAGAGATTACAATGATGTATTCACTGAAGAGTTTCCTGGTCTTCCTCGTGATCAATAGGTTGAGTTATCAATTGAACCTATTCCTAGATCCCTACATATACAAAAGACACCTTATAGAATAGCCACCATAGGGATGGATGAGATGAAGAAGCAGTTATAGGATAATTTGTATAAGGGGTTTGTACACCCGATGGATTCACCATGGGGTGAACCAGTCCTCTTTATCAAGAATAAGGATGGATTAATGAACTAATGCATGGATTATCATGAGCTCAATGAAATCACAATAAAGAAAAATTATTTCCTACCATATATAAATGACGTGTTCGATCAGCTTTGTGGGGATAGTTATTTTTCTAAGGTGGACCTTCGGCCGAGATATCACCAATTAAAGGGGAGGAAAGAAGATATTCCAATGACTTCATTTCAAATGAGCTATGGAAAATATGAGTTCATAGTGATGCCCATCAGACTCACTAATGCTCTAGAAACTTTCCTCAATTTAATGAATAGAGTCTTTAATGATTAGCTAAAATATTTTTGGTTGTATTTATTGACAATATTCGGATAGAATCTATGAGCACGGAGGACCATGAGGAGAATTTGAATACTGTTTCAAAGACTTTTTGAAGGGAGAAGATTTATGATAAGTATAGTAAATGTGAGTTCTATATAGAGGGAATATAATTATTGGTGCAAGTTATCACCATGAAAGGGATATATATGGACCCTTCTTAGAAAAAGGTGATAGAAGAGTGGCCTGGGATGACATCTATAATGGAGATCTGTAACATTATGGGTCTTGCTGTTTATTATTGATGATTTTGTAAGAACATATAATGAATTTCAAATCAAATGTTCACGGTGAAAAAAAAGGAGTGATGTTTTTATGGACTCAAGAATGTGAAGACTACTTTAAGGTGTTTAAAAATTGTCTTATCACTACACAAATACACACACTCCCAAGAACTGGAGAACTCTTTGCGGTGTATAGTGATGGATCAAATAAGGGATTAGGCTGTGTTCTAATGAAAAATGATAAAGTGATATACTATGATGCAAGTCAGCTGAAATTCAATGAGGAAAACAATCCTACACATGATTTGGAGTTGGTGGCTTTGATCTTTGAGTTAAATATTTGGAGGAATTACCTATATGGGGATAAGTGTGAGATATATATTGATAAAAAGAGTCTCAAATATATATTCATATAAAAAGAGATTAATATACACAAGAGAATATGGATTGTTCTCATTAAGGATTATTACTACTCAATCCACTACCATCCTAGTAAGGAAAAAAATGTGGCAGATGCTCTTTGTAGAAAGGATCCTTCATCTTTATCTATGATGAGAATTGAATAGGATCAAATAGTTATTGATTTTTAGAGTTCAGACAAGTGAATTTTTAAGTTAAGAACACTATTAATTATTTCTCAAATGATTTATTAACCATACATCATTGATAAAAAATAAGGATGCTCAATGAAAAGATGTGGAAATTTTAGAAAAGGGTGGAAGCCATTAAAAATTTGAAATCCTATAAGTTCATGATTGATGAAGAAGTAGTTATATGATTTGTGTCATGATTATGTGTTCCATCCAATCTAGACATAAAGAAGGAGCTTTTGAATGATGAACATAGCTCAAAATTATCTATTCCCCCAAGGAGAAAAAAGATGTATCGAGATCTCTGAGAGAACCTTTGGTTGGATAATCTGAAGAAAAAGATTACTGAGTATACATCAAAGTGTCTGTTATGTCAACAAGTTAACTCTGAATGACAGAAGTCCAAGGGGATGATGTAAACACTACCCATACCAACATGGAAGTGGGAGAACATCACCATATACTTTGTCATATGAACTAAAAGGAAATATATAGTAAACAATGCTTTATGGGTCATTGATAATCATCTTATAAAGACATCTCACTTTATCGAATTTCAAGAGGACTTCTCATTGGATCAACTTTCATAGATATATATATCAAAGAGGTGGTAAGGATTCATGGAGTAGCACTATCTATTGTATCTGATAGTGATTCGAGATTCACCTAAAAGATTTGGTAATGTCCCCAATGAGCTTTAAGCACTGAACTGGACTTCAGTATGGCCAATCATCCTCCAACTAATGGACAATCTGAGCAAACTATTCAATCACAGGATGGTATGTTGAGAGAATGTTCAATGGGAATAAATGGAATATTGGACCAACATCTTCCACCATTCAAAATCTCCCATAACAATAGTTTCCACTCGAGCATCTAAATGGAACCATATGAATCCCTTTATGGGAAAAGGTGCAAAACATTGGCATGAGGGGATGATGTTGGTGAGCATAGGCTACTTGGACATGGAATAGTTGAAGAAAAAGTGGAGAAGGTGAAACCATTCAGCAACACATGAAAGAAACTCAAAGTCGAAAAAAGAGTACGTAGATAATTGTCGATGAGACCTTGATTTCATTTTTTGAGACAAGTTATTTCTTCACATATCTCCTTGATAGAAGGTCATGATGTTTGGGATGAAATGAAAGTTAATAGCCAGGTCCATCAACCCCTTTGAGATTCTTGATCATGTCAAGGTTGTGGCCTACGAACTAGTACTTCCACCAAAAAAGTAAAAAGCACATGATGACTTTCATGTATCCCTCTTAATAAAGTACATACCAAACCCTTCACATATACACTCTTCAGAGGTGGTACAGCTGGAGAATAATCTTTATTATGAGGAGTAGATAGTGATAATCTTAAATCATAGAGATAATGTTTTATGTAAAAATGAATAATCACTTGGTCAATGTACAGTGGTAGAACCATAAGTATAGAGAAGAAACATGGGAACTGGAAGAATAAATGAAAGAAAAGTACCCACACCTACTTATGTCTTAGAATGTAAAACAAAATTCTGAGGGTGAAATTTCATAAGGGGGGAATAATATAATTGCACAATGTTTTATCAATGGAAATTCCCTTCTTATAATTATGTCATATAATCGCATAAAATCACAACACAATGAACTACTAAGAATTATCTGATCTTTAAGCATAATATTGTCACTTTTGTGATTTGAATTTCAAAAATATAACATACACTATTGCATTTAGGGAGTTTTTTGGGGTCAGATAGAACAAAAATATTTTATGGTGAATAGTAACCTAACCTTATGAATAGTAACCTACCCTTATGAATAGTAATATGACAAATTTGAATATTAAAACTCCCTAAAGAATAATAACCTATCCAATGAATGTATAAGAAAAATTTAGGCATCTTATAAGTGATAATATGATCATAGAAAATGTATTGGTATTTTTGTAAGTTCTAAATAAATAATTAGAATTAATTAATTAATTTCAAATCAAATGTATTTCCCTAAAATGTGGTTATAAATTAACAATTTTATGTCTTAAAGTTTTAAGATAATTTTATAAGACCTTATGTAATTTTTGAAATCATAACTAAATCAGTTTTAGTTTTAAAATTTGTATTTTTCAAGTAAATTGTGATTTTAATCAAAAATTAAATTAATCACATTTAGATTTTTTTGATAATGGAGTTCATTTTTGGATTCTACACATTGATAAATTATTGGGTGAATAATTGGAATTTTACTAAAATTATTGAATTTTTGATGAATAGTAAAACACAATAATTTGATAATTAAGCTAAATAAGAGATTTATAGGGTAATAGATGATGTTATACTAATGTAATCCCAATTGGTTCAAACTCACATGCAAATATTACTGTTTTCTTTAACAATAATCATTATTGTTTCTTTTTTTATGGAAAAAATAATAAACTAATGATTAAAAAACTAAGAAACCCCTCCTCCCCTCTACTATAAAAACCACCCACACTGCCCTCTTCTTTTTACTCATCTAAAGCATTTATACTTCCATAAATTCTTCCCAAATCACTCTCCAAGATCCCCCCAAACGTCCAAAATCCATTCGTCACCTCAAAATACCAAATCATCTCCCCTTAAGAGGATATCAATTATGATTAAATCAAGAGGTAAATTCCACTTTTCTTCTCTTTCATTATCTTTTCAGGTTCATATGTTCTATTTTCATTCCTAACCTCTCATAAACCAAATGGTATGAAACAAATAGTACCTTAAATGTAATAGAATGTTTTTATTCTGATGATATAATTCATCATCATATCTTTTTTTTACCATTCTTTTATACGAAAGAAATAAAAACACTGTCCGAGATGTGTTCATTTGTCACATTCAAGGACCACGAGTTTTCAATTTCTTTTACCATTTTAAATTCTGGTCATAAACCTATTTATGTAATTATTGAATTATATTATTATATAATATATCCTATGCAGGATTATATAATCTTTTTTCAGATGATATTAAATTATAATTCAAAATGAGTTCATAGTGATAAAAAACTGCTAATAAACACAAAAGGATATCACTAAAGTGTTATATAATGATTCATATTTAATATAACTAACTAAATTAAATTTACCACTATATAACCATCTAGATTTTAAATAATAAACTATAACTACAATTTTGGAAAACCATCCCCTCTTTACATGATTCTCTATTCATGAAAATAGGTAAACCGATCAAAAAACCCAAGAAAACATACGGACCCAAACAATGAAACTGAATCACTTAACCCATAAAATTGTAATGAATTAATAAAAAAATGTTACACTAAATCTTCTAAATATTGAAGAGTTTAGTTAATTATTAATTAATGATCCCAATTTGATTATTTAAGCCATTAATATCAAGTGGAGAACACCATCAGACTTAAGGTAAGGGATCCTCTCTATTTCACTTTAATTCATGAATGTCCTATATTTTATGCCAATTTATTTATAATAATTAATGATGGGGTATGTATTAAAAACTCCCCCATTAATACCTAATGATTTATATGTGATGATAAACCCATTTATCTCTCATTAATCCCTCTTAAGTAAACTTAATACCATGCTGATAAACCGTAAGGGATTCTACCCAAACCACCTTTGTTCCTTTGGGTTGCCTTATCTTTAATTTACCAAAATGATGTTATCATATAGTTTTATCTGTATATTATAAATGCTGTGTACATGTACCAAATTCATTTATCAATACCCTTTTATCATTCTGTTTTGGGGATATACATGTTTTTATGTGATTCCCTCCTCAATACTCCCCGATAAGCAAACCTGTTTTGTGGGAACATACTGAATTCTAACATGATTTCATGTTCACTGTATATTCTATCATAAGCCACCATTATCTTCATAAAATAAATATTTTTTATGAAAACCCTATTGTTTCACTTCTGGATTTATATAAAGGATTTTTCCCTTTTCAATTTTAATGTCACTATAGTATTTTTCTTAAAACCACACAAAATATATTTAATTCTAAAATTTCTTAAATACCATTCTTACATGTTTTCACTTCTATGTTAAAGCACTTACGATGATAAATTCCAATTTTTCCTTATTAATGTCTACGTATATTTTATTTCCTTTTTTCATGGACACGTTTTTGATATGCACATTTTTTATTCTTTATTACCATACTATGTTACCCAATTCTTTCCATGGGTAACCCTTATGTATGATTGATTATGTATGATTCATTATGTGGAAAAAATATTTATCAAAATTTAATATGGGTGTTCCCAAATATCCCTCTAATTAATTTTGTAATTTGGAGTCTCATGATTTGTTATGTGTGATAGTCTTGACGGATAACCTTGGCTTGTGCTACAATGTGTAATGGTCTTAGCAGTTAGCCTTGTCTTGTGCTACCATATGCAACAGTCTTGGTGGTTATCCATGACTAGTTCTAAAGTCATGTTTTATGTTTCCTACACAATAATATGATTCCATGTTTATATGATTCCATGTTTATATGTTATGATTCCAAATGTTACATTTCTTTTATATCATCATGTCATGCCTTCTATCCCATGTGATAATGTTTTGTTCTTATAGTTATTCCCTTATTGGGCTATTTAGCTCATCTAATTGTGCATGTGTTCCCCATGGTAACCTATGAAGATGTTTGAATACAATGGATGTTAGGAGACAAATTTCAAGATTAAATAACGAAATGTTTTATTTAGTTCCATTTTTTCATTTTTTTGAACCTAGTCTTCCAAGACACTAGACTTTACGATCCTTGGCTTGTACTCTAATGTATAATTATGATAATAATCATGTAATGCTATATGTAAAAGGCTAAGATCTCTATAATTTTAGTGTAATCGAGTGAAAAGTTTCCACAATGGAGAAATTGATAATTTAAGTGAATTATTCAGATTTTGGAGGATATGAATGAATATTTGCAAGGGTTATACTTATCTGTAAGTGATCTTTACAATATAACCTCCAATCAGATTGGGCTAGAGATCATTGTTGAGGTATACAGAAGTAAAAAGTTTTATTTCCTTAATAAAATATTTGTCTCCTACTAATATTATTCCATGGAGAAATATATTTAGGGGAAGTAACTATCTAACAATACATTGTGACATTATTATATATGTATGTGATATACCAACTATAAACACCAAAATAATAATTTTTGTCCCAAAAACTAGACATTATCTCAAAAAATATCAAGTCTCTCAAATTTTTTTTAATGAATCCTACTACCACCAATATATAATTTCCCACAATACCGCATAGATGCACCAATTAATCTATATGAAATCAAGATGGAAACCCATTAGTATATATAGAAGGGTGATTATTAATAATATGTATGTTCATAACATCTATTGAAACATTCAAGATAAATATAAAAATATTCATGTAAATTAATAACTCATAGATCCAAATGAGGAATATAATATTATCATAAATGAGACTTATACATTATCTAGTAATTCATAAAACACATGTTTTCCACATATAACAAATAATAATGTATTCATATTAAAATATATCTATATATATTTCATGAAATATAAGAAATATGGTCCTTTATAAACTTTATAATACTAGATTCCTCCAAGAACTGAATCCTTAATCTCATGCTAGTATTAATATCTGTATTACTCAAATTGTTATAATGATAATATTAATATAGACGTCTATAAAATAAAAAAATTAATTATCCGTCATTATTTTTTGGAACTTATCCACTATGGTGCACAATTACCTCAAATTGATACAATGGGTGAGAAATATATAAATAATTAGACACATCATATCCATTCTCTATCATAGGGGTGTTGGTGAGTATAAAAATAGACACTCTTTTTTATTTATTTTATTAGTATCTATTAACGATTGGAATAGATTAAATGTACAATAAAAATGTGTGAATGACTAAAAATAAGGAGTAATTCTATATCATAATAATAAGATACCATAACTCCCTCTATGTTAATGATACATTCCCCAAAATTAACAAAATACTGGTAATCATAGTCTCCAAATGTTATCCAAGACATCAAAAATTATCCACAAATGATGTCTATAAAAAACTAATATTTTATCCATTTAGTTTTAATTGATATGTAATCAAATCATCATAAATAGTTTTTATATTCACTGTAAGAATTTAATCTCAAAACAATGAAAATTCATTATTACTAATATTATCCTTTTAATGTAGGATAGTATAAAAATTGGTTAATATGATCATATGAGACCTTACTTATGTAAATTAGTTAATATAGACTATCATCCATCACTATAGTGATCAAAACAATGTTCCATTATATCTAGGAGATTATAAGAGTATTATAAAATTTTAAAAGTTGAAATAAAATTCCACATGTGCAGAGAATTACCTATATTTTACAATTATATGATGTAATTATAAGATGAAAGTTGTTCATGTAGCCTGTCCCAATACGCATTACAACCATGTGACCATATTTTAATATAATAGCTATTATATTTAGAGATCATACCACTGGGGTTTTCTAATACCATACAACTCACTCAAAAAATTGGAAGGGCTATATAGCCCATTTATATGAATTCATATATTGAATAACCCAAGAAACTCTATTGATGATGATAAATTTTATAAAAATATAAAATTTCAAATATCTTCTTAATTTTATCAATTTTTTCATATCATCACATGGATTATAAAAATATATGTTTTTCCATAAAAATATATTTACCTTGTAAAATATTCTAGAATGTATTAATTCCACAATGATTCTATTATCAATAGATTTTAATGAATTTATAGGGTAATTATATTTTTAATATTTATATTTATTCTTCATAATCTAAATATTGATATATGATTATAAATGTGATTAAACTAGGAACAACGTGATTACAATATTTTATAAAATATTTCATAAAATAATCTATTATATATCAATAAAAAATAGTAATTAAAAATTTCAATTTCATTACAATTAAATTGTGTACAAGTGACAAAGAATCACTACACATAAACAAATCAATATGAATTGTTGGTTTAAGAGAAGAAATCATTGAGGGATGTTTCGGAGTATCCTAATTTTATATAGAAATAATCTTAATCTAAATCTCATATTAATTTAATTATAATAAAGATATCTAAATTAGTATTTAATAATTATATTATGAAAAAAATATGTAATGATTCTATCAATAAAAGGAATTATATATTGACTCGTTTTGAATGTCGGCATTAATCTAATGAATGAATGATACTTATAATAAACAATCCTTAATATTATGGTTTTTTGTTCATTATTAGCATTCCATACCTTTGAGGATTCATTATTATTTATAATAACTATAATATTTTTTATTACATTAGAATCTCTAAAATTATTCTTTTATGGAAATAAATTAAGTTACAATATATATTAACATATTTTATTTTTAAATTTTTAAAATTGGAACCGATACAAAAAAAATAAAATAAAATAGTTTCAGAAAAAATAAGCAACATTATAGATGATTGAAAATATCTAATTTAGGATCATTGGGTAGCTGTATTTTTTCATTGGATAGTATTATAATGAATAAAATTAACACTTTACCCCTTCTAAAATTTTATAAACCAATGGTCATTATATCACTATAAAACATATTATAATGTTTTTATTATTCATATCCAAATAAATTTAAATATAATAAAATAATTATTAACCTAAGGTAGTTAACCACTATCCAATAAAATTTTTGTAATTAAATTATTTATTTAGTATAATAAAATACTACATTCAATCAAACATAAAAAAATTCCATCATTGGTAAGAGGAAATAAATGCAATTCAATTTAAATTAAATAAGATACACATCTAATGAGTAAATAATTGGATAAAAATATTTATTCAACTCCTACAAATAATAGGTACCAAAATCTACTCCTCTATGCCTCCAAAAACACACACACATGAGATATTACCCTCCTTGGAAAATTCCACTCTCAATGATCCTGTAACTATACATGACTATCTGCAAATATTTTTATCAAATTATTAACACTACAATTAATAACAGAAGATAGATCATTTAAATATATCAATTGATTTGAAAAACAATAACCAACATAACCATTAGAGTTGTAGTTTTTTGATGTAGTGGTAGATCACCTCTCAAACCCACTCTAGAATATCTAAGGCCTCTATAGAATGTAGTGACAACCTAATAAATTTACGTAAATTATGGTAACCTTGATATATGAAAAAATTCACAAATAAATGATCACTAACCTGAATATATAATATTCCTATCCTATTATCTAGATATGAAATATAAAAATGTTTTAATTTTCTCACACACTCATGAATCTGATAAGGTTTATTTTATATGCACTGAATATGGTGAGGGCATAAAAAGCCTAACTATTTTTTGAATATATTAAAAAATAAATATTCCCATTCTATTAAATAAATCATTAAATGTGTCCCCATTTATAGTAATCTGAAAGATATTTTTATATTTATGATCCACCCATGGTAAGCGCTCTGACCAAAAAACTTTTAAAATTCATAGTATAGAACCTCAACATACCCTCTAACTATTGGTTTATAAATTTAATGATGGAAATTAACACCCATATATAAATGTATTTCATACTCACATTGGACCCATTTTATAATCTGGTGGTATTTTGTGCCTCCCAATATCACATAATCATTAATGGTGTACAAAATAATTTCACTCTTTCTTCATATTAATGTGTTCCCAACTAATCCACCCAATTATAAATTTTTTTGTTGAGGAATATTTTGTCCTAGTTATTCAATAAAAAATAAGGTATATAAAATCATGTCCTATATCAATAGATGAGAGGAAAGTTATGAAATCCATCAAAATATTACCATACTTACAATATTATATAATTAATAACTACAAAAAAATTATGTTGAATAGGGTACCCACCTTCACTTGTGGACCAGTTATTAAGCACAACAAACCATATATTATTTACAATATATGAAACTACATATTCATTTTTACTGAAATCAATTTTTACTCATAGATAAATTACTAAGAGAATCTAATGAAACATTCATATAAATTTCTTCCACTGATACTATATAAAATGAACTTTCTACAATAGAGAATATAATAACACTCAAATTTTAATAAACAGTATTTGGTATCTATATGAATGATTAGGTCACACAAAAACATATACATAGTGTATCATAACTATGTATCACATACTCACATTGAAGCATTAGAAACAATATAATCTAAAATAAGAATGATTTTCTATTTAGGTCTCTAGTATCCAAATGATAATCAACTATCTTCTCAATGAACTTCTACTCATAGAAATATTCTTGAATAATCTCTTCCTAAGAACTCATAATCTGTGTATTTGACAATGATATACCACATCCCGTGGTGGAAGGGATCTTAAAATCATCATTTTGAAGTAACTCCAAAGAATGATGCCTATATATATATATTAAGAAATATATTTCATAAAATCATATACCCTATAATTATTAAAAAAAACATTTCTAGATCATATAGTGTAATTTAAAAATGAAGGAAGATATTACAACCACAAACTCTATGTCAGAAATGGTGAAATTACTATCACGAGTCCTCAATTTTAATAACACATAGGAAATTTATAAAATATCTATAATAAAAAAATGAAATTATATTGAATATTATGTCTCATATATACAAGATATGGTGTCTCTTTCTTGGGAAATATTAGAATAAGTGTACGAGTGAAATTTTATTATATAATATTAATGTCTATATGATGTTATTCTATCTAATTATAGGTATGGTCACAAAATATCTCATATACCATGGTATGATAATACCCAAACAAGCTCTAACATGGCCTGAATGGAATTTCTCATACCCACATGATATTAACTAGAACCTGGAATCTTACAAGATAATGGTGGGAATGGGTTTTTTCACACAAACAGTGGAAATAAATGATACATGTCCTTATGCGCAAAAGATTACTCCATAGGAAGAATAATAAAAGATCTAAAACATGTATATAATCCCAGTGTACAAAAATAAATTACCAAAAACATGAAATTTAAACCACCCATGTCCCATCATACACATGATTCTATGTCCAAAATAAATAACCACCACCTTTAGGTGGTGTTGTTATCTTTCCCTAAACTAGAAGAATGAAATATACGAACACATGAAGTCAAAGATATGGTGTGGGATAAATTACTATTGGGTTATCAACAAGGACTATATAAAAATATTCCACATTAATTAACCACATTTATTTTTCCGATTTTTTAAAAATGGAACGATAATACAGTTTCACATATAAAAAAAACTTTTCATTTCAATTGATGGAAAAATTTCAATATAATTGATTATGAAAAATTTGTATAAAAAATTTTGTATAAATTAACAAGGTATATGTATCGATTTTTTTAAAATAGAATATAAATATCAAAATAAACGCATATGGGAGAATTTTTCATCATTTAAGATTTTTGAAAATTCTAGATTATTGGATCCTCACACAATCATTTGGGTGACCAAGAAAATATGTGTACAAAAGTCCCTTAGATAATATTCAAATAGAATATGACCACATACCATCATGGATTGTATCTATAAAAAAATATTTATCTTATTTTTTTAAATCATCAAATGTGGAATGTTATTTCCAAATAACTCACTAACTACATATTCTTGCATGTTCTAAAATAACAATCAATACTGCGAAAGTAATTTCAAAACTATTCAAAATAAAATTGCATGATTTTCTATTTAAATATTACAATTTATTTTTAAAAACTAATAATGTGGTTTAAATAAATTCAAAAATATTTATCTTGGATAAACCCAATGGGTTTTTATCAAAACTATTTGACCTATTTAAAAAAAAGTCAATTTCTCAAATTAATTTCAACAAATCAAATAACTGAATTTTCAACAAATGTAAATAAAAAATATATATTTAGAAATGGTGGATATGAAAAAATATCATCGCAAAGAAAATTAAAATCCTAATTTGATGAGAATTCAGTATTACAAAATGATGTTTAATGGAATTAAAATTAAATCAAGAAATTTAATGATAAATTCATGGGCCAAACATATATGGAACCACCAATATTGGGATCACAAGATCTTGTATCACAACAACCGCAATAGGAAACTCTAATGAAGAAAATAATCAAAAAAAAAGAATCCTAGATTCATTATATAAAAAATTGCGATTAGATACTTAAAAAAATAGAAAATCTAACAACCCATATGGAGGATAGAGGAAGTGATCAAGATAGAATGAATGTGAGAATAACTCTTAAAGAGAAGAGATCAAACAACATTTTCCATTCCTTGATCCACTTTATTAGTGTTTGGAGGATCCAAAGTGTATCTTTAAGAGATCCAAATACCTATGAGGATGTCCAATGTTTAGTTAGGCCAAGAGGGGGTACATATGGGGTCATGAAATTTTAACTAATTTTCAGAATTAAAAAAGTCTTCACAAATAGGTTCCTGGCGGGGGACACAACGATTTAAAATAGTGAAACCTAACTATGAGACATATCCAAGCGGTTTATGGTCTCTATATTATGGGAATATGGTTTTTTAAATAGTTCCCCAGTAGTGAAAAACCACACTTCCAAGGTTTTTGTGGTTTTCACTAGTAGGTCACATAGATTTGGAAAATGGTGCCCCAACTATGAACAACCCACGAGAATTCCAAAATTTATAAAATTTCTCCTGAATAACCCCAAAATGATCCAAAAACAATGCATGACAAAAATACATGTTTTGGAGTACCTAAAAATATCAACAAGATGATACAAACTCCAAACCATATAGACTTTTTATCCCCATAAATCTATTCATAAAGTCTCCATGTCAAAAAGATTAGGCCACTACTCTCTCTTCAGTCCCACCCTATTCTGTGTAACATGAGAATCAAAACCAAGATTCCATATAACTCAAACCAAATGTTTCATCCATGCATGAAGTACCTTGGTATCAGATTCAACTATCCTTACATGAATCTTAGTCATGTATAAATCAGCTCTACATCAAGATTATCCATGCTCAAAACGTGAGATGGATTAGAAATATTCATTTGTAACTAAGTTACATGGAAGATGTTATGTTTTTGTACCATCTATGGTGGGTTTTCTAAATTATAATCTACAACCCCCACCTCCTAAAAAACCTCAATGTTCCCACAAAATAAGGATTTGGATTCGCATGCCTCCTAAGATGTTGATGATCTAAATGTAGTGAAACCTTCAAGAACACCTAATCACCATATAAAAATTACAATGTTCTACGATGATGATCAACATAAGAGTTATACTATCTATGTGCCATCAATATTCTCTAATTAATCAACTGGATCATTTTTGTCGTCTCTTAAACCAATCTCGATCCAACCAAGGTACATTCACTAATCTATGACAAACATAAAGGAGATTTAGATAGATGACCATAAAAGGCCTCAGAAGGATCTATTTTGATCATGGACTAGTAACATTGTTATACTCAAACACATATAGTCCCAAGTGTTCATCCAAAACCCCCAAAAAGTAAATATTTCATGTTTGATGATTTTTTTTTGGAATCATTCTATCCAACTCTATCTAGGAATCTGACTGTGGATGTTATTCCATACTAAAAATAATGTATGATTCCAATGACACATGATGACCACTCAAATATTGATAAGTGAAACCAAGATCTCCATCGGAAACTATAGCATGTGGAACTCCATGAAAAGGAACAATATATCTATCTCTCTCTCATAGATATTTCCCAACTCCTATACATTGGTTTTATCATGAATGCATATGATGTGATATGATATATGTAACCAATAGATCACAACCCATATTCCATACATATTTCTCTGTGCATGAAGAAAACCAACCCAAAAGTCCATATAGATATCATCCCACTTACAAGTAGGAATTGGAATTTGATGAAGCAGAATTAAAGGTTTCTTAAGCTCGACCTTGACCTATTGTAATGTATAACAATGGGAGAAAAATCCAGATATGCTATGTATCATACATATAAAAAAGAATCATCACCGCATGTCAAAGAACAACTTCATGGATCCTAATAGAACATTCCTATACGCAATATGGAAATCCATCAACCCAAATTTTCATACTGTTAACGGAATAAAAAACAATTCTAAAAATCATAGAATATCATTTGTGGAGAATGAACACTTAGAAACTATCTCACCAATATCAATAGAGTATCCAATGTTACAAAACTAATCATAAAGTTTATCTTCCTGAAGAATAATCTCCAGAAGAATGGATTTTTATAGAGGACAATAAAAAACCTCAAACCCCATTTCCTAAACTCCAATATTAAACTATGAAAAATGAGCAATCTAGTTATACTCTTCTGAGGATTATTTCACCACATGTGTCTGAAGCATATATCTCAAAAAAAACACACAATTACATTACCTTTCCCAGAGTATAAGTGATGTAAAAATATATATATTTTTGGGTTATCCAACTAATGACTCATGAATTGATTCAATTAATTTTGAGATAATATGTAACACCCAATATTCTGTTTTGAAAACATGGTATACTATTCCCCCAAAAGGGAACACCACCAATTTTTTGGCACATGAAATACAACTTCATGTTCAAAGTCATGGGTCAATTAATTATTATCATGTGGAAAAGGATTCTAATATCTATATGAAATGATATAGTAACCCTATATAACAAAAAAACCCATCCCTAACCTTGGTCCATTAAAAAATATCACATATCCAAGGCTAGCCACTGGAAGATTCAACATTTTTCAATAATCAAAAAGATATTTTAACTCAAAAAAAGAACTCTTCCCTTTATCATCCCACAAAAATATTATTCCCTTCTAAGTTAGAGTGGTCATCAATAAATCCAGCTTTACGATATCCATTGAAACCAAGAGATAATATCCATCTTATCCTTAGAATCAATAAATCTCAGAAATATTTATTGGTTATTCCAATTTCATTACAACATTCACTGTATGAACATAAATTGAGATACTATGTTCCAACACCACATTCCCCAAAAACTCCACTCCCTGAATCCAAAAATATGATTTTGATTTCCTTGCATAAATTCATTGATTTATCAAATATTCCAAAACATCTCTCAGAGGACTCACAAGATCCTCCTCAGACATTGAGTAAACATGGATTTCGTCCACATAGAACACCATGAATGTTTCATGATATAAATGGAAAATTATTTTCATTAACTCCATAAAGGCTACATGAGAATTGATTAGAACAAATGGAATTACAAGGTACTCATAATGTGCATACATACTCTAGATGGTGGATTTCATAATTTTGTATTCTATTATTTTGAACTATCAATAACTAGATCGAAGCTCGATATTCAAGAATCACTTCTCCAATTTCAACATGTCAAAAAGATCATCATTCAGTACCAATAGATATTTGTTCTTTATCATAACTTGATTATGTTTTTAGTAATCAACAGAAAGGAAAAGTGAACCATCATATATATTTGAATGGAGAATTGGTGCCACCCATAATGAAAAACGTGGTCATATAAATCCTTTTCTAAAAATATCATCCAATAGATTCTTCAAATCATTCATTTAATCTACTACCATGTGGTATGTAGAAATATATACTAGATAAATACCAGGTACTAAATCGCTATAAAACATTACCTACATCAATGGGGGAACTGCAGATAATTCATAAGAAAAAATGTCAGGAAACTCAATGAAAACTGGAGGGATATCAAATATATTAGATTATAAATATATATCATAATAGAACATAGATATCATTTTACTAAACATCAGATAATATGGTTGAACTCTACTCAACCTTAGGTCCCATTCTTATTGAATCACACAGAACACTCTTCCAGAAAAGTAAAGGAGACTTTCCAATGATATCAATCAATTTATAATTTATTTGAAATTTTATAATCCATCTCGACTATGACATCATATGGTTTCATTTTGAGAACCATAAAATCTCTTTCAATATCTTTCTCTTTAATGAGAAAACACATGTAGGATGATATATACCCTTATCTTTCTTTATTCTAAGGTGTTTTATAATATCCATTACATAAGATATAATTTCCATATGAAGATTTATCATACTCACAACATGGGATGATATATAAAAATGGGATGACCTAGTATCCAATAAATTATCCAATAAATATGAAGCAATTATGATGGTACTTCTCCCTATTTGTAGACATGTATCTTCTTCATCCGGAGTACCCTATACTGCATGAATAATCTTTTTGTGGATTCATGAGTTTGAAACCCCTTAGTTCTTAATTCATTATATTTTACCACAATAATTTTTGGCTCAGATGATATCTTCTCAATATGGATAGCAGAAAAGATATGATAAGACATCTTCAGGTGACAATAGCATCCACAAAAACCACATGCCTTGGTTTCCTCAGTGTAAACCCCTTTCTAATTCCCTATCATTCCACACTGGTAGAAAAGCAAAGGTCTAATTCTATTAATAGAAGGAGGTATAGAAGAACCCTTTGGATGAAATACTCCATGGGAATCACCGTTATTATGAATCTCATTATAGGAACTCCTAGAACTTCCACTATAACAAAAGGGATCTCCCATCAGCACTAAAATTTCATCCATGCCAGTTTCAACCATCAATTATATATCCAACACATCAACATAAGACAAGATATTAATAAAGAAAACATGAGAATTAAAATAATATCAAAGCCCCATTTCAAACCATCGAGTTTTAAAATTCTCATTTGATATAATATCATGTATGAACACCACGTATTAAATAATTTTAATTTCATATGTTGTCACATTTATATTATCCAAATCAATTTTGAAAAACTATATTTCCTTATCCAACACTATATACACTGGATATAATTAGTTGAAGAAAAAATTTATAAATTTCTTCCACCTTAGAAATCATCATTATTTTTTGATACCATGGTGTCCCACCATTTCCTACAAGGTCCCTCTAGCTTAATGGTGGAACATTTTACCATGATTGAATCATGTGCCAACAAGAAGTCAAATAAAATTTCATCCATTATCAACTACTCTGTATAAACTTTAGAATTATTTGAGTCTTTTAATGCTAATAGTTTCTATAGAAAGAATTATTGAGAATGAATCCTGTATTCATTCATATATGGTTCCATAGCTAGATCCTGGATGGGAATATGTGTAGGTGAATTTCCCATATCTTGGACAACACCCAAAACCACCTCAACCATATTTGGGTCAATGAGAGGATTTTATCACTTTGGTTCACTATAAATGTCAGCCTAGATCCTATTTTCATGTCCTCTCAAAGGATTGATTCTAAAAAATGTCATCATAAAATATTGAAGATGTGACAAAGGATGATAACACCAATGATTAATAAGAGAAATATGAAATTTATAGTGTTATATAGATACAAAAGACACATAGATATATATAATCAAATAATAATTAAGTAAAATAATATAACTTATCATCAAGACACCATTATCAAACCACCCATGGTAACATAAGTATCATTATAGTGATATATATACATGCACTCACTCACAACTACCTCCAAAGCCAATATAATATTACAAACTACATTGAGACATCAGGGAATAATGCTTAACCTATAATTCTGATACAACTTATTCTCAAACAATCCCAGATACCCATGTACATTGATACTATATCAATATCGTATATGGTTTGTAGGAAATTCATGATTCCATGGGTTGGAGGATAGCACATGGCATCATAAAATTTAATGATGGTAATAGTTTTTCTACTCAAGTAATAGATGTAACATATACAATTTAGTATTCTCAATAGAATACTCTATAGGAAGAATACTACCTAATGTAAAATAGGTTTATAAACCCAAAGTGCAACCATAAACATCTAGAAAAAAAATAAAAAAACCCATGTCCCAATGGAAAAAGCACTTCTTGATCATATATAAAAAACCACCACCTCTATTTGGTGTTTTCCCTTGCTTGAACCTAGTATAAGTAAATATGCACAAACATAAAGGAACATTTAGTGTGTGAGTTAAAATCCCCTTGTGGTATCTCCAAGGATTACGTAATAATATGACACATTAATTACCTAAATAGTGATTTCAATTTTAAAAAAAACAATCATGTTTGTATAGTTTCACAATTATAAAAACATTCTATTAATTTTAACTGATGGAAACATTTCAAATTAATATCTTAGTAGACATTTTATGTAAAACTATTTATATAAATTCACAAGAAATATGTATATATTTTTTTATAAAAAATGGAATATATATATATAATAAAGAAGAATGGTTATCTTTTATGATGTATGATAGTTGTAGGTTATATGATCCTCACACAATCAATTGGGTGATCACAAAAATATATGTAAACACATACCTAGGACATTTGTGAACGTGAACTAATTTACAAACCATATTGTATAAGAACTACTCTACTATGATTATGTATATATTTTAAAGTGTCAAATGCATAATTTTTATTCTAAATAACACAGAAACCAAATAACCTTACATGTTTTCAAACAATTATCATGAATGGGAAAATTATTTCAAAACTATTTGAAATACAATTTCACCATTTTCGTTTCAATATGTGAATTTCTCCCAAGAAAATGCATTGGTTTTTAATCACTTCGTACCTTTTTCAATGATATAACCAATGGGTTCTTAGAAAAAAAATCCTTTTAAATAAAATCAGTTTCATAATTCAATTTCCACATATAAAATTCAAAACTTTCCATCAAATATATATCACAACCTAGTTCAATGGAATTGGGGGTTCTCTCTAATTTACATGACAATGAAAATAATAACTCTAATTTGATATAAATTAGTATTATTCATAATACTATTTAAATAATTTAATATAAGTAATATAATTTATTGTTAAATCAAATATCCAAACTTATATGGAATCACATACTTTGGGATCACGAGATCTTGTATCACAACACCTGCAAATGGAAACTCCAATGAAGAAAATCAGTAATGATGATCCAAGAATAAATTTAGATTCAATATCTAACTCATTGGATATTATATCCTCAATAAACATGGATATTTAATAGACTTTAAGTAGTAGAGAGGAATATATATAGAGAAAAGGAACTGGAGAATAACTATTATTAGGATGAGATCGAACAACATTATCCTTAATTAGACCCACATTAGAATGGGTTTGATGTATAAAAAATGGGTCCCTGAGAGATCCAATAACCTATGAGTATTTTCAAAACTGATTTAGGCTATATGAGGGTTCATATGGGGGGTGGGTTGGGAATTTTTAAAAAACTTTTCATAATAAAAAATTTCTACGCGCATGGTTTCCTAGAGGGGGCCGCACAATTTTTCAAATTGTGAAACCTAACTGCGAACTCCTATGAATGTCTCAAAAGTCTATACTAGGTGGGAAAAATATTTTTGAAAACTATAATCCAACCCTTTACAGCCCATAATACTTCCAATAATTCTAAGGATACTCTTGATGCACACCAATTTATCCCCAATGAAAGCACGATAAAAGGAGTTGCTGATGAGTAACTGAATATAGAAAAAAGTTTTCAAATGATTTTAATTTCATTATTACTATTGAAAAACAGTAATTACAAATGAGATATATCAAAAAAATTTAAATATTTTCCATATAATACCATTAAACTCTTGAAAATGAATATTATTTGAGATAGAAACCAATATACTTCTTCAATCATCATTATTAGATGAATATGTACTCCTTTATTTGATATATCATAACCCATGAAGTGAAATTTATAGAACCAAAATTTACATTTCAATAACCATATTTAAATTTGATACTCTATAAATCTATCAATGGCCACTATTAGTTGATTATAACTTTCTTATATAGTATGCATGTATATTTAAATTCATTAATAAATATAATATTCTTTATATTTAGATACAACTCAATCAGTTTGTTAATGAAACTCATGAAATATCCCAGGTGAATTCATCACCCAAAAGGAAATATTTAATGGTATATATATTTATATATCTAAATTAAAATACCATATTTATTATATAGTTTCCATTATTTATATCTAATTAAAATTCGTTCTAAAATAAATCTTATATATATCATGATTATCTCAGAAAATAAAAAATATATTCAGTTATGGGTAATGGATCGTGTGCTTCACCATCACATTATTGAACCCACATAAAAAAATATTGAGTCAAAAATATATTATATTTCTTTTGGAATAAAACTAGTGAACCCTTTGGTGATAGATATGTTTTATAAATACAATATCTAGTAATACATTTACTTGTATACTCAAATATTGATGAATATATAGTTCTATATAATATGGTGCCAAAGAGATAGATACTACAATTAAATAAGATAAAATTTTAACTCTTTCTCTTATGGAGGTTATAAGTTGACTACATTTTCTATATATACGTCAATATACTATATCTTCATAGTTATAAGTTATTATAAGACTATATTTCTTATAAACTTTTATATTCATTAAAATGTATGGTTATAATATGTCATTTTTGATGAATCTCCTCATTGATAAAGTGTATATATATGATAAATATTAGTTTATCTCTACCAAAACACATATATGTGATGCACTATTTGAAAAACTGTAAATATGATAAAAATAAATCTAACCAAAATTTTCCAAGGAAACCATTTTCTTGTTATGTATCTAATAATATGAGATCCCTTGTTATAATGTGACTATCAAAACAGAAACACAGTCCCATAGGTCCTCTAATACGATAGTAATCCCTCCACCTAGAGTTGATAAAATTATTTGTATAACTAGTACTATCTGAATATGACCATTTTCTCTCACAATAGATTTGGTAATAAAGGTATATGATTCTCTAGTGTGCATTCAAATAAAATTCAGATTCAGGAATATAAAAATAGTATCTTAAACAACTATCACATCTTATTCCTCCTCATTATACAACAAATCAACTACATGTATCTAGAATTGTCTTAATTGACCTTTTACTGTAATTCCTAGTCGACTACCATAATATCTATGGGGTCTAATATCACTCAATATTTTGCATATTTCTATAATATTTTTGAATGTATAACTAAATTTAGGTCATCCTCATTGCATAAAAATATCCCGAACATGATTACCTACACCCACACCCACACAATACCATTTTATTATTTACTATCAATATTCATGAGGATGAACATATAATATTATACTATGGGGATCTCTTTTTTTTTGTTTCCTAAAATTACTTGAGATCATTTATAGTCAATTTAAATTTATCATCATATGAAAAAAAAGAAGTATCATGACATTTTATATCATCATAAACTTAAAAAAACACATACACATGGTACTGTAGAGAGAGCATGGGAGAGGTAAAACAATGTTGGGAAGTCTACCAATCATAGTATAATGATAGTCTTAATAATGAATATACTCTACTACCAAAATGAAATAATATATGGATTTGTCTATAAATGTGGTCCTCTAACCACTCCCTTCATTATCCACCATAAACTAATATTATTTCATCATCAATACCTTCATATCCTTATTATCAATATATATATATATATAAATTCATTAATTCCATATCTACATTTGAATATAATAGAATTCTTATAACGTAAAATGCCCCTATCTTGGTATCTTACTCTCTATCATTCCGAATGAAATAAGAAATAAATAATTAAATCTATAGAAGAACTTCTATATAGTATAATATCCCCATCATACCACAAATATTTCAAACTGATTATTGGTATGAATTTTTATATAATAAAACTCACTACATAAATGATTAATAAACCCCATTGTTGTTTAAGATATCTCCTTGCGACCTATCAATGTAATTAATAACTAAAAAAATGATGAGTACTGATTTTAACCGACCATAAATATTATAAGATATATTGATGGTTAGAGTAATATATTAAATGACATTTCCACCTTATCCAATTAATAATTTATTATATTGTTCAAGTGTCAACCACATATTAAGAAAAATGTCTTCCATTATGATCATTATGTTGAGTATCATCGACATAATTCCCTTCAAGTATCATTGTATCATGTATTGGGTTTCTATTTTTTGGATTTATAGAAATATAATCTATAAGATATATTCCTACTACTACTAGTTTATGTTATATATATAAATAAACAGTCATTTTTCTAACTTCATAAACATAATTTATCTCAATATCCAGCCTCTATAAAAATAATATTACTAATTCCCATTATAAAATATTTGACTTCTTAGGTACATCTACATATATCCATGGTAGAATAATAAAGGATTTAAATATGAAAAATTATTGGTAACAATAATTTTTCAACATCATGACATATGATGTTGAATTTTATTGACATTTCCTATAAAAATATTCCCACATATAATTTTTTAAAAAAACACATGTTGGATAATTACTAGTATAAATATTATTTATGATTATATTTTTATAAATAATGTCCATTATAGTAATGTACCATAGTCTTTAGTAATTATATTTAGTTCTACTTAAGAATATATTTGACAAACATATATTTAATTTCACTTTTCTGCTTCACTCAATTTTGTTTTATTAATTAGAGAATTTTTATTTTATTCCCTCTAGAAAGTGTGGTGAAATATTTTTGAATAATTATCTTCATTTAGAAAAGAATAATAAAAATATATATAATATTATAGATGATATGTTTTTCCAATTCTTTCGCTGGGTGTGCGCCATCGTGCTGAAAAACACTGGCTATAACCCCCACATTCTCACATTCCAAAGGCGGGCGACAACCATCGCTTATTCAAGGGCGTTTTCTCATTGATCGAAATAGGGTGATGAGATTTCGATCTATCTTTTTGTGGATTACTCCTCAGAAATCATCACCTATTCAAGGTCGCCCTCATAGATTTAATAAACTGTTCTTGAACCTCATCCACGGATTCTTGTCTTTTTGGATGTTGGATAATTACACTACTCCTATCAGGACATTTCATGGGGTTAAGTTAGGCTAGTAACCTTACATTAGGAGAGTAGTCACATTGGGAATCACTGGCATGTATTGGCCCTAGAAAACTTGTATATTTTGATTTCTTCCACTTATGATAGGGATTCTAGAGGGTGACAATATAAGGACCTAGCGTTTAAACATTACATAATATTGAAATAAATTAGAAATTCACATTGAGTATCTTTTTAGGTTTAGAGTTTTAGAGAATTTGGCCATAACTAATACATTACATTTAAAGAAACATACAATGTAGACACTTCTACTTAGTTTCTATATTTTTTCAAAAAATAAAAAATCTTAAAAAAAGGTTCATTTTTAATTCCATGTTTCAGGCATCATGACTTTTCCATGATCCCATCGTTGACCCTATTCATCTTTAAGTCCTATGAAAAAAATTTCAAAACATGGGATGAGCATAAAAATCTCAGTAAGGCTTAGAAAATAATGAAAGGAAATAATAACCTATTAATAAATACAAATCAATGAAACCATTCATTTCAATCATAACATACCTCATGAAATCAAATGATTTATGAATAACACATAGAAATCATACATCATAAAGGTAACTTGTTGAATCTATATCAAAAATTCATTGTAGCTTTCAAAACTACATAGGGAGTTAAATTTGGAATACCCATCACAATATATTCCATAAATCTCTTTGGAGAATCATTCATGTTTACCTCTATCATGTTACCTAATGCATTGGAGAGCTATCTCGAGCTCACCCTCCCTAGGATTACCACGAAACCACCCGTAATCATAAATAATGCCGAAGAACCATAACAAAGTCATAAAACATAAAACAAGAATAAATTAAAGATAAAATTTCCACATTTCTATCAAAATATATTATTTCATGATATTGACATAATTAATTCTTTATAAAACCATTTTCAAAAACCATTTAAAACATTTAATAAAGAGATTTTTGAATCAAAGTGTCCCATACCACTTTGAAAATTTTAAATGAACTATCATTTAAAAAAATTAATGTCCATATAAATAAATACTAAAAACCATTTTGAAAGCATGGATATTATTGAGAAATATTTAGAAGAATAAATCATTAAAACATTTAAAATGATATTTTACTTAAAGTTTTTTTAACAAAATGAGAGATGCTTGAATACAAATAATTGAGGAATAACATTTAATCAGAAATTTATAATATCATGAGAATAAATGGATTCATGATATAATATTCCAAAAGACAATATATACAACATATAAGATTGAATCAGTGCATAACAACAATGAAGTCTCAATGGAATGTAAATTGAGACGAAATCTCTTATAAAAACGGTATCCTTTGATTAAAGATAAATAAATTAAATAATAATGTGTGAAAAATAGAAATACAATCTATATGATTTGATATTCAGTGTTAATCAATCATAGAACATTCACACATAATTTTGTAAAAACAACACCAATGACATTAATGTTTAACTCAATGAATGGAAATTGAGTTAAAATTACCCTTATCAAGTTCATATCGATGACTTGAGAATTTATCAATAGAGTGATTATGTGTATCAAATGTATATACAAAGAAAGTGTAGTGGAAATGAAAACAAAAATAAATAAACAGTGATTACACACATAATCATAGCATGACATAATTACGAATTAGAAAATCATCCCAAGGAATGCAAATTGGGTTAAAATGTTCCCTTACTGATTTGGTAACTTACAAAACATACACAACATAAAATAAGGATCATACAATGAAGATGTAAATAAAAATAAATTATATTATATTAAATAATTAATACAATCATGGGAAGTACATACACCACACAAAATTAAATAGTGGTAACATAGCATGAATCTCATGAGAATAAAAAGTGATATGAAAACCCCATACCACATTGTAATAAATCGAGTCATAGGACAAAAAGTTAATAAAACAAATCATCTAATTAAGTGAATATAAATATAATCATGATAATATATATCAAATATAAGTACAAAATACAATACATTCAATAAATAAGTGGCAAACTATGTAAATCTCACGGAATTAAACGTGAAATAAGAAACCCCATACCTCGTGTCTGACTTGACCCATTCGTTACTTAATCTCCAGAATAATAAAATAAAGTTAATTTCTACTTACATAAGAACCTTTTTCAGGTTTTTATTCCTTTTATATCACTTATTAGTATGTTATAAACATTTTGAAATCATTTATGTTAATAATGTCCATTTGGTCGATATTTGGTACTTTAGTCAAAATTGAACTTCTTATAATAACAAGTTGTTCATGTTGTCAAAATTAAATTATCTTCAGAATGATATTGATGATTTAGATATCATATATATCATATATATCCAGTATATATATGTATTTATAATAGTACATATCATTTGGAGATAAGAAATGAAATGCACCGTTCATGGAGACAGTAAGCCATACGCAGGCATGAACGCTACTTTCATTTCAATTTTGAATTTTAATGGAATGAAACAATAATGATATATAGGTATATTATAATTACAGTATAATATAATATATAATTTCAGTAACTCCATTATCTATATGTTCAACATATGGCTTGAACGATTCATATCACTTTGATGGGGTGGTAGTCCACACTTTCTCAAATGAAATTATCGCGTTTACCCATTATGGAAATCATAAATTTATGATATAAATGAAAAATAAAGAAGCATAGAGACAGTATAAATATAATATATATCACATATAAATATATTTCCATCATAATGGACACCATAATAGGTGGTAAGAGAAGATTGAACAATCATCATTTCATGAGGCAGTAGTTCACCGTCAACAGAAACAATATGTTCATTACCCATTAGACGGAGGTGTGAATAAGTGTAGTTAGAATAATTATCATAAAAAACCCTAGTATATTGAGGATACGTATATTGTTATTAAATAAAGGAATAAGAAGAGGTTACGGGGTTGGATTATTAAAATAAAATAAAAGAACTTAAAATAAGATGTTACCTTTAAATCAGTTAACTCCCTATGGTTTGAAATGAATGGATTTTTTGAAGTGCCTTATTAAAAATTTAAGGCTTCTAGGTGGAATAGAGGGATGTAATTTTCTTAATTAGGAAGAGGATGGATGATCCAAGGGTCTTTTTAGGTGTGTGTAATGGGTTAGAGGTGAGGTCTTTTTATAAGGGGGAGGATGGGCTCTTTAGGAAAGATTGAAAATATTATTTTATTATAAAATGGTTTTCTGTTCATATAGGTCCAAAACATATTAATATTGAAGATAATATGACTTTGTTTCGAAATAAAATCATCTAATACGAATTGGACAGGTTTTTTATATCGTTTTAATCATTGTAATCTTATTTATTTTAATCATTCATTAATAAGGTAAACACTGGATCATTATTGTGTCATAAATAATTTTATTTATTTGATGTATAAAAATTATAATACAAATACCATTATGTAGGAAATATTTTTAGCTTTCTAATGAATATGTAATGTCAAATATATCATTATATAACTCCACATTAAAATTGTTTTAGCAAAACAATACAAGTTTATGATATATTTTTTACATTAAATAAAAAATTATTAATATCATTATCTTACCCAAGTAGAATTATAAGGACAAAAGTCTCACCGGGAGATTCTATTTATCAGACATTACTAATACAATAAGGTTAGGCCAAGTGTTAAGGTAAATTTATATTATTATAATATTTTTTTTACATTGAATTACCCTATTTACCTTTAACGGCGGTAAATAAAAGTCAAAAGTTACGATTCACCAAAAATTATTTTCTTCTTATTGAACCACATTTTACATAATAATAAAAACCATGTATGTCATATATTCGAAATTAAATTAAAAAAATCTATAAAATTTCATTTAAATGAAAAAGTTAGTTTTTTTAACTACTACCCAGTGTTTTCACTCTTCCTAAAAAATTGTTGTTTTTTAGAAAAATACAAAAAATTCAGCCTAAGCTATATTTGATATTCAGAATTCAAAAATAATGTCTATGTTAACAAATTAAAATAATATAAGTTGAATTAATTAATTAAAATTTAATTCCCGTTGTCAAAAAGAAAAGCATGTTTTTAAGAAATAATAACTATCAAAAGATTGACACTTGTTTATGTCCAATTTCAATGTGAAATTACATATAATGACCAATTTTGAATTAAATTGTAAAAATATAATCTAATTAAACTTAAAATCCAATTAAAAATATAATCTAACCATATAAATAAATTATAATAAAAAGTAGTTTTGAATAAAAATATAGTATTTTTCACTATTCATTAGAAAATGAATTTTATCAGAAAATTACCAAAAATTTACCCGAAGTAAATTTTGATGTCCCGAATATGAAGAATAAATTAATTTTGTCAAATATAATATATAAAAGTAACCAAAACTAGATTTAAATATGGTTCTCCCTTAAAAGAGAGTAAATCGACCTTTTAAAAAATATTAGAGTATTTATGCTTAAAATTAGATTCATTCACATTTTAAGCCTTTAACTTTTATTAGATAAATGTAAAAACATTTAACAAAACATGTATAATAATATTTTAGTAACTTATATTAATTCCCTCCAATACAATGACTAGGTTTTAACTACCATTTAAAATAATATTATATTATTATTTTTTAGTATGACTCAGCATTTTGTGTAACATTAGACTTCAAAGAAACATGTTGTTGTGTATTAGGTAATCCATCGAACATAGCATCCCCTTTAAAGTAAAATTAATATTTAATTCACAAATATTAATAAATATGAAAATTTATAATTCTTTATTTACCTAGGATGGTACATCCTTCCCACCTTTTGGGAATTGCATCCTCGCAATTTTAAAATTGGGCTTCGAAACTTCATTGAATGTCCCATATTGGAAAAAGGGTCAATAAAAATATAACTTTAAAAGAAAGAAATAGAAATAAAAAGGTCACCTGAGATAACCCATACTAGGATTCCATATAGGAAAACATAGATATGGAAGAGTAACAAACCATCATGGTTTGATAGAGTGTGGAAGAAAACTTGATTAGGAGAATGTTAACCACCAGAAAATCACAAAATTGTGATGGGTTAAACGGTCTTTAATTCCCCAGTAGTAATAGTTAATGGACAATGTTTTTGTTTTACATTAATTTTCATAAATTTGAGGTATTATTTTAGAGATTAACTAAAAACATATGGAAACATACTTACTTTTCATGTAGACTTTCATCCATTACTAAATTTCTATCACAAACTCATCTTTTATCCAAACGATGAGTATTCAAACTGACTTGGTCAAATTAAAAGCACTAGAATCATCTTCTAGAGTATTAGATTATCCACAAAAGATAAACTATATATTTCCCTTGTATTTAGACATTAACGAAAACCAAAATGTTTAGTAAAAGATCAGATAATCCTCAAAAAGAATAATACTTTATAAAAATAATTACTACTCTTAATCCCCAAAATTCAACAAACAATACCCAATGTTTGGCAAAGACCATTCAATAAACAAATGTCTTTAAAATTCCTCAAAGTAACCCAAACTAAGATTGTAACCCAAAACTCATAACTATTTTATCATATAGTCTTCTATAGAAAATCTTAATATTTATCTCCAAATAAAATCGACTACTCATAAAGTCTCATATTGAATTGTATTTAACCAAATCACATATTATCTAAGATAGGTTAATCATTTCCATAAATAATTAAAATCACCATATGTCTATAATAAAAACATATATTATTCCAAATTAAAATTCCACCATTACTAATCAAAGTAAATGATAATTATTCCTTGAATAACATTTTCATATATCAAACTTTAGGGTTATACATACTATAAAAAGTCTTTCAATGTAATCACTTCATAAAAAAAGTCTTAATACTTTTAAGGATTTCATCTTCATAAAATCTACCATAACTCTTGAATCCCTTATATGTTAAATTCTTACTCATTAAATGTTCTTCATGATCCATTAACCATTCTTTCACAACATATTCTGAAATACTACTTTTCTAAAAATAAAATCATGAATCATATCTTAAGATTCAATAATATCAAAACATATATTTATAAATAATCCATACCTTTCATTGGTCATCGTCAGTTTCTTCATCCTCAATCAGAATGGAATTAGGTGTTGGTAAGAATATATTTGTATGATCTTGGTGATCCCATTCTCAAAACTTCTTCAAAGGACATATGTTTGTATAATGACCATGTACACCACATTTAAAAAATTCAGTTGATCTGTCAGAAAGAACTTATTTCTGTTTTCTAGAGTCAACTGGATGCTTCCTTTTTCCATGGTAGGTTCTTGCTTTATTACCTTCATTCCCACATATATATCATATTCACGTCCCTTTGAAGCATTTCCCTAGGTATTTCTTTCCACATCCTTGACACATTGGTTATTCAACATACTTCCCTTTAGGAATATTCCCTGAACATCCATAGGGATTTTTTTCTCACATATACGATGCCTTATAAAAATCACTATGGTTTAGGTGGTCAATCATGACTCCCGATAGTTGGTTGAGAATATCCACAAGATTTATCATTGCAGCTCCAATTTCATTCAGTTTCTTATTCAAAAAACCATTACAGTTTTTTTCACATCCACTGTTACTTTGGTGTCTGCTAGATCAATCCATTTACTAAAACCAAAATGTTCAGTGTTAGTATATCAGTAAAGACATCATATAATAACTTATGAGAAGGGTAAATACTAATATAGACTTATTCATGTTAGCTTAAACTCATTTAATTTATCTAAAGTAACTATGGCTCTTTATAATATGCTAAACATTATGGTTATGTCACTTATACTTAAATAACACCCTAACCTCTAAACTTATCTAAACCGAACTCTGATACCAACTATAAGGACCAAACCTTAACAAATTACATAATCTTGAATTAAATTAATAATTCACATTTAGGATATTTTCAGGTTTACTGTTTTAGAGAATTAGGGCATAACTATTACATTACATCTCAAAAAAATTACAATGTATACACTTCTACTACTGGAAATATGACCTATACCCATGGTTAAAAATCATGGGTATAGCCCCCAAAACCGTGGGTATAGTCTATAACCACGGTTTTGGGAACCGTGGGGCTGAGAGGTGTCGCAATAGGGGTCTGAGCCTATACCCATGGTTTGACAGAACCATGGGTATATGGGTGTCATAGTTTGGAAAACCTGCTGTACTACGTGGCACACACTGCCCCCACGGTTTTCAAACCATAAGGATTTATTTTGAAAAAATGGGGACGGTGGTACTTGAACACCGGATGACCCACAAGAATGCCGCCCTCACTGACCAACCGAGCCAAACACATTTTCAATATATATATATATATATATATATATATTTATTTATATTTATATAAATATATTAATATATTGGCTTATCTAAAAGTGAGAAAGCCAAGAAATGAACGTGAGACCGGTGGGAGGAGAATTCATCGCCAGACCAACTGAGGTGTGGAAAGTTTTTGGATATATCAATACAACTATTTACTTATATTAATTATAACACATTTATTAGAAAAAAAACTCACTGGAATTTAAACACAGGACCACCTCCAACAATAAAGACTACCCGACCAACCAACCTACGTATATTTCTTGTGTTTATATATGTATCTTTGTAAATATATTAATCCAAACAAGGTTCCTGCCAAATATATTTGTTGTCCCATATAATTGTTTTTCCCATGGGAAATCTATACCTATGGTTTGGCCAAACCGGTGGTATAGGTCTTCAAAATAAAACCCCCAATGCCCACGGTTTTGAAAAACTATGGGTATATGTCTTCTAAAAAAAACCATATACCCATGGTTTGACCAAAACTATGGGAATACGTCTTGTAAAAAAACACCTATACCCACAGTTTGGAAAAATCATGGGTATATGTCTTTTAAAAATATCTATACCCACAGTTTTGGGGAAAACCATAGGTATAGACGATCTGTACCCATGGTTTTGGAAAACCATGGGTATAGGTCTCCATATTATCTCTATACCCACGGTTTTCTAAAACTGTTGGTATAGGGGTACCCTATACCCATAGTTTTTCAAGAAACTGTGGGTATAGTCCTATTTTACAGTAGTTTTCTACTCAGTTTCAATTTTTTTTCATAAAAAAAAACTCTTAAAAAAAGTGACATGTCTAGTTCTATGTTTTAGACAAAATGACTTTTCCTTGATCCCATCCATGACCCTATTCATCTTTATGTCATGTGAAAAACATTTCAAAACATATGATGAGCATAAAAAGCTCAGTAAGGGTTAGAAAATAAGGAATGTAAATAATAACCCATCAATAAATAAAAATCAATGAAACCATACTTTTCAATCATAACATAACTCATGAAATCAAAAGATTTATGAATAACACACAGAAATCATAAATTATAAAGGTAACTTGTGGAATACATATCAAACATACATTGTAGCATTCACAGCCACATAGGGAGTTACATTTGGAATACCAATCACAATATATTCCCTAAATCTCTTAGGAGAATCATTCAAGTTTACCTCCATCATGCTATCTAATGAATTTGAGAGCTATCTCAGGATCACCCTCCCTAGGTTTATCATGGAACCACCCATATTCATAAATTATTCCGACGAACCATAACGAAGTCATAACACATAAAACAAGCATAAAGGAAAGATAACATTTCAACATTGTTATCACAATATATTATTTCAATATATTGACACAATGGATTATTTATCAAACCATTTTCAAATACTATTTAAAACGTTTATTAAAGAGATTTTTGAATCAAAGTGCCCCATACCAATTTGATACTTTTAAATGAATTATCATTTAAATACATTAATTTCCATATAAATGAATCCTAAAAACCATTTTGAAAACATGGACATTAATGATAAATATTTTTAAGAATAAATATTTAAAACATTTAAAATGATATTTTAGTTGAAGAGTTTTTAACAAAATGAGAGACTCGTAAATACAAATATTTGAGGAATAAAATTTAATAAGAACATTATAATATCTTGAGAATAAAGGGATTCATGATATAATATTCTAAAGGACAATATATACACCATATAAGAGTGAATTGGTGCATAACAATAATGAAGTCTCAATGGAATGTAAATTGAGACGAAATACCTTATAAAAACAGTATCCTTTGATTAAGGATAAATAAATTACATTATAATGTGTGAAAAATATAAATAAACTCAATTTGATTGGATATTCAGTGTAAATAAATCATATAACATTCAACCATATTCTTTTACAAACAACACCGATGACTCAGATATTTAACTCAATGAATGGAAATTGAGTTAAAATTGCTCTTATCAAGTTCATATCGATGACTTGAGAATTTAGTAGTGGAGTGATTATGTGTATAAAAAGTATATCCACACAAAGGGGATTTGAAATTAAAACATATATAAATAAACAGTGATTCCAAAAATAATCATAGCATGATATAATTAAGAATTATAATATTAAACCAAGGCATAGAAATTGGGTTAAACAGTCCCCTTCCCTATTTGGTATCTTACGAAACATACACTACATGAAAGAAAGATCATAAAATTAATATTTAAATACCAATATATTAATTTATATTAAATTAATAATACAATCATGGGTAGTATATACACCACACAAAATTAAATAGTAGCAAACATAACATGAATCTCACCAGAATAAAAAGTGAGATGAAAACCCCTTACCACACTGTAATCAATCGAGTTGTATGAAAAAATGTTAACCACCAAATGAATTATAGAATACCATTAATATAAAGATAAAAATGATAATATATATCAAATGTAAGTACACAATAAACCACATGTAATAAATAAGTGGCATACAATGGAAATCCCACAGATTTAAAAGTGAGATAAAAAACCCATTACCTCATGTCTGACTTGACCCGTTCATTCCTTAATCTACTAAATAATAAATTAAAGATAATTTATAATTTTTTAAGAACCTTTTTCATGTTTATTATTTATTTAACATCACTTATTACCATGTTATAATCATTTTTCAACCATTTATGTTAATAATTGTTGTTTGTTCGATATTTGGTACTAGAGTAAAAATAAACATCTTATAATTACAAGTTGTTCATGTGGCCAAAATTAAATTATCTCCGGAATGATATTCAGGATTTAGATATCATATATATCATATATATCCTTTATATATATGTATTTATAATAGTACAGAATATTTGGTGATAGGAAATGAAATGCACCATTCATGGAGACGGTAAGCCGTATCTATGAATGAATACTACTTTCATTTCTATTTCATATTTTAATAGAATAAAAACATAATAATACATAGATATATTATAATTTCAGTATAATATAATTTAAAATTTTACTAACTCCATCCTTCATACATTCCAAATATAGCATGAACAAGTCATTACACTTTGAGGGGGTGGTAGTCAGCACTTCCTCAAATGAGATTATCATGTTTACCTATTATGGAAATCATAAAGGCATTCTATAAATAAAAAATACATAAGAATAGAGACAATATAAATATAATATATATTACATATAAATACAGTTCCTTCATAATGGCCACCATAATAGGTGGTAGGAGATGATTGACCAATCATCATTTCACAAGGCAGTAGTTCGTCGTCCACAGAAATAGTATGTTCTTTACCCATTAGACGGAGTTGTGTGTAAGTTTAGTTCAAATACTTCACATAAAAACAACCTGGTATATTGAGTATAATTGGGTGTTTTTTTTTAAATTAAAGGAATAAAAATATTTTTGGGGGTGGAGAAGTAAATTAAATGAAAAGAACTTAAAAGAATAAGTTACCTTTAAATCGAGTAAGTCCCTTTGGTTTGAACCAATAGGATTTATTTAAGTTCCTTATTCCTAAGGTAAGGATTCTAGGTATAAGAGAGGGATATAGGAAGCTTAATTGGTTAAAGGTTTTATGATACAAGGGTCTCTAGAGGTGTGACTAATTGGTTAGAGGTGAGATCTTTTTATAAGGGGGAGGAGGGGCTCTTTAGGAAAGATAAATAATATTATTTTATTATATAATTATTTTAAGTTTATAAAGGTCCAAAACTTATTAAAGTCGAATATAATATGAATCTTGTTCTAAATAAAATCATCCACTAATAATTGGACAAGTTTTTGATATTTCTTTAATCTTTATAATGTTATTTATTTAAATCATTCATTAATGAGGTAAAAATTGTATCATTATTGTGTCATAAATAATTTTATTTAATTGATGTCTAAAAATTATAAATCAAATTCCATGATTTTGGAAATATTTTTCAATTTCTAATGAATAATTTTAGTCAAATATATCGATTATATAACTCCCACATTAAAATTGTTTTAGCAAAACAATACATGTTTATGATATTTTTATTTTTACTTTAAATAAAAAGATATTAATAGCATTATCTTACCCGAGTGGCATTCAAAGGACAAATATGTCACCTAAGGATTGTTTTTGTTTTCCATTACTCATCTAATAAGGTCATTACTAGTTTTAAGGTAATGATATATTATTATAATATTGTTATTACCTTGAATTACTGTATTTGTCTTTAACTGCGGTAAATATTAGTCAAAAGTTAATATTAACCAAAAATTATTTTCATCATATTGAACCACATTTTACTTACTAATAACAAACATGTATGTTTTATTTTCTAAATTAAATTCACAAAATTAGTAAAATTTCATTTAAATGAAAAAGTTAGTTTTTTTAACTACTACTCAGTGTTTTCACTATTCATCATAAATTGATGATTTTTAGAAAAATAACAAACAATTCAACCTAAGATATATTTGATATTAATAATTTAAAAATCAGGTCTATTTAACCAAATTACAAACATAGAATTTGGATTAATTAATTTATAATTAATTCCTCTTATCAAAACAAAAAGCGTGTTTTTACGAAATAATAACTATCAAAAGGTTGACACTTTTTTATTTCCAGTTTCAAAGTAAAATTATTTCTAATGAACAAAATTGGATTAAATGGTAAAAATATAATCTAATTATACTTTAAAACCAATGAAAAAGATAATATAACCATATAAATAAATTAGATTTAATTGGTAGTTTTGAATTAAAATACAGTATTTTTCACTATTCATTAGAAAATGAATTTTATCAGAAGACTACCAAAAATTCACCCAAAGTAAATTTTGATGTCCCTAATCTAAAGAAGAATATTATTTTTTCAAATAGAACATATAAAAGTGACCTAAAATATATTTTAAGAGGGTTCTCTATTAAAAGGTAGTAAATCATCCTTTTAATGAATATTAGAGTATTTATGCATAAAATTAGATTTATTCAGATTTTAGGTCTCTAAATCTTATTGGATAAATGCAAAAACAATTAAAAAAACTAGTATAATCATATTGTAGTTACTTTTATTTATTCCCTCCAATACAACAGCTAGGCGTTAACTACCATTTAAAATAATATCATATTATTATTTTTCAGTATGACTCAGCATTGTGTGTAACATTAGACTTCAAAGAAACACGTTATTATGTATCAGGTATGCCATCAAAAATAGCATACCCTTTAAAGTAAAATTAATATTTAATTCAAAAATATTAATAAATATAAAAATGTATAATTCTTTATTTACCTGGGATGTTACAGTAGAAGCTTGAGGAATCCCATGTCAAGAGCAGATAACGCTATTCTATAGTCATGAACCTGAGGATTCCCCAGCTTCCCTTGTTTAACACAGGGTATGCCATGAGTTTAATGTATAGAGAATATAGTTACGCAAAAGGCATAGTTTTTGAGGTTTTCCTCAGACATAACATGTTCAACATAGGGTAGGCCACAAGTTTAATGTATTTCAAAGATGGTTTCGCCAAAGGCGTGTCTTCTGAGGTTTTCCTAAGGTATCTCATGTTTAAAAAGAGGTTGGACATGAGTTCAATGCCTTGTAGAGACGAAATGAGAGCGATCAGAACATACCCTAGTGACAGATCAGATTGGTAAATCCCTAAGAGGGACCAAGAAGAAGGTTTTCTAAACGATGGACCTGAATTCCTAATGAGGATGGATCTAAGGTTGTGTGTCCCATAAAAAGAAGATATCACATTGTGAATGTTGATCTGGACACCACTGAGGGAAGATCTGGGCAAGTGCACTTGTGAAAGGGGAACACCATGGTTTAACATTGGTTGGGATTGAGCCTCAAGGAGGTTTCATACATACCATATGTAGAAGGCATGGATCAGAACCCACAGGCATTGAATGGGTGATGAATCTGGGTGTACACAAAGGACAACAACCCGGAGACATGCTGAGGCATATGTATGTATAGTGGCCCATTGCAAGAGGGAAACTCTTGGTTGGATGGTTATAGATTTTCTGGGTCTTATGCATGGTTAGCTTCCCGATTGGATGACATGATTTTACCAAGATGTGAATTCCTCAGTAAGAATCATGATAGATATAGAGGGACTGTCAGAATATATAATGAGTAGGGATGGAATCGACGCGAAGACGATAATGATATTGGGCATGAAATTCAGAGAGGATTCTTACATACACCCGTTGCATGGAATTAATGTCTACGTAGTTCAGTGGTGAGGGATGGGACACCTAAAGAGGTGGTCCATTAGAATGGACACACAAATGGGAACCGAAAAATGTATAATCCCTGGGGTTGGGGCATGACTATACCAAAACACAAAGTCACAAAGGAGAGACAAGGATGCTAATTGAATGCTGGGATTTATCCTTTGGGAGGCTTCCTACGTTACCCCATTGCAAGAATTAAACGTCCACAGAGTTCAAGAAGGGAGCATGGAATCAGGGTGTACAAAAATCACATCGTCCGGATGATATTCCAGGGCTTAAAAATGGATACCGGCCCAAAAAATGGTCCAACGCCACTATGGGATGGACCTAGGAAGTGGGTCAAAAAAAATGGGACCCTGATGTTTATCAGTGTTTAGGGATGAACCTCAGAGTGGTTTCCGACATATGATGTCTTGGAGACAATGATCAATTCCCATGTAGTTCAAGATGGGTTTACCAATGTTTGGATATGAACCTTAGGTAGGCTTCCTAAGTACCCTATCGAGGAGATAAGGATAAAAATCCACATATTTTGGGATGTGTTTACCACTGCTTGGGGTTGAACCTCAGGGAGGCTTCCTATGTACACTATATAGATGACAAGGATCAAAACCCGTATAGTTCAGGAGAAAACAGTTTAAATTCATAAGGGACGTAGGTGAACTGATGTGAAGTGGTAGGGACCAATGGCTGAAGGGAATGAACTTTAGGGAGGCTTCTTACCTTCCCTTGGTAAGAGACAAGGATCAAAACCCACATATTTTGGGAGTATACAGTTTAACATCATGTGGGAATAATGTGAACCAACGTGAAGTGGTTGGGATCGATGGCTAATGGGCTTGATCCTCAAGGAGGCTTCCTAAGTACATTTTCATTAATTTTAAAAGATCAAAGTCCACATTGTTTAGTACTGAGGGATATGACTTATGCATTAGGGTGTCCACAAGAGGGTGTCATGGTCGATGATTCCTCTAAGCCCACATGAGGGATGATCGGTTTTAGAATGAAGTGGTGAAAATAGACCCGATGACCAGGTAACAGTGTTGTGAAAAAAGGGTGGTGAATGGGGCTTACACATATAATCATCCCGAGTGCCGATAAAGATAAAAAATGGTGAATTTTCCTTTTCTATGGAATCTATCTAGGTGTCACTAAGTATAGGAAAGGTGAAAGGGGCTTACACATGGAAGAAGCCTGGGAGCGGCTAAGGAGTAGAAATGGTGGATAGGGATTATGCGTGGAATATGCTTGGGTGCCTCTGTGGAGTGATAATGGTTGATAGTGATTATGAATAGAAGGAACCCATAATGTCTTCCTATTTTATGGTCTTGAAATCATCGAAACTCACTGGTGGGTAAAGGCATATAATTAAGGCATACACCTCTGTTCTATTGTATAAGTGGTATAATACTAAGGGAATTGGAATCAGTCCAAACAAATGGAGATAAAAAGTTTTAATCACATTCCCAACATTTAGAACACAATGGGGGCAACATGATGAAGGGAGATAAATGATGATGATATTTGAACCACAACTTCTATACAAAACTTTTTGTGATGCGAACAAATAAATGAGGGCTCACCACTGACCATATTCAAAACAGTGGGCTAAACACAAACTTTCAACCAAATTAATCTAAGGAGTTGGCCCAAAATGATAGGTGAGACGAAGAGGATTGGGAACAGGACATTAGGGGGTCCCTTAAGACCAGAAGTAGGATGCAGATCCAGTGAAGGTCATCCAAATCATAAGGTAGAGTGGTGAAATGTTTGAGTAGATCCTAATACTCTTGAAATTATTCCACTATAATCATGGCATGAGGTATCATATGCTTGTCACATAAGCCATCTTTTATTTAGAACAAGATGAATCCTATTTTATTTTTATAGGGAATGATATAGTTTAATGTCATGTTGTGAGTACTATTATCTTCTGATGCATGGCACATAAGGAATCTCTTGTTTGAAACAAGAGGAATCCTATATTTGTCACATTGGGAGTTCTAATGTTTATAGTTTTTTAGAGATTACTATTGGAATCTTATTCTTAGGGTATAATATATCACTTTTTGGAAGAAGGGGAATCCTATATTTGTTAAAGAAGGTGGACTATAGTTTATAGTCATGTAGAGAGGACCATTGGTATCTTATTCTTGGCGCATGAGGTATCTCTTATTTGGAACAAGAGGCATCCCACATTTGTCACATTGGGTCTACTACAGTTTGAAGTCATATAGATAAGACTATTAGAAATAAGGAACCTAGGAGTGGATGGTTTCAGGATTTATGCAAGATCATCCCATTCTGGTTTAACATGGAATAGGAGTCAAGTGATTGGGTTTGGGGAGTTTCTTGAGGAATGGTTCTACACAATGAACTCATAGGATTTGAGGTGAGAACCTATACTCACAATATATGAATAAGACCAAGTGGAATATGTCAAATCAAGGTATTTCATGGAGTCAAGAAGAGTATCTCAAATCCTGATATTCCCTAGGTGGATGGTGAAAGCGCATAAGGGTGAAATAGAAAATATCAACTTCACAGAACCTTGAGAAACCCGAATGGTGACCCGAAGGAGCTCCCACCATTGTAAAGGGTGGAGGCCTTTGCAAAGGGAATCACTTCACGGTGCTCGAGAGTGCCACAAAATGTGAGATCTGCCCTGGAAGGGGTGGTGTAACCATACTTATGAAGGGGGTGATCTCACTAATTATAGGCGATGGAGGTTGGTGGAACCTTCCACGTAGAACAAATAATCACTGCCAAGAGAAAATAACGCTGTGAAATAAATCATGATCCACAACTAAAGGCAGTTCCCTTATGTTTCTCGGAGCCATGGAGGATACCATCATGACCTTTATGGTGCTCATGGAGGCTTTGTTCATGTTCCTCTACTCTATGATAATGAAGAGAGATTTGTGAATGGGCTCTATGTACAAGTTTTCCACCCCAACTCAAATATCCATAACTCCTAATCCATAACTCCATTTGGGCTCTACCACCAATCAAATCGAAGATTGTGAGATGGGAGACGCCCCAGGATCATGTATTGAAGCATATGAGATATTTTATAAGCATGTTTCTTTTTACAACATTATGAATTTTGTTATTTAGTAAATTATTATTGATTTTAACATTTTTATGCATGAGGTATTTTAATTTATAGATTTAATTTTTTTTTTGATAATTAACTTTGAATATATTTTAAATTATATTTTTTTAACATTGTTATTCAATCACAAATAGAAAATATTTATCTTAGGAAACCTGAGCGTACTAATCCTGTGCAGAAAAAGATAATATTGTATCATAGATAATTAAAATGTCTTTTTCAATTATTTTTCTATAGATCTATAATTTTATATATTTTCTACATATGTTAATTATGTTCTATTTTTTAAGATTAAAAATTAAGACCATATTGTTGGGTTATAATATTCCTATATAGTGTCTGTTTTGGATTGTTCATCTAGGTAAAAAAATAATTTCTGGGTTTTCTAATATATTATAAAAGGTAAAGGAATTAGTTGTGACTCAATATAAAAAATGAAATGGATTATTATTCATATTCCTCAAAAGAATGTTTCTAGGTTTTCCATCCACATGTGAATATTTAATGATAGAGTTTATTCCTCTAGTGTTTGAAGAGATATGAATAAAGTGTTTTGACTTCTTAAAAGATCCAAGTTGCTTTTTATATTGGGTTCCATAATCTCGCAATAAAAATATGATGAGTAGATGAAGGATCACATTAATATGATTTTTTTTATAAAAATTCATGTTAATATTTAATGTTTAACATAAAATTCAATTACCTCTTAAAAGAATTTAAAACTTTATAGTGGTTGATTCCCCCTATCTTGACATATCATCCATATTTCCATTTATAACAAACAATTTGTTTTAGATATTGTATTACATACATTTTTTTAGAATTTTCATATATATATATATATAACTATGTTCAAGTCTTAACCATCAAAGGAAAATACCTATTTTAGATTTCACGAACACATTCAAATGATGGTTTTCATTAAAAAAAATAACACTATTTGGTTATGATAATGATTGTGGATTTTGGTAGGTATGTATAGAATAATTTATTAAATATGTGATTATTGAAAATTTGAAATCCTAATAAATCCTTATAATTTTTAGGCTTCTCTTGATACTCCTTCTAGTTATGATGCTTTGAAATAACAAGAAATTTATAAAATCATAAACATAATTTTTTGTTCTATTAATATAAATAGATTGAATAACATTTCTACCTGTAAAACCAGACAAGATAATTATATAAACATACAGGAATATCATTATGGTTCTGATAGAATAATCCAGACTAAACCTAATATTCTAAGGATATCATTTTTTTGTTTTCATATTGGTAAAATTAATATTCAAATCAAAAATTTCATCAATTTACAAGAATTTAAAATAGGATATGTTTATTTTGAGAATATCTATATAATATTGCATCAACTGAAAGATTTTTGAGTTAACATTATAAAAATCCATGTTCTATGGGTAATAATATATATAATTAAAATTATTATACAATTTACACATCATGAATTTATTTTCTTATTACTGCAATAATATTTAGAAATGAAACAAATAGATAATAAATAATATAGCAATGGAAAATGTCTAATTTTGAAGTAAGAAAAGAATGTTACTACTTACTCACCAAATTTTGTGTTACTAAGAAATGGACATTATAATGAGGATAATATTTTGAAAGGAACTTATATGAGAAAAAATGATATATTTAGGAAGGAACAAAAATATTATTATAGAGTTGATTTTTTTAAAAATCTAAAAATATAATTCTAAATCGAAAGAAGTTCTTATAATCATATACTATAAATGAAGAATAATTGAGTATAAAAACAATTCCTCAATCTAAAAGGAAGGATATAATATGAACACAAATGAAAAGTGAACTCTTATAGTTCGGTGGATCTTTGAGGTCCTAAATTTATAAAAGAGTTCCTATGGGTTTTTCTACGGTATGGTGGTCCCCAAAAGAATTATAGCATCTTTTCAGTCATTAGGATTTATGATTTTTGATGATGCAAGTACATCATGGTTATTAATTTTGGTCATGATTTTTCTTAAACTTTTAATTATCTTCATGCACTCATCCCCCATGTTAATTCATTTTAGCTATATGATCAGTCACATCTTAAGTCATTTTAAAAATACATCAGTCATTCCTGATCAGTTGTTTTGGTCAATATAAAAGTAACATGATCGAACATTTTGGTCATGTAGTTATTTACATGGATGTTCATTTTTTCCATTCATTTGGTTCATCATGGTCAGTCATTTTTTTTATTACATTAGTCATTCCTTGGGGAAATCTTATAAATATCAAATTATTCTCAGTTTTTCAATAATGATGTCAAAAATTGATTTTTATAAATATGAATTTCTACTTTAAAATTATTAATATTAAAGTTAAAATCTGGGTTTAAGGTCCAAATAAAAAAATATAAAAAATAACTAAAATTAATAATGTTTTTATATTTAGATGTCCCATTAATTGAGTTTTTAATGGAAATAAAAATACTATATATATAAAAGGAATGCATAATCCATATTTTTATAAACATATGAGAGAGTAAAATTTATTAATTATAAAACGAGCCTTACATATGCTAATTCATAATTATTTAATTTTTATAAGTTTTTATAATCTTATATCATCATATGGATCCATGAAACCCTTCAAAAATTAATTAAATTTTATCTCATTAGTTTCCAAACTGTGGTAAATTCCATGTTTTGTTGTAGACAAATATTGATTTATCACATGAGGTCGGGGATATGATTCTTCTACATTATTTTTTATTGAAAAATGTATGAATCATAAATTATTTTTTTTACATATTTTTTTCATTTTCATAAATGTAATAATAATTTTTAAATCACATGAATTATTATTATTGAATAATTTATAAATTTATACAATTAGATGAATGAGATAAAATCACATATTGTAAAGTGTTAAATAGTATTTATAAAAATAGGAATAAAATATATATATCATTATTAATATTATTCCCATTCCATTATATTAAATAATAAAAGGAATAAGAGCATCATATACCTGATATTTTTCTATAATTATTAATATGCACATTATTGAAGAATAATAAAAGGAATAATGACCACATATAATCTTTTTTTTCATTATTTCATTTTATCAATTTTTGTTTCATAATCACATGTTTTTATATAATTGAATTGAGAATTGTCTCCTATTAGAGACAATTTAAATTTCATAGTACCAGGCTATGCAAAATGATGTTTTTTTAATTTATGTATGAATTCATAATTTTTCATTTCATTAATTTATTATATAGTGTTCTATAAATTTGGAATTTATTTCATTATTGTGTTTATCATTGTTAATATCTTGAAAAAAATTATAAAAATAAGGTTTCTAAATTGAAATAAACTATGGAACATGCATGCTAAATTTAATAATAATTATTAACATATATTTTAGTATTGTATGACTAATGAATAGATAACTTATATGTCGATACTAGTTGTAGTTAGAAACAACATATATGTTTTTGGTTGTTGAAAACATGTGAATAATAAATAGATTAAATAAATATAAAATTAAAATTGTTGTTTGCTAAAGAACAATTTTTGGGGATAATTGAGAATGTATACGATATAGATGGATTGAATACCTTGATTCTAATGAAATAATTATAATTATTTTTTACTCGAAATTTTTTGGCTTCCTTGTTTACTTTAACTATGGAAATTAATTACATGATGTGTATTTCTATTAACTTCATATTGTTTGAAACCATAAAGACAAATAAACCAGGGGCATAGGGATGAACTGATACTTGATGATTGTGAAAACATTATATTTTTTTTTCTATTCACAATTTTGTGGGAATGAGAACATGGTTTTCAGAATCTGTTTTTATAGGACCTTTCTCAATGATATAAATTTAATATTTTGGATTCATTTTTGATTGTTATATTAAAGGAATCAATTAAAATTATTTAGTTATAACCACATATAATATAATAAATATAATAAAAGCATTTTTTCCCTTTTTAATGTCATTGAATAATTTATAGATGACAAATATAATTAGGAAATTAATTATTAGATAAAAATAAACAGGGATGGTTTATACTAATTATATATGATAATATTATTATTGAGAGTATAAATAATAAATATATGGGGGAAAATTGTCATGGATAAAATATTATAATGTAAATTTTGAAAAATAAATATGGAATAATTTTTTATGGGATAATAAATTAATTAATATTAAAATCTGATTCTTGTAATCTTGATTTAGATATAGAAATTAGTTTAGGAAACTAGCAGTCTTGTGTGACTCTTGAGACAACTGATTTTATGATGATGTAGTTTCCCTTTTTGTTGATGTTTTTGATATTATTTTATATTTCATGATTTCATAAGATTTAAAACACTAGATTATAAGGAATATAACATCAATATGTTTTGGTGGAGTTTTTTCCTTAACATCTATGATTATTGGTGTAATGGATGTATGACTACTCCCTCTCCCTCACTCTCCAATCAGATGTAGTAGGTGTATGTTTATCATAGGATATAATGAATTTTGGTATTGGTTTTATTCTTATCTGGGATGTGATGTATCTTATATTCACAATACATTTATGTTCAAGGTGTATTTACATAAGGTATAGTAGATACATGTATCTGGTCATGGTAGTTATAGATTCCCATGAGTGTACATGTGTCACTTGTGATAGATTATTTTAAATGAATTTACAATGGTCATAGTATATTTTATAAATGTAGTTTGTTATTATTGGGGATATTGATGATGATATAGTTATAAAGACATATTCCATCATATGATATTGGTCCATATATGGGGTTAAAGAAAAAATGGATGAGTTTTGATTAATATTAAGGAATAATTAAATTGTAGAACAAATGAATCCTTGAAATGATCCATTGGTTATGATAGAGACAACCTAGTGGAGAAGTATAATCTAGGTACCTTTATATATATATATATGATATGTAATGGATTAATAATATGTGTTACTTTATATTTGAACCATATTGATAATGGGAAACTAGTATTACCTATTTCGGTGATGAGTTAGAGTAATTTATATATTCACTAGGCTTTAGAATGATTCTCTCAGTATTTCATTAGTTATTTTGGGAAGGATCCTACTAACTATAAAATTTATGATCACTATATATATAAAAGTAATTTTTAATACCATAGAAGATTTTTGGTGACCGAACATTGAGGTACTATTTCATGGGAATTGTTTTAGTGTTTTTTAGCATCATGGCCATTGATTATGATTTATTTTCGTACATTTTAGTGGTTTAAATTTTAAATGAATTTACTGGTATTTTTATTTCTTATTTACATTATAAATGGTGTTGGTTATTGGTTAATCATATTATCTATTAATATTGAACTTTAATAGTGATTAATCCCTATGATGTGTGGATTAAATATCGTCAATGAAAATGTTCATCATGTGACCTCAATATATCTATATTCTAATTACAATTACAAAGGGATAACTATAGAGGGAGGGGGTTAAAAAATAATGGTAACATAGATAATGGTTGAGATATAGGATTAATATTGTATTTAGAAACTAGAAAGGATTCATAGATTGGTAAAGAATAAATATTAGATATAATTTGTACATATTTTCAACATTGTTTACCATATAAGATGTGGTATTTTATAAGGGCATGTGATTTGATATAATAAATTTAAAATTTTCTGAATGTTCTTTTATATTTAATTATTATTGAAGGATAGAGACATTGGAATGTATAATGCCTCATTACTATCTTCAATTTTTCTTTTAATAAGTTAGAAAATGGAATTTTTCATAAAATGAAATTAATATTTAACAATAATTTTCTTCCTTGATTTAGTGGGTCATATTTATTTAATGATAATATAGGGTTGAATGTAATTTTCCCCATCAGAATTATGAATAATAAGTTTCCCAGGATATCCAAATGTATCACAATATTAGAGGTCACTGATGATGAATCAAAGATGAAAATAATCCAACTCTTTTATAAATGAGGTCTACATAAGTACATTTACTCATTTTATATTTTGAAGTATAGAATTGGATACAGGATGTATAGATATACTTCAGTTAAATCCACCATTATATGTAGAACTGGGTTTCATTAGTAGTGATGATTCTATATGGGTTAGATTAATAGTGGAAACATTTCATCCTTGGACGTTAGGAGGAATAAGATACTGAGTGTGGATCTTTAGGGAATGGTTTTTAGCTCAGTTTCTAATAGTAAAATCTATGTTGGCTTTTTGGTATGATATATTTATCCTTTTTAAGGTAGTTATAGTAATCAAGAGTTCTATATTTGAAACATTAACTTAATATTTTATTCATAGAACCTTTTACCAAATGAGGAAGCTTAAGAATGGAACCATGAGGAGGATCTTCATACATATATTTATTTCTAGTAACCACATTTATGATGAATTCATATCAGGAGGCAGTAATGAAGCTGGAGGTCATTATTAGGATGATGATTAATATAAGAACATCATGAGATGGGAGTTACCCAGATCTTCAATGGAGTAGTTCTATGACAGGTTATCAGTTTCCCAATAAGAAAAATATGTTTCATTAAAAAGGGAGGAGGTTTCATCACTCTTAAACTTGTTTTACTATAGCTAGCAGTTCATGGTTACTTTATTATGGGTTAGTTAATTTTTTTGGTGGCACTCAAGGACATCATAAGAGAGAATTCCCAATATTCTTCCATAGTTAAAATAGGGTAGGGTTCAAGTTATAGGCTTAACCATAGAATTAAATTTCTCTAAGAAAGTATTCACAATATGTTCTTATATATTATTATAACTAGAGATTGTATGGGGTAGGAAGATGAAAGCCTTTTGATATCCCCAATACTATGGTAGAAAAAGAAGAGTGAAACCCACTGGGTGGTCTCTATCAATGTTAGTGAGGTCATGGATTTGGACATGGCTAAATTCATTCCGCATCCTTTTCTGCACCGCTCTATGCATACATGGTATAATTTACTACCTATATAATTCCTACATGGTTTTGTGTATTGTTTAATTTTGGTGTTACTCACCCACTTATTTTTTCAACTCTATTAAATGCATTGGGACATTAGGTGGCTAAATTTATAGAGATATTATTATTAAATATTCTATTTTCTATTCATGCTAGCCCATTTTATATTCACATAGACTCTGAAGTGTTAGTAGGGCTGAATTATTTTCAGATACAAATATTATAATTATGGATATATCCAAAAGAAATCATTTATGACCTAGAATTTTCATATTTGGTGTAGGATATTTTGGATTAATTCTGGTGGATAATCAAATTATACACTAATCATGGAGATTAAGCTATTTTTTGAGTTACATCCTCAGATGGGTCAGATATGTTTTGAGTATATATCTTACTATATTTTTGTATTTTTGAAACATTATATAGGATATAAACTATTATATTTTCACATTTTTGTTAAGAAATATCTATATTGATTCACTAATTAGGTTGTAATTCAAGTTCATTATTGATAGAATGACTTGGGGAAAGAGTTATAACCAGTTCTTTCTACAATATCAATTAATCCATGACGAAAACTATATTGAGTTGTGGGAGATGAGTATTTAGATCTATGAACATTTAGAATAGGATTTATATTGATGATCCTTGAAAAATGGATTCATTTTTCATACCATGTCACTATTATGAAATCCATTTCTATTTTTGATTAACATAGATTGAATTTTATGGTCAGTTAAAATTATTTGAATCATGTAATTCTAATAAACTACTATCCCCTTCCATGTATTTAAAACTTCTTCGATTATTTTAATGGAGATTAATGGTTCTCAAAAATTTATTATTGGTCAGGATATCATCAGATGAATGTAAAGGTTGAAGATATCATAATGACTAAATTCAGATGTTTTAATGGGAATTATATGTTTTTGGTGATGTCATCCAAAGTTATGAAAATTATAACCATTTATATGTGGATGATTAATAAAATGTCATGCGAATTTTTTTAATTTTTTGTGTTGGTATATATCGATGTAATCTTATACTTTATAGGATAGAGGAGGAGTATGAATAGAATTAAAAACCATGTTTGGAGTTCTTGGGTTCAACATCAATTCATGAATCAATTGAAGTGTGACTTATTAGCACATGGGATTTGTTTCATGGTTAATGTTGAATCTCAATGTAAAGTATTTGTAGAACTATTTATAATTAAGGTGGTGTTTTATTTGGGGAACCCCATGAATGTTGTAAAGTAATACAAGATCTTTGGTATTTCTATTTTATTATAATATTGTTGAGAATAGAAACTCCCAAATTGCAACTCGTATAACATTTTTAACTCTAATGGATCTAACATTCATCTGGAATGACACATGTTGTGAAGATATATAATATTTTGAATAGAATCTGACAATTACTAATGTTGTTTATCCTATAGAGGAGGGAGTCATGTGTGAGATTTATTGTAACTCTACATATCATGGATGTGGATGTGTGATAATGTGTGTGATTGTGGTTAATCCTTATGTTACTTAGGGGTTACGAAAATTTGAATTTAACTATGCCTCCCATGATAATTATCTTAATATAGTTGTCCTTGATTTAATATTATTGAGAAACATTCTTATCGGTGATTGATTTTTGGCCTTTATGTATCATAAGAGTCAATAGTATATATTCTCCAAGCATAATGTAAATTTACAACAATGATAATGGATTAATATAGTATAGGACATAAACTATGTAAACTGAATATATTAAATGATTCATTCATTCAGAATCCATGTGTTGGCGGTGTTGTATGAAAGTAAGGTGAATCTTGGAGTGTGATGGAAGGGTTGGTTACAATGCACCATAACCAATGGAAATTTAATGGAAAATGATTAATATATTAGATAATAGGGTATCTATCATTTTTTGTATCTAGTGGAGGGAGGGGGGGTACAAACTAGTGTAATCTGAGGATGAGTTTTTTCATAATCATATTTTTATTGGTGATGTACATATAAGCTGATTAGAGTTCATGAAACATTAGTTAAAATTTATAGGTAATAATTTTCATCATTCAATGATGCATAATGTGGTTCCCTAAGTGTTCCAATGTCTTATCATGGAAATAAGTAATGTCTTAGAGAATATATATCATTCTCTGAGAGATTTTTTTTTGTATTGTATAAAAATAGTTTATTTTAGTGTTTATCTATTAGTGTGTTATATTCTAGAGGGTAAAGGTGGAACATCATGTTTCCAGGGATTTTCTTCAGCCAATTTATGTTCCCTATTGGATGTGGTAGGAAATATCGATCATCTTGTTCACTAGTATACCTAGATCTCAAGGTGGTAAAGAAGTTATATATATCATCATGTACTATTAGATGATTGCATCTCTCTTCCAAGAAATTAATTACTCCATGTGATTAGAGGTATTGTAGATGATATCCCAAGAATGGCCATCTTTTATGATGATGATTCTTGTTTTACCACATGGTTTTTGATTGTTAATCATCATGAATTTGGCTCCTAGTTGTGAATTATTACCACTTTTCAACCACACATATAATTTCAGATAGAGTATACTATCAAGATGTTACAGTACAATCTATGTGAATGCATTACAGATTTTAGAGGTTAATGGGTGAGGCACCTACCCTCGATGGAGATTTATTACAACCAATTTTATATCTAAATAATTGGAATATTACCCTATAATGGACTATTTGATAGAACATTATAATATCCCTTATGATATACTATGGTCATATGGTTATCTATTAATGTAACAAAATTCACACAGAGTATGACATAGAATGTATCAGTGACCCATAAGAGATTTAATGTAGTGTAAGATCATCAGAGGTACTGTGATTATCATATTTAGAGGCCTATAGAGTATCATGTTAGAGAGTAGGTGTTATTTATGGTTTCCCCTCCGCATTGGATGTGACAGTTCTATTGTCCGTATAAGCTTCATCTTAGGTTATTATACAATTCAATGTGTTGTCATGGGTTTGAGATATATCATAATTGTTAGTGCTAAACAAATAGATGATTGAAATTCATGATATCTTATTTGTGTCATATCTTTTTCAATATATTCATTATGATTCTCATGTCATCAACTTTGTAAATAATTATATTTATGACGATGAAACCATCGAAGAATAACCAATTGACAGTTAGGGGGCATCATTAGAAGGTGTTTTATGGGTGTGCTATTCAATTCGGTTGTGTCTTGTTGTGGAACTATTTCTAGGATGATACATCATGGTAGAGAGATTCATATATTCAAAAAAAAATATCCTATGTTTTTTGGTACTTTTTTGGTGCTTTTTATAATGTTTTTTTAACATTATTCTATTTATGAGATCATTTCTATTCCTTGTTGTATTGATTGTTTACAGAATTTATTCATTATAAAATGATTTTTCCAACAACATGATCATTTTACCTAATTTTTCTAACTTAAAAATGATTGATCCTTATTTCATTGATTCTTTCAACCCTTCATTACTTTTTCACGTTTTATCCCATAGTTTTCCATCCTTTTCACAACCCACTATTTTAGTGATTTATAATTTTTAAGCATTACTTGAAGTAGGGGATCTAATAATTAATCTTTATTTTAGGTGAATGTGTGGTCTAATCATGAATTAGATTCATTATTATAAATAGATATGAATAAAATAAAAAATATAATAATATAGAAACTTAATGAATGATTATTATTAAATAATGTCAAAAAAATAATTAGGAATAAGAAATTGATAAAAATGTGTGAAGTAAAGTGTTAAATATTATTTTAAAATCTAGGAAAAAAAAGAAAAGATGTTTTGTATATTTTTAAAAATCTTATAATTTCGTGAATTTAATTAATAGTTATATCATATATAGGATATTATTCTAGTATTATTAATTTGATCATTATTTTGGAAGGATAAAATGAATTGTGGAATGATATAATTTTTTTCCAAATTTATAATACTTTTTTTATTTTATATTCATGGGTTCTTAAATAAATGAAAGGAGAATTATCAAACTTTATAGATAAGTGATATTTCATATTATGAGGATAAAAAATGGTTTGGATATCTTTATCACATGTGAAATATGATTTCTTGATTCTTTCTCTTATTATTTTACAAGATTGTATTCTATATTTTCTTTAACGTTTTTCTTATTTAGTTTACTATGTAAATTTATTATACAAATTAAAAAATGTAATAAATATAAAGTGACAAAAATATAAGAATAGGCATGATAAATTTAATTATTATTCTTCATTAAAATTACAGAATATTTAGAATAATTTTGAGATCATGTTTTTGTTGATTCTAGATATTTTTAAGAACTGCCTATGGTTAATGATGTGGAAATCCTATACATATTAAACAGTTTAATTAAATATGTAAATAAAATTTTATTTTGACAAATAACATTATTTCAGGATGAAGGAGTTCATCTTTAATTTTGGAGGCTTGGGTTCCCCAATTCATGGTACTTAGGCCCTATGATTGTGTACTGGAAAATGAAAGAGTATCATTTTTTCATGATATTTGGTAACTAGATTCTTTTTTATAATATTTCAATAAAATTACTATTTTGGGAAGCATGATCAGAAATGGTTTGGGATCCTAGGACTACATTTACGGTTGATGATGGTGATAGAGGGACATATTATTCTCAATGGAATAGCTTAATAATAATAATCAGAAAGATAAGATGTGTTTAGACTAGACATTCCAAATCGATATAAATTTAATCTTTATAGTTCTTGCATGTTGGATCTATTAGAAGATTCTATTTTTATGATTTTGTTCCAATTGTTTGATGTTGTTTAAATAATTTCCTACATGTTAATCCCTGTTATGGTGGCATAATATGAGTCTTAAAACACTCAAATAATTATGAAATGATAAATTAATTAATAATTAAATGGGATTGTTTTTTGATGATCATTGATGAATATGATATTCTTAAAAATATAAAAATAGAAATTTATGCTGTCAGAGACACTATTTTAGAAATTTTATATGTTAATATTGGAAATTTAATATGTAAAAATATTAATTAATGTCTTATGAATTAATTAATATTTAATTCTTATTCGTGTGTATATGTTTGAGAGAAAAACCATATTAGTGGAGACCATACCTACTAGGTGATGATTGGTGGTAGATGAATCTATTTCTACTAGTGAGTAAATGCATGATATTATATTATATATTCTAATTTTATATGCTTCACTAAATGTGTCGATAGGCCAACCGACACCCAAATTATTTTGCGGTGGGTATTTTCTCCTAAACATATAAGATGGTAAGGGAATAGATGGATTACTTCTACATATACATCTATGTCTCTACAACTATAGTTAGTGAAATAATTCCCAACACTATAATGGATTATGGCATAGTTTTTATTTTTACCCAAGTTGTGATGGATCTAGTTTTAACTCTACATTAATTTGATGGATATAAAACCATTAGGAATACAACATAGATGTGTTTGTGGTTTTTGTGGTTATGAATTCCCATAGTTTTTTGTGCATGGGTAGTGATGGATTGAGGTATATTACATTTAAAACTGCTATAATATCTTCTTAGAATAAACTTGGTTACTACTAGGGATATGCATGGGTGTAAGGGTCCATATTTTTTCGATCCTTTCCTTTTTCATCCTTGTATGTATAGTGTTTCAAGAATGATTTCATGAATTTCAAAAAAAAAATTATTTTTTTTAAATTTAGGAACAATATATTAAAATTGGAAATGATATTAAGTTTTAATTAATATTTTATGTTTTTTAGATTATTAAATATTTCATTAAATTTGGATTCATTATTACATTATTATGTTATACATTTTTTAATTATTTTGGAAGCCTATAATAAATTATTTATGAGTTTATTATGTTGGTGTTTATTTTTTTTATGAAAAATATATCATAAACTAACCCATAATCTTATGTGAATGTAATATTGTTTTTATATAATCTTTATAAGGGTAATAATGTTTTCATTCACAATATGTAATGGTAAAAATAAGTTTTTATAGATAATGAAAATTTTGATTTTATCTATGTAAGGATAGAAATGATTTTTCATAGTCCACCTAAATGTTATTTGATTTTCTTCTTCTTATGTAAATGGATGATCTTGGGTTCATGTTATGTAAGGGTAAACATGTTTACTCTTATAGAAAACATCTAAATTGAAGATGGGTGTCATTTGAAATACATACTATACAATTTTATTCAAGTTTACATTCTCCAACTCCCTTTTAAAAGTTTAATGAATATAAGGTCTAAAAATCATGGCATTATTATATTTTTGATATTGAATTAAATCTTTTACATTATTTAAATTTAATATTCATGATAGGGTTTTGTGGGGATATTAAAATAGAAACTAAATAATTTTGAATTAAATATAATGTTCAAAGATGTTTTCTCGAATGATATTCTTGAGATTTCCATTTTTCCTAAAATCGGATATTCTTCTTTCCTTAGTCATGTTTATGTATTCCTCACAAAATTGGATGAAAAAAATCTCACCTTCATGTTCCTACTAGTCTTATACAAATTCATTAAATAATTCCACATGAATACCCAACCTTCCCATGCCACTATCACTCTCTATTTTTCATAGTTTAATATTTTTTATGCATCTTACTAGGTAAAGCCTATCTGAATTATTTTTTTTATTTATGTGAAAAATTTATTATATTTCATGATTTTTATTCTTATTATTTAATATATGAATCTAAAAGTAACAAATATAAATGTAAAAACATTATTGAATAAATAAAAAATACAATTTCCTAGAGTATTATTGATTCATAAACTAAAAATTCAAGGAGTGAATATTAAGACTATATTGAATGCCTTAAATTAGTATCATTATTCAAGAAATAATTTTCAAGTAATATTATATAGAATAAATTTGTATTATTATTAGATAATACTGAATTTCTATGTTAATAGAGGATATTATTAGATATATATTATTACTATTATCGTAATAAGAAAAATAAATAATTTAAAAGTTGAATTAATATCTTGTAGTGAATTTATAATATTAATAAAATTATATATTTAATATATAATAATTATTTTTTTAATTTATAATCTATAAATAACATAAAGTTTAAATAAAATTATTTCATTAAACTAGAATTTAAGAATGTAGTGGAAAAATGATTTGATGTGCAGAATATCATTAATGTATTATTAATAATATTTAAATAATTTTAATATGAGATTAACTCAAGTTGTATTACTAATATCTTGGATGAATTATTTCAAATGGATTATTGATATTTTAAACATATAAATTTCAATGGGTAATATTATTTTGTGAATTTTTAATAATATTTTATAGTAGGATAAATTACCAAAAGGAGAGAAAACCAATTACCACATTTTTTATAATTTATTTGTGATGATTATCCCATGTTATAGAATAATGATAATTATTTTTGAAATAATATCATGAAAAGAATATGGATAATCACACATAGAATACAAGAAATAATATTAGATTTTGAGAAATTATATAATCACATTTTGTAATATCATTTCATAAATACTTTATGATCAGAATCATATATATAATTCAAGATTATAAAGACCCAAAAATTACATATAATTTTTTATAATTATTCAGAATTATTACGAGTCTATGAAAATTGACATCAAATGATTCTGGAGCCTGGTGTGACCTAAATGAATTTTTTAACTTTTTTAAGGTACGTTTATTAAACCTATGGGTAGTGTTTCCTGTCTTTTTAACAGGTAGTCGGAATTGAAATTCGAGGGTGCCATTGAATTTCCAACACTAGGTTTCTTTTAAAGGAGGTTTAACCTCGACAGCAGTGGGTCGAGAGAAAGAGTTAGTTTCACATACTTTGGGAAAGAATAATAAAATAACATAACATGTTATTTTATTTTTCTACCAACTCTTGAGTGATTGTGGTGGGGACTATGGAGGTGGTTAGTTTTTTTAATGAGGGAAATTAAATACCAGTTACACATAGGTTGTGTAACCAGTCCTCATATAATTAATAAGGTCCATTAATTACACCAATTAATTAACAATTAATAGTAAGTAGAGATAAACTCTTAACTCCTCCTTTTAATTATTTCAATTGTTGGAAAAAAGAAGGATTGGTGGATCATGGGGGAATTCAATCTTAGAACCAAAGAAATCCGACGAAGTGCCATCAATCATGAATTAAGGATTGAACGATATCGTTGGAGGAATACATCTGGATCGATGAACAATAGAGGCTTCAACGAACGTAAATTCTTCTTCCACAACCACGGAATTCCCTTCATTTTCAAGGTAGGGATTTTTGTTTATTCCATGTGTTTTTATTAATTCAAACCCTCAATCTAGGAAAACATGATGAAGGCGGATAAAAAAAATGAGTTGATCCATGATTCGTATGAAATTTTGGGTGGTTGTTGCGGGACTTTTGACTGGGTTTTAATTTTTAATTGATGATTTGATTTCCACAACCCTATTAAATTGCTAACGTGGAGGGAACATGCCAACCGATCAAGTCCCAAACCCTCATCCACTTTCAGCTTTGCCACGTTCTTCATGGGTGATGTTTTAACTTGGCCGAAAGATGTATCCGGGAGCCATGCAGTGTTTCCAGAATCCCAGGAGGCCTCTAAGATCTTTAGGAAGGAAAAACAGACCACATGAGCTCATCTAGTTTCCCTTGAATTCCCCGCTGACATAGAATCGGAATAGACGGGTAATGTAAACAGTCTACTCTTACTTCCGCGGAGGAGAGGCCTTTCCCATAGGTGACGCAGAGGACAACAGGGGTGTCCGGCATTGGCCGGCCCCATTGGAAGAAGGGCGGTGCATCGTTACACACCACGGATAGAGGCCGTAACATCGAAGCCACAATGAAGGTGGACCTGCGCCCTAAGGGTCCTGCTGACAGAAGGGGTGGCACCACATGTTGCCACCATTGCAAACCAAATGAACATTTATCTGTTCGAGAAAGGGTAGAAGACTTCACACGACTTAGTGGGTCACCCATAGCCAAGGCGGGATGTGACCCACCATGGTAGGAAGTACCAAGCCAAGGTGGCCCGAGCCCACCGTGGCCCAGCCCACTCAGGCCGTCCCAGCCAGTTCGGTCTGGGCATGTCGGAGCTGGGTTGGATATGAAAATGGTCGGGTCTCCCGAACTAAGTCAGGTCGGCCCAGTTCCGGGAGGGTCAGGTTGGAATTACTGGGTTGGACCATACCTTCCCCTTTTCAACCCATATACGTTTAAGAGGCTGTATCTCACAAACTAGAAGTTTTTTTGACAAACCATATGTGGTGCTAGAATCCTTGAAACAATATTGTTTTTTTTGAAATACTCCACATGAGTTTTGGTGAATGTTGGAGTACAATCGGGTTGGATCGAACCTGAATCCAACTGGGCCCACAAAACTAAAACACTTATAACTCACAAACCGGGCGTCCAATTGGCATAACGTCTATCGTGTTGGAACCCTTACGAAATAGAAGCCCTTTGGATAACTAATTTGTGAACTTAGTTGATGTTAATGAACAACTGATATCTTGAGTATCAGATTCTATGGAACTCATGCACACCGAGTGTGGGGAATCTTGTGGTTGGATGTCAATTAAAGAGCGACCCTGTGTGGGTCAGCATCATAGCGACCTTGTGTGGATTAGAATCATAGAGACCATGTGTGGATTAGCATCATGGCGAACATGTATGGATCTACATAATTTAGACCCTTTGTGGATAAGCATCATAGTGAACCTATGTGGATCAACATTATAACAACGTTGTGTGGATAAGTATTCTAGTAACCTGGTGTGGATCAGCAGTGCGCACCCCGATGAGGACCAGCCCTAGAGTGGCCTATCATGGATCATCGACATATGGACCTATGTGGATCGACAATGGAATTAATATTTCGTGGTTCAGTTATGAAAACTTCTTAATGGAATAACATGATATAGATTAAGATTAATCATCTTTATTTCTGAACTCTTAGTTATCCACTTGGTGAAAGTTTTCTCTATTTTGTGCTTTGTGATTGTGGTCAAGCTTTGTGGTTTTTTCTTTGTGGAATTCTGGGAGACCTTCAGAGTTCTCTGGGTCCCTACTGGGTATTGTTATACTCACCCTTACACAGGATTCACCCACACCTTGTTGTGTCTTGTGCAAATGACGAGCATCTTGGTTGATGCTTTACGGATCCAAGACCAAGAGGTACACATAGGTGAATGGTTGTCATAGAGAGATACAGAGAAAATCTATACCTACCCTTCAAGGAGGATCTTTGGTGAAGGATATCAAGAGCTGTTTTTTGTTGAAGTTGTATATTTTCTATTGGGCTTGTATCCTGACCTCTTTTCTTTTAGTATACACTTTTACTACTATAGTTTAAATATGTGTTTTGTATCTTATCGTGTTCTTGGTTTGTGTGTTTGCAGGAATAAAGGAAATGCCATCCCATTTTTATGGAAATACCTTTCCGGTGCTAGTCGCCAACCACTGGCCTATGGAAGGAAGGCATGAAGTAGTTACAACACATGCCTTGGGGGGATGGGTCGTGATAAAGTGGTATCAAAGGGGTCAATTTTACCGAAGAACTAAGACTCTAATATTTCTAATGGAGTAATAGTGTTAAGTGTTTTTAGTGTGGTTTTTAGTTTGGGGAGTCCAGTTTTGGTGTTGCGGCCGCCGTATCCATACACTAGGACCATGAATTTTGATTTTCGACTTGGTGAACAAAAACACTAGTTGCATTTATAATGGAAATGTTTTACTATTGATTTCTTCTGAGTCAGCTCACCTGGTATAAGTTATTGATTATGGCACACCCGTTTCTATTCAGGATGTCACCATGTAAATAGTCAGCTAGGATTCTAGAGAGAGTTGAAAATGACTACCCACAGAGAAATGAGGCATCAATGTAGGGACATCTTACAAAGATAGCACCTTCGGGTGGTGCACCAGCAGCAGAAATTCCCATTGGGTAGCGGTTGCCACCAGCGCCACTAGCGGACATTACGCATCTACTGAGCACATTGCATGAGTTCTAGTGGTAGATGATTCAGAGGTTTCGAGGTGAGATAGATCCACTAGAAGCTGAGGATTGGATGGAGGCTGTGGCTAGAGTTTTCCTCCTAGTTGGGACACCAGCAGATCATATGATGATCCTAGATGATATAATTTTCCAAGGCACTACAAGGATATAGTGGAGCATGATGCTCAAGTTACACGATGGGGCGACCCTAACTTAAACGGACTTCAAGAGCCTCTTTAGGGGGAGTTCATTATGGAGACACTATGCTCAGTGTTTATTCAAGAGCTCATGCACTTACAGTAGGGCACCCTGACAGTGGCCTAGTACATAGAGAGCTTAACTAACCTCTCTCGCTACTCCACCGCCATGGTACGGGACCCTTTCTTCAGGTCCCGAACCATTGAGAAGGGTATCTAGCATAAGATCAGAGTGTCAATGATATCACTCAATATCACGACACAATCTGGATTACTAAAGAAAGCTTTATTAGTAGAGATCTTCTTAGCTAAGCAGGTACTAATGGTGAGAGCCACCATTAGGAGATAGGTAGCTGCGTCATCTTCAACATGCAGATGACATAGAGGTCCAGGTAGGCCAGAACATCCGGAGGAATATCCTAGGATGTAGGGTCGGCGGTTCAGGGATGACGAGGTAGATCAGGCCATCATAGAAGTAGAATGTGATTCATGTGCGGCGAGTAGGGCCACATTGCTCGCAACTTCCCGACCCTCCATATTGAAGGTCAATAGACGGTCGATTGACCGCTGAGGCAAAGGTAGAGATTCGAGGGAAGAGGTCCGTAGGGTGGTAGATGTGGCAGAGGAGCAGGCCGTTTAGTAGGTGGTGGGAGGCGATTTGAGGATCTACCACCCCCTCCTCCAATTGGTCCAGCCTGACCTCAAGGAGTAGGAAAATAGGGACGAGCTCAGCTTCAGGCTACTCAGGCCTACGACCACGGTGCTCTATAGATGATTCAAGGTATGATATATTTCAACTCCACCCTAGTATAAGTTCTTATAGACATAGGTCCCAGTCATACTTTAATTTCCATGGATCTCGTTTGAAGCTCGAAGATTCTGGTAGATCCATTGGCTCAATCCTTATGATTGAAGACTCCTGTGGGAGAGGATTCGATGATTACACACTGGTACCAATAATGCGAGATTACTTAGGTGGCGTGATCTTTGGCTGGGATCTTCTAGTAGAATCGTCAAGGACTTATGACATCATCTTGGGTATGGACTAGATATTCACAGTCAATGCTCATATACACTATTTTAGGCACAATGTACAGTGTGTCCATGAGGATGGGATCAGGTTTTCCTTCACTAGTGAGGAGGAAACCTTTACAGTACTGGATGGGATCACTGAAAGGAGGGTGTAGCTGATCAATCATCAGTTGGTTAGCCTCACCATTGGAGTAGTTAACATGAGGAATCTGAGTTATCCTCTAGGGGTGGACTAGTATACTGATTTCTTTTTTTAAGGATGATACATGGCAACCTCCTTCCTAAGAGGTATAATTCTAGGGATGAGAATGATATCTACTCTAGCATATCAGATGGATCCCAAGGAGCTTCATGAGTTGTGGGTACAGCTAGGGGACTTGCAGAGTAAGGGGTTCATAAGGCCATGTGTTTCTCCATGGGCGTCCCTAATTTTGTTCTCCAAGAAAGAAGATGGGAGTTTGAGGATTTTTGTGAATTATCAGTGCTAGAAATAGGTGACCATGAAGAACAAATTTCATCTTACGAGTATTGATGATCTCTTCGACTAGATGAAGGAATCATGTTGGTTTTTGAATATAGCCCTCAGATCATGCTATCACCAGCTTCAGGTAAGAGATGAGGACGTACCGAAAACGGCCATCAGATACCGGTATGGCCAGTATAAGGTCTTGGTGATGCCTTTTGTCGTGACCAATTCTACGGAAGTATTTAAAGATCTCATTAATAGGATCTTCCAGACTTACCTCGATCGCTTTGTGGTAGTCTTCATTAACAACATCTACATATACTCAGCGTCAGAGGAGGAGCACACCATGCACCTATAAATTTGTTTGGATACAATCCAAGAGAACCATCATTATGGAAAGCTCTATATGTGCCAGTCATGGATCCGGGAAGTCCAATTATTGTGGGATGTTATCTTAGAGGCTCAAGTCATAGTGGATCTGGGGAAAATAAAAGTATTACTTTCTTGGGAGCCACCTAGGAGTGTGACTGTGGTGCATAGTTTTCTGTGATTGGATGGGTACTACCAGAGATTTGTACCTAACTTCTCTAGGGTAAAGACACCATTTTATGCTTTGAAGAAGAAGGGGAAACCATTATTGTGTATGGAGAAGTGCGAATAGAGATTCCAGGAGCTGAGGTGGAGACTTACGAGTGACCTCATCTTTAGGAAACCAGAAGAGGGTGTTGGGTATGTAGTCTTCTACGATGCATCAAGGACCAGAATGGGTTAGGTCCTAATGTGGGAGTGAGTGGTGATCACCTACAAATCATGGAAGTTGAGACAACATGATTAGAACTAAGCTACCCATGACCTAGAGTTTGTAATAGTGGTCTTCTCCTTGAAGATGTAGATACACTACTTGATGGGTGAACGATTTACTGTTTACTCTGATCACAAGAGTCTCAAGTATATCTTCTCACAGAAGCACCTAAACATGATACAACCATGATGGCTAGAGTTCCTCTAGAACTATGAGTTTGAGATAGTCTACACTCCTATGAAGGAGAACATGGTGCCAGATACACTCAGCAGGAGGTCTGGTCTACAATTACTGAGTGAGGAAATAAAGTAGTTATCCACATTGTAGTTATCCTTTGTGGATAGTGATGGAGCATCTTACCTCCAGTATATGATAGTTACTCCCCCACACCTTCAGCGTGATATGGAGGCACAACTTGGGGACGTTGACTGCAAGGCCTGACATGCTCAAATATCCACAGGACAGGCTCCTGATGGATTTTCAGAAGGTGTGGAGAACATCATCCTCTTTATAGGATGCACTATAGTACCAGTGATGCTATGAGAGGAAGTCATCATGGAGTTTCACACATCCCCTTTTGTGGTACATCATGGACTGTCAAAAATGTACTAGGGCCTGTAACATCAGTACTGATGGAGAGGGATGAAGAAAGCAGTGGAAAATTTCATATCACAATGCCTCACTTGTAAGAAATTAAATTCCGAGTATATGGTGCCAACAGGCTTATCTCAGCCACTTGAGGTGCTAGAATGAAAGTGGGATGGAATATCCATGGACTTCGTTACATGGCTACTACATATGTCCAGGGTCCATGATTCCATTTGGGGATCATTGAATGGATCACCAAGTCATACTACATTCTACTCATATGAGAGAAGGGATCAATAGAGAGCTTGGGACGTCTCTACATGCACGAGATTGTATGACATCACATAGTTCCATCGATGATCATCTCAGATCGTGATGATCATTTTATATCCCGCTTGTTGAGGGGATTATAGGAGGCATTCATGACTCATCTATGTTTGAGCACCTCCTTCAATCCTCAGAGATATTGTCAGATGAAGCAAACCATACAGACACTCATGAAAATGCTTCATGCTTGTGTCCTTTATTTTGTCCATAGTTGGGAGAACCACCTGCCACTGCTAGAGTTCTCTTACAACCACACTTATCTCTCCACCATCGGAATGGATCCGTTTGAGGCCTTGTACGGGCGACCATGAAGATCACATATATGCTGGACAAACCCATGGGAGTCAGCACTTATGGGTCCAGAGTTGGTACGAGATACCACTAAGAAGGTGAATATCATTCATGAGTGGATGAAGACTGCAAAAAAGAAGAAGAAGCCATATGTTGACAGTATAAATAGACCTTTGGAGTTCAAGACCGAAGACCATGTCTTCCTATGGGTCTCAACTCAATGAGGTTTATAGATATTTGGTTAGAGAAGAAAACTATATTCGATTTTCATTGGACCATTCCAGATTCTGAACAATGTAGGCGAAGTGGTGTACCGTCTAGCTCTTCCCCCATAGATGCACTGGGTGAATAATGTTTTCCATGTGTCGTAGCTGAGGTGGTACGTGTATGATCCATCGCACGTTATCAACTATGGTGAGTTGGGAATTGATGATGAGGAGATGTTTTCAGAGTTCCTGAAGGAGATATAGGATTGATAGGAGAGGTTCCTTCATGGGAAATTGATTCCTATTATACAAGTTTTGTGGCACCACGGGAACCTCCAGTAGAGAACATGGGAGAGGGAGGCTCAGATGCGTGCTCAGTATTCTGATTTATTTCACTACTTTTGTTGTAGATTTTGGGCATAAAATTCACTAAGCGGGGGAGAATGTAAAGACCCTGAAATTATATATAATTTTTTTAAATTATTTAATATTATTATGAGCCAATGAGAATTTATGGTGCTTGATTCTGGGGCCTGGTATTTCTGGAACAGATTTTTATAGTTTTTTTAAGGTACATTCAGTAAACGTATGGGTTGAGTTTCCTATATTTTGAAGTAGTGCTCGGAATTGAATCCAAGGGTACCGTTGAATTTGTAGTTCCAAGTTTCACTTAAGGGAGGATTAATCTTAACTATGGTGGGTTGAGATAAAGAGTTTTTTTCATGGAATTCTTGAATGAATAATAAAATAACATAAGATGTTTTTTTAGTCCACATCTTGAGTGATGGTGGTGGGGACTGCAGAGGTTGGTGGGTTTTTAATGAGGGTAATTAAATAAATGTTACACATAGGTTGTCTAACCACCTGTCATATAATTAATAAGGTTCATTAATTACAAACATTAATGAACCATTAATTGTAAGGATAAATAAACTTTTAACTCCCCTTTTAATTATTTTAAAGGTTTCCAAAAGTGAGGATTGGTGGATCGTGGGATAATTCTATCATAGAACCTAAGAACTCTAATGAAGAAATAATGATCAAGAACGGAGGAAAAAATGATATCATTGGAGGAATAAATCTGGGATTGAAGAATGCTAGTGGATTCAATGAACATAGATTCTTCTTCCACAACCGTGATGTTCCCTATGTTTTCGAGGTAGGGATTTTTGTTAAATATAAATGTTTTTATTAATTCAAACCCTCATTATAAGAAAAACATGACAAATTCAGATGAACCAAAATGAGTTTATCCGCAATTCGTATGAAATTGACGGTGGTTGTTGTGGGAGTTTTGAATGGGTTTTAATTTATCATTGATGATTTGATTACCACACCCCTGTTAAATTATCAACATGGAGGGAACTGGCCAACCGAATAAGGCCTGGACCCACAACTGCTTTTGGGTTTGTCACATTATTCATGGAGGAAGTTTGACCTTGGTGGAAAGATGAATATGGGAGAGATGTGGTGTTGGAAGCATCATAGGAGGCCCATATTCTCTTTCGGATGGAAAATGGACCATTAGAGCTCACATAGTGGCCCGTAGAAGCCCCACGAGCACAACACCAGTGCAACGACACCAGATTTCTATGACAGTGGGCGACGGAGGCAGTCGTCTATCACCAGCCACATAAGATAGGTGTAACTCATAGGCATCATGATGGAAAAAAGGAAAGACGACATCAGCCGACTACATTGGCAGTAGGGAGGCCGACATTGGCCGACTACAGTTGTAGAACGGCGGCGTGCTGTCGCGCGCCACAGAGGGAGGTCGTGGCTTTGAAGCCTCAACGGAGGGGGACCCACACATAGAGGGTCCCAATTATATAAGGGGTGGGACCACATGGCATCACCATTGAAAACTGAACAAACATTCGTCCGTTTGGGAAGGGGTAGCTAACCCCGCGCTGCATGATGGGTCGCACCCAGCCAAGACGGTTCTGGTCGGACCAAGGCCCAGTGGGCCGTGCCTACCGCGACTGGCCCACTCGGGCCATCCCAGATGGTTTAGGCTAGACCAGGCTAGACCTGGTTGGGTTGACCCGAACTGGGTCTTGTTGGACAAGGTCGGGACGGGTCGGGTCAGATCGAACCCAACACCTTTTCACCCCAGATATGCTTAAAAGGTCGTAACTCACAAACCGAATGTCCATTTGATGAACCATCTATGATGCTGGAATACTTGAAAAAAGATAGTGATTTTGATTTAATCCACATGATTTTTGGATAAATTTGGAGTATGGAAGGTTTGGATCGAACCTGAATCCAACCGGCTCCTCGGTACCAAAGCAATTATAACTCATAGACCGAGTGTCTGATTGATGCGTTGTCTATCGCATTGGAACCCTTATGACATGGCAGTACTTTGGATTAATCCATAGTGGAACTTCTTGGTATTTGAAGCACGAACAACATCTTGAGGAGTAAATTCTACAAAACTCATGTGCCCCAAGTGGAAGGAATCATGTGACTGGCTATCAATTGAAGAGAGACTTTGTGTGGATCAGCATCATAGTGGCCATATGTGGATCAACATCATATAAAACGTGTGTGGATCAACATCATAGCGACCTTGTGTTGATCAGCATCATAGGGACCCTGTGTGGATCAACATCATAGAGACCCTATGTGGATCAGCATTCTAGAGACCCTGTGTGGATCAGCAGTGTGCCTCCCAATGATGGCTAGCCTTAGAGAGTATCGTCCTGGATCATTGACATACAAACATGTGTGGATAAAAAATAAAACAACTCCTTCATGGTTTAGTTTTGGAAACATTCTAACTAAATAAAATCATATAGCTTAAGAAGAATCATCTTTATTCCTGAAATTTGAGTTGTATACATGGTGCGAGTTCTCCCTACATTGTGCTTTGTGATTGAGGTCAGACATTGTGGGTTTTCCTTTGTGGAATTCTAGGAGACCTTTAGGGGTCTCTGGGTACCTACTAGGTATTTTTATAGCCACCCCTACACGGGCTTTTCCCATACCTTGTTGTTCCTTTTTCAGATGACGAGTAGCTTGGGTGAGAGTTTTGGGAGACAAGACCATTTAGTATATGGATGTGACTAGTTGAAGTGGAGAGTTACAGAGATATGTTGTACCTAACTTTCAGGTAGTATTCTTGGTGGACTATCTCAAGAACTATTTTCTATTGTTTTTTTATCATTTTAGTTGGGCTAGTATTCCGACCCCTTTACTTTCAGTATACACTTTTACTATTATAGGCTTGCAACATGGGTTGCATCTTGTCGTGTTCTTGGTATGTCTGTTGGCAGGCTTAAAGTAAATGCCTTACCAATTTTAGGAAATGCCTTTCTGGTGCTAGTCTCCAACCCCTAGCATATAGAAGGTGGGCTTGGGGTATTCACATCACGGGCCCCAGAAGATGGGCCGTGACAAGGATGTTAATGAATTTAAATTGGAATTTTCTCATGTTTAGATAATTAATATTTCATGATATGGAGATTAAATAATTAGTTTGAATACTTTGATATCATATGTTTTATGATTTTCAGATTGTTCATTTTTATTTCTTTGATAGTTTTTTATATATTTGAAAGTATTTATTTTTATTATTTACCGTGGATTGTTTCTTGAAAATTTAAATAAGTTAATGTTGTATGAATGTTTAATTTTTATTCAAGGTGAATGAAATGAATAATTAATATGCATCATGGAATTTATTATAGATGTAATTAATTCACTAATAATGGTATGATGAATTTTATCAACTATCTTCTACTTCCTATAAGATTATTAATGTGAAAAACTATTCATTATGAACCGGTTAATGAAATATGTAATTAAAATGGATGATTATAAATGAATAAATTATTTACGGTGAACAAGACTATACTTTTTTCTAGAGGCTTAAGTGCCTCTATGCTATGAATTTAGTTTATTGGATTTGGGTAAAAGATTCATTAAAAATGTATGTATAATATATGAATTAGAAACCTTATGTTTATTTATTGATAACCTTGTTTTTGTAATGATTAAATGTCATTGGGATGAGGGTCCTATGATATACTAATGGTTAGTTATATGTTGATCAATGGATTGGTTTGTTGAGGCTACATTAATTTTCAATGTCGGTGACATGATGAAAAATTATTCTATAGAACAATAGTGTGGGAATAACATCTGACAATGAGGACGAGTTAAGAGTGGGCCTTTCTTATTGATATATTTTAAACTTTCTTACTAATTTCACAATTGTTTGATGATATGATTTTTTAATGTATTTGGTTTTCAATTGTATGATTTAGTTAAACAATATACAGAACATGTGCATTTTTAATGTGGTAGCTTAGGAAGATTACTAGAATACATAGATAAATTATTAAATGTTGAATTATTGAATAAATGAATGGTGTTGGATCATGGTGTTTAAATAGGATTATCACATGTTTAAGAATATAAGATAAAGATATATAGTGTCTAATGAAGTGTTTTAATCTATTAAACTGATAATCATATATTTTGGAAATTAAATAATATTAAGTAATGGATAATTAATTAATATTTATTAAACATGATGATCGTATTATTTCCTGATACCTAGTCCTTAGTTTTGGTAGCTAGGAGTCTTGTGTGATGATAATTGTAAATGATTCTATAGCTAGATAGTTCCACTTATTTTATTTATGTGTGATATTATTGTAATATATATTTTTTCATTCCAAACACTACCACACCCATGCCGATATGGAAATAGACACCCAAATGTGTGGGTGTGTGGGGGGGGGGGGTAATCAATATTTATGATGGCAATAGAATGTAGGGATAAATTCTCCATATTCCATACTCTCCCTCTTGATGTAGATTAGTATGTGTGTCCTGAGTTATAATTGATTAAATTATGGGTTTGTTACTACCTATGTTATGATGGATCATGGTTATGATGTATGGGATATTTCTAGGTTTCATAGGATGCATCAATGGTTGTGATACTATTGCATGAGATATGAGATTTTCAAATGAGGATTGAGCACATGACGTTTCCATCGGGGCATGACAGTAAAAATAAAAAGGGGCTATCAAATGGGGAACCTTCAATTATATATATTTTTATACTCTATTTATATTGAATTTATAACATCAATATATTAATTATCTAATAATCCATAGTATTGTGGAAATATTTTTTCACTTTTTTATGTTGTGAGTTGGTTAATTTTATTTATTCATTAGTATTTTGTATATTTCTTCAAAAAAATCCCATAAGATGCTAGGGATCTTCCTATAATTTATACATGTTATTCTCATTATACTTCTATGTTTACTATTAATCAATTCCCCATTAGATGTTCAGTGATTGTTAATTGAATTAATATTAAAATGAGTTGGTCAGGATATTTTAGAGCATCATGGTAACCAATGAGTATTTTTTCTAGTATTTTTAAAATATTTTATTTATCTTCCATTATATTCATATACTACACTTATCATAAATCATATTAGTATTTATTATTTTTTTGTGATATATTGTTATTTTTATATATCTTATCTCTTATCATTAAATTATCTTAAGTTAAATTCCTAATATATGTGGGATTGTATACCCTCAGTGTTAGTAAACAACCATTATCCTTGTGGAGGTGGGATTTATGGGACATTATCTATTTTTCTTCATTGAATTTCTAGGAGGGGTACCATTGGAAGGATAGGGTCATGATATTGTTCTATTAAGGCTGTTGGATATATGGTATAATGTTGTTTGGAGTTTGGCACTTGTGGGGGTGTAATACATGGAAGGGAAATAGTATAATTCAAGCATATTATGTAGGATAATACATAAATACTGACTAAGAAATGACACTTTTGGTGAATCGATGAACCAACATAAGTGAAATTTTGTTTAACGGGAATATACAATTATGTGATATGGAATTCATGGTAGAGACCTACGAATGGATTTTGATTCATGATTTTGTTCCTTTACTTGAATTGGTTTGAAAATGGTAAATATGTTAAAATTAAATAAATAAATTAACCATAAATAATATGTGTTGTAAAGACCAGGAAATTCAATGTATTTTTTTTAAATAAATGGGAATTTTACGTGTCCGTAAAAATTGACGACACATGATTTTGAGGCCCGAAGTGCCCCAAATGAATTTTTGAACTTTTGTTTGGGTACATTTAGTAAACGTACAAGGGGGTTTTTTATAACTTTTAAACCAGTGCTCAGAATTTAAATCTGAGGGCATCGTTGAACTCGCAGTGCCATTTTTCGTTTAAGGAGACTTTCACGTCGACATTATATGGTCGAGGGTGAAAGTTAGTTTTTGGGTTTTTCATGTAAGAATAAAGTAAAAATAAAATTGTGATATTTTATTTGTATTTACAACACCCATGTGGGTGTTGGGATGTGGGGTCCCTCAGAACTAAAACCTCCATGTGGAAGATGAGAAGTGTGGACCTCCAGATCTTAACCTCCCATGAGAGGTTATGGTGCTGGGGACCACCCGAACCTAACCTCCCATGAGAGGTTATGGTGGTGGGGACCACTCGAGTCCTAAACCTCTTGAACTCCCCTCATCATGGAGAAAAACCCCTCAAACCACCTCATTAATGTGGAAGAGGCTCTTGAATTCCTCCACATTAATTGTGTCAACACTCCCATTTAATTAATTGAGCCAACACATAAATTAATTAATTAAACTATTTGAATTTATGCCAACAAACATAATAGAACACATAATCTATTATTTTGGGCTACGAATTCTTTTTAGTGGAATTTGGGGGAGGAGGAACATGGGAGAAAGCTCTCCAACGAAGAACGCTCCACTGATGAAGAACACCGACCTCGACTTCAACTGTCTTCCTCGGGAATTCTTCCGACTTTGGACGTCCTCATCTACAGTGAATCAATGACCATACTATCTTCTTGCACCAACGTCATCATGTGAATGAGGTAGGGGTTTATTGATTAACACTTCCCATGTTCTCCCTTTATAATTCTTTTATGGGATTTGGGAATAGAGATTGATGAGGGTTTTGGGAAGTGATGTTTAAAAATATCTTCCATACGCGTTCATGCTTTGTTCATTGTGAACCGCTTTCTATCACTCTAAACGCGGAGGGTTCGGGTTGAAGAAACATGGCTTGACCCCTCCCCCAATCTTATTTGATGTGTTCATCAAAATGGAGGAAGGCGATGTAGGCGATGAAGGCAACAGCACCACCACCCATGGCCTCTGCAACCCTTGTCACCCCTCCATGCTTCTCCACCGGCCGAACCAGCCCCACGCGCAGCCGAGCCACCTGTGACCAGAATGAGCCATCGCGTCGCCCCGGGACGAACCCCCATCGTCGCGCTGTCGACTTGCCGAGCCACCACGCCACCACTGTCCCCCGTGCCGAGCCACCGTTGCTGACCGAACAGAGATGCTGAAGTGCCATCTCGGGCCACACACCCCCTCTCCATGCCGCACTGGGCCGAAATTCCCTCAAAACGCCGAGTTTCCGTCCACTGTGCCACCATCTCCCATCCGCCGAGCCGCCGAGGGACCGTCCGCCGAGCCGGTGCCACCATTCGCCGAGCCGCTACCGCTGGACTACCACCTCACAACCGGACTGCCGACTCATGGTTAGTCTATGCCCTCACGGCTGGTCCACACCCTCATGGCCGGTCGATGCCCTCGCACCCAGTCTGTGCCCTCGCGGACAGTCCTCACTCTAGTGGATGGTTCGTGCCCTCACGTTACCTGCGACCAGTCTGCCCCCTTGCGGTACCCCTCATCCGAGCCGCCCTCGCGGCACCCTCGTGACCGTCAGGGGGATGGGCCACCCTGCGGGCCAGGCGAGACCCACCAGGTCAGCCCAGGCTGGTTTGCACCAAGGCCGAGTCGGGCTGGGTCAGTCCGACCAGGTCGGACCAGACCTGGGCCCACTATGACCCATTTTCTTTCTTTTTTCCATAACTTTGGTAACGGACGTCCGTTTGACTAACCGTCAATGGCACTAGAAATCTTGGAGCGAGACGATCCCTCTGAGTGATACCACAATGTGTTTTGGATTAAGATGTGGAATGGTCAGGTTGGATTGGGCACGAATCCAACTGGGCCCCCGAGACAAAAAGGCTAATAACTAATAGACCGGGCATCCGATTGACGCGCCGTATGTTGCGTTGAGACCCATATTATGTGGCGGACCTTTGAGATACTTCTTCGTGGGACATCATGGCAGTTGGAGTATCAACCAGTAGCTTGTGGAGTGGATCCTCCTAGAGATGAGCGAGCATTGTGCGAAGACCTAGTGGCTGGCTGAGAGTTGATGACTGCTGACCGTTTCGACTCGAAGTTACTCGACAAGCCCATTGGGGAGTGCCTTGGTGACATGGAAAACCCACGGTGGGGAGTGCCTTGGTTACGCGACATACCTACGGTACTCGAAAGGAGGAGTACCTCAGTAGGCCTTGAGGGGGAGAATCTCTGTGTGACATGGAAGACCCATAGTACTCGACAGGAGGAGTACCTGGGCAGTCCAAGGTTAGTGGGAAGCGCCTATGTGCGACGCGGTAGGCCCGCTGTACTCGATAGAGGAGGAGTTCTCCAGTAGCCAAGGTGTTCGACGTTGTGATCAAAATGTTACATGTTATTACCCCTAGAATAAATCATTGTTTGAGCTGATTCCAGACCTCTGTGTCTTCTTCATGTTTGAGATAGATTACTTGATAAATTAGGTATATGTATGTTCATATACCTAAGTAAGGTTATTTTTGGATTTCATACTTTGTGTTTTATCCTTGTTGGATTTTGTGAGACCTAGAGGGTCTTGGGGTCTCTACAGAGTATCATTATACTCACCTCGGCATGGTCTATTCCCACACCTTGTTGTATTGTATGCAGATGACAGACATCGCTGACTGAGGTCGAGAGTACCAGGACCAGATGGTACTTGGAGGTGGACCTTATGATGAGTTGGTACATAGAGGAGACAGACAGACGAAGAGTGCTGAGGAGGCGATTTGTACCTACACTATAGGTAGGAACCTTGGAGGATGACCCAGTGGATGACTTTCCCTTTTCATCAGTTGTTTTGTATCAGAGTTGTACTTGTACTTTCCAGTTGGGCTTGTATTCTGGTCTCTTTTACTTTCAACACTGTTTTGTTATACAATTTACTTAGTGTTTCATCCAGACGTGTTCTTTCTTGTGTGTGTGTTTATAGGTTATAAAGGCAAGGCCTTCCCAGTTTTATGGAATTACACCTTCGGTGCTAGTCGCCATCCCTGGACTATAGAAGGAGGGCTTGTGGTAGTAATAGCACGAGCCCCGGGGGAGGGGTCATGACTAATTAGTATCAAAGGAGTCAGTTCTACCTTAGAACTAGGACTCTGATCTTTTCTGTGAATAAATAGTGTTAAGGGTAATGAGTGTGGTTTTCAGTTCAGGGAGTCCGGTGTTGGTGAGGCGGCCGACGTATCCATACACCAGGACCCTGACTTCTGATTTCCAACTCAATGCATGACAACACTGATTGCGTGTGTGTTTTCAAAATTTTTCTTTGTGATATTTTGAGTCAGCTCACCTGGTATAACTTTCAGCTTACCAGATACAAATTTTGACCATGGTGCACCAGTTTCTTTTCAGGATTCCACCACACAGACAACCAGATAGAGTCCCGAGAGTTGTATGCACTGATATCCCACCGAGCGACAAGGCCTCGGTGCATGGCCCTTTTCCAGTAGTGGTACCAGCACAGGCACCAGCGGTGCCACTCCCTGTTGGGCCACCAATTCCACCAGCCCCAGAATCAGATGGTGCATGCTCATTGATCACGTTGCACGAGTTCCAGCGCAAGAGGCCACCCAGGATCAGGGGAGAGACGGACTCGCAGGCGGTAGGGGATTGGATGGAAGCTGTGGTGAGAGTCTTTCGACTCGTAGGGACACTAGCTGATCTCATGGTGATCCTTGCCACCAGCCTTCTCCAGGAAGTAGCAGGCAGATGGTGGAGCTTGATGATTCAGGTTCACAACGAGGTGACACTTTTTTGGGTAGACTTACAGATCCTGTTTCGGGTAGAGTTTGTCCCAGCGACTCTTCACATACTGCGCATAAATGAGATTTTTCATCTGCATCAGGGCAACATGACTATATCTAAATATTCATCGAGGTTCACTGACCTCTCATGACACTCCACATATACGGTGCGAGACCCATTCTTCAGGGTTCGGACCTTTAAGCAGGGACTCAGGCAGGAGATCAGGGCCTCAGTGATCTCTCTCAGCATCCTGACGCATGCGGGGGTGTTAGAGAGAGCCCTCCTAGTGGAGAGTTTCCTTCATGAGTAGTCATCAGCAGCGAAACCCACTACCAGTCATCACGTAGCGAAGTCTTCTACAGCTGGAAGCAGACAGATGTCACCGATGTCCAAGAGGACCAGACCTACAGTTGGACGACCATATGACTCAGGATCGGTTGTGCGGGGCACCCGAAATAGAGCTAGTCGTGATAGGAGTGGTTAGTTTTATGCAAGAAGCAGGTAGGGTAACATGAATCATGACTGTCCGACCAACCGTTCAGATGATCAGCAGATGGTCGAAGGACTGCCCAGGCATAGACATAGGTTCGATCGAGGAGGTCCGCAGGGAGAAGGTAGACGTGGTAGAGGAGTTGGTCGTGCAGTTGGCGGTGGGAGAATATTCGAGATATTACCGCCACCACCACGGAGAGGTCCACCCCGATCTCAGGAAGCAGGTGTACAGATGAGAGCTCAGCTCTAGGCAGCTGAGGCTTACAATCGTGGCACTCCGAAGATGAATAAAGGTATGATCTGTGTCTACTACACCTTAGCTGCAATACTTATAGACACAAGTTCCAGTCATTCTTTTATTTCCACTTCCCACATTCGGAGCTCGGAGATTGCAATGGATCCTTTGGCTCATTAATTATGGCTAGAGACTCCTACAGGAGCAGATTTGACGATTTCTCACTAGTGCCGACAATGCGAGCATACTCTACGAGGCAAGAGCTTCAACTGGGATCTCCTAGTAGCGGCGTCAAGGACTTATGGCATTATCTTGGGTATGGACTGGTTAACTATAGTCTATGCTCAAAATGACTGTATTAGGCGTAATGTGCGGTGTTTCCTTATAGGTGGGACCAGGTTTACCTTCACCGGTGAAAAGATATACTTTGCAGCGCAGGATGGACTTACTCGGAAGAGAGTGCAGCCAATCACTCATCAGTTGGCTAGCCTTGCCCTTATAGCTATTGATGTGAAGATTCTAAGAAATCCTATATTGGTGGACCAGTACACTGATGTATTCCATGATGATGTTTCGGGTCTGCCTCATTGCAGAGATGTAGACTTTTACTTTGATGTGTACCCTGAGACGACACCGATATCTACACCAGCATATTGGATGGCTCCCACAGAGCTTCATTAGCAGGGGGTAAAACAAGAGGACTTACAGGGGAAGGGATTCATCCGACCCCGTGTTTCTCCCTAGGCAACCCTAATTCTATTCACCAAGAAGGTGGATGGATGCTTGAGGCTTTGTGTTGACTACTGGCACCTGAACCAGGTGACCGTGAAGAACAAGTACCCACTCTCGAGGATTGATGACCTCTTTGATAAGCTGAAGGGAACATGGTGGTTCTCGAAGATAGACCTCAGATCAGGATATCACCAGCTCAGAGTGCGAGACGAGAATGTATAGAAGATGGCCTTTAGATGTCGGTATGGCCATTACGAGTTATTGGTTATGCCATTCGGCGTGACCAATGCTCCAGTAGTGTTCACTGGACTCATGAACATGATTTTCAGCCAAACAATTATTGATTTGTAGTGGTCTTCATCAACGACATTCTAATCTACTCAACTACTGAGGAGGAGCATGCCTATCATTTGCAGGTTGTACTGAACACACTCAGAGAGAACCAGCTTTATGGAAAGCTCTCGAAGTCCCAGTTCTGGATCTGAGAGGCTCACTTTCGGGGCTTTTCATATTGGAGGTTGGAGTTGCAGTGGATCCTATGAAGATTGAGGTGGTACTTTCTTGGGAGCCACCTAGGAGTGTGCTAGAGGTACGGAGATTCCTGGTTTTGGATGGTTACTACCAGAGGTTTGTGCTAGAATTCTCCAGAGTTTCAACACCACTATCAGTGTTGATGAATAAGGGACAACCCTTCGTGTGGTTGGAGAGATGGCAGCAGAGTTTTTAGGAGCCAAGGGTTAGGCTGACTAGTGCCCCCATCTTGAGGCTTCAATAGGAAGGCATAGGGTACATAGTCTACTGCGATGCATCAGGGACCGAGCTTGGATGTGTCCTGATGCAGGAGCGAGAAGTGATCTCATATGGTTCTTAAAAGCTGAGACAACACGAGCAGAACTACGCTACCCATGACCTGGAGTTAGAAGCAGTGGTCTTCTCCTTGAAGATGTGGTGACACTATCTAATGGATGAGCATTTTTTCATGTACTCTGATCACAATAGTCTCAGGTATATCATCTCCCAGAAGGACTTGATCCCAAGACAACAACGTTGGCTGGAGTTCCTCCAGGACTATGACTTCGAGATAGTCTATACTTATGGGAAGGGAAACGTTGTAGTAGATGCACTTAGTAGGATGTCTGGTATACATATACTAGGTTAGGAGATGGAGTAGCTAGATACTTTACAAATACCGTTTGTAGATAGAGATGGATCAGCCTTCCTTAAGTCTCTTATAGTCACTCCCCCACTTCTTCAGTGAGTAAGGGAGGTGCAATGTGGGGACACTGATTACAAGACACAACGTGCTCAGATATCCATAGGACATGCACCTGATGGAATTTATAAAGGTGGGGAGCACGTCATCCTCTTTAGAGGATGTAACATGGTACCAACATCACTTCAAGAGGAAGTGTTGAAGGAGTTCCACACTTTCCCTTTATGAGTACATCCCAGAGTGGAAAAGATGTATCGGGACCTCCGACGATAGCACTGGTGGCCAGGAATAAAGAAATAAGTAGTATAGTTTGTCTCTCGGTGCCTCAATTAACAAAAAGTGAAGGAATAGAATCGGGTACTAGTAGGCTTGGTTCAGCCTTTAGTGGTCCCAGAGTGGAAGTGGGATGGGATATCCATGGACTTCGTGACAGGACTTCCATGTACATCTAGAGGTCATGACTCAATCTTGGTGATTGTCGACCAACTCACCATGTCGGCCCACTTCCTATCGATCAAAGAGCAGGGTTTAGTAAAGATCATATGACACCTCTACGTGTAGGAGATTGTGCGGTTACATGGAGTACCCTTGACTATTATCTCCGACCGTGATTCATGTTTTACTTACAGGCTATGGAAGGGGTTGTAGGAGGCTTTCGAGATGCAGCTTCATTTGAGCACCGCCGTCCATCCTACGATGGATGGCCAAACAGAGCAGACCATTCCAATGCTCGAGGACATGTTGCATGCTTGTGTCTTCGACTTCGGTCGCAGCTGGGAGGATCACTTACCTTTGGTGGAGTTTCCATACAACAACAACTATCACACCACCATAGGTATGACACCTTTCGAGGCATTGCACGGACGACCTTGCAGATCACCCTTGTGCTAGACTGACCCAGGGGTATAAGTACCTGGCCTTAGTAAAACACATATTCTCAAATTAAATGAATAATTCATATTAAAGATCTTTTCAGGTTTAGATTTTTAGAGAATTAGAACATAACTATTACATCTCAAAGATCACAAGGTAGACACATTTACTCATTTTCCATTTTTTTCACAAAAAATAAACTCTTGAACAAAAGATTCATGTCTAGTTACATGTTTTAGACAACATGACATTTCATTGATCCCATCATTGACCGTATTCCACTTCAAGTCCTATGGAAAAAATTTCAAAAAATTGGGATGAGTATAAAAATCTCAGTAAGGGTTATAAAAATATGGAAAGAAAATATTAGTCCATGTATACATAAGAATCAATGAAATCATACATTACTCATAGAACATAAGCACTTTAACATACCTCATTAAATCATATGATTTAGGAATAACTCATATAAATCATAAGAAGTAAAGGTAACTTGAGGCATTAATAACATTCTTATGTAGGGAGTAACCCTCGTGGTTACGTTTGGAATACCCATCACAGTATATTACCTAAATCTCTTTGGAAAAACCATAGCGTTTAACTCCTTCACGTTACCCAATGCATTGGAGAGCTATATCAGGCTCACACGACCTTAGTTTATCATGGAACCACCCAATTTCATAAACATTTCCCAAGAACCATAACATAATCATAACACATAAAACATGAATAAAAGAAACATAACATTTACACATTCTAATCACAAGAGATCACATCATGATATTATCATAAATAAAAACATCTAATAAAATCATTAAAACTCTATGACATAAATATCCCTTTATAATTTTCAAATATTAAAAGAAGACAATTAAAAGAGATTTTTGAATCAAAGTGTCCCATACCACTTTGAAACTTTTGAAAGGGTTTTAAAACATTCATGTACCTATAAATAAATCCATAAAAACATTTTTAAAACATGTACAAGGATGATACATGTTTAAAAGAAGAAATATTTTAAACCAATTAAAATAATGTTGTAATAAAAGAGTTTTTTTTTCATTTTGAACATTTAAATTATAAGCCACATAAATGTATAACATTTTAAAAACATTTAAATGACTTTATTATATAAATAATATGGATATGGAAAGTCAAAGGGTCTGTATATACACTTTATAAAATAATAAATGTGCATATCATTAAGAAATGTCTCAATGAGAAGAAATTGAGATGTAATCCCAATCAAGGATCATGCCATTAGAGCAAGGATAAAAAAATGACATAATTATGTGTGAAAAATATAAATACACTAAATCTAAGTGGATACTCAGCGTAAAACAATCAAATTTCATCCACACATATTCATAGCACAACATGATCAAGAAGTATAGGTTTAACCTAAATAATTGTAATTGGGTTAAGAAGTTCCCTTGCAAAAATTCGATAGCCTAACGACGTCACATAAAATTTTAGAAAAAGAGTTGATGAGAGAGATAAATGGTATCTCATCACTTGGGAATACAATTTACAGCAATAAGGATGTATAAGAACATATCCTAACATAAGAAGATGTAATTTAAAAGACAAAACAAAAAGCAGTCTTTTAAAAATAGGAGTGTGAAAGGTTCCCTTGCCGACTTGGGTAACTTTCGAAACATACACCCCATGAAATAAGGACTATAAAACATTGATGTAAATACTAATAAATTAAAGTATATTACACAAGCAGTAGAATAATTGGAAGTACATACACCACTAAAAGGAAATGGTGATAAATTTATCATAAATCTCACTAGAATAAAAGTGAGATGAAAAATCCCTTACGAAAACTCGGCATCCTAATTGCGCCACTTAAAAGAAATGACATAAAGGAGAGTACTTATAAAGAAAGAGAGAGGTAGGATCCCTTACCTCATGTCTGACTTGACTCGATCATTCTTTAATCTCCTGAATAATAAACTAGAGTTAATTTATACTTGCTTAAGAACCTTTTTTAAGTTAATTATTACTTTTATATCATTTATTACCATTTTATGAACATTATGTAATTATTTAAGTTAATAGCGGTCTTTTTGTCGATCATTGGTAATTGAGTAAAAAATAAACTTATTATAATTAAAAGTTGTTCATGTGGTAATAAATGAAACGTACCGTTCATGGAGACGGTAAGCTGTACGTATGCATGAACGCTACTTTCATTTCTATTTCGTATTTCATGAAATTAAAACTAAATGAGATATATATATATATATATATTATAATTATAGTATAATATATATGTTATATAGGTCACATAAGTTCATTAATTTCATTCTTTATACATTCCATGTATTGCATGAACGAGTTACATCACTTGAGGGGGCGGTAGTCCACACTCCCTCAAATGAAATTATCGCATTTGCACAACATGCAAAGAATAAAGGTATGTTTTAAATGTAAAATACCGAAGCGTATAGAGGAAATAAATATAATATATATCATAAATAAATATAGTTCCATCATAATGGCCACAATGAGATATGGTAGGAGAAGATAGAACTATCCTCATTTCGTGAGGCAGTAATTCACCATCCATAGAAACAATATGTTCTTTAACCATTAGACGGAGGTGTTTTTAAGTTTAGATCGAATAATTCTCATAAAAACATCATATTATATTGAGGATACTGGTTTTGTTATAGAATAATTGTATAAAAAGAGTTTATGGGGTTGGATAAGCAAAGCAAAACAAAAGAACAAAAGAGAGGACATAACCTTTAAATCGGGTAACACACTTTGGTTTGAACCAAAAGTGTTTCTTGAAGAGATTTAATCATAAGGTAATGCTTATATGATGAAGAGAGGGATTTTGAGAGATAAGATGATCAGAGTTTGGTCGATCCAAAGGCATGAGAGGTGTTGGTAAGGGGGTAGAGGTGGGGGCCTTTTATAAGATGAAGGAGGGGCACTCTAGGAATGTCTTGAAATGTTACTTTATTGTAAAAATGATTTTCGGATATTAAAGGTCCCACAATTATATATTTCTAGGATAAGGTGAAAAGGGTTCGAAATACACCCATCCAATAGGTTTTTGAAAATTTGAAGTCTTATATTTTACCTTATTTTCTCATTTTATTTAAATCGTTCATTAATGAGGTAATCACTACATCATCATGGTGTCATAAATAAATTTATTTATTTAGTGTATAAAAATTATAAAGAAATATCATGATGTAGGAAATATTTTTAGCTTTATAATGAATATTTATTGTATAAAATATGACTTGTATAACCCCATGTAAAAATTGTTTTAGTAAAATAATACATGTATGTGACATTTTTATTTAAACATTAAATAAAAAGTTATTAATGTCATTTTCATACCAAAGTGGCTCCATGGGATCCCCAAGTTGACCCATGGATTTTATTTGGTTGTACATGACTAATAAAATAAGGGTAGGACATGTGTCAATGTCATTTCATATTATTATAACATTATCTTTACATAAAATTAAACTAATTACCTTTAATCACGATTAATAAAACTTAAAAGTTACTATTCCAGAAAAAATTATTTTAATCCCATTGAACCATATTTTACATTCTAATTACAACCATGAATTTCGGATTTTCGAAATTCAAATCACAGAAGTGGTAAATTTTCATTTAAACGAAAAATTAGTTTTTTAACTACCACTTAGTTGTTTCACTATTCCTCCGAAATTGATGTTTTTCAGAAAAATACCAAAAATTCACCCTAAGCAATATTTGATATTCCGAATTCAAAAATGATTTCTATTTTAAAAAATTCAAAACATATAAGTTTCATTAATTAATTTATTAATTAATTCCCGCTGTCAAAACAAATAGCGTTTTTTTAAGAAACAAAATCTATTAAAAGATTGGCACTAGTTTAAGTCCAATTTCAAAGTGAAATTAAATAAAATGATCACCATTGGATTAAATGGTAAAAATATATTCTAATTTAACTTTAAAAAAAATTAAAAATATGATCTAATAATATAAATAAATTAGATTAAAAAGAGGTTTTTAATTAAATTACAACATTTTTCACTTGTTCATTAAAAATGGACTTTATCAAAAAAATAACAAAAACCTACACAAAGTAAATTTTGATATCCCAATTCTAATGAAGTATTTCATTTGGTCCACAATAACATATAAAATTTTCAACAAGAAGAATTAATAATGGGTTCGCCATCAAAAGGTGGTTAATCGACCTTCTAAATAATATTAGAATATTTATGCTTAAACTTGGATTCATTCGCATTTTAAGCCTATATCATATATTGGATAAAAGAAAAAATATTTGAAAAAGATATATAATCATTTTTTAGTTAGTTCTGTTCATTCTCTCCATTACAACAGCTAGGCGTTAACTACCATAATATTATTTTATTATTAGAGTGCAACATAAGATTTCCAAGAAACTCGTTGTTGCGTATTGGGTATGCCATCGAGCATAGAGTTCCCTTTAAATTAATATTAACATTTTTTTTCACAAATATGGATAAATATAAAAATTTAATATTATTTATTTACCTTGTGTGTTACATCCTTCCCCCCTTTTGTGAATTACGTCGTCACAATTTTAAAATTGTGCTCCGAAACTTCATTGAAAGTCCCACATCAGAACAAGAGTCGGTAAAACTATCACTTTAAAATAAAGAAAGCAATGTAAAATGTTCACACGCGTTAACCCATACTAGGATTCCATGAAAACATGGACATGGAAGAAAAAAAAAGGGTTATGTTCTGATGGAGAGTGATAGAAAACATGTTTAGTAGAATGTTAACCACCAGAAAATCACAAAATTGTGATGGGTTAAATGATATTTGATTCCCCAGTAAGAAAAGTTAACAGAAAACATTTCAGTTTTAAGTTACTTTTCATTTAGGAATTTATTTATGAGCTTAACTAAATCACAAGGAAACATACTTACTTGTCATGTTGACCTTAAAAATTTACTATATTTCTTACACAAACTCATATTTTCTCCAAAAGACGTGTATTTTGGAAGACTTGTTCACATTAAGAGTGCTATAATCATCTTCTTGAGAATCACCGAATACAAAAAAGAGAACTATATATTTCCCATGTCATTAGACCTTAACCAAAACCAAAAAAAAAAGGTTAGTACAAGATCAGATAATACCCAAAAAGGATAATCCTTTATATATAAGAAATATATTCTTAATCTCCAAAATTTTTCAAACAATACCCAGAGTTCAAAAAAGACCAATCAAGAAACATCTATCCATAAAATTATTCATGTTAATCAAAACTAAGTTTGAAAATCAATTCTCTGAAGGATTTAATCACATAGTATTTCAAGATAAACCTTAACATTTATCTCTAATCATCAGTTACTCTTAAAGTCTCATACTAAAAAATAAATAACCTAAGAACATATCCTCCATGATAGGTTAATAATTTCCATAAATACCCAAAATCAACTTATTCTAGATTCATAAGATCATATAACTAAAAATAATTAGTCAAACATACCAGGGACTTCACGTAGTCCATTGGTAGGTGATAAATACCAGTCACACTTTGGTAGTGGGTTCGATTCCCACAGCTTCGTCCGACGTGACAGGTTGTCACACAGTCTACGTGTTGTCCTTTTTCCAAAAATACATAATCTTATAACATTCCCAAAAAGTGATAAAATATTCAAAAACAACCATTACATAATTTAACCTCATGTTTATCTCATGTCGTTCATATTCCATCATAACATATAGTAACCCATAATTACCTAAAAAGTAAGGATCATATAAACCCTAATGGTTACCTGTATAATTATTACCTGAACATCCACATCGAGTTGGTTCTCTCATACATGATGTATTAGAGAACTCACTAAGGTTCAAGTGGTTTATCATGACTCCTGATAGTTGGTTTAGAATAACCACAAGATTTCTCATTGAATCCCCCCATTTCATTCAATCTTTTAATTAGAGAACGACCGTAGTTTCCTTGAAACCCATTGTCACTTTGGTACCTACTTGATCCATCCATTTACTAAAACCAAAAAGGTCAGTGTGAGTATATCAATAAAACCATAATTTACTAAAGAGGAAGACAAACACTAAGATATAATTATCCAAGTTATCTCAAACTCATTCCAACTTTCATAAATAACCATGACTCTATCTAATATAATAACCACTGCGGTTATACACAACTTGTCTCTTATGCTTAAACAAAACTCTAATCTCTAAAGTTATCTAAACCGACCTTTGATACCAACTATAAGGACCCGACCTTAGTACAACACATATTCTTGAATTAAATGAATAATTCACATTGAGGATCATTTCAGGTTTAGAGTTTTAGAGAATTAGAACATAACTATTACATGTCAAAGATTACAAGGTAGACACATCTACTCAGTTTCCATTTTTTCACAAAATATAAACTCTTGAACAAAATATTCATGTCTAGTACCATTTTTTAGACATCATGACATTTCCTTGATCCCATCCTTGACGTATTCCACTTTAAGTCCTGTGGAAAACATTTCAAAACTTGGGATGAGTATAAAATGCTCAGTAAGGTTTATAAAAATACGGAAAGAAAACATTAGTCCATGTATACATAAGAATCAATGAAATCATACTTTACTCATAAAACATAAGAACATTAACATACCTCATTAAATCATAAGATTCAGGAATAACTCATATAAATCATAATACGTAAAGGTAACTTGAGGCATTCATAACATTCTTACGTAGGGATTAACCCTTGTGGTTACGTTTGGAATACCCATCATAGTATATTACCTAAATATCTTCGAAGAAACCTTAGAGTTTAAGTCCTTTGCATTACCCAATTCATTGGAGAGCTATATCGGTCTCACCCGACCTTAGTTTATCATGGAACCACCCAATTTCATAAATATTGCCCAAGAACCATAAAACAATAATAACACTTAAAACATGTATAAAAGAAACATTAAATTTCCATATTCCAATCACAAGAGATCACATCATGATATTATAATAAATAAAAAAATCTAAATAAATCATTAAAACTCTATGAGAGAAAAATCCCTTTATACTTTCCAAATATTAAAAGAAGACAATTAAAATAGATTTTAGAATCAAAGTGTCCCATACCACTTTGAAACTTTTGAAAGGGTTTTAAAACATTCATGTCCCTATAAATAAATCATTAAGACCATTTTTAAAACATGGACAAGGATGATACATGTTTAAAAGAAGAAATATTTTAAACCAATTAAAATAATGATTTAATAAAAGATTATTTTTCCATTTTGAACATTTAAATTATGAGCCACATGAATGTAGACCATTTTAAAAACATTTAAATGAATTTATTATAGACATAATATAGATATGGAAAGTCAAAGGGGATGTATATATGCTTTATAAAAGAATAAAAGTGCATATCATTAAGAAATGTCTCAATGAGAAGAAATTCAGATGTAATCCCAATAAAAGATCATGCAATTAGAGCAAGGATAAAGAAATGAAATAATCATGTGTGACAAATATAAATACACTAAATATAAGTAGATAATCAGTGTAAAAAAATCAGATGTCATCCACACATATTTATAGCACGAAATGATCAAGAAGTATAGGTTTAACCCAAATAATTGGAATTGGGTTAAGAAGTTCCCTTGCAAAAATTCGATAGCCTAACGACGTCACATAAAATTTTAGAAAAAGAGTTAATGAGAGATATAAAGGGTATATCATCACTTGGACATAAAATTTAAAGAAATAAGGATATATAATAACATATCCCAACATAATAATATGTAATTTAAAAGACAAAACAAAAATAAGTCTTTTAAAAATATGAGGGTGAAGGCTTCCCTTACCGACTTGGGTAACTTTCGAAACGTACACCCCATGAAAGAAGGACTATAAAAAATTGATGTAAATACACATAAATGAAATTATATTACACAAGGAGTAGAATAATGGTTAGTACATACACCAATCAAAGGAAATGGAGGCAAATGTAGCATAAATCTCACAGGAATAAAAGTGAGATGAAAAATCCCTTACGAAAACTCGACAGGCTAACAATGCCACTTAAAACTTACAAAAATGGATTTATGAGAACAATTAGGGTATATCGTAATATGAACATAAAAATTATAGAATTAGGAATATAAAAGAACATACCCAAACATAATAAATATGAGCTTAATAGAAATGACATAAAGGGGAGTACTTAAAAAGAAAGAGAGAGGTAGGATCCCTTATCTCGTGTCCGACTTGACTCGATCGTTCTTTAATCTCCTGAATAATAGACTAGAGTTAATTTATACTTGATTAAGAACATTTTTTAAGTTCATTATTTCTTTTATATAATTTATTACTATTTTATGAACATTATGTAATTATTTAAGTTAATAACGGTCATTTTATCGATCATTGGTACTTGAGTCAAAAATAAACTTATTATAATTACAAGTTGTTCATATGGTAAAATATCCATTATATCAAGAATTATATTCATGATTTAGATATCATATATATCATATATATCCAGTAAATACTTTCATTTATAATATTAGATAACATTTAGAGGTAATAAATGAAATGCACCGTTCATGGAGACGGTAAGACGTACGTACGCATGAACGCTACTTTCATTTCTATTTCGTATTTAATTAAATTAAAACTAAATGAGATATATATATATATATTATATAATTAAATTATAATATATATGTTATATAGGTCACATAATTTCATTAATTTCATTATTTATATATTCCATTTATTGCATGAACGAGTCACATCACTTGAGGGGGCGGTAGTCCACACTCCCTCGAATGAAATTATCGCATTTGCACAACATGCAAAGAATAAAGGTTTGTTTTAAATGTAAAATACAGAAGTCTATATGGGAAATAAATATAATATATATCATAAATAAATATAGTTCCATAATAATGTCCACCATGAGAGGTTGTAGGAGAAGATAGAACAATCATCGTTTCGTGAGGCAGTAATTCGCCATCCACAAAAACAGTATGTTCTTTAACCATTAGACGGAGGTGTGTGTAAGTGTAGCTCGAATAATTCTCATAAAAATATCCTAGTATATTTATGATACTGTTTTTGTTACAAAATAATGGAATAAAAAGAGTTTATGTGGTTGGAGAAGAAAAAGAATACACAAGAACATAAGAGAGGACATTACCTTTAAATCGGGTAACTCCTTTTGGTTTGAACCAAAAGGGTTTATTCAAGAGCATTCAGCATAAGGTAAGGCTTCTATGATGAATAGAGGGATGTGGAGAGATAAAATTAGTTGAGTTTGGTCAAGACAAAGGCTTTATAGGTGTGGGTAAGGGGGTAGAGGTGGGGGCCTTTTATAAGAGGGAGGAGGGTCACTCTTGTAATGTCTTGAAAAGTTGATTTATTATAAAAATGATTTTCGGATATTAAAGGTCCCAAAATTATATATTTCTAGGATAATCTTATAAGGGTTCGAAATACACCGATCCAATAGGTTTTTGACAAATGTATGTCTTATATTTTAACTTATATTCTCATTTTATTTAAATAATTCATTAATGAGATATTCACTGCATCATCATGGTGTCATAAATAAATTCATTTATTTAATGTCTAAAAATTATAAAAATTATCATGATGTAGGAAATAGTTATATATTTATAATGAATATTTATAGTAAAAAATATGACTTTTATAACCCCACGTAAAAATTGTTTTAGTAAAACAATACATGTTTGTGACATTTTTATTTTAACTTTAAGTAAAAAGTTATTAATGTTTTTTTCCTACCAAAGTGGCTCCATGGGGTCCCCAAATTGAACCATGGATTGAATTGGTCATCCATGACTCATAAAATAAAGGTAGGACATGTGTAAAGGTAATTTCATATTATTATAACATTATCTTTACCTTAATTTACACTAATTACCTTTAATCACGATAAATAAAACTTAAAAGTTACTATTTACCAAAAAATTATTTTAATACCATTGAACCATATTTTACATCCTAATTAAAAACATTTATGTCGGATTTTTGAAATTCAAATCCCAGAAGTGGTAATGTTTCATTTAAACGAAAAATCAATTTTTTAACTACCACTTAGTTGTTTCACTATTCATCAAAAACTGAAGTTTTTTAGAAAAATACAAAAAATTCACCCTAAGCTATATTTGATATTCCAAATTAAAAAATGATTTCTATTTTAAAAATTTCAAAACATATATGTTGCATTAATTAATTTAATAATTAATTCCCGCTGTCAAAACAAATAGCTTGTTTTTAAGAAACAATATCTATTAAAAGGTTGACACTAGTTTAAGTCTAATTTCAATGTGAAATTAATTCAAATGACCACCATTAGATTAAATGGTAAAAATATATTCTAATTAAACTTTGAAACAAATTTAAAATAAGATCTAATCATATAAATAAATTAGATTAAAAAGTGGTTTTGAATTAAAATAGAACATTTTTCACTTATTCATTAAAAATGGACTTTATCAAAAAAAATAACAAAAACCTACACAAAGTAAATTTTGATATCCCAATTCTAAAGAAGGTTTTTATTTGGTCCAAAATAACATATAAAATTGCCAACAAGTAGATTTAAAAATGAGTTCACCATTAAAAGGCAGTTAATCGACCATTTAAAGAATATTAGAATATTTACACTTAAAATTGGATTCATTCGCATTTTAAGACTCTAAAATTTATTGGATAAAAGTAAAAATATTTGAAAAACATATATAATCATTTTGTAGTTAGTTCTTTTCATTCCCGCCAATACAAAGGCTAGGTGTTAACTACCATAATATTATTTTATTATTAGAGTGCAACGTAAGATTTCCAAGAAACTCGTTGCATATTGGGTACGCCATCGAGCATAGAGTTCCCTTTAAATTAATATTAATATTTTATTCACAAATATGGATAAATATAAAAAAAATTATTCTTTATTTACCTGGGGTGTTATAAGGGGATTTAGGAATAGTGGGACCAGAGATGGTACATGCTACCATGAAGAAGGTGTAGATCATCCAGGAGTGGATGAAGACTGCAAAGAGCTAGCAGAAGTCTTATGCCGATAGGATACAGAGACCACTGGAGTTTGAGGATGGCGACCATATATTTATACGGGTCTTACCTCAACGAGGATTGCAGAGATTTGGCCGAGTTGAAAAGTTATCACTTAGGTTCATCGGACCTTTTCATGTCCTCAGTAGTTTTGGCGAGGTAGCATACCTCTTAGCTCTTCCACCTCAGTTGCACTGGGCTTATGACGTCTTCCACGTGTCCCAGCAGAGGAGATATGTGCATGAACCTTCTCACATCATCGACCATGGAGTGCTAGACATCGATGATGAGGATACTTTTACGGAGGTTCCAATAGAGATTAAGGATCGACAGGAGTGGGTCCATTGTGGACGGTCGATACCTCTGGTGCGCCTTCACTGGCAGCAGGAGAACCTCCAAGAGAGCACATGGGAGAGGATGGCTCAGATAAGTGCCCAGTAACTCCACTTTTTTACCTATTTTGAGTTGTGGATTATGGGGATGTAAAGCCCTAAGGTGGAGAGAATGTAAAGACCTGGAAATTCCATGTATTTTTTTTAAAATAAATTGGAATTTTACGTGTCTGAAAAAATTGACGACATGTGATTCTGAGGTCCGGAGTGCCCTGAATGAATTTCTGAACTTCTGTTCAGGTACATTCAGTAAATGCATGTGCGGGTTCTTATAACTTTTAAACCAGTGCTCAGAATTGAAATCTGAGGGAACTGTTGAACTCGTAGTGCCAGTTTTCGTTTAAAGAGACTTTCACCTCGACGACAGATGGTCGAGGGTGAAAGTTAGTTTTTGGGTTTTTAGTGTACGAATAAAATAAAAATAAAAGTGTGTGACATTTTATTTCTATTTTCAACACCCATGTGGGTTTTGGAAGGTGGGGTCCACCGGAACTAAAACCTCAATGTGGAAGATGAGAAGTGGGGACTGCCAGACCTTAACTAGCCATGAGAGGTTATTGTGGTGGGGACCACACGAACATAACCTCCCATGATAGGTTATGGTGGTGGGGACCACCCTAGGCCTAAACCTCTTGAACTCTCTTCATTATGGAGAAAAACCCCTCAACACCCCCCCCCCCTCATTAGTGTAGAGGAGCCTCTTGACTTCCTCCACATTAATTGTGCCAACCCACTACTTTAATTAATTCAGCCAACATATCAATTAATTAATTAAACTACTTGAATTTATGACAACAAACATAATAGAAAACATAATCTATTATTTCGGGCTACGAATTCTTTTTGGTGGAATTGAGGAGAGTAGTAACTTGGGAGAAATCTCTCTAATGAAGAACACTCCACCGACGAGAAACACCAACCTCGACTTCAACCTTCTTCCTCGGTACTTCTTCCGATGTGGGACATCCTCTTCTATAGTGAAGCGACGACCATACTATCTTCTTACGCCAACGTCATCAATCGAACAAGGTAGGGGTTTATTGATTAACACTTCCCATGTTCTCCCCTTCTAATTATTTTTCGGGATTTGGGAATAGAAATTGACAAGGGTTGTGGGAAATGATGTTTTAAAATATATTTCATACATGTTCATGCTTTGTTCTTTGTGAACCGCTTTCTATCACTCTAAATGTGAAAAGTGTGGGCCGAACAAACATGGACTGACCCATCTTCCATTCTTCTTTGGTGTGTTCTTGGAAATGGTGGGAGGCGACGAAGGCAACGACACTGCCACCCGCAACCTCCACAACCCGCACCGCCCTGAGGTGCTTCACCCCCGACCAAACCAGCCCTGCGTGCGGTCGAGCCACCCTCGGGCGGACTGAGTCACCATGCCACCCTGAGCTGAACCCCCCTTGCCACGCCTCCACCGTTCCGAGCCTCCATGATGCCACCGTCCGCCGTGCTGAGCCGCCGCTGCCGACCGGGCCGAGCCGCCGCCGTGCTGGCCCTTGCCGAACTGCCCCTCGTCACGCTGCTTTAGGTCGAACCGCCCTCACCACACCGAGCCGCCATCCGCTGAGCCGCGGTGCCACCGTCTACCATCTGCCGAGCCGTTGTCCTCCATCCACCGAGCCACAGTCCACCGAACCATCGAGCTTCCGTCCGCTGATCCGCCGCCGCCATCCACTGAGCCGCTGCTGCTGGACAACCACAATGTGGCCAGACCGCCAAATCGTAGCCGGTATGAGACCTCACGACCATCCATGCTCTCACAGCCAGTCTACGCCCTCACGGACGATCCGCGCCCTCACACCCAGTTCGCACCCTCGCAGCCGTTCCGTCGCCCTTGCGGTACCCGCTGCCAGTCCACACAATCACGGTTACCCTTAGTCGAGCTGCCCTCACAGCACCCTCATGGGTCTGGCCGGACCCAATGGTCTGGGCCCGACCCACTGAGTCGGTCTGGGTCAATCCGACTGGGTCAGACCGGGCCTGGGCCCACTACGGCCCATTTACATTCTTTTGGCCATAACTTTGGCACCAGACGTCTGTTTGAAAAATCGTCAATGGCACTGAAAATCATGGACCAAAATAGTCCCTTTGATTGATACCCCACTGTGTTTTGGATTAATATGGGGAACGATCATGTTGGATCGAGCACAAATCCAACCGGCCCCCTGAGACATAAAGGCTAATAACTCAGAGACTAGGCGTCTGATTGACGTGCCGTCTATTGCGTTGAGACCCCTATGATGTGACAGACGTTGAAGATACTTATATGTGAGATTTGATGGTAGTTTGAGTATCGAACAGTAGCATGTGTAGCGAATCCTCCGAGAGATGAGCAAGAATAGTGTATAGACCTAGTGGAAGGATGATACTTGACGAATGCTAACCGTTTCGACTCAGAGTGACTCAACAGGCCTATTGGGGAGCGCCTTGGTGACGTGGAAGACCCATGGTGGGGAGCACCTTGGTGATGTGGTAGACACATGGTACTCGACAGGAGGAGTACCATAGAAGGCCTTGAGGGGGAGCAGCTCTGTGTGACGCGGAAGACCCACAGTGGGGAGTGCCTCTATGTGACACGGAAGACCCATGATACTTGACAGGAGGAGTACCTCAGCAGTCCAAGGTGAGTGGGATGCACCTCTGTGTGACGCGGTAGGCCCACTGTACTCGATAGAGGATGATTTCTCCAGCAGCCGAGGTGTTCTACGTTGTGTTTGAAATGTTACTTGTTACTACCCCTAGAATAAATCCTGGTTTGAGTTGAGTCAGCACCTCTGGGTTTTCCTCATGACTGAGATGGATTACTTGATAACTTAGGTATATGTATGGGAATATACCTAAGTAAGGTTATCTGTGGATTTTTTACTTTTTGTTTTATCCTTGTTGAATTTTGTGAGACGTAGAGGGTCTCGGGGTCCTACTGAGTATCGTTATACTCACCCCTAAATGGGCTATGCATGCATCTTGTTGTGTTGGATGCAGACGACGAACAGTGCTGACTGAGACTGAGAGTACTAGGATTGGACGGTACCTGGAGGTGGACCTCATGGAGATTCAGTTCATGGAGGAGTCGAACAGAAGAGGAGTGCTGAGGAGGTGATCTGTACCTACCCTTCAGGTAGGAACCTCAGAGGTTGACCCAGCAGATGACTTTCCCTTTTCTTCATTTTTTTTTATCAAAATTGTACTTGTAATTTCTAGTTGGGCTTGTATTCTGGCCCCTTTTACTTTTAGCACTATTTTGTTATATAGTTTACTTGGTGTTTCATCCATTTGTGTGCTAGTTTGTGTGTATGTTTATAGGTTATAATGGAAATTCCTTCACAGTTTTTGGGAATTACACCTTTGGTGTTAGTCGCCAGGCCCTGGCCTATGGAAGGCGGGCATGGGGTAGTCACGACATGGGACCCAGGGGATAGGTCATGACATGTGTCTTGGAATAGGAGTCCATGTTGTTTTCTATTATATATGAATGGATCCATGATAAAAACCTCATCAAGTTTTCACAAAAATATTTTCATCATGATGTACCAATAAATCACTATATAGGGTTGGTCATTGAAAATGATACTTGGGGAAGAATACTTAAATAATTTCATCCCTGGATTTTGTAGAAGTTATAGGGCTTTGTTTTGGATTTTGAGATATGTGATTGGTTGAAGGATGTAGTACCCTCAGTTTCTAGTATGAAAACCTCACATGATGCTTTTCATTGTTATAATGTTTAAAGGTGTTGGATCAGATAGTTTGGATATCTTTGGATGTGGTTTTTGGTAAAAATGGATGTTGCATAGGTGGCACACAGTTTACCTAACCTTGTGCCAAAATAGTGCACAATGCTCATATTGACGAAGAAGATCTATCACGGTTAGAGCATGGTTATTGTGACCATGTGAAGAATCTGTGTGAAGGGCCTAAATGGAGAGTATCTAATGCACTATTAGAGAATGTGTTGTCTAACCGTGTGAACTAATCATGCCTATGGTTTAAGTTAGATCCTAAAAAAGTGGATCTCACACCTTTTTTCCTCTATGTGGATCCATTTTTCTCTGTAGTGGCTATAACTATGAATTTACCTTCCATTAAGTTAGGGAAACCTATAACAAACATTTTGGAGTCAATTTGAAGGCTTTCCTTGGTGAATTGAATTTCAATTCTTGAGGTATGTGATCGTTCTTGATCGGTTTATTTGATGTAGTTAGATTTACTTCTCATCTTTTATAGGCTTCTTAGATATACACCTATAATGGGTAGATATAGTTGTGTGGATTCCAAATATAATGAGTTTTGGTCTTGATCATTCTAAGAGAAGAGTCTTAAGGAGGTTTCTAGGAGAATCGACCAGGTTTTCTTATGCGTTCTTAGTTCATGGGGGATTTTGTCATAACCTTCAAGGTAGATGGAATCTTTCTCCCCTCCACTTAGTATAACTGATTGAAATACATTCAAATTGTATGTGTGGTTTTGAATTTATTGTAATTTGGTTGTTGAAAACTTCTTTGAAACCTTCTTCAGTGATGGTTGTTTAATCTACAAAATTTGGGATTTTGAATGAGTGCTTTGAATCTTGGTTTTAAAATGTGGATTCTAAAAAGATGATTTTCCTTGATTTTCAGCACATGATTTGTATTAGAAATTTTCAATAAAAGGGATAGTTATTTTTAAATTAAATGTTTCTTTAAAATTAGATGTGCATTTATTTTCAATAAAGGTTCAGTTTTATTTAAATGATTTATTGTTGAAATTGAAGTATATTGGCATATATTGTGTTTGTGTGAGTTCATTCATAATGAGACCTTAGTAATGGAAAAGTACCATAGGGGTATAAGGGATATGACCATGGATAAGGGTCATGTGTCATTGGGACATAAGGTAATTGGAATAGAGATTTATCATGGGTATGGAACTGTCAAACAATGCATGCATGTTTGGGTGTGTTGTGAACTATGAAATGGTTCTGCCAAATTATAAGAATAATTGGTTTTAAATATTTGATTAGTTATTTTTTAGGAAAAATATCTTACTGGAAAATGGTTGTACTTCATTTTTTTCACTTGGTTATAAAAAATAATTTGTAACTTTTTTATATTTGGTTATAAAATGTTTTGGAAAATTGTTTTAAAAAAACTGTTTTATATAAATGTGGATAACTTTTCCATCCTAGTGGTGTGAGTAGAGAAGTCATTTTGGAAAACCTATTGAGTTTTATACTCACCCCTGCATTGTAACTTTGGTGCTTTTGCATATGTTATCTTCCAAGAGAGGGGAAAAGGTAACATTTCCCACGTTTTTAGAACTACCTCATGATGTTTGAGATGTTTGGAGATTGTGGATCCTGTTTCATGTGGATCATGGAGTCTTGTGGTCTTTTGAGTGTCATGAGTTGTTAATATTTTATGTACTTGGATAGTAGGTTAGTCTCCCACTATTGTACACTTGGATATGGGTTTGAGATATATGATGTTGTGAGTTGTCTTTATTTTGTTTATGCATAATTTAGTAAATAGTTTGTTGGTTTATTGGTATATTTCTAAAATGGTAAATCATCCCCAACATATATTTGAAACACTTCAGAACTTATATCCATAATTTGGCATCTGCGGGATGTCGCTTAAGGCTATGTAATGACTCGTTGTGCCCTCAATCCTATGATAATGGGTGGGTCATTACAAATGGTATCAGTCTGGTCCTTCCTTTGAGGTACAAATTTTATAGACTTCTTTAGTCCTTGGCTAACATGTAGTCATCAAAGTTCATGGTCTTAGAGTTTATATTAATTCCTATATAGTCATTGGGTTGAAATATTAGACAAGAGTAGTATTTTTATAACATGAAATTTATAACATAAAAGGATGTAGATAATCCTTTTATGATTAACTTCATGTTACCATGGAGTTGGGTACATAAGTGTTTGTAGACAATTACAATATTTCGGAATATCATTATCATGGGTTTATCTAATGAGATAAACATGGCATGTATTGAATAGAAATGAATTCCTATTAGGATTTCATATTTAGTTTGGAGTAATGATTTATGATTTTTTTTAAGGTGTAAATTTTCGAAAAAAAATGTTGGAATTATTTTCAAATGAATTATTTTTAAAAGAGGATATTTGGTGTATTTTGAAAATGATTTGGTTTTCAAAAGTTGGAATGAATGTTTCAAAAATGGGTGAAATACAAAAGTTTGTTTTGGAAAACAATGTTTTGAGAGTTGATGTGATAAAATTTGAAATGATAATCCATCAGTTGCTAGAGAGTGATATTGATGGAGTTTGTTGTTGGTTTAGAAAATGGCACCTAGTAAGGGTTATTGAAACCAACATGATGAAGCTACGGAGAATGTGGTTTCACCTAAACCATGAATGAACCAAGAGCTGGTACAGTTCTATCAAAGACTTTCATTCTATGGACACGGGGAACCATATTAATGATCCAAGTCATGTGGATCATATCATCCAAATCATGAAACAAAATGCACCTAATTTCTAGGGTAAGTCTGAACCTGAGAAGGAGGAGGTGTGGCTGAGTAGCATGAATCATATCTTCAATTCCATCATCACAACGGTAGATCTAATATTCATGCTTGCGACATATATGCCCGAAGATATTCTATTCTAATTGTGGGATTTAGTGGTGGAAGATAAATTGGATGAAGGTCTTACATGGTAGGATTTAGATGAATTTTTCAATAAACAATTCTATCCTCACATGTTCAAGATAAAAAAATGACCGAATTTTTATGTATGAAAGAAGAGAGTATCTCTATCCCAAATTATGTGGCTAAATTCATTAATTTAGTGCTTTTTTCACTAGATGTTGTGGAAAGGATGTCTTTGAAGGCACACATCTATGAATTTGGGTTATGACAAGAGATTGTATATAAGATTTCAATGCTCTATATTATGGATTATAAAGAGATGGTGAACAGAACAACTATGGCTGAACGAGACAACACGAGATCTATGGGAGGAGGTATGATGATTCCTATAGGGAATAGTTGGAACTAAACCATTGGGAGAAAGTGGAAAATGTACACCTATTTCAAAGGTGTATGTGGAAGTCATACGACTAGATCAGTGAACCTACCTCCATGTCCCTAGAGTAAAGAAACTTGTTTTCAACACGGTTCTCTTAACCATATAAAGTGACATTCTATGAAAAAATCTAGAGCATGTCATAATTTCAACAAGATGTGAAATCTTCAGCTCTATTGTCGAAGTGATCCATGTTCAGTTTCTCGAGACACTTCTCATGCATTGCAAGCATCGTATGCTTTAACAAGGTGAGGAATGTAGAATCAGTCTCGTCCGCAGAGCAAAGCTAGCCATGGGGATTCTAGAAATACCATGAATCCTCATCCAGGACAACCTCTATAAGAAAATAAGGAGAATAATGTAATGATGAAATTGGTGTATGGAGATGAGTAAATGATTGTTGATGATCAGGCTAGACCATCTATGGTGAGAGGTACAACTCTTTTTAATTATACCCTTGTGGAAGTTCTCTTTGATACTAGTGTATTACATTGTTTCATTTCTTCTACTAATGTTGAATTCTTATGTATAAAGTTGGAAATAATGCCTTATATTTTAAAACTCCAAACTCCTCTTGATGAAATATAATGTCAAGACATTGTGTGTTGAGCATATGCTATAATGTTCTATGGAGTTGAGTGGAAATGGGACTTCTCGATGTTGGAAATGGATGTTTATGATGTAATCCTAAGTATGGATTGGTTGAAAATGTGAAAGGATCACATCGACTATTAGAGGAGAATAGTTAGTTTCATGACTGAGGATGAAATCGAACATCTCTTTAGAGGATAGGGGATGGTAATGAAAGGGAAAAAGAGATTTTCAGCATCAATGGTGGCAATGTTCTTTTATCAGTTGAAATCATTGACTTTGAAATCAATTGAAGAGATCGAGGAAAATATTCTTCCAGTAGTTGTGGATAAATTTCTAGATGTATTTCCTGAGAAATTAACAATGATACAACCTATAAGGGAATTGGAGTTTTTGATTGATATCCTTCTGGGGAAAAGTCTTATTTCTTTACATCTTTAAGGATGGAACCAACAGAGTTATAGGAATTGAAAGTGCAGTTGGAGGAACTGAAAAGCAAGGTTTTCATTCGACCAAGTATGTCTCCATCGGTAGCACCGATCTTGTTCAAGAATAAAGAAGATGGAAATATTCGTCTGTGTTTTGATTATCGTAATCTTAATCAAGTTATGAGAAAGAAAAGATATTCACTTTCATGAATTGATGATATTTTAAATCAATTAATGGGAGATTAGTGGTTCCTCAGTATTTACTTATGATTAGGATATCACCAAATGTGAGTCCATAAGGAAGATATCCCAAAGATATCTTTTGGAAGTATATATAGCGACTATGAATTTGTAGACATGCCTCCCATTCTAATGAATACACCAACATGCTTTAGGAATATGGTGAATCAAATATATCATCAATATCTAGATTAATTTTTTATGGTGTTTGTGGATGAAATATTAGTGTATTCCAAGGCATGGGATGACAATGAGAAACACTTCTCAATAGTGTTGGGAATCATGAGAGATCATCGTTTGTATGTCAAATTATCAATGTGTGTTTTTTGGATATAGGATGTACGTTTTCTTGGCCCTGTCATATTTGAAAACAAAAATTTAGTGGGTCCTTAAAAAGATAGAAGCCATTATCTCATTGAAACCACTAGAGAATGTCTTTAAGATATGAAGTTTTCTTGTAATAGTTGGTTACTACCAATTCATTGTGCGTGATTTATCACGACCAGTATCGCCAATAAAAGCTCTGAAAAAGAAGAATTATCTGCTCCAATGGACATAGGAATGCCATAATTCTTTCTAGGAACTAAAAGTTCTTCTTACATCAGCACCGATCAAAATTTTTCTAGAATACAGATAGGCGTAATTGATGTACTTTGATGCTTTAAGATCAGGGTTGGGCTATGTTCTCTTGAATAGAGACCATGTGGTTGCCTATGGTTCATGTAAGTTGAGGGTATATGAGAAGAATTACCCACACATTATTTAGTGTTAGATGTAGCCGTCCATGATTTGAAAACATAGAGACACAATACTTGTGGTGAGAAATTCACAATGTTCACAGACCACAAAATATTGGAACACATTTTATCATAGTAAGATTTCAATCTATGTCAAATGAGATAGATATATTATCTCCAAATTCTTGACTTTGAAATTATGTACACACTTGGAAAATGGGATTCTATGGTAGATGCATTGAGTAGAAAAAACGATGCTTTGTTGGAGAAAGAAGATTCAGATGAATGGAATTTGACGTCGGTACTATCCATCATTCATGTGGAATGTGAAGACCGAGGGGATGATGTGGTTTTGTTTTCAGCTATGATTTTCCCTGATTTGGAAAATATAGTCAATGAGACAGAAACATCTGATGTGAAATGTTTGGTATTGAGTTCAAAGCTAAATGGCGGGGAGACCATTCATGGCTGGAAACTTGATCAAATTAAGTTGACCTAATGTCGGATAATTTGTTGATACATATCCAGGTATGGATTTTGGATAATCAAGAGAAAGTCTTGTGTGAAAAAATCATCATTCAAGTGTGGGGTTTTTTGGAATCATGGTCAGATTCTAGAAGATTCTTAGGAACATGAGAAGGATATGAAAGAGAAATAGTAAGAACTCTTTCAGTTGGTTTAGTGTTTTCTACTTCTTGAGGATGGAAAGACCAATGGTGGGGAGAATTTGGTACCCTCGGTTTCTTGTATGTAACCCTAACATGATGAATTTAATGATTATAAATTTTAATGGTGATGGATGGGAGAGTTTGGAGAAGTTTGGATGTGGTTTTGGGAAAAAATAGCAGTCGCATGGGCAGCGCAGGGTTTGCATAACTATGCGGCCAAACCATTCACAATGGTATTCTTGAGGCAAAATATCCAGCACGGTCATAGTGTGATTAGGGAGACCTTGTGTGGAAGTTGTGTGTGGGCCATCATAGATAGTATCTAATGTAATGATAACACACAGTTTTTGGAACCATGAAATCTAATCGTGTAGATCTTTTAAGTGAGATCCTAAAAAACTAGATCTCACATGTTTTTGCCTCTATGATTCCCTTTTTTTCTCTATAGCAACCATAACTCATGATTAATCTTCCTTGAATCTAGGAGAACCTCTCCCTAGAGATTTGGAGTCACCCCTAAGGCTTTCCTTGGTGAATTGAAGTCGATTTCTAGAGGTATGTGATCGTTCTTCTCCATTCTTGATCGATTTCGTAGATCTACATAGATCTACATCTCCCATTTACTTGGTTTCTTAGATCTATGCCTGTTATGGGTATATCTAGGCGTTTTAATGCCAAATATGATGAGTGTTGATCTTGATATTTCTAGGAGAATATATCTAAGGTGGGTTCTTGGAGAATCAACCCGGTTTTCTTGTGGGTTCTACGTTCGTTGGGGTTTTTTTTCAAAATCTTCGAGATAGGGAGCTTATTTATAGACTCCAGTTAGTTAAAATGAATGGATTACATTCAAATTGTACGTGTGTTATGGAATTTACTGTTATTTTTTTGTTGAAAACATGGTAGAAACCTTCTTGAGTGATGGTTGTGAAATCTAGAAAATTGATGATTTTGAATGAGTGATTTGGATCTTGGTTTTAAAATATAAATTTTCAAAAGGGGGGTTTCCTGGAATTTTGGCACATGATTAGGATTATATTGTTTTTAATAAAATGAATGTTTTATTGAAATTAAATGTTTCTTTGAAATTTTTTGTGCTTTGGGTTTCAATAATGGATCATTTTTATTGAAATGGTTTATTATGGAAATGGAAGTATCTGGAAGAAATAGTGTTTGTGTGAGTTCATGATTAACTAGCCCTTAGTAGGGGATGTGTTACATAGAGTTTAAAGGTACGTGACTCTGGATTGAGGGTTTGTGTCATTGTGACACATGGTAATTGGATGAGAGACCACTAATGAATATGTAACTGTCAATCGAAGCAGGCATGTGTGGGTGTGTTGTGAACTACGGAATTGGTATGCCAAATGATAAGAAGAATTGGTTTTAAATCTTTGATTAATTATTTTACTGGAGAAATAACTTGTTGGAAATTGGATCAATTTATTTTTGTTTTCACTTGTTTTAAAACATTTTTTGGAACTTGTTGATATTTGATTATAAACTGTTATGATAAATTATTTTATATAAACTATTTTTTATAAATTCAGAAAAAATTTCTTTCCTAGTGGAATGATTAGGGATATCATTGGGGAAAACCTACATAGTTGTATACTCACCCCTTCTTTGGATCATTTTGTGCTTTTTCATATGCTATCTTCTGGGACAGGGGAAAAGATAACATTTCCCACGTTTTTAGCACAACCTTGTGATGTTTGGGCTCTTTGGAGAATGTGGAGCATGTAGCTTTTGTATCATGGAGTCTTGTGGTCTTTTGAGAGTCATGATTTGTTTTTCATATATGAACATTTATACTTGGTTAGTCTTGCACGTTTTCACACAATGATTTGTGTTTAATATACATGAATATTTGATATGTCTTTCTCTTGTTCATGCATCATTTAGTGAATGGTTTTTTGGTTTATTATTTTATTTGATAAATGGTAAATAGTCCCCCACCTTTATTTGAAACCCTTCAACATTTATTTCCATCCTATGGAATCTTGGGGATTTCAAATAATTCAATGTAATGACTCATTGTGCTCTCAAACCAATGAGAATGATTGGTTTATTACAAATAATATAGTTATATGTTTTAGTTTAGTTTTTCCTTGATGGAAGAATTTGATTTATTCGGTAGTGATTATACTATGTGGGAAAAAATAGTTGTGGTGGAATTTTTTCCTCAAGGATTAAATGTTTTTGGGTATTTTGTATAGAATATTACATGATTTGTTTTATTTTCTTTTTTTCGTTGACCACAAAGGTTGATTATCATCTACTAATTATTTTATACTTCTTGGTGATTTTTTGAGTTATACATTTTTTCTATTGAGATCCATTTTAATTTCCTTTTTGAGCCTATAATATTTCAATTTTTTTCATAATTGATGTGAATTACAAGGATTATCACCTCTGATTGATTATTATCCCTTCAGAATGAATTTATTGCAACATCCACATTCTCTTTATTAAAACCCACCTTTACCATCCTAGAACCAATTCATTGTGTCACTCTATCCTTTAACAAAAATAATATATATAAATTTTCGTAATAGAGTGTGAGTATTACTTTTTCAATTTTCCCGGTGTTTGGGTGTAAATATAGTCTAGGGGAATTGGATTCTCTTACCATATTCATATCATTTCATAAATTTTTCATCAGTAATAGTGTTGTATAGATATTGTCTTGGTGGAGGAGTTTCTATCATCGTATGTATTCTATAACTCTTATATTAGGTCTAGTATGGTATAGATTGGTTAGGGGGAAGTTTTACTTGTATGTCTTACATTATTTCTATACATTTACCCTTCTCTTCGGCTATGTGATATGGGCCCTATTTAGGGAATATTGATAATATATGTTTTATCAATCAATTATTTTCTTCATAATATTTGATTAGTTATTATATGATTTTAGTTAGGTCCATGTATGTCACGACCTATATATGTTAATTAGTTTGTGATGTTCTTATGATTTTATGTGATTTTAATTTTTAGATGGATATCTATCAAGATCATTACATATTCTATGGACTCCAACATATAAAGGGGTGATACACTTCCCCCATCCAAAAAAGTAACTTTATATATACATTGTAAATTTGTGACTAAGATTAAAGTCAACTAAAAGAGATAAAAATACTTCTGTGGCAGATGGGTTCCCTAATTTTTTATACTTATGGTGGCTCATTTTATTTTTCTATATGGGATTTTATTGGAGGAGAAATATTTTGAGGCATTGATATAAAATTCATGAATGTTATGATACTTACCTATAGTTAATATTAAATAGAATAATTAATATTTTGTATTGTATTTTCATGAGTGTAGTTTTGATTAATAAAGAATTTATAACAGTCATTTAGTTTCTTAAAGTAAATAATGTTGATTGTTACAGCCTCAGGTTCTATTATGATTCATGTTATGTGATCAATTGAATTATTTTATTTTCAATGAAATCAAGTAGTAATTAAAGAGAAATAGTATATAATTTTTTTAAAATATGGAATATGCATCATTATGAAAGAATTTTATTAATGTATGATTTATTTGTTTCTTTTACTCAAAACTTGTTAAATCTTTTAGTTATTAAAGTGGTTGAATTATTTAATATATTTCACGGATGATAAGAAAATTTTAATTTTATGATTGGTTTAGTTGTTTAATTAATGATTAATGCTTATTTGGAAAAAAATATTTTAGTCTCAATTTGTTTAGTAAAATAAACATTGGTTCTTATTTTCCATAAAATATCAATTTTTAAAATCAGGTTTAAAAAATTTATTTTTAATTAAAAACATGTGGTGGATTTTGATGTCAAAGGACTAAATGATTTCTGAACTTATGGTTTTTTAGTGAAATGGTGGTACTGAACAGCTCATAGTTACACGATTTAAAATATTAACAATATTTATATTAAAATGTTCTGATGCAAGTATTAGAGTTAATTAATGAAATTGAAAATAAAAAAAAATCAACATGAGAATTTAATGTTTCATTCATGGAATTTTTGGTAAGTATCATGTCTATAAATTTTTATGTATAATCACACAATTAATAAAATCATTTTTTTCATGACATTATAATAATGATATTTTTTAATGTTGTAAATTGAATTAGTCACATGATCTATTATTCCATTATATGATAATGTTTAATTAATGAAAAGTGGAATTAACGAAATTAGGTGATAAATTAAAATAATGATATATCAGGAAAACTGATTTACACATTTTCATTGGATATCATACCTATAAAATGTATTTAAAATACAAATATAATGATTTCTTAAAAATGATGTTATATGTATTATTTTAAATATAATTAGTATGAAGTAATGTTTTAACACATTCATTTTCTATTACCACATAATGTATATTTTGGTAAAATGCTAACTAAATTCAAGATTATTTGGAATGTTATGGTTTTCTGTCTGGCGAAGTTAGGATTGTGTGACATTAATTAGAAATTAGAGTCACAAATGCATGATAATTAACATTGATTATTTTATGCATTATTTTTTTGATATGATGTATTTAATATCATATTGATATATGATATTGAATCTCTACATGGATCCAATTTTTTAGAAATGGATTTTTCCTATTTAAGAGGTATCCCCTTGTAGAAAATTTTGATAATGCTGTATGGATATACAATTTGTTATTATATTGTGTTATCCCAATTTAGGATGTAGTGAGATCCTTGAGAGGAATATCACATAATGGATGATTTATTTATCTCTCCATTCCATCTCCATCATATCATTGTGTAAACTCTTAGGAGAGATAATTATTTGAGAGGCATCCAATATAAGAATCTATATTTTCAATATCCGTTCACTGAAAATTAAATTTTTATTTCGAAAGCACGTTTGAGGAAAAAGTGGGAAACCAGAAATACATCAAAGACATAAAACACAACCATGCCTCCATGGGACAAGATCATCAAGACAAAAAAAATCCAGTTCACGAGTAATGAAAAGCTCCACCCTAGCAATAGGAACAAAATGAATACCATCCTCCTTCCATCGCTGCTCAGCTAGCAGTCCCGCGCAATGAAGCACGAGCACGATACCGATGGCGAATGCCATACCCTCTCAAAACATCCAATTCTGGATAGCAGTGAAAAGGAAAATGCTTCCTACTCTGAACCTCTTCTGAAGTAGTCCCTAGTAAGTAAACTATATGTAGTGTCTTATGGTTCAAGGCCACAGGGCCACAAGAGATTCAGACCAACAAAGACCAAAACCACCTTACCATGTCATAAGAAATCCATGATTCAACATTCGAAGACTGTAGTTCTGCTCCAATAAAAACATACCACCCAGAAATTCAAACCACACCCTCCAAACCAACGGCACTGCCGATGCCACAACAAATCATCTGAACAAGTCTATAGATAAACCAAAGGCACTGCCGGTTCCCATCGCTGCTCGGCAGGACTCCATCTTGCATTCTCAAATTCTTGACAAGTCCGCACTGAAATCAGAACCAACAAGCACTAATTGAACCCTCCGGTCTCCATAATAGAAAAACCTCAAACCAGAAAAGCCACTTGAACCGACTCCATGGGAAAACATCACCAAAACCTCCAGCATTCAGATTGAAAACCACCCTTGGATTCCCATCTCGATAAAGCATGGAACCCGAAGAACCCTCAATCCCTCCATCGATCAAAAACCCACGAACCAACATGAAACCAAGATGAACAGATCCATATCCCAAAACAGAAATCCCAAGAAAAATGCAGACCCAAATCCAACACAACAAGAGCAGTAACCAAATCTGAAAACTAAAAACGATGTAAAAAAACAAAGGATCAAGAAACAATCACCCATTTTGAGAACACCCAAGCATCATAAATCACCATAAAAGATCCCAAATCCTGTCACCACCATCCAAATTGCCTCATGGACCATAATAGACTACCCAATGCATACACCAGATGTGAGCTTCAATCCTTAGACACGGATGTCGGAGCTCGTCCACTGGACTGTCACCGCACCGCCAGAAGAACCCTATCCATCGAAGATAGAGTGAGGCGAAGAGGGCCAACAGTGGTGAGGAAATCTGAGGAGGTCGAGTCCATAATGTCGTGAAATATGAATCACCACATGGTATGTTTATATTTTTGGTTTTAATATAATTTTTATAATTTCAATCATTTCCTCAGCTATTTCATATATATGTTTTTTATAAAATTATTTTGAAAATAATAATAATTTGTTATAAGTATATTTTGTAGGGATTTTATTATTTAATTAAAATATTTCCTTAATCAATAGACCAAATCTTATGTGAAGTTAAATTAGTTTTTTATAATCTATATAAGCAAAAGAATTTATTCTTTTTGTGCATGTAAAAGTAAACATTTGTTGATATAGGATACGAAAATGTATATTTTATCTTCTTAAGGGATATCATAGTATCTATTAGGACATGTATAAGTTATTTGGGTTTTTCTTATGATTTTGTAATGGTAATATATTATTTTGAAACTGCATAAGGGTAAATAAGTTTTCCTATACAGAGAAACCATGACTTGAATAAGGGTGTCCTTTAAAATAATAAAAAAATTATTTTTCATTTGATTTCTATTATTATTATGTATTTTTTGAATATTAGTGAAAATAATTAATTAATAGAAAGGTTTCAATATCTATTTTTATTAGATTAAATTAAATATCTAATTTTCATGGAATTTAGGTATGTTGAATGGGTTATGTGGGGATATTAAAATGGAAACCAAAATAAATTTGAATTAAATAGAATATTCAATGTAGTTTTTTTAATATATATATATGTGTGTGTGTCTGTGTGTGTGATGTGGATTTTACCTAAAATATAAAATTAATCTTTGTTCATTAATGCTTATTTTTTCCCCTCAAGCATATTTGATCAATCATTCAAATTTAGAATCATTCTAGTGGACAAATTAATTAACTTTAGTCTTCCACCCAAATTCAAATCCTACATATACATCACTCTCTCCCCCTCAGGTTCTTGGTGAAACATTCTTGAATATTCTTATAAGAGGTATGTGATCTAAATTTTTATTTATCTTCAAGAAAGTGTGAATTTATCATCCTTTGTTTCATCTGAGTAAATATATATATATCTAACTGTAAATATGATAATAATATATAGATTAATAGTGAATGGGAAAAAAATATTGCTTGTAGTGTTATTTTTTAAAAAACTGACAGTTTAATGTGTGAAGAAGAAGAAGATATTAATGTTAATAAATAAATAACTTTTCATGAATTATTCTAAATCTAGTTCTATGGATTAAATTGTACTCTTTATTTATAATATAGAATTATTGATGAAATAGATGTTATTATCACATGTAGATTATTATCATTCTCATTATAAATTAATTAAAAAATTTATAGAGATGAATTAATACCATGCTGTATATTTTTTACATTTTTTTAATTCATAATTTAATATTAATAATATTAAATTTGTTAAATTATAATATATCAACAACATGGGTTTTAAATGAAAGTATTCTGTAATTTTTCATATTAGAAATTAATGTGGAAGCAGTTAATTTGTATATTAGAGTATTATGAATGTATTATTTTTATTATTATTTCAATAATTGAAATTATAATTTTTTTCACACTACATCAGTAATATTTTTGGATATTATATTGTATATTGTTTTTTGAAAATTTTCATAATATAAAATTTTTATAGAAAATGTTATCATATAAAAATGAATATTAGAATTTAAAATTATATGAAATTATAAAGGAGATATAGAAATAATATACCCTGATTTTAGATATTATTTATGATGATTATGACTTTTTATAGAACAATGATTATTATTTTTGGAATTTATTTTGGAAGATAAAATAAAATAGTGTTATAAAAAATAATGAATGTTAAATTTAGTGTATGGGGAACTCAATAACACATGTTATTTTACTTTTTAATATATATTTTATAATTATAAGATTAATTATATTATTTATATTCAATAATTTAATTGAAAATTAAAATATTTATACAGAAATAATATTTCCTTATATAGAGATTAGATTATTTTTCAGGCTAATGAGATTCAATGTGTTATGATTTATAAATATTGCCTCTTAATCTAATACATATAATTATATATGTTTTGATTAATTATTATTGATTTTTAGAAATGTTAATTACATGAAATCATTAAACAACATGAATCCATATCAGAATATAATATTATTTAAATAGTTATAAACAAAATAATTATTTCTCTATTTTGAGTTGATTAAATTCAGAATTCATACATGATTATTGATAGTTTAATATATTGTTTTTAAATACTACTAGTTTATTGATATATAAAACCTATTCATAATACATTATCTAATTCAATATAAAATTAAAATTATTATTTGATAAAGAATAATTATTAGCGGTAATATGATCACATCCTTGATTGTAGGAGGCCTGAATACCTCAATTCTATTACCTTAGTTACATTGTTTTGTATAGAAAATACATTAAACTGTTTGTATTATTTAGGAACATAAGACCTTATTTTTCTTTACTGGTAATCATATATGGTCAACAGGATTGAAAATTAATTTAATGGACTCCTTGTGCTATAATGATGGATATATATATGTTAATAAATAGTTTGGGATCATGGAGTGGTAGTGATGATTAATTTAGACGATAGATTGATATATTATTTATTAGGAAATGGTTTGGTAATGACACCAGTCACTCAGGAAGAGTTTAAAATGGGTTTTTTGTTGATATATTTTAATATTTATTTATTACTTCTCAATGTCCATGTGGTCAAAGGTAATTTATTTAACTCATTTCCCACTTCTTAAATTATTCTAACTCAATGAATAACCTATGCATTGTGGTGTGGTAGATTAATATTAATCCTATCATTCCTAGATAATTGATGAAATAATAAATTAGAAAATAATTGAACATGTTAGGTTCATGGTGTTCAAAAATGGCAATGACATGCTTAAGAATATAATATAAAGACTAATGGTACTAAAGGAACTTGATTAAAGGGATGAAATATTCTTTGTAAAATTTAAAAATGAAATAATATTTAAGAATTTATAATTAATTTGTATTTTTTTACATGACTCTTGAATTGATACTTAATTAATTTTCCTTAGAGGGGGAATTATGGGGTAATTTGGATCCATAATGGGGGACGAGTGTATAGAAATGTATTGCAGCTTAGTGCAGTTGTATGAAATATTATATATATATATATATATATATAGTTTTGATTTTAAATGAAACCCCACACATGTTGGTAGGAAAATGAAAACACAAACTATTCAGGGGTGTTTACACCAACATCATGAATGTACAGTGAATAGATGTTTGAAATGTCCATCTCTCTGTCTTTCCATCAAGAAGAAGATGTGTAAGAATTTCCTAAGATATAATGACTTAAGGTTCTCTTTTATTTCCAACCTAATCTAAGATTTAACAAAAGTTTATTATTCATTAATGTGTTATCCATAATTCCTTATGATATATAAAATATTTCTATTAAAACATGATGGTTTTGGAATCCAATGGGTGTACATGCATGGGATGCAATGAAATGATGTATAAAGTATATATGTATGATTTAGCAGATTCAAATAATATATATGGTTTGTACTTTGATATGATTAATATTATATTTTTGGGTTTCAAGTCATGTAGAAAACACAATGATACCACTGCATGTAAATTCTCATTCAAAGGAGGAATGAGTACAAGACAAAGTCATTGGGCATGCGTGAGAAAAACTAGTAGGGAAGTGGAAAAGGGGTACTTTCATATATATATATATATAAAAAATTATATATATATATTTTTACTTCTACCAATTAATTCATGCATGATACATGGTGAGGTTTGAGATATAGTGTTACATGTTTACGTAATGCGTTTCTTTTATTCATATATTTAATGATATATAATATGATTCTTTTAAATTTTGTTGGAGAGGTTTCAAGGTGGATCAAAGTAAGTATAAATATCAAGTTCCCCTACATGTATACAATATTTTTTTTATTTCCAAATGATGTTGTTGGAGATCAATTAGTGCATTATAGTTTGAAGTAGTTGGTCATGAGTTGTTGGAGTTCAGTCATTGTTTCTGAGGATTTGATTTGCTATTTGTTTTTAATTGTAAGTCATTAAATATATAAACACATTGTGTTAGTCTGTAATACATGGATTGTTATTGGATATAATCCAGGGTCCCTATCTATCTTCCATCACTATTAGCCACATAGGGGTACCATTGGAGTTTTGGGTTCATGATATCGAGAATAAGGATGGAAGGGACAAGGCACAATCATAAAATGGATGACTTGACTTCTAGAAGGGATGCAAAGAATAAATGATCCATTGGGGAATGAGAGAAATAAATTAATGGGGAATATTAAGATACATACATTAATATATATATATATATATATATATTATTTTGATAAGGATTGGTTTAGTTCTAAGCTTTACACATTGAGTGGGCCATTGTGTGGATGGGAAACTAGTATTACCTTATTTGGGGAATATTTAGATGATTTTTTATTTATTAAGATTTAGTCTGGGTTTCTATCATTTTTTCATGATCATTTAGGGATTATCTTATTCAGTATGCATTTTAGAATATTCTTATATATATAATGTTTCTCAAGCCTCTAGGAGGTGTTTGGTGATCATGTTGGGCAGTATTTATTAGTATGAATTGGATTCATAGTTGCTTCCAGGGATTTAATTTTTAGACTTTAAATTATTTCAATTGTGATTGAAATTAAATGTATTGGGATTATTTTAATATATTATTCATGATTATCGTTGGTGGCTACTCATCTTACCACATACTGAATAATGTTCTATAGAGAGTAATTCCTTCTATATGTGTGGTTAATATACCCATTGTATATATTCACCAACCCATACTCGATTTTTTCATTCATGAGGTATAATTATATATCTTTATTACTTATTATTATAGGGGAGATACTTTGGAGGGAGGGGTCATGATATGATCTATAATTAAGACTCATAATCAACTAATGAATATTGTTCTGAAAATAGATTTAGAGATCTTTTCTTAATGGATACATAAAATTAGGTATGTAATTTTTATAATAACTATTTATATATTAATATTTAAGAAAAAATGGTGGATTAAATATATGATTAAATAAAAATAATTACTAAATTATGTTTTCAATATATCCAATAAATTTTTTGAACTCATGAATCATTAGAAATCTACTTAAGAAGACACCATCACTCTTAAAGGATATGAAGATTTACGAAAAGTTTCATATAAATCCAAATATAAATTTAACTATATATTTTTTAAATTATAGAAAATAAAATATAAATGTGAAGGATTATATTTTAGAAAATAATGAAGTATGTGATGTTAAGATTGTTTTATTCCATATGTAAATTAATAGTTGATAAATGAAATTGAAAACATAATGATATATTTTTATAGATTCATTAAATGAAGGATAAAAATAACAAAATATTTATAATGAAAAAAATATTCAAAAATAATACCGGAATCTTTTATTATATTAAATTTTATAAAATATAAAATACATTTTCGATAAAATTGTTCAAAGGGAATTGTTTGGACATTTAATTCTTTGAAATGCGTAATGAATGGAAATTATTATTGTGAGTATACCTTGAGATTATGAAAATATATTATAAACAACAAATTATTTATTTATAAATCCTATTAATCTAGATTTACTATAGATAAATTTTTATATTTAGTATGGGTTCTGAATAATTAATTATGTAACCCAATTATTTCCATGTTTTTATAGGCAACATTTTTGTCTAATTTTTTTGTTCTATATGTTTATTAAATGTTTTAATAAATCTATTGTATAGATATAAGGTGTTCCTAAAATACTATAGGTGGCAATACAAATTTTCAATCCATCAAAAATTGTGAAGGATGTAATTTCATATTTTTTTATAATTGAAGAGACGTTGCCAAATTTTTATAGAATTTTAAATATAAATTCATTTTTTATTTCATTAATACTATATTTTGAAAGCTGAAAATATAATTTTATAATTAAATTACAATTATGTGATGATGGAATGCATGTATAGTATTAAAAATATAAATTTATAGATTTTAATGATGAATGTGTCTTATTTTATGATAAAGAAAGGGAACGCTTATTTTTATTCATTCTTATTAAATGAATGTCCAAAATTTTAATTTTTTTAATTTTTTTCATTAGATACATCTTATGAAATAAAAATCTATTTCATTCAAAAAATATGATTCTATAAAATCTTACTAAAAATCATAAATTCGTACAGATTCTATATCTAATTATTAGAAAGACCTATATTTATTATTCTTATTTGAAAGGTAAAAAAATAAATATTCTTCTAAACTTATAAATGAACTGTATATACTAATGATTTTAAAACTAACACATATGGGCTTATCTGGACCAATATCCATTATAATTCACAATTGAAAAAAAATTATTTTTTTGTAGTTTTTGATTATTTTAGTACGTTTATATGTATTTACATTCTAAATCACATATTTTAAACAATTTATAATTATTATTCTTATTATAAGGCTATTTAAAATATAAAATTATATTTATTTTTAAATTTTTTATGTGAGAGAGGTTGGTAATTTGTTACTGATGTTTATAAAAATATGATAATGATAGTAGCTATGCTAATAATTTTCTTGTAATTAGGACACTAGAAAAAAAGTTCTACAGAAATGGAAAATAAGAAATTCATTGAATATATTAAATAATATTGAATGAGTCTGAAACCGTTGGATATTTTTGAATAAAAATCTATAAATAAGTTGTCATGGGATTCAAATAATTTTATTTTTATAATTTTTTTATAGAATTTTTTTATAAAAATTAGAAGGCTAGAAAAATAAAAGCTGTTTATTTGGGATTACTCTATCATAAAGATTATATACATAACAGTAAAGATTAGGTAGACATAATTGGTTCAAAATATGATGAGGGAATATTTTTTTGTCATTAAATCTCTTGTAAATCATATATAGTTTATAATAAAATATCCATGGATTATTAAAAAAATAAACATGTAAAATTTGATGAATATTATACAAATTAATGTAATTATTAATCAAACCAACATGAATAGAAATTGAGAGCCTTTAATTTGGAGAGGTTTCTCGCCAAAATACAAATATAAATGTTGATGAGTGAGAAAAAACAACCTGAAAAGTCATGTAAAAATCATAGAGGTCATACAAATAAAATATTTATCGAATATTTTTATTCAATTTATCAAAAAAAAATTAAATGATTTTTTGGGATTTATCATGTGAAATAAATTTCTTAGTTTGTTCAATAATATTTTTATATAGATTCAAGTGATTAAAACTTGATATTAGCCATGTAATAAGATCTCAATCATTTTTATTGAAATAATGATTTGGATTTAGTTAAATAACTTAAATATTCTGGACTAATTAGAACTAAATGGATTTACAAATGTAAACATGATAAATTATGAAATATTATTTGTAATAAATCTTGATTATTAGATGAAGTCTATAGTAAGGAAGAAGGTTTCTATTATGGTGAATCATTTTTATGGTTTCATGGATATAATCTATAAGAATATTATTAGCGTATGACATATGTGATGGTTTTCGTTTTCATTAAATGTATTTCAAAATTGATTTTATAAATGGATTTATTTTTTAGTATTAATATGTTAAATAACACATTTTTTGGAAATAAAATATTTTCTAATCATGTTTTAAATATATCCAAATTTAATTACGGTCTTATGAAATTTCCTAGATCATGATATTAAATACTTTCTTGTTTTCATTTGTGAAATGATATTATAAAATAATTTTTATATACTAATTTGTCTGTAAACTGATATTCTAATGATATTATAATTGGTCAAATATTTATAGATGACATTATATTTAAAAATTCAGATGATATTTTTTATGATGACTTTTTAGAATAAATAATTATTTCATTTGATATGAGAATTATGAGATTATTAATATTCATTCTTGGACAAAATTTTTTAAAGAGTTAATTTAATATTATTACATCAATGTTTATACGAAATTGAAAATGTTATATTTGGACTAGACAATTTGAAATAATACAACATTTTTTTGTACATTAGAAAAATTTGATGTTGATGAATATAGAAAATTAGTTGATATAAAAAATTATAGATGAATAATTTTTAGTCTATGATATTTCACAGGATGTCAGAATGATTTAATATTTTCATGTCTATATTTGTATAATATTAAAAAATAAGTCAAAAAAACATTTGAAAGTGGAAAATGAATCCTAAAATATATCATTTGTTCTTTACATATTTGATCATTTAATGAAAATGATTATTAGTAAAAAATTTATACATATTTTCATTTTGTTTTTATAAAATCAATTGGAAAAGAACCTATTGCATGTTATGATTTATATAAAAAATAATTGTATATATGAGTTATATAAAAAATATTTGGTTTATTTATGAACTATATAGGTTGATTGCACTATTGTGGTATGCTATTGTTCTCAATCTATTTAGATTATCAAACATTTATATTACCCTAATTTTTATTTTTTAAAGTTTTCTATTTTATGTAATAATTAATCTACTATTTCAATTTCAAAAAACCCTTTACATCATTCAAGGATGAAAACAAATTAGGTTAGATATTATTTTATTTGAGATGACAGATAAAAATGTGACATATTTTACTAATATATTATAAATGAATATAAAAAAGTTTATATATTTTCTAATACATTAGATGTAACTATTTTTAAGAGAATAATATTTTAACTTAGTGTTATTAAAGATTAATTTTTTAACATAATACCACTAATAGAATTTATTCATGTAAAAAAATTCTTCTTTAAGTATAAGATAATTCCACATTTAAAATAAAACTTTTGGTCGACATTATTATTTTTTAATTCATCATTAATTGATATGATACATAATTTGGTCATTAATAATGCATAATAGTCTTCAATTTTATTTTTTTAATGACATGTAATTAAATATATTTATTCCTATAAATATGGTGGTAAAGTAATCATTTTATGATTTTAAATGCATATGAATTCCAATAAATATTAAAATGTTCTATTTCCATGAATGAACTTACACTATTTTTTTATTATGGGAATATGTTATCTAAATGAATGATTTTTTAAACACTAAAAATATGATTCCAATTATTTTCTCAACTCCCATTGAATTTATTCCCATTATATGATCAACCTACCCCAGCCTCACAAAATATGCATACTAATACTTCTTCTCTTAATTCTATGGACCAATATAGTGGTAATGGGAATCAATATTCCCCTTTATTCCCCTTGCGACCAACTAACCATGACTCCTCAAAATTTTTCATTCCCCCTACTTCTTCTATTCGTGAAATCGACCGAACAAGCGGATCTCCAAAACAACATTTCTAATGTACTGGATATCATTAAACATTAAACTGAATTTTTTTATAGATGTTATTCAAATCTAAAATCAGGTAATTTATTCACCCTTCACTAATGATAATCATTATTGTTCATCTACTACCCCTCTTTAAAAAAAAATTTCCCTAAAAAATTTTATGGATTAATCAAATATCGTAATGGATATAAATTGTTTATTAACCATTGTTATCCTATAAATCATATTTTTAATATATTTTTTCTCTTTCTTGTTGAATATTTTGATATTATAAATTTTTTAATGATTATTCATAATTTTTAATGAAAACCAATTTATTATAGTTTGGGTTTTTATTGTAGTGTAATATTTTTGAAGGCATCAACTAGTGTAGATTCATATAAAAATGGGGGTGTTGGAACCACAGGGAGTAGAGGAACAATAATTCCACACCATAAAACAGTTAAAAATTCAAGGAAGGAGGATGTGTATGATGAAATTGATAAGGGATAGAGTCTATATTGAGTAAAAAATATTGAATTTTATATATTAATTTATCATATTGGTTTCAATGAAATCCTACTATATTGTTTTTTATGTGGTAAATTAGTAAAATAAAAAACACTACATAATAATGAATAGATTTTTTCTATGTTTTTTTTCAATAAATGAAATTGAAAATATGAGGAACATATTTATAGAATATAAATGATCTAAAATTAATATTTTTATTAATATTTATGCCCTGAAATAATCTCTATTATAGTTAATATAAGTATTAATTGGTTATGTTGTAAACCAAACATCATATTTAAGTACATATCATTAATAACCACAATTTATTATATATTTGACCATAAAATTCATATTTTTCATGATATTACTGAACTATGGATTTTAATATACTCAATGACCCATTAATGTTATGACATGTCAGTAGGATGTCTTATGGTAGATTAGAACCCACTTTTCTATTTGATAAATTTTAATCTAACTTGTAGTTAATGTGTTTATTATAATGTGTTTAATTTTTGAAGGTTTTGTTAAAACCGTTTTGAATATAAATTTTTTTAAAGATTTTAAATTTTAAATTTATTTAAAAGGATTAAACATTATGTATTTGGATTGAATTTCATTTGATATATTCTTGGGATAAAAAAATTAATTTTAATAGGGTACTTTTATAATCTTATAATGGTATTTATTTTATAATGTTAGTGGAAATATTGTTAGTATTTTAATATCCAATGATATTGATACCATTTAAATGTACTGACTTATATTGGGGGGGGGGGAATTGGTGTAGTTGTTTTATGGAAGAGGTTGAACATATTTATGTTTTTATATGTATTGTTATTTTATTTTAATTAATTATTTGGATTCTAAATTTATATATAGGGAAATAAAAATAAATTTATCTATTTTATAATATAGTTTTGATACATATGAATTCAAAAATAATTAGCATAATAGATTAATGAGTCTATATAGCACATGTCTTAAGAGTTATTGGGTTTCAATGATGATATTGAAAATCATAAAAATTGTGATTTTTTAAAATTCGTTTTAGAATGTCTAAATTATGTATTTAAAATGTTGATCAGATCATCAATGTGTTTCAGATGGATTTTATTTTTTTAATATTTTTAATTAAATAATGGTTCATGGGGATGAATGATTCGATTCCCATGTTTTAATTTCAATGTAAGACTATGGATAACTCATGTGGAAGTAAGTTACCCTACCATTAAAAATTGTTCAAAAAAATAACAATACGTCTAGTATCACAATGTATAAAATATTAAATAGGATAATGAAATGGATTTATATGAGAGGATAAAAATGAAATATTTGATTTCGGATCACTTTCAATTTTATTCTCAAGTTATAACATCATCTAGACCACTAAAATAGGAAATGAATAAAAGAATATAGTTATCATAAAATTATGTTAATAAGGACATTGAGAGTGTTTGAAAGAAAATTGAATATGTAAATACTAGTGTATACTCTTCATGTGAAAAAATGACCAAACATGAGTTCATAATGTTATTATATCATCATAAAATAGTGTAGCAGTACTATTATTTTATATTTCCATTAATTTTTTGAGGACATACAATGAGGTGATTTTTATATTCATAAAAATGATTACATAGAATCGATATTAGTTTAAAATTTTTGTTATCAAGAACAAAGATCTATGCATGACCTAAATATTATTTTCAAATATAGAAGGTAAACTACTAATTAAGTTAAAAATAAATGTGGAACAAAGAGATATAATAAAAAAAGGAACTTATTATTGTGTTCCAAATATAGTGATGTGGCTTTTTCCACTAATTCCTAGAATTCTGAGAGTTATAATGTTAGAAAAAATGGAAAATAATATATTAGATTTATTGATGATGATAGAAATGAAGAAAATCCTGATATAGTATATCCTAAAAATGGGATATAAAGGTAGATATTTGATATGATACATCCAAATTATGAAGCTGATCCATGAAATATTATATTTTGATTATCTTGTGATAGTTTCACCAATTTTTTCGAAATGAATAATCAACATAATACATGGACTGTTTTCATTTTTGTTAATATATTTTGTCACGTATTAGTATGAGAAATATAGAAGGAATCATGAATAAAACAGTTTCTAGACACAATAAACCAGGAAATGATATTAACATATATTGCAAACCATTAATAGATGATTTGAAGGAGATTTAAATGATTTTTAGTTGATGAAAATTATTCAATATAATGGATTACATTATATGTCATGTAATATTATTATGTATGATATATAATATCCCTATATATGGAATGAGGGGGTTTGGAGTTCAATGGGTGTATTACCCTTCAATATTTTATGAAAAAATATATTCTAGGATATTAATATTTCATAAAAAAAATATGTTTTATATGAAATACTTAATTTTTAAAAATCTAACATCTATAAAATAAAAAAAATATAGTTTAACAATCATATATAGAAAGAATAATTATCTTAATTAATATCAGGGGATGATATCATTAATGAGTATAAAAGAATGAAATTTGATCTCATAAAGGTTTATTCAAATTCTATAAAGTGAAATAATGTTGCATTAATTTTAAAAAATAGATAAAGAAAATTTATTTATTTTAGTTGTCATATGGGTCATCAAAGTTTTTGCATCACTATAAGGATGTAATGCATATCTAAGAAAATGTGCATGAAATGTTTCTCAAGATGATTTTAATTATAAAAGGAGAAACAAAATATTATGTGATTACATAATATTTTAATGGATTGTGTAAGAAAACTAGGAATTCATCCTTACACAATTAGTATGAATAATTTTAAATTCATGTTAGTCTCTTATTCATTGGAAAAAGAAGAGAATAAAATTTTTTGTATGTCTTTGAATGTTTAATTATTCCAGATTTTTTTTAAAGTTACATTTCAAAACAAGTATGGGGAGGATATATAAATATTATATTCTTAAAAAAAATTACAATAATTTCTTATTTCATGAATGGATATATTTTCATTAGGTTTTTATTATTACATAGTTTTAAGGTTACTATATTAAATTATTTCTCCTTTATCGTGATATTTGTTAAAAGTAAAGGATAGAAGATGTTTTATAAAACTATAAAAAAATTGAACAAATCTTTCTTTCTGACTTATTATAAAATTTCCCTTAATTTATTTTCTCTTGTATGTCACAGATAACTATACATGTAATAGTGATATAATTTAAATGAACACAATGTTCGATAGCATATACGAAATTAAGCATCGATCCTAAAAATGCAATGAAATATTATTACTAAAATCTGATTATTATAACCTAGTCACTAAATTTGTTGGGATAAAAAGAAATAATCACAATATGATATATTTATTCATGTTCATAGTCAATAAAAATTTATTTATTAATTATTAGGAAATAAATTTTTTAATTTTAGTAGTGTCATTTAATTTTTCAACAATTGGTTTTCTTCAAAAATGATTTTGTTTAATTTCTGAGAAAATAATATAATTAATTTTTTCAATTTTTATAAATTTTAATTGATAAAATGAATTTATTTATTTAAATTATCATATAAAAATTATCTTATGATTAATTATTTGGATTTTTTAGAAAATATTGAATTTTCAATGGATTGTGAAAAATACCTTTATTATTGAAATGTTGCATTTGTTTTAATGAATGTATAGAGATATATTTTGGTTAAAATTAGATTAAACATTTCATTATATTTATTCTATTAAAAAAATTTGATCACTAATGAAATATTATGATTGAATTTTTTATACAATTATTTTATACATAAACAATTCATTTTTTCAAAAAATCATTTTTCATTTCATTTTTAACTTATATCATAAACAGATATATGAAGGCTCATGTAATTTATTCATGATAAATTTATAACATATTTTTTATTATAAATTTTTAATTTGGAAAATATTTCTCTTTATTTTTTTTGTTATGAATATTAAGCATTGTAAATAATTGTACCCACAGTTATGGTAAATTGTGTAATTTATGTAAAAAATAATATGATATGGAAGGAAAAAATGAAACTAAATCAAGAATTTGTTATATTGGATGAGTATTTCTCATCCATAAATATACAAATAAACAATATATAACCTTCTTTTTTAATTTGAGAATTTTTTTACTCGAATAATATTTATGTGATAAAGGAAAAATGTCAATTTTCATATTTTTAATATCTCAAATATATTTTAATAGTGATAAATAAAACATATGGACATTTACAAGTATTAATTTTAATTGAACATTATTTTATTATGGTTTAATTTTTTTTCTAATTTTTAGTGATGATATTAAAACATTAAATGCATGAGAAATAAAAAAAATTATTTATTTCATACAAAAAAAATTGAATGATATTAAAAAATAAAAAACATAATAAAATTTGAATAAATTATTATTTCCCAAGAATTTTATAGATAACAAAATCATGATAGTGATGTTATATAGAAATAAATTATAGTTATCTATTCATATTTATGTATTTAAAATGAAATAAAATGATAATTTTAAAAATGGAATTAATTATATTGTATAAAAAAATTTTATTTTATTAAATGAATTTGAGTTCATAAAAATCTTATATTTGGCCAAATGAATTTCATATGGTTGTGAAAATAAAACAATATCAATTTATTGGACTTTTTTCACATTATAGTAACCTTATTAACCCCTATAGGTTATAAAACATTAATATTATGGTAATTATTGAAATGGTTAGTGACAGGGGAGGGAGTTAAAACTAAAGGATAATGGTAAAACCTAACCCAAAATATAAAAAAAAAATATGTATTATATTATTTAGAAATATCATCATATTTTATTTGAATTATTTAAATTTTGAGACATTTTGGTATGAAAAATAATTTATATTAATTTAATGTTTTGATTAATTCCATGAATGACCATCCCCTCAATTAATGTAAGGATAACCATTACCTTAATTACACAACATTGAGAAATGTAGATTTAAAAACCCATAAATCTTCATATTCTTAAAATCCATTATAATATAATAGATTTCCCAAAATGTCTAAACTACCAACCCTAGGACTCTTAAGAATAGATCGAAAGGACGTCTAGTAAAGAAGATGTAATCATCTTAACCAACTATTTCAAGTTAATTTCTTATAATATTTCCAATAAATATGATTTAACCGTAGTATAATGATAAAAAAATTATAATAAATATATTTATATGTTTTTATTATTATAGTATAGTCATATTCCCAAAAATTTTCATCCTATGAAAAGAAAAGACATCGCTTATTGGTATATACGGTTTACTGTATCCACATATATGTGTAATTTGTTTTTCAACACAAAATTTCATGTAAGGTTATAAATGATAAATAGATTTGAATATGTGGTATTTATTACGTAAATATGGTTCTATAAATCTGATATAATATACACATTCTTACTATCCAACTTATTTTAAAATAAAAATTTCACAAATGTATAGGGGTTGAATGCCACCACTTAGAAGAGATGTAATTTGTTATTCATTTACGCTTTACAAATATAGTAATAAGGATATATATTAGGAATAAATATTATCTTTATTACATTATTATTATTATATGGTTATTTACTTTACATATTTTCCCCATCCATTGATATTTCAAGATAATGTTCATATTTACGTACCACCTTTCATCTCCCTTAATTGTGTAATTCATTTATCTATCTCGATCTATAACAGATTACTAAAAATACTTATATAATAAGAATATATTTTATTTATATACTTATTATCATTTGGTATATCATGAAAACCTAATCAATGTATATGGATTAGAACTTCTCTAAGAAATCATGCATCATAAAATACTGAATTTAACACACAAAATAATGATAACAATAAATCATTGTAGAAAATGAGTAATAAGATGTCATAAAGGGATAATATATGAAAGAAAAAAAATATTATTATTATTATTATATAATTTAATAAAATTGTTCCAATCATTATATGGGAGTTAAAATAATGTTCAACTAAGAGAAAACAGATGGGTATGTGATTTCATCTCAATTTTTTCACTCCATTGTGACATATTTATTATCATTACCATTTTTAATTTATGTGGGGTATATATTTCACATTTAGGTATTTATCATGAATATTTATTTATTCAAGAATATAAATGATTCATATCTAGTTACCCATTCAAAAGTAATGTTAAATTACATAATGATCTAATTTTTCTTATAGATTAATTATATTTTTATTTCATATCTAATATTTTGAAAATATATTTTCAAATATACATTTTTTCTCCATTAATATTTAATTTAAATCATAAATAATAATTTTTTACATAGTATGAACTGAATATTTATATTTTTTTATTTCTTGTATAATTGTCAAATTTCTTTACAAAATGTCAAATGGAATGTTATTTTAACTTAAATGGTATCAACAGACTTATCTAAGACCATAACCATTTTACATACATCAGGTTCCTCTATATGTTTTCAATGATTTTATAAATAAAAATATTTATGAAAAATTATTTTGAATGTTTCCTTTTAAGTTTTTTATATTAATTAAAAACATTATTTTCATAATATTTGGTACAAAATGGGTTTAGATTTTTTTAGAGGGGGGTGAATCAGGGTATGTATATTCTTTTAAAACATGATCTTTCCCTATTATATCTTGAAAAAATTATTATAAAGGTCACTTATTTTACAATTAATCATTTATATTGATCTTATACCTTCTATATTTATTTAATAATATTGAATATAATATAATGAAATAAGGAAAGAACATGGTGAAATTGATTTTTTAATGGTTCACCCTCATTGGGATACATCCAACGAGAATTCAAAGGCAATGTGAAAATGTAAAAAACCCATTGAATCTCACTACTAATACAAGTTCTGTATATATCAATTTTATGGTTAGGATCACATTCTAACATGTTTTTTGGATAGCTTATATCTTCCAAAGTATTTTCCCCAAAATCATTACTTCGATCAATAACTATTGATGGAAATAATTATATTCTTCCACATATATTTCTCACTTATTTGGAATTGATTCATACATAGTTTATAGACATATAGGTCCCTTTAATAAATATATTAAATGAAACCTAAATTTTAGGTTAGGGAACTATTTATTTTATTTATAGGATTATACCTCACGTTTATGGAAATACCTTGTTGAATCACATTCATTTTACTGACACCTTGAACAAAATTCACTTTTCTATATTCATTGATATTAAAATCTCTATAATTGCAATGATATACAAATGGATACAAAGTATTCCTTTCCATATGTTGGAAATAGTAGTAAATAAACACTATCTTTATGAATTTTCAAATGTTGTAGATCCTTTTTCTTCATCACATTGATTATAATTTAAAAATGAAAATGATATTACACACATGGTAATACAATAATGTATATCCATGAAAAAGATCTAGGGGTATAACCCCTTCCATGATATCATTGTGTGTAACCCAAGATTGATGTCCTGATGCGAGACTCCATTGGTGAGATCCAATGGTGTAACCCTTCTGTGGGATCCTAATTCATAACCCTTGTGTGAGATCTTATTTAGATAATGTGGATAAAGATACCTTGTTAAGATCATTTAGATTGAAAAACCTTATTTTGTTCATACAGATCATGATATCTTTTTAATTTAAGGGAGATGATGAGGTTTTATTCAGTACATATGGACCATCAGATACAATTGGGTCTTCTAGTGATTTCAAACACTCAACCCATAACTTAATGGTACTCCTTCATGATATAACTTCATTAGACCTTCTACAGATAAAGTGGATCAGAAGAATATAGTGAATGAATTCATTTTAATCATGAAAAACACTTGTGTGATATTAATCATGATTACCCATTCACATTATTTGAATCCAATTTTATGAAATTTCACCATATTAATATTTTAATGAAAAAAATTCACCTATTATGGACAGTTAATTGGGTATTTGTAGGAAAATATCAACAACCTTAACTCTAGTAACTCTATATAAATTCCTATTACACCATCTCAGTAATCTGCATCATGAACTTCCCATTATCCTTTAGCAATAAAAATAAATAATAAATCTATTTTTAGAGATTATATCTTGCAATGATTTGTGTGATACATCACTAGAAACAAAGACAATAATTTTTTGGTACATGAAAATATATTTAAACGACTTGAAGGATCAATCAAGATGATCTAAATTCAATCATGTGTCCAGAACAATTGTCTTCTATAAATTTTTATGAACCATCACAAGATCCACTGACAATCATGTGATTTTCATGATCCCAACACAAGATTAAAAGATATTTTTGTATCTAGTTCCATTTCATTACCACACTTAATGTTACCCATTAATGATTTCAAAATAGTGTCATCTGATTAAATTATTATGAATGACCATGATATCCATCTATCATTTCTAGTTCCCTTGTCATCATGAATTTCATATGATCTCTATGTGATATTCTCTAACAATCATGTCATGTCTTCAAGTGATTCATATTATCTCAATATTATATATTCTAAAAATAATGATTTTACTTCATAAGATTCTTACTATCTCACTGTGAGATCCTATGGAAGTCATGCAATGTGTACATGTTCGTCACATAATATTTTTGTGTGATCTTCTGAAAATAATTAGGTTATTCATGAGATAAGTTCATACATTCACACTATGTTAGATCAAACATTCACATTCCATAAGATCTGTTCAGATATTCTTGCTTCACCAGATAAGACATTTGTTCCCATTGAGATATGAAATTCACAATCTATGAGATCTGTTCAGACATTCATTCTCTACAAGATAATATTTGACATTTCTGATCATCTTGATATGATATTCCAATCTTATGAGTGATAAGTCATTTCACGCTTCTATGATATAATACATTTCATGCTTTTATGATAGGATAAATTCTACACTCACCCTTTAATCCTCATTTGAAATACATCCTTTCTAATACCCATAAAGAATTATCAACAAACAGAATCAACAAAAAATCAATTATATGATGTATTTTCTCCAACAATATCCGCTTTTCAGATTATTAACTACACTTATAATATTCATTAAATAACCTGTTAACAAGAAATGTGTATGTGATACCATTTTCATTATGTATCCCCTTTTATTGATTAGGTTACTCCATAACACATACTTTAATACAACACGAGTTAAGATCAATAAGGGAAATAAGTGTCTCATGAAACATTCTAATATGAAGTACTTCATTATCAATCGATACATTAGAAACCTTATAAATTCCAAAAACATATAATATGTTCATTACTCAATATCACATTTAATAATGAACATATTAACTCTTTATATCATGAACCCAAAGTAATCACCTTTGAATTATTCTTATTCATTGATTGACAGGTTTTAGCATCATCAGATTTAGAACTCCCCAAATTTTTCTACTTCTTCTATCATCATATCTCATGTCTTGATTATGAAAAAATCTCTCCATTTTCAATAAACCCAAAGGTCACTAAATTTTGTTATATACCATGGTAAAGAACACACATCAGTATATAAGGCAATGAACTCCATACAACGGGAAGAAGGGGGACCCACATTAAATATATTTAATTGTGGGGATTCCACTGAACTTCAATAGCCATTCGATTCAGGTCAAATTATTATTTTGGTATGTCCTTCATTAAAATTTCAATGACATGTTGTTCATCTAGAACATACTACAAATTATCGAGATGATAAAACACTTCATTATTGGAAAATACATATTTTATTTCAATGTATAATGTCCTAGGAAGTTGTATGAAATTTTTTTATGATTTATTGAACATAAATTATTATAATTAATACTAATAAGATACATCAGATTAATCTGCCACATTCTTATATAATTCAGCAGGGGAGTACATTATTTTTTAAATTTAATACCCCTTAGTCAATTATATACATCCATATTATCTTTTGTAATCTACAAAATCATGAGGGGAAACACATTGTTTTTTCTCTCTTGATGACCATATAAAGTGTAATTACACTCTCATGTTGGTAATACACTCATAATTATCATATGAGAAACCATATGTTGACATAAGAAGACTATATTTCTATGTAAACTATTTTGAAATACGCCACTAAATAAATTGATAAACATCATAATGAATATTATATTTTATTAGCAGTTTTTAAGATCAAGGACTTATTTTTCATTATATTTATATAGTATTGAACAATATTTAGAAAGTGAAATTACAATAATACATAGAGTAATTTATAGATCCTATAATCCAAATGAGTCATAAATAATTGTAGGAAACAATAGATTAAGATTACAGTATCCAATATTGTACATTTCAATCACTTACTTTCATGGATTCTAACTGCATGAAATTCCTCAATTCTTTATATAACCCTTATGTTATATAAGGCATTATCACCTTGAGTGCTTGTTCCCATATAATATTGAATACCTCTAGATTTAGACGGATTTAGATGATTAATTACAATTATTGAGATGAATCTATATGTTGAATTACTCTTCAGAATGAGGATAACACTCTTTTAAAACACTATTGATTTTACCTCACTACTTCTCGGTGTCCTAAAAATATTCAAATGATAACACATTACAAGAAAAATGTAGATAATCCTGAAATACATGAATGTTGTTCTCCCTAAAATTGTCTTCTCTTTATGGAAAAATAACTCTTGAACCTAGGAATGATACTAATGGTTGAATATTGAAATAACATTGAAACCACTAGATAATTCAAGTACTAATTTTAGAACACTCTAGTTTAATATATGGCTCTTAATAGTATATCTTCCCTTATAAAAATCAGATATCTTATAGATAATGATTTAAAAAATAGTGTTTTTTGTAACCCCACTAGGTGAATCTGATATCCTATGTGAATTTCAAGAATTTGGATTCTTCTTGTCACATGTATCTCTATTCAACTTATAAACATGTGATCTTTCAACACACACAAACCCCAAGAACTATATCCCCATATTTATATTGTAAAATTTTACATGAATAATAGACAAATTAATTAATGGAGAGAGTTGTGCCTCTATACTCCTCAATAATATTATGTTGTTTGATCTTTATAGACAAACCCAATAATAGTTTATTTCAAAACACTATACCCTTTTTCTACTTGTTCCTATTTCCCAACCAAAAACAACAATTATAGCCCTATTACCAGACATTATTTATCCAAATTATAAATCTTCTTCTAATAAATATATTATATAGTCTAGTAGTTTTTTAATATTTGGGGTTTAAATACAATAGTAGAAACATCTTTCTTTGATTCTCCACTAATATTCCATTTATAATGATTATTTCTCTATGTAGTAATCTTTCCACTAGTTTTCTACTCTCTTTGAGGACACCATTGTTTATCCCATTATCTTTCATTCACTTATCTCCTTGTGTCATGAAAAACAAAACATTCCAAGTCATTAATTATCTATCATTATTTTATCATTTATCTATGTTACATTCCACATTATTTTTAGGAGTGATTATTCCAATGAATTTACATTATTTTTACATAAAACTGTAAAATATCATCTCAAAATCGTAGGATGAATTATAGTATATAAATTCATGATATACATGATCATATATAATGATTTCATTTCTGGTTCCTTCTAATTCCCTACTTCTATTTTCAATATATTTCCAAATTCCTATCATTCATATATATAAAACATATCATATCATATAAAAACTCACATAATAAATTCTTAGATGAAATGTTGATGTAACCATAGTTCTTATACTATAATTGATCCCCTATGATTCTTGACACAAAATCATCATGTGTATCTATCTTGCACAATAGTAACATTTGATGGGTACTTTCTGCTAAGAGAAGATTCTTTCAAACAACTCATTAAGCATATATTTTTTAGATTCTTCAATATATATATCATCAAAACATTAAATATATTCTGAATCATAAAATATAAAACAATAAATATAGCCATAAACCTACATAAATAGATCATGCTGTCTTTAATTCCTATAAAATCTTTTTTAATTTTGTCTCATGAACTGAAAATATTTATTATATTTATGGAACTGTTCAATTATCATATAATCTCATGAATGGTAGATGGTTTATCATATCTAATAAAATATTTTAATAAATTTAAATTCATTTGGGATGATAAAATCATTTCATGTTTTTAAATTTAAATATATTATTTTCATTTCAATTCATTATTACCATATAAATGATGGTCAAATAATAAATTCAAAGCATCATTCAATTTTGAATTGAAATTTTCTTTAGATATCCCAACTTAATTCTTGACTTATTCTAGATATTCTCTCATTTTTTGAATCTTTATTTCTTATGATTAAATATGAGATTTATGTTCTTACCTTATTTTCTTCCCTCTAGTCCCCACATCTACCAATTATTGGGATATATTATACTCCAATTATATTTTCTACATTATATTAGAATTCATATGAGTAACATAATATTTAATCCAGGCATTCTTATACACCAATTTTGTAATTTTTTCATTAAGATCATCATTTATAGCTTATAAATCCGATATTTATTTTCATTTCAGATTAATTAACTTCTCATAATCATAGTGTTTTCACTAGTTTTTAAGATCACATTCAATTCTTCAGCATGATAATATTTATTATCCATAATTTCTATAAAAACTCTTACATGTATTTTATTTAAACCATTTAGCTTGTTTATATCAATTTCCTAAACATGGATGTTGACAGAAAGGGGCTTATTTTTTTATTTTAATTTCGGATCTAATTCTTTTTTTACATGGTAAATTTACACTTTTTACATCTTGAAATTTATTCATCATCAGTTATTCCAACATCACATGGAATGTAAGGTTATTCACTCAATCATAAAAAATCATATAATGAGAAAATAGTTTCAATTTGTGATATATCCAAACCATTTTTGGTGTAAAATATTTGTTTCCTTCGAAAAATTCACCCACCTTTCATAGAAACTTCCAAATTAAAGAAACCCTCCAGGAATCCTATTTTTCTTTAATATTAATCCATTTCACTTTGTCTCAATGAAATTAGAATAGATTCAAACTTTAATTTCAAAAATAAAATTAATATTTTTAGAGAAAAAAATTCCCAAAAAATAACATACCCATTGATACTAATTTTTAGTCCCAAATGGGGCATAAATACCATGATAGGGTGGGTTTTCAGGGTACAAATATTCCTTGGAAACCTCTTCCTACCCCACTTGATCACGACTTGTTTATTAAGATTTCCACCTATTTTACTATTTATTGTATATATTGATCTTATACTTTATAACATTATTTGATCATCATGCAGAGAATGTAAATCAAGAATGAAAAAAAGATCACATAGATTTTTACATGGTTCACCCCCAGTAGAATAAATCTAAGAAGAATAGAAAGGAAATGGTCAAATGTAAAAAAATACAAAAAATTTCACTACCAAAATAAGATTTAGGATTGATAAATTACAAGACTAAGATCAAAGGGTATGATGATTTGGGGGTATCTCACTTCATCCCAATGTCCACTACATCAGTATTTTCGTCAGTGGATCATTACCGATGGAAATGATCGCCTTCATCATTTTCAATTTCTCAATGATCGATAAAGGATTCATAAAATGTGTATGAACTTGTAGGTCTCTTCATCAGTAATATTTAATGAATCCTCAATTATAGTTTGTTTCTCTATTGATATTATTCCTAGGTTATTCCTTCATGAAAATTAATTTTCCTTGATGTATGACTTCCAATTTCTGGAAACCTGGAACATGATTCACTTTAATATAATCATAACAATTACAATCTCAAGATTTGTAAAAATAACCAATTGATTTTAACTCTACCTTTCCATTCCTTGGATTTAGTAATGAAAAAATCATTATGTATGTATTATTGAATGGTGCATAAACACAATATTATTATTCCTTTAAATTCATATATGATAATCATATTACTCATAGAGTAATAATAACATGTAAAACCTTGTGAAATTTCATGACATGTAACCACTTGCATGAGATCCAAGCATGTTACCCTTTCATGATATCCTACAATGAGACTCCATTCTTGAGATATTATAACCTAACCCTCACAAAAGACATCACTTAGATCATTCAAATCATGAGACCTTATTTATATCATATAGATCCTGAGACCCTATTCAATTATTGTGGATGGCGAGATGTTGTTCGGTTCAAAAAAATACTGATAACATGATCAATTTATGGGTATCATGAGATGTCAATGGGTTTTATTTTTCATTAAACCACCATGCACATACTTTACATCACAATACACTTTGTCAAAATCCTTTCTTCTAAACTTCTACAGATTATGTGGATAATAAGATTTAAGGGATAGAATTATTTCTTCTCATAGAAAATTGTTATAGGTTATCAATAAAATATAAGCCTTTAAATCATGCAAAAAAGCTTCTCTATACTCATATTTAGCTGAATATTTTAAGAAAATATTTTTTATCTCCTATGGATGGGTCATTGAGTATTTATAGTAAAATCCCCCCCTTAAGTCGACAAATTTAAAATCACTATCAATTCAAGTACCTCATCAATCAGAAACATGGAACTTGCGTGATCCTATCAAGTGATCAATTAAAAATCATTCCATTTTCTAAAACATTTTCTTCCAGTGTTTTTCATTATCCTTCACGAGAACTAATGTAAATCATGGAGTGGATTGAAATAATTTCCTAAAGCACATTACTTGATATATTTCATGATCGAATGAAAATCATGTAGCTAGTTCTATTTTATACAAGAAAAATTATGGCAACATCATGAAATCCATCAAAATCATGAAATTGGCATAATCTAATGACTAGATCAAAATAAAATCATGTGGACACAACTATTTTTTTCAACCCTTCATGTGACCCCCTCATGAGATCCAAAGAAAACTATGTGATCACATTATTTTGAATTATCATGAGTAACCTCCATCATTTCCTACATGATTTTACTCATGCACTTTTCATGATATCATTGTGAGATCCTTTGGCAATCATGTTATGTATTTAAGTGCTTCACATGACCTCAATATGAGATAATATAAATATCACTATTGTTCTTCATGTGAATCATGTGATCTCTATGCTAGAACCTCTGAAAAACATGTCATGTATTTTGGTTATTAATATAATATCAATAATAGATCTTATGAAAATCATGTGGTTCTTTACAAGATAAGATCATACATTTTTACATCATGAGATCCGAAAATCACACTCCATGAGATAATTTCAATCATTCTCACCTCACAAGATCAAACATTCATGCTCCATTAGATCAAGAATTTTCACTCCGCAAGATCAATTTTGCATTCACACTCTATAATATTATTTTGGAAAATCATGCTCCATGAGATAAAAAATTTATCACCTACCTAATATTAAAAATCTTGTGCTTTGGTGAGTTCAAACATTTCAAAAATCTATGAAATTAGAAATTCAACACTCCCTCTTCAAACCTTATTTTTCAAAAATTCAATGTCTATAACCAAAAAAATTTCCAACATAAAGAATCAACCCAAAATAACAACCATGAGGAATTTTTTACAAAAACTAGAAAAATAATTTTATAATTTTTACCTACCATTTATTGAATAATTATCTAGATATTAACTTTCTATGGATAAATTCACTTTTTTGGGATCATTTTTATTTTATTTATATTGAATATCATTATTATTTGTATCATTGATATAATAATTTATAAATATCCATAAAATTTTCACATATTGAATAGTTTATTTAATGTTAATTTATTGATTGGGAAATATTGATATTTCATATTAATTACACAATAAAGATATTAATTGTTAAGAGATTGTGTTCCAAAATTAAATCAATCATTTGATATATGAGGAGTGAACTGGAAAATTCAATGACGGGTGGGGCTCATAATTATATATCCCCTTGATGCATCGATAGGTCTTATGAAAAAAATTATAAATATAAAATTTAATGTTTATTTACCAATAGTATTAAACTATCATAGAGTATGTACATTCCAGTAGATATATCATGATGTTTGAGATCATTAAATAGGATAATATTCATTTCCATCCATGATAATTAAATTATTATTATCCATGAGATTACTCATTTTTTACCAATAGATTCATTCATTTCACAAGTTTTTTATTGAATTCATTGTGTTTTAATTTATTTACCTTAAAATATTAATTATTCCTTAATTTCTCATCAGAGATTCTAATGTACAAAACCCTTATAAAGAATCTGAGCTCACCCTTCTATTTTTTTATTTTCCTCGAGATTTGAATAAGGATATTACGAATAATATTATATATTTAATAAATATTTTAGGCTATGTATTTTATGTATCCAATGAAATTTGAGGATCAAGAATTTATCAAGTCCTGAAATAATACTGAAATGTTAATTCCTTTGGAAGTTATTAGTTATATCAAGTGGAAATTTAATAAAAATGAAACCAAATTTAGGTTACTATATTTGGGGTTATTATAGTTTTTTTCATAAAACTTTAGTAGAACTCTTTGGAAGTAGTTTTTATATTTTTATAGATTACATGATAATTATTATAAACCATTATTTTATTTTAGAAATTTTACCACTATGTGGATTTTATTTTACATATCAATATTTATGTTTTTTATGAGAAAAAAATTGTGTTCCATTATTTAATTATGCCTCTTAATAAATGAAATGGAATCAACACCCTCAAAAAATTTAGGTATTTCCCTTCTGAGAAAACAAATATAGATGTTGTTGGAACTCAAAAAATAATGGTTATATTATGGTAGATGACTACGGTAACTGAAACACCCGAGACTTTTATGAGAAATATTTTGTTTTTATGTTATATACATCATCAAAGTAATCTTTCACTACACACAACACTATCTTGGCTTTCTTTACACACAATCACGACCTTCCTTGATAGCTTGCGTCGTACGCAATACTGAGTTTCACTAAACAACGATATGCTATTAAAATATTATTAAAACTCGCCATTATGAATAGTAATATGCAATTTTTTAAAATTTCTAAATTTTATTTTTCAAAATGGACTTCATTTTTGGATTCAGAATATTAAAATTAGCCTATGGTGAAATTTTGGTATTTTTCAGAAAACATTCAATTTTTGATAAATAGTGAAAACACTAGGTTACTATTTAAAAACTAACTTTTTATTTAAATAATTATTTATTTTATTTAAATTTATTTGATGTCAAAATTGATACATAATACCTATATAAGTTTAATTCAATTCATTGAATACATTTTATAATAATTTTAGATATATAAAAATTTTATCGAACTTTTCACCGTCTTTTACCCACCTCCTAGGAGAATTTGCAAATTTACATAAAACATAATTTTACCGCTTCTGTGAGTGGAATTTTGAAAATCCAAGAGACACAGTTAATATCAAGGACTAAAATGTGGTTCAATGAGATGAAAATAATTTTTGGTGAATAGTAACTTTTTACTTTTTTTTACCACGGTTAGAAGTAAAAAAGGGAAATTAAGGGTAAAAATGATATTATTATAACACTAACACATGTCCTAATTATATTGGATAAGTTTAATTTGACCAAAAACAAACTTAGGAATATAATATGACCATTTAGACCCACATGGATAGATTAGGACATTTAATATTAATTTATTTAAAGAAGGGTTAAAATAGTTAAAATCAATGTTTAATAAGTAAATCATTTTTATATAGGGTTGTACATAATATAAATTCGACAATGAATATTCATTACAAAGATAAAAAGAGTTCCTACGTAATGGTATTTTATTTTTAATTTTTAGACATTATGTAATTTAATTTATGTATGACACAATGATGATGCAGTAATTATCTTATTAATGAAATATTGACATAATTGATGTTATAAATACCCAAATAAATGTAATTTGAGATTTTTTATGAATTAAAATACTTTTTTAGGTCAATATTTCATATTATTACTGATTTAATTAACTTTTTTCGAACTAAGATTTCTGTTATGAGTTTCACAAAAATCAATTACCAAATAGTGTCAAAATTGACATAAAATAGTTTTTAAAACAAATATTATATTATTAATTGTCATTTTATTCCTAAAAATCTAAGGCTCGGCCAAATGACATAGATAACGTTATATATATTAATAATAAACAACATGGGGTTCGTTTGTCTTGTTATTGTAAGTTTATTAACCTTATAGTGTAAGAAAACAAGAAGACACAGTAAAAGTTAAAATATCTAACTTAAAGTTAAATCTGAATGATAAGGTTAAAATAGAAACCTAAACTTGTCTAAATTCTATTTTATGAGAGGATTTCGACCCTTCCCCACTTTAGCATCGAAATAAATCAATTTGGAGCTATTAATAACCGAATATGACTTTATAATAAAATAATAGTTTTAGTTTTTCCAAATGTGCCCCTCTCCTCCCTTATAAAAGGGCACCTCCTCTCTCTCTTCCTCACACCACTTTTAGCCTTCATGCTCGTCCAAACCCTGAACAATTCTATTCTCCACTTCCCTAGATACATCCTAGAGGTCCTTGTCTTCTTCAAATACTAATTTTAGTTCCCTAAGAGGAGGTCTCAAAGAGGCGCTTCAAAGAAGTGGTAATGTCAGTTACCGATTCTTTCAACTTTATTTCTTCTTACACTTCTTTTATTTAGTTGTTTCATTATTAAGTAATAACATAAGTATCACTAATATACATATATGTTATTATAAGTATGAAACAAACCTATTTCTTCATCTATACATCTTACGGAAAACGAAATCACCGCGCGTGTGTACGTACGGAATACCGTCTCCACGCCGTGGGGTAATCTATTTTCCACCACCACCATACTTGGATGTGTATAATGGTGTATATAATAACTATATATGATTATTGTAAAGTTATATTAATTCTGAAATAGTATACATACACTCCAATACAATTCCACGATCATGGGAATGATATCATCGCGCGTGTGTACGTACGGAATACCGTCACCACGATGTGATGCGACTCGTTCTACATGATTTTCATTGCATAATGATTACATAAATTAATTGAGTGAATAAATATGATATGTATTACACTAATACCATTCTGGAAATGAGGTATCTATAACCTAAAAAGAATAATAAGAATTTATTCGACAAAACACACATAAGAACAAAAAGAAATAAACACCCGAATAACAAGTAACAATGAAATATTACTAATAAGAAGATAAGAATATGACCATATATGACATAATAAAAATAAGTCGGATTCTAGAATAAGTCAATGACATTATTTAAATCATTATACAGGAGGTTCAGAAACTTACGAAGCAAATCAGACCTAAGGTAAGGGAAAATATCACAATCTCATTTTTATCCGACATTGTTTATACTTTGGTATTTAATGGGGTGTATTTTATCATCCACATCCATGTTTCCTCAATATGTAATATTATTTCCATCCACCTACAATTTTTTAAATCCAATTTTTCCCTTCGATGAGTATTTAGTAAAAGATATGAAAAGAATCTTTTGTTGTTTTTCGTACGAGGTACTTTTTAACTTTTCTGACAAAAGTACGAGAAGAATGTTTTTTTAACTTATACGGCATGAATGGATTTTTGAAACATTATTTCCAAGAAGCTTCCTTTAAAAGTTTTCAAGTTTATTTTTAATCAACATCTTTTAGTTTAAAATTGTATGACATGTTAAGAAAGGAAAATGTTTTTAAAGTAGAAAGGATATTTTCCTCAAGAATGGAGTTCAAGTGTTTTATCAAAATTATTTTACATATAAGATAATATAGGGTTATGTTTCTATACCTACTATTAAATTTATTTGATTATGTTGTGATGGAATTATTTTTATGAATTTCTTTATCTTATATGAATTGTTTTATGATGTCATGATGTTTAAGAATCCCATCTTTATTACATGGGTTATCCAATAATGTGTGATTTATGATTTTGTGGCACACATAACAATGGAATCATTACGAGATGGGTGGGACCTATATCTCCCTCCAATGCATTGGGTAATGATTTATATCTCATTAGATAGACATGGATGGAACGACAGGTTAATCCGGTTCAGTGAAACATGACTGAAACGAGGAGTGAACATTGTTTAGAAATGGACTTTGTCTGCTAAGATAGTCTTGGAAATGATTCTTGACCACTAAGAAATGATTCTATATGATTATGTGTGTATGCCACCAAGTTTTATGTTTTATGTTATGATTATTGGGATTAGATTACACTATTAATGTTTATCCCATGTTATGAAATTATGATCTATTTTGCAGGTTAAGATTCCAAAAATGTTATGTTATTATGAATATGATGTGATTGATTTTTCTTTTGTTTACCCTTACTGGGCATTTGAGCTCACCCTTTTGTATGTTTTCATTCCCCAGGTCAGGAAGAAGGTTATTAAGTAGGATATTCCAAAAGGGACTCTAGATATGATAAAATAAATGGGAGACAACGTAGATGATTTATGAACCAGTTGTTTATGTTTCCCAGCTTCTAAAGAAACTATACCTACACCGTCCTTCCATGGTTTTGTTATATGTTGTAATAAGTGTACTTCAATTTTGAAGTATTAACAATTTATGTAAAGTATGGGTTGTTATAGTTGGTATCAGGGGAAAGGTATAGTCAACCTTGGAAACTAGGATGTGAAAGCCTTAGTAAGAACCCTAAGGATAAATCTATGAATAGAACACAATATTAGTGTTTTAGAAATGGCCATGAACAACCTATGATAATACCATAAGTGTGAAATTTTATTCTTGATTATGTGGGTTTCCTATTATAATTAGTGTTTCTCACACTATTCTTCTTGGTTTTAGTCAATGGCTGGAACCCGAAAGAACCGTGTTAATGCAGAATGCGACGGGCAATGCAATGATTGTCCACCTGAGAAATCAAACGTTATGGGAGATGGAATGAAAAATCTTGTAGACATGCTCACAAAACTTTATCAGGCTATGAATCATGCAGGACATCTAAATGAGCAAAGGAAGGAGTAACATTCTATTCAATCCTTCATGAGGCAGCATCCACCCTCATTCAGTGGGTCTACTGATCCATTAGTGGCTGAACAATGGATCAGTACTACTGAAAAGATATTTTCAGTTCTTCAATGTTCTGAACATGATAAAGTCATCTTATCAGTTTATCATTTGGAAGGTGATGCTTATCAATGGTGGAATCTTATTAAGAATATGAGGCAAAGGGATGAAATTGATTTAATAGAATGTGACGAGTTCAAGAACTTATTTTTCAATAAGTATTTCCATCGTATTCTTTGAACAAAGATGGAGAAGGAGTTTCATGAACTAAAGCAAAAGGATGATGAATCCATTGGTACCTACGAAGAAAATTTTACAAGACTTTCAAGGTACGCTTCTGGAATTATTAACCAACCTGAGAGTAAGATCTATAGATTCTTTAGAGGCATAAAACCAAGTCTTAGAAGGGCGTTAGCCATAAGGGACTTCAATAGCTATGAGGAAATCATTCGATGTGCTCTCAAAGTTGAGATGTAGATTGGAGTAACCCATCAGTCATATGGGTTTGATAAGAAGAGGAAAATGGAATTTAATGGAAAATCTAAAGAGCACACCAAAAAGAAGATGAGTTTTACCTTATGCTAAATGTGTGGAAAGAAATATGGAGGAAATTTTCTTAAGGGGACAAGAAAATGTTATAAGTTTGGAAAAGAAGGTCATCGGGAAATTGAATGTCGAAATAATGGGAAGAAGATGTCTAATGACGCAAACAAATGAAGGGATACAAAGAATGAACCTACTACACTTCAATGTTTCAAGTGCAAAGAGATGGGGCATTATGCCAATAAATGCCCAAATCCAAGGGCTGATGATGATGATCGACGTCAACACACTCTTAAGGCCAAAGACAAAGGAATGTCATATGCAATTACTATCGACGATGTGTAATACGACAACGAAGTGGTGAGAGGTACACTTACCATCCACTCTAAAGTAGAAAATGTTTTATTTGATTCTGGATCCACCAACTCTTATATTTCTGAAGAATTTTCTAAGGGTATCTCCATATTACCTAAAAAATTGGATGTTGAGTTAGCTGTGACAACCCCTAATGAAACAACAGTCGCATCAAAAGTTTATAATTCTTCTCCGATTGATGTTTGTGGGAAAGTGCATCCTACAAATCTTGTGATCCTTCCAATAGTGGAATCTGATGTGTTTCTTAGCATGGATTGGATTTCTTTATATGGAGATCATATCAATTTCCATAAAGGGAAGTCACATTTCATATTCCAGATCAATCTATGATCGTTTATCGATGCAAGGATGAACATATCCTTCCAGTGGAAATTTTTTCCATCTTATGGGACTTGATTCCTCTAAATGAAGGTTATTTATTTCAAATGGTTGGTGAGATACTCATAATTATGAATATTCCCATTGTACGGGAGTTTGACGATGTCTTTCCGGAGGATTTGTCGGGTCTTCCACCAAATTTTGAAGTAGTGTTTTCAATATAACTCGTACCTGGTGCTTTGCCTATTTCAAATACACCTTATAGAATGGCCCCAATTGAGTTGCAGGAATTGAAGAAGCAACTCCAAGAGAATCTTGATAAGGGATTCATACGCCCTAGTGCGTCACCTTGGGGAGGACCTGTTCTATTTGTTAAGTCAAAAGATGGATCAATGAGACTCTGCATTGATTATCGAGAACTTAACAAGATCACTATCAAGAAAAAATATCCTCTCCCATGCATTGATGACTTATTTGACCAACTACTCAGAGCTTAATACTTTTCCAAGATTTATCTTTGTTCAGGGTATCATCAATTAAGGGTCAAAATGGAGGATATACCGAAGACGGATTTCTATAAAAGGTACAGATACTATGAACTTAAAGTGATTCCATTTGGGCTTACTAATTCCCCTGATATCTTCATGGATCTGATGAATATGGTCTTTAGAGACTATCTTGATCAGTTTGTGGCAGACTTTATAGATGATATTCTTGTCTATTCAAAGAGCAAGGAAGAACATGAAGATCACTTGAGAATTGTATTAAAGATGCTGAGAAAGGAGAATCTTTATGCCAAATTTACCAAGTGTGAATTTTGGCTTAAAAAATTTTCATTTTTGGGTCAAATACTCCTAAAAGAGGGGATATCTGTGGATCCAGAAAAAACTGAGGTTATCGAATGATGGTCGAGACCAACAACATTAAATGAGATCTGATGTTTTCTTGGTTTGGCCGGATATTATCAAAGTTTTGTGAATGATTTTTCACAATTATCTAATCCACTCACCAAGTTGACTCGGAAAGGAGTTAAGTTTGTTTGGATGGAGGAATGTGAAGAGAATTTCTAGGAGTTGAAAATAAGGTATCCAGCGCACCTGTACTCACACATACTTGTAGTGGAGACAGGTTTGTGATCTATAGTGATGCATCCAAGAAGGGGTTGGGGTGTGCTTTTATGCAAAATGATATGGTGGTAGCTTATGCCTCACGATAGTTGAAAATCCATGAGCAAAATTACTCAACTACTGATTTGGGTTAGCTACAGTAATCTTTGCATTAATGATTTGGAGGCATTATCTTTATGGAGAAAGGTGTGATATTTATACTGATCATAAAATTTTTAAGTATATTTTCACACAAAAGGAGCTGAATATGCGCCAAAGAAGATGGTTGGAGCTGATTAAGGATTACGACTGCTCAATTCATTAACACCCTAGAAAAGAAAACAAGGTGGAAGATGCATTATGTTGACAAGACTATGCAAGCTTATCCATGATGTGGATAACAAAAGATCCAATATTTATGGATTTACAAAGGATAGATCGTGGAATTATAATGGAAGGGGAAAAAATTTATCTTTATCAGATGAATGTTCAACCATCTATACATGTGATGATTAAAGAGGCACAGAAAGAAGATGTAGAGTTACAAAAGAAGGTGAGAAATGTTCCTGAATTAAACATTCATTGTGATGGGATAATAAAGATGAGGAATTGGGTTTGTGTTCCTCCTATCCCAGAATTAAAGAAGGAGCAGCTGGATGAGGCTCATAGTTCTTCATTCTCTATTCATCCTAGAAGCACGATGATGTATAGGGACCTGAAAGAGTACTTCTGGTGGGATGGCATGAAAAGAGATGTTGCTAAATATTTTTCTCGATGCTTGGTTTGTCAGCAAGTTAAAGCTGAGAGACAAAAGTCTAAGGGGATGTTACAACCATTACCCATACCCAAATGGAAATGGGAAAACATCACTATGGACTTTTTAACTGGACTTCCTAAAATATCCAAAGGCAATAATGCTTTCTGGGTTATAGATGATCATCTTACAAAGTCTGCACACTTCATTGCTATTAGAGAGGATTTCTCTCTGGATCAGCTTTCCAGGATATATGTAAAGGAAGTGGTAAGATTTCATGGAGTACCACATTATATTATATCTGATCGGGATCCGAGATTTACCTCAAAGATCTGGAAAAGTCTTTAGCATGCTCTAGATACAGAGTTGAGTTTCAGCACTGCTTACCATCCTCATACAGATGGTCAGTCTGAGAGGACAATTCAAACTCTAGAAGTCATGTTGAGAGCTTTCTCTATGGATTTCAAAGTTGATTGGGATCAACACCTACCTTTGGTGGAATTTTCTTATAATAATAGCTTTTACTCCAGTATTTAGATGGCTCCTTGTGAAGCTCTCTATGGAAAGAAATGCCGAACTCCAACTTGCGGGGATGAAGTTGGAGAAAGAAAGCTATTAGGACCTGATCCTGTTGATGAGATGGCAGAAAAGGTCCGATCTATTCAGCAACACATAAGAGCCGCTCAGAGTCGTGAAAAAAGTTATGCCGATAACCGAAGAAAAGACATAGACTTTGAAGTGGGTAATGAAGTGTTCTTACGAATATCTCCTTGGAAGAGAGTAATGAGATTTGGAAATAAGGGAAAGCTGAGCCCTAGGTGTATTGGTCCTTTCGAAATACTGGATCGGGTTGGGAAAGTAGATTACTGATTGGCGCTTCCACCGAATGTCTCCCAAGTTGACGATGTGTTCCATGTATCTCTCCTGAGAAAGTATATACCTGATCCTTCACATGTATTTAGCTCATAAGTTGTACCGCTGGAGCAAGATCTTTCTTATGAACAACAGCCGATAGAGATTCTCGATCATAGTGAAAAAGTCCTACGGAACAAGACCACTTTCTTGGTGAACGCTTTATGGAGGAACCACCAAATAGAAGAAGCTACATGAGAGCTTGAGGATATAATGAGGGAGAGGTATCCTCATCGTTTTGTTACAAAGTGACAAATTTCGAGGGCGAAATTCATTTTAAGGGGGGTAGAATGTAACACCTGAGACTTTTATGAGAAATATTTTGTTTTTATGTTATTTAAATAATCAAAGGAATCTTTCACTACACACAACACTATCATGGATTATTTTACACGCAATCGCGACCTTCCTCGATATCTTGCATCGTAAGCAATACCGAGTTTCACTAAACAACGATATGCTATTAAAATATTATTAAAACTATCCGTTATGAACTGTAATACCCATTTTTTGAAATTTTTTAAAATTTATTTTTCAAAATGGACTTAATTTTTTTATTCAGAATATAGAAATTTTACTAGTGTGAAATTTTGGTATTTTTCTGAAAACTTTCAATTTTTGACGAATAGTGAAAACATTGGGTTACTATTTAAAACCCGACTTTTTATTTAAATAATTTTTTATTTTATTTAATTTTATTTTATGTCAAAATTGATACATAATACCTATATAAGATCAATGCAATTCATTAGAGTCATTTTATAATAATTTTAGATATATAAAAATTTTATCGAACTTTTCACCATCTTTTACCCACCTCCTAGGAGAACTTACAAATTTACATAAATCGTAATTTTACCGCTTCTGTGAGAATAATTTCGAAAATCCAAGAGACACAATTAATATCAATGATTAAAATGTGGTTCAATGAGATGAAAATTATTTTTGGTGAATAGTAACTTTTTACTTTTTCTACCACTGTTAAAAGTAAATAGGGTAATTAAGGGTAAAAATGATATTATTATTACCCTAACACATGTTCTAATTCTATTGGATGAGTTTAATTCGACCAAAAAACCTTAAGAATAAAATATGACCATTTAGGCCCACATGGATTAGATTAGGACATTTAATATTAATTTATTTAAAGAAGGGTTAAAATAGTTAAAATAAATGTTTAATAAGTAAATAATTTTTAATATAGGGTTATACATAAGATAAATTCGACAATAAATATTCATTATAAAGATAAAAATATTTCAAACATAATGGTATTTTATTTGTAATTTTAGAAATTAAATAAATTAATTTATGTATGACATTATGATGATGCAGTAATTATCTTATTAATAAAATATTGACATAATTGATGCTATAAATACCCAAATAAATGTAATTTGAGACTTTTTATGAATTAAAATAATTTTCTAGGTTAATATTACATATTATTACTGATTTAATTAACTTTTTTTGAACTAATATTTCTGTTATGCTTTTCACAAAAATCAATTACCAAATAGTGTCAAAATTGACATAATATAGTTTTTTAAAAAAATATTTTATTATTAATTGTTATTTTATTTTTAAAAATATATGGTTCGGCCAAATGACATATATAAGGTTATATATATTAATAATAATCAAATTGGGGTTCTTTTGACTTGTTATAGTAAGTTTATTAACCTTATAGTGTAATAGAACAAGAAGACACGGTAAAAGTTAAATTATCTAACTTAAAGTTAAATCTAAATGATAAGATCAAAATAGAAACATAAGCCTATATAAATTCTATTGGATGAGATTATTTATACCTATAACCACCTTAGTATCTAAATAAATCAATTTGGAGCTATTAAAAACTGAATATGACTTTATAATAAAATAATATTTTTAGTTTTTCCAAAGGTGCCCCTCTCCTTCCTTATAAAAGGGCACCTCCTCCCACTCTTACTCACACCACTTTGAGCCTTAAAGCTCAGCCAAAACCAGAAATATTCTCTTCTCCACTTCCCTAGAAACATCCTAGAGGTCCTGGTCTTCTTCAAAGACCAATTTAGTGCCCTAAGAGGAGGTCTCAAAGAGGTGCGTCAAAGAAGAGGTTATGTCCGTTACCGATTCTTTCAACTTTATTTCTTCTTCCACTTATTTTTCTTTAGTTGTTCAATTATGAAGTAATAACATCAGTATCACTCATATACTGATATTTTATTATAATTAAGAAACAACCCTATTTCACCATCTATCCATCCTACGGAAAACGAAATCATCGCGCGTGCGTACGTTCGGAATACCATCTCTACGCCGTGGTGTAATCTATTTTCCACCACCACCTTACTTGGATGGGAATAATGGTGTAAATAATAACTATATATGATTATTGTAAAGTGATATTGATTCTGAAATATTATACATACATTTCAATACAATTCCACGATCCTGGGAACGATATCATCGCTCATGCATAGGTACGGAATACCGTATTCACGAAGTGATGCGACTCGTTCTACATGATTTTCATTGCATAATTATTACATAAATGAATTTAGTGAATAAATATGATATGTATTACACTAATACCATTCTGGAAATGATGTATCTATAACCTAAAAATAAGAATAATAATTTATTCGACAAAACACGCATAAGAACAAAAGGCAATAAACACCCGAATAACAAGTAACAATGAAATATTACTAATAAGAAGCTAAGAATATGACCATATACGATATCATAAAAATAATTATGATTCTGTAATAAGTCAATGACATTATTTAAATCATTATACTAGAGGTTCGGACACTTATGAAGCAAATCGGACCTAAGGTAAGGGAAAATATCACAATCTCATTTTTATCCAAGATGGTTTATACTTTGGTATTTACTGGGGTGTATTTTATCATCCATATCCATGTTTCCTCAATATGTAATATTATTTCCATCCAACTACAATTGTTTACATCCGATTTTACACTTTGGTGAGTTTTTAGTAAAATATATGAAAGGAATCTTTTGTTGTTTTTCATACGATGTACTTTTTTACTTTTCCGACAAAATTACATGAAGAATGTTTTTATTTAAATTATACGGAATGAATGGATTTTTAAAACATTATACCCAAGATTCTTCTTTTACAAGTTTTAAAGTTTATTTTTAATCAACTTCTTTTATTTTAAAATTTTATGACATGCTAAGAAAGGAAAATGTTTTTGAAGTAGAAAGGATATTTTCCTCAACAATGGAGTTCAAGTGTTTTATCAAAATTATTTTCAATCTACGATAATATAGGCTTCTGTTTCTATCCCTATTATTACATTGATTTGATTATGTTGTGATGTAATTATTTTTATGAATTCCATTATCTTATATGAATTTTTTTATGATGTCACGATGTTTAAGAGTCCCATTTTTATTACATGGGTTATGAAATGATGCATGATTTATGATTTTGTGGCACACATAATAATGGTATCATTATGAGAGGGGTGGGACCTATATCTCCCTAAAATGTATTGGTTAATGATTTATATCTCATGATATAGACATGGCTAGAATGGCCGGTTAATCCGGTTCAGTGAAACATGACTGAAATGAGGAGTGAACTTGGTTCAGAAATGGACTTTGTCCGCTAAGATAGTATTGGGAATGAGTCTTGACTGCTAAGAAATGATTCTCTATGATTATGTGTATATGCCACAATGTTTCATGTTTTATGTAATGATTATTGGGATTAAATTTCACTACTATGATTTATCCCAAGTTATGAAATTATGATCTCTTTTTCAGGTTGAGATTTCCAAAATGTTATGTTCTTATGAATATGATGTGATTGATTTTTTTTGTTTACCCTTACTGGGAATTTATGCTCACCCTTTTGTATTTTTTCTTTCCCCGGGCCAGGAATAAGGTTATTAAGTAGGATATTCCAAAAGAGACTCTAGATATGATGAAATAAATGGGAGACAACGTAGATGACTTATGAACCAGTTGTTTATGTTTCCCTGTTTCTAAAGACAGTATACCTATACGGTCCTTTCATGGTTTTGTTATATGCTGTAATAAGTGAACATCAATTTTGAAGTAATAACAATTTATGTAAAGTATGGGTCGTTATAGTAACAGTAAATTTCATTGGCCACATGGAACGACCTATTATTAAAAAGTGTAATTACCCTATTTTAGATAGATACATGTGACAAAAACCCCCAAATTTTAAAGGAACTATTGATACAATGGGAGTGGATCAATGGATTAAATATCTTATAATGATATACCTAGATTTTGGATATAATTAAAGTAAAATTGTTATTATTGATGTTTTTAATGGATTTTTTGATTAATTTTGTTTATTTATCCAGAACACTATAGCAGATGAATAAATAGAAATTATGGAAATGAAAAATTTAAAAGTATTTTTATTTGAGAAATAATTCCCTTCAGAATAGTGAGCTTTAATGGAGATTATGTTCCTCAATTTAAATCAGAAGGAAGAATAATATGTGATAGAGTATGAGGATATGTTTCAAGATTATCCATTCATGTATTTGACTGTATATATAATATGGAAAAAATATAGAACATTCCATGGATGGTGTTAGTCAGAGTCATCAAGGGTAACTCTTTTCTCAGATTTTTTCTTCATATTATGATATTGTAACAAGTATCATCAGTATAGAGAAATAATTCACAGTATAGTATATGTAACGCCCTGACCCCAGTTACCTAGAGCCGGTGCATTATTTTAATAAATTGGAATGATTACAAGGAATCAATTCCCAAAGGACCGATCAGTTTACTAGTCTTGGAATATAGATTATATACATTAACATTAAATTACAATTTGAAACATAAAAAACAGTATAGTTAGTTCTTTGAGAAATCCATTTTCCATGTAGCTTAACCCTACAAATCAATCATAATAAAATTCTTGGAATCTTGTGAAAATAAAACATAAGAAAGGGGTGAGCTCAGATGCTCAGTAATGGTAAATAATTTAGCAAAAGCTTCAAAATTTTAAGGGAAGATGTGTAGTAAAAAAATCCTTTTAAACATAAAATTGAATATAATATGGTAAAAATAAATGAAACATTACCATATAGACATGCACATGGATATTCTACTAGTCTAATAATCACATGTAATAACTAATTTCACAATGAGGGAATGCCTAATACTGGACATCATTACCACATAGTCAAGGCCTCGTGCCAAGACTAAATATAATTTTTTTGTCAAGGCCTTGTGCCAAGACACTAGTTTGTCTCATGAGACCTACTGATGCATCAAGAAGCTATAGTGAGATCCACCCACCACTTACTAAGTCCACTGCTTTCCACATATGAATAGTTGAAACATAACATAAACATTCGTATTAAAACTAGCATACGAAATGTCAATACATTAACTATAAACCATGAATGGTATAAAAAAAGAACATCCACAGTTCAAAATATCATAACTCATTCAATACAATATGAAATATTGTATTATAATAAATCATCCTCAATAAAAAATAATATCCAGTAAGATATGATCACAAAGTTGAAAATGCTGTGTAATACATTTTGAGAGAAATATCTGTTTTTGTAAAATTGTTTAAAAGTGGCTCATTTATAAAGGAAGTAATTTAAAAGAGATTTTGGAATCAAATTTTTCCATAGCACTATGAAACTTTTGAAAATAATTATCATTTCAAAACATTCATTTCACTATAAATAAATCCTTAAAATCATATTGAAAACATGGACATTAATTAAAAAGATTTAGAAAGATAAACTATTAAAACATTTAAAATTACGATCTTGATAAAGAGTACCTTTAAAAAATCCTTAAAATATTCATTTTGAAATAATTTTTATGAAAAATGTACATGGATGATAAATATTTCCCAGTAAATACTTACATATAAACAATCTCGGATAATAATGAGATTGAGTAATTAACCCTTACCTTGCTCTTTCCTTTGGTCGAGGGTACGTTTAACCTCTTGTGTGAAGATCGTAGTATGTTATTAAATTATACCAGATCCATATTAATATTTATGATATCATACATGATTTATTTATGACTTTATACTACCCATTTAATAATAATTTCCATGTTAAATTAACATTTTTGGTAATAATTGCTTTCTTTATCATACATGTTTTAACTTGTGACTCTTGATTGTATCACTTAGAACAAGATTTAAATACTTACAGAATATGAAACATTATTTATATATGATATACATGTAGAATATAAATATATATAATAGACATATATATGAAATGAAAAACATCGTTTATGGAGACGATAGTATGTACGTACGCATAAACGCTATTTCCGTTTTCATATCGTGTTGAACAGAACTAAGTGAGTAAGATATATGTAAGTACACACACACACACAGATATATATATATATATGTATATATATATATATATCTAGTATAATTATTATGTCATATATTACATACTTATTAGTAATATTTTTTTTTAACTGTCGATGAATGGTGAACGTGGAAATGAATCTCATCGTGTTGTGGAGACCGTAATCCGTACGTAAGCACAAGCGGCAATATAATTTCCATAAAGGCGTGGAATTCGATGGTATATTAATTTTAAAGAGACATTAGCATGTTATTTTTGTTATTTATATACATATTACTCCTCATTATATCCATCCAAATAACATAGTGTTGAATAACAAATTACACCGTGGCGTGGAGATGGTAAACCGTACACACGCACGCATGGTGACATTATAATTTATAAGATGGATAGAATAATGAATAATATTGTGAAATATTTATAATAACATCATAGTATATATAATATACCAGATTTATTATTTTATAATGTAAATATCAAAGAAATAAGAAGTGGAAGAAGAAAAGAACTTGAAAGAGGATGGTGAAATTATTACCTCTTCTTCGGGTTCTTCATTTTGATTTGATCAAAAGGGATCCTTAAGTCGGATTTCTGACTAAAGGAGGGCCTCGAGGATCAAGGTAGGATTGTTGAGAGAGTATTTGGGCAGAGTTTGGCCGAGCCAAATGGATTTGGAGGTGTGAATTTAAGAGAAGGGGAAGTGCGCTTTTATAAGAGGGGTGAGGGGAACCTTTGGAAAAAACATAAATTATTTTTTTATAACAAATTTATATTCAGTTTATAATGGCTCCAAAATGTATTATTTAAATTCTAAGGTGGGTATGGGTCGAAAAAACCCATCCAATCGGTTTTAGACAAGTTTAGGTTTCCATTTTAACCTTATCATTTAGATTTAACTCTAAGTTAAATAATTTAACTTTTACCGTGTCTTCTTGTATTCTTACACTATATGGTTAATAAACGTACTATATATTGCCAATATAACCGCTATTGGTTCACTAATGTCATATATAATATTATAAAAGTCTTATTGCTGATCCTTATATTTTTTGGACAATTATATCAATTAATAATATAATATTTGTTTTAAAAACTATATTATGTCGATTTTGACACTATTTAGTATTTATTTTTTGTGTTAAATTAATAACAGCATGATTACTTCAAAAAAAACATTGAATCAATCCTAACATGTCATATTAACCCATAAAATTTTTGGATGTCAAAAAAACATTGAAATTATATTTATTGTAATATTTATAATACCATTTATTTGATTCATTCTTTAATAATGTAATTAATACATCATCATTGTGTCACTAATTAATTTAGTTATCTAAACTCTAAAAATTATAAATAAAAAACCATTATGTAGGAAATATTTTTAGATTTCTAATGAATATTTATTGTAGAATTTATCTTATGTATAACCCTATATAAAAAATGGTTTTGTTATTATACTTTGATTTTAACTCTTTTAACTCTTCTTTAAATAAATTAATAATAAATGTCTTAATCTAATCCAAGTAGACCTAAAGGGTCATATTTTATTCCTAAGGTTGTTGTTGGTCTAATGAAACTTATCCAATAGAATTAAGACATCTGTTAGGGTAATAATAATAACATTTTTACCCTTAATTACCCTATTTACTTTAAACCGTGGTAAATACAAGTAAAATGTCACTATTCACCGAAAATTATTTTTATCTTACTGAACCACATTTTACTCCTTGATATTAACTGTGTCTCTCAGATTCTGGAAATTCAACTCACATAAGTGGTAGAATAAATTTTTATGTAAATTTGCAAATTCCTCTAGGAGGTGGGTAAAAGACAGTAAAAGTTCGATAAAATTTTTATAAATTTAAACTTATTATAAATTGACTCCAATGAATTAAAATGAACAAATATAGGTATTATGTATCTATTTTGACCTAAAATAAATTTTACTAAAATATATAATTATTTAAATAAAAATTCAGTTTTAAACGATAACTCCGTGTTTTTTTACTATTAATCAAAAATTGAACATTTTTAGAAAAATACCAAAACATTACCCTAGGATAATTTCGATATTCTAAATACAAAAATGAAGTCTATTTTACCAAATTAAAAGAATATATGTTGCATTTATTAATTTAAAATTAATTCTCGCTGTCAAAACAAATAACTTGTATTTAAGAAACAGTAACTATCAAAAGATTGACAGTTGTTTATATATAACTTCAAAGTGAAATTAATTACAATGACCAACATTAGATGAAAGGGTAAAAATATAATACAATTATACTTCCAAAACATTAAAATGTATAATTCAACACTATAAATTATTTTTATTAAAAAAATTGTTTTCAGTTAAAATATAGTATTTTTCACTATTCACCCAAATATCAAAGTTATCAGAAAAAAACCAAAAATTTATTAAAACTAAATTATTTTTTCCCAATTATAAAGAAGAAGTTTATTTTGTGAAACTGAATATATAATAGTTTCAAATATTGGATTTAAAAAGGGCTCTCCATTAAAAGGTGGTAAACTATCATTTTTTTGAAAAATAATTGTTTTATCTGAAAAAATGTATTTGTTCTTACATTATGCATAAGGAAATAATAATATGGTTTCTAAAATTAGAAGGATTATATAAAGTTCAAAATTCAGTTAATACTATTCATAACCACTTTTGAACGGCTTGTTTGGTAAGTCGTGGTGTGCTTGAACTAAGTGTTGCGTATAGTGCACGTTATAAAATTACTTTGAAGAAATAAAATACTATGAAATATTGGGGTGTTAAATTATTCCCACCTTCAATAAATTGCATCCTCGCAATTTGAAATTGTTCTTCGAAAATAAAAGGTTGAAAATAGAAAATACCTTTGTCGAAAAACCCACATAAGAAATTGGTTTAATAAAATTTAGTCTTAATAAGAGGAAAAAAATTATATATATATATATAGATGAAAAGTAGAGTTCCATATTTCAACTAATTCCTACCACAAACTCATCTTTCACTACAAATGATTTCAAAAAAAATTCTATTTATCCAAATCGTATAAGGTTCCAAAAATGATGAATTTATAATTCATTTTTCAGACTATTTAAAAAAAACTAAATTATACAAACCAGTACATCACATAGTCCAGTCGTAGGTGATGCACCTTTGTCACTCTTCAGTTGCGGGTTTAAGTCTCACGGCCTTGTCAGTCGCGACTAGTTGTCGCCCGACCTAATGGTTGTCCTTTTATAACAATTAAAAAATAACCTTAACAATAATATCCAATTTCAAACTTAATCTATTCCAAACTTTATACTTATCCAAAATAAATATATCCAAAATCTCAGTACAAAATTTATAAGGAAGTTAATCATGATAAAGATATTTTTTCCCAGGTAATAACATGTGAACGCCTTCATCGTGTATTATTTAAAAACACCACCACATCCTAAATTACTATAAAACATTATTGATTACATTCATACTCCCTTATTCCTTATATAATACTGGATATACTCTTTCTATCCTAAAATGATGTAAACTCCAACAATGATGGAATATAAAAATCATTAATCAGTTTCTAGGAAGTCAAGAATATCCAAAATAATTTATCCAAATCAACCATCTCTTATTCCAAAGTCACTACCTCGTTATCAGGACCATATTAAGGATTACCTTTCCTTAAACCATGTGTTTTCCAAAAAGTGTAGCTTACTATAAAGCCCCTTTTCATAGAACCAAATAATATCAAATCCCCAATAAAATAGTACTGCAGTACAATCTTTACTTATTTCCATAATTCATGTAACCAATATATTGTTGATACAACACTCAAATTTAATAAAAACATAAGAACACTATTCATTCCTCTTCATATGAGGTAGTATCATAACATGATTATAATCCAATAATATAATTTTTTATATACTCTTATAATTTGGAAATTGGTTCACATAGTGTCCCAACTCCTTTCAAGTAAAGCATTGTACATTTGAAACCATTTTCTTACCCTTACAGTCACGTACATGGTGTCCTTTTTCTCCACACTTATAACAAACTCCCATTCCCTTCAGGAATTTACCAAGGTGATTCATTTCACATTTATCACATATTGGAAAATCCTTCATTCCCTTATTCCCTTTATCCATATTTCTCTCTTCTATCCTTTTTTTCTCTTTCTTTCCTTCAATGCCATAGGACTCAGAGAATTATTTAATTATCTTATTAACACGTGATACTATTTCTTCATATGTTGAGAATACATGGGATACTATTTCCCTTCTAAATGTTGTCATAATACTGGGAATGATATGATCCATCTTACTCTTTGGATCATATGTATTTATGGAGTTCAAATTCCTTCTACAGGGCTCCATTTCTATACAATGGCATACACTGGATTAGTTTAGGAATCACAATACATAAATACGAACTTGTAAAACACTTAAAATAAATTCAACAATTTATTTATATAATCCATAATCATAAAAATGTTTTCTTTGAGGAAGTATATACTCATAAACCCTTCAAAATGGTTTGTAAAGAAAATGAGAATTATCCTAATCATATCCCCGAGAGTGTCGTAACCAGGAGTGCAGCAAGGCCCGTTGTCGTGCACCAGTTCCCGTTTAAGTCTAGACCAAAGCGGTGTTTTTGGGTTTTACCTTTATGAACATCTATTCCAGAGCCGCCTCTACCTGCTCATATCTAGACATGGATGTATTGCTTGGAAAACTCACAAAATCTCTACATTACCAAAATTCTGGGAAGTTATTCTATACTAATCATCAAAGCCTATCTTAGGTTTATGTGCTCTAATTAGAGTTTATCTAAATTTTTTATCCAGGGATATTGCTAAAATTCCTCTGATACCAACTGTAACGACCCGACCCCAGTTACCCAGAGCCGGTGCATTATTTTAATATATTGGAATGATTACAAGGAATCAAGTCCTGAAGGACTGATCATTTTAGCTATCTTGGAAAATAGATTATATACATTAACTTTAAATTACAATTTGAATCATAAAACACATCATAAATAGTTCTTTGAGGAATCCATTTTTCCCCGTAGCTTAACCCTGCATATCAATCATAATACACATCTTGGAATCCTGGGAAAATAAATCATAAGAAAGGGGTGAGCTCAGATGCTCAGTAAGGGTATATAATTTAGTGGAAGCTATAAAATTTTAAGGCAAGATGTGTAATAAAAAAATCCTTTTAAACATAATCTTGAACATAATATTGTAAAAATAAATGAAACATTACCATATAAACATGGACATGGATATTCTACTAGTCGAATAATCACATTTAATAACTAATTTCACAATGAGGGAATGCCTAATACCGGACATCATTACCACATAGTCAAGGACTCATGCCAAGAATATAAATAAATTTTTTGTCAAGGCCTTGTTCCAAGACACTAGTTTGTCTCATCAGGCCTACCGATGCATCGATGAGCTATAGTAGGCTCCACCCATCACTTACTAAGTCCACTGCATTCCTCATATGAATAGTTGAAAGATAACATAAACATTCATATTAAAACTAGCATACGAAATGTCAATACATTAACCATAAACCATGAATGGTATAAAAATAGAACATCCACAGTCAAACATATCATAACTCATTCAATGAAATATGGAATATAATATTATAATAAATCAATCTCAATCGAAAATAATATCTAGTAAGAGATGTTGACATAGTTGAAAATGATGAGTAAAATTTTTTGAGAGAAATATTTGTTTTTGTAAAATCATTTAAAAGTAACACATTTATATAGGAAGTAATTTAAAAGATATTTTTTAATCAAAGTGTCCCATACCACTTTGAATATTTTTAAAAGAATTATCATTTCAAAACATTCATGTCCATATAAATAAATCCTTCAAATCATTATAAAAACATGGACATTAATTAAAAATATTTAGAACGATAAATCTATAAAACATTTAAAATTATGATCTTGATAAAGTGTACATTTATAAAATCCTTAAAATATTAATTTTGAAATCATTTTTATGAAAAATGTACATGGATGATAAAAATTTCCCAGTAAATACTTACACATAAACAATCTCGGATAATATTGAGATTGAGGAATTAACCCTTACCTTGCACTTTCTTTTGGTTGAGGGTAAGTTTAACCACTTGTATGAAGATCGTAGTATGTTATTAAATTATACTAGAACCATATTAATATTTATGATATCATACATGATTCATTTATGACTTTATACTACCCATTTAATAATAATTTCCATGTTAGATTAACATTTTGTGTAATAATCACTTTCTTTATCGTACGTGTTTTAACTTGTTACTCTTGATTGTATCACATAGACCAAGACTTAAATACTTCCATATTATAAAACATGATTTATATATCATATATATTTAGAATATAAATATGTATAATATACATATATATGAAATGAAAAACACCGTTTATGGAGACGGTAGTCCGTGCGTACGCATAAACGCTGTTTCCGTTTTCATATCGTGTTAAACGGAACTAACTGAATAAGATATATATAAGTACATAAATATATATATATATAAATATATATATCCATTAGAATTATTATGTCATATATTACATACTGATTACTAATATATATATTTTTATAATTGTCAATGAATGGTGAACGTGGATATTTAATCCTGGCATTTTATCACATAAACATTCATTACATTTCACAAAACCGAGGATATTTAAGGTTTAGTGTCTTGGAAACCAGGAAATTAAAACATGAAAACATAAAACATTTTTCTTAAAAACTTGAAAGGTTTCTCCTTATGTTCACCCTAGGTTCATTACAGCATCTCATAACCTGGGGACATACATCAAATGAAAGGGTGAGACGAATGCCCAGTAAGGGAAACAAGGGAAACATTTAACATGTGAACTTGAGATACATCAATAAAGTCATGAAAAGAACTTTAATGCATGAGAATGAAATCATGAGGCATATCATAATAAAAATAACATTTTTCATACCTTTAAGATGTGGCTACATCATTTAACATAGACAATCATGAACATATCACCAAGGTCCATCCCCAAGGCTCCATTTGAAAATTACCAAGGTTATTCACCAAGATATCGTGAAAATTGTAATCTCTAGTGGTTACATCATTACCCAATTCATTGGAGCGCTATAAGGGCGCACCCTTAAATTTGCCTTTATTATCATGTGAGACAGATATATCATCATAAATCATTTCATAAACAACCCATATAGCATAAAATAAATGGGTTTCATTTCATAATCATAACGTTTTAAAAACTGTTTCAAAGACATGATCTTTACGTCACTTTAATCCCACGGAAGGGGAGAGCGGTCTCATGTATGTAAATCCCAGAATTTAAAATAAAACATTTTGGTATATATGTGAATACCCCTTTTGAAGAAATATCTTTGAGTATTCACTTAATCAAATAAAAGTACTTTAGAAAAAGAGAGAGACATTTTGAGACGGGAATTCAACAGCATAACGCCTATGTTTCGGGGTTTTAGAAATCATTGAAAAGAGAGGGGACATGGGTCAAACACTCATAAATGACCCATAAAACAGTAAAGGGACAAAATATAAAGGATTTTAGAACACGGTAATGAAATTTGAAAGATATACCATATGAAATGAAGAACATGAAAGGAAGACAAAAAATATATTTCTCTTATGAAAATTCGGCAGCCCAACGGCGTCACTTAAACTTCAACAAAAATGAATTGTCGAGATAAAATAGGGTCTCTAATAATATGAACATAAAAGATCAGTATGATAGATATAGATATAATACCCCAACATAAAACAAATGGAACTTGAAATACTTGACATGAAAGTAGATCTTTGAAAAATGAGAAAGGCGAACGAATCCCTTAAAAATTCGGCAGCCTAACGGCGTCACTTAAACTTCAACCAAAAATGAATTGACAAGATCAAAATAGGGTTTCTCATCATATGAAAATAAAGGTTCAGTATGATAGATATAGAGATCATACCACAACATAATAAGAAGTAACTTGAAATACTTGACATTAAAATAGATCTTGAAAACGAGAAGGGTGAAAGAATCCCTTAAAAATTCGGCAGCCTAACGACCCCACTTAAAACATCAAAATACTGAATTTAAGAGATAAAATGGGGTTTGTCATAATATGATCATAAAAGATCAGTATGATAGATATATATATCATACCCCAGCATAATAAAAAGGAACGTGAAATACTTGACATGATAATAGAACTTGAAAATGAAAAGGGTGAAAGAATCTGTTACAAAAATTTCGGCAGCCTAACGACGCCACTTAAACTTTCGTAAAATGAGAAGATTAGAGTAAGAGGGGGTATCTCATCATATGAACATAAAAAGGACAGTATAATGAATATAAAATAACGTCCTTCAACATAAGAACATGGATCATAAAAGGAATGACATAAAAGAGATTACTTGAAAAGAAAGAGGGAGGTCAGATCCCTTACCTTAAAACGTAACTCTTAAAACTCAATGTTTTGGACCTTGAGGGCTTGGGGGCACCTTGGGAGGACTCCTTGGGAGGTAAGGAGACTGGAAATTCGTTTATAAAGATTTTGGTGTCCAAAGGATGAGATAATGACTTGGTATTTATATGGAAAGTGAGAGGACAAGGCATTAATGGCCAAGGGACACCTCATAAGTGGGTTTCTCAAAACCATGTGCTCTCCCAAGATATTTCCAATGAAGTTAGGCCACATGGGGCCCCCAATACAGTAATTCATCACCTTTGGTAGGAAAACCCATAAAATATCTCATTAAATCGTCATGACATAGTTATGATGTCATTAAACATACCGAAACCCTAAAACTGTATTTTTAATATTCACTGAAAATTCAACTTTCTCAGAAAAATCCCAAAATTTCATCTTAAAAAAATATTAATTCTCTGATTTAAAAAATGAACTACATCTTATAAAAATAATTTTCTAAATATCTTTAATTTATTATTTAAATAAAAAAACTATTCACCAAAAATTCATTTTTTAGAAAAAACACCAAAATTTACTTTAACATAATATCGATGCTCTGAGTTCAAAAATAAAATGCATTTTATAAAAATAATTTTCTAAATATTGTTAATTTAATTTTTAATTAAAAAACACTATTCACCCGAAAAAACTAATACTTGAATAATAATTTATGATACCGTTATTTTACCATTTTATTGAAAATCATTACACATTTTTAATTATTTAAGGGTCACATAAATATTTTTTAAAATATCCTTTCGCTAAAATTCAACCAAAATATGCGTACTATATTTATCTGGACATTTGAAAAGTCATAAACATCATCATAAGAAGAAATCCCAATTTTTATTTAAAACAAAGGATTACACAAGGCAGTTACGGTCTCCTTACATAGCCCCTTATCACACCAGCATAGGACTTATGTGTAAGGTGTATTAAGGTGAGAGAATTTGAGGGAGGCTCAGCCAACATCGCACGAGTAGTAATTTCTATCAGTTTGAACTTTTTGCGAAGGCGATCCCATTCTAGCTTCACACGATGAAGTTCAGCTTGGGTTTGGTCCAGAGCAAAGCCCAGTGGTGCTACCTCCTTCCCAAGTTCGGTTAGATGGGCTTCAATCGGTCCAAGACTACTAGGTGAGGCCATCAAATCTTGTTTCTATATTAATTAACAAAGATTATTTGTATTTAGAGACAATAATGAAAAGGTTTAGTTTCCAGTTGTCATATTGACCAATGGTCATATAACAGTCAAAACCCAATGGTCTCATTTTAATTATACTCATGCAATCAAATGAAACATTTTTTTTGTGTATAAAAAATAAAATAACACACAAAAATAGGAAAAACGATTTATTCAAAATTCTGGGTCGTTACAATCTTCCCCCTAAAGAAATTGTGTCCTCACAATTTTTAAAATTGTGTTTTGAAATTTCATTTAAAGTCCCACATCATAAAAGGAGTCAGTAAAACTATTAATTTAAAAGAAAGAAAGGGAAGTACAAAGGTCACCCGAGTTAACCCACACTAGGATTCCATTTAAGAAAACATGGACATGGAGGAAAAAACAAAGGGTCGAGTTCTGAGGTAGAGTGATAGAAAACATGATTAAGAGAACGTTAACCATAAGAAAATTCCAAACTTATGATGTGTGTAAATGGCCTTTGATTTCCTAGTAGGAAACGTAAACCAACAACATTTCTGTTTTACATTCCTTTTCATAATTTTGAGGAATTCATTTACTACATAGAACAAAAACATAAGAAAATATACCTACCTTCATGTAGAGTTTCATAGTTTAATAACTTTCTACCAAAACTAATCTTTTCTCCAAATAATGAGCATTCAAAAATACTTGGTGTCATCAAAACACAAGAATCATCTTTTTGAGAGTCACGTAATCCACAAAAGATTTACTATCAATTTCTTCTATCATTAAACATTATCCCAAAAACAGAAATGGTAAGATAAAACAACTCTTCAAAAAGGAAGAATCCCATACTAAGGGAAACTAATTTTAAATCTTCAAAGTTTCATGTTACTACCCAAAGTTTATCGTAGACCATTCCATAAATAACTGTCCTTAAAATTCCTCAAAATAAACCAAACTAATATTGAAACACAAATACAAGAATGATTTTATAACATAGTCTTCCAAAATAAATTTCATTGTTCATCTCCGAACAACATCAACCACTCTTAACATCTTATAACAAAAGTAGCTAACCTAATCATATTTTACCCAAGATAGGTTAATCATTTTCATGAGTAACCTAAATTACTATATGTCCACCTTAAATTCATCGATTATTCAAAATATAAGTCAACCTTACTCCTCAATGAAAATACCATAGTAATCTATTTACCTCGATCATATAGGGTCCCCAAAATAGTGAACGTCTTCCAAAATAATAATCATCTTTTAATCCCCTAATCATCTATGTCAAATTAATATTGAAATCGTCGCATTTCCTATCACATTTTTTGTTGGGACATGTTCTTCCCTTTCCCACCATTAACTATGAAGAGAAATATAACTAGGGGCTTAAATACTTAGCCAATAATCATGAAATGAAACTTAAAGCATATAAATATAACTTGTAGAAGAAATGTATACCCTAACTTGTGATCCCCTAGGTTCCCATCTAGTTTATCCATGATCAAATATTTTTATGTGAATCTTTATTTTATTTTATCTTGGTTCCTTTGACAATTGTTTATACTAAGCTTATGAATATACAAAATCATATCCCCCAGGAGTGTCGTAACCAAAAGTGTAGCAAGGCCCGTTGTCGTGTACGAGTTCCCGTTTGAGTCTAGATCAAAGCGGTGTTTTCGGGTTTTACTCCTATGTACATCTGTGCCAGAGCCACCTCTACCTGCTCGTATCCAGGCAGGGACGTATATTTTGGCAAACCATTACTTAATACTCACCAAAATACCAGGAATATTTCCTATATGTAAACTTTTCTATAGGATTCTTCCTAAAGTTTTCATATCCTAATTTCCAAAAATAACTAAACCATCCTCTGATACCAATTGTAGCATCCCGCCTTTTTATCACAGAAACATTCATTACATTTTACAAAACTGAGGATCTTTAAGGTTTAGTGTCTTGGAATATAGGAACTTAAAACATGAAAACATAAAACATTCTTATTAAACAATTGAAAGGCTTCTCCTTATGTTCACCCTAGGTTCATTACTGCATCTCATAACCTGGGGACATACATCAAATGAAAGGGTGAGCAGAAGGCCCAGTAAGGGAAACAAGGGAAACATTTAACATGTGAACTTGAGATACATCAATAAAGTCATGAAAAGAACATTAAGGCATGCGAATGAAATTATGAGGCATATCATAATACAAATAACCTTTTTCATAACATTAATATGTGGCTACATCATTTAACATAGACAATCATGAACATATCACCAAGGTCCATCCCCAAGGCGTCATTCGAAAATTACCAAGGTTATTCACCAAGATATCGTGAAAATTGTAATCTCTAGAGGTTACATCATTACCCAATGAATTGGAGCGCTATCAGGGCGCACCCTTAAATTTGACTTTATTATCTTGTGAGACAAATATATCATCATAAATAATTTCATAAAAAACCCATATAGCATAAAATAAATGGGTTTTATTTCACAATCATAACATTTTAAAAACTTTTTTAAAGACATGATCTTTACGTCACTTTAAACCCACGGAAGGGGAGAGCGCTCTCATGTATGTAAATCCTAGAATTTAAAATAAAAATTTTTGGTATATATGTGAATACCCCTTTTGAAGAAAGATCATTGAGTATTCACCTAATAAAATAAAAGTACTTTAGAAAAAGAGAGAGACATTTTGAGACGGAAATTCTACAGCATAACAGCTATGTTTCAGGGTTTTAGAAAACATTGAAAAGAGAGGGGACATGGGTCAAACACTCATAAATGACCCATAAAACAGTATAGGGACAAAATATAAAGGATTTTAGAACACGGTAATGAAATTTGAAAGATATACCATATGAAATGAAGAACATGAAAGGAAGACAAAAATAAGATTTCTCTTATGAAAATTCGGCAGCCCAACGACGTCACTTAAACTTCAACAAAACGAATTGAAGATATCAAATAGGGTCTCTCATAATATGAACATAAAAGATCAGTATGATAGATATATAGAAAATACCCCAACATAAAAAAAAGGAACTTGAAATACTTGACATGAATGTAGATCTTTGAAAAATGAGAAAGGCGAACGAATCCGTTAAAAATTCGGCAGCCTAACAGCGTCACTTAAACTTTAACCAATAATGAATTGACAAGATAAAAATAGGTTTTATCATCATATGAACATAAATGTTCAGTATGATATATATATAGATCATACCCCAACATAATAAAAAGTAACTTGAAATACTTGACCTGAAAATAGATCTTGAAAACGAGAAGGGTGAAAGAATCCCTTAAAAATTTGGCAGCCTAACGACCCCACTTAAAACATCAAAATACTGAATTGAAGAGATAAAATGGGGTTTCTCATCATATGATCATAAAATATCAGTATGATAGATATATATATCATACCCCAGCATAATAAAAAGGAACATGAAAGACTTGACATGATAATAGAACTTGAAAATGAGAAGGGTGAAAGAATTTGTTACAAAAATTTCGGCAGCCTAACGGCGCCACTTAATCTTTCATAAAATGAGAAGATGAGAGTAAGAGGGGGTATCACATCATATGAACATAAAAAGGACATTATGATGAATATAAAATAACGTCCTTCAACATACGAACATGGATCATAAAAGGAATGACATAAAAGAGATTACTTGAAAAGAAAGAGGGAGGTCAGATCCCTTACCTTAAAACGTAACTCTTAAAACTCAATGTTTTGGACCTTGAGGGCTTGGGGACACCTTAGGAGGACTCCTTGGGAGGTAAGGAGACCCGAACAGCGTTGATAATGATTTTGGAGTCCAAAGGATTAGAGAATGACTTGGTATTTATAGGGAAAGTGAGGGGACAAGGCATTAGTGGCCAAGGGACACCTCATAAGTGGGTTTCTCAAAACCATGTTCTCTCCCAAGATATTTCCCATGAAGACAGGCCACATAGGGCCCCCAATACAATAATGCATCACCTTTGGTCGTCCAACCCATAAAATATCTCATGAAATCATCATGACACAGTTATGATGTCATTAAAAATACCGAAACCCTAAAACTGTATTTTTACTATTCACTGAAAATTCAACTTTCTCAGAAAAATCCCAAAATTTCACTTTAACCAAATATCAATGCTTTGATTTCAAAAATGAACTCCAATTTATAAAAATAATTTTCTAAATATTTTTAATTTATTTTTTAAATAAATACACTATTCACTGAAAGTTCATTTTTTTCAGAAAAAACCCCAAAATTTACCTTAACATAATATCGATGCTCTGAGTTCAAAAATGAAATGCATTTTATAAAAATAATTTTCTAAATATTTTTAATTTAATATTTAATTAAAAACACTATTCACCCGAAAAAACTAACACTTGAATAAAAATTTATGATACCGTTATTTAAACATTTTATTGAAAATCATTACACATTATTAATTATTTAAGGTTCACATAAACATTTTTTTAAATATCCTTTTGCTAAAATTCACCAAAATATGTGTACTATATTTATCCGGATATTTGAAAAGTCATAATCATCATCATAAGAAGAAATCCAAATATTTATTTAAAACAAAGGATTACACAAGGAAGTTACGGTCTCCTTACACAGCCCCTTATCACACCCGCATAGGACTTAAGTGTAAGGTGTGCTAAGGTGAGAGAATCTAAGGGAGGATCAGCCAACATCGCACGAGTAGTAGTTTCTATCAGTTTGAACTTCTCGCGAAGGCGGTCCCATTCTAACTTCACACGATGAAGTTCAGCTTGGGTTTGGTCCAGGGCAAAGCCCAGTGGTGCTATCTCCTTCCCAAGTTCTGTTAGATGGGATTCAATCGGTCCAAGACTACTGGGTGAGGCCATCGAATCTTCTTTTTATATTAATTAACCATGATTATTTGTATTTAGATACAATAACCAAATGTATAGTTTCCAGCAGTTATATTGACCAATGGTCATTTAACAGTCAAAACAAAATGGTCTTTTTTTAAATTATACTCATGCTATCAAATGAAACATTTTTGTTGAGTATAAAAAATAAAATAACACACAAAAATAGGAAACAAGATTTATTCAAAATTCTGGGTCGTTACAGTGGAAATGAATCTCATCACGTCGTGGAGACCATAATCCATACGTACGCACGAGCGACAATATCATTTCCTTAAGGTGTGTAATTGGATGGTATATTAACTTTATAGAGACATTATCATGTTATTTTCATTATTTATATACATATTACTCAACATTATATCCATCAAAATAACATAGTGTTGAATAACAAATTACACCACGACATGGAGACAGTAAGACGTACATACGCACACATGGTGACATTATAATTTATAAGATGGATAGAATAATTAATAAATTGTTACATATTTATAATAACATCACAGTATATAGAAGATACTGGAGTTATTATTTTAGAATGGAAATAACAAAGAAATAAGAAGTGGAAGAAGAAAATAACTTGAAAGATGGTGGTGAAATTGTTACCACTTCTCCGGGTTCTTCATTTTTATTTGATCAAAAGGGCTCCTTATGTTGGATTTCTGACTAAAGTAGGGCCTCTAGGATTAAGTTAGGATAGTAGAGAGAGTATTTGGGATGAGTTAGGCTGAGAAAAATGGCTTTGGAGGTGTGAATTTGAGAGAATGGGAAGTGCCATTTTATAAGAGGGGTGAGGGGCACATTTGGAAAAAAGTTAAAATATTATTTTATTATAAATTAATATTCCGTTTATAATGGCTTAAAAATGTATTATTTAAAGTCTAAGGTGGTGATGGGTCGATAAAAACTCAACCAATAGGTTTTAGACAAGTTGTGGTTGCCATTTTAAACTTATCATTTAGATTTAACTCAATTTAAATAACTAAACTTTTACCGTGTCTTCTTGTATTATTATACAATATGGTTAATAAACATACTATATACTTCAAATAGAACCCCAATTGGTTCATTAATGTCATATATATTATTATATAAGTGTTGTGGCCGAACCTAAGATTTTTAGGACCATTATATCAAATAATAATATTATATTTGTTTTAAAAACTATTTTATGTCAATTTTGAATCTATTTAGTATTTTTTTTGATAAAATAATAACAGCATTATTACTTAAAAAAATAAATCGAATCAGTCCTAACATGTCAAATTCAAATAGAAAATGAGTGTATGTAAAAAAAACTTTGAAATTTTATTTATTGTAATATTTATAATACCATTTTTTGATTCATTCATTAATGAGGTAGTTACTACATCATCATTGTGTCATTAATTAATTTAATTATTTAATCTCTAAAAATTATAAATAAAACACCATTATGTTGGAAATATTTTTAGCTTTGTAATTAATATTTAAAAGATTAATTTATCTTATGTATAACCCTATGTTAAAAATAATTTAGTTATTTAACTTTGATTTTAACTCTTTTAACTCTACTTTAAATAAAATAATAATAAATGTCGTAATCTTATACAAGTGGACCTAAAGGGTAATATTTTATTACTAAGTTTGTTTTTGGTGGAATTACACTTATCCAATAGAATTAGGACATGTTTTAGGGTAATAATAATATCATTTTACCCTTTATTACCCTATTTACTTTTAACCGTAGTAAATAAAAGTAAAAAGTGACTATTCACCAAAAATTATGTTTATCTTATTGAACCACATTTTACTCCTTGATATTAACTATGTTTCCAGGATATTAGAAATTCAACTCACAGAAGCGGTAAAATTAAGTTTTATGTAAATTTGTAATTGCTCCTAGGAGGTGGGTAAAAGATGGTAAAAGATCGATACAATTTTTATATATCTAAAATTATTATAAATTTACTCCAATGAATTACAATGAACTTATATAGGTATTATGTATCTATTTTGACCAAAAATAAATTTAAATAAAATACATAATTATATAAATAAAAATTCGATTTTAAACGATAACCTAGTGTTTTTTCACTATTCATAAAAAATTGAACGTGTTCAGAAAAATATCAAAACTTCCCCTAGGCTAATTTTGATATTCCAAATCCAAAAATGAAGTCTATTTTACCAAATTCAAAACATATAAGTTTCATTTATTAGTTAAAAATTAATTCTCGTTGTCAAAACAAATAGCGTGTTTTTAAGAAACAATAACTATCAAAAGATTGGCACTTGTTTATGTATAACATCAAAGTGAAATTAATTCAAATGACCAAAATTATATTAATGGTTAATAATATAATCTAATTATACTTTCAATACATTAAAATTTATAATTCAACACTATAAATTATTTTGATTAAAAAAGTTGTTTTCAGTTAAAATATAATATTTTTCACTATTCCCCTAAATATGAAAGTTATCAGAAAAACACCAAAAATTTATTGAAACTAAATTATTATGTCACAATTATAAAGAAGAAGTTTATTTTTTAAATTAAATATATAAAAGTTTCAAACATTGTATTTAAAAATGGTTCTCTATTAAAAGGCGGTAAAATTGCATTTTTTTGAAAAATAATTATTTTATCTGAAAAAATTTATTTGTTCTTACATTATGTCTATGGAACTAAAAATATGGATTCTAAAATTTTAATGATTATATAAAGTTTAAAATTCAGTTTATACTATTCATAAACTCTTTTGAATGGCTAGTTTCGTAAGTCGTGGTGTGCTTGAACTCAGTGTTGCGTGTAGTGAAATTTATTAAATTACTTTTAAGAAATAACGTACTATGAAATCTTAGGGTGTTACTGTATATTATCAAAGAAAATAATGAATAGAATACGATGAATTTTCAATATGGAAAATGAAAATTGGTTAAGAAAAATATGGTAAGGATGAAATATACCACATGTGATAATTATGGAAAGAAACTCCCTAGTACTTTCTTGAAGGGAATGTGAGTTTGGTTTATGTGTGGGGAGAATAGAAATCATGCAACTGATTGCATGGTTATTAAAGAAACCTATAATTCAACAAGGTTCCAAAATGAAGAGATAAGTCATTATTCACCCCAGTGTCTTACGAATCAATGGAACATACAATATAATAAGTCAAGGGGAGTAGTCTGTTATTATGGTATTTTAAAAATGAAAAGGAATGACTAAAATGATTATTTATTTGGACTGAGAAAGTATGTAGATGTTTTTTACCAATTATTTTTTTATGATAATCACAAAACATATAAGGGTTGTACCATAGTAATATTCTTTAACAATTTGAAGGCATATGATAAATGGTAAGGATAACCGAGAATATTGATTTAGTGGTAATGTGATATTTGTTTGGGGGAATACAATAAAATGTGAAATATAACCCTTAATATGTTCTTGACATTGAGTTAAAATTTCTTTGTTTGGATAAATAAAAATTTTAAAATAATAAAGTAAATGGAGTTGTTTTGGTAGAATTAAATAGGATTATTTATTTGATGACCAAGTAATGAAGTTTACACCATTTTTGGATTTATGAAATACATTTGATAAATTTTTATTTTATTTAAGGAATAAGGATAATTCTATTTTTTGGATGTAGTTATGTTTTCATTGAGTTTTTTTTGATGATTTAGTTTATCATTATTCATTTATACAAAAAGTGATCATGGAATCAACATCCTTGTTTGTAACATTATGCATCATATTATATGATATTGTAATAAATAGTCGATCAAATATTTCATATTTTTGGGTTTTTGATTTTGATCAACAATATCTGGATGATTCTTGAGGAGAACTATTTATCAAATAGGCTAATTTTATCTTTTGGGGTTATGACTAATGTATTACTAGAAAACACATGCTAACCATTTTGGGTTTAAAAAATAACTGGAGGTGGGCGGAATAAATTTTCATTCTTTAATGGATATTATGATTCGGTAATGGATTACTTTAGTACTTCAGGTGTAAAACATTCATCTGGGATATAAATTTCATAGAATATAAGATGAATTGGATATTAGAAAAATCCATTTGAAATTATGAAATTAGGATTAATAAATAGAAAAATATCAAGTATGTATAGTTTCAAATATTATTCATGTAGAGAGTAAAGGAATTCCTTAACTATTTGAAAATGATATTGAAAGAAAAATTTTATCGAATTACAATTATTTCTGATAAATTAAAATAATTTCAACTATTGTATATTTTCAGTTTTTCGGTCCTCACGTATCACTTGAACATGAGTTATATCACTATATATCGGGCCTTTAGTGTTATTTTTCTCTTCCATGTCAATATTTTTTCATCTAACAAATGTTCACATTTCTAGAAACATAGTTTTGTTGTGACCTTCATACATCCATCTCAAACTCATTATAAAGAAGATTTATTTACCCTTCTAATGATGTGGGTTTTCCAATATTAAATTTTAAAATTTTAAACCATTCATTAATAAGCACATGAATAAATTTATAAGATTAATTTTTTAATGGGGTATAATATAACACAATGATATTTCAAAATAACACTACGATCAATAGCGTATACGACACATACCCTAAATCGTAAATGAACTCCATAATATTAATATTTAAATATAAGAATTATAACCTAGTTGTTCAATTGGTTGATATAAATAAGAATAAACAAATTATCAAATACAGAATAATTTCATACTAAATAAAAATATAATGATTAATTATTTGGAAATAAACACATGAATTATAGTAAAGTCATTTTATATTTTAAAAATATTTTTTCAGAAAATATGATTTGAATTGGTTTTTGTGAGATAATTATACAATGAAATTTTCCTAATTTTATCAATTTTATTTGAAAAAATAAATAAATTTTTCAAATGATCATATAATAACTATAGTAGTGTGAATTTTGTGGATTTTTCTAAAAATGTTTATTTTCTAAAAATCGAAAATAGTATAGTTTTCTATTTAATATAGTTTTCTTTGATTCAAGTATATACAAATTTAAATATTTATGTAAATTAGATTAAATGTAAAAATAGACATTATATTATTAAATAACCATATATGTTCATTGGTTTAAAAGTTTTTCCTAATTTTATAAAAAACATATTTATATATTAAAAATAATTTTTCAAAAAAATTGATTTTTATTGCTGTATAGGATATTATCATAAATTAATTTATTCAAATTATATTCAATAAGTCATGAAAATTGGATAACATATTTTGAATAAGTGTGTCAAAATTTGGTGTATATTTCTCCTTTATTTCTGGTCATTACAAATAATAACGATAGAAAATAATTTTCACCACGATTTTGTTAAATTGGGTAATTTAGGTTAGAAATAATATGAAAAGGGAAAAAAAATAGAAAAATGGTTTCCTTAAGTTTATTGGGTGACTATATATTGTCCATAAACCTCAAAATGTTGAATATGTTACCATTTGTCCATTTGGGTATGATTTTCACCATTATAATATTTAAGCAACAGCTAAAGACAAAAATGTCACTTTTCTTCTTTTAATGTCATCAATATTTTAGGATATATAAAATTACTAAATATATTACTAAATATATTGATATAAAAAAATTCTTTATTTTTTTCATGTTAATTTATTTCAAATTTTTATTAATGATATATTAAGACTAAATTCTTTACCAACAAGGACACAAAATTTATATAATTACTATAAAAATTTTAAAAATTTATATTAAATACTAATTCTAGGAGGAAAAGTGGGAAACCTTGCTACAATTATAAGATCCTTCACTGATTTGGTCACTAGAAGAACACATTTGAACACTAATCCTTTCTCAAATGATGTCACAATTCCCAATATTTTCATTAACACTAATCATTTTCATCACCTTGAAAAATTTCCGATTTCATTATCAAAAAATTAGGTAAACATTATTTCATAATATCATTATTTTTTACCTGTTGTGATTTTTTCTGATCACCAACCATCATTGAAGTTATTGATATTTTTTATTAAAACCATCCACTTTGTGGGTTTTCATATTGACCTTTTGAGCTCCTCCAATATTTTTTTCTGTCTTTCTTCTGAGGATGCTTATTATAGAAATTAGGTATGATGATAATGGTTTCTGGGGATTATTCTATGAATTTTCTTAAATAGATCCCAAATTTAGACCCCTACTATGAGTCTCCGATCATATTGGTTTTTATTGGCTTCCCTGGGATACCAATAAAATTTTTTATGAAATATTCTAGGTTTTTGATTTTCATGCTCATTGAAAATCCATTATAGTTGGATTCAGTGACTAAGTGTATCTCAAGACCATTAGTTTCTAGAATTTGAGTTGAAATCGATGTTTCGTAGGACAATCCTTCTCAAATATGCATATATAATAGTTAATAAGGATTCAATTAGGATGTTTTCTATGAATTATTACCTGATTATTTTTATTTTTTCTTTAATCGTGGAAATTATTTGAAGGAATGTGGATATAAGACTTCATTACTTGATGAAGAGAAAGATAATTTGGTTGATAAAGTAAAGAAGAATCTTAGAAATGATGGGATCAATGTTAGGACAATGATGAATGTTGGCCACCCTAGGAAACCTACTAGAGGGAAGTAGATTGATGTGAATAAAGAAATTATGTTAAATATTTCCATCCTTCTGAAACTAAGGGAATATCATGCACTATTATTGTAATTTACATCACTATCTCTACTTACCTTATACATGAGAACGAGAAAAACTATGATTCTCATGATTTACATACTGAAAAGTAGGGTAAACTCTCTAATTATAGTGAGTCTTTAGGGGATGACAATGAACAACCTAATCAAATTGAGGAAGTCTATTTAAAATCAAGGGATGGGAAAGGAAATAAAACACATGGTGGATGGTGATGGATTCATACTTCCAATACTGTAAAATTGGAGAAGCATATAGATTACTCTCATCTTTAAAGAACAATTATAATAGAATATATAGATTCCTCTATGTATGAAATCAATGAACCTTCAATATATCCAATTATGGTTGATAACTCAATTGATGAAGATGATGATGAAGGATAAAAGAACCTTGTGTACATAGATGTTAATTGTAATGAGGATGAAGTGGGGCAAGAAGTACAATAATGGATAGAGCAACAAGCCACTATCACATTTCAGAAGTATATTAATGATATTATTACTACTAATAAATTCCTTGAAATCATAAAATGTATGTTCATGAGGAAATTGGATGAATATACAAAAAAATATTGATTTCATCTTTAATGATATTCCTTGGGAATGACTACTTCCACTTTTCAAAAAATTTCCTTCTTCCGATTTTTGTGATAGTTTCTTCTACTCAGTTCCTTCTACGGTCATCATTCATGCATACAATAAATTTTTTATTTATGGATTTTTTATTGATATTTTATTTTTGGTCAATTTGGTTATAGAGAATACTTGGTTGGTGGATGTAGTTTTTTAAATGTGTTGGTTTTCACTGTTTTGTATTGATGTTTTCCGGTTGAAGATAGTGGATTCTGATTCACTATTGAATAAAGCTATGGATTGATAATTTTCTTATTTGAAATTATATTTTAATCTATGTTTGGGTTTTTTTCCATGTCGACTTTTCTTTAATTGGTTGCAGCTTCCATTTCTTGTAGAAAATAGATTAATTTTAATAAACATATATTTTGTGCAGTTCAATATTTTTGTTCGTATCTCATAGAATCACTATTTTTCCCCATAAATCTTATGTTTGTGTAAGATAATTAAACCTCAGGCTTTTATTTTAACATTTTAATCTCATCTTAATGTTCTTAGGTGTATGAATTGGGTGAAAAATTCATGTCATCGATTTTTTAAAATAAAATTGTAATATAATTTTAATGAGTTATTATGATTCACAACATTTTTGGTTAAAGAAAACATGTTAGGGATGTTTGAATGGAATATATTCTAACTAACTAATTTCTTTCATTATTTAATGTTAAATTAAATAATAAATATTAAAATGACATTAAAGATATTCGATAATATATAATAATTTATTTAATAATTTAAAATTCATAAAAAATATTGTATTTGAGAAAATTAAAGGGATATGATTTTAAGCATAAACCCTGTTGCATTTATGGGTCCCGTTAATTTTATACTAACATTATTTACTTAAAATTTAATGAAAACATTAAAAATGTAGAATGTTTCACAATGGTAAACCATGGTTAAAACTAAAAGATAAGGGTAAAATAAACCAAAATCTTATCAAAATATATTTTTATGAGATTATTTAAAATTATAATCAACATATTTTGTAATTATATAAATTTTTAATAGTTTTGGAATTAAAAATTTTTTATATTAATTTAAAATTTTATGAAATTTAAAGAATTATTGTCCCCTAAAATATAAAAGGACCCCTACGCTTACTATTGTTTACACAACATTTAGCAAACTACATCTAATGACCATTTAATATTCCTATAATAAAGATAATTATCAATGTTTTATATTTTCTATCCCTTCCAAAATTTCATCCCCATATCCCTTAAGAATTGATCTAAAGGAAGTCTACCTAAGAATATGTAACTGTGTTTACTGACTATTTCATGATTATTTCATCTTCTAATTCCCCATAATGCGATGTAATCCTGATAAAATTGTAAATATGGTGTCATAAATACAAATTTATGCAATTATTATCATGGTAAATTAATATTCCATCCTTTTTGAAACATATATAAATTGAAAACATCACTCATGCATATGTAATATTTACTGTCTCTATATAGTGGTGCAATTCATTGTTCATCACAATCATATGTGGATAGTTATAATTTTTAAAATAAGTAATATATATTATATTTATTTTTTAACTTGGTTCTAGAATAATAATATCATATATATCATCTTACCTTTCAATCCATTGGAAAATTATAATGTCGCTGGTGAATACACATCGACTACCACATTCATAAAGTGAAGTATTTTTTAATTTACACATTACATGGATGGTCAAAATGATATATTTAATACAAGTATATGATATATATGAAATATTACTAATTCAATAATGGTTAATTGTTATTCCCCTTTATTTTATCCTTCAATTGAAAATTAACAAATATAGTTTATTGGTACATATGACCTACCATCTCGATGGACAGTGTAATCAATTATAATATCTATATATTTAATGGATTACCCTAAATAAATATTTATTTAATCGATATTATATTTATTTACTTATTATAACTATGGAGATTATTTTATCATCATGAAAGTACAAGGATCAATCCTTTTTAAAAAAACAAGTATGAGAAAATAACGCAGTTAACACCAAAAAAATTATAATAATAAATAATTGATAAAAAACGGTTGATAAGATGTGATATGTGGACCATATATGGTATTATAAATGTTTATATGATTTTTTTTATAGTTAAATATCATTTTTAAAAACATTATATAGATGTTTAATTCACATTCAACTAAGAGGACACGTGAGGTATGGTATTTTATCCAAATTTCCAGTCAATTGAGACATATTTGATATTATAACCCTATTAAATTTATGTGGTGAATATTTAAACATTTTTAGGTATATAACAGGAATATATATATTTTTATAGTTTCTAATGATTCATTTTATGTTTCTCTTTCCAGAGGATTGTATAATGTAAATACGATCCAATTTCTCGTATTGATCGGTCATATTTTTCTTGAATATCCATATTTTTCCAAACATGTCTACAAAATTATTTCTTATTAATTAAATAAATTTTCTAGTAATTTTTAAAATTTTTTTAAATTTTTATATAAAATTAATTTAATATTTTTAAATTTTTCCCAAATTGGGTCGTTCTCATCTTTTATTACAAAAAAGAATGTTTTTATCTTATACAACAATTATAGACAATTCTAACGCTATAACTGTTTACTCACTTTAGCTTATTGTATTTGTTTATAATGATTATATAATGAAAAAATTATTCAAAACATATTTTTAAAAATTCAATTCAATTTCAATTAATTATATAAAAAAATTACTATTAAATCTACTTTTCAAATTGTTACCTGTAATATCTTGATTAATTTTATGTATATTAACCTTCTCCTAAATTAATAACATTCTTGTGATTATTAGAAATTTAAATTGTGTTAAATAACCATATATTATATTTCATGAATATTACTTTTCCTAAACTATAATATGTTTCTATATATGGTGTATTACTTTTGAATTTATTTTATTGACTAGGAAATATTGATATTTTGTAATTCTTGCAGGAAATAAATATTAGTTGATAATTCATATTGTTCCAATATTAAATGAATTATTTGATATATGTGGAATATGTAACAATGGTTAAGGCCTTGAATTATATTTCCCCTTTATGTATAAACCTCCCTCATGATAAAATCGGTATGAAAATATTTAATGGGTTTTTTTCTATAGTTTTATACTCTCTTGGAACATGGACATAATAATAGAGATTTCATGATTTTTGAGACCATGACATACAATAATATTCAATTCCATCATTTATAATTCAGTTTTTATTACTCATGATATTACACCATTAATTGTATCGAAGGAGTCATTATGTACCCATATTATTTATTAGAAGGATCTTATTTTCAAATTGATTCCTTAAAGTATTAATTATTTTTTATTTACTCATGAGATATTCCATTATGTGTAACCCTTAGTGAGATATTGAGCTCACCAATTTATATATTTTCTTGCCCAAAGATATGATAAATGATATTATGAATAATATAGAGGATGTAACAATACTTATGGGATATATAATTTATATTTCTAATGTAGCATGAGGATTATGAATTTATTTACATATTCATGAATTCTAAATTATTAGGTCCTCTACGATGTGATTACTAGATTAATATTCCTATATAATAAAGAAAACCCCAACATGGTGTTACTCATGTTGGAGTTGTTATAGTACACCTAAAATAGGGAACACTATTGAATTGAACTAGATCATCATGATCATGAAGTGAAAAATCCGCTCAGATTTAGAGTTTGAAACATTTTTCATTGTTATGTAATTGAAATCTATATTTTTACATTGAAATAATTTGTAAGAAGTTAGAATGATCAAGAAGGATATATTGTAAAATTGTTTTTAGCATACGCTTTCATGGATTTCAATTCATTGAACATGGATAATTTTACTAATAGATATAATTTGGAAATGCAAACTAAAGATGAAAAATATGATCCCTTTTTATCTGTATTGAAATCATAGCCCAAAACGGGGGGATATATAGATGAAATGGGTTGATTATATTAAATATTTATTACAGGTAAATTGATCATCATAAATTATTAATCAACTATGGCATGTTTTATGATTACACAGTGATAGTACAATGACTAATATTTTTTTTGAATGTATAACATTTTTCTATCTTCTAAAATCATAACATTTTCATATTTTTAGAAAATATAATTCCATTATTGGATGGATATTTCCACAGTATATATATATATATATATCGCAATATATATTATTACATATGTTTGAATAATTATCTTCATAGAAGTTGTTAAGTGTCCGTATTTCAATAGATGTAGTAGATGGTTTAAATCTAGTTGGTCTCACTTTTTTAAAATACCATATCCACTATTTTCAAAACTATAAAAAAATTCTACCTAGAGCCATAGGGGATAATAAAGAGTAAAATTTCTATGATTGGGAAAATGTGATAATAGTTCTATTCCAACTGGGGAAAACTATAGAAATATTTCTATATCCATGATGGAATTCAAAGGTAAAAAAATTATTATTTTTAAAATACCAAATCAGTGGTACTTGTTTTTTTCCATTTTTATATATTGCAGGTTTCAATTCTATTAATACATGATGTATCTAATGAAATAAGGGCATAAAAATATTGTATGAACTATGTGGTATGTGATTATAAGGAAATGGGAATCAGCGTCTTTAAATTATATATAATTAACTTTTTAAAAACATGGAATCACATAATGATAGTGTCAAGATAAGTGACACAATTGATTCTAATTCTAGTGAATACTACTAAAAACATCATTTAAAAAGTTGTCAATATTATGGGGTTTCTAAAAGAAAATTGGTATTATATTACTATGAACATGGTCGTATTGAAATAATAAATTGAAAGTTGTTTTATTGAATTACATTAAAAGGAATGTAAATATATTTTTTTGTGGATTTTGAGTGATTGATATAAATGACATATTCATTCAAATGAGGATTATATTCATAGATAACTATTTTGGCTAGTTTTTTTTGTAAATAAACCATTAAAACCATAATTTTTCTGTTGGGAAAAAATCCCTCAAGGTATCATTGAAGCCTTTTTGAGGTGATTGTGTTTGTTGACAAAGTGGACATCTGAGTTGTGATTGTTGAAATAGAGGATTTCATGATGGAATGTCGAGTTCAAGAGCTGAGGTCAACGATCCATGTTTGATTCAAGAACGTCGATAAAAGGAATGGAATATCTGGAGGCGGTACAAAAGAACAGATACAAGGTGACGCCGTTTTCCAGTGTTTGCCAAATTTTTGGGCCTGAAAATCGGCAAATGAAGAAAAGTGTTTTTGGCAAAGGGACTTGCGCGCCGTGGACTTGGAGTATAAGAAACTTGCGCGCCACATGTTTTTCAAGATCAGAAGATCAAAATATGGCTAAGGAAATAGGTTCGCGCAAGTTTGGGAGTTGGTCGCGCAAGTGTCTAAAGGAGAGGAGACTTGCGCGCCGAAATTGGGTCGCGCAGGTGACTTGCGCACCGTCGCGCAGGGTGGTCAGATTGCCTATAAATACCGGACCACCCCTCCTCATTTCTCACCGGAGTTCAAGACGAGAGCTCTCGTCGCGCAGGTGTGGTGGTCGCGCAAGTGGTGTGTGTGGTCGCGCAGGTGGGACTTGCGCGCCAGTGGTTGAAGTTGTGCGCCGGTGTTAGAAGTTGCGCGCCGGTTTGCAGTTGCGCACCAATGGTGGTTTGGGCGTAAAGGGAAGAGAGTCGCGCAAGTTTGGAGTTGAGGAAGCTTGTGTCGCACAAGTGTCAGAGGAGGACTTGCGCGCCCGTTGTGACTTGCGCGCCGATACTTGCGCGCCAAGGTTGACTTGCACGCCAAGTAAGGTTTTGTTCCCGCAGTGATTTTCAGACTGTGTGGAAGCTGGAAGTTTGCCCGATACCTTCGGTGCAAAGAGATATTCATCAACGGGTGAAAGTTAAACTTCAACAGAGCATCTACATACAAGAGAAGATGCATTCTTTCAGGAAAATGAAGAGACCTACAGGTCTATAAACTGTGAGTGGATTCCATCCAAGAGCAGTGAGCTCAGGAAGAGGAAGAAGGTGATCCTCTCCACCGTCAGTGAGCCAGAGAGAGAGAAATAGGGAGTGACCCTTGGGAAAGCAGTGAGCTGACCCTAAACATTGTAAAGGCAGTGAGCCTGGGCATAGAAGTGATCTAGCCCGAACCTTGTAATCCACAGCTAGTGAAGATTAGTGGAATTTGGTATGACCGGCAACCTGTTGGCGTATGCTCCTTGGACGTAGCCCTTAGCGGTGAACTAAGTAAATTTGCTGTGTCCTGTGCTTGCATTACATTCTGTTTATATCATGCAGGAGGAAAAAGAGAGAAGAGTGTTTTGCTTAACAGTGAAACAAGATCAGAACGGGCATTAATTTTTAATTAGTCATACCCTGATTCACCCCCCCTCTCAGGGTATCCAGCCTAGTGGACCTAACAAGTGGTATCAGAGGGAAAGGTTGAAAGTTGTTCTTCTCTCAATGGAGGTAACCAATCATAAAGGGATTCCGATCTTCGACGGATATAATTTTCAGATATGGAAGAATCGGATACAACACTATTTCCGATCCTTGGGAATGGATGTGTTTTCAGCAGCTATGCATGGTATCACAGCTGATATTAATAGTGGTGCCTTATCAGAAGCTGAGCATAGAGAGTTGGATGCTGATTCCAAAGCAATCAATGCCTTAGGGGGAGCCCTTTCCAATCCCATCTACACAAAGGTGATGTCATGCAAAACGTCACATTCCATGTGGGAAAAGCTTTTGAATATATATGAAGGGGACACAAAAGTCAGAGAGGCAAAGCTGCAGGTGTTGTGGAACAAATATGAAGATCTGAAAATGAACCCGAATGAGTCTGTTGACGCATTCTTTGATAGGGTAAAAATTGTTGTGGAAGATATGTGAGGTCTTGGAGAAGTCATTGAAGACATAAAGATTGTAAAGCGCATCTTGAGGAAACTTCCACCTCGGTTCAATCCGAAAGTTTCAGTACTAGAAGATAAAGATCCAAAAGAGATGACATTGGACAATTTGCACAGTACCTTGGTTGCATATGAAATGAGGAACGATGATAATGAGGCTGTGGAAAAGGGGAAGTCTAAAGAGGTGGCATTTAAGGCCATGAAGAAGCTCACCATTGAAGATTCTAATGAAGAAGAAGAGACAGATGAGGTGATGTCATTCCTTTCTTCGAATCTACAAAGAGGAAGAGGAAAGTTTAAAGGTAAACTTCCACTAGCATGCTTTAGATGTGGAAAGGTTGGTCATCTTGCGGCAAGATGCCCCAAGAAGTTTCAAGATGATGATGATGATGATGACGCTGAAATTCCCAAAAAGAAGTCTTCAGCTTTTGTGAAAGGGAAGAAACAATTCAAGAGAAATTTCTTCAAGAAAAAGAATCTTCTCTCACAAGAATTTGAAAGTTCAGATGAGTCTGAGGATGAAGAAGTTGAGGAAATAGAAAATTGTAGAGATCGTGGGGTAAATGCCTTGGTGGAAATTGTTGGTAGCTCTCAAAAGGGAGAAGAAGTTGATGCTAAAGAAGAAGAAGAAATTGAAGGGAGAATTGATATGGAAGCCGAATTGGAAGCAGCTCTTGAAGAGATAGATGTTTGGAGAGCCAAAACGAAGAAAGCCAATAAAGTGGTTCGTGATGCCAAACTCTACATGCAACAACAGGATGAAGAAAAGTCTGAGCTGTTAGAAGAAATTGAAAGACTAAAATCCTCAACACCAGAGAGCTCAGAAAATATTGTTGAGTATAAGCTTAAAATTGAGGAACAAAAGAAGGAAATTGATTGTCTGACAAACACAGGAAAGGAGCAGGTTAGATGTATCAATGATCTTGAAGAAGAAGTGGTCAGTCTGCGACAAAAACTCAAGGATCAAGATAAACTCTTGACCCCCAATGTGATATCCGAAAAGCAGGCTATTCAGAAGATAGAGAAGATGAAAGCGGAGCCTAGCAGTTCAGTAGGAAAGAAACAGCAATTGAGCTCAGATGTTAAGGTCGTTTCTGGGCTTAGTCAAGAACAAAAATTGGCGACAATTGCAGTCAGACCACAAGCACTCATCCCGAAAGTGAAGGTTGATTTGAGAACAAAACAGAATCAGAATATTCAGAGATCCCAAAGGGGAAATCACAGTGATGAAATATCACGAGGGAATGCATCCTATATCAGGTGTTATTGCTTTGGGAAAATGGGACATTCACAGTTTGTGTGTTCCATAGCCAAGAGATACAGAAGGGAACATGAGCAGAGACGGCAGCCAAACAGAGAATGGTTTTCCAGAACACATTTTGAAGGACACTGTTTTTGGTGCGGAGGATTTGGACACATGGCTAGGTATTGCACATCAATCATTCAGAGAAATGTGTCAAAGAATAATCAAAATGTTCGCAAGCAGCAGATCAATAAACCAACAAAGTGAGTTAAAAGTTCAGAACAGATTTGCAGCTCTGCAAGATGAGGGTGGTCCGTCATACTCTGAGAAAGAACAGAAGCCTCAATCCATGCCGAGTGTGAAAGAAAAAGTATGGACCAAGAAGAAGAAAAATGAGAAGGCTGTGGTGGCGCAGATTACCCTTAAAGCATCAGATCGATCTGGTGTTTGGATCCATGATAGTGGTTGCACATCCCACATGACGGGTAATAAGGATCTTGTTACAGGCATCAAATATGACAAAGAAGGAGTTGTCAAATTTGGAAATGATGAAGGCCTGAAGATTGTTGGCTCAGGGAAAGCCAAGTTTGGGGGCAAAGAGATGAGGCGTGCTGATGTCTTGGTAGTAGAGGGTCTCAGTCATAATCTACTCAGTGTCAGTCAACTATGTGACTCTGGGCACTCTATCCAATTTACCATGAAGATGTGTGTTGTGAAAGGAAAAGATGGAGCAGCTGTTCTGCAGGGAAAAAGGTCAAAGGGAAATCTCTATCTTGTAAGTGGGGAAGAAGATACTTGTCTTTTATCCAGAGAGGAAGAAAACCAGCTGTGGCATAAGCGACTTGGTCATCTATGCCAACCATCTATGGAGGATCTCGTTAAATGTGATGCTGCTAGAGACCTTCCCAAACTATCACGTGATCGCACTCATACGTGTGATGCTTGTCAACAAGGGAAAATCATCAGAAAGACATACAGGCCAAAGGAATAGAAATCAACTAGAGTGCTCGAACTGGTGCATGCTGATGTATGTGGACCTATCTCACCACGAGCTATAAATGGGCAAAGGTACTATGTACTTTTCATTGATGACTATAGAAGAATGGCCTGGGTATTCATCATAACCCACAAGACAGAGGTGTTCAGTTGCATGAAGCAGTACAGGAGGGAATCAGAGAAGATGCTTGGGCAGAAAATTTTGAAGTTTCGTACTGATAACGGTACGGAATTTACAAACAGTCAGGTTGAAAACTATCTCGAGAAACATGGGATAAGGCATCAAGTTTCATCAGTGAGAACTCCCCAACAGAATGGAGTAGTAGAAAGGAGGAATCGGATCATTAACAACATGGCCAGAACAATGCTTATTGATAAGGACCTACCAGAGAAATTTTGGAAGGAAGCAGTTTTGACATCGGTCTATGTTTCAAACAGGTCCCTGTTATTTCCGAAGCAAGGGAAGACTCCGTATGAACTGTGGTACGGAAAGTAGCCAACGTTGAAATACTTTCGAATCTTTGGAAGTAAGTGTTTCATTCTCAACAAAGAACATCATAGGAAGTTTGAGGCACGAGGAGATGAAGGGATATTCCTCGGCTATTCAGGGAAAAGCAAAGCATATAAATGCTTCAACAAGAGGCTGGGAAAAATTGTTGAGAGTAATGATGTCACTATAGTCGAAAATGAACAGACTGCTCAACGACCCAGTGAACAGTTCCTGGATGAAAGTGATGATGAGATAAGTAACCCAGGGGGAGCAGAAGTGGCAGAAGCTGACTCAGAAGAAGATACTGATGATGAAGAGGAAAGTGTCAAGTCGGTGTCTGCGTGGAAGCCAAAGAGTCGAGCTGAGATTGATAGGCAGAATATCATTGGTGATCAAACATCTCCAGTTCAAACTCGAAGAATGAAATCATCACAGCAAGCATCGTTTTTGTCTCAAGTGGAGCCGAAATGTTTTTCTGATGCAGCTGAAGATGAAAACTGGGTTCAGGCCATGAACAAAGAGCTTGATCAGATTGAGAAGAACCAGACATGGGAGATTGTTTCGAGGCCAGCGGACAAGAATGTCATTGGGACCAAATGGGTCTATCGCAACAAGATGAATGAAGATGGCACAGTGATTCGGAACAAAGCACGTCTAGTGTGCAAGGGGTACTCCCAAATCGAGGGAATTGATGTTGATGAGACATTTGCACCGGTTGCAAGGCTGGAGACAATAAGATTATTCCTAGCCATCGCAGTGCAAAGGAAGTTCAAAGTGTTCCACATGGATGTCAAATCCGCATTCTTGAATGGGGTTCTGGAAGAGGAGGTGTATATTGAGCAGCCGGATGGTTTTCTCATTCATGAGGATGAGAACAAAGTTTGCAGGCTGAAGAAGGCATTGTATGGGCTGAAACAAGCACCAAGGGCATGGTACTCAAGGCTTGATCAGTACTTGAAGAAGCTTGGTTTTCAGCGTGGAGGAGTTGATTACAATCTCTATTTCAGCAATGACAGTAATAAAAGGATGATGGTGCTAGTGTATGTCGATGACATAATTTTTGGCGGATCAGATGAAGCTCAGTGCAGACAGTTTTCCGAATTCATCAAAAATGAGTTTGAAATGTCAATGATTGGAGAGCTAACGTTTTTCCTTGGTCTACAGGTGACACAAGGAAGGAATGGAACTTTCATTTCTCAATCCAAATATGCCAAGGAAGTTCTAAGAAGGTTTGGAATGGATAATTCCAAGGAAATGAAGACTCCGGTTGCTTCCCAGATGAAATTATCAAAAGATGAGGATGGAAAGGCAGTTAATATCACAGAATACAGGCAAATCATTGGAAGTCTGTTGTACTTAACCGCAACAAAGCCTGATATTGTTTTCGCCACATGCCAAGCAGCGAGATATCAGAGTAATCCCAAGGAAAGTCACATGCTTGCAGTGAAAAGAATACTTCGGTATATCAAGGGCACGGTGGACTTCGGTTTGACATACAACGACAAATCTCAGACAGAGTTATTGGGATATACTGATGCAGACTGGGCCGGTTCAGCAGATGATAGAAAATCAACGTTAGGTGGTGCATTCTATCTTGGTGGATTGTGTATTTCTTGGCTAAGCAAGAAACAAGATTGCATTTCATTGAGCACCGCAGAAGCTGAGTATATAGCGGCCACTCAAGCATGCACACAATTATTGTGGATGAAGCAGCAGCTTGAAGATATGGGAGTTGAAGTGAAGTCTCCGATCGGAATCCAGTGTGACAACTCAAGTTCTATAAATCTTAGCAAAAATCCTGTCCATCATTCCAGGACAAAGCACATTGAGATCAAATATCATTTCATCAAGGAGAAGGTTGAGCAGGGAATCGTGAAGTTGGAGTATGTGCCTACAGAGCTACAGGTTGCAGACATTCTGACAAAGGCCTTACCCAAGGAAGCTTTTGAGAGGCATCGACTAGCTCTGGGAGTTCAGTCGATTCCCCGCACTTGAAATAGTGTGGACGCGGGACCCTCCCCCTCTCCCCGAGGTATGCTGTGTTTTCTCTACTGTGCAAATGTGTTCTCTACTATGTTACAGACTACAAAGGCGTGACCTTTGGGTTCGTTGACAAAGGGGGAGAAAATAGTGATTGTTCAAGGGGGAGACAATGTGGAGATTTGATAAATCATGAATGATAAGGGGAGAAGCTGACAGGTGGAGCAGCCAGATAGGGGGAGTTGAAGCTAGTTGGACGTGCTTAGCCAGAGCTTAGCTTGGACAACACATGAAATATGGCTAAAGAGGTGTTGAAGCTGTGAGCAGAAAGGGGGAGCGTATTACATCTGACGATGCTAGAAGTGATCGATCAATGAATAGATATCACGACAGCTGAGGATCGTGATAAAAGCAGAAGAGTGGTGTTGGACAGTGTTTGGTGTCAACAATGGATGTTAGAGACAAAGTGATTCATTGATGAACTTTTAATTTACTCTTGTTTCTCACGCCGAGCATTGCTCATGTGGGCTTAGAGTATGTGTTGAGTAAATCCTTGGTCGCTATCAGAATCGCAATACGGCGAATGGAGGTTGAAGAATCAATAACGTATCTTTGTTTGGAAGAGTTGTCAACAAACCCAAAGGGGGAGATTGTTGGGCAAAAATCCCTCAAGGTATCATTGAAGCCTTTTTGAGGTGATTGTGTTTGTTGACAAAGTGGACATCTGAGTTGTGATTGTTGACAAAGAGGATTTCATGATGGAATGTCGAGTTCAAGAGCTGAGGTCAACGATCCATGTTTGATTCAAGAACGTCGATAAAAGGAATGGAAGATCTGGAGGCGGTACAAAAGAACAGATACAAGGTGACGCCGTTTTCCAGTGTTTGCCAAATTTTTGGGCCTGAAAATCGGCAAATGAAGAAAAGTGTTTTTGGCAAAGGGACTTGCACGCCGTGGACTTGGAGTATAAGAAACTTGCGCGCCACATGTTTTTCAAGATCAGAAGATCAAAATATGGCTAAGGAAATATGTTCGCGCAAGTTTGGGAGTTGGTCGCGCAAGTGTCTAAAGGAGAGGAGACTTGCGCGCCGAAATTGGGTCGCGCAGGTGACATGCACGCCGTCGCGCAGGGTGGTAAGATTGCCTATAAATACCGGACCACCCCTCCTAATTTCTCACCGGAGTTCAAGACGAGAGCTCCCGTCGCGCAGGTGTGGTGGTTGCGCAAGTGGTGTGTGTGGTCGCGCAGGTGGGACTTGCGCGCCAGTGGTTGAAGTTGTGCGCCGGTGTTAGAAGTTGCGCGCCGGTTTGCAGTTGCGCACCAATGGTGGTTTGGGCGTAAAGGGAAGAGAGTCGCGCAAGTTTGGAGTTGAGTAAGCATGTGTCGCGCAAGTGTCAGAGGAGGACTTGCGCGCCCGTTGTGACTTGCGCGCCGATACTTGCGTGCCAAGGTTGACTTGCGCGCCAAGTAAGGTTTTGTTCCCGCAGTGATTTTCAGACTGTGTGGAAGCTGGAAGTTTGCCCGATACCTTAGGTACAAAGAGATATTCATCAACGGGTGAAAGTTAAACATCAACAGAGCATCTACATACAAGAGAAGATGCATTCTTTCAGGAAAATGAAGAGACCTACAGGTCTATAAACTGTGAGTGGATTCCATCCAAGAGCAGTGAGCTCAGGAAGAGGAAGAAGGTGATCCTCTCCACCGGAAGTGAGCCAGAGAGAGAAAAATAGGGAGTGACCCTTGGGAAAGCAGTGATCTGACCCTAAACATTGTAAAGGCAGTGAGCCTGGGCATAGAAGTGATCTAGCCCGAACCTTGTAATCCACAGCTAGTGAAGATTAGTGGAATTCGGTACGACTGGCAACCTGTCGGCGTATGCTCCTTGGACGTAGCCCTTAGCGGTGAACCAAGTAAAATTGATGTGTCCTGTGCTTGCTTTACATTCTGTTTATATCATGCAGCAGGAAAAAGAGAGAAGAGTGTTTTGCTTAACAGTGAAACAAGATCAGAACGGGCATTAATTTTTAATTAGTCATACCCTGATTCACCCCCCCTCTCAGGGTATCCAGCCTAGTGGACCTAACATTTTCATTACCATTTATGTTATTAATATCATCTAATATAATAAAAGGTTCTATTTCCACCACTGAACTGATTGAGAGGCCACAAACCATTGGAATGTGGGAGATCCGTATAATATCTAAAAATAAAAAAATCTTCTTATGAGAATAAACCCCATAAGAAACACAATTTTGACTATTATTTGAAACAATACTATAGAATGAAGTTCAATGAGTATATATTATTATATGTGATATTTCATTGATGAGTTTTAATTATTCTCTAGATTCCAAATGGAATCCGTGACAAAAATTTCATAAGGATTCACAATACCCATCAACTTTAAGGAATATCACATGAAGGTGAGGGTTTTTCTTAACCCATAGATGATTAACACTTAATTTTATGAAACTATTATTTCTAAAAAAGCCCCATATACGATGCCTAAATGTAAATTAACACATAAATAACGGTTTATATTTCAAATTATAAATGAAATGTGAAGTGCCCAGATCAGTGTGAATCACTGAGAGGGGGAGGGGGTGAATCGGTGATCCCTTAAAACTTTTTACTAATTGATTCTTTATCAAATTAATACTCTATTACTGGTTAAAGCCTCGATCCACTCTTCTTGTATCTCTCAGCCTTTCCTCGAATGATGCAGTAAATGTAAAGGCACTGGACACTAGGATTTACAAGGTTCGGCACCAAAGGCCTACATCCTTGCCATGTTGGTTATACGACCCAACATGGTTTCTCCCATTATAATCTGTTAGTATTACAATGGTCTGTATAGAGTCCCACTACACCTCTCCTGAGTCCCACAGGAGGATCTTTATACTGCTTCACACAGTGTTACCAGCGTCCCACTGGCCTGCTCCAGAATCCCACTGAAGAATTCTTCTCCCTGAGTCCCATAGGGTCTTCTCTTGGCTCCTCGAGTCGCACGATTAGCTCTTCTTATGTTCAAGCTCTTCAAGTATCCTCAGCAGCCTGGGATAAAGGCTGCTGACCTTGCTCTTATTCTGATCACTTTTGGTGAACAGGTCTTCTCGTCTTGCTCAGGATTTATCTCCTTCTTCTAAGGATGACCTGGCCTCTCTCCAATTACTGAATACTCAGACAATTGATGTCTTTAACTTTAGTCTGGTCCAGTCTCACTGCAATTCATCTTCATGCACTAAGTGCATGGCATCTCTTCATCCTCATGCACTGATTGCATGGCTTCTCAAAATTCTTCAAGAACTCTTGGTCTTGGACTCCTCAAATGCACACCACTGATTTAAGCTTTATTCACGTGTGCACGTGCATGCATTTATGCATGCACTCCCCTTCTTCTTCTCTTGGTGCAATAAACCCAGAAAGGGTGTAATCCTTTTTAGCACACACCTTCTCACTTCATTCACACACTTAATTCCTTTTGATTACACACATAAATGTGTGTTATACTTTAGTGTGAGAGTCTTCCACTTCTTCTAAGTGTATACACATCACTTAGTGCACATACTAGGTTCAGAATTTTTATTCCTTTGCACACACACCACTAAGGTAAGTCTTTAGCCTTCCTCCTTCACATTGCACACACACAAAATGTGTGGTCTTCACTTGGTGCACACACATAGGCTTCGGCCTTGTTCCTCTTCTTGTTTTGCATACACACAAAATATGTTCTTTTATTTGTTCTTCAAAGTGTGCACCCACAAGGCTACGGCCTTCCACCATTGCACACCCACTGCCCGTAGGGTGTTCTCTCAAGTATCACACACACAAGGTGCAAACCTTCATTGCACTTAGCACACACACAAGGGGAAATGTGGCTACGGCCTTCTTGGCTTCTTCTTGCACACACCCGAACTCCTTTGTCCTTCAAAGGAGGTGCGCAAGGTCTCGGTGCAAGGGGCAGCCGCGCAAGTGTGCCCTGGCCACGGGGTGCGCAAGTGCAACACCCGCGCAAGCCCTCGAGTGTGCAAGGTGCAACACCGTGAGATCCTTCCTCCTACCACGTAAGTGTGCAGGTAGAGAGGGAATCAACCATGGGCGCGCAAGAATGCGGCCTCGGGTTCTTCCTGTCGCGCAAGGGAGGCACGCATGGGACTCCTTCTTCTTTCACGCAAGTGTGCACGAAAGGAACCTCAGCCGCGCATGTAGAATTCACAGGGCTTCTTTCTTCGCGAGGCAGAGAGCACTCACGGGACTTCGGATTTTCAACAAAGGATCAGCAAGCTGCACCGAGGTCTCCGCCTCTCTTTATATAGGTAGAGGCGGTGCGGTTCATCCGCCTGAGATAACTTTTGAATCCCCGAAGTTTTCGGGTATTTCAAGATTTTGAAAATCATGATTTTCTCTACTGTCCCACGCGAGTTCTTTCTTTTTTTTCTCCTCCACGTGAATGCGACATAGAACGCATGCACGACCTTCCTTCGGTCCAAACCATGAAAAATATAAATCACGTGGCCTCGCACCTCCGGTTGCTTCGGCCAACCTCTAATTTCACCATTTGTTGCATGCAAGTATATTTTTATGCATGTATGTGTTCAGTGTGGCCAGACGAACTGGATGGACGCCTTATCTTCTTCAGACGTGGCCGGGAACTCAAAATACGGTGGTCGGAGTGGCTCTGGTTCAGGCGGCGTCGCGGGCTAGCTTCGACTGAGCTCGAGGAAGGAGACGGACGGGGAGCCGTTGGATCAGGAGATCAAATAATATTCAACAGCCTGGATCTGAACGGGAGCGGCGCGATGAGATGTGCGGCGTAGATCGTCCGCGAGATCATATGGATGGCCACGATTTGCTCCGCGGAAAAAATGCGCGTCCCACATCGAATTGGCGGCCGATTTTTCCGCGGTTTATCAAACTCGCGCTCCCCCCTTCACCGCAATTGAACTTCTCCCCTCTATGTGCCGCCCCGCACCGAGTTCTCTCTGCAGGCGCGCTCTGCACCCACCTCTGCTCCTCGGGCGCGCCACTGGCGCCCACTATGCTTGTCACAGGCGCGCTCCTCGCGCCCCTGCTGCGCAGGCCTGATCCCCTGCATGGCTCGAGGCTTATACACGGCCCCGACCTTCTCTTGGGCTGGCCCCATGGGATCCCCTTGGGCGTGGTGACCTAGTCCCACATGTGCCTTTGGTTGAACCCTTAAGGCTGGCCCTTGGTGGCTTAATTTTTGCAAGAGTATAGACTTAGGGAGTTTGTATAAAAACAAAGTAACCCAAGTCTAAATGCCAAATGCCACATCATCCTCTAATCCATTCTCCCTCTTCCAATTCTTCCTTCTTCATTTCTTCTCTTCTCTTCTTCTTAAGAATTCCTCCATTCCTATTCAACATTTATTCATCACTTAGGAATGGAATTCCCGAAGGTTCTTCATCAACCGAGCTCCTGAATCACATAGATATTCAATGTTCTTCATTGATCCAATCAGAGATCAAGTTGGATCTTCTTCAAATTCACATGCACTAAGTGATAGTGCATGGACTTCATTAGTACCACTTTATCCACTTAGGAGTTGTGGATGGTTCTCCTCATCTCCTCATGCATTGTTAGGACAATGCATCGTCTTTTGATATTGTTGTGACATTGTATCCAGTTGATACAAGTTCTTGGAACTTTAATATCAGCTCATCAATCATCAGATATGATGATGCTCCATTATCATTCATTCTTGAAGTGTTGTAACATAGTATCACCTTGATACAAGTATTGAAACATTAAGATCAGTTCTACAATCGTCTGATATTCATGGAGAATGTTTCAACCATAATCTCCTATGCCACTTAGTGAATCTCTTAAGTGACATGCCTCTAAGTACCATGGCCATTAACCTTCATCACCATCACCATCACATCCTTTTTCATTCACATCTTGAAATTCCTTGACATCCATTCATTCCATGACAACATCTTGCCTCATTGTCAACAAATGCAACACAGTGCATTTCAATCTCCCCCTTTGTATTTGTTGTCAATACACTACTTCTGCACATATGAATGGGTCAATATGTGTGCCAATATTTTCTCCCCCTTATTGGCAATCAAATGCAAAGATGTGGTGTGGAACTCTTCCAAAATATCTCTTCCTCCATTTGAAAAGCATTTTCTTCACAACTACTAAGAGAGGGATGATGTCACATGTTCTCTTTAGCAAAGAGCCTTTAGTAAATCAACTCTAAGTCTACTTGGGATAACCCGGTGTAGAAAACAAAAGTGATGTAACCAAGGAACTCAATTTTTTCCATCATTCACTGTACATGTGAGGTCATGCTTCAGGGGTTTGAAATTTTTCAGATATATCAATGAATTGCTAAATCCTGCACAACTTCACAAAACTCATTAGAAAGTTCAGGTGCAAAGATAAAGCTCCCCCTTTCTACCATTTTCCTTCAATCAATACTCCCCCTTAATTGTCATGATGAATACAATTAAGAAACAAGGGATGAAATTATGATTGGAATACCTTCAGCTTTTCTCAAGATGGTATTAAATCTCAGAATCCCATCTTTTCAGATTGGTTCCCCCTCAAGGAGTGCAGTCCATTCTGTCCAAACCACTCTCCCGATGAGAATGATCATCATCTTCAATTCCCTGAAATGTTAGCACATGTAAATACAAGTTGCTAGGGAATAAGATGGAACCTCCTTGGTTCGTCAATGTGAACAACAAGGTTGAGAAGATTCTCTCAACCGAGATGTCCCATTTTCACCATTCTTCACACTTGTACATTTGATCTTCAATGATTTTTGTGCTGGTGCGGATCTCAACACCTCTTTAACCTCTTTGTGTGTGACTCCTCTATTTCTAGGTGCCTTCTGAGCACTAGAGTCTCCTGGTGCAATCTTCATTATTTTGAAGAATCCCTTATGAGCTGGAATGAATATCATGCATTTATCACTAGTATGTCCAGCTTGATTGCACCTCACACAAAGAACTTGATCTTCATGTGAAATCTTTTTCTTTCCTTTTGCCTCAGCTATTTCCAGAACTTCATATTCAGCTCTCTGCATATCTTTGGCAAGTTGCAACTGATTTGGCCATATGACAAGTAAGTCACTTGGAAGTGTGGCCTCAGTTATAGATATTCCACATGGTTCCTTTGATGCTTTCAAGCTACCTTTCTTAGGTAACTTGTTTTCAACCAATCCCTTCTGATTCATCTAGATTGATTGTTTGTTTGAGTCCAGTCTACTTCTATTCAGTTCCAAGGCTTGTTCACAAAGATCCATGGTGTGTCCTTTCTTTCCACAGTAGAAGCATGTTTTCTTGGCGGTCCTTCTGGATGCATCACCCTTCTTGGATTTAGACTCTAGGGACTTCTTTTCCTTTTTCAAAACCTTCTTGGGAGCATCTTCAACATTCTTCTTGCTTCCCAAGGATTCTTTCTGAGCCAGGTTCTGTGATCTTTTCTTGTTTTGAGCTCTGGATACAGTTGGAGATTGACATGTATCTATTTGACCACTTTTGCACACATCCCAGATGTTATCAAGAAATCCAAATCTATTAGCAGTAAACAGATGTCTCTGGACCGGTGGATGTTGCTTCTTTCCTTCTGGCTTGCTCCCCCTTGGTATGGGCTTGGTCTGTGCTTTTACATTTAGAGGATTGTACCTACAATCTTTTGCACAATGTCCATACTTGTTACAACACCAACATTGACCCACAAATCTTGGCCTCTTGAGTCCTTCTGATTGTAGGGTACTTTTCTTGACTTGTTTTGCTGTTTCAGGAGAGCTTTATTTCTTCACCGTCTTCATCCATACTTGTTTGGATTCATTCTTCCATCCTGCACTTTTAGTAGAAACACTTTTAAAAACATGAGTACAAGATGGTATGGATGGTACCTTCTTTTTAGAAGATGTTTCCCTTTCATTAGAGGATGTCTTTCTTTTAGAATCATCCTTCTCAAAGCACACTTGTGTAGCAACACTTCTACTTTTAGCTGACTGGGAGGATTCAGCTTTGGGTGATTGCAGATTTTTCAATATAACCTCTAGTTATATGCATTTCATGTTAAGGGAGTTCTTCTCATCCTCAACAGTTCTTAGCCTTCCTTCCCAATTTTCTTTCAGCTGTTCTAACTGGTCTTCATGCACCTTCTTCAATTCTAGAAATGAATTGTCAAGCTCCTTCACCATTTTGACTTTATCTTCGAGTTGAGCATCTCTGACATTCATTGACACGTTGTGCAACTTCTCCAGTGCATGGAAAACTTCTTTGAACATTATCATAAAGATTTATTTCTCAGAAGAGCTTCTTTGAAATTCTTCATCAGTGTCTTCAAATCGTTCATTGCAAAGGGAAATAGCTTCATCTTTAGCCTTCACCAGCTTTCTGAGAGTGTTGGCTATGCCAACCCTTTTAGCCAACTGATCTTCCATTGTATTGGCTTCTTCTTCTAGCTGTAATTTCTCTTCTTAAAGATCAAGGATGTTAGTAGAAATACACATTGCCACTTCCTTGGGGACTGTCTTCTGAAGATATTTGAGTGCACATTGAAGATCTTTCATTATTACAACTTCATCACAACTAGGACAGGATTTCTTCATTTTCTTGACCTGTTTCTTCTTTCTATTTTTCTGAGTCTTGGTAGATATCTCCATTTGAGGGTGGTCGCTCATTTCCTCAAATCTGCACTTCATAAAGACTCCCTCAGATCTTTTAGAGGTAACCTCGCACTGATACAAATTGAAGTGCACAGATCAGTGCGAATCACTGAGAGGGGGAGGGGGTGAATCAATGATCCCTTAAAACTTTTTACTAACTGATTCTTTATCAATTAAACCTCTATGGCTGGTTAAAGCCTCGATCCACTCTTCTTGTATCTCACACCCTTTCCTCGAATGATGTAGTAAATGTAAAGGCACTGGACACAAGGATTTACAAGGTTCGGCACCAAAGGCCTACATCCTTTCCATGTTGGTTATACGCCCCAACATGGTTTCTCCCATTATAATCTGTTAGTATTACAATGGTCGGTATAGAGTCCCACTATACCTCTCCTGAGTCCCACAGGAGGATCTTTATACTGCTTCACACAGTGTTACCAGTGTCCCACTGGCCTGCTCCAGAATCCCACTGAAGACTTCTTCTCCCTGAGTCCCACAGGGTCTTCTCTTGTCTCCTCGAGTCACACGAGTAGCTCTTATTATGTTCAAGCTCTTCAAGTATCCTTAGCAGCCTGGGATAAAGGCTGCTGGCCTTGCTCTTCTTCTGATCACTTTTGGTGAACATGTCTTCCCGTCTTGCTCAGGATTTATCTCCTTCTTCTAATGATGACCTGGCCTATCTCCAATTACTGAATATGCAGACAATTGATGTCTTTAACATTAGTCTGGTCCAGTCTCACTGCAATTCAACTTCATGCACTGAGTGCATGGCATCTCTGCATCCTCATGCACTAATTGCATGGCTTCTCAATATTCTTCAAGAACTTTTTGACTTGGACTCCTCAAATGCACACCACTGATTTAAGCTTTATTCACGTGTGCACGTGCATGTATTCATGCATGAACTCCCCTTCTTCTTCTCTTGGTGCAATAAACCCACAAAGGGTGTAATCCTTTTTAGCACACACCTTCTCACTTCCTTCACACACTTAATTCCTTTTGATTACACACATAAATATGTGTTATACTTTAGTGTGAGAGTCTTCCACTTCTTCTAAGTGTATACACTTCACTTAGTGCACACACTAGGTTCGGCCTTTTTATTCCTTTGCACACACACCACTAAGGTAAGTCTTTAGCCTTCCTCCTTCACTTTGCACACACACAGAATGTGTGGTCTTCACTTAGTGCACACACATAGGCTTCGGCCTTGTTCCTCCTCTTGTTTTGCATACACACAAAATATATTCTTTTATTTGTTCTTCAAAGTGTGCACCCACAAGGCTACGACCTTCCTCCTTTGTACACCCACTGCCCGTAGGGTGTTCTCTCAAGTAGCACACACACAAGGTGCAAACCTTCATTTCACTTAGCACACACACAAGGGGAAATGTGGCTACGGCCTTCTTGGCTTCTTCTTGCACACACCCGAACTCCTTTGTCCTTCAAAGGTGGTGCGCAAGGTCTCGGTGCAAGGGGAAGCCGCGCAAGTGTGCCCTGGCCACGGGGTGCGCAAGTGCAACACCCGCGCAAGCCCTTGAGTGTGCAAGGTGCAACACCGTGAGCTCCTTCCTCCTGCCGCGTAAGTGTGCAGGTAGAGAGGGAATCAACCATGGGCGCGCAAGAATGCGGCCTCGGGTTCTTCCTGTCGCGCAAGGGAGGCGCGCAGGGGACTCCTTCTTCTTTCACGCAAGTGTGCGCGAAAGGAACCTCAGCTGCGCAAGTAGAATGCGCGGGGCTTCTTTCTTCGTGAGGTAGAGAGCACTCACGGGACTTAGGATTTTCAAAAAAGGATCAGCAAGCTGCACTGAGGTCTCGGCCTCTCATTATATAGGCAGAGGTGGTGCGGTTCATCCGCGTGAGATAACTTTTGAATCCCCGAAGTTTTCGGGTATTTCAAGATTTTGCAAATCTTGATTTTCTCTACTATCCCATGCGAGTTCCTTCTTTTTTTTATTTTTCTCCTCCACATGCATGCGACTTAGAACGCGTGCACGGCCTTCCTTCGGTCCAAACCATGTAAAATATAAATCACGTGGCCTTGCACCTCCGGTTGCTTTGGACAACCTCGAATTTCACCATTTGTTGCATGCAAGTATATTTTTATGCATGTATGTGTTCAGTGTGGCCAGACGAACCGGATGGACGCCTTATCTTCTTCAGAGGTGGCCGGGAACTCAGAATACGGTGGTCAGAGTGGCTCTGGTTTAGGCGGCGTCGCGGGCTAGCTTCGACTGAGCTCAAGGAAGGAGATGGATGGGGAGCCGTTGGATTAGGTGATCAAATAATCTTCAACAGCCTGGATCTGAACGGGACCGGCAGGATGAGATGTGCGGCACAGATCGTCCGCGAGATCAGATGGATGGCCACGATTTTCTCCGCGGCAAAAATGCGCGTCCCACATCGAATTGGTGGCCGATTTTTCCGCGGTTTATCAAACTCGCACTCCCCCCTTCACTGCAATTGAACTTCTCCCCTCTCGGTGCCGCCCCGCACCGAGTTCTCTCTGCGGGCGCACTTTGCGCCCACCTCTGCTCCTCGGGCGCGCCACTGGTGCCCACTATGCTTGTCACAGGAGCGCTCCTCGCGCCCCTGCTACGCAGGCCTGATCCCCTGCGTGGCCCGGGGCTTATACACGGCCCCGACCTCCTCTTGGGCTGGCCCCATGGGATCCCCTTGGGCGTGGTGACCTAGTCCCACATGTGCCTTGGGTTGAACCCTTAAGGCTGGCCCTTGGTGGATTAATTTTTGCTAGAGTAGAGACTTAGGGACTTTGTGTAAAAACAAAGTAACCCAAGTGTAAATGCCAAATGCCACATCTTCCTCTAATCCATTCTCCCTCTTCCTATTCTTCCTTCTTCATTTCTTCAATTCTCTTCTTCTTAAGAATTTCTCCATTCCTCTTCAACATTTATTCATCACTTAGAAATGGAATTCCCGAAGGTTCTTCAACAACCGAGCTCCTGAATCACATAGATCTTCAATTTTCTTCATTGATCCAATCAGAGATCAAGTTGGATCTTCTTCAAATTCACATGCACTAAGTGATAGTGCCTGGACTTCATTAGTACCACTTCATCCACTTAGGAGTTGTGGATGGTTCTCCTCATCTCCTCATGCATTGTTAAGACAATGCATCGTCTTCTGATATTATTGTGACATTGTATCCAGTTGATACAAGTTCTTGGAACTTTAAGATCAGCTCATCAATCATCAGATATGATGATTCTCCATCATCATTCATTCATGAAGTGTTGTAACTTAGTATCACCTTGATACAAGTATTTAAACATTAAGATCAGTTCTACAATCGTCTGATATTCATGGAGAATGTTTCAACCATAATCTCCTATGCCACTACGTGAATATCTTAAGTGACATGCCTCTAAGTACCCTGGCCATTCTCCTTCATCACCATCACCATCACATCCTTTGTCATTCACATCTTGAAATTCTTTGACATCCATTCATTCCATGACAACATCATGCCTCATTAACAACAAATGCAACACATTGCATTTCAAAATGTTATAAGATAACATCCACTAATGGATTTTTTCATCCTTGTAATTATAAAATTATAGTATAATGGGTAAAATAGATGAACAAAAAAACCATTTGAGAATATTAGTTGGGGGAAAGAGACCACCATTACAATATCAAACCACTCTATGAGTCGATCATTAGAGAAAGGAAATTTTTACATTCCATATCCTAGGGAGGTATAGATGGGAATCAATAATAATTCTAAAAACATCATGGTAACTATCCATGAAAGATAAAATTTTATATATTCAAATTCATTAATATTTGAATAAAATTTGAAAAATACTCAATGATATTTTTTTTCAAACCTAATATTATAGACTAGGGAACCTAGGAGTTCCCTTAGAGGGAAGATAACCACCACTAGTTGAAAAAAAATTAACATCACTACTAATAAAAATATTCTATAGTCTCTCAACTGTAATCTGACAGTGGTCCATGATAATTTTGGATCACTATTAGTGATAATAATTACACTTCATCAATGTTAAACATGTTCACTTCTTCAACTGAGAAGTCCCTAAAGGGGGATAACATTAACCAGTATGGAGTTCATTATAGTGGTGTCCCACCACATCTAGAACATGCTATAATACAATCATGGGGTGACCAGAGAGAGGTAGATTCCAATGAAAAATCTAATATTTTAAACCATAAAATAAGGGTTGATATATTTATACCACAATATTTATCTACAATATTATTTTTTGGAATAATACAAATAGGTTATAGATATTCATCGCCTATGGAAAAATGTGATTCCTACTACATGATTCACATATGTAATTTTTTTGACTATTGACCATACTGGTGGATTAGAACATGATATTGTGAAATAAAAGGACAAAGAGGAACCAAATGTAGATAATTACACCAAAAAGTTATTCATTTAAGGATTATGTACTAGGAATAAATGGAAATACCTTTTGGGATACCATATAAATATTTCAACATCATACACTTTCTTAGATTCTACCAAATAAAAGATAAAACAAAGTCTCTCTTCCATATCCCACAATAAACTAAATGATGGTGAAAATATCACAAAAAAAATAAAAAACCAATTTACTTTCCAAAATAAGAGAACATGACAATAAATATTAAATGTTTCCCATATAAAACAAAATATTGTCGTGAGTTTGATCTTTAGGTTAAATCCATAATTCCTTATATAGATAAGCATAATTAATATGGAGAGGTTTCTTAACACATGAATTTTGAATCAAGAAACCCCACAAAAATCATATTATATAATCTATACCATTTTATTATATGGAATATTTATTATAATGGGTTCCATATAGTTTGGAAATATCAATTCATAGTTCAAGAATGTAACCCGAGAGGGAGATGCATTCTATATAGGGGAATTTTATTCAACCTTTACATAACATAATGAATTAAAATTTCTCAATATTCATAGAATCTGATATCTTGAGTAACATATAATATATTTCTCTTCATAATTTAGCCCAATATTGGGAAATTTATTTAAAAAATATGCAACCCGACTTTATTTTTTTGAATATTTCGGAGAGTATTAAATTAATTGGGTACAATAACATCATAATTGGATCTATTGAAATGTTTTAATTTTTACATCAATATTCCGTATATAAATTCTATCTATTATGTATAAATAAAATTTCCTTGAAATTGATAATTTAATATAGTATGATAATTATATAAAAATTCATTTCACTAAAATATTTTAGGGTTTCAAAATATATTTTGAAATAAAACATATCGATGAAAAATTAATAGTGATATTGGTAGAGAACCTAAAGGATGATTTGTTTACCCCAATCATCCCATTAAAATACCTAATGTGTTACTCGGAGTTGGATATATTAGATAATTGTCTAGAGAATAATATTATAAGAATAAAGGAATGATATTATCATGTACCATCAACATAGATAACGATGCCAGTGAAGAAAAAATAGCTTCTTCCACTACAAATTAAATACATATTAGGTGGTGTGACATTATTAATTGAATGATAAATTTTTATTCCTTCCATTACTATAATTTTTTATTTTATTTTATCATTGACCAAATAGAAAAATAATCATGTTTCCATAAATAAAGAAACTAGATATATTAGGACAAAATAATCATCTATATTATTACTCAAATCATCATATAATTGGTTGTGAGATCCAATAATGATTTATCTTCAAATAAGTATTGAAAAATATGATCGATGATGGCCATGTATCATCAACCTATCTCAGGGTACATGTGTTTGTTGTATTATCAATAACACCCCAAAAATAATATGTAGTAGGATATAATGATATTTATTTAAATGAGAAAAACATTTATGATAGGATGATTCATAAGATGGTGAATCATGCACATGACATCATCAAGGAATGACTAAATGAACTAGTCATGACCTTAATTACCTAAGAATATCTAAAAAAACCACACTCTAGATCTCAGTATCCTAATATAGAAGGAAATTATAATATATGAGCCAAAGACAAATTGGGATCCTATAGATTCAAAAGAATATAAACACTCTGATGGATTATATTCCCCCATCATTGGGATATTGCGCATCATCCCATCAAATGAGATTCTTTTTTCTTGAGGAACACTAATAGGAACTGTCCCAATAAATGAAACCATAAGTACTATCTGACTATGTGATACACCCTTTTGATACGGGTAAAAGTTTTTTTCATAGAAAATGTTATTCAGTTTATGAACAAGAACACTAATAAATAGGATCATTAAAAAGGGATTATTTTTTCCATTAATATGTTATTATATAGGACTACAGAATTTTCAGTATGTCTTGACATGGTAACTCCAAAAAGTTATAACCACAAATAAATTCAATCATATAATGATCAAAACAATTTATAAACCTATAATAAAAAATTTCTTAAATATGATTTTGATCATAAAAAAATCAAATTTAAAGAAGGAAAATTTACATTCACTTACTCTTCATAACACAATGTTGATAGAGAATATGATTTATGTAAAATTATTTCTATTTAAAAAAAATAAACCACAAAATATTTTCAAAGAAAAAACATCTATAGAATTGAGATCGCTATTATAGTGAGAAAATAAATATATTTGGATAATAATTATATAGTAACATGGGGGATTTTTTCCGCACTTTGAGATTCAGGCATCCTCCCACATTTACCCCCATTGTAGTGAAGTACCCCAATATAAAGGGTTTGGGGAATCTTCATAATAATCACCCCTAATTATGTATAATATAGATATTCTTAGTCCTATAGATCACCCCATATTCCCAAATTCATTTAGTTTTCTCTAGTCTATGGGTGGTACCATTTATGTCATAGTCATCAATAACAAGATAATTTTAACATCCAGTTACTCTTTCAATGCGTAGTTTTTTCAAATTTCTATTGATTTTGTCTTTTTTGTTGTCTCTCTAAGGTTGAGAAGGATATTTTAGAATACCTTTAACTGTGAGGTCATGTATTTTTTCGTAATTTATATCAAGAAACGTTATGATTGTATATCTTTATGAATAATTACTTGACGTGTAACAGGGTTACATGATTTGTAACTCCTAAAAAATTCAATTTATTTTTAATCATGAGGTTATGGATTTATCATATATTTTTGGGGATGACAATTATATGATGTATAATTTTCTTAAATATTGTGTAAATTCTTGATGATTGTTCTAAACATGAACCACAAATGAATCTCTCACTTTTCTCCCCATTAGATTATTGGTATTGACCTAGAGCCACCACTAGGTGATTCTGGGAACCTTGTACCCCTAAGTGTCTTTTTGTTCATTGATTGATTCTCATTTTGGACATTTTGTTACATACTACCTAATAATTATCTCCATTTTGACTCTCTTATTCCATTGATACTAATAGATCATATATGTATTGATGGATCTAACCATTATTTTGTTGAATGATAAATATTGTTGTGATTTCTGGATCTCTGTTATGGTCGTTATTCATTGATTTTGGTGAGATGGTTTAATGTAATTGAGATAGATTGATTTCTTCATTTCCCAGACCCATTTAACACAGTTTAATTTAACATAAGATGTGGATTGGAATCTAGTGTTTTTTAGAATTTTTGGGTTTCTTTGTTGGTGGATCTCATTGCGGGTGTGAGCGACCCATGTTTTGAGTAGGTGGTTTCAACTCTATACTATTTTTGATAATCTGTGTTGTTATATTTATATAAATTGATTAATAAATAATTTTTTTTATGTTTTTCATGGTTTTTTGCGTGTGTTGAAAATGATTTTGATAATAAATGGTATTTCATTTTTTATAAATGGAATGAAAAGGTGTATTTTCAAAGACTTGAATGATTTTCCAAAATGAGCACATGTGTCACCTTGGGAACTAGGTCATGGTTTATCTTGAGGGCATCTTCCATTGTGGAGATTCATGTTTGGGGTGTGCCACCTGTCATATACTATATAATTTGGATCTTGGTATATATATGGTATCTAGGTTTCAAACTTTTTGTTGTCTCCCTGGTTCTAGAGATTATATCATTTTTTCCAGGTACCACATGGCACTATTCCTAGATATTTGGGTACGAGTTGTATGTTTTATGACCAGCTATATTCTTTTGTGTTGTCATACATGTGTTGCTACTGCTGTTTTATCTTTCTTGACTTTGAACTATCTAAAAATTTATATGCATTTTGATCCATGTTAAGATGATATGGAAAATGTTCCTTCAAATTAATATAATTACAGTTATTATGAAAAAATAAATTTATACCTTGTCTTCTTATGAAACTATTTTACCGCTTATCATGCCATGTTTTATTTCAAATGATCATATGAGAATTTTTATACAATAAATTATTATGGAGAACCTGGGTGGGATCCAATTGTGCATACTAGATCACACCTTGCACACCACCTTGGATGTGTGTAAACCATTTTATGTATTTTGATGCAGGGAATGTAATGGAATAGTAGTGAGGTTGCATGTTTTTATCTCATCTGAGTTGGTTTTCTGGTGGAGATGTGTTGGAGGATTCCCACACAATCACATGGAGTATGTTATTTTTCACCTTTTTCCTTTGTATTTGTACTTGTATCCTTGAGTTTGTAGATACATTAGTGGTTGTTTTGTTTCCACTGTCTTCTTACAGTTATGTAACCAATATATATCGGTATTACAAAATTTATTTCTTCATTGATTATGTGTAAATATATTTATATGTTCTTCATATATGTTGGGTGAAATAATCCCCTTGATGTGTTTTTCACTTCACAGGTGCATGTCACTAGCCCGTGGGGATTGGGAACACACTTCATGCATGTAACAGATCAGGTCAGGTGCCATGTTTGATGGTAACCCACTTTGGACTGTTACAAATATGTATCAATGGAGGTCTTTACGCATGTTTCCTTGAATTGTTTAGTTTGTTACATTGGATATAAGATTTTTAGGACTTGAGATGTATGTTGTGATAAGTGCTTCGCCTACTCTTTCCACGATAAGACTCAAGTTTCCATGGGATGTTGGGTTATGTGTCTCTAGTGTTGGGATTTATTTTAAATATCAGTTTCTTATTATTATTTTTCTAGTTTGAGCTGGGATTTATTCTATTATATGATCATTCCTTCTATTTTGGTGTGAATCAGTATGCCTCTATTTTGGTCCGAATAAGTATGCCTTTAAGACATATTCTAAGTGTTTTTTCAAGAGGGTACAACTGATGCTCCTCAAATGAATCTAACTATAAATTAGAACTTCCACAAGGCTATAGTGTAGGTAGTTCCTGTTGTTGATCAAAACATACAACTAGTTTTGAATGTATTTTTTGACGTAAAACATAGAGGTAGTGTAGAGAGAGATCAATCACTTGTATTATTAGAAGATAATCCACCATCTATTAAATTAATGAATGAAAATAAAGAGGTGAAGGAATTCCTAGACAATATTGATCAAATATTAATCATTCTGGTGACCACTAAGAATATAAAGGTGATGTTTGTGGCATTCATGACCGAGGGTTCTGGTATGAGATTATTGAATTCCATAGCCTTGGAAGATGGACATGTGGACTAGGATTGAAAGGGTATCCAAACCCTATTCATCCAATAATTTTTTCCTGAGTGTCTAATTCTAGGAGAGTTTATGGAGTAACTCCATTTGAAATAGGTATAGAATTCGATGATGGCATGCACCAACCAGTTAACTGAGATTTTTTTTCTCTATACATTGTAACGAATGACCTGCTGAACGGAGAAAAAGTTCCTGCATGGTTTGTGATCAGATTTCAGATCATAGGTATCTATGTTAAAGATATCTACGTAAGGGAATGTGGTAGATAAATATAAAATGGAAGAGATTAATATGGAAGTATATGTTAGATCTTACACCACTTCCCTTCCATCTAGTGGAAATGCCAGTGGGACACCTAAGAGGAAGAGGAAGTTGCATGATCATCACATGAGTGGTGTAGGTGGGTCTCAATAGTGTGCCTCATCTACACCATTTGCTACACAAAGTGTTGTACCACTCAATTTCTATCAGTACCAATATGTCAGACACACCAGATGTTTTTTCTAATACCTACGAAGATGTGAAATTGTGGTGGAGATATTGGTCATTTACAATGCTTTTATGAATATATTTACATGCCTCATTATTTTGAGGTTTCCTCAGCTCCAAAGGATAATATGAGGAAGTCTGAAGCATTATTGACTACCAGGCTCTAGCCACATTCCATAAGAGTGAAGTTGTTTCATGTAGTAGATGTGTGTCTAGATGAATTCAATGATGGTCCAGTGACAGTCAGAGGTACTAAATTTATTTTATCTTCCCTAGAGATTTCATTATTTGATACTAATTCAACCCACTCATTTAAATATGAATGTTTTTTCGATACAAAATAACTTCCAATGGAACTTATATCCTATTATTATAGAAGTAGTTACACCCCTTATAAAGAGTAAAGGGAGTGGGTTTTAGTTTCCTTATTTTTCATTATCAAGAGCTGATGTGGAGTTGGTTTGGGATATTAACATTAATGATTTGAATCATTTTAATGTCATAATTAGTATAGATTGGCTATTAACTCATTGAGGTGAGGTTTATTTTTATCACCAGTGTGTTTTATTTCATGATGCCATTGGGATATCTTGTGTGCTTTAGAGGGATTGTGTACAATCTCACTTCTTCCCCCATTGGCTTTAGGAGGCGGTGAGATGATACGTGGCCATAACCGACATTCCCAAGGTGTGAATGGCTAGAAATAAAAGTTTATGGATTCAAAAAGAATTAGGGAATGATTTTACCTTCGAATAAAACCACCCATCCAAACAAGGAATAACAAACCACAACTACATGATACATGTAAACAAGGAAAACCATGATACCACTTTACCAAGATACATCAATACAACCAAAAGCTTCCATAATAATTTCAGAAAACCAATAGAACTGAATCAGAAAATCACAAAATCAGAGTACCCAACAGATGAATCATCATCAAGACCCAATAAAAACCATGAAACACTCCATACCTTGACACCAAGATAATTTCTCCAAGAACACTAATATAGCCCAAGCATCACAATGATCCACTAGAAAATTGATATGCTTTACCATTTCCTATATCCCAAAATACTACATATTCAAAAGCACCCAATTTCTAGTGCATGAGGGTTAGTAATAATACTAAGAATGTTATCCCCAAATGAAATCCCAACACATAACACTAGGATATAACACTTTAGAAAATTTTACATTAAAAATATATATAAAACCAATAAATAGTTCAATAATTATCAATAATCCAAATATATCAATACCCTAAGAAATTTACCAATATCACACAATTCTATAGAGTGAAACCAAAAATGTCATTACCCATTTCATCTAGCATGTCCACCGACATACCTCACCCAAACACACAATTATGTCACTCAACAAATACCATCCACATAATTCACATAATCTTGATATTTCATTAATGGTGGAAAATTCATAGCCAAACCTTCTCTTCCATGGTGTGGGACTTCAAACCCATCACCGTCATAAAAATGAAACAAGTCAATCCCTACTAGAAACAAAATTCCAAACCAAACAACCCTTTTAACTAATCCAAAATTCCATCAAAATTCCAAAACCACTTCAATAAGTCACTGATTTGTTTGAAAAATCACTTAGTCCATTACCCATTCCAAACCACACTTCATTAAAACAAAATTTTTATTGAAACACAGTTTTTTAGAAATCTTTTAACCTAAATAAACCATGGAATAAAATTTAAAATCAACATTTTAATATCAAACAACAAATCCCCTTTTTTCATAATAACCCATCTTCCCCAAACTCCCCCAAACATCACAAAATAGGTTTCCACCAAGCACCATACGTCAACATCCCAATCAAAAAAATTTAATTTATAATTAATATCTACTCATTCTACCAAAATTGAGTTAGAGTGAATCCATCTACCTTAGGGTTTTGATAAAATCGACTAATGCCCAACCGAACCACAAATCCTAGTGATACATCCAAAAAACAACCTAGATCACTTCACCAGTGATGAATTACATTCAAATAACAAATAAAACACATTTAATAACCTCCAAAATGAGTGGAAGATACACTAATACCCTTGAGGAGGGTAAATACTTACTTAGGATCATATAAGAGAGGAGATGATTGATTTAGAGAAAATACCGAGTGATCCCAGATTTAAAAATCCATTTTTTATGCTACACACAGTTATATCACAAGGTTAGAAAAACCATGTGCAAATAATGCTCCTGCTACTACCTTAAATGAAACCCCACATGGTATATTCACATGGTAAGATGAACATTGCACAAACCATGTGAATCCCACTATACCATGTTGTTCGGTTACCCAATTTTGTTGCAAAATTTCCCAAAACCTTACTCAAAATGTTCTTCTTTAAAAAGCCTCCAAACATTTCCAAAACCATTCCAGTCTATCCCAAACCATACACAACAAAATAAACTACATAAAAAATCATAAAAAAGGGTTACATAACTCATACTAGGGGTACTTCATTCTCTCAATAATTATACTTTCTCTTTTAGAAAATTAGAGAACCATTTCTTTGCAGAAAGAGCTTGGGCCATTTCTCAACCATATATTTCTCATGTTCCCATGACTCCTATTGAATCAAACTATGATTCCACAAAACCCAATCAAGACCGAGTATTTTTAACTATATGTCATTCTCATTCCTATACACAATCCACAATGGAACGTGAAATTAATAAGCATCCGGATATAACACAACACTATCCCAAAAAATCACATGGTCATGATCTAGCTGATTATTTTTCAACTTAGACACATGGAATACATTTTACACTGCATTGAACCATGGTTTCAAGGCCAACCAATAAGCTACCATGCTAACCTACTCATGTATATCTAGAGGCCCAATATACCTTGTAGATAACTAACCCTTTTTCCCAAACTAACAATGTCCAAGACTATGAGAGATTCTAAAAACCACATGATCTCCTACATTGAAAGAATATGGTCATTGATGAGGGTCCACATATGACTTCTAACAAATCTGATCCTTCTCGTTTCTCTTCTTGATGAAAATTATCTTTTTCTTCATCTCCTGGAAAAGGCTCAGTTCCACCATCAATGTCTCACTCATTTCTACCCATCAATGTTGAGAATGACACAAACCCCCATTCAATGCTTCCATAGAGGCCAAATGTATCAATACCCAATAACTATTATTAAATGATAATTCCACTAATAGAAATTTCTCCTCCCATGAGCCACCAAAATCTATCACACAATCCATTAAAATATCTTGCAATGTTTGTATCATTCCTTTGGATTACCCATTTGTCTGAGAATGGTACGACATGATCATTTTCAAATAAGTCCAAAGGGATTGCTACAATGATTTCAAAAAATGAGGTGTGAACCTTGGATCTCTCTATGATACGATATAAAATGGGACACCATACCTCTTTACTATCTCATGGATATAAATTTATGACAGATCCTCTACTATATGAGATTCGCGAATATAGATGAAATGGGATGACTTTGTGAGCCGATTCACTATCACCATTATGTAATCAATCTTTATGGCCATTATTGGGAGACCTATAACTAAATACATTGATATATTATTACATTTCTACAATGGGATAGGTAAATATTATATCATTCCTAATATCTAGTGATGATTTGCCTTGACATGCTAACTAGTAAAGCATTTTAAAATGAATTCGGCTGCATTACATTTCATACCATCCCACCAAAATCGGGATTTTATCAACTTATAAATTTTATGAATTCCAGGATTGAAATCCCATCTAGAATGATGATAAACACTGATATGTTCTTCCTAAAAAATAGTCTTTACATCCATCCGATTAGAAATACATAAAATTGAAATCCCGTTACGTTTTCATCCCACAATGGCCTCCCCACCACTGAGTTTCAACCACATCGCAAAAAACATGGAATCAGGCATATTTTCCTCTTTTACCAAGCCAACCAAGTCAATAAGACATGAGATCATAAGAAAATTTTCTCTATCACCCCACTCCTCACATTCCTACTACATGTCATCAACAACAAACATCAAATTCCCCTGGTTTTATCCATGTTTAAACATTTGAGCATATGAATTCTTTCTTAATTCACATGACACTGGATTTACCTTACTCAGTGTGGGAATTAAGTCAATGTGAAACTTCTGGAGATACTCCATCCATATACATTACATCATGTTTAAATATCCTAGTGAAAAAATATGCTATAAACTCTTATGATCAGTAAACACAGTGAATATCTCACGGAAGAGATAATGACACAACATTTCATGCTATGAACCACAGCTAACAACTCCAAATCATTTGTTTGGATGTTAATATCATGAAAACACAACTACCATGACCCATACTAGGACACATGATCCTTTTCATGAGAACACATCCGAACCCTGATCTGGATGCATCACAATAAACTATGTATCCTTTCCCTGGTTCTAAAAAAACAATGATTATTTTTGATATACGGGGACCCTTAGGCTCTTAAAAATATTTTTGTCATTCTCATTCCATATAAATGGAAAATACATCCTTGTTAGAGCATTCAACAGTGAGGATAATAATGAGAAGTCATGAACAATGCATTGATAATACCCAGCTAACCCAAGGAAGATCTATTTCATAATGAAATTATTTGGTAGTTCCCATGAGAAAACAACCTCGATATTTTCCAAATCAACTGAAACACCATTATTAGAAATAACAAGACCATGAAAATTACCCTACTCTATCAAAACATCGCTCTTTTACAATTTGAATTATAGTCAATGATATCTCAAGATCCCCATCACTATAGCAAAGTTCTACTTATGATCAAACATTGTCCATGAATACACCAGTATATCATCCACAAATAACACATTGAAGTAATCCAAATATCAGTGAAATTTATAACTGAGAAATTCAATAATAATTTCATGAGAATTAGTGAGGCCAATGGGAATAACCACATAACAATAATGGACATATATACTTATAAAATAGGTTTCATGAATATCCACCATTTTCACATGCCATTGATGATATCATGACTACAAGTAAATCTTGGAGAACCACTATTATTACCTCAACTAATTGAACAAGTCATTAGTGGAAGGAAGTAGATATCTGTTCTTTATCATAACATGGGTTAGATTACGATCATCAACACACAACTGAAGAGTTATATATTCCTTTATAATAAAAAAATATAGATTCCCATGGAGATGTTCTGGACCAGATGAACCCTTTGTTATGTATGTCTTCCAACTATACATTGAACTCCTTCAATTCTGTTGGTTCCATCCAGAAAGATAATAGTGAGATAGGATTGGTCCGTGGAAAGAGATCAATCTTAGTATTTGTTTCTCACATGGGTGGAAGCTCCAAGAAATCTTTGAGAAATGTATCCATAAACTGGTCGACAATCGTTGAAAAAATTATCTATTCAAATTCTTCAATTGATTCCAATGAAAACACCACTATATGATATGAAATAATGCCAACATCAGGTTCCAAAAATCCAATTTCACCAAAATTTTCATTATATTCTCCTCAAAAAAGACGTTTAACACTATCATCTATCATGAAACTAACCGTTCATGCATAACATTAATAATGGGCATTAAAAATTTAAAACCAACCCATTCACATGATTATATAGAAAGAATCCATATCAAGAACTATAAAATCGAACATCAACTCAAACCTATCCAAAACTATACATCATGATCAACATAGAAAAGGTTGACACAATTTTTGGCCAAGAGAAGTTTGAATTTTTTAAAATGAAGCCATCATTTCAAAACTAAATCCCATGAAACTAAAATCACTAGAAGAAATAAAATAATGAGAGTCACATATATCAAAAAACTCTTGTATCATGGTTTAATTTAAAATAACCATACCTCACATTGTGGGTTTTCTATATTGATTATCCACCACAACCTGCTCAGCTCCAAATAGCCACCTGCTTGACAGACACTGCTCATTATTACCCTGTTGAAACTTCACACAATGAGGAGTCCTAGTATTACCAAAATCACTCTAACTAACTTTTATCTCTCAATGAGGGAAATGATGATTCCACATCCCATTAAGAAATAGGATACCTATGTCTTATGAGGAGTTTCACGAACACTCGAACTTGGAACATTGTGATAATAATACTAATGATGTCCCATCTACTTGCAGTTATGACATGCTCAGTGTTGTTTCATAAAATCTAGCTTCATGTGGCCTACATAACCACACTGATATCATACCAATTTAGATTTTGGTAAATTAGTAAGTTTTCCCAATCTAGTTTTCTGATTCGGATGAGCTCCAAGTTGTTGAGAAAAGGTGTCCCTCTTGTTGTTGTTCTCAGTGTTAGGGTTCACACCTCCTCTCTGGAAGAAAACCATACTTCCATCACATGGATTTACAACTGTGACAAATATCATAATAGTAGTATCTAGTTTCAATCCATAATGAATGGTTTAAAAATATTTCACGATATATTGGGCCAACTGTAGGTTAATATATAGCTCAAGTTCAACCACATTTCCAGTAGAATCCTTTGATTTTTCTCTCGAAAACCTACCCACTGTCATATCTATGAACATAAGAATCCCCATAAGTCTCACTCACTATAAAATACAATAATACATTTCGATATTATATCACATTCCAGCTATCAGCACCATGCATTAAAAAATTCCCATTTTCCATGTTCAACCATTATAAAAAAATCAACAATGTTTTGAAAATCGACCCCGTTTCAAAATACCACAAACATTATGTTTTCAAAATGGAAATTTAGAACTCAATTTATAGATTTTTCAAAAAACATCAAATTTATACAACAAAATTAATATGTATTAACAATGAAATATGAATCCTAATGGAAAGTCATTTCTACCATGAAATCCATGCTCATCTCATTGGAAATATCCACAAAAATGAGTTCAAACTCTTATATGTTTATCCAAAAAAACTAATGTACCCCACTCCCTTGTAACTTGAATTTCAGAATAAAAGCTTTTTCTACATCCTTTTATGCTATAAATTTTGAGATCTGAGAATCAAATTCCTTGCTCCCATCGCAACTTGATGAATAGACCAAGAATGAATTCCAATTCCAATACCAACAAATGATAACATAACAAAAAAACCAACATTACCTATACGTCAAGAAATGAATAAGATGATAAAATTTGTAATGCCCTACCCCTTCCTTATTTTCTTGAGGAGGTGGTGAGATGCTATATACTCTTAGGCGAAGTTTCAAAGGTGCCAAAGGTTGGAAATTAATGCTGAGGGATTAATGAAAAATTGGTGAACAATTTACTATTTGAAAAAAATCACCAAAAAAAACAAGGCATAACCAACCACAACTAAATGATGCATGTAAAAATGGTAAACCATGATAACACATTTCCAAGAGACAAAAAACAATTTCATAACAATTTTCAGAAACCAATAAAACTAAATCACTGTAATCCAAAAAATCAGAGTACCCATCATAAGACACATCAATAAGACACAAATGAAACCATGACACACTCTATAACTGCTATTCAAGATCTACGATACAAGTACCATAATACCAACCATGCATCACGATTATCCGCTAGAAAAATGTGATACCTTACCATTGCATGTATCCCAAAATACCACATCTGAAAAATCACCCAAGTGCCAAATAATGAGGGTGAGTAATAATACTCAGTATGTTTTCCCCAAAAGACTTCCCTATGCACACCACTACTATAGAATACATTTGAAGAATTTACATAAAACAATTTATATAAAACAAATGAAAATTTCAATAGTTAACAATAATCCAAACACATTATTACCCCATGAAATTCACCCATATCATACAATTCTATGGAGAGCAACCAACCATGTCGTTAATCACATCATCATGCATATCCACTTATATACATCAACCATAAAAACAATTGTGTCACACCACATATACCATTCACATAAATCACTCAACACTAGTGTCACATTAATGGTGAAACCTTTATAGACAACTCGTCTCTTCTGTGGTGTGGGAATTCATGCTCATCAGTATCCCTTTTGATGATTGTACATTCACGACCATCACATTGATGGATATTATTTCATGACCACCACCCCACCCGTGAAATGCATGATTAACTATTTGATCCAACAAAATTACCAAAATCATATAAACAACACATGTTAAGAAATAATATCCAACACCATCAAACCCAAACAACCATTTTTTATAATTAATAATTAAAACATCATGAAAAACAACTTCAATAAACCACCCATTTATTTTAAAACACCCTGAGGCCATTATCCATGCCGAACCACAATTCAATATAAAAAATTAATTAAGAAAGATTTTTTCACAAATAAATTTCCATAAAACAACCATGAAATCAAATTTTTAATCAATATTTTAAAATTAAACAACAATGCCCCTTTTCCCAAAATAACCCATTTTCTCCCAAATTCTCCAAAAATCACAAAACGGGTTTCCACCAATCATAGAATATCAACATCCCAATAAATTCTATGGAAAAAAATGAAATTTTAAATTAAGTCCTTCTACTTCTACCAAAATCTTGATTATAGTGAAGCCACCATCCTTTAGGGTTCTGGCGAAACTATCCAATAGCCAACCACACAGCTAATCCATGTTAATGTACAATGAAAATTCCCAAGATCACTTTTCCAAAGAATAATCGCCATAAAACCACCAAGAAAACACTTCTAATCGTGAAAAAAATAAGCGGAACAACCCCTCTAACCCTTGAGAAGAATAAATCCAGAGTAGGGCTTGTATGGGAGAGGAAATGAGTGATTTATGGAAAATCATGAGTGATCCTAGACTTAGAAATTAAATTTTTAATATTTTGCATTGTTTGGTTGAATGTTTATACAATCTATGCCCAATACATGGGAATTCGATTATACTGTGTTGCATGGTTACTTGGGTTTGTTGCATGGTTTCCCCTAACCGTGTTCAAATCATACTTCTTTATAAAGCCTCCAGTCATTTCCAAAACAATTCCAAACTCTCCCAAACCATACCCAATAACTTTAACAACATAAAATGTCATAAATAAGGGTTATGTAACTGAAAATAAGGGTACTATAGAGTGGTACCCAAGGTCTAGTTTTTCATGGCCATCCCTCCCAGAGGTGATGAGTATTTTGTTTGCAAATAATATTGAGTGTGATGATGTTTCTTCTATCGTTGATCATCCAATTGCGATTAATGACTTCTCTGATATTTTCCTAGTGTAATTATATATTCAACCTATGGGGAGATAGATAGTGTTTGTAGATTAAAATGTTTTAGGAATGAAACTAACTTTGATACCTTCTTATTGTATGAAACCAACAGAGTTGAAAGCATATAAGATTCAGTAGGATAACTTATAGAAAAATGGTTTTGTTCACTTTTTTTGCCCTGGGTATCCCCTGTTCTCTTTGAAAATAAGGAATATACTTCACCTGGATTGTGGGTGTACTATAAAAATTTTAACCAGGTAAAAGTTAAGAACAAGCAACATTTGCCTCATTTTGATGTTTTTTTGATCAGTTATGGGGAAATATTGATTTTTAAATATCATTAATTAGATGTCTAATCATTAGCTCAACGTATCATATTTTGATATAAAAAATAATCATTTTAAGAGTTTATATAAACATTATAAATATATTGTGATGCCTTTTGGTTTGAATAACACTCTTATTGATTATATGGCATTGATGAATTATATATTCGGTCAATATCTTGACAATTTTGTGGTTGTTTTTATGGATTATATTCTGGTATATTAAAAATAAACATGTGAGCATAAGAACCATTTGGTTTTGGTTCCATAAATTCTGATAAATCACCATTTATTTTGAAATATTTTAAAATGTTTTTTCTTGATTCAAGAAGAAATTTATTAGAGCACATTATTTCTGAACATGTCTTGTCAATTGACCCTGAAATAGTAGTGGTTGTCTTGTCATGGAATGAATCATAGAATGACTTTAATATTTTAATTTTCCTTTTTTTTTCTATATATTACCAATGTATTATTAATAATTTTTCTTAACAAGAATCTCATTTGAATACCCTTACTAATAAAGCAACAAAATTCACCAAGGATCTGAAGTTTCAGTCACCATCCAATGAACTGAAACTACATTCAAAATCATCTCCCATCCTAAATATACTTAATAATATTAAGGGATGCATCAGGATTTTCATTATTTTGGTTCTTTAATGGGTTAGGTGCTTATGTAGGATGATCAGAATGGATCCTTTTGAGTCCTTGTATTTCTATCCTTCTAAATATTTGTTGTGTCAGTCAGAGATTGGTGAATGTTAGTTGAATAGACAAATATTGCTTTAAGAGATGAAAAAATTATTAAATTGACTAGTCATAGGTTGATGAAAACAGAGTGAATGTTTAAATCTAACACCGGTTATCATCACAGGACTTTGATGTTTTTAGTTAGTGATCGGGTATTATTGAAAGGTTCACTACAATTGAGTCATTAGTGGATTTGGACTGAATGGAAGCTTTCTAACCATTTCAAGGGACATTTAAATGTTATAGAGAATGTGGGAATGGTTTCTTATCATTTTTAATTTCTCCCATAGTTGATGTTGATACATAACATTTTTCATGCATCTCATGTCAAAAAATGTATATATAATCCATATAATTTTTTGATATGTAATGACCATGAAGTTGAGTCTAGTTTATCAGTGACTATAAGGCTAGTAATTATAGTCTATTTTGAATCCAAGGTACTTCATGGGTGTTTGATAATTTTGGTTCGAGTTCTATTGTAGTACGACTCTCATTCTCATGATAGGTGAGTGTGTGAGGCACTAATTGGATAAGAGTTGCCTCATATTTATAGAATGGAGGCTTCTTCGTAGGATTTATAGGGAAAAAAAGTTTTTATGGTGGGGAGGTTGTAATATCCTGCTACCCTTATGATAGGAATATTAATAAAGTTGTCATGGTTTCTCATTTTTAGTTGTTAGAGTAAGGCTGAGAAAGAAATTGGAGGATACCTATACTGTAGAATTCAGAGATCGGTTGGAATTTCAAGAATGAAACCCACAAATTATGTATCCTAATGAATAATTTAATGATGTGTAATTGGGTTACATGATGTGTAAATGGGAAATAAAATTAAATATATTTTTAATCAAGAGGTGATATATTTATCAGTGATTATGTGAGTTTATAATTACACGATGTGTAATTGGGTTATGAATCATGTATGTGTTATTGTGTGACATTCCAGGTAAACATTATCTCCATTTATTATTATATGTTCTATTGGATTTTGATAGAACATATATGGATTTATGGATCTAAAATCCATGTTTTTAAATCTTGAATATATGTATGATTCATGGATATATGTTATGGTCATTCTTCGCATATTTTGGTGCAGCAGGTGTATATTCATGAGGTATTTGGATTTCCTCCATTCCAATGGCCCCTTTTTCTAAATTGAATTTATCTTGATATGTGGATTATATTATAGGGTTTCATTGATTTTGTTGGGTTTTTTGGTGTATCCCAATCCAGTTGTGTGCGACCTGAGTTTTGAGGTAGGTAGTTCCGTCTCTATCCTATGTTTGATAAAAGAAATTATTCTGGTTTTATAAATTAATTTATAAATAAATTATTACTATTTTTTTAAGATTGATTGTGTGATTTAAAATGTATTTTGAATAAAAATGGGGGTTTACATGGTTTTTTTAAATGGAATGAAAATTGGTGTCTTTAAACCATTGAATGACTTGTGAAAATGAGCACAAGAGTTACCTTGGGTACTAGGTGAATGTTTTAGATTGAGGCAATCATCCAATGTGGGGGTTCAATTTGGGGAGTTATTATTGTCTTAAAGTTTATATTATTGGATCTATGTACATTTATGTTGTTGGGGTTTCACACATTGAGGTTTCTCCCTCGTCTTGGAGTGTAGAACATTGGATTTAGGTACCAAAGTTCACTATTCTTAGATATATTGGTATGAGTAGTATTCTGACTGATCAATTGTATTCCTAGGTGTTGTGGTTAGTGTGCTATTAATTTCATTTTTAATGCATGGATTTCTACTATTTTACCCTTTATATTCATGTTTATACTTATCCAAGGTGAAATGGAAAATGTGCCTTCCAATTTAAATATCTTCTTTTGTTTTAGAACAGTAGAAAACGGAAATGTTTACCATGCTTTCTATAAAAAATAATTACTGATTATCATTACATGTATTATTTAAAATGAGAATATGAGAATAGTAATACAAAGAGTTGATACAGAGAACCTTGGGGGGATCTTATTGATCCTGTTATCTCACACCTTGTGAAAACCATTGGCTTTGTGTAGAACCTTATATGTCTTTTGATACAGGTAATGTCATGGTGCCATAGTGACATGGTTGATTTTCATGAAAACTGAGTTGGGTATCCTGTGTTGAGATGGTGGGAGGTTTCCCACACTATCAAATTGAGTAGTTGTTTTATTATTATTGTTCTTTGAATATGGACTTGTCTGTTTGATTTTGTATATACTTAGTAGTTTTTTTCCGATTTATTTTTATAGTTATGGAACCTTTATATATCAGCATTTAGACATTTCATTCTTGTTTGAATATGTGTTTATATTTATATATTTCCATGTTCTTCATTCATGTCTAGAAAAATTGGTCTCTTGCTATTTTGTTTGATGCTCGGGTGCTTGTAGCTATCCTGTAGGGATCGGGAACACCCTTTTGGTTTGTAGCAGATCCGGTCAGGTGCTAGGTTTTATGGTTACCCACGTTAGTTCTTTATAAAATTATTCCCCTAATTTGATCAATATTATGCCTCAACTACACAAGTGTTAAAAATTCAAATACTCTCATACTAATCAAGTAATATGTTTACTTTATTAGAAATAAAACTTTTATCCTAAATAGTTGTAAGAAAAAAATATTAATTCCTTACCACCATATCATCCTTCCATTAACTTCACATTCAACCAAGATGTTAACTTGGAAAAGCAAACTATGATCAAGGGAGAGTAGAGGGTATATTTTAGAGACCCTTCCAGTCAATACAAATAAATTTAATATTTGTTAATACAGTTAATGGTTGAGTCATATTTAAGGATTGGATTCAAAAGGCAATAAATTATGGGGTTATGGAGTGAGTAACATCAAAATATCTACATTATTCATGTGAACAATATATATAGAATAAAAAAAATTTATTTAATAATAATGTATTTGCATCTATCAAATATAATAGAGAAAATATCAATTACTTTAGGACATAACACATTTCTAATATTTTATCGATTCATTAAAGTATAATTTTTCATAACTTGAAGGATCAAGGGACCAGGGGATGATTTTATGGTAAATCAGACCAATTTTTTTCATTTAAATTGAATTTATTATATAAAAATTATAGCAAACCTATAATTTTACACATATTATAAAATGATTTTAAGCATAATTTACCATCATATACAACCAATGATCATAAGTTCTAGTCCTGAATGGCCCAAAGGCATTCATTTTTATTGATTTTGATAACGCCCCTTTCATGGGATGAGGGGAACCCTTACAAGGCCCGTAGGATCAGATATTACATGTCCCGTAGGCTTATAAGATTACATGACCCAAAGGTCTTAGGGAATTTAGCCAGACATAATAATAATTCAAGTCTAACTACCAAGACCGTTGCACATAGAAGACAATGTCCAATAAAGTATAAACATTCACTCCTCATACCAACATGATTTCTCATGATATTAAACATTACACAATTAATTAGAGAACTACCTAGGTGCACCCATTATAACATGTTCACGAATATGTGTTCTACATGGATAATCATGTTTAAGGCTTACCCAAGGAAACAATTAGGTGTCATAATCAGGTCATAATGCCTAAAAAATGAATACTCCTAATGGTTTCAATGAAATAGTGGATTTAAATCATACATGGACATTACTAAGGTCAAATTGGAATGTATCACAACATTTTATGTCCAAATAAAGTAAAAAAACATAAATATAGAATTCAAGATACATTGGAAATGAAACTTTTGTGTGCAGTTTAAGGAAAATATTATGGAGTATTAAAAGAGAAAAAAAAGAATTTTTTTTTTCATATAACTAGAAAATTTCCAATATAGATTTCATGGTGAGATTATTAATTTTATAAATATAATGGTGGATTATAATAAATTATGGAGTGAAATTAAAAATGGGTGAGAAAAATGAATGTTCCATTTTACATTGATATGGAATTCTTGATAATCATTTAGATTATTTAAGAGGTTTTTATATCATTAAAACTAGTTTTATAAATAATTAATATTATGTATATAAAATGGTTTCATAAAATTACATAGGTTTTAAGTCATATATTATAATCGAGACTAGACATAATTATTTTATTATGTTTCTTGATGGAGTGAATGGAAATTGAAAACTCATCATCCTTGAATGCGATAGATTAACACATCTCGAATAATTCTTTCATTTTTAGGAAAAAAAGGGGTATAGAAGAGGTTTTATGAAGAATTATTCCATAAAAAATATGAAATCAAATTATATATATGATAATTCAGTTTTCATTTCTCTTTAATAGGTGGGTGATGAGATAATAAGAAAAGAAATTAATTTGAAAAGAAATTAAAACTAAATGGAAGAGGATTTTATATATTGAATTTATCCTCCGTGAGAACCACCATATAGAAAAGGGTTTGGTCTTGTTTTACTATAAAGGGATCCTGGATGTGGGGGGGGGGGAGGATTGGGAAAAGGATTGAGAAGAATTTTGGAAATGAAAAATGTTGAATAGTGTGAGGAATAGAGGTGATAAGTGGTGGTATTTATAGTGGATTAGAGTAGTGTTTTTTATTATTTAATCCATTAGTTTATTATTTAATCTAATTTAAATGGATAGGGTCGATTATTGGGACTAAATATGACAAATAATTCATGTGAATTCAAACCAAATGCTATATACATCATCCATAAATCTTCCATGACTCAAAATTGCATTTAATTACCTCATACCGTAAATTATTATAATTTACTATTCACAAAAAGTTCAACTATTTTAGATAATTTCCAAAATAATTTCCATAAGAATTACATAAAAATTATAATTAAAAAAGTAACTCCAATTTATAAAAATAATTTTCTAAATATGAGACATTAATTTTTTAAATAAAATAATTATTTTCTTAGAATATATATATTTTAAAATTATAACCTATTTTATTAAACATTAAAAAATTAATTAATGTATCAGAAAATTTCCATATATTCATAAGAATACCAAATATTAATTTAAGAAATAAATTTTATGGAAATACATTTTATATTAAAAAATTATATAATTTATAAAATTGATAATTAAAACTTTTGTTTTATAAAAATATCAATACATAATTAATATGGTCAAAAACATTTATTTACTTGTACTATGACATAATTATATCATATTTTCATTTATAATGTGGTTAAATTTTATTTATAATTTCATAGTATAGGTCATTATTCTATTTTCTAGTTTACTATTCATAATGGTCACATTACTATTCCTATCCCCATCTTACCATTCCATTGGTGTAGGTTCTTTAACATATATAAATTCCTCTTATTTCATTCATTATTCATTTATAATGTTTTCATGGTATCCTCTATATGATTTGTATGTTCTTCATACAATATTATTTAATTATAATATGTCAATTTCCATAGATAAGATTTAGGGTCATTACATTCTTCCCTAATTAATAAATTTATCTCTCAATATTTAATTTTAAAAACAATGGTGAAATGATGTGAGGGTACTTATACATTATCACATCCTCGGGTTTCCATGTTTCCACTTCATACTTATAGTTACACCATTTTAACTAGACCATTTCCGTGGTCTTATTGCGTAGATCTCCATCTATATTATCCTAGATCTTCACTGGATGCTCCATATAAGAGATATAATTCTCCAATTTTACCACCTCTTAATTTAGTACATGTGAGGGATTGGTTATGTATTTATTAAAGAGGGATACATGGAATACATCATGTACTTGAGATATGGTAGGTGGAAGTGCTATTTGATAGGCCACATCTTCTACACGGTCAAGAATCTAGAAGGGGTTGATGTTCCTCAGACCTAGATTTCCTTTGTACCCAAATATCATGATCCTCTTTTAAAGAGATTTATAGAGGGATACCATGTCTCCAAACTTAAACTCTTGGTCACATCGAAGATTATCTTTATATCTATTTTGTAGATATTGATTTGGATAAATATTATTTTGAAAGGTTTTCACCTTCTCTGCCATTTTAATGACCATTTTAGGTCCTAAAATTTTACATTCAATGGACTCATTCTAATATGTCAGTGTTATATATCTTTTCCCAGAAGGGGACATGTATGGAACCATTTGGATACTCGAATGGAAACTATTTCTGGGGAGAATTAGACCATTCGTATAGGTTGGTCGAATACTCCTTTGAATTACATAGATCATACTCTCAACATGTATTCTAGTGTTTGATTAGTCCACTCAGATTGGACTTCAATTTGAGTATGATAGTTTTTACTAAAGTTTAACTCTGTGATTAGAGAATGTTAGAGACTTTTCCAGAACATGGAGGTAAGCCTCCGGTCTTGATCAGATACAATTGATAGTGGTACTCCGTGAATTATTAACACTTCTATAATTTATATCTATTCATTTAGATCCAATTATATGTCCTCTAAATTTTTGATAATGTGATATATCAAAATAATACAATCAACAACAACCCACATATCATTATTTCTTTTGACTATGTTCGAATGTCTGGTGACAAATTCCATGATTTTTTTCTCCCATTTCCATGTTGGTATAGATAATGGTAGAATCATTCACTTATGATTTTTCCTTCCAACCTTCACTTACTGACATAGAGGGAAATTTGATGTATGTTTTGTGATACCTACTTCATATTTTCCCACCAATAGTTCTATCAGAGATCTCGATACATATTTTTGTCTCTCTGTGTGAATACATAAGGTTGAGAAATGTGTGTCATTAATAATATCATTATTTATTTTTAGATTATATAACGCACATACTCGTTAAACTAATAACATGAATCCTTCATGACCCATTTTGAACTATTTTGATTTCATATTTATGATAGCTTTGAACTTCTTCTAAACATCCACATCATTTCATTGAGAATCCATTATTTCATCTATGAGGGATGGTTGAAAATTAATGTTAAAAATTATTGGTGTTTTTTATTACTTAACTATTTCCATTTTTATCATTTTATGGTCCAATAATATTGTATCCTTCTCAATTATAGTTATTGATAATTATTTAGGATCCTTTTTAACTAGAGCTTCTGTTACCTTATTTTCTTTACCTAAATGTTAGTAGATTGAGAATTCATAATAATTGATGGGAAATAACCATATTAACTAGTTCATATTAAACTACTTCTTGGCTAATATATATTATAGGATCATATGATATGAATATATTTCACATGACTTACCATAGAGAAAATTTCATCATATTTTCAAGGCAATGATCACAACTACCAACTACAGATCATACAAGGGATAGTTTTTCTCATGAATTTTTAATTTTATTGAGGCATAATCAATAACATTATCATTTTTCATTAGTAAAAATTCTAATTCATTTATTAAAACATCTTTTTACAACACAAATTGTTCCCCACATGCCAGTTTTGTGAGCACTAGTGCAACGATAAGACTCTTCTATAACTATTTAAAGCAGTATTCACATTCACTGGTAAAAAGATTAATTTCTCCCTTCCAATTTATCATGACTTGTGGGTTTTCAAATCATGAGAATGTCTCCACAAATCTCTTGTAATTCCCAAGTAGACCATGTTATCTACGGATCATCGTTACATATGTTGGTTTGTGCCACACGTCAATTTCCTTTGAATTGGAAGGGTCTACATATATTTCTTTAGTGCTGCTAACAGAACTCAAGAATGATACTTTCTACATCCAGAACTCACTTTTTTTGTAATTTTCATATTTTTTATCCATTTTAAATTTTATTTTTTAATGTATTTAAATTCTCCCCAACATACTCTTTTCTCCTGATGCATACTAGAATAAGGTAAATAAGGACGGCCAAAAACATATAGAGTTAATCTATAATGACATTATTTATTATTTCCATGAATATTTCTAGAGTATTAGTAATTTTGAATTGAATCTCAGTTAACTCATAGTGTTTATACATTCTTCAAAATATTGTATTGGGAATTTCTTCCATCCTCACTATTAACTAGTGATATCTCGACCGACGATCCACCATTGATAAAAACTTGTCCCCACATAGTTGATCAAAGAAGTAATATATCCCTAGAATGGGATACTTTTTATTTATCACGATTTTATGGAGATAATGATTTTCAATATATAGAAACATTGATCAATACTTATTCTTGATGAAGTGGACCAGTTTACCCAATTTAATGGAAATGGGTGTATAAAAACCCTGTCGAGATTCACATGTAACTTAATATTTAGTTATTCTATCTCAACGGTGCACATTGTATATAGTGTATTTGATATTGGTTGAGATCTAGGAATATTTTCAATTGAGAACTCATCCTCTTAGTATGGAGGGAGACTAAGAAATTATTTAGTGAATACATCATTGTAACCTATCATGATGAGAATGTAGTCATGAATGATTCTATTCTATGTCTCAATAATTAGATCTTGATATGATTTCTCATAAGTAAAAAATATCCACACATGAGATGATGATTCTGATAATGATTCATCCCCCTCCTTACAATTTTACAGAATTGGTGGATTCATTGGGATGTGAGGAGTGACCTACCTTTCTAGAAAGACGATGTTGGCTTTATACAAAGATATCTAATCCATGCCCAATATAGCATCAAAATATACCAAATTGAGTTTGAAGATTTTTTTATGGGAGGTTTATTCCATGATAAATAACCGATGAGTTTTTATAAGCATTCTATTTAATAATTTCCCAATTTTATATTCTCATATATAACTCAACCTCTAAATTATTAAGTGGTGATTGATTATTTCTACTAAACATGAATGATATGGATGAATATGTAGAACTATAATCAAATAGAATGTTCTCAAAACTTTAATGAATAACCATAGGACCTATAACAACATCATTGTTGGCGCCCCCATCACTGATAATGATAGAATATTCTTTTCCTTATAGTCTTGGAGGTTTTTTTTTGTTGATTCCCCCCAATAACCCCTATCCAAGTAATGGATTGCATAATTACAATGCTCTCTTTAATTGAAACACTACACAATAGGCCATGTTTTTATATTAACCATCCATTATTCTTCTTCATTATTGGTATTATTTATATCCCTTTAGTAGCTATTTTCCATATTCCATTCTCTTCCACATTTTAAGCATCTCTTGTTTCCAATTAATTAATTTCTAGGATACCCTTCACACACTTTTGACATGTGGGATGTTTTTTCTTCTTTCCATCATGGGAATTATCTATTGATCCACCCATATTAAACACTAATTTACACTTTTTATCCCCTTGATCATGAGACCACCTACGGTCTCTAATCACTATTTCAACATTAACGTCAAAATGGAAAATATACTCATATCTTTAAATGTGTCAAATCATCAAATCCTTTCACAAACTCGTCACCAATCTTCCAAATAAGCGATCCAACTTACATTATTTTGTGTTCATGAAAAATAATATTGTGCATATTGATGGTCTTATGATGTTTTCGTTATACACCTCGATAGACTAATATTTCTTTTTCTTTAGTCCATGTAACACCCATTCCATCATAAGACAGAGGGTTCATGGAAAATATTTACTGAAATTTTTTTTTTGAAATATTCCCTTTCAATGGAATAAATATCTTCTACGGACATTGTGTTCTTGATTAGTGTCCACCCCTAATTATCTTCCCCATCAAAATTAGAGACTAGAAGTAAAACATTCTCTTCTTTTTAGAAATAGAGGAAAGGGAATATATTTTTAATGGAGTTAATCTATTGTTCTATGATGATGGGATCAGAATATCCACAAATCATGGGAGGCCTTTTACAAAAAATTATTCAACTAAAACTTGATCATTCTTATGTGAAGGAAGGATTTCCACATGACTCGTGTTATTATTCGTAAAATGAGCTAGTTGATAAATTACTCTCATGAAGTTCGAAGAACCAAATACCATAATATTTAGGACATAATTAGATAAATAATCACATTTCATACCACATTGATTTTTGGAATGTGTTCTTCTATTTCCATCCATTAACTAAAAAACAATATACAATTAGGGATACTAAATACTAATTAGCATATAAATATAAAATATTGAACATATATGGATAAAATTTTAATTGAAAAGTATATCCTAATTTGTGATAACCTATATTAAAATCTATGTTATCAATGGTGAAGCAATAATTCATAGGGTTCTTACTAAAGTGCTCTAGTCTGAATATCAAAAAATAACTAGACCTTCCTTATAAACCACGTATAGAGAGAGTATATGACAACCCTCATATTTGTTTAATATTTAAAAATGATTTATTACATAATATTGCACATAATAAAACTCATTATATCTAGTGTTATAGTGTATTTTTGTCTTTGGAACATTACATAACAACATAAAAGAAGAAATACAACATCTTTATTAAAATATTATTTTACATGAACACAACATTCCATCATACTTAACACTGCATGGGATTACCTGAGGATGTACACACGAAAGGGCTGTTCTATGAATCCCATTAAAGGAGTTGAAAGGTGTACATTGTAAAATCAAATACATGTAATTAAATAGGTATATCAATGGATATAAAAGATACATTAACATAAAGTCATGGTATTTCATTGATATCATAACATGGAAATGTGTCAATAAATTAAAACACTACATCATAAACATAAACGAATCAGGTAAGCCATATCCAAACATGGTGGAAAATTTCAAAAACTAAATAAGGTAAAACACTTTCCCAAATTTAAATATCATTATATAATCATTAACCAATCCATTGAAGCGCTATATAATTACTAGCACACCCATCACATTCAATTTATTCTCATTATTAAGTGTTCCACATACACCATAAAACAGGGATTCATTATTCATCATAAAAGATCACAATATAAAGGTTTTTGGAATACATAAATTTTACAACTTAATAAAAACTGTATATGTTCATAAAGGTGAATACCCTTGGTAGAGGAATTGGTATGGTTTTCACTACATGACGATTTTTACATGGAAAATCACGGTGCAATTTTGGCTGCATAATGGTGTGACAAAAAAACTAATAAATAGATTTTATGAGAGAGAAATGGGTCTATAATAATATATACACGATATGGGATGTATGAGGGTAATATATACACATTGTCCAACATAATAAAATTTCAAATATTTGTCATAACATAATAAATATATTTGATGAAAGATGATATAGAAATAACTCTTAGGAAATTTCGTCATGGAAACGAGAGTACAAGGAAGGATTAATGATAGAGAAAGGGGTCAATAATAATTCATATTTAATATGGTCAGTATGGGGGAGGTGAGAAAACATACCCCATTATTTTTAATTTAAAATAAAATGGGGTAACAATATAAGAAAACTTGGATAAAAATTAGAATGGAAGGAAACCTTACTTGAGCGTGTGACTTCAAAAGCATGAAGAGTGGATTCTTGAGAATTTTAAGAGCCTATAGGGGATTGTAAAGAGGTTATTATAGAGTATGTATGTTCTCCAAGTATTTTTAGTGATGAGAAATGGGAGCTTGGGTGTGATTATTTTGGAAATGAGAGGGAAATTCATTAATATTTCACTAACTTAGGTTTTTGAATCTATATAATTTAATATTCAAAATCAAAAACCATATCATGATTTTTACCAATGGTTTTGGAAAACGATGAGTGGAAAAAATTATTTTATAAGTCCATGGTCCCGAGATATTAAAATATTAGCTTATCATATGTGGAGGTGAGTCACATTATTAATGAAATGAAATTAATTTCCTAAAATATGTTATACATTTTGGAGGATTGACTAAAAAATTATAATTTTAGAAAAATAAATATAAAATATCATTAGATTAATTTTGAAACATATATTTGGACAAATATCCTTTTTATATTATTTATTATATCACTATGTGGTCATTATGATGTCATAAAACACACTATAGAGTTATATATTATTTAATTTTGCCAAAAATTATGACTATCTCAGAAAATTTATACAAATAAAATGTTGGATAATTTTGACATCCTGATTCCAAAAATAATATAAATTTTATCTAAATAATTTTCTAAATATGTGAATTTATACTTTTAAAATGAGAACAGATATTAATTGATAATTGACAAGTTTTGAATAAAATAGTTTCTAAAAAATAATAAAAAATTACACTTGAGTAAATAAAAATTATATTCTCATTTATTATTAATAAATGTAATTTGATAATAATATTTCATTAAAATGTTAATTATTTAAAAAATTCCCGAATTCCTTAAAATAACATATATAAAAGTGCAATTTTGGATTTATTATATACAGATACAACTCTTACCAAACTGATTACCAAATCATTTTCAGATAATGAACTGATATAATGACAATTTATATGAAATGTTTTTATAATATTATTAATAAAAATATACTTTAAAATAATAATGCATATATTTCTCTGAAGCACCATTTTTACACAAATAATCAAGTTATCAAGTTCATTATTTTTTAAAGAAAGTGAACTCCCATAAAAGAATTTATGAAATACGACAATTATTAATAAAAAAATATTGCATAATAAGGAAATAATATATTTTTACATAATCCCTTTTAACACCTGCATATGAACTAAGGGAAAGGTTTGTGATGATGAAAAACACTCGGGGCAACACATATGACATTTCCTAGGTGGTAATCTCAATTAACTTAATCATCTTTGGTAGGAGATTACATTCAATCTTAACATGTTCAATTTATACTTGGTCTTGGTGAAGAGAAAATCCAAGCGATGATACCTACTTTCCAAAATCTGAAAAATGAGCTTTGTTTGGCCTGAGTCTACTAGATAATGCCATGATCCCCTTTTTCTATGCCAAAAATATTTTTTAAACATTGTATTTATATTAGTTTTGTGGTCACTATTCAATGTCTATATTTTAAATGGTAATGACACACAATAGTCATTTAAATTCAATAATAATAAAAAATGAGTTCACATGTTTTCTATATCCATAATACAATAAATGAAATGGAGTTTTATTCATAAAAGATCAAGTTGTTACAACATTCCTCCCTTAAGAAATTTCACCCTAATTGTTTCCCACAATGAAAAAGATTATGGTAACTCTACCTCATCACTTACTCCTGTTCCCATGTTGTTTTTTAAACTTGTAGATTCTATACAATAATTTGATGAGGATAATTGTATTATTTTGTATAACGTATTCCCTATATTTTATGATCTTCTCTGAATTCTCATCATATGAGAGGTCATTCTCCATTAGTACCACATCTGTATATAGTACATTTGATGGTTATGGTATGTAATTCCTTAATATTGATGTATTGAACACAACATGTATATGAGAAATGTTTGGTTGGAGTTATAGCTGATAGGCCACTGCTCCGATGTGATCAAGGATCTCAAAAGGGACAATATACCTTGGACTAAGCTTTCCCTTATTACAAAATCTCATAACTCTCTTCCATGGTAATATTTTGGGGAAATCCATAACTCCATCATAAATCTCTAGGTCCCATCGATGGTTGTTAGCACAACAATTTTGTCGACTCTGAACAACATTAATCTGATACTAGATATTATTAACCTTATACACCATTTCATTATCCATTTCTAGACATATAAGTTTTTTCTCACTAACTTCATCCCAACATGTCGATGTTCTACAAATCTTCCCATAAAGGGATTCATAAGGATCCATTTAGATGATTGAGTGGAAAATGTTATAGAACTCAACCAAATAAATTTGTTGATCCCATCTTCCTTTGAAGTCCATTGAGAAGGCTCTCAATATTTCCTCATGTGTTTTGATACTCCACTTAGATAGGCCATTATTTTGAGGATGATAAGTTGTATCGAATTTTTTCTCATTATTCATAACATGTTGGAAAATATTAGATAACATATAGATGAATCTTAGATCTCGATCGGATACAATTGACAATGGTACACCATAAAGCCTTTCTACTTCTCTAATATATTTCTGTTCTAGTTGATAAAATGATAAATCCTATAAAATAGAAATGAAGGGTGAATTCATTGTGAGATGATTCATCACAACCTAGATAGAATTGATTCCTTTGAATGTCTTCAGATGTCTAGTGACAAAGTATATGGTGATGTTCTCCCATTTACATGTTGGTATGGGTAATGGTTGCATCATTTCCTTAGACTTATACCTCATAGCCTTCACTTGGTCACATAATAGGAACATTTTTTTATATTCGATGATATCATTTTTCATGTTATCCCACCAATAATTATCTCAGTGATCCTGATACATAATTGTGTTTCATAGATGAATGGAGATATTCGAACTATGTGCATCATCCAAAAGTTCATTATTTAACTCAGGATTAGATGGAACACATAGTCTTGACCCAAATCTCACAATTCCTTCTTCATTAACATTGAACTTCAAGGATTTCCATTTTTTGATTGCTTCCATTTTTGTTGGAATTCCCACATCATCTTTTTGATCATCCTTTTAACCTTTCCAAAAGATATTGTTGATCAGTAACTGTAGTAGTACTGTAGCAGGTAATGTAGTGTGAACTGTCTAGTACGGTAGTAGGTAATGTAGCGAGAACTGTAGAAGATACTATTAGCCACTGTAGCAGCCAGGAATATTCCCCTGTTTGGGAATTCAGGACACCGATTTGTTACAAGAGTCCATTAAGGACTTCAGGCCACCCCGGACATCGGGTCAGTAAGGCCTTAGGTCCATCTCAAGGCCTTCATCCCACCTTTAGTGCATATAAAAACCATAAAACCTACAAGGAACAAGCTCTAAAAGGAGGATGAGAAAGGATCTTTCACCACAGTAGAGATAAACGAATTGCAAGAATGAAAGGGTATGACACCTGCTATCGGGACAAGCCTGTGCATGCATGAGAATGCCTAGCCGAACAGAAATGCGAAGGTGGAGAGCTGACTTCATGATGAAGATGCTGGGGAGGAGCAGTTCCAAGTAGTTAGTCTGGGTTTTATGTAATGCCTAAAGCCTACGGGCAATGAATTCTTTTAAGGCCTATGGGCCATGTAATACTTACGCCTATGGGCGTTGTTTGGGTTCCAACTCACCCCATGAATGTAGTATTATCAAAATCAATAAAAAATGAAGGCCTTCGGTCCATTAGAGGAGGATGAGTCCTTTTAACTTAGAGCATCCACCACTTTGTTCATTTTCCCAGGGTGGTAATGGATTGAGTGGATGTAATACATGATGAGCTCTAATAATCATTGTTGGCACATTTTTAGCACTCTATGTGTGAATATGTATTTGATAATTTTTTGATATGTATATATGTCACACTTTTCCCCAAATAGATAATGCCACCATATTTTCAAAAAAAGAACATAGCTTCCAACCCCAGATCCTTCATGGGAAAAATTTTTCATATTAATTTTCAACTACATTGATGTATACCCAATGATATTTTCATTATCCATCAACACATATCCCATGCCCTTATTTGAAGCATCATTGAGGATTACAAAAATCTCACCACTTTTAGGTAGTGTGTGCACTGGTTCAGTGATAAGCCTCTTCCTCAACTCCTTGAATATATCCTCACATTCTTCATTCGAAGAAGACTTGACTCCCTTTGGAGTTAGCTTGGGAAGATGGTTTTACAATCATAATAAATTTCTCTAAAATTGTAAATAATATTGGGCTAACTCAAGGATGATATTGATATTCATAATAGTTTTTGGACTCCTCTATCAATCAATTTCAATTTTTTGGAACGATCCACCAATATCTCATTGCTTGAGATGATATTTCCCAAAAATGAGACTTCAAATAGAACTCATAAATGTTATACATTACATATAGTTTCTCCTTTCACAAGGTCTCTAGTACAATACTTAGATTCTCCTTATGATCCTCCTAGGTTTTGGATTATATTATAATATAATCTATAAAAACTACCACAAATTTTTTGAGGAAATATATAAAGACATTATTCATCAAGTCCAATAAGATTTATATATCTTTAGTGAGTCCAAAAGTTAATACTATGAAATCATAGGGCACGTAACTTATATAAAAAAATGTCTTGTGGATATCCCCCTTCTTCACCATTATCAAGTAATATGCCAACTGCAGATCATCCTTGGACAAGTATTGTTCTCCAAGTAGCTGATCAAACAAGTCATCAATTTGTGGAAAAGGATACCTAATCTCTATCGTGATTTTTTTGATCTCACGATAATCAATGAAAAGGCTCATTAACCTATCCATCTTCTTGATGAAGAGGACTGGTCATCCCATAGTGAAGTACTTAGGTGTATAAAATCGTTATCTAGATTGTCTTATAGTTGTTTCTATATCTCCTCGAGCTCCAAAACAACCATTCTATGTGGAGTCTAGGATATTGGAAATACCCCAAGTATAAGATCAATTGAGAATTCAACATCCCTTATAGGAGGAAGACCATACAATTCATCAGGAAACACATCAACAAATCCCCTCAAAATAAGCATGTCTTCGAGGATGGTTACATCCTTATAATCCATCATCCAAGAAAGATACGCATTATCATAGGGATTTCGAATCCATGATTGAGATTATGGTTCTAAAGTAGATTTATCCTCCTCCATGAATTTTTATAGAATCCGGGGTTGATTAACCTTATGGAAAGTGATTTCCCTCTCCTGATAATTTATGTTGGATCTATATAAGGAAATCTAATCCATGAAAATAATATTATCAAATTACACAAATGGAATTTTGATATCATTCGTAGTTACGTTCAATTCAAAAAATCTGATAGGTGAGGAATTATATTCATGGGATGAAATAATTCCCCCATTTTCCATTTTCACATACATCGCTACATCCATTATTTATGGTGATGTTTAGATTGTTATACAATTATTTTGTGATATTATAGAATAGGTAGAACCGGATGGAAAAATAATGTTCCCTATCATTGAATTAATAACTAGCATACCTATCACCACTTAATTTTTGGGATTCTTTATGGCGGTTTGGATCGAAAAAGTTCTTCCTTGCTGCCTTGGAGGTTTTTGGTTGCCTCTAAAACCCATAGGAATAGGGAATTGGTTTGCAAAGTGCCCTGGTTCATTGTAGTTGTAGAAATGAACAAAGCATTTGGTATTGAATGGATCATTCATTTCATCTATCTAAATAGAAAGATTTCTTCGTAGAAATTGCTGGCTAGGTTTCCTTCCTTCCCACACCTGAATAATTTTTTCAACCCATCTAGGTAATTTCTATGGTTCTTCTTGCCACACCTTTGGAATCTGTGATGTTGTAATTTCATAGCACTATTGGATTTAACCATTAGAAAACTATAACTAATGTCCACTTTCGACTTCTGATCCCCACGATTCCCCTAAGATTCACCGATATCCATCTCAAAATTGACGGAACATAAGAATATATTCTCATAGCAGTCAATTTCATGGACTGGTATGTCTTTATGTATGCTAGGTTTTATCCCACAAAAGATGTGGGTAACCATTCATTCAGTGGTAATGAAAAGTCCAGAGATGTATCATGCATGTATGGTGAAGGTTTCCTTGTATGACTCAACAAATTCATCATCCTTTTGCTGGAGTTTAACCAAATATCTTTCCATATAAATGTGGAGGTTCCGAAAAAAGTATTTCTTGAAAAATAATTTTTGAAAATCCTTCCATCCCATTGCCTCGATCTATTCCTCATGATTAATATTTTTTTATCAATTTCATCCATTGGTCAACTTCATCCTTCATATAATAATTAATAAGAAGAACCTTATCTTGTTCGAAACATTAATTTATGTAGAAGATCTTCCCAAAGTAATTGATTCATATTTTGGTGATTGAGGGATCAAATGATGCATTGAGAGTAGGAGGCATATGTCTCATGAAGCTCTCAATTGTATTTGTTCATTCATGGGGGGGAGGTGAGGGGTTGGACATTTATATGGACCCATGATTCTATAAAAAACAAGAGTTAACTAAGAGAGAATCATGAAAAGTTTCTGATTCCTTCTCCCGTTGGATTGGTAATATCAATTGAATAATGATCACATTGATCTTCACATCGATTGTTAGAACGATTCCTCATATTATTGTCCATTGACTAGAATAAAATGAAAATTAGGTGTAAATATTTTAACTATGAAACACATAAAGTGTAATCCAATATGAAAATTGTATAACATATAAATTACATTTATCTTCATAACTTATGAATTTATAGGATTCAATATATGTTATCCATGATCAACTTCCTATCATATATTCATAGAGGGGATTTATTTGTCCTCTTAACACTGGTTCATACTAAGATTATGAATTTACTGAAGCTTATACCAACTGGGTGTTGAACCAATATAGCAGAAAGGCCCATTGTCATTCACTAGTTCCTGTTCGAGTCTAGGTAAATGTGGTGTCTTTAGGTTTCACCCCTAGATACATTTGTTCCAGATCCACCTCTACTTGTTCGTATCCAAATAGGGATGTATTTTCTTGTTAAATGACTCTATCTATAATCACAAAAACTTAGTGGTTTTTGTTTTTAAATAGTCTTATCAATAATCCATTCATTAGGGGTTACTGATCCTAATACCAAAAAATAACTAAACCGATCTTTTGAAACCTACTATAACCACCCACTTATTTATTTCATATTAAAATATGATTTATTACATAAACATGAACGTAAGAAAACTCCGAAGAGAGAAGGGTATAGTTTATTTGGGGATTTAGAACATGAAATAACAACTTAAAACATTAAATAAAATATCATTATAATAACATATCATTTACATTACAAGAACATTCATTCATACATAACAATGCAAGGGATAACCTGAAGATATAAACAAGACAGAGGTGAGAAATAAATCCCAGTAATGGAGTAAACAAGGAATAACTTGAAGAATACAATACATGTTAGGAAATAGGCATATCAATAGATAATATATAAAACATGAAAAGTTAGGCATGATATATCATGATTATCATAACATGGAAATGTGGAAACAACTTAAAACACAACATCATAAACATAAAGAATCAAGTCACCCCTATCTCAAAATAGTAGAACAATGTCCTAAAATGAATTAGGTAATCAAATATCTAATCATTACATATCAAGATAGATTCAATTACCCAATTCATTGGAGATCTATATAATTCTGGGTGCGCCCGTTTCAGTCACTTCATTTTCATGCTTATGAGTGACACCGAGATTAGAAAACATGGATTCATTTTTAATCATAAATCATTACACAACACAATAGTGTGAAATTGATACAATTATTTACTCAATAAATAATGTATATTTTCATAATTTTAAATACCATTGATATTAAAATGGGTATGTTATTCACTACATGATGATTTTGGCATGGATAATCATGGTGCAATTTCGACACCATAACAATGTGACATAAATTTTCTTAAAAATAGTTAAGAAGAGAGAAAGGGGTATCTCATAATTTATAAATGAATTGGGTTGTATTAGTGACATATAAATACATGTTCAAACATAAGTAAATTCCAAATATATGGTCATGACATAATAATGAAATATGAAGAAAAAAGAGGAATGAAATATCTTTTCTGAAATTTCTACATGGAAACAGGTGTACATGGGGGGGATTAGTGAGGTAGAAAAGGGTATCTCATCATTAAAACATAATAAGAGATGTATGGGGGAGTTTAGAAAACATACACCATCATTTTTAATTAATAATTAAAGGGTGTAATAGATATGGAAATGTGGATAAAAATGATAAACAAAAGAACCCTTACTTGAGTGTGTGACTTCATAAGCATAAAGAGGGGATTATTGATATCTTGGGGGCCTCATGGGATTATAAATATAATAGGAAATAGTAGGGAAGTTATAAATGTATTTAGAGTTAGGATTAGTGGGATATTGGGTGGTTTTATATAGGAAATGAGAGGGATATTCATTCATATTTCACAGACATAGGTTTTGGAATCAATATAATTAAATATTCAAAAACACACGCCTTACCTTAGTTTAAAATATATTTTTTCAAATATGAGTAGATAAATTTTTTTATATGGAAATGGGCCATAGATATTAAAATATTAGTCTTTATTATGTGCAGATGAGTCACATTATTAAAGAAATGACCTTAAATTCAGAAAATATGTTATACATTTTGGAGGATTCACTAAATAAATATAATATAAGAGAAATAAATATAAAATAATATTATTTTAAATTTAAAACATTTATTTTCTAAAATATCCAATATGTTGTATTTATTACATCACTATTGGGTCATTATGATGTCATAAAACACATCATATACTGAGATATTATTTACTTTTTACTCCAAAATTCAAATGTCTAAGAAAAGTATGAAAAATTCAATGTTGGATAATTTTGACATTTTGATTCCAAAAATAATTTTAATTTTATCTAAATAATTTTTTAAATATATTATTTTTATCTTTAATAATGAGAACTGACATTTATTTAAAATTGACGTGTTTTGACAAAAACAAATTTTAAAACATAATAAAAAAATTATATTATACTTCATAAAAATTTTATTGTGATTTATTAATAATAAATTTAATTTGATAATTATATTTTAATAAAATAATATTTATTTAAGAAATTCATTAATTCCAATAAAAAATTCATTAAAAATACCCTTTCTATTTTATCGTATAAAAAAATAACTTCTATCAAACTGATTTGGTAATCATTTACAGAGAATAAAATGATATAACCAACATTTTTATAATTTTATTATAAAATTATAAATAAAAAAATCTGTTAATATAATAAATAATATATTTTTCAAATGTACCATTTTACCAGAAAAATCAATTTAATAAATTTATCTTTTTTTATGAAAGACTACCTCCATAAAAGAATTGATGGAATACAACTTTTATTTATAGAAAGAGATTACATACGAAGTAACTAATATCATGTAACATAACCCCTTATAACACCCACATAAGAACTAAGGGTAAGGTATTCTATGGTGATAGACTATTGGGGTGACTTAGATAAGATCTCTCTGGTGGTAATCACTATTAACTTGAACTTATTTCATAGGTGATTCCATTCAAGCATAACAGATTGAAGCTCATCTTGGGAATGGTCAAGAGTGAAGCCTAGTGACACTACCTCCATTCAAAGCATAAAAAAATGAGCTTCGTATGGAACAAGTCTTCTTGATGAGGCCAACATCACCTTTTTCATTATCGAAAGGATTTTTAAAAACATATATTTATATTAGTTGTGTGATCACTATTCAACAGCTATATTATCAACGGTAATGATACCTAACGATCCATTAAAATCAATAATAATAAAAAGTTCTTATGTTTTATCTATCCATAATAAATTTAAAGGAAGTAAATTTTATTCATAAATGATCGGGTCGTTACATAATAACCTTTTATAGATATTATTACATTATTTAAAGTATAATTTACCATTAAATACAACCAAGGATCATAAAGTATACTGTATTTTAAATATTAGGTATATAACTTAAAAACATGAAAAAAAACTAAATTTTCATAGTCCACATAGTGACCTTCTAAAAACATTGATCTCTTATAACTGCATTGGATAACCTAGGAATACATGAAAAAATTTCATAAGCTAAAAAGTACAAAAAGAGAATAAATATTAGAATAAAGTAATGAAAATGGGTTAGAAGGAATTACAAGATGACATAACAAGTAATGGAAGAATAATGAACATAAGGGGGGGATAAAATATATATAATGGAGAAAAATGATCCTGGAATCATTGGAATTTGGTAACAACTCACGATATGACATAAACATGAGTCAAGTCTAACTACCAAGACCATTTGACATGGTGAACAATGTCAGATAAAGGAATCTTGTCCACTCCCTATCCCAAAATGAGGTATCATGAGAATAATCATTACTCAATTCATTCGATCACTATTTAGGTATACCCATCATAACATGTTCATGAATATGTGTACTAAATAATGAATCAAGCATAAGGGTTACCTAAGGAATGAATTTGGTATCGTAATCGTGTAATACAGAATAACAAAAGGAAATATCATAATGTTGTCCGTGAAAGAATGTATTTAAATCATAAATGTAATTTTATAAGGAAAAATATGAATATATAATGATATGCGATGTGAAAATTATGTGAAAGAATATAAAATGAGTGTTTAAGATTCATAAGAAATGACACATTTTAGTGTGATTTATGGAAAATATTAAATAATGCTAAATGATAAAAAGGAATATTTTTTTCATAAAAATAGATATAAAAATATATAGATTTTCATGATAAATTTATTTATTATATAAAAATAATGGTTTATTATAATATATTAGAGATGTCACATAAAAATGGGTGGGAAAATTGGAAGTTCTCTTAAATTTTATTTTCTTTTCAGGAAGAATTGAGAATGTTACCTTTCTGGAACCTATATTTTCCCATAAATTAAAGATGATATGATCTAGATAAATGAGTTTGAAACATTTAAACATAATTTAGAAAAGTTTTATAAATAACCAAGAAGCATTACATTAGGATAAAGAGAGGGAAACATTTACCCGATGAAAAAATAGAGGTTCAAGTAGAATTCCTTACCTTTTTCTGAAAGTCTTATTCCCTTGAACCTAATGTCTTGAATAATCTAATTTATTATTTTGTTAATTAATTAGGAAAATTCTATTCATTAATTAGATATATTATAATTTTACTAGTTTCAATAATGGCCTTTTTAAGGGGTTGAGAGATTAAAATTCATTGTTCTAAAGATCATGTTTCCATGGTTTTCATGATCAGTTTAAATCTATACATATATGGAAAATCATATAAAATGAGAATGGTTGTCTAGAATATAAGTTATATGATACTAATTATCATTCATAATATTAATTGGTTATATAATTCATTTGGTAATTTTGGGTGAGGATGAATCATCATATAATATATTATTGATAACATTTTAGATTATTTTTGTGGTTTTCAAATATCCTAAAATAATTTTGTTTTATTAATTAATATTACATTTCTAAAATTATTATAATTAACTAAATTAGATTTAATACATATATTATAATCATTTATAACCATAAAAGCGGTTTTATGTGCACTATTGAAGGAGGGAATTGAAATTGAAAACTCAAAATCCTTGAATGCAATAAATTAACACCTTATAGATGACATTTTTATTTTTAGAAAAACTATGGAATGGGATGAGGTTTGATGAAGAATTATTCAATTAACATAATAAAGTTAATATATATATATGATATTGGAGTATTAATTTCACTTTGATGATGTTGGGGGTGAGGAGAGATTAAAAAAGAATGAAATTTTAAAAGAAATTAAAAGAAAATGGAACATGAATTTACCTCTTGAATTTATCCTCTTTGAGAACCTCCTTCAGAAAAATATATTGTTCTTTTTTTGATACCAAGGGACCTAAATGTGTGGCGGTGTCTTAGGAAAAATATTGGGGATAATAAAGGCACAGATAAAATTTTGAATGTTTTGAGGAAAATTGGTGGCGAGGGGTTGTATTTATAGTGGAGGAGAGGAGTGTTTTTATCATTTAATCCATTAGTTTATGAATTTGGATCTATACTAAGAATATTTAATTTTTTTGTGACCAAAAAAAAATTCACCTGAGTTTGAGAAAAAGGATACTTATACCATGCATGACTCAAAAATCTATTTTGTTACCTTATACTATAAATTTACGTATTTCACTATTCACCAAAAATTCCACTATTTTAGAGAAATCTAAAAAATTTGAACCTAAACATTTTTTGACGGGTAGAAGTATAAAATTATCACAATTATATGAAAACAATTTTATAAATATGATATTTTTTATATTTTAATAAAAATCATTATCTATTTGGAAAATAGCAATTTTAAAAATATAAGAAAATTTATAACACTTTGAAAAACTAATTAAGGTATCCTAAAATAATATAATAATTATAATATGAAATATATATTTATTAATATATGTTATGGAAATAATTGTTCTTTTAAGAAACAATATAAATTATAAAATATAAATAAACACTATTGTTTTATAGAAATATCAACACTGAATTAATAATTTCTAAAACATTTATTTCATTATGCTATGATATAATTATATAATATTTTAATTTATATGATATATAAATTTTATTTATAAATTCATAGGTGATGTTACTATTCTATGTTTTATATTAAATTTATAAGGATCACATTAAAATTCCAATAGCCAACATACTATTCAAATGTCCAACATACTATTCCATTTGTATAGGTTACGTATCATATAAAAATATATATCATTTCATCCATTATTCATTAATATAGTTTGTATTGTTTTCCTTATGTTATTTATAAGTTATTTATACTATATAACATAATAATAAGAAGGGAGTTTTCATCGATAAAATTTCATTTCATTACCAAAATAAAGGATGGTTTTTCTTTTATGTTTTTTCAAGAAGAAGATATATGAAGAAATAATGTTTTTATAGGATTTATTATAGATACTACATTTATATGAGACATTATCACTAAAATGAAGAAGAATAATTTCTGAATAACTACATTAGATAAACATTTTCATTGATTCATGACTCTAAAATCATATAGGAAAAGTCCTTTCTTGATTAAACTAAACATAAAAACACTTACATTTTTCTCCAAATACACCAAAATATATAATAAAGGTCCTTCTAACATAAGAACAAGCTACATGATGTAAGATCTATTTTGATATCCATAATCTGCGTGACTGAATTTCTTAAATAAATGACCATAAAAAATGTTATTCCTAGTCTCTACTATAAGAACATAAACTAAATTGAGTGTTTAATTACATATGAAATTAAAATTCATTCCTTGGTTTTTTTGTTAAATTTCTTTACTGGATCCTCAAATTTTCTTTGATAAAGTGGAATTTTATATCTAAATCAAAAAACTTACTCATAAAGAAATGATCTTAAATAACTAATGACCATGATTCCCTTATTAAATCCTAAAACCCTAATCTTTTTCTTATGAGGATTTATTTTCCATTTAATTTCATCATGGTCAATTCATTTTTATCAAATTCCCAATAATGGATGTAATCATACAATTGTTTATTATATCTTATTTTTATGTATATAATCATCTCTAAATTTTTTAATATATTGAATAATTGAATCATCATAAAAACATTTCTTGAGTCAATATTTCCCACTTTGTAGCACAATTTCTGTGATTCAAGACACTCATAATGGAAACCTAATTGGAATCAAGAATATCTTATTGGGTTAAATTAGTATAGAAATTAGTAATTGGATTCTTGGACCTTCTAAACTGATCTCCCTATCTATAAATGATGAATAAAATGGTTTCAATTTATTATAGATGAAACCAAGATGGAATTTTTTAGTATTAAAAGAATGAAACCAACAATTCATGAACTATTTTCCAAACCTTCATGAATCCATCATTGGTGGTTAAAATAGTTTAGGAAATTATTTTCATCATATATATCTCACATGTTCAAAAGTATCTAACATATCTTTAGGCTCTATGCCATTATGGATTACATGCATTATTTCAACAGATCTATGTCTTCTAAGAATGAGATATGTTATACGTTAATTAATGATTTTTGACTGTAAAACCCAATCATATAGAGTCCTTTTATCACAGATATAAATTGAATAAATTATTTTCCTCACCTCATAAGCATAATCTATATGGTACATAATCCAACCCAAGATGACATTAAACTATTATAATTATTCAATCTCATCTAACCTCAAACTTCATGAAGTTTTTTTTCACATTCAACTATAAATTCAAAAATACCACATTATATTTGAGATAAATCAACCTAATAGACTATATTTATAATGGTTTTGATGGACATGGATACATATTCCAAACTAGATTTTAGGCACCACTAATCCTATGAAAAAATACGACCATACTAGAACTATATGAGACTTTATACACAATACCATTTTTAATGGAGTCCTTCCTCATTCCCATGTCCTAAACCCATCAATAGATTCCATTTAGATGTATAACACTTCCTCAGAGTTAAGATATTTACCAACTAAAGTTGGGTTCTATCATTTATCAATACTATAGTAAGCCCATAAATATCTCCCTTTACCTCCTACATAAGATCAATATTTATATAGAGGACCTTTTCCAAAGTGGTGCATGACATGATTACTATAATAAAATTACACATACTGATGCATAGATTTATTATATTTGACCTACCTAAAAAATAACCTCCCATATAATCAAACACACCATTATAGTTCATGGTTTTTTGAATTTGTTTTAGGTTCAACCCAATGTTCCTTCAATAGGATAACATTATCCTATATTAGAAACTAAATATAGGTTTATTCTCGTTTCCATTGGAATCATTGATACACAAGAATTTCTTATTTTTTCCTAACCACAAATTACATCACTATCAAACAACCTCCCAGATTATAGTTCCCACAATTATGCTGGGATAATTTCTCCCCTACTAGTTGATATATCACCTCATATCTGATCAAATAAGCATGACCATAATTATATCCCACTTTTGGCCATTTTTTGTAATCATAAACATTAACCACATTTTTACTCATAATTATATTACCTTAATATTCATCAATTTAAGAATTTGATGTATGATCATAAGTAATAGACATAAAAATTATGCCTGAATTGAAATAAATGTTATTATAAATAAAATATAATGAATGTATTATTAGGATGAAAACCAAAAAATCATGGAATAATCAAATGTCATAACCCCACCTATAATTATATTCAAATTTATGAATTTGAGAAAATAAATATAATAAGAAACAAAAAAGGGACACAATTTGTTAATATGTTTAAATCATGCATGGGGTGACCTAGGTAAAATTTAGCTCTTAACTCACAAGGATATTTACTCTCATGGTTTAGTGAGTAGTTATATAATAATTAATATCAATAGATAAAAATGTTTTTATAAAGTTGAATTACAATATATGTATACTTTCTTAAATTTTAATCCTCCAATCATAGAAAATAACATTTCATGTTCTAAAAAAATGTTTGAGCATAGGAATGGTGAAAATAGTGGTTAAAAAAACGTCAAATGAAAACATATAATGGGTGGATTGAGAAACAATTGTGTCATTGATATCTAATCAATTAACCTTTATGGATAATGAATAAGATAGTTTCTAATGAATGTAAAATTAAAAAATATTGTAGGGACTGAAATGTTTCTCTATAAAATTATAATATTCTCTCGATATAATCAAAAATATATTAAAAATATAGAAACTTTATTACATTCCCTGAAAAGTGAGTAAAATTGTTCTATGGGATATTTTCATTCAATAAAATTTTTTTTCTCAAAATTTACATGACCTACCATTATGATGATCATGTACTCATTAAAATTAATGTTATATTTCTTTTACCTAAGATTGAGATCAATAAATTCATAGGTAATAATTTGGGTGCTTTGACCTATGATGAATAAATGGTTTTACATGAAAATACTTAATACCATTTATGTTTAAATCCTCACTAACCCACATTCATTGAGTCAATATCATTCTCATGGTGTCTCAAATATCATGCACATATACTCTTAGTTACCCCTTTAAAAGATATTGGTAATTTGGTGATTTAATCATATTAATAGACCCCAATATTGATTTGATATTATCCTCTTGGATTATTAGTAAAATATGGTGAACATAATAGTTTACTTGGAGATACAAATTTACCTCGAACACAAGTTGTTTTCCTAGAGGCAACGTATCCCATCTCCGCATGGTCTATTTTTCTTATAGTGTGAGGGTTTAACCACCAATACTAATGGTTTACATATATAACATATCATCTTATAACTTTGACCCATAAATTCTTATGTTATTATTTTCCCATTCTATAACCCAACTAATCATGTGTGCTTAAATAACCCTGGTATATCCAATTTTTGAATGAAACCTATTCTCAATGAATGATTTTTATATATAAATTTCCTATAATAATTATTAGTGTGTTAATTTTATATATATAAAAAGTACCATGAGTTGAGATAAACCAATTTATAAAGCTAATTGTCTTTAGTTAATATGATCTTACGAGACACCCAAATTTATTGAGTAAAGATGCAACTATTTAAAACCCCAAATACATTAGTTCATATTATCTTTATGGGAAATAATTATTTTGTATTGGGGTCCTTGTCACATGAACATAAAAAGTAAAAATAAATTTTATATCCTAGAAGACCTCAAAAAAATTATATTTTTCAATTATATATGACTAAATTATATTATTTATTATTCTTTTCAATATATGAGTTAATAGTGTATGAGTTAATGAGCTCACTTTGGGTATTCCTTAACAAATATGCACTAGGAAAAAAGAATTATATTTTCTTCAATGATAAGGATGGACCATTATCAAAGATCCCTTATTTAGAAATATATATGTGGATTGATTCATGTTCTCATAACATACATAATAATTTTCAAATATCCTATCCTGGAACCATCTAAAAATTTACTTTTATACATTCCCATTATTGTATGATCTGCATTTCCACGTCTTGTTTTTTAGAAAAATTAACTTAGGCACCATATAATTAAACTTGGATGTATCATTATTGGAACAAACAAGGATCATCATATATTTATTATTAAATATCGAAACTAGATTCCCTAATCAAGATCTATGTGTGTCTTGATTATATTTCTCATAGAATACCAATTGATATACAAATCTATTATCTTGAATCAAGCTTACAATTTCATTTTTATTTTACAACACTTTTACATATGTATTTGGGTAATTAAATTTTGGGGTTTCCCCTATTAACCCTTTTATAGGATATCAAAATACTTGTGTAGATTACTACAATTCAAAATAAAAACACCTTGTGTTGATTATATCCTCTTGGTGAAAAAAACAATTTTTAAGATTTTACATAGGGAAATACATAGGGAAATTAGACATACATGAGGTAATATTTCCCTCATAGAAATACAAATACCCAGAAAAAAATATCATCATCCTAGTTGCCCAACATCCTGGATTTGAGATTCTCTTCTTAGTGTTAGAAATCCTTGACTTAATATCCTACACTTATATATCATACTATCATTGGTGAGTTTGGTCTATAATCTTACCAAATGGTAATTTAACATTGTATATATACTTAAAAACACCAGAATATGAATAATTTTGTTTTAAAATAAATCCAATTTTGATGTGGCATATTTTTTAGCACTAACATAGGATTTCCATGCACTTTCATGGGATTTGAATTATATATTCCTCACTCATATAGAACAAGTCATGCTTGGGATGAAAATAATATTTATGTATAAAAAGGAATCTAAGAGTACACTCAAGTACTACATGATAGGTAACCACTAGGGGATGGATAAATTTCAAAAAATTCTTAATATTATGATAAATATTTGTGAACCAACCATTGGAAGTTAGTTGTTGATATTATCCATAGTTAAAAAAAGGATTATATAACCTTAAGATACATATTTAGATAATTTTAATGGACACATTAATCCTATGAATATACATACTATGATTAAGATTTGAATCTAAAAACATAAGTCATTATATTAGAAATTATTTGGTATTTCATTCCCCCAAAAAGAAATACACATATAACTTCATATACAATTTATATTGGACATATTTTTAAAATATTACTCTCTATTTTAACTGATAGGTACTCTATGTTCCATGTTAATACCATATTTTTTAATGTGTTATGTCCGAATGCCCAACTTCAGTGCATATTCACAAACCATTTGGTACAGATTTCTCCTCACACATAGTTTTTTACATCATACCATACACCCTACACCACACACCTAGGTTTATTAATTATAATAATATGATCTCATTATCTTATATTTTTCACACTAAAAGAGGGATACGTGTAGATGAAGCAAAAAATAAGACCTGCTCACTAGAGTAAATGAGCAAAATAAACCCTACATCATGTTATTTTAACATCCAAAACCATGAGGAAGTGACAAATATTTTCATACAAAACATTACTATTTAATGTAATTACATTGGTTATGAACCTAATGGAATCATGGTTACTATAAAAACACTTCACCCAGGTTTATTACATTAGTGGTACCTTTCCTATTCAACCAAAATTAGTATCCATTATCTTAGTAAAGATAATATAGTAACCATTATACCAGGTCACCTACCTCTGTGTTAATTTTCATTTTCCACCTATCTTGGTGTAAATTGGTCTATACCATAGGGGATCTACACATGTACCATTTTTCATATTAATAGATAGAATATGGTATCAGACCACTATGTCCATAACATAGCTTTTATCACTTACCCACAGGAAAAATTGAAAGATTCACTATTAACATTTTGGATAAATTAAAACATTTTTTAGGTTTTGATGTATACATCACTGAACTATATCCCAATAAATGTTGATGTTTGGATTGTCCTATTTGTCCAAAAAATATGAGGACTCATGATAGTCCTCTTAGTTTCCCCCCAAAACATGAGTCGGGATCCTTCTCTGGGTTTCTAGAAACACATTGACTCATGATAATATTCATAGTTTCAATAATTTTTTTTTTCAGATACACTACTTAGTTACCCCAAACATCATTAGTGGATATAAACCTCTTAAATTAATTATATTTATTCTGTTAAGAAATTCTATAGGGTTTTTTTTATGAAATTATTCATGATATCATATGGTTTATATAAAAAACAATTACTCACAATATAAATAGTTGACCAAGATATTCCCTAAACTGATTTATATGTTAGGTTAAACTAAAAATTATTTCCTATGTTCATGTTCCACACAAAAAATTTCTCAGTAACTTTCATCTACTATCCCATTACACACAACATTAAATTTTTTTATTTAGACATGGATGAAAAATATTAGAATAAATAATTTTGGTCCTTGTAATTGAACCTTATATATATGATGTGTGTTATTAAGTGGCATTGATGTGATTCACATTACCTATGGTGTCCCATTATTTTACTATATGACTATTTTTTCAATAAAAACTATACTAAGAGAATGTTTCACATGAAACAAAAAACTAAAATTAACATCTATATGCAAGATCAATATTATTTGTTAAATTTAATAATAAAACGACCCTATTAAATAAACATATTTTAATAAATTATAAGATAATAAAAAATGTGATTGAGAACATAAAAATTTGTAAAGGGGATTTCTCAATAATTTTTTTTTCTTTATAAATTTAATTTACATATAAAATCTATATTTATGAATTTTATAATTTAAAATTTTAAAAAATATCATATTTTTTGGACTTGGTATTTAAATATTTAAATTAGTATGACTTTTTGAATTTTTTATAATATAATTTATTTTTATCTGAATAGTGAAAAATAACGATTTTACCAATATTGTTCCTTTTATGAAATTATCATAATATAAGAATGACATAAAAGTATAAGATTTTTTATATAGAAATATATATTTATAGACAAAAATAAATAATTTTTAAATACAATATTAAAATTTTTTAACCATATATTTAATGTTTGGGATATATAAGAAAAAATATATTCCAACAACTCGTTCTATTTCCTAATATTAAAACCAATTATTTTTCTTCACTTGTATAAATTATAAAAATGTGAATTTTAAATTTTCGATCATAATTTCTATAAAATTTCAAAATATCTATTTTAGATTTTAGTCATAAATGTATGATTACTCAGATTAATTTTAATGATCATTATAATAAGTAAAGGGTTATTTTCAGATAGTTGTTTTATTAATGATGTTTATTTTTTAATTATTATATTAAAAAGACTTATTTTTTTTATAAATTTTTTTATTTTATGTTTTAAAAAAATATAAAAATACATAATCACTCTATTAATTGATAACAAATATTTTATAATATTAATACCACATTACGGTAAAAACAACATTTTCCACAAAAATAGTTTATATATATATGAAATGGTTTAATTTCAATGATATATTTATATTATTCAGAAATTAGTTATATTATATGTGGATTAATGTTTGGTTCATTACATAAATATTTCCCTCTGAAGGGTTATATTATAACTTTTTAAAATATAAATTACTTGCATAACAACTGGTTTATAGGGTAAGAACAAAAATAAGAAAACCTAAAATTTAATGGTAAAAGATATTATAAATAACTAAAAAATGTTAAAAAATGAGTTCAAATTCTATAATTAACTTTTATCACCCCATAATTTATTATTTCACACATTTTTTCAAATTAGAACTTGTATAGGTCTATGCCACCATTTAAAAATGAATGGGTTTTTATAAAAAGTACCATTATCTCTACTTAAAAAAGCGGATCACTCCCACTATACTTATCAACCAATTCAAATTCTTTAGTTAAACCAAAAAACTTCCTTACTATCTCATAAACACTCTCCAGACATCATATAAGACATTTCCTTCATAAATACAAAACTATAGTGCCTTAAGGTATTACCCAATGGAGAACAAACAAAGGTAGAGGTTAGGTTCTCAACCAATCTCTCTTATGTCTATTCATCTAATAACCCCAATTTTCAATTTTAAAAATTAAAATAATTATAAATTCATCCATAAAAATACGATGAAAATTTATTACACTATTTTAATATCTAATTCCATCCTCTAAAACCATTTGAAAAAAATAAGATGTCATTATATGTACATTAATATTATTATTGTCATGAACAAAATGTTTTATTTTTCATACTGAACATTCATGGAATATCAAAAAAAAATCATAAAATTAATACTTCTTATAACATTATTATGATTCAAAAATTATAATTATTTTATTGTTTAAACCCCTTTTCCATTCCTTAAAAAATAAAGCATTGTATGTGTGTATATGTAGACTACCACATCTATTAAACAACGTATTTATTATTTCCATTACCTCCTAACATAAATGACATTAAAAATATATTAGTTTTGTGAATTTATAATGACGACATTTTTAAAATTATAAATTTAAAATATTATACTATATATAAATGATATTTAGAATAAACAATCACAAAAATCATAAACGCCTTAAATGGATATATTAGGGCACCTGCAACTATTCATTCCATTTTTGGAATACCTTTATAACTATATATATTTAGATTGAATAGATAAAATAACAAATAAAATAACAAAATTATGGAATTTGTGAAAATATGATACACAACTTTTTACTATAATCAATATATAGAGGGTGTTTTTTGATAAATGGATTGAACGACATCATTTCAAAAACATAATCTAAAACTATTCAATAAATAAATAAAATATTACAATACATAGAAAATATTTTATTTAATTTAAATATAAAATTTTATTAATAATGTTTTAAGAAAACATAATTTGATTATTCATGATGTTTGGAACACACATATAATGAATTAGAAAACAAGGCAAGGGTTTTTATCATATCAATTTCTCTTTTTTGAAATATGTTGTGTATTCTTGAAATATTTAATTTTTGTTTTGATGATTTTAGAAATGGATCTTTTATATTAATTTTCATGAAATTTTAGGGATTTAATAATCTATCTCATTTTCTATCTTTCAGGGATTATTTATTGAAAATATAAGGATGATATGAGTGTTTTATTTACTGAATCACTTTTGAGTTGAAATATATGTTCTAAAACATCCCACTTATATGGTTGATTTAATCCACAATATGATTATATTTTGTAATTTCTGTTTTTCTAGGAGAAATATTAAATATTTTATGTACGTCTTCTTCCCCAAAAAATTTCATTCCCATAAAATTTTAACCATGGTACGAATAATCCAAATTATTTTTAAAGAAAGTTTTATACTAAATATACATTTTCTCTTCCCTAAAAAGATACTCATTATATTGGGAATCCTAATTATGTGATGTCTCATATAAAATCTATATTTTCATTATCCTATCTGAAAATGTATATTTCATTCCTCATTTTATGATGTGAGTATTGAATAAAGGTATTTTAAAATATTAAAAATATTTAGGGTTCTTTCATAATAAAATGTTGTGATTTTCAGTGGACATTACTTTGGGACAAATTTAATTTCCTTTAATATGTATATTTTAGAAATGTATTATTATAATATAATATTTTTATATATTTTTTCTTCATCTTTTTAAAATAAATTAAATGTGACCCTTAACATATTATTTTATGAGAAATGTTTCATTCATTTTCAAACAAGTATTTAATGGTTTTCATACCAATTGACTCCTTAAAACTAATGAAAATTTTCCCATTTATTTTATTTTTCATGTATCATATTCTAAATGTTCATCTAAAATAATATTATAGGCTGACTTAATTTTTTGCATCAACCATTTTCCATCACGAGGTCAATTTTGTTAATACCATCTATAAATATTATTATACCCATTTTTCTTTCCATGTGATCATTATTATTTGAAGAATGATTAATATCAATTAATACACATATGTGGGTATGATTGAATGGGTGGGTGAGGGGGGGGGGGTCCTAAATGACCTTCCCATGTATTGTTCAAGGTTTTGTTCCTCATGATATGATAACATTGTGAGTGGGTGTAATTTCAGTTAGCAACACTGAAAAATACTATGTGTGAGTGTAATTGCGGTAAGATATTATCCCAAAGAAAATGAATGTGTTTATTTTTAGTAATTTATTCCTGCAATGAAATTACATCAGTGTAATAATTGCAATATTTGATTACAAGGAATACGAGTGATTATAATTATGGTCATCTATTCTGATAATGATTATGTGTTACCTTAAATTTGAATGAGTTTGTTAGAAATGTTTTCAATTCATATTTTGTTGCTTATTAGAAAATTGAAATTTTATATCATGGTTATTATACTAGATTATTCATGTTTTAAAACATCAAATACTCTAAAAACCTTGATCCAGTAGTCAAATTATAATGGGTCAACCATTCGTAGAGGTAGAGGTCATTTTTTTACTATTTAAAACCTCTCATTTCAAGGTTTTATGGTTCTCTAATAATTATAAAATTTGTTGGGGGAGTCTAGGTAAAGTTCATATCTAGAGTTATATAAAATGGGATGGCGAGCTAGCATCATGGTGAGCACATGTGTAGTGATAACTGTGAAATTCAAACTATGTAGGTCTCCCATTACAAAGGGGAATCCACAAGGATTATATATAACCATTCAAGGAGGGATAAAAACCCATGTAGAATTTAATTTCGACATTGGTAGTGTCTCTTTATATATATAGTGTATGGTTTTTCAAAATATTCTCCTTGCCTATGTAAGGGGTCCCCTTTAGAAGTGTTGGGCACACAATTTGTGCAATTTTTGTCCAACTGTGTGGAAAAACCATGTGAACCAATAGATGAAGGGGAAATGACTTTATTTATCTCATTTTTTTTAAAATTTTTCCCTCTCCTGCCTCTCATTTCTAAAGGATCATGTATAAAGGATCTCATTATCTTATCCTCTTAGTTATTTTGTTATCTCTCTCATTTTTTATCCAAATACATCCCCCAAGATTCATTGGACTCATTTAAATAAGAATTATAATCCTCATACTTCTATTTATATTTTATTTTATCCTATTTCGAATAATTTTGGTTAAATCTATTTTTCACTATTATCAAGTAATTTTTCATTTTTCTAATATATGTCATTATATATCAATTCAAGGTCTAAAAATATTTGAGGAGAGTTCTAAAAACCAATGGTAGGAGGTCTAACTTCAATCTATTTGTATAATTTCTTCTTATGTCATGGGATGTTGTGACACATGAAAAACCATTCCAAAAATTCTTATGAATTATTATATAAACTAAATTGAATTCATTTGTTGTTTCTGATACACCTCTAGTGAGTGGTGAATCAGCCCTTATTTTATCTCCTTGAACTAGGCCACCTGATGGTTCTACGATTCTTGGGTGGACTAGTTCCCTTTTACATTAACATGCTTAATTTACTTTTTAGATGCAACTTTATCTAATAATAAATGTTGTTGACATATTGGAAATGATAGGCCAAGTGTTCATGACCTTTTGCATAATTCCTTATTCAATGGATGGAAATGTCGCATTAAACAAAATATCAAATTTCATAAAAATTTAAATTCGCTGGATTTATAAATGGTATGATGTTGGTAACCAAATCATATCCTTGATTTATGTCATATTTAATAAAATGTTTTAGATTTATGGAAAAATTGGATGGGCTCTTTGTGTCCCGTATTTATATTTCTTTAAAGCATTGTAAATACTCTAGGACCAATACTGGGTATCCCTTGGATGAGATCATAATGAATTGTTCTCTACCTCCAGAAGCGTGGTACTAGTTCCCTAGGGTGGACCCCATGGATGGACTCAGAATAGAGATGGTTGTACCACGCCATGATAGAGACTTGGTCCCCTATGTGATATACCTTGGATGGATTCATAGGTTTGTTCTTGATTATTTGACCACCATACCGTGAGTGATACTAAAGATATACTTATCTATATCCATGGATGTAATCCAAAAAAATATGAAATATGTAGGGACCCTAGATAGATTCATGGGATTCCATTAGGATCAACATAAATGGGATCAATGTTCCTCATAATTTTTTACAATTATGCTAATTAAATTATAGAGCATTAACGTGGAACTGAAAATCAGTGGAACGTCTATCCAAGAAAAATCAAATGCTTGGGTAAAATACATCATATGAAACATTAAATATAGAATATGTTACCATATTTCAATCCTGTATTTGTTACATCAGTTTAGAGATATCTAGTTAGGCTGAAATATGTATAGTCGGGTGGGTATACCAAAAGGAACTTGGCATGATGTATTTTTTTAAATTCACAATTGCATTATTAATAATTGGAACACTAATCTTTATATATACACGTATTGGATTGATTCATAAAATTTTGGTCTTTGTATATTGATCATATCTCACTACCTTCTTAAGTGGCCCAAGGATCCCAAAAAGACTTTATGATTACAGGTGTAGATAAAGGGAGGTTCCAGCTTCTGATAATTTATTGAAAATTATAGGGTGGACTACATGTGAAGATGACTCATCCTATGTTAAAGATGCTAATAATGGAAACATTATTCCTCTTTATATTTTTATATCATTTTTCAAATGATTACATTCCATGTATCATGTTTCATACATTTTTTGTATAGTGACATGACATCATGATCATCATCTCTTGTATCTATTAGATTTCCATCTCCAACATATTTATTCATTATTCTATTTTTGGCCTTTCTTCTATTTTTTATGATTACTATTAGTCATTTCAATTGTGATTTACATAAAAATTATGGTTTAAAAGTCTCCACATGGACACACCTTAGGATCCTGTTACTTGTCGTTTACCTCTAATATATGCGGAGGTGTGCATGTGGTCATGTGGAAACCATATTGGGGCACCACTAAGTGGAATCCAAGTAGGATTATACAATGTTACAGTAGTGTACCTTTTTCTTTTTCCTTATAATTTGGGTATTAGACATGAGACTAGGAGTAATGGTATTTGATAATGATTCTGTGATTCTCTGTATTTAACCCATATACAAGGAATAACCAAATTACCTTGGATTGGTTAATCATGTTATTGGTTGTGTATATTTAGGTTTCACAATTTTCACCATTGGGTTCGCACATGTTTCCTGACATTATTTATATTGATATTATTAATAGGGGTTTGATTACCCTGACCTGATGATATAAGGGTATTTTATTTCATGAATCATAACAGGCTTTATAAGACTACGATTACAATCATTATGCCATGCCATATCTACATTTCTTCCTATATTTCTTATTTTCAATGTGATTGTTATGGTTCCTTATTTGTTATGTATTGTAACATACTACTATTCTTTCTATAATTAGATATTTGGCTTTATTAGAGTGCCTACATCAATCTAAATTGAGTTTTCCCACATATATTGATTATAAAACATTAATTAAACAATTATACAATGTTATCTATTTTATAGATGAATAAAAATTTAAGTTAATATTGTGATTACATCAAAAAAATTGGAAATAGCTATTTATTCAATAAAATCCTTATTCATGTCAGGTTACATCCTAATACTGGACATAATGGTCATGACAAATTTATGTGATGTTCCAATTTCAATTAAAAATATTACAAAAACTTACAATTATTGAATTGAAATATTTATATTGAAATAAATAAAAATATATTTAAATTAATTACCTTCATAAAATATAAAAGTTTAATACTAGACGGGGTTCTAAATTAAGTGTTAATTTTGAATTCTGGGATACCTTACATTTGAATGTATATATACCTGAAAATATATTGTGCAATCTGAGAAATTTATCTTAACCCATACTTAGTAGTGAACAATAGGTTTTATCCCATGTGATAAGTTCTATGACACTTTATATCACCTATACATAGCTTTATGACAAGGTCAATATGATTTATTTTTTATAATAAGGATATGTACTCATTTTATTTTCTTTGATCTCTTGAAAAATTTTATCTATTGAATTACCTAATTAATTGTAGAGTAATTCCACTATGAAAAATCACATAAAATTATAGGAGGGTGGCGATCTCCACACTCTAGATGCGGTGGACCCTAATCTATTATTTTATTTCATATAGCTCCACCTAAGGAACCTCCCATTGATAATCAATTGGGTTACAATGTTCAGTTTCTGAAATCATTTTCCTCTTCATGCAGTCTATGTAGTGTGCTCCTCAACCTACCCCTACATTGGGAGAGATAACCTGTGAATTCCAACAACAACATACTCCCACTTTCTTTGGGAATGGCGGTCTTTAGGCCATTGATTCATGGCCCGAATCCATAATTTCTACCTTAGAGCACATAGATATTCCTACAGAGGAGAGGGTAATGATCACTAACTATGAGATACATGACTCCTCCAAGTGTTGGTGGGATGTCCTCACTCAGGCCTGTTGATATCATGGTATAGTCTTGGAATACTTCTAGAAATCCTTTTTTACTACAAATTTCTACCAATTTTAAGACCAGATAATGATCGAGAGTTCATGAAACTATTAAAAGTTTCATTTTTGGTGATGGAATATTCATCTCACATCACCAAATTATATTGGTTTTACTGACATTGATCGATGATGAGATGAATACTTTGAGATATATTGATGATGGGTATGCATACTCCATCTGATCATAGTTGAATATTTTATATATGACCAATATTTTTGAGATAGTGATCTAGAGCCTCATTATAGAGCGGAACCCAAGGGAATCTGACAATTTGAGCGAGGGTGGTTCAAATTTCTGTAAGGGAAGTGGTCTATCTAACAACAGTAATCATCCTTTTTAGGGAACACATGGGGTAGTACCATCCATTTTTACAACATTAATAGCAATATGATGTGTCATTAGTGTGGAAGGGTAGGCCATAAAAAGTCATAGTGCATGAGGAACCTGAACGAGTGATCATATGGCGGCATGAGGGGTCACCATCAGTGCTTCTATTGATCATTCCTTTTAGTGTTTAGTGGGAGTGGATCTGTAGTGATGCCTATTTCTGTTATAGTGTTTGGAGCATGACATAAGGTATGGATTTGGTCTTCTATAATACAATTAGGCAAGTAGATGGTTCTGGCCAATGTATTCAAGCCTCTATGATCAGTTCTAGTAGGGCAGACCTACCTAGGTTTGTCAAGTTTCATCTCAGGGTCTTGGATTTGGCCATATCTATGTATTGAATCCTATACCCGAGGAGTAGAGTCCTTGTCCTTAAATGAAATGAGGAACTAATTTGGAATCTAATACATTAGTGTCCAAACTATTTGAAGTTACCCATTCAGGATCAAATATAACTTAGAGGGGGAGGGGGTGAATCAGTGATTTATTTTTCTTTAATGATTCCTTTATTTTTGAAACAACCTTCACCTATTATTAATGATTTATTCCCTAATGGATGCACACAACCACAAGAACACCAGATTTACAAGGATCACTACTCAACAAGAGTTTCTATGTACTTGGTTTGGTATAAAAATAATCTAATAACACACAATAAACTAGAAAACAATCCTTTTATGTTAAATAAAATGAGTAGTTTACACTGTTACATTCTTGTAGAACTTTGTAGATAATCCTCATGTTTGTGTGCGCATCGTCCTATCACAAATAGGGGTTTTCAATATCTCTATGCTTCTTGAAAAAACCTTCAGAAATATGATATTTGAAAACAACACTTCACTTTCATATTAAGAAGCTGATAAGAACTACCTATAATTTATAAGAATACTTATTCATATAACCTAGAATTATCTTGATCAAGATAAAATCACTTTTTGTTTAATCTGGGTACTCAAATCTTCATCTCGTAGAGCTCCTTAACAAAGATCATTCTCATAGTTCCAAACTTCACAGAGCACTATAGTTTGAAAATATCTCTAGTTCAAAAGCACACTAGATCATAGAGATCATTATTTCACAAATAAAAAATGGGTATTTGTGAAGTTGACTTCTTTTTAAAAGCTCAACGGCTTGCTGCAAATATCTATTCCGTGATAGAGCTTACTTTAGTGGAAAATATCGCTTTCTTCGTGAACCATCTTCACAATTATGAGATCTCTAAAATTATCTTTAAATATCTATTCTCTTCCAAAGGGGGTAGGGGCCTATTTATTGGAATTCCCAACGACTCAAGAACATTCTAGCCACCTCATCACCATGTCAGTACAAAATCACAAAGCTCCAAAATTTTTGTCATAATTCATGATGTTTTGTGAAGCTCCATAGCTATTTCATGGATTCCCAAATCTTGTCATAGACGCAAAGCATTCCATAAAATCTTTTGCATCACTATGATAAAACTTCTCCCATTATGATACAACGATGCTCCTTATTTCTATGCGCCGACACAATGCTCCTTCCATTTTGCTACTGTGAGGCTCCTTCTTCCTTTGTTCCTCCATGATCACTCGCAATGCTCCTTTCCTTGACTATTAAAAAATATCATCATAATCGCATAGATCACAATCATAATTTTTTAGGTCATCACGATTTCATCTTCATGAATCATATCTCCCTGAAATTGATGCCTTTACCATGTTTTGTTGTCATCTTCATGGAAATTCACTATTAACAATGCTATCCCATCTCCAAATTTTGTACCCTAAAAATTTGGAAACAACTAGAGAACATCGCCACCATAGTCACTTGTTTCTCCAAAACCAACAATTCTGATTGAAAACATAATTTATCCCCCTTTCCTTCATAATTCTTCCATAACAGTTTCTCTAACCATATTAAGATATTTTTGAAATACATAAAAACAAAGCGTCATCAGATTTACTATGGTAAGTACAATAATATTCCTGTCTTTCCTCACCCACTTATACACAGTGAAGTGATTTCCTTTCATTTAAAACTTAATTGAAAACAAAAGAAAATAATTCATTCACTAAAAATAATTCATCAGGAATCTTGGTCCCAATTATATCATCCTTTGGATTTTGTTTTCAACCATGATTCATAAATCATAGAACATTGAATCCTCAATCAATGGGTCACTTATCAACAATTCTAAGCCTACAAGAAAAAACTCATTTTAGGTAACAAGAATTATTAACAGCAAGACCATGATGTACAAAAGTAGTGACTATGAAACCACATAACATAATCATTCCTCCTCAGCCTTCTTCACAATGTCAGCATTCCTTTAATAATAAAAAATTGTTTCCTACATCCACTCTACAACCATTCATCAACCATTAAAACAAATAGTTAGAATAGTTTACACACTAAAATGATGAATTCAAATCAAACCCACAACTCACCCTTTATGTATGCCATCATAAGGATAGATTTATAAAAATTCTACCTCTTGAAAACAATATCCAAAAGTAAGATGGGAGAGGGGACAAAAACATGTACCTCAGCCATGATGAGACTGAGGTTGGACACCCATGTTCAACCTAAATTTGGAAAAGGGTTCCTTTGGTTATGGTTTTGTGAATATTTAAGCAACATGTTATAATGTAGGAATTTACTCCATATTTAACTCATTCTCCTCTACATGAATTTTGAGGAATTAGTACTTTTTGTTAGTATGTTTTGAATAAGAATATTGTACTGGATTCCGTGTAAGATTGATTTCACTTTGATTGTCGCATCCCAAGTGATAAGGTATATTTACATCAACAAGTCGATATACCAACTTAGACATCATCCCCATTAGTTGAGTAGCAACATGAGTAACTGAAACATACTCATATTCAGCTATACTAAGAGTTACTGGAATCTATTTCTTTGTATGCCAACTGACACAATTGTTTCCCAGAAATAAGACTCCACCATATGAGGATCATCTATCATCCATATTTTCTTCCAAATCAGCATTTGAATACCCGAACAAGTCAATATTTTTAGAGAAATCATACCTAATTCCAATATGTATTGTACCTTTGATATACCTGAGATTTATTTTTCTATAAATGAAATGTGATTCTTTAGGAGTACTATGAAATATTTCACATATTATAACAACATAAATTATGTTGGGTCTTGAGGCAATCTAATATAATAGACTTTCGACCATCTTTCAGAACACATTTTGATCCACTTCCTTGCCTTATCTATCTTTAGACAACTTGGTTCTTACTAAAGTTGGTGTGGACAATGTTTTTGAATTTTCAATTCTCAACATCATGAGAAGTTCCATAAAAATCTTTTCTTGAGAAATAAAATTGTTGTTTTACTTCAATAAAAATTTTAAACCAAGAAAGTATTTCATCTCTCCCTGCATGGAAATCTCCAAAGATATCTTCATCTCCTAAACAAATCATTAACACAATCATTCATAATTTCTAGCAAAGATAATGTAATCAATATATACAATTACTATGAGATAATCATCCTGACATTCCTTGATGTAATGATTGTTATCAAATCTACCTTTCATGAAATTCATGTTCCTCAAGAAAGTATCCAATTTAGAATACCATTACCTCATAGCCTCTTTCAGCCCATACAAGTCCTTTTTCAACATGCACATATAACTTTCATCTTCCCCAATAATGAATCCATAAGGTTGATCAATCTGAAATTCCGCATCATGGTCACCATTCAAGAATGTGGATTTTACATTCTTTTGAAATATTTTGTAACCACGTTGTATAGAAATTGCATGAAAGATTATGATTTTTTCTAATATTTCCACCCAAGAAAAGGATTCATCAAAATCAATGCCTTTAAATTTTTTAATACCCTTTTCAAACCCATCTTGATTTGTTTCTTATTACATTACCTTCTTTATCTAGCTTGTTCTAAAAAACCCACTTTGTACCCATAATGTTCTTGTTGTCCGGCTTCAAAAAATTTCTAATGTATCATTATTCCCTATCAGATCAAGATCTTTATTCATGTCCTGAACCCATTCGGGATGCTCAAATGCATAATTTACATCATTCTGTTCAACATTCGAATAATGAGATTTTTGTGTAATATTATTCATTATTCTTTCTGTTTGAACCCTGTAATGTATATATCCAATAATTTTCTAATCCTATACTTGTTTCCTCATCCCAGGATGAGTTTTTCAAACTTCCTTCTCATCACTTGAGATAGTTGAGTCTGATTCATCTTCTTGAGTAAGATTAACATAGTCTGCAACATTATCAAAATCGTTAAGAAAATCTCCAATATCCTTATCAACATATACATCTACACATGGCTGCTTTTCATTCTCAAAATTTTCAACAGCTTGTACATATGAATAATCAATGATTCTTTCTATTTATTTATTGATACATCTATATCCTCTTCCATTGGGTGCATAGCCATGAAAAATTCTAGCATTTCCTCTTGGATCAAACATTCCATGATTTCCAACTTTCTTCTTTATAATGCACAGATTCCCAATAACTCTTAAGTGTTTCAGACTAGGAGTTTTTCCACATAACATTTCTTATAGAGTCATATCTATGTTTGGACTATAGAAATATCTGTTTTGAATATAAACTGTTGTTCTTATGGCTTCCCTCCAATAATAATGAGAAAGAGTATGTTAATTTAATATAGTTCTACCTATCTCCACCAGAAATCTATTCTTTTTTTCAGAAACCCCATTTTGTTAAGGTGTGCATGGTGAACTGAACTCATGCCTAATTCCATGCTTCTCAAGATAAATTTAAAACTATTCATTCTTATACTCACCACCATTATCAGTTCTCAACTTATTCACTGAATACTCACATTCCTTCTCTACATTCCACCTAAAAATCTTAAACATTTTCAGACCATCTAACTTATATCTCATGTACATAAAACGTGTAATGTGAGTAAAGTCATCAATCAAAGTAATGAAGTACTTATCTCTATTTTTATATTTCTTTATCATTGGTCCACAAACACCAGAATGTATGAGTTCTAAGATTATTTTTGATCAAATGTCAACTCTTATATGCATAGAGTTTCTAATCTAAATTTCTCACAAATATTGTAACACCAATCTCTTCTTCTTGATAAATCAGGCATATCTCAGACACTGTCTCTCTTTGATAACATGAAAATATTTCTCTGACACATATGTCCCAACCTTTTATGCCATAAATAATTTTGATCCACCAAACATATGTAACAAGTGTTTTGTACTTCACCAACATCGAATAAATTATCTCTTATACATTGTCATCTTGAAACTACATTTACATCATTTTCATTTTCCAAATCAAATCCATCTTTTAGGAAGATAACATTTTTCCCCCATCATAGAGTTGTGACACACTTAGTTGAATGTGTCTCACTCATCAACATATAGTTCTTTCTGGGATTTCATCATTTCATTTCCAATTATTTTTTATCCAACACCTTTGATCCTTATGGATTCATCGTTTCAAATATCATTGTTACTTCATTGAAATCATTAAAATTCTTTAACAGCATTAAATATCCTATGATATGATATGAACAACCACTATCAAGGATCCATGTTCATTATCCATTCATTGATTTCAAATTAGTTTAAAAAACAAGATCTTTCTGTTCATCCTTTTCTTATATTTTTTTATTCTTCCTCCAATCTCCTAGTGATGTACAGGTGTTTTGGATACAAAATATAGAACACCTTATTTTTAGACCTAGAAGATATGTTTTTCATATACTTTAAAATCTACATCTTTTAAATTTTTTTATAAAAATTTTCTAGTTCCGGTAACACAATTAGGAAACCCTTAGCAAGATATCCAGGTTTATCACGTCTTTCAAAGATAGTTTCTAGTGGATGGAACCTATTATCAACTTTCACACCAAACTTCTCAGATATTTTCTGGAATTTATTTTGAGGTTTTTTATTTTGAAAAGATTGAATCCCCCTAAATCATTGTCTTTAAATGCTTATAGAATAGTAGTAATTTTTTTGGTCGAACCAACATGTATTTTACATGTTTCTGAATCCAAGTCAATACTAGAAGTATATATAGAATGAATATATCCCTCTGAAACATCCATACTGATAGGAGTTGTAAACATTATTCTCAATAATATTCTTACCAAAACTTTTTTGACCATCGAACTTCATATTTTCAATTGTATCTTTCTTCTTCATCTAATATTTCTATTCAGACATACCAGAACCAGAAGTGGAAGAAATATTTTTGGACTCATGATTTTTAGATGCTTCTAATTTTTTAGTATTGCTAACTTTGACCACATACATAGCCTTTATAGCACTATTCTTATCAGAACAAGTTCCAAATTTCTTTTCAACCTTTTAAGGTATCATTGGTTGATCCTTCATAGTTTCTTTCATAGAAAAAAATTATCCAACATCCGTAATAGCATTTTTTACCTTTGCGTTCCTTTCCAATGATTTAGAATGTTTATTTTGGACAAGTTCCAACTCATCTTCTTTTTCCATCATCTTTAATTCCAGATGAATGTTAAGATTATTTTAACTCTCAATAGAATTTTTCAGATCGTCAATATCCTTTTCAAATGTTTCTTTATTATCAGGAAATCATTATTGATCATTTGATAAAGAGTTTTCATTTTTCAATTTCCTGTTTTCCTTCTCAAGCATTCCACTCTTTCTCAAACATTCCTCCATCTATTATTTTAGATACTGTTCATGTTGAGTTTCCTCTTCTTCAATAATATAGCTCTCATAATTATCATTATTCACTATTTCAAAAAGGTGCTCTATCGAGTTTTCTTAGCAACAAAATTTTTATATTTAGTCTCTCTATCATCATATTGTACATTTTATGACAAAATTATTCATCTTTTTTGATTTGAAGAACTTTTTATCCTTAACAATGTCAGAATATTTATCTTTGTAACCCTATTTGTTCTAAACATTCTTGGTCTTCTGTCTTTTGTATCACTATCATTATCTTTCCCTTTTTGAAGTCAACTAGCCATAAAGTGGCGAACATATACACATTCAAAAGAATTCAATGTGAGTTTCCCTTTATATTTCCCTGTTCCTCTTTTCACATTTTTAGAAAACAGGGATAATATTTCATCAAAATTTTGACAATCCTCTTTTTCAGAGTCGGTTTCACAAGCTTCATATTTAATAGTAGTTTTCTTCAACTTCTCATTCTTTGTATACTGGAAATACATTTCCCTAAAAAAAATTTATTTTCTCTTCATAGAATTCTCCCTTCCCATTTTATAAGTGATGATAGCTCAATGAAAATCATCTAGAGATAATGTTTCGAGGTCTCTGTCTTTTAGTGATGAAACATTAGCATCAAATTTCTCAGGAATAATTCTCAAGACCATTTTATCAATTGTAATATCCCCCAAATTTTCACCATGACATCAAAATTTACTGAAAATGTAATTTATCATGGTAAATAATTCCCCAATATATTCATTCTCACCCATCTTTATGTCTTCATACTTCAGCCTCCATATTTAAATTTTTTCCTTCTTCACTTTTTTATTTCCGTCAAAGATGTTTTTAATTTTTTCCCAGATTCCTTTTCCGGTAGGGACACCTTTTACTCTAAAAAAATCACTCTTTGAAAGAGTTGATATTAATTCATTTTTATCTCTTCCATCATTCCCTAGATTCATCTTAAAAGTAAGAATAAGAGGATCCTTATCATCAATGGTATGAAATCCATTGTTTTTATTATCAAGAAATTCATATACAAGAGATATAAGATAAGGAATCATTCTATATTTATAGATATGATAATTCTTACTATAAAATATTTGAATCCCCATAAAATTCACACAATACAGATTATCCATCGAAACATATTCTAAAAACATCACCAAAGAACAAATTAAGGGAACATGTCTCTCTGATATCAATTGAAGTTATCCAATCTAGATCCAAGTATCACTGAGAGGGGGAGGGGTTTTATTAGTTATATATTTTTCTTTTATTCTCTCTTTATTTTTGAAACTACCTTCACCTAATATTAAAGAGTTCTTCCTTGCTGAATGCACAAAAACACATGAACACAATATTTACATGATTCACTGCTCAACAAGAGTAGCTACATCCTTGGTATGATAGAGAAATAATCTAGTACCAAAAAATAAACTAGAAAACAATCCTTTGATGTGGAATAAAATGAGTAGGATATACCCTTACACTTTTGTAGAACTTGGGAGAGAATCTTTAATTGTGTGTGAACCCACATAGCACAAATAGGGTAATAAAATATCTTTGTGCTTCTTGAAAAACCATCAAAATTAAGATAATTGAAAAAACATTCTTCTCTTTCCTATCCAGAATTTGATAAGAATTACCTAGACTTCATAATAATACATAGTCCTATACACCAGTCTTTTCTTGATCCACTTGAAATAACTTGTTTTTTAATTTTGGTACTCAAATATTTATCCAGAAGAGATCCTTGGAAAAGAACCCTACTTCACAGAGCACTATAGTTCACAAATATCTCGTATCAAAAGAGATCACTAGATCGAAAATCTCACAATTTTTGTAGATCACAAATGGGTCTTTGAAAATATCACTTCTTTCGCATAGCTCAATGTCTAACCATGAAGCTCTTTTCTATTGCGGAGCTTACTGTATTTGAAGAGCTTGATTTCTCTATGAACCTTCTTCGCAATTCAATAGATCTAAAACTATCATTAAGTATCTCTAATTTTCTTGAGGGTGTAGGGGAAAATTTATAGTCATTTCCTATCATCTCCAGAACTATCCAGCCACCTCATCACCACTTCTTTCCCAAATTGTGGAGCTCTCAAATTTTTGCTGGAATTCATTCTGTTTCACAAAGCACCATTGCTATTTTCAGGATTCACAAATATCATCATAATCATGAATCATTCCATGAAATCCTGTTAATCCACATGATTATCATTTTTCCTTTATGACACTACATTTCTCCTTCTTCTATTGCACTATTGTGATGCTCCTTCTTCATTTTCAACACAATGCTCACCTACAATGCACCTTTCCTCGGACATTTTCCAAGCTCTCTATAATCATATAGATCACCATAATAATTCTTTATCTCTCAGATATTTCCTCTTCATTAATATTATCTCTTATGAATTAATTCCTTTTCCAAATTTTGATGGCAACTTCAAGGAAACCCACTATTTTCAATTCTACCCCAACTCCAAATTTTGGACCTAAAAAATTTGGCAAACACAAGAGAACTGTGCCACCTTAGACACCAGCATCTCCAAAACCAACCATGCTGATTGAAAAAATAGTTTCTACCCCTTTATTTCATAATTCTTTCATCACATGATCACTAATAAACATATGATATTTTTGAAATATAAACCGGAAAAACATATTTTTATTTACCATGGAATGTACTGTAACTTTTCTGTCTTTCCTCACCCACTTATACAAAGTGAAGTGATTTAATTTCTCCTATAATCTAGACAAAAAAATAAAATACTTTCATTCAGAAAAAAATATTATCATACAACTTGGTCCCAAAAATATTTTATACATGGCATCACACTATTTTATATTTTCTGCAATTATGGAAAGTATGGGCCAATATATAGATCACATCATTATCATGATGAATCCCAATACATTGTTAGGGTTATGATAGTAAGGTATATTCTAATGAATTTAGTTACCCTTTGAGATAGGTGGGTACTATTTGTTGTAGATTTTCATCATCATAGAGATTACTAGATTGGGCATCATTCTTGAGATGTATTGGCTATTACCATACCATGCCTATATTGATTTAAATCTCTAGATGGTGTATTTTACATCCCAAAAGTGTATAACATATATTAATAAGGATTAATGGGATATACGAGTGAGTAGATCTGGACCTACATGTACTGGGATGGGTATGGTAACAACCTATATAGAGAGTCTCAGTGTGGTTAACCAGGGAATGCAGTTTGTAGAATTCTCTCCAGGTGTGGATTATTTCAAGGATGTATTCCATATTTTTTTTCTATACTACCTACTATGAGATAGGTATAGTATACTAACTAGCTAGTGCATTGAGTGGAACTAGTGTCTATTATTCACTATAGGATGGATCCTACATAGCTCTGTTAACTAAAAAAGTCTCTATATGATTTTGTGGCGAAGGGGTTTATATAGACTAGTAAATTTCCATGGGGTTCACCAGTCCTTTTCTCCTAGAGAGTTGATGGAACCCTTCAGATTTAAAAGGATTACAACTGATCGAAGTATTTTTCAGTAAATAACTGATATCAAGTTCCCCAAATAGACAACATCTTCATCTAGCTTTAATGAATGATTGGTTTAACTAACATTTATTTGAGTTTAGACTACCATTAGGTGCATGTGAGGCAATTAGACATACCATGAACATTGTTAAAAAGTAGGTAAAACTTATTTAGGTATCTAGTTTCTCCATTTATCTATACTAATGCACCATAAGTATTTATGGATATGAAGAATTAGGTTTTTCACCCATACATGCATTCATTTGTGGTAGTCTTCATTGATGATATATTAGTGTATTATCATACTAGACATGGACATGATAAATATCTTTAGATCATGATGAATACACTAAGAGAGTTTTAAATATATCAAAATATTATCAAATTCCACATTTAGAACAACGATATTCACATCTGGGTAATATCATCTCAAAAGAAGGCATATCTATTGACCCGAAGAAGCTGAGTGCCATGGTTTATATGCAACAAATCAAGAATGTGAATGAAAAATTCATATTATTGGGGCTAGCCAAATACTATGGGAGATTGATTATTAACGTCTCATTATTAGTAGCGACTCGTAGTGGATTTTTTACGAAGAGTGTGAAATTTGTATGATATCAATATTTTGAGATAGATATTAGAGAGTTGATAGGGATGATGACATAAGCAGAAACCCTAATTCTCATAGATCTGGGAAGAGGATATATATTTAGTGTGGTTATTTAAGAATCAGTATAGGAACCATTTTGTTGTAGGGAGATCAGGTTGTCTTATATGGGTCTCGTCAAATGAGGCCTCATGAGTGGAATCAACCGACAAAAAACATGAGATGGAAGACATGGTTCACACTCCACACTGTAGGAGAAAATATCTATTGGGAGAGTGATTAATTATTTAATAAATTCATTAAAGTCTCAAATATACTACCACATAGATGGAAATAAATTTCATTTAGTGAATGCGGGCCGAATTTATGCAATCATTTGAATTTGATCTTGCTTATACACTCAAAAAGGTTTATGTCATGGACGTCCCCTTGATATGGAAATCTCATATACATGAAATTCAAGAGAACATCAGTTAGAAGATGTTTATGGATTTATTTATGTAGGTTCACATAGAGTTTTAGGAACAACATAAGAATCAAATTTTTGAATCCTTATCCATGAATTTTATTTATAGTGTGAGTACCACTATGAAATCTATAATATAGTGAATGCCTCATAATAAGGGATAATTTCTGGTTTAGGAACACACTTCATGGATGGAATTGTGATGAGAATGTGACCCTAATCTATTGTCAATGTGTTTGGGTTCTTGATGATATATAGGAAGAGTCTATGTGGAAATATCAATCCTATTTTTGGGAAGATCACCCTATTCATACCATGATATTCCAATATGTACTTTTTCAATATTGATGGCGAGGTATAAAGTTCAAAATTGCATGTCTTATCACCCAGTGTTCAACCTAGAAGCAGGTGAAGGTTGATCACTAGTAAACCACTGGAATATTATTACCATTATCCATTCCTATGTGGAAATAAAATGAAGTCACCATTTATTACATGATAGGATTGTCAAGATCCCCTAGAGGTAGAGATTTAGTATGGGTGATCATCAATAAGATGAAAAATCTTTCACACTTCCTATCAATCTAGCAAAAATTAACATTTAATGAGTTTGGGAGGATTTATATATGGGATATTTGGACCATCACTATCATCCATATTCAATAATATTATAATAGGATTATTACTTTACACCATTATTAGGGATAGGGATGGAGAAGGAACTAGTATCATTGGTTATCATGAGTAAACAGTATCACCCAAATATCAATGGTAAGTTCCAGTGGATGATTCTATTGTTAGAATAAATGATTCAAGCATGTTTTCATAATTTTGTATGTTCATGGGAGAAACAAACTCATCCAGATATGTTTTTCTATAAAAATACCTTCTATTCAAATATTCATATGGATCCTCATGATTCCTTTTACATTGGGCCATTCTGTTTAACTCTATTCTTATTAAATGCTGGCATGGTTTCACTACTGGGTCCTTGTCCTGTTCATGAGAAATCATAGATAGTCTAGCTAATTTAGAATAACATGGATATAACTCAGTTCACTAAGATGTAAAATACTTATATTCATAAAGGCCACTAGATTTCATCATGGGATATCAGTTCATTCGATGTGTTTCACCCAAATTAGGTTATATGCTAATTTTTAAAAAGGAAAATATACCACCCCCTTATGTCTGTCCTTTCTATGTAGTTGATATAGTTTTCCAAATATCCTTTCAGTTATATCTAACTCATAGGTACCAATACATGCATCATGTATTCCACATATCATATCTTAATTCATATCATTCTAACTCCTCTAATGTATTTGACATTGAGGATATCAAGCTTCCACATGATGCATCTATTGAGGAGCATCTGATACACATTATTTATCGGATCATATTGTCTCTCTGAGGTAGGTTGATTCCATGGGTTTGAGTGCTATGGTAGCATAACTATTTTTGGGATGAGACCTAGGAATTGGAATATAATTTACATGAGCCATGGCTGAAATTCATCTTAGAAGAGGTACTACCACCCTCGAAGGTAAACTCAAGGATGATGTTTTTATGGAGGGGAGTTTGTAATGTCCAGGACAATTATAAATGCATGGATGTTCTTTTTACCATTTAAAGTCTTTACTTTTATTCTTTAAAGGTTATCTAATGTCTATGGACTAGTTTGGGTGAGTCACGGTCACGTTATGATCTAGTGTTATGGAAATTGGGAGGGAAGTATGAGCCGCATGTTTAGTGCATGGTTAGTGCTAACTGTATTCCTCAAACTTTGTGTTAACCTAGTCTAATGGTTTAGCCACATTTTTTTTATGAAACCATGTAATTAAGGCTTAAAACCATTATTTAATTTTAGGCCGACCATTATAGTGTCATTTTTCATGGCTTGTCCATGGTTAGTCAGATTGTGATGCCTTGAAAATTATGTGGAAATGACTGTTGTTCCTTGAAATATTTTTTACACAAAATTCCCATCTCTTACCAATCATTCCATGAATACCAATCATTAGAGAGTTCCTCTTCTTCTTCAACGTGGGATTTTGATACCTCCATCGTCCATTATCCAAACCCTTCACTAGTAGATGAGTTGTACTTCTATTGGAAAGTTATATGATCGTCTTCCTTCTATTTGTAGTTAATATTATACTCTATTGATCAATTATTGTTTGACCTAATTTCCATTTTTTTGGGAATTTGGTGATTCCTCAAATATATATCATTCTATTTCAAGTCAGTGTCCAAAGCCTGACGAGGATAGTGCTATAGACCTAAGGTTGGTGGTCTAGCTTCTTTCCCTTTGATCCATCACCTTTTATGTCATTGTTCACTTGGTCTTGTGACATAACATTCTTGATATTCCTCTTAATTATTAGAAAAAACTGAATTGAATACTTTACCATGTATGATACGACTATAGACAGTTTTTAGTCAATCCTTGGTTTATCTCCTTGACATATGACACCGCTTTTGATGTCCCTTACATTAGAGGCATATTTCCATGTTACATTATCTTATTAAATTACAATTTTTAGATGTTACTTTTACCAATAATAAATGTTTTTACCTAATTAAAATTATTTCCCATTTTAAGGATCTTATTCCTTATGCCTTATATCAGGATAGGAAATGATGAATTGATTAAAATATATAGTTTGTAAAAAAATAAAATGATTTTATTTTTATAATGGTATAGTATTGGTAACTAAAACATATCTATGATTTATTTATATGATGATGAAAGGGTATTCATATAAGGAATACATAGATATATTTATTGTTCCTTATGATAATAATTTTTTAATGAATTATAAATACGCTTGGGGTGGTACTGGGTATACCTTGGAAGGGATCATCGTGAGTTTTACATTTTCTCTAAATAAGTGATACGTATTCCCTTAGGGATACCTCATGGATGGGATCATGGGTGATATAGTTGTACCTTGGGGTTTCATAGACATTGAAACCTATGTTATATACCGAGGATAGAGTTGGAGGGTTTTTATTGTCTATTCTCCCCACTACACCGGGAGTGATACTATTGACCTCGTTATGTGTCACATAGGACGGATACCCATGACATTAGATATTAGAATAATCCCTAGTGGGATAAATTAGATTCAATTAGGATCCATTTGGATAGGCTCCAGGTACCTCTTAATAATATAAAAATATGTTAATTAAATTAATGTGTATAAATGTAGAACTAAAACTCCCAGGATGCGACTTCCATCAAAAAACATATGCTTAGGGATGGTCCACCCTCTAACATAATACATATAGAAAATCTTTTGATATTTCAAACATCTGTAGGATACCTCAGTTCAAAGATATCCTGTTTAGGATGAAGTAGGTAGAGTCAGAAGGGTATTACAAAAAGGAACTCTCTCTAATGTATATGCTTGTTTTCTTCATTGCAGTAATATTTTTTTCACACTAATCATATTATATTCAGATACGATATTGATCTAGTTCTGATTGGTGGTATCCTATAGTGTTTATATCATACATTTATTGGGTCATCCTTGGTACCCATGAAAAATTCATGACTTAAGATGTAGATAGAGGGAATTAGTCATCTTCTGATTTTTGATTTACATTTTTATTATAAAGTATGAATTTAGTGGGATGAGCCTTTGATCGAGATGCGAGTAGTTGAAAAATTTTTACTTCTTGTATTTTTATAAATCATTTAGTATTTTACTTTTTTAGATGTATCAAATTTCCTTCATTTTTGAGTAGTTACATTAAATCATGATCATCATATATTGTATGTATTTATTAATCAGTTTTTTCTTATTCATTTTTTATTATGATACTTCCCTTTTTTCAATTTTTGATACTTACTATTATTCTATACCACTATGATGCACTGTGATCTATGAAGAAATGGTCTCCCCATGGAAACACAATAGTCTCATGATGCTAGTCTGTATCCTCTGGTGTACATCGAGGAACACTTGAGGTTATGTGTCCAACTATATTAGCACACCGCTATGTGGAATCTAGGTAGGAATGCTACTTATATTGCATTATTGGTGTTTAATATATGATTGACTGAAAGATCCAATAGTTTATTATTATTTTAAGAATAAATTCACTCATATATTATATTTTAAAACATATGAAACTATATAAACATACTTAGAGAAAATTATTATCCCTTACATTAGGTCACCAAAATTTACACATAGTTCACATCTAAGTGTCCTAGGGAAAGGAAAAAATATGGTCGATCATAGATTCTGAATAAAAAAAAATTTAAAATAGTTTATTTCATAACATAAATGTGGAATAAGTGATATGGAAGGTATAATGGAAAAACATGAACCCATATTTAAATAAAACAAAGGGAATAATATAACTATGTATATAAATGAAAATATAGATAAAAATAATCATTTATCTCATATTGATGGAATAAAGAATATTAGACAAAAATAAATGATGTTACGGCCTTACTATAAGTCACTATTTTATTATGGGATGAGGTATACAAAAAAACCAAACTAATCATGTATAATGATTAATATTGTTGAATCAAGGGGATATATAATTCTAGAGCCCATAAAATTCAAAATTATGTCAAATTATTTCAATGTAAGAGTAATCAGTACTATTAATAACATTTTCTAAGGTGTTAATTGACTAAAAATAAAATTAATATCTATATAATTATAAATATAAAATAAAAACACTTCCACGTTCATAAAAATAATGTGGATCTATAGGATTACATCCCTTAATCATCCTACATGTTGTGGGGTATTCATCTATGTAACAAAAGTACCATTATCAATGCAATATAGATTTGAGATTAATTTAAATGTGCAAAGTTTTAAATAGAGGATAATAATTGGGATTAATAGTTTTAATTTATTAGATACCAAGTAATGTTTAAAAAAAATTCATTATGGTTTATTAAGGGCATGTGAATTTTCTAATAAATATCCCCAATGAGTTTCTAGCCAGGTGTGTGGTCCTCGACCCACTTCTTATGCATTATAGTGATTAATGAGTAATTGATCTACCAATAATTTTCAAGGTGAGTAACACATCATACATCTATGACAATTCAATATCCACATTCCAATATCAAACTAGGTACATATTTTTAGTATTCTAAGAATACTTTTACATCATAAAAATGTTGGATTGTTTTTCCACCATGGGAAAGATTGACTTTTGCTATGGTATTGGTAACTATTATAATAAAAGAATATGAATGATGGATAAAAATATATAATTTTAAAACCCTTATATTTAAGGTGTAACATGGTAATATTTCTTCCATGGAAATGTATGCACCATACAAAATTTAATAGAATGTAAATATATCTTGAGTCCAAAAGAATTAAACTTATGATAGAAATACCCACTTATAGATTTTATAGTTATTAAATTAAAACCAATTTTAATGAGGGTATTTAAATTTATATTAAGGAAATAGGAAAAAAATTATTTTATGATACTAAATCTCAAATAAGAAGTAAATATAAAATATATAAACAAAATTATCCACATAACACAAAACATGTCCTAATGAGAGAAATTTGAGTTAAAAACCCCTTACCTCTTAAACACAATTCCACTAACATAACATAAAATATAGTATCACAAACATATCAATCATAATAAATTATTTCCAAACTATAATCATATCAATTTCAAATATATTATTCCATAATAATCATTATCTATGGGAATTTTACCTATTTTCCACTTTGTGTGTACATAGTTTTGATCATCTATACAAGTTTCATAATAGTGGTGTCATTATTCATTATTGTTCAAAATTTTATCATCAAGATAATGTTAAAGTAACTTTTAAGGATAAATTATAATTATTGATGGTGATTTAAATTCTTTTTATGTTTGTTTTGGTTATTTTCATTAGAGATGAAATTGATAACAGACATTCTTCGATGTTCCTTGACCATTGAAGAGTGTTTTATTAATTATTTATTTAATTAATCATATAACATATATAGAATAAAAAAAATATTTTTTTTTTTTTTCATATTCTATCATTAATTATCTTAACATGTCCATTTATGATATAAATTCATAAAAATTTTCTAGTTAGTGGTTAAATCGAACCAAAATTGACAATACCCTGATGTAATTAATAATTTGAAGGTGTTTTTACTATAATTTCACTCTATAATAAAAATAATGAGTTAATTTAATTTTTTTATTAATTTGATGTATCATAATTTAAAAAAATTACAGGAATAATTGATGGATATGAAAATATTACACAAATTGAATAAAAGATTATCCTTTTATTATAATAATTTTAAATGAGTAATTTAATTAACAGTGTTTTGTGATTATATCCTTAGATGGTTCAGAAATTTTTTATACCAAAAACCTAATGATATAATTAGAAACATATTTATCCTTTAATACCAACCATATATCTATCATTTTATGGTGTTCTGGCCAATGAATCACATTTTGTCATGGAGCTAGTTGTCTGCATTATTCATGAAAGACAGATTCAATTCTCATAAAGGAAAGGGGGAATGGTTATTACTGTTTATAAAAATAATAAATAAAAATTATAAAATAAAAAACAAATTATTTATTGATTATTTTGAAAATTAAATCTATATTTAAAATATAAAATGAAAATATGTTTGAATGAAATATAAACATACATTGAGAAATTTTGGTTTTCATGGAGGATTCCTTGGAATTGGAGGAAGTTGGATAATATATTGATGAGGAATATTATAAGAGTGAAATATAATTATATGGGATATAAATAAGGTATTTTTTCATGAGTAATATGAACTTTTGTAGTGGTGTTGATTTTGTGTTAGGACGCTCCTTTTATAATTTGTTGGAATGAAAATTTGTGAAATATTTATAATTAATGTAAAGGAAGAACATAATACAAAAAAGTCACTTGAATTAGAAATTGATAAATAATGGAGTGGGAATATGATATTGTCATTAAACAACTCATAAAATCACTCATATATTTTTTATCATGTTTAAATCACTTTACCTCATGGATTAATAAATTTTTTATTTTTACTTTTACCGTAGTATATAGATTTTACATAATATAGGGGAATATTTGTGCCCCAAAATTATGTGATATTTATTAGTTAATTATAACCCAATGATTATAAATTTTAAATCAATATTTTTAATCAAATTTCATATCCGATAAAAATTTATTAAAATAAAATAAATGTATTATATATTAAATCATGTTTTAATAAAAATATTACTTTAATTGTAAAATATAATTTTAGGTTTGTAAACTATACTAAATATAACAAAATATGTAATATAAATTATAAATCAAAACATTTTTCAAGAAACATGTTTCATAAAATTTAATTTCTTACATATATACTAATTGTGTCATAAAATTCACAATACTTTAAAAATAGTATAATTCACTTATATATAGAAAATTATTTAAAAAAATATATAAAACATCATCAGATTCAAATATTTTTGTGAATAATTTAATAATGTATTTTATTATTTTAAAATAAATTTCTAACATTTAGAAATTTTATTTTCAATTATAAATATTTTTAAATCCTCTTTATTTTGTGACATTCCATGATATTGTGTTTACATACTATTATTTTGTATGAGGTATTACACATCACATTGAATAATATCATCCTCAAAATTGGGGTCTATAAAATATTTTTTAAAAATGTGATGAATCCTTCCAACAATCACCTTTAATCTCTAATGTTTCCTCTTTTAGTTTTTTATTTCTAAAATTTAGATTAAAAAATCATGTTTCTTGATTTTTCATCACCCTTTTTCTGGTGTAAAGAATCTTGATTCGATGTTCTTTATATGATAATTTAGGATCCTATTCTATTTCATCAGTTGTGATTACATGAATTTTCAATAGAATGTATTTCTGTATTAATAAAACGTGGAAGATGTTGTATACTTTATCATAGTGGGGTTTCATTTCCAATAAGTAATTGATAATTCCAATTCATTCTAGTATTTGAATATCCAAATTTACATAGGGATTACGTTTTCCATTTTTATAAATGTTAAAACTCCCTTCCATGGTGAACCCTTCAAAAATAATTAATCCCCCTTTTTAAATTCATAATGTTTCCATTGATTATCAACGTAAATATTTTTTCAACTCTCGTATCCCATATTTTAATTTTTAATATTCATTATCTTAATAATAATCTCATATAAAATATTTGGGCTAACTAACATTATTTCACCAAATTATTCCCAATAGGTTAGAGTACGAAACCACATCCCATATAATGCTTCATATGGATCAATCTGGATTTTTAATTGGAATATATTATTATTTAAAAATTCCCAAAAATGTAGATACTAATCTCAGGTACCGTGAAAGTAAACTTATCATTAATTCAACATGTCCTTCAATCTACTGATATTATTTTTTGACTAACCATTATTCAAGGGATGATATAAAGTTCTGACATGTATCTATATGTTCAAAGTCCATTGAATAATCTTCCAGGATTATGATTTTAACAGAGGGTCGTGATGAGATGAAATCAATATAGGATTCCTATAAATCCTTAATATTTAATTTATATATATATATATGGGTATGTTCTTTGAAGGGTAGATCATCCCATATAGCTACAAAATGAGTATCCTTAGTAATATGATCAATAATGTACCCATTATCATCATTCATCACTAGATTCTTTCGAAGTGGAGGAAAATATCCATTGAAATACTCTTCCAAATTTATTAATGTATGGGTAGAGGATGAATAACATTCTTAATATTTTGTCACATAGACATTTCATGATGGAATATAATGCAACTAGACACATAGGAATTAATTTTTCACATAATACCATCTCTTCTTAAATGTTCTCTTAAATCCATATTTATCATTATGCTGTAATGGTGTCTTTAGAAATTTAAGCTATAAACTGCATGTACTAGTTCCCATTTGAAATTTTTTTTGGAGATAAAACCTAACCCATTCCGAAACAAAAATACTATATCCCTATAGACGAATTATATTATTTTTCAATCATTTAAAACATTAAACTTCCTTTGTAATTTTTCATCACCCTAAAATTATATATCTATATTTTTTAGTTACGATATTTATAAAATCCATGAAAAATTAAATCTATATCCCCTTTACTAAAAACCTCTTTCACATTCCATCCCTCTATGGAACGAGCTATGAACACCACAAAACGACCTCCAATAGGCCAAGGGGTAAAATCTTTCATCGGGTATACATATCCCAAAAATGGGAGGTATTAGAGAATGGTACAAGTATGCACACACCTATAGATATCATCTTGTTATTTTATATAAATAAATAATGTCAAAATCAAATATATACAAACTTTTATCATATAACAAGAGTACAATAGGAGTACTGAATGTCTAAAAAGGAATAAATACATGCCGACCCAAAAAAATAAAATAATCTGACTAACTGAAAATGAGGAGGTCATAGTAAAGTGAAACTACCAAAAATATCCTTCTACAAGCAATGGTAACAACGTCAAACAAACATTATCACTATGATCCACCTCTTATGGTCCTTATGGGACTCTGTCGATAGGCCTAATGTTTGTACAAGACACAATATGTGTGAGAAAAGCACATGCAAGGTGAGTATAACAATACTATCTTGGTTCCCCAAAAACATTAAGTTTAAGGGGATCAATATATAAGATACCTTTCTCATGAATCTATATGAAAGAACCAAAAATAGGGATAAACCTCATCTCAATTATCATCGGGTGTACTTAAATAGTTAGATTAGCTAACATGTGGTGTCAAGTATAACATATGAAAAAATCACAAGGTATCCCAAAATAAAAAATATAAAATTGTATCTGCTCCATATATCATGAGGTTATAACATCATATCTATTTATAAGAACCTAATTGGGTCTTAAAGTAATACATGTCTATTATAATACACTCTATAAGCTCACCCATCCAATAAGAAACTCTTCTAACTGAGTAAAGCTCCCATGAACAATTTTACCATATCAGATGGTATATCTAAGGAACAGCTCCATTGGAAACAACACTCCATGTCCAAATATACGATCCAACACCATATGTTCAATCAACAATATCTTTCACCCTATGAAAGATCATAAGAACCCATTTTGAGAGTCATTCACCTCACTATTTTATACATTTGAGGGAGAAATCCTCTAGATCATGCACCATGTGCATCCTCTCTATATAGAGTTGAGGAACCTGCCACTTGACACTTCCCAAAAGCTGAGGGATAACTAGAGCATAAACATCCATTGAAACCACCAATGTACCAATAGGGTAGTCACACACTTCAATGTGTTGATGGATAATTAACTCCAAAACATGTATCATACATAACACAAGAGGGGCCTGCTATTTGGAACTGTTCTCCATAGCCTTGTGAGCATTGAATCCAGTAGAGGATCCTCCCCACACCATTAATTGAAGATCAGGGAGTACCTATTCATATATGAAAAACAACACAATGGTATGATATAAGATTACCACTCTCTATCTAGATGACATGCACCCAAGTATGACCTAGGAGTACCACTCTACCTGTATAACCACTTTGTTGACATACAAACTTACTCATCAGGGGAGTACAAACCCTAGGATAGAAGAGCCACACCATGGTATGATAATGGAGTACATACTTTCTAAAAAACCACATATATATTACCCACACCTAATAAAAATAGGGGAGTTTTTGACACCAAAGATAGAGGACCCACACACTAGTGAAATGGTGAAGTACCCACCCGATGTATACTTCATGTATAGAAAACCCACACCCTAACACGATAATAGTTTAACCAATCAATGAAAATAATACCCACACCATAGTATTATTGGTGAGTACATATTATATCTTCTAAATTACTCTATGGGACCAACATCCAGAGATTACAGGTAAGGAGACCAAATTTGACATCGCCCCCGTGTTCCACCCTGATCACTACCTGATGTCTACAACCACTACAAAAGATTAATGCTTGAATGAAATCAAATTATATCCCACTGACCACTGAGGATACAAACATTGCATACTATGTGAAAAAATTCCATGGATTGGCTAATCACAGTCCAAAATCTAAGCACCGATATGCCAGGTTGAAATTTGCAAAAAGTGTTACATAATTTGTATAGGGTTACACTTGTTGTGAAACCCCACATGAACACCTAGTAATTTACTCTATTATAAATAATTTCTAGATATGAGGGCATACACAGCATGTAAAAGAGGTACATAGTGTGTCTCAACTAACTAGGGCCTCTCTTCATGTCTTTCCACAACACAAATCAACCATCCATATGACATGAATAGAGTGTTCCAAATACCTGGTCACACGGATATGTCTCTTACTAATGCCCATTTTTAGAACACTGTGTTTCTGTACTATGTCCATGTACATTCACAAGACCATGTACCTTCACAAGACTTTGATGACCATGTACATTTTCCAAACAACATGGGGTCACTAAATAATGTGTATCCCCGATACATTGAATGTAGTCCCCAATGGCCATATTCCCTGAATGGTAATAACACATGGCATGTTACCACGCAATAAAATTAATTGTGATAGGGATTCTAACAAGAATTTCCCTACGATATTCCCAAATAAAACCATTTCCCCCAAAACATATAGTTCAACCCTCTTAGTAGAACTAAATATTGTAATATGGCTATAAGATTTTAAAACAATGACAAAAAAAGATGATTGATACATAAATTTCAAATCTTCTGACCTCTTGGTGAGAAATAAATGCATCAGGTGACGATCCATGATCTAAATCTACTACACTGTGTTCTAGGAGTGATCTATATCATGATCAGATATCAAAGAAGATTATTCTCCTAGTATATGCCTTAGTACATTCATCCATCAAAATGGGGATGGGGTTATTACTCACTTCCATGCACACGCCAAAGGGGGATAGGTGGGTATTTTGTTTTAATTTTATTAAAAAATATCCCCCATTTAACAGCTCACAATCTCACCTCTGACCCATCACTCGATGTTGAAAAAAATTATGACGCACATTAGAAAAAACGACATTATGAAGCCAAATCCAACATCAAATTTACTATTTGATATTCTACATAGCAAGTATCCAAATTTTACTATGAAATAGTGTGAACATGATAAAATATATTTAATATTTTTATTATCTCTACATAGAGGCATTCTAAGCCCTATAATTCCATGGTGACTTAGCACTTGTCTTTGGAAATTGATATTTAAATATTAAAATGTATTATAAGTCAAAAAATAGTCACTGCTACCTCCCAACCTCAAAAATTATCTTCATAGAAAAGAATAATCCTAGAATGAAAGAGGAAAAATTTTCTCTCTAATTGGATTCTAATGCTGGTGAGCTCACCAAGCATTCCATTGCTAGTTAAAAACATGCAATTTGGGGAACCTGAAATTCCAAACCACACCCAATGTCTAGTTCAAGACCAATCAACGTTATTAAAAAATAAAGAACATGTTTATACATCTATTTTAGGTAGAAGAAACCAAGAACCATGGTCCATATACAGTAATTTGTTGTAGTTGTACAATATCTAGTTAACCTGATGTAGATGATGATGTAACCTAAAAGTTCTCATACACAGCTTCATAAATTGCATGATGCCATCCAAAATAATCTCATGTAGTAATATTATGTTGAACATGTGAGGGTACCAAATTACAATAAAATGCATTCTCAAGTGTACACATTGGGTCTTACTAGGCCCTCCATTTATGATCCTCAAAATACCACACCCACAAGTTGTTGAAAAAAAAATAATTGACTCTGAGAATCCAATCCACACAAAGGAAAATAGAGGTTATAACACATCCACTACTAAATGGTTATATATTAGGTCCTCCCTCTACTAGGGCCGATAAAAATAAGAGTCATGAAAAAATATCTCCACTGGTAATGTCAGATCCTATCCAAATATTCCACCAGACAACCATGCTTTAAATATAAGAATCAAAGGATCTATTCCCCCACACCTCAATATTATTTACTTTTATTGTAAATGAATATAATGCATAGTTTTAATCACTTAACAAAAAGGTGTCTTAGTTGGGAAGTATCCCATATCATCCAATATTTGCTATTATGTAAAATAACACAAACATAGGGTTCTATAAACACCCTATGTGTCCCTTGATAGAACATAATGATTTAAGATGAAATAAAATAGTACCTCATAATATTGACGAAAAATAATAGCGTAGAATGTACAAAGGACACAGATGTTACCTCCATTCATCCTTGGGGACTTCGGGTCAAAGGCCTATATAGCTTGCAATTATCCTTTACCATTTCCTCAAGCTCCCTACACATGGCATGGACCACTCAGGGGTGGTGGTGAAATTATTTCTAAACATATTCCACCTCCATAATATCTCCCTTATCCTCTTCCACACATGAAATCATTGAAAATTTCATTCTACAAACACACTGTTTTCTAGATGTCCATCAACAAACTAGTTCATAGAAGCACGATGGGTTGGAAAATCATGATAATGATTTACCAAACCATCACATGCCTAATACCACCTCTATTGTGGATGACCATAACCCCGGTGATATTGTTGGTCTATATGAACACATTTATGGGTTTGGGTATGTGTATTCCTACTATTTCATGATCTTGTCAATTTCTATCTACCAACTACTATAGACAGCTCAGGCCCACTGTCACCAATATCATTGCATCCACTCGACCCTATACGAGTAATCTTTTTACCACCTCAGCATACTCCATTTACACATTCATAAGAGGGAATTCACAGAGAGACCATAGTAGGATGTAAGTCTCTGCAAAGGCCCTTATTGGAGGTACATTATATGAAAATTGGATTCCAAACCATATCCATGGATCGAAGTGGATGGTTTTTGAAACATGGAATTTACTAAACCATAGACATTCTACGCTACCGAAGCTATTGAAAATCATGGATATGAACTGAGCATAATGTGACGAGATAAAAATATTTTCTAAATACCTATTCAAACTAATCATAAGTGAGTGTCCCCTCATCACTATTCTATGTAACCATACTCCACCATCTCTTTGACGATCTTAGTAGAATACATACCGCTAGGACCGCCATCTGATCCAGGGGTTTCTCCACAAGGAAAACATAATGGTGACTGGCTAAATCTAGTCATCAGCTTCATGGGGGTCTATATTTCTCCAATACTATAGAGATCTCTCCCTCTATAGCTCATGTAGTTCACTCAATCTAAGATCATCCTATTTATAAACTATTAGTACATTGTACTACTAGACGAGTGGTCTCTCATCTTGTGAACTACCCTGAGTCCCAACCTTAACCCTAATTCTCTATAATGATCCCCATATTAGGGTAGATCAATATCATAATATTACCTGTATAATCATATCAAATTGTTATAAAATTAAAATACTGAAATATAATCAAGGCAATGTAATGTCAAAGAGTATACCATGGGAGATTATTCAATAATGACATGGATCCCAAAAACCAACCCTATATGATGCATGTACCAATATATCCTTGTGACAAAATAACTAATGTACTGAGTCAAGAAGAAGGATATTTGAGTCCTAGTGAATGGATATGTCAACCAATACACTAACAAAATATTCCCTTGAGAAAAATAAGAACTCAAAATAATTTAAAACTGTCTCTATGAAACAAAAACTATGCTCGTGTCACTTTGAACACTTAGTGAAACATTCTCCAATTTCACTCTTTTAAGACCAGTTCTAACAGACAGCAATACGCGACCACCACAAGGAAGACTCCAATAGTCTAGGGTCTGGAGTTTATATCTGAGTACAAATATCATAAATATGGGAAGCCTTAGCCTATGTTAAATATACACATTCACCCAATAACATATACATAGAAAAATGTTGATATAAAGTAAACTGAAAATATATGAATACATATAAATATTCTAAAACGAAATTACACCAATAGTAATGAAAGTGTAAAAACAAATAAATAAACCCCTAACAAAATCTATAAAATATTATATCTTTCTCAGAAGGAGGGTATAATTTTTAAAATAATCATTTATAAATCTCTCGATCCATGCTTCTATAAACACAATCGTCAATCTATAACTCTAAAATCTACCTACTCTGGGTCATCCAGGTACATTTTTTTTAATCTTGTCGTCTAAAAAAGACACAACATGTGTAGGAAAATCCCATGTTGGGGCCAATATAAAAATAATCACAAGGAACCCTAAAAACCCATATGATTTAGGTAGTAACTGATAGGAATCAATTTGCTTGACATAGTCAAAGGGAACAAAAAATGGGAGATAAACTCTGTATCAAACATACTCAGATATAGTTGAAATGTCAGTTCATTACACGTGGGGATTCAACTAAGATATTTTACAGAACATTAGGGACTTCTATATTCAACCAAAAAAATGTTACAGTCTCTAATGATCATAATGTTTATACTTCATAGCCAAATACTAGATCCGATATGTGGCTTAAAATTAACCCAATCTTAGTATTACACACTCCTTTAGCCCATCCATCCCTGATGGAACTCATTTGAGTGACTCAATCCATCAATAGAAACTCTACCATCCTATATGGTATGCCCAAGATAAGATTATCCATCATGAATGTCTCTATAGGTCCTACTCTAGTTCCCAAGACTATAGGTAATATCATCGATTTCTTATTCCATTAACAAGATCATAGGAACCCAATTGGATAGGAATTACCCTAAACAGTAAATATAGGAAATAGATCACTAATCTATAATATTAACCACATGTATCCTCTATAAATAGAGTATAGGTAACCTAACCTTATCATTTCCCTATATGCGAAGGAGTAATATATCGTTAAAATTCCATTAAACCACCAATGTACCCATAGGTAGGGTCCTTCTAATCAATATGTAGATAGATAATTAACCCCTAACCAGGTTTCATTTATTAAAAGTTAATGGGATCACTCATAGTAATTGAACTCAATTACTAATAGAGCTCTGACTCTAATGGAGGACTATATCTCCACTAGTACTCAAAGGTTGGGGTGTACCACTCTGTAGATGATGATCTCCTCCATTGTATGGTAGGGGAGTACCACTCTATTGATAGAGGAAACAAACCCTATTATGATGGGATATTATAGCTCTACCAATATAACAATTCATGGTACCCACACCCTAACTCGATGAGTGAGTAACGATCCAAGGATTGAGGGCTTTTATCATGGTATGATAGGATTGTACCGACTCTTCCTGAACATCATGTATGGAGGACACACACCTGTGAACGACATGGGAGTTTTTACCCCACATTTAGAGGACCTACACCATGGTATAATATTGGAATAAGAACCATATATATATACGTCACATATGGAGGAACATTACTGGAGTGTAGAAGGGGGGGTGGTACCAACACCAAGGATTGATTACATTTTCCCCGTATGATAGGGGAGTGCATACTCAATCTTATTAAAGATTATAGGGTCCCTCATCCTTAGAAGATAGGAAAGGGTACCAACCTCAAAAATCACCCATGTGATCCACCCTTATTACTACGAATACTCTAAAACCTCTATAGACTTATCTTTTTTATATTCATGCCACATTGTATCTCACCGGCCACCACAGATTCCACCATTATGTTAAAAAGGGAAATAACTCAAGAAAGGATACTCACATGCCAAAATCAGAGCCTTAAATAAAGAGACACACAATGTGAAAATATCCAAAATGAAATGCATGGAATGTATGGGGGTTCAGACTAAATGAGACCCCCACTAGAACTCATATCTATTTCATATATTGGAATACATGGATGGATATTAAAGCTTAAATGGAGTGTCTCGGAGCTACATAGGATTTCTCCCCTCACCCGACCCTCCGGTTATGGCATTCCCCACATGGCATGTCCAACAATGTGATACAAACAACATGTTTCTCTGGTACATAGTGTGTCAATAATTTCAATCCACTTGGTCATGTATCTTTCATATGACCGTTTGTGGCACCCCAAATTCCTGTACTCTGGCCTTGTATGTTCAGATGGACATGTACCTTCACATGGAATCCCTAGCCATGTTCCTTAGCTATACGACCTAGGATCACTACATGTTGTGCAACCCCATAACACACTGTGTAATACCTACAATAAAACTTCCTTGATTTGGAATAAAACACCTCATATGAACTTAAAATACAGACCATGTGATTAGGAAATCGGCTGAAAATTTCCATGCGAGCCGCCCAAATCACCCATATTTTCCCCAAAACAAACAGACATGCCCTCTAGGGAGCTATAGAATTCATCATAGGGGTATAAACCCATAATATAATTAAAAAATGGTATCATGACATGAAATTAAAATCATCCTACCTCATAGATAAATGATGAATATTTATATGCATAATCATCCTATGAAGTCACTGCACCATCATTGGGGAGAGATCACTATCAAGATCAGAGATCAGTGACGCCTCTTCTCCATATATCTGAATTAGTTCATCCATCTCTTTAAAGGTAGAGGGTAATGTTACCCACTTAGATGAATTCAAATAAGTTGGTTGTGATGGGTATTTGTTGTTAAATTTTATTAAAATAATATCCTCCATTTAACAAAACTATAAATCACCTCCATCTTTGTGGCTGGACAAAACATTTTTATGTCTTGTGTAGTGAAAACACAATGTTCTGAACCGAACCATGGATTCAAATTTATTATATGAGAATTTAATTTGGATTTGAACTAAATTTACAATAAAAAAAATATGTGTGATATTTTTTAATACTTTTAATACCAGCACATTAGGGATCTCTAGGATCATAAATTCCACACTGAATCAGTGGCTGGATTAATAAATATTTATCAATATTTTCTAAATTCTTATATATGAATACCCAAGTCACTAAAATCTCCATATCCAACACTACTTGACCCATGTATAAAAACACAATGTAAATTCTCATCATTTTGAACTCCATGGCCCCACATACTCAATGCATCAAACACATAGTTTTTATATCCATGGTGGAAATGTATAAAGTAGTAGTTTTCCATGAGTAATTAAAACCATATTCATTACCTTATGTTTAATTTATTCTAGAAGAAAAAAATTAAGACACTTATGGGATATATATATATATATATCATGCATTTCCCCTAATTTTTAGTGTCTCTAAATTTTCAAATAAAATATTAAAATTACTAACTTATAGTCATAAGTTGGATAGTTACATTCATGGATTTTCAAATTCCATGAATAATATAAAATTAATCTATAATTAAACATAAGTACAAAACTAATTAATTTAATCAATTTATCACTATATATTAAAAAAATACTTAAATGGGGGTAGATTTCTTAAAAATTTCACAACTAATATTCTAATTTTCTCTTCAAAACCTTCCAAACATTCATCTTTATATTTGAATTTAACCCCATTAAATTTTAGCATTGTTAACGCGTTTTACAGCCAGGTAAAATAATAGATGAAATGTCTATAGAAACATGGTAAACCCATGAGACATTATAAATTAGTTATTTTCACTGGTGTAGGTCATTATTTGATTACTTTTTTCATTAAATGTTCAATAGAAATTGCATAATTCAAGGAAAAATATCCATTACATAAAATTATGTTTATCCAAAATTCCGACTTACTGTGTCTTAATTATAATTAAATTTTCAAGAAGGATTCCATTATCATTTTCAAATGACTATCATGACCATCACAGAAACTATTGCATAGAAACATATTATAAACAAATAGAATTATAAATAAGTCAAGATACTCAAGGAACAATCTATTCATCTTAACCAAAAGTACATATGTAACATCACCTAACATGAAATGAATTATTGTAAACTCTTAATGACAATACATTTTTCATAATCTAGTATACTCTATATAATCCTTTATTAACCTTATAAATGATTATGATAGTGAAGATCAATCTTTGTAAGTTATTGTTCTCCATGAATATGATCAAATAAGTAATAAATTCATGGTATATGATGACTATTATATATAGTAATGGCGTAGATCTACCTATAATTGATACATAGCCTTATTGTCCCATCCTTATTTTTAAATAATTATATAGAGGCCTCCCATTGTGAAATTATTAGGCATATAAATCCTTCATCATACAAATTTTTCACCAATTTGATAAAAGTTGACAACGCTCTCAATTTCATTATATATAGAAGTTTATATATTTGTCTTATGTTAAGAATGATTTCAATGGAATAATAAACATCATAATCTATTGGATAATTAGACAATTACTAAGGACAAATGTTAATTAATTTGTGTACCATAGGTACATACTAAATTATTAAGATATATTTAATTTACATAGATCAAATTGGATATTACACTATTCATAAAAAATCATGAAGGAATGAAACTAGAGGAGGATTTACGCATGATTTATATGATGAATTTTCCTCTCTAATGTAAAGAGATTCCACTGATCCTTCAAAAATAGAAATATTTATCTCATATATATAGAATTTTTCATTATAAATTGAATTAAAATCCATACCAAGGATAAAATGAAATTTATCCATAGGTACAATATATAAAATCTCAAATAGGGTGTAGTCATTAATAATAATTTTAATTTCTATGTACATATTTGTTGTTCTTAGATTTACCCATGGTACCTTAATCATTAAGTCCCTTAAATGGACTATAGGTAAATATCTAATGCTTTTAGAAAAAATGGAATTTCAAATTAAATGTGATGATCTATATTAAATTTAATAATTACAAAAGTTCGATTAAATGATCAATTTACATACCACCACATCATTTGGAACATCAACATTAGTTGTGGTAATCACATAAGCTTGTCATTTCATCCTTGAAATTTTTTTATATTTGTAATCCTGATGTTTTGGGTATTAGTTTGAACAATGACCCATTTCCAATCTGTAAAACAATTGATCATTTATATATTCTACAATTCCCTTTCAATCATTAATTATGGATTTTTCTCTACCATTGTAAAAATAACTTTTTTCCTTCTATCATGCCCCAATGGTATTTGTTCCCACATTTTTCATATAGGGGAAATCTTATCCCAATTTTCATACCCATTTCCATATTATTAGTCGCATGATATCATTTATTATTGTAACATGTTCAAATGTATTCAAATTTTTTTATCCACCACATAAAAGGAAATAGGTGTCCAATATACCATGTTCCAAAAAGAGTAAACATTGAGAATAAAATAACCACTAATAGATAAGTAGTAATTCAATCACAACTTATAAAAAGGTAGGTATTTTAAATTTATTTTCATTTACCATTAATAATGTAATTTTATGGTCTAACCTCTAATATGGGTAATATAGATACATCATGTAATGGAAATTTGGTGTATCATACAAAACAAATCTCAAACGAACAAATTTTATAAGGAGAATCCTTATCTATTATCTAGACTTCCATGAATGTACATTGTCATCCTAATTCATACCCAAATAAATCATAACCAAATAATTTTGAAAAATACTTATATCCATTATTAATTATACCCATCATAAATACACAATCTAAAAATACATTACATATTTTCAACATTATGTATTTATAGTTTTGATCATTTGTATTGTATTCATAATAGTTATTTCCATACTCATTATTCTTACAATTGAATCATAAATTATAAATTAATTATAGTATATGTTAATATATGAAATTATTTTTTATTTTTAAATTTCCATTGAAGATTTATTTTAGTCATTATACTTGATGATTGAATTGATAACAACCATGTTTCTTTATTTCATGAAAAATGAATTGTTTTTTCAAAATAAAATAATTAAATATTAATATATCATCTCCATAATAAAGAAAATAATTATTTACACATTTATAACATATTATAACATTTATTATGTTACCATTGTTATTAATTATATAAATTCATAGTATCATTCATGTAGTTTGTTTAACTGACCCAAAAATCAATGTACGAAAATTTAATGAATGATTATAAGGTTTTTTTAATATTAGAATTGATGAAGTACAATGATACTATTTATTTATTGTTAGTGTGATATATCCAAATTTTTAGTAATTATATGAACAATTAAACGATATTAAAACATTACAAAAATTGACTAAATGATTAAACCCTTAGTAAGCTTATATTAAATTGTTAAATTAATGATGCTCATTTTTTGATCATATAATTTATAGGATCCCAAATATTTATAAATAATATATTTATGTCATAAAAATAATATGTATCCTTTAATCTCATCCATATATCCATCCTTGAAGGTGGTGAATAAAAATGAAACACTTTTTGTAATTATGGCAGTTGTATGCCCAACTTAAGAATGAAGAATTCATTTATTAGTACGGAAAAAGGAATTGTGGTTAGTGTTTATTTAAAATTATAAAAACATTACATATAAATTAAGTACTAAATTCATAACATATTATTTGAAAAAATATATTTGAAAAGGAAATACAAATAGTAAATATGTTAGTTAAAATGTTGAACTTACGTTGAGAACATTGGGTCTATCTTATGGGATTCATTGGAAAAGAATATCTTAGGAGAATATATTTTGAGTAGAATACTATGTTAGTGAAATAATAATGTAATTTATTGAACACTATATTACATTTTAAATGTGAAATTGGACTTTTAGTGTGGTATTGACATGGTGGCGAGAGACCCACTTATATGTTGTGAGAATGACATGTTTGAAAATATTTAAAATCAATATTATGGTAGCACATGTTTCAAATTTCGGGAGGATTTAAAATTGATAAATAATGTATAGTTCGATATATAAGGTCAATAAAAATAATATTTAATCAATTATAGGGTTTTTTATCATGTTTCAATTCCATTACTCCATGGATTATCACATTAACCATTTTAGAATTTACCTCATTAACTAGTTTTTTCCTTAGGTAAAGAAATATTTAGGAATACGAATAATGAATCCACTTATAGACACATTCTACCTAAATATTTTAAATTTAATGTATAATTTTTTTTATTCAAAATCAATATGTGTAAAATTTTTATTTTAATATAATAAAATAATAACATGTTAAAAAATATGAGAAATTTGTTGCTTTAGTTCTAAAATACCAATCATTGTTTTCAAAATTATAATAAATATTTTAAAATATATAATTTAAATTATTAAATACATTCTTCTCTAATAAATTTTTTTCTGAATTTATATATAAACATTTAATAATAATATTGGTATAATGGACACCGTATTAGTTAAAACGATTTTTTTCACTATTAAAATAAGAATAAATTTTATAAAAATACAAAAAATACTCTATGGATAATATAATTATGACTAATTCAAAAATGATTTATATATTGATAAAATATTTATTACATTTAGATATTTAACATTTATATATACTCATTATTAAAGGATTTTCAGAGCGTGATATTAAATGATATGTTCTTTTCCAACATTTGTAGGGTCTTGGGTATTACATGTTTGCTATATCACTTTCATATGTTATGATATATGATTGAAAATTTTAGATTAAATATACCTAAATTATATATACAACTATTATTGTTCCATTTTATTTTTAATATGATATTTCTCATATACCCATGTTTTATAATGAACTTATAATGAAACCTTTGACGAAATTGATAAATGTTTTCCAATAGTTAGTATTTCATCTCCCAGATTTCTAATTATTAAATTCCTTAATTTATAAGTATAATTATAAATTTTTTATGGTCTATAAGGGAGTATATGTTTGATCAATTATGTATAAATGTTCAAAACATTAGTGAAATGAATTTTTATGTATCTAGTTGTCAAAGATAGAAAAACATGAATTTCATGATTTGGTAATAAATTTTTAGAGAAAATTTTTAAATAATGGAAATATATAAAAATTATTATCTTAGTATATCTCAATGTGTATCAAATATACTGCTTAAATACTGTTTTATTAGTAATTAATGTGAGATTTTAAGTTTGGGACCCCTTAATTTATATTATTGAAATGCTTAGTTATCATTAATGAGTGGATTTGTTATTTTTTGGGTATTATCATATGATTAATTTATTTACAATCATAGGTATATATGTAAGTGTTATGTTTAATTATAAGATAACATGATGAAATTTTGTTAATTTGGTGTGTGTTGTTTTCCTTGCAATCACATCCCAGTTTGGACACTAGAATGTTAATGTTGTCATGGGATAATAAACCTAATGGTTATAAAAAGGAAAAATGGATCATTGAGTGTCAACTCCATCTTCACTTAGATCATGATGATGATTCTTAAGACTGTAAACCTAGATAGAAACCCTAAAGGTATATGATATGGTAATTCACAATCACTATAAAAAATGATGAAGGATTTGAATGGAGTTTGAAGATATAATATGTACCTAGTATGGTTAGAGAACCTAATAGGAAAATGTGAATGGATATGCTAGGATATAAATGAAGATTTATAATATTAATCATTTTTGACATTGTTAAAATGATTTTATCATATATTTAAATGAACGTTTAACCGAGGAAGTTGTGTTATAATAGGGTTTTCATGTATATATATTCATTTAATTTGTTTTTATTGGATACTATCATAAAAATTTTGGTTATATTTTTTGGATTAAAATAATAATATTATAATGATGTTATCAATAGATTGACCATAGAAACTCTTATAAGAATATATAGAAACTTATTTTGTATAAATTGTCGTGAAAAACATAAAATCTCAATACATTGTTATTATGATGGAAATTATTAGTCTCCTATTATCGAAGATTGTGGGGTTGATATATTAATAGAATATATATATATATGTATTTTATTAAAAATCCTAGATCTTATTCAGTTATAAAATAATAATTAAAATTTTAAGTTTATAATAAATTGAATTGGGGAGAGGGGGAAAATTTTGATTCCCCCATATACTATAATATAAATTTTCTACAACTAATCATTACATTGAATGATTATTTCACACACAAAACCGAACTGAAACATTTCATGACATATTATATGAATATTTTTATCATAATATAATAATAATATAAACAATATTAAATAAAATGATTTTAAAAATTATAAATGCATACAAAATATGATTGAGAACAAAAAATGTTTTAAAAGGTAATATTTTCAATGGTAGAATCTTAGATAGAAATATTTTTTTCTATTAAATATAAATCTCAAAATTATATAATTCTAACTAGATAAAATTAAATTCATTTTTATATTTATCATTTTAAAATTATCAAAGAAGGATTTTTTTTATAATATAATATAAATTTAGTTTAACAATGAAACAATAAATATTTTTCTAAAACTGTAACATTTATGAAATTATAATATTATAAAAATTATATTACAAGTTTTGAAGATTTTATGTATAAAAATATATTTGTATAATGTAAAATTCATCATTTATAAATAAAATTCTTTATTTATAAAACACGTGTTTAATTTTTTTTAAAAATATGTAATTTTATACTCTCAAAACATTTTCTCTTCTCATATATTAAAATAATTTAACTTCTATCACTTTATTATATAAAATATGACAAAATGAATGTCATGTTTTAGATAAAAATATTTATGTAATGAAATATGTTCAATTTATGTTTTTAGATGTAATATTATGATTACCATTGTTAATGTTAAGGAACAAGACAATGTTAGAAGTATTATTTTTAAATAAGTGTTTTAAATACTATTTTGTTGTATATGATAAACTAAAATAATATATTTTATTTTAAAAAAATATTATATCATTGTTTCACATATATATAAAAAATTTATAAATCTATTAATTGGTAATTAATGCTAAAAAATATTAATGAAAGACAAATGTTAATAAATAAATTTTCAAATAAATAATATCTTTATCTATTATATTTTTAATTAATAGAAATTTCTTATTTATAAATTGATTTAGAAAATATAATTAATAATTTTAGGTTGGGAACATCATAATTTATTTATATGGGTTACCTTATATTTTTTATAAAATATAAATTGTTTTTTAAAAAACCAATTTCTATATTAAAAATCAAAACTGTAAATTGTATAATCTAGTTTTAAAATACATTAAGCATGTTTAATTTTTTTTGAAATATAGTGATAGAGGATTTTTATACCTTATCTAACAAAAATAATCATTATTATCATCTTTTAATGACATTCACCTGAGAATAGTTTTATCTGATCATTGAAAATATATTGGGTATTTTAAAAAATAGCATTTTCAACCTTTTAAGGATATCACTTCAACCACATTTATAGAACAATTAGAAAGACTTTGTATAATAAAAAATGTTATATACTCTCTCATTTAGTCTCTCCCCAATATTTACAAGCCTCAATCTTGTTAACATTTTGATATAAGGTTTGGTAAGTTGATACCCAATGGAGAACATCCAAATGGAGGGGCAATGATCTTAAATATGGTACAATTGCCCATGATTTTAAGATATGTTCTAGTTTATGTAAATTTCATTTATTTTTTGACATAAAAACAACATTAAATTAAACTGAAACAGAGAAAAATAGAAATAAAGTAAAATATTAAATTTATTTCATTTCATAATTTTTCCTATCAATATTATCTTTGGTGTAATTTTAAATTTTTTTTCCAAAAATATTGATTTTTCAGTGGATAGTGAATAAAATATTGATTTCTATTAAAAAAAATCAAAATCTTTCAATTCAAAAATCCTGATAATAACGTTAATTAAATCCTAAATTAATATACGACTTATGAAGTCCAAAATAATAAAATAAAATTAATTTATTTATATTTATATCTTCTTTCGGTATAGGTTCAATTTTGGAAATAAAAAATCAGTTTTCTAAAAGAACTAATTCTGATTACATTTATTGTCTTCATGAAAAATAATTTTCTATAAATTCAGTGAGATGAATATGATAAAATGGATTCCATATTTAGAATAATATTATATAAATTTGGTAAATATGTCCCTTTTTTATTTGACATTATGAATAGTATCCTTGGTGGATATTTTTTTTACCATTGTAAGGGTAAAACAAGTAAAATGGAATTATAAAATAGAGATTAGGATTTGAAATTGTTATTAACCATTCATGATTACCATTTAATGCTTTATTTTTTGAAGTTTTATCAATTTATTAAAAATATGGAAACATTATGCAATTTTTATTCGATATTGACCTCTATATTAATTTAAGAAATAAATAAAAACAAAATTTCACACAGTTGACATTAATATTTATTATATTTATCCATAAAGATACAAAGGGATATTTTTGGTTTTATTGATTCAGTTTAATTACGAATTAATATTTACATCATGGTAATTTTCTGGTAAATTTTATTGATTTAATAATTACCTTAAATTTATGCATCATCGACATTGTATTTAACAAACTAATAGAAAAATAATATTTTTGATTTTGAAAATATTAATTGTAAAACAGCAAGGATAAATTATTATGTTAAAATAGCATTATATATTAATATTTAATATTGAGTAATTTTGAATAGAATAAATTTGAATCAAATCTCTTTCTATGTGACTTTAATGAAAAATTAAATGATTAGGGTAAAAAATTACACTAATGATATTTTATGAAATTATATTTTTAAAATTATATAAAATTCATAAAAATCATTAAAGAGGATTATGGTGATAATATATGATCTATCATGTATTCCATTTCAATTTATTTTATATTGTTAACCTTATAACTAAAAAATAACCCTTAAATAAATTAAAGTGAGTACCACATATAATGTTGAAATTAGTTAACCAATGTGTTAATTCAACGGGGAAGGTACACATTGATATTTAATCATATTAAAATCTAATTGGTGGGTTATATTAAGAAAATATTCCATGTATATTAGAATATATTAATTTTATTTAACATTTAAAAAGAGTAAGACACATAATATATTGTAATATTTAACTAATTTTCAAAAGTTCCCATCTACAAATTTATAAAAGAACACCTTTTATCGATACTATTTACACCACATTGTGGAGTATAGATTGAAAAAAAATATAATACAATATTTTCTATAGTTCCATATACGATCAATTGTTGTTCTTATAACATTGAAGGTAAATAATGAATATGAAAATTTCATATTTACTAATATTTTTAAATTAATTATTAATTTCCCTTTAAACGGGATGCTATGTTCGATGGCATACCTGATACACAACAATGGGTTTCTATGAAATCTTACGTTGTAAAATAATAATATAATACTATTATTTTAAATGGTATTTAACACCTAGCCATTGTATTGGAGGGAATGAAAAGTACAAACTACAATATGATTATACATGTTTGTTTAACTTTTTTACATTTATCCAATAAAAGTTAGAGGCTTAAAATTTAATGAAATAAATTTTAAGCATAATTTACTTTTAAAGGTTGATTTACTGCCTTTTAATAGAGAACCCTATATAAATCTAGTTTTTGTTACTTTTATAAGTTCTATTTGACCAAATAAATCTCTTCTTTAAAATCAGGACATCATAATTCACATTGGGTAAAATTTTGTTATTTTTCTAATACAATTCAAATTTTGATGAATAGTGGAAAATACTATATTTTAATTCGAATCTTCCTTTTAATATAATTTACATATATGATTAGATTATCTTTTTCATTGGTTTTAAAGTGTAATTAGATTATATTTTTTAAATTTAATCCAATGTTGGTCATTGGAAAAATTTCACTTTAAAATTGGGCATAAACATGTGTTAATCTTTTGATAGTTATTATTTCTTAAAAACACACTTTTTTGTTCTGACAAAAAGAATTAATTTTAAATTAATAAATCCAAATTCTATGTTTTTAATTTTGTATAATAAAATTAATTTTTATAATTTGGAATATCACATATATCTTAGGCTGAATATTTGATATTTTGTTTGAAAATCTTCAATTTTTGATGAATAGTGAAACCACTAAGTAATAGTTAAAATTCTAAGTTTTTCATTTAAATGAAATTTACCACTTATATGAATTTAATTTAGAAAATATTTCACACATTTTTTTTATTAGTCAGTAAAATCTAGTTCAGTATGAAGAAAATATTTTTAGTTAAATTGTAACTTTTGATTTTTATCTACCATTGTTAAAGGAAAATAGGGTAATTCAGGGTAAAACGAATATCATAATAATTCAAAATTATCTTAAAACATGTCCTAACCTTATTGGATGAGTCATGGAAGACCATTTAAATCCTTGGTTCTATTTTAGGACCCCATGGATCTACTTAAGAGTTATAATGACACTTTATATTAATTAATTTAAAGTGAAGACAAAAATGACGTAAACAAATATCTTATAGTAAATCAATTTTTACACAGGATTATTTAAGTTATCTCTTTGAATATAAATATTATTTGGAAATATAAAATTATTTCCTATATCACTTATTTTTTTATAATTTTTAGACATCATATAAATAAAATTATTTATAGTACAATAATGATGAAATTTTACCTCATTAACAAATGATTTAAATAAATAATATTATAAAGATTAAAATAATATCTAAAAACTATCTAATTCTTATTGTATTATTTTATTTAAACCATGATTCATCTTATATTATACATTAATTAGTTTTGGATCCTTTGAAACTGAAAATAATTATATAATAATATAATAGTTTCACACTTTCCTAAAGAGTCCCTCCTCCCCTTATATCAGGACACCCCATCTAACCCATTACTCACACTTCTAAAGAACATTGGATCATCCAAACCCTACCCAAATAATCTCTCAAGATACCAATATTCCACTTAGAATCCTTAACATAGGCAGAAGTCACTTCAATAAGTCCTTTTGGTTCAATCCAAAGGGAGTTACCCGATTTAAAGGTAACGCCTTCTCTTAAGATATTTTGTTTTATTTTCCTTCTCCAACCACATAAAATATTTTTATTCCATTATTTTATAACAACAACAGCATAATCAATAGACAAGGTTGTATTTATGAGAATTATTATAACTACACTTACACACACCTCCATCTAATGGGTAGTGAACATTTTCTTTCTGTGGACGACAAACTAATGCCTTAAGAAATGATGATTATTCAATATTATCCTACCATCACTTATGGTGTCCATTATGATGGAAAAATATTTATATATGATATATATTATGTTTATGTTTTATTATTTTACTGTATTTTTTATTTATATCATACTTTTATGGTTTCCATTATGGGTTAACGTGATAATTTCATTTGAGAAAGTACGGACAACCGTGCCCTCAAAGGGATATGACTCGTTCATGCAAGACGTGGGACATATAAAAGATAGAGTTTATGAAATTATATATAATATTATACTGGAATTATAATATAACTATGTATCATTGTGTATTTATTCCATTAAAATAAGAAAAATAAATGAAAGTAGCGTTCATGCGTACGTACGGCTTACCGTCTCCATGAATGGTGTATTTAATTTCTTACTTCTAAATTTTATGTAATATTATAAATACATATATATATAATGGATTTATATGATATATATGATATAAAAATAATTAATATCAGTCTGTATATAATGTACTCTTGACCACATGGACAACTTGTAATTATAAGGTGTTCATTTTTGACTCAAGTACCAAATATCGACAAGAGAACAATTATTAACTAAAATGATTACATAATGTTTATAACATGGTAATAAGTTATATAAAAGGAATAATATAGTTGAAAAATGTTCTTAATAATGTATAAATTAACATAAGTTTATTATTTAGGAATAACAAGGAAGAAATGAGTCAATTCAGATAAGAGGTAAAGGGTTTCTTATTTCACTTTTAATTTCGTGAGATTTCCACTGTTCACCACTTATTGAATGCATGTGGTGTATTGTGTACTACCATTTAATATATATTATCCTTATTATCTTTGTATTAATGGTATTCTATGATTCATTTGGTATTAATTAACTTTTATTCATACGACTTGATAGATTACAATGTTGTAAGGGTTTTTAATCTCACTTTTTATTCCATGATATTCATGCTATATTAGCCACTATTTCATTTTCTATGGTGTATGTACTGCCCATGATTGTATTATTAGTGTAATATACATTACTTTATGGGTATTTACATCTTCATTTTGTGATCTTTCTTTCATGGGCTGTGTTTTTCCAATGTTACCAAATTAGTAAAGGAATTTCAAATTTTAATTTCCACTCATTGGGCTATACACATATTTCATTTATTATTTTACTCAAGGATTATGTGTAAAATCACTATTTATTTACTTATTTAGTGATTTCCACTCCCCTTAGTGTGGATATACTTCTAATAAACATAATCAAACAATTAATAAATTCTCATGTCATCGATATGAACTTGATAAGAGTAATTTTAACTCAATTTCCATTCATTGAGTTAACCATCCAAGTTATTGGTGTTGTTTTTAAAAAAATATGTGTGAATTTTCTATGAATGATATACAATGAATATCAAATCATATTGAGTGTATTCATATTTTTCACACATTATTATGTAATTGATTTATCTTTAATCCAAGGATACATTTTTTATAAGGGATTTCGTCTCAATTTACATTCCATTGAGACTTCATTGTTGTTATGAACCAATTCAATAAAATATGGTGTATATACTATCCTTTAGCATATTATATCATGAATACCTTTATTCTCATGATATTATAATGTTCTGATTCAATTTTTTTCCTCAATTATTTTCATTCAAGTGTTTCTCATTTTGATAAAAATTGTTTAACTAAAATATCAATTTAAATGTTTTAATGACTTATTGTTATAAATCATTATAATTAATGTCCATATTTTTAAAATGGTATTTAAGATTTATTTATATGGACATTAAGGATTTCAAATGTTAATTTTTTTAAATGTATCAAAGTGGTATGGGACACTTTGATTCAAAAATATCTTTATTAAATGTTTTAAATGGTTTGATAAAGCATTAATTATGTATATATCTTGAAATGATATGTTGTGACTGTAATGTGGAAATGTTATATTTGTTTTATTCTTGTTTTAATTGTTATGAATATGTTATGGTTATTGGGAATTGTTTATGTATACGGGTGGTTCCGTGATAAACCTAGGGAATGTGAGCCCGAGACAGCTCTCCAATGCATTGGGTAACGTGATAGAGGTAAACATAAATGTTTCTCTTAAGAGATTTAGGGAATATACTATGATGGGTATTCCAAATGTGACTCCTTATGTATCTATTACAGCTACAATGTATGTATGTTATAAATTCCATAATTTACCTTTATGATTTATGATTTGTGTGTGTTATTTATAAATCTTATTATTGCATATGGTATGTTATGATTGAAAAGAATGGTTTTATTGTTTTTCATTTATTAATGGCCTAATGTATCAATTCCTTATTTTAAATCCCTTACAGAGCTTTTTATTCTCATCACAAGTTTTGAAATGTTTTTCACAAGACTTAAAGTTGTATAGGGTCATGGACATGATCAAGGAAAATTCATGCTGTCTAAAACATGGAAGTAGACATGATTCTTTTTAAGATTTTTTATTTTGTAAAAAAATGGGAACTAAGTAGAAGAGTCTACTTTGTAACTTTTGAAATGTAATGTAATAGTTACGAACTAATTATCTAAAAATCTAAACCTAAAAATATCCACAATTTGAATTATTCATTAATTCAATATTATGTAATGTTTTAAGGCGAGGTCATTATAGTTATATCTTTATTAAAATGTCATTTCCAAGGGACATTATGAATAAATATAAACGAAGTCTTATGAAGGAGATGTAATCATGTTTAAAACTCTTTCATGTTTATTTCATCTTCAAATTCCTATAAATCTATTTTAAATAGTCTAATATTATTACTCTAGTATAATAAATACATTGTCATGTTAATATTACAATGGAAGAATAATTTTTGATCAATTTTCCATCTTATAAAACAATATAATAATTCTCGTGCTTATACACGGTTTACCATATAAACATAGAGGTGTAATTAGGGTTTCAGCATGACATTACATTGATGGTTATAAATATGTATGTAAGAAAAATATATTCTATTCATTAAATAAATAATCTTATAGAATAATAATATCATATGTACCTTATTACCTTCCAATCCATTGAGAACTTACAATGTCTCTCATGGGTACGTATGGACGACCACATCCACAACGGGATGTGATGCATTTTATTGTTTCCAATTTACATGGATGTTAATAAGTATTGATATAATTAATAGATAAATTATCTTAAATGTAATAAATATTTTATAATGTTGAATTATAATGTTACTTTATATCATTCAGTCAATTAAATAGTGAAAACTAAGTTCATGCGTTCATATGACCTATGGTCTCCATGAAATGTGTAATTTAATTTTATATAACTTAATTTAATATATGAATAAAATATGTATATAATTGATATATATTATTTTTAAATGATTATTAAAATTCTAGAGATTATGGAACCATAAACAATGTATAATTAAAGGGAATACAATAACAAAATTCTAAAATCATGACGTCATTATCACTTGAAAAAATGATATTAATAAACGATTTATAAAAATAGGTGATGAATTTTTTTAAATTATTAAAATATTATATTACAGATAATTATATTGTTTTTTATGAATTAATAAAAAATTAAAATTTATTATACTGCAGGATAAATTCAATTACTAGGAAAGTCAAACCAAAGGTATGGGATTTTGCCTCTATTCTAAATCATCGAGACATATTTGATATTAATCGCCTACATATTCTTATGTAATTTTAATAATAATCCCTTTATTTAACAAAAGGAATATAAAAATATTAATTATTATAAAATATTAATTTATTTTTTACACTATCAAGGGTTAAAATTTAAAAAAAAATACCAATGTGTTATGAATTAATAATTCAATTTAACGTTTTTATGATTTCACGTATATTAGTTAATGAGATATTATAATATATAGTTCATAAGTTCCAACTATTTTATTATCATATGATTATTTCAATAGTAATACTAGTTTATTCAACATTTTCCCCACTTTTTATCATGAATCATGGTAATAAAAACATAATAGAAAATTTTATCTTATTTCTCTTTTTAATACATTATATTTTTATTGGATGTTAATATTTTTTAAAAAGATTCTTTTACAAAAGTAATTTTTATTTACTCAAGGGATTTATTACGGTAATTGTTTTTATTCTTTATTTTTAATATTTTTCAAAGGAATTTTTATAATTTTTTCTGAAATGGTTTTTCCAACATTGTTTTAAAAAAGTCAAATCGAATGTTTTTAATCTAAACGTTGTTAATATATTTTCATTCCGTGGTAACAATTTTATGCTATTTAAATTATTTTATATGATAAAATTGGTCTTAAAATGAAAAATATTTAATTAAATATTATTTTCATGTTTTTAAATCATTTTAATTTATTATTCTATGTAAATTATTTTGTTAAAAATCTTGTTCTTTTGAGGATTTTATAGTCATCTTTTATACCTTATTAATTTTTGTCATTAAAGTTTCTCTTGAAACATTCAATTTCTTGTGAGATTTTTTAATTGAACATTATATTTCTCTTAAAAATCCATATTTTTTCTATTATGGATCTGACTATTTCCGAAATCATATACCATTTCATTATATTGTGTTTTACTATGAATGTTTTTTGATTTACTAGGGAAATTTTTATATTGTGAATTATTTACCCAATATATATAATTTTTTGTACAACATATTGTTAATTAATTAAATTGATAATTAAATATATAATGACTATATTTAAAATGATCAAATAGGTGGGGATCGATAATAGATATCTCCATAATGCATTTGTTTGTCGTATGAGACAAACCCTGTAAACTATATTATTAAATCATTTTTTGGTATATACCTGGGCATGAATTAAACTGTCATGGAACAACGCCTTGATATTTAACATATTAGTATTTTTATGATCATAAACCAAAAAAGTAATAAGTTTATTAATTTATTGTTCATTTGTATTTATATAGGATATTATTGTATATATTTTATCCATAGATTCATTTTGTGCTAAATTTGTTGATTAAATGGATTATTATTATAGTTATTTACCATTCCATAAGGATTATTTCATAGTTACACAAGATAGATTTTGTTTTAAATAAATATTATTAAAAAACCAATCTCAAAATATATTTTTATTCCTTTTCCATTTATAAGAAGAAGGAAAAATATGAATAATATCAAGAAATAAATAATTCTTCAAATGTTATAAGTTTTATATTTTCATTATTATATGGGAATCATGTATGTAGTAGAATCATATAAAATTCAAAATTGATGAGTCATTTGGGATTATATCCCTTGTATCTTATGAAAATTTAATAAAGTAGACATCATCCCTAGGTTACTAGAGTTAGTCTTTTATGAATAGGCATCACAGTATGTTTAGAAGAAAAATTGTAAATGATATTTTAAATGAACATACATAACATAAATATTTTGAATATCTATTAGAGTCATGAGAAGTTATACCTTTATATGGGTTTCAATTTTATTGATGAATATTTAGGATGATTGTGAGTTAAATATTTGTGTTCCATTATTTATTTATCAAAAAAAACATACAAAAGGAATGAACCACCATGTAAAAAATTGGGTTTTCCTAGATGGGAAATAAAAAAACATGTTCTGAAATTGAGAAGATTATAGCCATATTAGAGTAGCTAAATTCGATTATCGTGAATAACAATTCTAAATTTGAGAAACCTTTTATTCAATATTTTGATTCACCTATGTTGAATATCTTCATGTGATAGAGGCATATATATTTTAATGTACTAAATAATCCTTTGGTAGATGAACAATGGAATATGTCCCATTAAAATATACTCCTAGACGTGGGATGTAATAAAATTAAAAAGGTCATTTTTTATTTTATTGGTCGAAATGAGTTGAAAATAAATAATTTCACTATTATAAGGTACTAATGATTCTAAAGAAACAAAAAATAATACATGGGAGAACTTTTACTTTCATTTTCATTATGAAATACTTCCCTAGATAATTGTAAGATGAAATGGATGATATGTTCCTCATATTAAAAAATATTAATGAGTAAAATGTTGAAAAGCATGAGGATTAACTTAAAAAATTATCCATATATGATTTAGAATATATAAATAATGTCGAAAGAATGCTTGTACATTTCATTGGTGGCCTTATAGTGGTTTCTCGACGGTAAAAATTTTAAGAAATGAATTCATCAAATGATAATGAAATATCAAGTTCCGTTATGATATATAAATATTTTTTTACATCGTACATATTCAATGGAAAAAATAAAATAAGATTTCAGTTGGTCACAAAGGAAAATGGAACATATCAATGAAGTAGAATAATATTATGTAATCTCAATCATGTAAAAATTTTGGTATGAAAATCTCATGAAATTATTGATTGGAATGGGATTTTGTTAGATGATTATAGATAAAATTCATTTGGATAATTAATAAAAATAAAAAAATGAAAAAATATATTTTATCGGGATTAAATTATAAAGAGAATATGCATTAACAAAAAATGTACCCAATGAATCAAGAGAACATATAGTAGAATATACCATGGGGATAAGGATGAGAATATATAATTACATCAGCTAAAGTAAGAGTTCCTAGTGATTTTGTGAAATAAAGACTTTTTATCCACTTTAGACTTAATATTAATTTATTTGATTCAATATCTACACACTACTTTTAAAAAAATAATAATCTATAGGTATCACATAACCACCATAATTATTAGATGTTGAATTGGTTGAAAAAACTCTCAATAGTAGGATGATCACAACATAACTCTATAACTGCTATTTGATAGAATATTGGGGGAATGTGGATCATGAAAATATAGTTATTATAACTTTATTTTAATTTGTTTTTATTTTTGGGAATGGATTAAATCTCTTATAATATTTCACATAAAAATACTAGAGAATGGTATGTTACATTTGATGTTCTAAATCATTCTATGAAATTATATCAGTTTTATGATGAAACTAAAATCCCATTGGAAATTACATAAATCATATGAGATTTAATAACTAATCATTAAAGTATATTTATCTCATATGGTTGAGGAGAAACCCAACATTGAATATATGACTATTGTATTAGAGTTTGTTGATGTATTTCTAGCGTATTTTACTAGTCATTCCACAAATCATGAAGTTAATATTTTAATATAACGCATAGTTATCCCTATACAATTTTCAACATCTCAATATACAATGACACCAATTGTGTTAAAAAAATTTAAAATGAAACTCTAGGATAATCCGGGTATTAAAATGGTTAGTCCCGAGGCATTGCAATTACATGCACCAAATATTTTTGGAATGAATAAATATAAGTTAATGTAGAATTTAATTGATTATTAGTGTATTAAAAATCACTTTTATGAAAATATATCCTCAAACTCATAATTATGATCTATTTGATCAAGTATAAGGAGTTCAATAATTTCCCAATATTCATCTGCAATATGGATGAAATATGATAAGTCTCAATAAATATATTATACTAAAGAAAACATTCTTTATGAGGTATGGTCATTATGAATTTATAATAATCCCATTTAGAAATAACAATTAAATTTCTATTATCATTGATTTAATTAATATAGTCCTTATAAATTATTGTGATCGGTTTGTGGTAGTCATTAAAAATTATATTCATATATATTAAATGTTCAATGCATAACATGAATAATATTTTAGAATTTTGTAAAAACCCATCAATAAGTATCAACTGTGTGCTGCATTTACTGTCTGTGTATTTTTTCTATAGAAAATACCATTCATTATAATGCCCTGACCCCAGTTACCCAGAGTTGGTTCATTATTACATAACATTATCATGATCACAAGGGATCGAAATCCCGAAAGAGCAATCAGTTTAGTATCCTTGGAAGTTCTAGATACATTCATAAGTTTTACATTACACTATAAAATGGAAAACCACAACAACATTTTATCCATTTAACACATTCATCCCATAGACTATCCTTACAGGTCAGTCATAATAGAGTTGTTCACTTACTGGGGAAATATAAATCATATAGATGGGTGATTTTAGATGCTCAGTAAGGATAAAAACATAGTGGAAACTTTCAAGAATAAGCATGAACATTTAAGGAAATGTATAAGACTAAAACACAAGCCTTTTAAACATAATCATTATCATAATATGGACAAGTTAAAAATCAAATATTTCTATTTACTTATTCACATGGATATTCTACTAGTGGAATAATTACTTGTAATATCAATAGCCCATTTCATAATGTTGGAATTCATAATGCTAGACTTTATAACCACATAGTGAAGGCCCTGTACCAAGACAAAAAATAAGTTTTTTTCAAGGCCTTGTGCCAAGACACTTGTATTTCTCATGAGACCTACTGATCCATCAAGGACCAATAGCAGTCTCTACCTATCACTTACTACGTCTAATTAATTCCTCATATGAAAAGGTTTAAACATAACATAAACATTCATATTAAAACTAACATAAGAAATTTAAATATGTTATCCATAAACATTGAATGGTGTAAAAATAACACATCCACATTCAAACATATCACAAAACCTTCAATACAATATGGAATATTGTTTAATAATAAATTAACTTCAAACATGCTTAAAATCCATCAAAGGATGTTGACATAGATGAAATCAAAACTTTTGGTAGTGAAATATCTCTTTCTATTTTGAAATAATTTAAAAGTTATAAAATTTAAATGAAAACATTTCTTTTGAAAACATTATTATAATCATGTATGGGAAGCTACAAAGATGTTATAACAGCAGAAAATATCCACACCCTCCATATATGTTAAAAAGGAAATTCTTACCTTAATTTTGTCAAGAAGGTCATAATGTACCTTGTTTGGAAAACGATGGAAATATTCCTTTAAAAACATATATAGTCAAATAAGGGTATAAATGACATTAACCCAAAGTCCAGTAAAATGTATTTTTTTTGAATTAAATTTTTAAGAAAACACGGGTGTGGATGATAAATAGGTCCCACTAAATACTTTTGTATTAACAACCTCATATAAGAAAAGAGATTATAGAATTAACACTTACCTTGTACTTTTCCTTTTCTGATGGAATGTTAACCTCTTTTATAATAGTTAATACATTGTTATTAAATTATAAAATAAAAATATACACAAATATGATATCATATATTATACTATAATATTTCTTTGTTAATAATATTTCTTTGTTAATAATATTTCAGTAGTATCATCGTTTTAGGTGTTAACTGATTCGTTTTACATTATATGATTGGTTATGTAAGACATGTTTGTTATGGATATGATGTATTTTATTCATAAACCGAATGATATTATGTTCCTAAATATTAATTTTAATCATAAAATGAAAATTATTTTTGAATTATTACGACGAGGAATGAATCTTATTGTGTTCGTGGTGACGGTAATCCGTACGTACGCATGAGAGACAATATCAGTATATTTATGGGGAAATAATATGTAATTTTATGGTATATCATAAATACAGAATCATTAACATGTAATATTTATTATTTACATTTGTTATACTCATTATTATACCCATCCAAATAATGAAGTGTTTGAATAAAAAACTACACCATGACGTGGAGACTGTAAGTCATACATATGCACATATGGTGATTTTGTGTATAAGGTACTTTAGTTATCATTTTGGTATGGAAACAAAAAATAAAGAGGAAGTGGATGAATAAAAGAACTTGAAAGAGGGTGGTGAAATTATTACATCTTATTCGGGTGTTTCCTTTTGAGTTGATCAAAAGTGCTCCATAGGTTGGATTTATGATTAAAGTAAGGCCTCTAAATTGAAGAGAGGATTGTTCAGTGAATATTTGGATAGGGGTTGGCCAGGAAAAATGGCTTTGGAGGTGTGCAATTAAGAGAATGGGAAGTTCCCTTATATAAGAGAGGTGAGGGTCACTTTAGGAAAAGCTTGAAATATTATTTTATAATAATACATTTTCTACTTATAATGGCTCCTAAATGATTTATTTCTGGTATAAGGTGGGTATGGGTTGAAAACCTTTCAAAAAATAGGTTTCAGATAGGTTTTGGTTACTATATTAACCTTATCTTTTAGATTTAACTCTTAGTTAAATGGTTTGACATTTACCATGTCTCTTTGTATTTTTATATTATGTGTTTCATAAACTTACAAAAAAAATACAAGTGATCCATAAAGTGGATCATTACTAATATATATAAACATATATAAGTAATTTTACCAAACCTTAGATTTTTAAAAATATTATATCAATTAATAATATAGTATTTGTTTTAAAAGCTCAAATATGCCAATTTTGACACTATTTAGTATTTGATTTTTTTTGAAAGATATAAAAACATTATCACATTGAATATAAGTTATTTAATCAACCCTAACATGTAATATTAACCTAAAAAATTAGTTAAATTCATCAAACATATCAAATTACATTTATTCATATATTTATAATATCAATTATTTTAATCTTTCATTAATAAGGTAATTACCATATCTTCATTATGTCATAAGTAAATAAAATTATTTAATGTATAAAAATTATAAATAAAATACCATTATGTATGAAATATTTTTATATTTATAATTAATATTTATAGTTGATATTATCTTTTGTTTAACCCTATATTAAAAATGGTTTAATTATTAAACTTTGAATTTAACATTTTTAACTATTCTTTAAATAAAATAATTATAAATTTCTTAATCTAATAAAAGTGGACCAAAGGGAATAATATACTATTCCAAATGTTGTTTTGGGTTGAATTAAACATATCAAATAGAATTAGGACTTGTTTTAGGGTAATTATAATATCATTTTTACCCTTAATTACCTTATTTACTTTTAACTGTGGTAAATAAAAGTCCAAAGATACTATTAACCAATAATTATTTTCGTCTTATTGAACAACATATTACGTACTGATGTCCACCATGTCTCTTATATTTTTGAAATTCAACTCACAGATGTGGTAAAATTAACCTTAATGCAAATTTTCAAATAATCTTAGAAGGTTGGTAAAAGAGGGTAAAAAGTTGAATAAAATTTTATATATCTAAAAATTTTATAAAATGACACAAATGAATTACATTGAACATATATAGGTATTATGTATCTATTTTGACCTAAAATTAATTAAAATAAAATAACTAGTTACTTAAATAAAAAGTTGGTTTTATACAATAACAATGTGTATTTTACTATTTATCAAAAAATGAATGTTATCAAAAAAATACCAAAACTTCATCCTAAGATAATTTCGATATTCTGAATTCAAAAATGAAGTCCATTTTGAAAAATAAAATTTATAAATTTTCGAAAATTGGGTATTATTATTCATAACAGCAAGTTTTATTGGACGTGGTGTGTTAAAACTCCATGTTGCGTACAACGCAAGCTACAACATTATTCAAAGTGAAACGTCCCGTGGAAGCTTGGGATGTTTCATTCTCCCCTCCTTAAAATAACTTCATCTTAAAAATTTCTACAATATTACTACATAAAAATATTCGGGTGGTTATTCATCATAAGTTTCTCGGGTTCCCACGTTGCCTCTTCCATCTTATGGTTTCTCTATAGAACATTAACTAGATGAGTTGTCCAGTTTATCAGCACTAGTTCTCTGGTATCAAGAATCTTGATAGGCTCTTCAAAATAAGACAGATCAGGTTCCGGTTCAATTTCCTCATAGCTGAGTACATGTGTTGGGTCGCCCATATATTTTCTCAACATTAATACGTGGAACACATCATGAACTTTGGAGAGACATGGAGGCATTTCCAAATGATAACCCACAAAGCCAATTCGTTCTAGAATTTCAGAAGTTTTGATGTATCTGGGACTCAATTTACCCTTCTTACTGAATCTTATAACACTCTTCCATGTATATACCTTCAAAAAAAAACCTGATCTCCTACTTGAAATTCCAAATTCATCCTCCGATTATTGGCATAGCTCTTTTTCAAACTTTGAGCATCTTTTATGTGGGTTTGGATAATCAAAACCTTTTTCATTGTTTCCTCAACAAGTTCTGGGCATACAAGTTTTCTTTCACTAAAATAATCCCAACATGTTGGTGTACGAAATCTATGTCCTTATAATGCTTCATATGGTGCCATCTGAATACTTGAATGGAAGTTATTTTTATCGGAAAATTATACCATAGGTAAATATTGATCCCACATACCTTGAAAGTCAAGTGAGAAATATCTCAACATGTCTTATATGGTTTTAATAGTCTCTTCTCCTTGTCCATCAATTTGAGGGTGGTAGGTACTGCTCAAACGATGTTCAGTATCCAAGGTCTTCTGAAGCATTTTCCAAAATCATGATGTAAAATGGGATCAAAATCTGAAAGAATCGATAGGGGTACACCATGGATTCATAAAACATCATTAATATATAGTATTACAAGATGATCATGTGGTAAATGTTCTCATATAGCATGAAAATATGTAGACTTGGTAATACGATCAATAATTACCCATATTTCATCATTTCATCTAGGAGTCTTTAGTATCCCCATGACAAAGTCAATAATAATATAATCCCATTTCCACTTAGGTATAGGAAAAGGTTTCATAACTCCTATATACTGTTGCCTTCCAGCTTTCATTTGTTGAAAAATCATACATCTTGACACAAAATCAGCAATCTCCCTCTTCATTTTGTCCCCCCAAAAATTTTCCTTCAAATATCTCTATATCGTGGTGCTCCTAGGGTGTATACAGAAATTGGAGATATGAGCATTATCCAAAAATTAACCTTTTAGATCAAGTATATCCGGAACACAAATTTCTTCCCAAATTTCAAAATTCCATCATTATATACGAATTCACTCAATATCCCAACATTTATAGCTTTAATCTTCTTTCGAAACTCCTCATTATTAGTCTAAGAACTTTTTATCCTTTCTAGTAAAGATGGTTTCGAACCATTTGAAAAAGTGTTGATGTTTCACCTTCCATGGTTTTTCCCATATCCATCTTTACTAGATCCATGAAAATAGGATCCATTTTAACTCTCATCGTGTTCAAAACTCCATGATCCTTTTTTGCCCAAAGAATCCTCCACCTTATTTTCCTTCCCCAGGTGGTAGTGTATTGTGAAATAATAATCCCCGAGTAGTTCAACCCATCTCCTTTGCCTCATGTGGAGTTCTTTTTGTGAGAAAATATACTTTAAACTCTTTTGATCTGTATAAATCTCACATTTTCACCATAGAGATAGTGACTCCATATCTATAGAGAAAAGATTACTACTTCTAACTCAAGATCATGAGTGGGATATTTTTCTCATGAATTTTTCGTTGTCATGATGTATAGTCAATAAATCAATCCTTCTGCATCAGGACACAACCAAGTACTGTCTTTGAAGCATCACTATAAATAACAAACCCATCGTTCCCTAATGATAGAGTCAAGATAGTAGCATTGACTAATCTTCTCATCAGTTCATCGAAACATTCATCACACTCTTTTATCCAAAACAATTTAACCTCTTTATGTGTGATCTTGGTTAATGGGTTAGCCAACTGGGAAAAATTCTGGACGAAACGTCGATAATAACATGATAAACCAATAAAAGTACGTACCTCAGTTGTACTCTTCTATGCTGGAAATTCATAGATTTCCTTGGTCTTTGAAGGATCAACAGAGATTCCATCCTTAGAGAAAATATGACCAAGAAAATAAATCTCTTAAATCTAGAATTCACACTTTCTAAACATCCCATATAATTCATTTCTTCTGAGGGTTTTTAGGATAGTGCGCAAGTGATTTTCACGATATTTGTACATTTTTGAGTCTACCAAGATATAATCAATAAATAACACTACAAATTCATCGAGATATTCCTTGAAAACACTATTCATTAAATCAATGAAGATAGAGGGTGCATTAATCAATCCAAAAGGAATTACTATAAATTCACAATGCCCGTAGCTGGATCGAAATACTATTTTTGGAATGTCTTCTTTCTACACACAAAACAGATGATATCTAGATCAAAGGTAAATCTTTCAAAAATATTGATCTCAATGAATTTGGTTGAATAAATAATCATTGTGAGGTAGGGGATACTTGTTCTTTATTTTTATAGCATTGATATCCTTGTAGACATTGCAAAAACTCATAGATCCATCTTTCTTCATAACAAAAAGGATAGGGGCTCCAAGTGGAGAAATTCCTGGGTGAATAAATCCCTTATCACTCAATTCCTATAGTTGTTTCTTTAGTTCCACTAATTCCACAGTGGCTATTCTATATAGGGTCTTCGATATGGTCCTTGAACCAGGAATTAAATCAATGGAAAATCAATTTCTTGTTCTGGAGGATGTCAAGGTAAATCCTCTGGAATCACAACAACATATTCTTCCACAATAAGTACATCTTCTTTTAGAACATTCTTTTCATCACCCATAATTATTTCATTCTCTTCCTCTATAAATATTGATTTTAGTAGAGCTACTGGGGGTGTATCTAGATAAGAATCATGTGGTTATGTTTCTTCTCTACATATAAAGTACTCTTTATCATCATCGAAAATTGTAACCTCTTTATTCTTACAAAAAAAGTTTGCATCATGGTTCGAAAGAAAATCCATTCTAAGAATTATAACAGATACAATCATGGTTATGACAATGAGATCAATAGATAGTGAACATTTATATGCCCTAATGGCAACTGATTCACAAAACATTGTCGCAATGATACATCCCTTAGGAGTTTTAACTGAAAACTCCCTTGTTAAGTCAAATTGAAAATATCTAATTTTCTTAGATAACTGGGAAGATATGAAACTATTTAATGATCTAGAATCAAACAAAGCATTGGATAATCTTGAAAAAACCATTAAATTACATGCCACTACGTCCTTTGGAGCTTCAACCTCAACAGTAATGATCGAATAAGCATGGCCTTGTTCCCTTGTACTTTTTTGAGGTATGTTACCATGGTGATTAGGAAATTAATTTTCATAATATACCTTTTCTATAAAATTGTATCATTCAACATTGACAACCTCTTTCTTTCCTTTTCAATCTCGAGCTTGGTGTCCTTTTTCACCACACTTGTAACATACTTCCATTCCCTTCAGGAAATTATTGAGGTGATTCTTCCCACATTTACCGCATGATGGATATTCAACATTTCCCTTTTTCCCCTTATTACCATTTCTAGAGTGATAATAAGATATCATATTCTCTTTATTTTCTTTGAAGCCATAAGACATAGAGAATTCATGTTTGGTCTTGATAGCACATGCGACAATATCTTCGTACGATGAGAAGGATTGTGAGACTAATGCTCGATAGAGAAATGGTTTTAACCAATCAAAGAATCAATAAATCTTAATCCATGGGTTACATATATAATCTACTGCATTCCTTTCTAATCTTGTAATGTTGTCATCATACATAGCGACATTCTCTTCTTTTTTCCTCAGACTCAGAAATTGTCTTTCCATATCTTCTCAATGATCACGTGGAAATTATTTTTCTAAGAAAATATCTTTAAACTATCTCAATTCCATGTTTATACTTATTCATACTCCTTTTTGTTTTGGATTAATTATCACCACTAATATGCATCTCCCTTGAGAAGATAAACTGCAATGGAAACTTTTTCCCTTTCGTTACTCCCCAAATCATGAAATATTTTCTCTAAGGAACTTACCCATAGCTCAGCTACTAATTTATTTCTACTCCAATTTAATTTTGGTGGTTATTGCCTCATGAAGCAGTCTAATGTTGATCCACCATGTAGTTGATCAGGGTACTTTATATGGGTAAGGTTATTATTCATAACCTGAGTGATTTGTCTCGGTATGGTGATAAACTGATCAGCACCAGCTTCATCACCAGCTCCACTATAATTTTCTTGAGTAGGAGGGAAATACCTATATAGATTACGTGTGTTGATACGATTTCCATTTCTTCCACTAGGCTGCATTTATAAACAATTTTATACACTAGATAAGATTATGAATCATAATACATAATTCCAAATCTTGTAAAAGACTTAACATAAATTGAACAGTTTATGGATATAATCCATAATCATAAAAAAAATTGTTCTTTGAAGAGGTGTATACTAAATAATTCTTCATAATGGTATATAAATAAAATTTTAATTATCCTAAGCATATCCCTTGGGTGTGTCGTAACCAAGCGTGCAGCAAGACCCATTGTCATGTACTAGGATACCATGGGTCAAGCCCGAAACTCCTTGTCAGAATTTTCACTCCTAGGTACATCTATGCCAGAGATTCCTCTACCTACTCGTATCCAGACATGGATGTGTCGCTTGGAAAATACAAAAAATATCTACATTACCAAAATTCCAGGAAGTTCTTCTATACCAATCCTCAAAGTCTATCTTAGGTTAATGTGCTCTAATAAAAGTTTATCTAAATCTAGTTTCCAAGGATTGTACTAAACATCCTATGAAACCAACTATAACACCCCAATCCCAGTTACCTAGAGTCGGTGCATTATTACATAACATTGGAACAATCAAAAGGGATCAAAATCTTGAATGACAGATCAGTTTAGTAGCCTTGGAAGTAATAGATACATTCATAAGTTGTACATTACATTATAAAATGAATAATATCAACATAATTGTCTCCAATGACCACATTAATCCCTTAGAATATCCCTGAAGTTCATTAATAATATACATGTTCACATCCTAGAAAAAATTAAACATTGAGAGGGGTGAGCTCAGATGCTTAGTAAGGATAATAATATAGTGAAAACATTCAAGAATAAGCATAAACATTTATGGCAATGTATAAGACTAGAAAACAATCCTTTTAAACATAAAATTCAATATAATATGGCAATTAATAATGAAATAATACCATTTACTTATTCGCATGGATATTCTACTAGTCGAATAATCACATTTAATAACAATAGCCAATATCATAATGTTGGAATGTATAAGGCCATATGTCATAACCGCATAGTCTAGGCCTTGTGCCAAGACTAAAAATAAGACTTTATAAAGGCCTTGTTCCAAGACACTATTTTTGTCTCAGGAGACCTACCGATGCATCGAGGAGCTATATCGGGCTTCACCCGTCACTTACTAAGTCCAGTGCTTTACTCATATGAAAATGTTTAAACATACCATAAAAATTCATATTAAAACTAGCATACGAAATGTCAATACTTTATCCATAAACCATGAATGGTGTAAAAATAAAAAATCCATAGTAAAACATATCACAAAACCATCAATACAATATGGAACATTTGTATCAAAATAAATCAACTTCTAACAAGCTTAAAACCCATCAAAGGATGTTAACATAGATGAAATCAAACGTTTTTGTAGAGAAATATCTCTTTCTAGTTTGAATTCATTTAAAAGTCATATAATTTGCAAAGAAAAAATTTATTTTTAAAATATTATTATAAGCATGTATAGAAATTTTTAATGATGTTATAACAGCATAAAATAGCCGCACCCACCATATAAGTCAAAAAGAACATTCTAACATTAATTTTGTCAAGAAGGTCAGAAACTACCTTATTTGGAAAACGACAGAAAGATTCCTTTAAAAACATATGTGGTCAAATAAGGGTATAATGAATTTAACCCATAGTATCAGAAATTGTAAAAAATAATAATTACATTTTTATGAAAACATAGATGTGGATGATAAAGAGGTCCCAGAAGATACTTACGTATTAACAACCTCAGATAAGTAAATAGATTATAGAATTAAACCGTACCTTGTACTTTTCCATAGTCAATGGTATGTTAACGTATTGTATAATACATAAAATATATTTATTATATTACACAAGATCTATATACATAAATATGATATCATATATGATACTATAATATTTCTTTTTTAATAATATTTATTTGTTAATAATATTTCAGTAGTATCATCATTTCAGGTGTTAACTGATTCGTTTTCCTTTATATGATCGGTTATGTAAGCTATGTTTGTTATGTATAATGATTTATTTTATTCATAAATTGAATGATATTACGTTCATAAACATTTTTTTTAATCATGAAATGAAAATTATTCTTGAATTATTACTATGATGAATGAATATTATCGCGTTTGTGTCGATGGTAATTCATACGTACGCACAATAGAAAATATCATTATATTGATAGTGAAATCATATGTAATTTTATGGTATATCCAATATAAATAATAATTAACATGTTATATTTATTATTTACATTAGTTATACTCATTAGTATACACATGCAAATAATTAAGGGCTTGAATAACAAACTAGACCATGACGTGGAGAAGGTAAGCTGTACGTACGCATGTATGGAGACTTTTTCATTTATAGGATGGATAGAATACTAAATATGGTTGTAACATATTTATTATAACATAAAATTATGTATAAGGTATTGGAGTTATCATTTTGGTATAGAAACAATAATGAAAGTGGAAGTGGAAGAAGAAATGAACTTGAAATAGGGTGGTGTAATTATTATATATTTTTCTCGTATTTCCTTTTGAGTTAATAAAAAGGGCTACATAGGTTTGATTTATGATGTATTTGAGGCCTCTAATATGAAGTTAATATAGTTTATAGGATATTTGGGAGTGGTTTGGCAGATCCAAATGGCTTTGAAGTTGTGAAAATAAGAGAAGGGGAAATAACCTTTTATATGAGAGGTGATGGTCACTTTAGGAAAAGCTTGAAATATTATTTTATAATAAAATAATTTTCTGTTTATAATAGATCCAAAATTATTTATTTAGAGGACAAGGTGGGTATGGGTCTAAAATCTTTCAACCAATAGGTTTTAGAATTTTTTAGGTCAGCATATTAACCTTATCTTTTAGATTTAACTCTTAGTTAGATGGTTTGACATTTACCATGTCTCTTTGTATTTTTATATTATATGGTTAATTAAAAAACTATAACCAGACAAGATAAACCCATGTGGTTAATTATTAATATATATAACCTTATATAATTGTTTTTCCATACCATTAATTTTTAGGAATATTATAACAATTAATAATATAGTATTTGTTTTAAAAACTCAATTATGGCAATTTTGAAACTATTTAGTATTTGTGTTTTATGAAAGCCATAAAAACATTATCACAAGGAATTAAATTTATTTAATCAACCCTATAGTGACATATTAACCTATAAAATTTGTTTAATTCATTAATAGTATCATATTACATTTATTTGGAAATTTATAATATCAATTATTTTAATCTTTCATTAATAATGCAATTACTGCATAATCACTGTGTCATAAATAAATTAAAATATTTAATGTCTAAAAATTATAAAAAAATAAAATATTTAGGAAATATTTTTAAATTTCTAATGAATATTTATAGGTGAAATTATCTTATGTATAACCCTATATTAATTTTTTTTGTTATTAATCATTAAATTTAACACTTTTAACTCTTCTTTAACTAAAATAATAATAAATGTCTCCATCTAATCAAAGTGGACCAAAGGGGATAATATATTTTTCCTGAGGTTGTTTTAGGTGTAATTAAACTTATACAATATAATTATGTCATGTGTTAGGGTAATTATAATATCATTTTTACCCTTAATTACCCTATTTAGTTTTAACCGTGGTAAATAAAATCAAAAGTTACTATACAACAAAAATTATTTTCATCTTATTGAACCACATTTCACTTAATGATTTAAATTTTGTTTCACTTATTTTTGAAATTCAACTCACAGAAGTGGTAAAATTATGTTTTATGAAAATTTTCAAATGCTCCTAGAATGTGGGTAAAAGGCGGTAAAAAGTTCAATAATGTTTTATATATCAAAACATAGAATAAAATGACTCCAATGAATTACATTGAACATTTATAGGTTTTATATATCAATTTTGACATAAAATAAATTAAAATCAAATAACTAATTACTTAAATAAAAAGTTGGTTTTAAACAATAATGTAATGTATTTCACTATTCATCAAAAATTGATTGTTTTTAGAAAAATACCAAAAATTCACCCTAAGATAATTACAATATTATGAATTCAAAAAGTGAAGTCCGTTATGAAAAATAAAATTTATAAATATTTAAAAAGTTGGTATTAATATTCATAACGACTAGTTTGATTGGTTGTGGTGTGTTAAAACTCCAAGTTTCATACAATGCAAGTTACTACATTATTCAAAGTGAAATGTACCATAGAGGCTTGGGGTGTTACATTAATGGGTTATATAATTTGAAGTGGTGGTATATTTTTGGTGCCTTGCATGATTGAAATTATTGATAAATATCCTATATCAACCACAATAACTGATATATACAGTTCTCTTAGGACGACTCGATACTAATGATTATTTGTGGAAGATTCATCATAAATAGCTATCCTACTCACTTTGTAAAATTATATGTGGGTTATGTTATATTAGAGAGATTAATGTGAGTAATATTTCAAAGAAGCTAATATATGGTTGGAAAATGTTCATATACACACAGTACCATTCAATGGATAATGATTATTGATTTATAGTTTTGCATAAAAGATGGGATTGTGATTTATCCACCTAAAGAATGATATGTTGATAGATTATTAATCCAACCAATTTAAAATTAATTCTAGGAATTACCATACTAGTGATTTGGTGTTGGAATCACTAACTTTTTCAATGAATGTATAGTGGCACTATCTATATAGAGAAATGTGTGATATATAATATAATAATAAAATATTGACATATATATTGAAATAGAAAAAAATGAATATGAACTTGATAAGATAATCATAGTTGATCAATGATTATGAATTCCCTATACATTGAATCCATGTCAAGGTGAATAAGGTAGTTGAGGATTTGATTTGAAAATATCAGTCTATTTTTTCAATGATGAAGATTTAAATAGGTCCAATATTTATGGTTTTTTAGAAGTTGGATCCTGATCTATTGAGGGAAGGGGGTATATCTTAACTTTATTTTATTAATGTTCAATAATACTTCCATTAAAGTATTAAGAATATTGTGAAGGAAGATGTTTTATTATAGAAGAATTCAGGGAATGTTCCTGAGTTCAACAATGGTTATTCTGGACTAATAAGGATTTAGAAATGAGTGTGAGGCCCATTAATATGAAAGTTTTAAAAGGATCAATTCAATAAAGGTTATATTTCATCATTAATTTTTAATCATATAATTATAATGGTTTATAGATATATAATGTAATGTGCTTTGTGGGATAAAATGAAATGGGATATTTTCATATATGAACCCATCTTTCATGTTTTTCATCAAGTTAAGATTGATATTAAAACTTCTTAGGGGATATTATAATCAGTTATCCAAAAATAAATGGAATTGTATTACATTACCTTGGATTTCATCTTTGGGCTCCCTAAAAAATATATTGGGAACCATTATATATGGGTTATACTCGATCGCCATATGAAATGAACACATTTTATCACTATTGGATAATATTTCTCTCTAGATAATAATACATATTTATAAATTAATTATTTTTGTGATTCAACATGGAATACTTTCATGAATTGTACATAATTGAGACCCAAGATCTACCTAAAATATAGTGAGAGGCATTACATGTGATCCGGATATAGATTTTATATTCAATATATCCTATCATCCTCATATCGATGGTCACTCTGTGAGAACCACTCAACTCTAGAATATATTTTGAGAGATTTCTCTATAGATTTCAATGGTGGTTGGGAATAAAACATTTATATGATAAAATTTTATTAAAATAATAACTTTAAAGAAAGAATTAAAATGGTTCTTTATGATGTACTCAATGGAAGGAATGGAAAAAATCCATCATTTTTGGGTGATATGGGAGATGAAAAGCTATTTAGAAATGATCTAGGAAAGGAAATGGTAGAGAAATTTAGATTCATTCAACAACATGTATGGATAGATCAGACACAAAAATAGTTATACTGAGATCAATTGACAAAAAATATACCAAAAATTTTGTGAAACTATATTCTTATGAGTATCACATTGGAATAATGTTATGAAATTAAGAAAGAAGGGAAATTTGGTCTCTAGATATATCAGTCTCATTTGAAATTAGAGATATTATAAGGATAAGAACTTGTCACATACTTATTTCATCGAGTATCTCTAATTATATTGATGTTATCTATGAATATCTACGGAATATGTACATAAATAATCCATTACATGTATAGATATCATTTCTCATACTAATGTAGCATGACATAACTTATGATGAACAATCGTCGAAGAAATTTTAATCATAAAGAGAATGTTCTCCAAAACCAGACCACTCATTTGGTCAATGTTTTAAGAAAAATAATTGAATAAAGAAACATATACATGAACATGATGATGGGAGTTGTATAGAATTATCCTTTACCTTTTTTAGTAGAGTAAAATATTTTCGAGGAAAACATTATTATAAGGGTATGGGAGAATATAAAATCCTATGATTTAATGATGTATTTCTCATTGAGTAATTTTTTGGGTGACTTGCTTTGTTAAAGAAACTGATATTAATAGAACTATTAAAACCAATTAAAGAAACATTTTTTTTCTTAAGAAATCATTTTTTAATAAATCATATCAATATTATATTAGTGTGTAATATTGTAATTTCTCTGAGAATATTGAGTTACAATTGAAAAGTGAAAAATAATGTTTTTTGTAATATACTCATTTATTTTATTTTAAAACACCTTCTAATTATTTTAATTTAATCCTAATATTACATAATAATCAGTTATTTAAATATAATTTAATTAATTAAAATTGAATCATCATTTTAGTCCATATTTATACATTTATTTTTCAACATAAAATCAAGTATTTTTAAAAAACTATTTGTTGTTTTGTTTTGTGTTTTTATCTAAAATTTATTTATGGAAAATATATTAATTGAGTTTGATAGATAGATTCCATATTTGTAATAATGAGTTTTATATTTGGAAAATAGGTGACTTTTATTTTTGGGCATTATAAATTGTAACCTTTTGGGGATATTTGTCACCTCTGTAAGGGAATGTGAATAAAATAGGGTTACAACATATGGATATGGCTTTAAATTTTTCATTGACTTAAATTAATATTATTGGATGATGTTTTAACCCATGTAAATCCATGTCATTAATACATGGAAAATTAGTGTAATTTATCTTTGATATTGACCTTTATATTATATTATAAAAATAATGAAAATAAAATGCGACACTGTTGAGTTTAATATTTCTAATATTTTTTCATAAAGGTAACAGGTATATATATTCAGTTTTAAATGTTAAATTCAAATCAGAATTTATTTTTTTTGTCATGGATTTTAAAAAAAAAATTAGTGATTTAAAAATTCCCTTATATTCTTACGCAAAAAAGATGTAGTATTTAATCAATTAATAGAAAAATAAAAATAATAACATTAATAATAATAAATTTAATACAATTGAGATGAATTACTATTTTCCAAAAATTGTTTAAAGGAATATATCATATTATTTTTTGTGAAATTATTATATTTTAATTACATCATTGTGTTGGGGTATTTTATTTCATATTAAAAGTAATAGTGTGAAAATAAAAGTACTGATATTTTATAAAAATACAATTTTATTAAATTATTAAAAAATAAAGAAATACTAAAAGAGGAAAAATGGATTATAAATTGTTTAAATTGTATTACCTTGTCTATTTATGATTCAATTTCCATATTATAAGTAAAATTATAATCCTTAAATGTTTAAAAATTCAATACAATGCTTGGAGTTAAAATTGTTTAATGAATGCTCTAATCTAAACAATAAGGTCTAAAATTGTCTCTAATCCTATCCAAAATTTACTTTATGATAATACTAATACTATATTCTCTTTATCATTATATATATTCCATTTAGAGTCAATTTTACATGATTTTGGCCCAAATTATACTATAATATTTAACAAGTTTCCAAAAGTGATGATCCAATCACTTATAAAAGGACACCCCTTATCTATTTTCATTTCACTTCATTGAGTAATTTATCTAAAGAATATTATGACAGGTTACTTTTTCCAATTTCATATCCACAATGTACTGGTTATTGTCTTCTTAAAAGACTATCCAAGGGACATTTCAATAAAAAAATGGATGTCTACTGAATGAGAGGTAATCATCTTGAATCATTCAAGTTTATTTCTTCTTATACATCCTACAAATTTCTTATACCTATCATAAAATAATATCTCTAGTAACATAATTATATGGGGATGTTATTATGATTTTTGTAAATCCATTTTATATCACTTTTCTATCATATAATATTTTAAAACATGGCTTGTGGATTCATATGGCTTACCATGACCATGTAGCAATGAAATTTGTTTCATAGAACCTTCTTACATTGGTAGATATAATGATGGAACCAATGAATATTTATTTTATATATGAAGTAATTATGATTCTATGATAATAATATCATATTTATCCTGTAGTGTCACTGGTTGTTCATTATGATACATTAAAATATATTAGGGAATATTTTCTTGGTCGGGCACTAAGAAGGCGTAAGACATTGAGGCCCAATGATCCCATAATTTATATTATAAATATATTGAATATATATTTATATATATATATATATATCACATAAGAATATTTTTGGGAATAAATTAATAACTCCAAATGATTACATCATACCAGAAATATAAGACCTCTTTTGAGTCCAAAGTTTAACGTTTACCCTAGGCGTGACATAAGGTTGGTCATTACCTGATGATCTATTGAGGCCGCCATTAGCGGTGAATTTAATGAAAATAAATGATAATTTTTCTATGTTAAAAAATAAATGAAATAAGTTTAAAAATCCACATATATATAAATATATCACATTATAAAACTTCTGAAGGTTTATCCATTTAAAACATGGAATAATTAAGATTATCTATGATATCCTCCATTAGTGGATAAATATTGTAGGATGATAGTTGATCAGATCGAGGTTTATCGGGTGGAAACATATGCTTTGTGATATCCATATAAATAGAGAATCTATTCTTCACCAGTTATCAATTTCAAATTGATTTATGTATTTTGTATTCTATATTTTATGTCGTTGTATTAAATTATTGTACAATTGTTGTCCATTAATGCTTGAAAAATGATGATATGAACTTTCTTCTAAGTCCTTTTCTCCACCGTTTATTCGATTTCTTTGATGATGTCCTACGAGGACCCAAATGAACATTGTTAGATATAGAATAGTATGATTGGACCTCTGGAATCAATTTGTATGATTACATTATTACTGGATTGTTGATATTTCGAAGGATAAAGATGAATTTTTTATATTTCTTATTGGATATCATATTCGAAGTTAAGACATAGGGTGATATGAGACACAATGGTCAATAAGAGAGGAAGAGGCCTCTAAGAGGCTAATTGGAATCCAATGTTTGGATAGTAGAGTCTTGGAATTGATGGTTGGTGGCATTTCCCATTAACTAATTTAGTCAAATGGTGAGACTCACAGTGGTGGGATCATATCTGGAAGACGTGTGAATCCTTCCTTGGATTCTTTGAAAATCATTAATACATGCTGTGTATCATGGGAGACACACCACATAAAAAAATGTATACCTGAGCTATTTTATACGACAAAATTACCATGAAAATATATGCGGACTCAATCCATGTGGTCCACAAACATTTTATATACTTCTATTTTAATCCTCTACATTATATATCTTTTTTGTTTTGACTGGGAATTTGACACGTGGGTATCCTATTTAATGTTTTTTTAAATTTTACATATTTGTTTCCATCATAGTGTCCATTAAGGTAAATTTTGAGATGTTTTCAGATAGATTTTAATATTGGAAACTCTTAATGATGGATGTTATGGTGAAATATCATCAACATCATGCTGGTGTTAGTACTCCCCTATCATACAAGGGCACACATTATTCTTTCAATAAGATATATTCTGGTGTCAGTACTCCAATATTAAACCAAGGTGTGGGTTCCATGTGATAATATAGAGATAGCATTGTTAGTACTCTCCTATCACACATTGGAATGGGTTCCCTATATCTTTATATATTTATGTTCACTACACCCCTTACTATAAGGCACAATTTCTCTACCTATGGTGTGATACTCTCTTGTCTTCGAGCTCTGATTCGATGTAGGTCATCCATGAGAGATGTGTTTTACCTTGGATATGGAGAATATTTTTAGGTAGGTTCCACTCAACACAAATTATGGATAGTTTTAATTAAATTATTACCATCTGTAATGGACAATTCACCCCGTATGGTTACTCATTAACTTCAATTGGGTTGTGAGATGGAGATCTAGTTTTTCCATCATTTTTTTTATTTATTAGAATATGTAGATATATATATATATATGTATATATATATATTAGGTTTTGTTCCCCTATTAGTGTTGGTGAGATTTCTGTTTTTATGTCTCTCCATCACACAATTTATATTTTCCGGATGTCCTACAAGGTATGTATATACTCACCGTTGCATGGGACTTCCCCACACATGTCATCTCTTATAAAGAAGACAGATAGATTGGTGGTTTTTATAGTGGATCATTATGATACCTGGGTGAATTGACCATGTATGATGGTTAGTATTGGAAATTAAGAATATATCTCTTTCAATTTTAATTTATTCTATTTTTGTATAGGTTGAGACATGTCTTCTGGTTGGGCATGTATTTTCCCGTTAAAATTTTAGATTACATTACAATACTCTTTTTTATTCTCTTGAGGTTATTACATATATGGTTCTTACTATATATTTTACTATAATTTAATATTATATCTCTACATTTATACATAATAATTAATAAGTGAGTGCATGTGGGTACATTATGAAAAAAATTCTTATGTTATTTATTCCTTCTTAGAGCTTGTTTCCAACCCCTGACATATGGGGGTGGTCTTAAGGATGTGATGGAACAAAGTTCAATAATCCATATGATCACATATGGGATATATGATTATATATTTTTATCAAAACAATTCATTCTTTATGGAAGTGTTTAGTTTTTCCCATTATGTGGATTGGTTGGGACATATAGAAACATTATTAAATTTTCTTGAGTGAAACATTCAAGCCATATAACTAATTTTTAATGTGGTAGATGACGTGTACATAAACCAAGACTTTGATTAACTAAATTCTGACTCAGAATAGTGAGACATATGTTTTAGGGAACATTGGTACCCACATCCTATAGAATCATGTCCTTTAACTATCATTATTGATCTAGTTCCAATATATATATTATCACATTTCCGTGGAATCTCGTTACTACTTTAATGATTCTTCCATAATGATAACTAGCTGTGATACTAGTGATGGATCACAATGATAATATAATGATCAATGAGGCATCACTTTAAGGGCCATCCAATGATGTGTCTCCTCTTAGGAGGACTTGTATAGGAACCTAAATTAGTTGAGGGTAAATTAATGTTCATAAAGAGGAATCATGTAGGATTACTATAATACGCATGTCACTATACTAAAGGAAATTGATGACATAGAGTGAGGAAGAACCTTAGGGAGAAGGGGGTGAAAAAATATAGCGATTATAGTCTTTATGATCATTTAGACCTAGAAAAAAATGTAGTTGTACTGGCGTCTAGTCCATTCCATGGAGGAGTAGGGCACCAGTGGATTTTGGTCAAGTATACCGAAGAAGATATGACATCATCATGGTCTATCATCCAATAGTTGTTTTTTGAGGAGTATTTCCCATCATGACTCTTCTCAGTTCATATTTTTTAACCATAATATGGTAATCTAACCTTATATGACTATGACATGAGGTTTAATTAAAATGTTCTATAACACGATGAAATAGTATGATATGACTTCTTCTTAGTGAGGATTTATGATTAGGGAATCCATAAATACATTCAAGCTAGTGTGGTATCCATATGACATCCCACTTATATTGGAGAACTAGGGTGGGGTTTTGTGAAAAAGAGATTTCTTCATTAGAGGCATCATATAGTTTTAGTTTTCCGTGAGCATCATGTAGGTGAGTTTTCAGTAGTCAATGGTAGGTCTCCGATATCAATATGTTAGTAAAAGAGGAATTATTGGGTTCAAATGTGTGGGTTTGCAGTTTATGTATCACAAAACATATGCAACCTTCCCAGATAGATGTGATGATATGCTTATGATTGAACTGGTCAGCTCATGTATGATTTTCCCACAATCATGATGAGAATGATTGAAATATAACGGATAGAACTCTATATTATAGGTAGATCCATGATCAGGGATCTCCTGAATGTGCCTATGATGGATCTCTGGAAGGCTGTTCTAGAAAAGGATTATTAGAAGGGTCATATTGGGGAGTGTTAGAGGAGGTTCATATTATGATATCCTACAACATCCATCTCTATAAAGAACTGGAAGTTTCAAGGAATTTTTTTCTTAAATACTTTGGAATTTTACGAGTCTACGGTTTGGGACGGTACTTGATTTCGAGGCCCGGTGTGCTCGGAATCAATTTCTGATGTTCTGTTCGGGTATGTTCCGTAAACGTACGTGTGGGTTTTTCTATCTTTTGAACCGGTAATCAAAATTGAAATCTGAGGATACCGATTAACTCGCAACGCCGGTATTCTCTTAAGGGGACCTCTACCGCAGTTGCATTTAATGCAGGTTGAGAATTAATATTTTGGGATTTAGAATAAAATAAATAAAATTTGTAGCACACAATTTTATTTATGGATGTTAGTTATTTCCTCCCAAGGGGAGTTAGAGGTGGGGCCCACACCCACATAACCTCCCATTAGAGGATATTTGTGAGGTGGGGCCCACACGAGCCCTAACCTTTCATCTCCCCATAACTACCCTCAACTCCCTTAAACCCCCTTTGTTTAATTTGAAAACTCTCCCATTAATTATGTGATCTCTTCACCTTCCCCTCTCCCATTAATTTTTGGCAACACTTTTAATTAATTAATTGAATCCTCCAATTAATTAATTAAAGTGTTTGAATATTAAAAATTCACGTGTGAATAAAATAATAGCCTTACCTATTATTTTATTTTGGGCATTCGGTGTGTTGAGAGGATTTTCGGGGAGCTCTTGAGAATTTGAAGAAGGAGTTCCTCTCTTCAACAAAGAACACCAACCTTCCAATGAAGAACCACCAAAGAATAATGATCAACTGTTTCGATCTTCGGCCAAGTAAAAGAAAATGGAGCCACCCGCAAGGAATGACGACGACGTGCCATCCTCGTCTCCTTCTTTATCGACATCAACAAGTTGACGCCGTCTCCCCGCGATGTCGTCTTCTGTGACGCCCGATTACCGTGAAAATTATTTTGAGGTAGGGGCTTTGTATAATTTATAAGTGAATAAATTATCCTGTTTCTGATGATTTCTTTGGAATAACTTTGGCGAATTGTTACTACCTAACGCGGAGGGCACGAGACGAACGAACACCGCCTGACGACCCTCCGTTGTTTTCCTGAATTTATTCTCGATATGGGTGCGTTGGAAGAGGCGACGACGAGCAAGGCAGCGGTCGCGCGCTGGCCGCGTGTGGAAGAACCACATCCCACAACCGCGAGCCGTTCGGCCGACGAAGAACTGGCCAGCTATGCCGGCTGAACTGAAGACACCACGGCCCACGTTCCACGTGCCGCTAGGAAGACAAACCGGTCGGTCAGGCTAGGAAGACATGCGGTGCCAAGAGGGCGCCACACTGGATGAAACCATGGCCCGCCCGTGGGGTCCGCTCAAGCCAGGAAGACTGACCGGCTTTGGCCGGCCGGACCGGAGGGCGGCACTGCCGGTTTGGGAGACCGGTGGGCCATGCCCCCAGTAGTGCTCGGGTAGTCGGGTCGAGCCACGGCCCGCGGGACGAGGCCGAGCCGCGTCGGGCAGGGCCGCGGCGTGCCGGGCCGCTCAGCGCCGCGCCGAGACGGGCCGCTTCACGCCGGGACGGGCCGCTTCGCGTCGGGCCGGGCCACGCCGCGTCGGGCCGGGCCGCTCCACGCTGCTCCGAGCCATGCCGCACCAGGTCGGGCCGCTCCGTGCCGGGCCGCGCCGCGCCGGGCAGCGCTGCGCCGGGCCGGGCCGTGCCGGGCCGTGCCGGGCCTGGTTGGGCCGCTCCCTGTCGGGGCAGGCCGCGCCCTTTCGGGTAGAGTCGTGCCCTACTAGGCCGGGTCGCGTGCTTCACTGGCCAGGTCCGACTCTCTATCGGGTATGACCCGCCGAACCGGGTTGGTCCGACCCGCCATCCCACTGGGCTTGACGGGCTGTGCCCGTTTCTCTTAAATGTGAATAACATCACAACCGTGCGTCCGATCGACGCACCGTCTGCGGCACTGGGACCCTTACGACGAGGCATTCCTTTTTGGATGCTCTAAGTGACTTTTTGATGACTTTGGTAAAAATGTCCGTGTTGTTTCAAAACCAAAACCAACCGGGCCCTCGGAGCAAAAACACTTATAACTTAAGGATCAGATGTACAATTGATGTTCCGTCAACTATGTTGGTTTCCTTTTGTTGAGATGGTTCTTTTGGCACACTCCACGTGGGATTCGGATGGGATTAGAGTACATTCAGGTTGGTTTTATCTTAAAAACCAATCGGGCCCCTGGAATGGAAAAACCAATAACTCACAGACCGGGTGTCCGATTGACGCGCCGTCTATTGCGTTGAGACCCCTATGACGAGGCGGTCCTTCGTGATACTTCTACGCGGGTCTTCGTGACATGTGTAGTATCGTCTTGAGGCTCATGGAGCGGACCCTCCCCGGTTACGAATGAGAAGATTGCAGTGACCTAGTAGCTGGATAAGACTTGACGACTGCTGATCGATAAACTCAGAGTGACTCGGATGGCCCAGTGGGGAGCTCTTGGTTGTAGCAGCAGACCCACGATGCAGGTGTGCTTGGTTGTAGCGGCAGAGCGACTGTACTCGACAGAAGGAGTACCACTATAGGCTTTGAGGGTGCGGGGGAGTTTTGTTGTAGCGGCAGACCCATGGCGGGAAGCGCTTAGTTGTAGAAGCAGGCCCACAATACTTGACATTTGGAGTACTTAAGTAGTCCAAGGTTTGTGGGAAGCTCTTGGTTGTAGCGGCATGCCCACTGTACTCAACAGAGGAGGAGTTCTCCAGCAGTCGTGGTATCGACTCTGATAATGAAAATCTTGGTTTGAGCGGACTGAATGACATTTTCATTTTCCTCATGATTGAGATGGGTTACATGATAACATAGCTATATGTATGGGTATATACCTAAGTAATGGTTATCCATTGAAATCATACATTGTGGTTTATCCTTTTTGTATTTTTGTGATACCTTGAGGGTCTAGGGGTCCCTAATGAGTATCGTTATACTCATCCATGCACGGGCTATGCCCTCACCTCGTTGTGCTGGATACAGACGACGGAAAATGCTGAAAAAGGCTGAGAGCACTAGGACTGGATGGTACTCGGAGGTGGACACTCAGAGTGATGGCACACGTAGCAGACTGTTAGACATGGAATTCTGAGGAGGACATCTGTACCTACCCTCCAGGTAGGAACCCGTCGGATGATCCCAAAGGAAGATCCAGGGGCTGCTTCCACCTTTCAGCTGTTTGTCTTTTATAGTTGTACTTTCTTCAGTTGTAGTTATACCTTTTTGTTTGGATTGTATTTCTGACCCCTTTGTACTTTAAGCACACTTTTTATACATCTTTTCTTAGTGTTTGCTTCTGATTGTACTCTTTTAGTGTGTGTTACGTTTTATAAAGGCAATGTCTTCCCAGTTTTTAGGAAATTACGCCTTTGGTGCTAGTCGCCAGCCCCAGGCCTATGGAAGGCGGGTTTGGGGTAGTCACGATATGGGCCCTGGGGGACGGGTCTGGAAAAATTGGTATCAAAGGACGATGGTTCTACCACAGAACTAGGACTCTGATATTTTCTTTATGTGAAGAAATAATTTTAATGGTACTAAGTGTGGTTTTCAGTTCAGGGAGACCAGTGTTGGTGTAGGAGGCCGACGTATCCATACAACAAGACCATAACTTCTGATTTCCAACTCAGTGCATGAAAACACTGATTGCTTGTGTTTTTTAAAAAGTTTCATTAAGTCAGCTCAAAACTATGTCAGCTCACTAGGTATAATATTTGACAATGTCACATCTGTTTCTTTCAGGATGCCTCCCCTTGGAAGACCAGTTAGGGCCCCGAGAGTAGTACATATTGACAGGACACCGAGAGACGAGGCCTCAGTATAGGGCCCTCTTCTAGTTGAGGCACCAGCAGAGGCACCGGCGGTATCACTTCCCGTTGGGAAACCGATTCCCCCAGATCTAGCAGCAAGGGATACACACTGCTTGAGCGCGCTGCACGAGTTCTAGCCCTAGAGGCCACCCAGGTTTCTGGGAGAGATGGATCCACAGGTGGCTGAGGATTTGCTGGAGGCTGTGGTGAGAGTCTTCAGACTGGTAGAGACACCAGCAGACTTTATGGTGATCCTTGATGCTAGCCTTCTTCAGGAAGGAGGAGGTAGATGGTGGAGCCTGATGCTCCAAATGCACGACGAGGTGAAACTTCTATTGGCAAACTTTGAGAGCCTGTTCCGGGTGGAGTTTTTACCAGCCACTCTTCAATCACTGCGTATACAATAGCTACTGCATCTACAGTAGGGCAGTATGACAGTAGCACAGTACTCAGCGAGGATCGTAGACCTCTCGCGCTACACTACAGATATGGTATGGGACCCGTTCATCAGGGCCCAGACCTTGGGGAAGGGGCTCAGGTGAGAGATTAGAGCTTTAGTTATGTCTCACAGCATCCTGACGTAGACAGGGGTGTTGGAGAGAGACCTCCTATTTGAGAGTTTCCTTGGTGAGCAATCTCTAGTAGTTGATCCCACCACCAGTCGACATGCAGCAGAGTCCTCTGTAGCTGGTAGTACATAGATGACGCAGGGGTCCAATAGGACCAGACCCATGGGTGGTCGACCGCATGACTCATGATCGTGTGTGTGAGGCACCTGGGGTGGATAACAACTTACAAGGAGTAAACAGTGTTAATCCTAGGGCTTTCTTGTTCATATCGCACGTGACTGTCTGACCTTCCATTAAGATGTTCATCAAATAGATGAAGGACCTCCCCGGAAGAGGTAGAGGTTCGAACGAGGCAGATTGCAAGGAGAAGGAGACCGAGGCAGAGGAGCTGGCTATGCATCTAGTGGTGGACGACGCTTTGTGGTGTTTCCACCGCCACCACCAGGAGGTCCACCCTGACCGCAAGGAATGGGTATACATAGGAGAGCACAGCTTCAGGCAGCTGAAGCATATGACTATGGAGCTCCGGAAGCAGGTGGACAGGATCAGGAATAGTTCAAGGCGTGGAGGCCTTTGTTCTTAGTGCTTCTAGCTTCCTTGTTGATGTTGTTGTTGTTGTTTGTGGTTGTTATGTGTCTTTGTACTTTGAGCCACAGTAATAAAAGACACTTTTCATTGTTGTGTTTTCTTTCCTGCCTTTTGTGTGGTTAGTAATAAGGGGTTCTAGTTTAAACTGTTGACTTGACCCTTACATTTTATATTTCTACTAGAGGAGACCCAGTTACCACACCCTGATGCCGATAGTGTGAATCAACCCTTAGAGGTGAGAGTAATGGTTGGATCTCTTATTAGTAGCATCGAGGCCTTACCACATCGTCCATGGCATTAATTAGTACCGTTCCTGTCAAGATTGACTATATTAGGAAAAGGGCATGGTTCTTCCATGGGATGAGACCAGATTTCTCTTTTTGGAGGAGGAGAAATCATAGAATCTCCTGTAAATAATAGAAAAAAATGATTGTAAATGATATATTTTAAATTGGATAGTCTCACCCATAGTTCGTCAAGCGAATGGTTTATGGTTTACTCTAATATCAATAGTCTCAGGTGTATCTTATCTCAGAAAGATATGAACCTGAGACAGCGGTGATGGCTTGAGTTACTCCAGGACTATGACATCGAGATAGTTTATACTCTTGGGAAGGGGAATGTAGTATAAGATTCTCTCAGTAGGAGTTCAGGCATTCAGTTTCTAGGAGAGGTGACAAAGAAGCTGGCCGCGTAGCTGATATCCTTTGTAGATAGGGATGGTGCAGCCTATCTGCAGTCACTCCTCCAATTCATCAGTAGAGTAGGTGAGGTGGCTTACCACCTGGCCCTTCCACCTCAGTTGCACCGAGTGCACGACTTCTTCCATGAATCTCAGCTAAGGAGATACGCGAATGAACCATCCCACATCATCGACCATGGGGAGCTGGACATCGATGAAGGGGAGGCATCCTCAGAGGTCTCAGTGGAGATCAAGGATCAACAGGAGCAGGTCCTACGTGGGTGGTCAATTCCTCTGGTGCATATTCGCTGGCAGCACGGGAACCTCCAAGAGAGAACTTTGGAGTGGGAGGCTCATATGCATGTACAATACCCCCATTTGTTTCCCTATTGTGTGTTGAAGCTTTATGGAGACGTAAATCCTTGAGGTCGGATTAATGTAAAGACCCGGAAATTTCACGTATTTTTTTCTTTAATACTTTGGAATTTTAGGAGTCAGCGGTTTCTGACGGTACTTGATTTTGTTGCCCGGTGTGCCCGAAATCAATTTATGAAGTTTTTTTCGAGTACGTTCAATAATCGTACATGAATGTTTTTCTATATTTTGAACTGGTGCTCAGAATTGAAATCCGAGGACACCGATGAACTCACCTAACCGATATTCGTGTAAGAGGACTTTTACCGCAGTTGTGTTTTATACAGGTTGAGAATTAATATTTTGGTATTTAGAATAAAATAATTAAAATTTGTAGTACACAATTTTATTTATGGATGTTAGTTATTTCCTCCCAAGGGGAGTTAGAGTTGGGGCCCACACCCACATAACCTCCCATGGGAGGATATTTGTGACGTGGGGCCCACAAGAGCCATAACATTTCATCTCCCCATACCTCCCCTCAACTCCCTTAATCCCCCCTTATTTAATTTGAAAATTGTCCCATTAATTATGTGATCTCTTCACCTTCCCCTCTCCCATTAATTTTTGCCAACACTTTTAATTAATGAATTGAATCCTCCAATTAATAAAATAAAGTTTTTGAATTTTAAAAATTCATGTGTGAATAAAATAATAGCCTTAGCTATTATTTTATTTTGGGCATTCATTGTGTTGAGAGTATTTTGGGAGAGCTCTTGAAAATTTGAAGAAGGAGTTCCTCTCTTCAACGAAGAACACTGACCTTCCAACGAAGAACTACCGAAGAACGACGATCATCTCTTTCGATCTTCGGCCAAGAAAAAGGAGAAGGATCCACCCGCAAAGAACACCGACGACGTGCCATCCTCGACTCCTTCTTTCCCGATGTCAATAGGTTGATTCCGTCACCCCGCGATGCCTTCTTCTGCGAAAACCGATTACCGTGAACCTTATTTTGAGGTAGGGGTTTCATATAATTTTTGAGTGAATATATTTTTCTGTTTGTGTTGATTTATTTGGAATAACATCGGCTCATATTTACCGCCTAACGCAGAGAGCGTGGACCAAATGAACACGGCCCGATGACCCTATGATGTTTTCATGAATTTATTAGTGATAGGGGAACGTTAGAAGAGGCGGTGACGAGCAAAGGCGGCAGCCGCACACCAGCCGCGTGTGGAAGAACCGTGGCCCACAATCGCGGGCCGCTTGGTCGACGAAGAACCGGACGGATAATCCAGCCAGACCAAAGTGACCACAGTGCCACAAGGGCACCAAGCTGCGGAGGACCGCAGCTTGCATTCCGCAGGCTGCTCGGCAGAGAAACCAGCAGTAAGCTTATAGACCAGGCTGGGAAGACCCACGGTGCTAGGAGGGCGCCACATTGGGGGAACCGTGACCCGCCCGTGCGGGCCGCTCATGTAAGGAAGGTCGGCCGGCATCGGCTGGCTAGACAGGAAGGCGACATTTCTAGGCATGCTAGTTCGAGAGACCGGGGGGCCGCGCCCCCCATATCGCTCGACCACCAGGCCGAGCCGCTCGGCTAGCCGGGCCGAGCCGCAGCCAGCCGGGCCGCGCCGCTCCAGGCCGGGCTGTGCTCCGCGGGGCCGGGCCGCGCCCTCTCCTGCCGGGCCCGCCCCACCGGAACAGGTCATGTGCTTCACTAGGCCATTCTGACCCTCTGCTGGGTCGGACCCACCGAACTGGGTCCGGCTAACCTGCTAGCCCACTGGGTTTGACGGGTCGGGCACGTTTCACTTAAATGTGAATAACATCACAACTGTGCGTCTGATCGATGCGTCGTCTGCGGCATTCGGACCCTTACAACGAGGAGTCCCTTTTGCGATGCTCTAAGTGTGTTTTGGCCAATTTTGTACAAAACGGCTGGGTTGGTTCGAAACCGAAACCAACCGGCCCTCAGAGAGGAAACACTTATAACTTACGGACCGGACGTCCGATTGATGTGTCGTCAACTATGTTTGTTTCCTTTTATTGATAAAATTATTTTGGAATATTCCATGTGGTATTCAGATGAGATTAGTGTATGGTTGGGTTGGTTTTTTCTTAAAAACCAACCAGGCCCCTGGAACAGAAAAGCCAATAACTGACAAACCAGGCATCCGATTGATGTGCCTTCTATTGCGTTGAGACCCATATGATGAGGTAGACCTTTGTGATACTTATACATGATACTTCATGAAACTTGGATTATCGGCTTGTGGCTCTTGGAGTAGACCCTCCCAGTTATGAGCAAGCAGATTGTAGAGACCTAGTAGCTGGCTGAGACTTGACCACTGCAGATCGATCAACTCAAAGTGATTCAGAGGGACTAGTGGGGAGCGCTTGGTTTTATAAGTATACCCAAGGTGGAGGAGCGCTTGGTTGTGGCAGTAGAAAAATGGTACTCGACAGAAGGAGTACTTATTTATGCTATAAGGGGGAGTTATTAGTTATCGCGGCAACCCCATGGTGGGAAGCGTTTGGTTGTAGCTGCAGGCCCACAGTACTTGACAGGTGGAGTACTTCAGCAGTCCAAGGTTAGTGGGAAGCGCTTGGTTGTAGCGGCATGACCATTGTACTCAACAGAGTAAGAGTTCTCCAATAGCTGTGGTTTCGACTTCGATAATGAAAATCCTGGTTTGAGTTGGGTCAATGACCTTTGTGTTTTCCTCATGATTGAGATGGGTTATTTCATAACATAGGTATATGTATGAGCATATACCTATGTAATGGTTATCCGCTAAAATCATACTTTGTGGTTTATCCTTGTTGGATTTTTGTGAGACCTTGAGGGTATCGGGGTCCCTACTGAGTATTGTTATACTTAACCATGGACGGGCTATTACATCACCTCGTTGTGTTGGATGTAGACGGCAAACAGTGCTGACGAAGGCTGAGAGTGCCAGGACTGGACGGTACCCAGAGGTGGACACTCGGCGCGATGACACACAGAGCGGACTGATGGACTCAATGTTCCGAGGAGGACATCTGAACCTAACCTGCAGGTAGGAACCCAGAGGACTATCCTGGAGGACAATCCAAGAGCTTCTTCCACCTTTCAACTCTTTGTCTTTTTCAGTTTTACTTTCTTTAGTTGTAGTTGTACCTTTTTGTTTGGATTGTATTTTCGGCCCCTTTGTACATTCAACACACTTGTTATAAAGCTTTCCATAGTGTTTTCATCCGCTTGTATTGTTGAAGTGTGTGTTGTGTTTTATAAAATCAATTCCTTCCCAATTTATAGGTAATTACGCCTTCAGTGCTAGTCGCCAACCCCTGGCCTATGGAAGGCGGGCTTGGGGTAGTCACGATACGGACCCCAGGGGACAGGTCCTGACAATCACATGCTATCCAATGTCTGGATCAATGTGTTGGTAGTTAGGTCCTTGTGAATTATCATGTTATGGGTAGATATGACTAAGATTTAAATAAGGACATATGTTGTATGATATGAGGCTATTTTAAAATTTACTTGGTACTAGTAAAATATTGCTATTCATTACATCAAATCCTTATTCTTGGTTCTAGCACTAATGCTTCAATTTGAGACCATATCCTAGAAGTTAGGGATAGAGGTATCAATAGGGATTTATCATTTGATATCATTCATCTACTGATAGTTTTAAAAATCACTTGGTAGAACCAGTTTCACATGGGAACTATTGTTCAACATGATGAAACCTTATAATACCACCTTTTATATGATATTTTTATACTATTCAAGCCCAAATTGACAGTCAATGCATGTGTTTCATATTTTATCAGTTATATGGGATGCGATTACCCTTTTTGAGTAAAAGAGATATCATATAAGGATGAGGAGTCCTTCAGTAAAAGAAGTTGTATCCCATAACCCATCATTTGGTGATGTTAGTCCTTAAAATAGAAAAATCTTTATTTATCTAGATTTATTCAGTAGTTGAGGACATTAGGGATGTCTTCCCTGAGGATTCTTTAGGACTACATCTCACAAAAGACATGGGTTTATTCAATTATATAAACCTATTGATCGTACAAGTATATTCTGGGGAATAATGGATTTCCCCAACCATGTTTCACGAGTTATGGTATTATTTCATTAACCTTTGATAGAAGTTTTTTTTTCTGACCCAATTTTTCCTCCTAAGAGGCTTTAGTGTTCTATATGAAAAATGTAGAGGGTATCTTTCATATTTCTTTAGATTATCATCACAAGACCAAGCCATGATAATGTAAATTCACCCCTTCCCAATAATTTAGGACCTTTTGGATTAGTGGCAGGGTGTGATTTGGTTCTCAAAGATTGACCTAAAATCCGGCTACAACTAGTTGACATTAATTGAGAATGATATTGAAAATCTAGGATTTTGAATCCACTATAGATACTAAGAGATCATGGTGATACCTCTTAGTGTGGATAATTCACCCACTATTTTTATTTCTTTGATTAATCTTATCTTATATCCATACTTGAACCATTTTTTTTCTTCATTCATGAAATACGTTCAAACATATCATCATAATGGGATTATGTCAAGAACTTGGGAATGTTAAAAGAATAAATAAGAGGGAACCATATTTATGGTATTCACTAAATGTTCCAGTTCACAATTAATGAGTATCACTTTCTTAGGCATCTCATATCTGAGCATGGATTAACTATAGACTAAAAAATTATTCATGAAGTTATTTCCTGGGAACCACCCATGAGTGTGTCATATTTGTAAGGTTCTATTTGATCTGAGGGATAATATTAGAGGTTTATGGAAGACCTATATAGTGTTCAATCACACATGAATTCCATGATATTAAAAGGAATGTCATTAACCATGAAATAGAAGATTCAAAGATCATTTGAGATGTTAAAGCTGAGGTTTAGCAGTTATCATTTGTTGAGACTACCAGAAGAGGAGGTGGAGTATATATTTATTATGATTCCTCTTGAATGGGGATTTTCTATGTGTTTATGAAAAGGTAAATAGTGATCTAATATGAATCAAGGAAGTTGAGATCCCTTGAGAAGAACTACATGACTAATGACATGGAGTTGGCAGTGACAGTCACTGCTCTTAGGATGTGGAGACACTATGTCCTTAGAGAGAATTTATTTCTACATATACCATTAGATTATTAGGTATATCTTCACATAGAAATACATGAACATGAATCCTACACTCCTTAAATGAGTATGGGCAGCTCTGTTGGGAGTCATTGACTTTGAGGTTATCTTTTACCCAAAATCTAAAAGAGATTTACAAGAAGGATTTCTTGAATGAGAGGAACATATATTCATTTTCCATGGAAGGATAGTGGTTCTTATCATGATTGAAAATGGTTTTGGTGAAGGAGTTTACTACATATCCTTTTTTATACAAACTAGAATATTGATTATGTATATAGATGTTCAGTAAATGTTTTGGAGGACTATAATGAGGTAGAGTATTTATGAGTTCATCTATTAGTGCATTACTTGTATTAAGGTGAATATAGAGCTCCATGATATGGTAGGTTTGAAACATTCTCTTCATATCCAAGAGTGGAAATGGGAGAAATAATCCATAGACTTAAGGACTGGGATTACATGTATATAGAGAGACCCTGATTACATTTGGGTGATATTTTACCAACTTGCAAAGTCAACACACTTCACATCCATTAGGGACCAGAGTTCAGTGGAGAGTTTGGGGCAGATTTATGTGCCATAGATCATCTGAATCCATAGGGTATCCTCATTGATTCTCTCTAATGAAGATGTTATGTTTATTTTATGGTTTTGGAGAGTTCTATAGGATGAATGACATACATAGTTATTGAATCAAACATTGTTCCACCCCTTGAAAAATTGGAAGAACAAACAGACTAATCTTTTTTAGAAGATATAAGGTTGTCTTCTTTGTTAGACTTTAACCAGGGCGAGAGGGATCACTTTCAATTATAATATTTATATTATAATATTATCTATCAATTTATAATCAATAATAATGATTTTGAGGCATTTTATGTGAGGTCGTTCATGTCACCCCTATAATAGAATTAGATTGGAGACAAATATACAGTTGGGACATAGATTAAATATGTGACTATTGTGTAAGTACATGTGATCCACATGAATATGAGGATAACCTAGAGCCAACAGAAATCATATGCTGATAGACATCATATGAAAATGGATTATTAATAGAGGGAACATGTTTTCCTGATAATATCCCCAAAACATGTATTGTGATGATTCATCTAGGGAGGAATGATATCCCAGAGGTTTGTTTGGATATTAGAGATCCTATATAATTTTTTGAAATATTAACTATTACATACCCCATCGACCTCAGTTGGAACAGGTTCCTGATGTTGTCCATATGTCATAGCTTATGATATTGATGCATGATCTAACCCACATGATTGACTAGGGTGAGAAGGAATAAATGGTTGGTTACACCATTGTGGAGTAATCGGTGGTGATCAAGGATTGGGAGGAGATGATCATATGAGGGAGAAAAATACCCTTGATTCAAGTGTTGTAGCAGGACATGAGCATACTGGAGAGAAATAGGAGAAGGAGGGGAAAATACGAGCATAGTATCCCAAACATTTATTTAGTTTGTGCAATTAATGAAAGAAAATCAATGAAGGGGTTAATAATTTTTTTATTTTTAATTTCTTTTAATACATTGAAATATATTTGGGATTATTTTTGGAGACATGAACTACAATGTTGCAAGATTTCAAGCCCCGATTAGGCAAAAATTAAAATTAAAAAATTCATAAATATATTAATATTAAACATGTGATTTTTTATGAATTATTAAATAACACTTGAATAAATACATATATCACTAATAAAAGAATAATGATGAATCATTAATGTGGTTTTTAGACTATGTTCAACCTAATGATGTTCGTATATGGGATTCATTTTTAGGTAGTCATTCAACATGAATTTAATTAAAATAAATGATTATATTTTTTTATTTTATTCTAAATTACCATATACATAAAATATTCTATATATACCTATATATTACAATTCTATGAGTTTTGGATATAAAACCCTGGATTAATTTTGCGGAGCTCTCACACCATTTTTTGGGATCACGTTCGGAGGATGATGAATATTCATATCAAGGTGAATCGATTGGTATCTAACACAACATGATGGCCACATCACTAATTAATGTGTTCATAAAAAAGGATCCCAAATTAATTTAGTGGTCAACAACTATTGATTTCCACCATTTTGATTCCATTATTGAGAATTCATTGCATCATATTTTATTTATCTTTGTTTTTACGCACTTCACATGATCCGGCCTAATGAATTATATTCATTATTCATTTCTTTCTTAAATTATTTTATGTTAACACCCCAAATAACAATGATCTACAATAATATGACATGCAATCCTGGGAATTGATTTTTTCAACTTATTTATTTTTCCTTTCCCCAGCCATTTTATCTAGTTCTTAATCATTGGAATTCATGGTTGTGGTTTGACATTTTCATGTTGGATTGCGTGTGATTGGACCCTCAGATTCATGGTGGATGTATGTACATTTATTAGATAGAACATTTTTGAGTAGCTAAGGATCAGTTGAGAGTGTTTCTTCATGGGTCACATGTAACACCCCGAGATTTTATGAAAAATATTATTTTTAATTTCATAAATGTCTTGTGTTGTACGCTACACCAAAAGGAGCTTGCACAACACGCATCCTTGACTTGCCTTGCATTACACGCAATCACAACCTTCCTCGATAACACGTGTAATATGCAATACCGAGTTTCACTAATTAACGATATGCTATATAAATATTATTAAAAGTAGCCGTTATGAATAGTAATAACCACCTTTTAAAATTTTAGAAATTTTATCTCTCAAAATGGACTTCATTTTTGTATTTTGAGTATCGAATTTAGCGTAAGGTAAAATTTTGGTACTATTCGGATAACTTTCATATTTTGATGAATAATGAAAATTACTAAATTTTAATTAAAAAAAAACTTTTTAAATCAAAATAATTAATAGTGATAAATTATGATTTTGAGTGGTTTTAAATTATATTTAGAACATATTTTTACCATTTAATAGAATGTTTTTCATCGAACATAATTTCCCAATTAAACCGAACATAAACAAGTATCAATCTTTTGATAGTTATTATATCTTAAAAACATGCTTTTTTGTTTTGACAGCGGGAATTAATTTTAAATTAATTTCTGCCACTTATGTGTTTTGAATTTTGAAAAATGGATTCCATATTTGGAATCAAGATGTTCCAGTTGTTTAAATAGGTAAATTTTATGTTTAGACATTTTGAATAATTAATTTAGTAAATATTTTATTTACCATGGTTAAAGGGTAAATCTGGTAAATAAGGGTTAAAAAATAATATTATAAAAAACAAAATTACCCTAAAACGTGTGATAAACTTATTGGTTGATAATTGTTCGACCATGGCCATCTTTGGGTCAATTTTGGGATCCCATGGTGCCACTTGTAAGTGATAGGGACACTTTAGTTTAAATAAGTTAAAATGAATACCAAAATGACACAAGCATATATCTTTTAGAACAACAATTTTTACATAGGGTTATATATGTTGGATTTTCGATTGTAAATATTAATTATAAAGCTAGGGAGATTTAATGCATAATTATATTTTATTTATAATTTTTAGACATTAAATAAATTAATTTATTTATGACACGATGATGATGCAGTAATTACCATAATTGTTAACAATTAACATAATTGATATTATAAATACCCAAATAAATATAATTTGAGACTTTTAATGAATTACACAAATTTTCTAGGTTAATAGGACATGTTATTAATGATTTAATTAACTTTTTTGGATGTAATAATTCTATTATGAGTTTCACAAAAATCAACTATTCAATAGTGTCAAAATTGACATAAAATAGTTTTTAAAACAAATATTATATTATTGACTGTTTTTTTATTCATAAAAAATCTAAGGTTCGGCCAAGATACTTATATCGATATAGGTGTATCATTAATGGAACACTTGGGGGTCTCTTGGATGTATATGGTACGTTTATTAACTATATAATATAATAATACAAAGTGACAAGGTAAATGTCAATATAATTAACTAAGAGTTAAAACTAAAAAGATAAGGTTAGTATAATGACCTAAACAGGTCTAAATTCTATTGGATGAGATTATTTCGGACCATCCCCACCTTATCTTGGAAATAAATCAATTTAGAGCTATTTAAAACCGAATTTTTCTTTATAACAAAATAATATTTTTAGTTATTCCAAAGGTGCCCCTATCCTCCCTTATAAAAGGGCACCTCCTCCCCCTCTTCCTCACACCACATTGAGCCTTCAAGCTCGGCCACCCACTGACAAAGTATCTTCTCCACTTCTCTAGAAACATCCTAGAGGTCCTGGTCTTCTACAAAGACCAATTTTAGTTCCCTAAGAAGAGGACTCAAAGAGGAACTTCAAAGAGGAGGTAATGTCTGTTACCGATTCTTTCATCGTTATTTATTCTTACACTTATTCTTATAAGGTTGTTTAATTTTTAAGTAATAACATCAGTATCACTCATATAATGATATATTATTATAATTATGAAACAAACCTATTTCACCATCTATCTATCCTATGGAAAACGAAATCACCGCGCGTGCGTACGTACGGAATACCGTCTCCACGTCGTGGTGTAATCTTTTTTCCACCACCACCTTACTTGGATGGGTATAATGGTGTAAATAATAACTATATATGATTATTTTAAAGAGATATTGATTCTGAAATTGTATAAATACACTCCAATACAGTCCCATATTCATGAGAACGATATCATCGCTCGTGTGTACGTACGGACTACCATCTCCACGATGCGATGAGATTCATTCTCCACGTTAACCATTAATGAATGATTATAAAGTATATATAATAAGTAATCATGAAATATATGACATAATAATGATATTGGATTTATGTGTATATATATGTATGTCATCTACTTAATTCGATTCAACTCAATAAGGAAACGAAAACAATGTTAATGCGTACATACGGCCTACCGTCTCCATGAACGGTGTATTTCTTTCCATTTACTGATTTACTATATATATGTATATTCTGAATATATATTATATATAAATCATGTTTTTTATTCTGTAATTAAGTAATCATGATCTAAGTAATCATATGAATAATTACAAGTCAAAACACGGACGACAAATGAAACAATTTTACCCAAAACGCTCATTAACATGGAATTTACAAAAGAACGGGTAATATAAAGTCATAAGTGAACCATATATTATATAATAACAATGAGTATGATTCTGGAATAAGTCAATTACATTATTTAAATAATTATACAGGAGGTTCGGACACTTACGTAGCAAATCAGACCTAAGGTAACGGAAAATATCACAATCTCATTTTAGCCGAGATTGTTTATACTTTGCTATTTATTGGGGTGTATTTTATCATCCACATCCATGATTCCTCAATATTTAATATTTTTTCCACCCAACTACAATTTATTAAATCCAATTTTACCCTTTGGTGAGTATTTAGTAAAAGATAAAAAAGGAATCTTTTGTCATTCTTCGTACGAGGTACTTTTTGGCTTTTCTGAAAAAAGTACGAGAAGAATGTTTTCTTTTAACTTCTATGGCATGAATGTATTTTTAAAACATTATTTCCAAGAATATTCAATTACAAGTTTTCAATTTTATTTTTAATCAACTACTTTTAGTTTAAAATTGTATGACATGTTTTGAAAGGAAAAATTTTTTTGATGTAGAAAGGATATTTTCCTCAAGAATGGAGTTCATGTGTTTAATCAAATTTATTTTCCATATAAGATAATATAGGGTTCTGTTTCTATCCATATTATTACATTGATTTGATTATGTTGTGATGGAAATATTTTTATGAATTCCTTTATCTTATATGAATTGTTTTATGATGTCATGATGTTTAAGATTCCCATTTTTATTACATGTGTTATGATATAATGTATGGTTTATGATTTTGTGGCACACATAAGAATGGTATCATTATGAGATGGGTGTGACATATATATCCCTCCAATTAATTGGGTAAAGATTATATATCTCATGAGATATACATGGCTGGAACGGAAGGTTAAACCGGTTCAGTGAAACAACACTAAAACAAGGAATGAACTCAGTTCAGAAATGGACTTTATCCACTAAGATAGTCTTGGCAATGAGTCTTGACTAATAAGAAATGATTCTCTATGATTATGTGTGTATGCCACAAAGTCTCATGTTTTAGGTTATGATTATTGGGATTACATTTCACTACTATGATTTATCCCAGGTTATGATATTATGATCTCTTTTGCAGGTTATGATTTCCAAAATGTTATGTTCTTATGAATATGATGTGATTGATATTTCTTTTGTTTAACCTTACTGAGCATTTGAGCTCACCATTTTATGTTTTCTTTTCCCCAGGATATAAAGAAAGGTTTTAGTTAAGAAAATAAGGGAAGATCTTCATGGGAGATGTTGAAGATCTTTCACAATGATTAGAAGATTACGTTCCGAGTTTTCAAAGACACTAAACTATTACGGTCCTTGTGTGTGTGTTTTTGTTATGTACTAAGTATTCCGCAAAAGTAATGTAATTTCCATGTACGTAAAGCTTTGGGCCTCTACTGTTGCTATCAGAGGAAAGGTTTAGTCAACCTTTGGAAACTAGGATGCGATAACTTTGGTGAGAACCTTAGAGATATTTCTAAGGTATGTCTAGGGATGTCCCTAAGGTTAAGTATAAGTATATGTTATAGTAGTATAATTAAGGTAACCCAAGATGTTAGATATTGAATGTACTCCCCTTTTATTGTGTTGTTTTCCCTAGCATGATTTTTTCCACTCACACTATTCTTTATGGGTTTTAGACGATGGCAGGAACCCGAAGGAACCATCTTGATCAATGTAATGGACAATGCAATGATTTTCCTCCTGAACAGACAAATGTTATGGGAGATGGAGTGCAAAATATTATTGCTATAAATATTCTATTGAGTCCTTCATGAGGAAACATCCACCTTCTTTCAATGGGTCTTCTGATCCTCTTGTTGCTGAACAATGGATCAGTACTACTGAAAAGATATTTTCAGTTCATCAATGTTCTGAACATGATAAAGTCATCTTCGCAGTTTATCGTTTGGAAGCTGATGCTGATCAATGGTGGAATCTTATCAAGAATACGAGGCCAAGAGATGAAATTGAGTCCAGGGAATTGGACGAGTTCAAGAACTTATTTTTCAATAAGTACTTCCCTCGTATTCTTCGAACAAAGATGGAGAAGGAGTTTCTTGAACTAAAGCAAAAGGATGGTGAATCTATTGGTATATACGGAGAGAATTTTACAAGGCTTGCAAGGTATGAATCTGGATTTATCATCCAACCTGAAAGTAAAGTTGATCGATTCTTCAGTGGCTTAAAACAAAATCTTTTAATGGCATTATCTATAAGAGACTTCGGTAGCTATGAATAAATTGTGTGTTGTGATATCAAGGTAGAAATGGAAGTTGGTATTACTTATCCATCTCGTAGTTTTGACAAGAACCTAAAGATGGAGTTCAAGGAGAAATCTCAAAATAATGGTGAAAAGAAGATGAATGTTTCCTTATGATAAAAGTGTGGAAAGAAGCATGGTGGAGATTGTCTTAAAGAGACAAGTAAATGTTTCAAATGTGGAAAGGAAGGTCATCAGGCATTTGAATGCCATAATGATAGGAAGAAGATGTCTAATGATCCAAACAAAGGAAGGGATACACAGAATGAACCTACTACACTTCAATGCTTCATGTGCAAGGAAATGGGGAATTATGCTAATAAATGCCTAATCCAATGGTTAGTGATGATCAACATGAGCAACCAATTAAGGAAAAGGACAAAGGGAAGTAACATGTGATCACCATTGGCGATGTTGAATATGACAACGATGTGGTGGAATGATTAAGTGTTTATGTAACGAGATTCCAAAATAATTTTGTATATAGTATCGTGGAAAATTGGAATATTTATGTATTGGTATATTGTGGTTTTCAATAATTTTATGCTACTGGTAACCTTGGAAAGTGATTGAGATATTTTTGGAAAAAAGATGATATGTCCATAATGAAGGGATAAGTAAAAAATGAAATGTTTGACAGTATTCATGAGATCATTATTGATATAAGGACTAAGTGATATCATGGTTTGAGTATATAGAATTTTGAGGATTTTGGTATGTGGAAAGATAATAATAATAATAAACCAATAATAATCCCAAAATCATCATCAACATAATGAGGGAAATATTTTATAAAGACATGGAATATGCAAATGAAAAAAACATCATTAAATAGTTTTCAAATTCAAACCATATTTGTAGTAAAGAGAGCATCTTGTAAACCTATAACATAAAAGCACAAATCATAAGATAAATAGTTTGTAAAAACCTAGAACCGTGTTCACACATTGTACACATTATCTCATGAGATACATCATATTACCCATTTCATTATGGGGTATATAATTATATCCCCTACCATCATGTCATAATATCTATAAAATCATTCATTCCACATAGAATATATTATAACCATATAAAAGAAATAAAGAATGAAAATAAAGGGGGTTCATCAGGATTTTAAAAATTCTTGAGAAAATGATGGGATTAGAAAATTAAAAAAAAGATAAAAATGTGTAATAAATTAAATTTACCTATTGTATAATAGAAAAACATTAAAGGACAAATATTTGTTTGGGAATGAATTGTATTTCTTGAAAATCGTTTTATTTAGCTTACAAATATAGACAGAAACCATAATTTCCCATATAGAAAAGATAAGAAAAAAGAAATTATATTTTAGGAACACTAATGTAATATTAAAACATAAATTTATGTAAAATATATAAAACCCAATGAATAAATATGGGTTTGATAATCCCCTTCACATAACGTCCACATTTTCTCATCACTTTTCCACCTCTTGAATATTAAAAAATTATTATTAAAACATATTTAAAATAGTGAATTGTGTTCATTTCTTCCACTAATTATACATATAATTATTTTATATTATATTATTACCCTATTTCTTAAAAGTTAATTGTTTTGATTTCATGTTTTCATAATTTTTTCCAATTTTTGTTTGGTTTTCATTAATTTTATTCGGGGTAATTAGAAATGTGTTGAATTAATTAAATAAATCAATAATAAATTTGGATACATATTTATAAATTATATATAATATATTATATCAATACATGATGATGGTTACAAGTGTTTACAAGGAAATTTTCCCATATTTGGTTAACTGAACATAGATGAGAAATTATTGGGAGAGTGGGAAAGGGATGCCTGACATTTAAATATATAGTAAATATGGTACTAAAAGTATGTTAAAATCATCAATAGTTTATTCAATTATTTACCAATTTATCATAAAAAACATTTTTTTTAAAAATGGAAGTAAAAATTAATTAAATGAATAAAAAAACTGAAGTGTTAATTGAAATTAAATTAATCCCTGGTGTAGCTTCTGTTGTAAGGTGCCAAAACTCCCATGATTCTTTGAGATGAATTACCCCAGAATGATATGATGGATTCTAATGGGATTAATAGGGGAAATTTTTGTAGAGGATTTTATTTTGTATGTACATGATTAGTGGGAATCAAAGGTGAGGGATACAGGATTATTATACATAAAAGACGGTTATAATCAGAATAAAATATTAAATAAAATTATATATTAGAGTTAGAAGATGTAATGGTTTATTATTTTAAATATAAACCATATTAAAATATAATATAATGGTTTTAAGACTTTATTTATATTTTTAATTATAATTTTTTGGTTTATTAAAATGCAATGTGGGAAGAAAGAAATTTTTTATTTTTATCGGACCACTATCGACTTTATGTTTTGAGATATGATTTTAAGGTTAAAAATTTAAATTTATTTTAATTTAATGAATAATTTATCAAATCAAATATACAATTTCTTACCCTAATGTTTTATATATTATTGGTTAATATTGGTTCATCAATTGTGTCATTTAAGAGACAAAAGTAATGTGAAGAAATATATTTTTATTATTCAACTGAAAATTGATCTATATTTACAAATTAAAAAATAAATCACATGGAGAATTTCAATGATATAATTTAAAAAATGAAATTAATTATTATAAATAAAATTAATAAATATTTAAATTTAATTTTTAATATGAAAAAATATGACTTTGTCGAAATACAATAAAACATAGTTTATTTAAAATGTGGATATTTTTTTATGTCATTTAATCAATATATATATTTTATAAGAAATAAAATATTGAAATTAAACTAAATTAATAATGGTAAGTATTATATATTTAAAAATTTATTATTTTATTTTAAATTTACTATTGAATTGTTCATGATATTTTTTAATGGTCATATTACTATTCCAATGATCACATTTCCTCTTATAAATAACACTATTTTCCATATTTTATTATTATAATAAATTTATTTCAAGGATATATATTTCCATTTTCTATAATATAACCTGGTTCAAAAATATTTTGTTTATTTCCTATAGTGTTGGTTGTGGGGGTGACTATTCTAGTATATTGGGGTTATCAATAATTTCCAATATTATATTTTCTATTTTATATTCCCCTTTAGATCATAATTTGTGGGATATTAATTGTTTTCCATGATATATAATGTAATTATATTTTGGAATTAAAAAAACCATTTTAGGGATTTATGTGTTTTATGTGTATAATACTATATGGTATATTATTACACACTTTTATTTGAGGGGAAAAATATCATTTATAAACTATGGGTTTCTACCTTATTCCCCCATTTAGATACTTTTCCCCAAAATTTCAAATAATATTCACAGTTGAGAATAGGTGAGGTCATATCTGTTTCATTTTTTCCTCTAGTTCCCATGAAACTTCTTTAATGTAATAGTTACTGAATTACCCCATGATTAGTTGTTATGTCTTGTTGTGTATAAAATTATATTTATCATCAAAGACCTTAACCGAATTCTCTTCATATGAATGTTCATTCTTATATAGTACCACCTATAGATTTAGTACATGTGAGGGATCGAGTATATAATTTCTTAGTAGTGATATTTGGTACATTTCATGAACATGATCCATACATGGTGGATGTGAAATCCAATAGGACACTGTTCTTATTTGATTAAGGACCACAGAGGGGCCAATTTCAGTTAGGTTATGCTTCCTTTTCCTTCTAAACCACACAAATCTACTCCATATTGATTTTAAATGGAATTATTTATCACCAAATTCAAACTCCAAGTGACTTCAGTTGTCTTCATCATAGATATTATTACAACTTTTAGAATATTTTATATGTTCTTGGATGGTTTGAACCTTATCATTCATCTCTTAGACATGATCATCTCGTTGTAGCTTTTTTACACTAACATCTAAAAATATTGTTGGATATCTGCATCATTTACCATATAGAGCATCATATTGAGCCATTTATATATATTTTGTGGATTCTATTACCATATGAGAACTGCACTAGTGGGATATGTTGATCCCTTCCTCGATAATCTCTTATTGAGTGGCCTCTTAGCATGTAGTCATTAATTGGAATAGTCCTTTCATCGTGGACATCAATTTGTGGGTGTAGGATAAACAAAAATTCAATTATATTTTTCATATCATGTTGAAGAATTATCCAAAATTTAGAAGTGATATTTGGATATTGTTTATATATGACCAAATGTGTAACCCTATACAGCCTCACCACTTCATGATATATATCATGGAATTTTATTATAGTGATAAATTGTGGAGAATAGAGATAATGTGGGAAGTCTTGGGGAGTCGATCCATTGGAACACATATCACATTATTTCCTTTTGATTTCTTCATATTACTTGTTAAAAATTACATAGTGAAATGATTCCATTTCCATGTAGGAATATTAAGTGGATAAATCATCCCGTTGGATATATGTCTCACTAATTTTACATATAGATATACCATAGACCTTAAGATATACTCATCAATATTATTCTTCCTAATTTCCCACGAGAAGTTTTTTGGAAGATCATGGTACATCATAGTGATTCCAAGATGGCTAGAGAATAGAGAGATATGTGAATTATCCACTATCTCCCTCTTTATATCTAGAGACACATTGAATAAATGTCTCATTAAAAATAGAATAATTCAATACTCATTAATGTGTAACTCATGATGCTTCCCTTCCGTAACTGCACTCAGCTTCCTTTGAAGCTCTAGATCAACCATTTTCACCTCCAAGATCATCTATTAGATAGATGGTTAGGAAATAATTTTTGAATCGATATATTTATTACATCCAATTATCATTTATAGATATATCATATTCATATACATGAAGTTATGTCATTTTTTAATTCACTTTATAGATAGTTTTGGATGTTCATTATTGCTAAGATCATCAGCTATATATTTTTCCATTCGCGGGTGGTAGTGAATAAAGAAATCACAGTCCAAGATTAGATATAACAATATTCTTTAAGAAAAGTTGATCTTATACTATGTGAATATATACGATAGACTCTTATGATTAATATATTTGTCACACTTGTCATAATAGAGATAGTATAAGAAAATATTTAAAGAGAATATCATAACATGCTAACTATAGATCATACATTAGATAGCATTGTCAAGGAAATTTAACTACCATGAGTTGTAGACTATCACTTTATCAATTTTTTTGAGTATACAACCCAAAACTTTCTTCTAAAAAATGTTGTGTGTTTAAAAATCTCCTCTTCTTAATGGTACTTTAAGTAAAGGTGTAGTGAATAACATATCCTTAATATCCTTAATGCTTTCTTATCATTTTTAGACCATACTTTCTTTACTCCTTTGCATGTTATATTATTTATGGAGTTATAAAATCATGATACATTTCTCCCAATATGTTGATAGTACCCTTAAAACACCTGAAAAATAACGATTCCCATGAAAGAAGTTGGTTTCAGTTATTATTAAATATCTATATTAATTTAATGTTCACCAAATATTCCCTCACATTGGATCATGTGGCCAAAAATGAAACTTTATGCATATAATAGTCAAAATTATTGTGATTAGATTACTTTTCATCACTCTGTGATGATTCATTAAGAATACTTATATGTTCATTATCATAATACTTCCACATAGTGTATATGAGAATATCATAAAAAGAAATATGAATAATTTGGTGATGTTTCTGGAAAAGACTCTATCATTCAAAATTATGAATATTACAGAGGAATTATTATGCCCAATTGGAATCACTATGAACTCGTGGTTCACATACCATGCATGGATGTTTGTATTCTAAATATATTCATTATTCACCTTTAGATGATGATATCCAAAATAAATATCCTCCATTGAGAAGTATTTAGCTCATTATAGTTGATCAAATAAGTAATCAATCCATTTTATTTATGAAGATAATAGGAACACCATAATTTGATGAACTAGGTATAGTGAACCCAATTTAAAATTTTACTTACCACTTCTTCTTTAACTCATACAGTTTGATCAAAGCCATCATGGAAGATAATTTAGAGACATTACTAGCTCTCGTAATATTTTCTATTGTGAACTATACCTCATGATCATGTAGAATTTCATGAAACTCTTTATGAATTAAATTAATGTATTACCACATAATGAGACCTTCCTATAGGTTGATATGAATCTTTGAATCAACCATTTTGGAAGGTTATGTTTTTTATATGGTATCACGACTCAAACCATTGAGGGGTTTTAAAAAGGATATTTATGAAGATCAATTCATTTTTTAGGAGAAGGGGGTGGTATCGAATTTGAAAAGATATTTCATTTTCCCAACAGTTAATGTGTACCAATTATGAACGGAGTAAATCAATATCTAGTATAGTATTGTATTCCACCAAGGGAATTATCACAATACTTTTTCGACTGAACATCCCACATATAATAACAAGAGAATATTCCAACACTTGGGTTGTAATAAAATTTCCATTATTTGTTTTTAAAGATATCTATAATTCATGAATTCTAGGATTCAATTCAATAGTTTTAGAAAACATGGATGATTTAAATGATTTCATAGAACCAGAATGAAATACATCATTTCATGTATTTAGTGAACAATATATGTTTCTTTTGAAAAATATTTTTAATGCTCCACTTTAGTATTAGTGATATAATAATATTTCCTTTAGTTATTTGGATTTGGTTTTACTTATGCGGATTCCCCTCAAGGAAACATGGAATAATGCACTGGATTGGGTAGTGTCCTCGCCTCTAATGGGTTAGTTTTAAACAACTAAAAATCAATCTATTTTTTATATAATTATTTTCAATAAAAGCTAAGCCATATTTTTTGAACAATTTGAATTTTTGCTTTTATGTCATAATATATTTAGCTTTATGTATTTTATATCTAATAATTATCTCTTTAACCTTTTTTCAATTTTTTCTAGGGAAATATTTGCTAAGAAATATTTTCATAAAGCCTTCCCACTATATCTATTTAATTTCATCATTCATCTTGGTGTTATTTTTCACCACTCACCATTTGTTGGATTATCCATATGAATAATAAATGGAAAAATTCACCTTCTCCTTCTCAAAAAAATGGATCAAAAAAATTATCATGCCCATTGAGTTATCCAATAGTTTTGTGACTAGTGGATCAAAATATACACTAATTTTTGGATGTCATTTCACCTTAAAAGACCCAATATCAAATTTATCCTTCATATGGGGTAGAGGACTTTCTAGGTGGTTTAGATTATATTTCATAGGTGGATAAATACTTATAAGTATAACTATAATGATTTTACCTCTACCTCCCATGGAATTGGGGATGTCATTTGGATAATCGTAGCATTATGAATCACACGGGTCGTTTCCATGGTTTCTCTTAGTTCAATAACATTCTAAAATAAATAATGATTGAATAAATTTAATTCAACACAACCCTAATTATCATATTACCATTTTTCACAATTATAGATAATGTAAAATAATATGGAATCACTATATTTATAATTTTTTATAAAACATGGTATCATGGATAATTATATAAATTGAGTCTAATCCTAATGTGTTTTAAAAATGTTTTCTATTTCAAATTCAAAAATTAACTAAATCTTATATCTAGTACCAACAATAGCGAACACTCTTTTTTACATGAATATTATATCATTTCAAAGACAAATAATGTAAGAGTTTCACATTCAAGGATTAAAAGGTTTAGTTTCATTAGAAAATTAGGACCATAAACAAGTGGAAAATAATAAATCATAGAAATTAATTTAAATAATTTATATGTATCCTTAAAATATCACATTCTCCATCATAAAAGTAATGACCTAATGTTTTTCATAAAATAAATAGGTCATCTAAAATCCTTTGAATTGTATGGATAATATAGAAAAAAAGATACCTGAATCCATATCACATGTGTGAGAATAACCAACATCAAAATATCATACATATAGTATAAACATCTAAATCATGATGGAAATATTTGAAAATGTAATTACATTTGGAAATTCATAAAAATAAAACATCATGTCATAGTGGTCATATACAACACATAGTTATGAACAAATCTATAATGAGTTTCACGTATAATAGATGTGTATAAGTCATGAAATCATAATTGTAAATAATGATACCATGATGTCCACATATAGTAATCATTATCTAATGATATATATAAAATTATGTAATTCAATAGAGAGATGTATAATTTTGATCCAACCCATCCCAAGAAAATATTTACATAATCATGCATCACGCATAGAATATATAAAAATCAATGTCATTATGTAACCCAAGGGATAGAATGAGTTTCATAAGGATTTCATAATTTCATGAATAAACATTGGGTTCCCCAAGATTACTGGGATATCATAATTTGGAATAAAATACTATTTTTCTATATGTAATTAACAACACATGAGTAGTCAAATATTTGTTTTGTAATGAAAATTCATTATAGTAAATAATTGAATTTGGATTGAAAATAATGGTTGAAATATGTATATCTATGAAATAAAATGTTTGAATAGTGATATGAAAATTAAGAATCATTAAAATAATCTTCATATTGAAATTTATATGAATGTGGGATACCCAAAAGAACATAGATGTGTTTGATAATCTCCTTACCTTAATTGCGACTTTATTTCGTCTCCTCTCTACCCTTTGAATAATAAAAATAGTATTTGTATAACAAATTTCAAAAAGCTAATTATGTTCATCTATTCAACTGTTTATCCTTTATAATTATTTATTTCAATTTATCACACTATCTGTTAAATTATTACTGTTTTGATAACATATTTTTATTAAATGTTCCCATTTTGTTTCAATTTCATTAATTTTTTTCAATATAGTTATAAATGAGAATAATAAATCATTCAAGAATATAATACATTAAATTAACTATATATATTTTATATATATTTCATAATATCCATCCATCTTGATTTTTATTGATCTTGACATGGCAATTTATTTAAGTCGGTTAACTGTTCTTTGATAGGGGAGTTGGAAAGAGAAGTTTCAAATTTATATATATAGTAAAAATGAAACATAAAATATGTTTACATCATTAATGTATTCTTAATATATATCATAATTAATCTTTTAATTTTTTTATTTAACATGGTGGTGAAAAAATAATGGGAATACGAAAAAACATAGAATAGATAATCAAAAAGTTTTTATCGTCATTTTAGCCTCTCTTGTACGAAACTAAAATTCTTTTGATCCTCAGGGTTTGATTACTCTAGTATTTTCCCTGGTATTCTAATAAGATTGAAATGGATGAATTTAGAAGTGTATTAAATATGGTATGTGGGGGATGAGTGGTTTTCAATGTGTAGGGGGGTGGTTATTTATACGTGGGAATAGAGGTATATTTGGAGTAATATATAAAATAAAAAATTTAACAATGCTAAAACATGTAATAGTGAATTTCTGACAATATAAATCATATATAAATACAATAGAATTTGTTTCTTCATACTTTTTACTGTATTATAATTCTAATTCGGTAGTTTATTAAATTGAAACATTGAATTAATAAAAAAATAATTTTAAATAATCATTGTTGACATTAGGATTTTGAAATTTCTAATTTGGTTTGGAATTTAATTTAATTTTGTTTTCAGGGATAGTTAATGAAATTAAATATATAATGGATGAAATGAAATTTCTAGAATTTATTTCATCATTATTACATAATGAAAAATTTGACTTAATTTGAATAGTTTTTGTGGAAAACTATATTTGTACTACTTACATGAAATTTGAAGTATTTCAAAATAATAACAAAAATAATATCCAATGGAAAATTTTAAAACCATGATTTAAAAAATGATATTAATTTTAATAAAAAAGATATTCAAAATATTATATTTTAAATATTAATATTAAAATTATGACTATTACAAAATTTTTTAAAATATAGTTTATTAAAAAGATTCATATATATATATATTCATTGAATTTATAAATTATGATATTTATTTATTCATGTATTTTTAATATTTATATTTTAATAAATAAATCATGTTGAAAATTATTTATATCTAAATTAATTATATTGATGATAAATTACTATTTTAATTGTTAGGTTACTATTTTCTAATGTTTGGTTACTATTCTTGATAGTCAGGTTATTATTTCAATGGTAACATTATTATTCCAATTATCACTCTTCCTATTATAAATTATTATTTGATAATTTGTTATTAATTATACCCAGTTACTCCCAATGTTATATATTACCATTTTCTATAACATTGATTGTTTCACCAATATTTGGTTTCTTTTCAATAGTGTTTGTAATGGGTGAGATGATTCTAGCAGTTTGGGGTCATCCATATTCTCTCCTTATTGCTTTTATGTTTTTTTATTTTTTTTTCAATTGTATTGTGTGTCATTTTGATTGGTTTCCTAGCATCATAACATAATAATATTATTTAATGAAAGGTTTTTTTTCAGTTTCATTATTTATTGTATATGTATAATACTATATAATACATTATAAAACACTTTTATTTGTAGTAAAAAATATCATTTATAAACTCTAGGTTGTTATAATTCAATAACAACATACAAGTAAAATTGAATCACTAGAATCCAATATTTCACAATTATCACACCACTCGAGTTAATACTATAACAATACCATATTTTCAACAGCGGACCATTCTAATTTGATCCAAAACATCCTTCTCGATACTAAAATATTTTAGGTTTATGAGCCAATAATTCTATATGTTTAGATCATAACACTAAATATAACATTATTTAGACAATTTATAGTAAATCATAAGCCCAAAACTCATTCCTAATGAATTCTATAATTATATCTTACTTAGTATGTCATACATGAGCCACATATGAAAATGATGACCACCTCCATCTAGACTCCTCAACGCATCACTTCTGACATTTACTGATCACAAGAACACCATTGTATGATATATATTACTATACATTATTTGGAATTCCAATGTAACAGTTATACAACCATATTAATAAACTAAAACAAGATTTAATCCAGGACCCTACTAATGTGAAGGCGCCCACTCAGCCTAATTTCTAGGGAAATATCATTTTTTTACAAAAACATGACTTCTGTGTTCCAATGACATGAGAATCACCCAAACACAATATTAGTATATGAAAAAAAAATTAACATGATCCCCATCTATCCCATGTATTGAAAATACAATTAAAATACCTAATTAAAGAATTATATTACATCATACCATAATGAATTTCTTATAATCGTTGATCCCAAGTGTTATTATTATCACTATCAATATCAGTGGATGAATGAAATGATCATGGTTATCACCATGATTGGTACAAGTTCTCTCACACCATACCAAAAAATTTATGATAAGAAATCATTTGATGACAAGTACATTTCTCGTTCAAAAGTCCTAAATGGCTTCTAAGAGATACCAGCACCCAAGATTTGGCACAACCATATTGAATTCATTTGAAAATCCATATGAACCCTATATTATACCCATCATATACTATACAACATTATGTTAGCTATTTCAATTCCTCAAAATGTTTTAATGAGAGGAAACCCAAAATTTTGGATAGCAATGTCCAATATATTCTGATAGAGTCAACTCTAATAATAAACACACTAAAAAAACACATGATCACAATGCATATATTTTGAACTAACCAAGATCATATGGGAAATCAAGCCACACAGAAAACCTAAATTCCAGCCTACTACCATAGTCATATACATATCCTACAAAATCTAGACAACAAGTGTATCAAAACCACTTACCCAAACTCCAATTAAATTCATATTTCGTCCCCATTAAATCCACCCAAAGCTTCATAAGTAAAATCAAATGCTCATATATTTCAATAGTGATATTAAATATAATACTAAATATCAATAAAAATCCATGAACTTACCCATGGAATGGTTATTCAACAATTATTGATAGATTTTTCTTTATCATAAAACCATCATTATCATCACTTCACTATTTTAAAATTATGATCTCAATGGGTCCCATAATATTGTCAACTAATATCATGGCCAATTTTTTTATCCAATTCACATTTAAATATTACTAAGACTCATCCATTATATCCCATTATTTATTTATATGAATATCTTCCATGTTTTTCTTGATACATACATCAATAGAGAGAGAATCACTCACAAACAATGATTTTCAACTTACCATATCATGGTCTAACAACCAGGCCCTTAAGGGACATCAATTTCCTCTAGTCACATTTCATTGAGAGGCAGAACACATAGATCCTAATATGGCTGAAAAATATTTCCGTAGAATCATGGTTTAAAATTTAGTGTGACACTATAACCACCACATCACGAAATCATTTTTAAATTGAATCCCCACTAATCCAAACACAAAACACTATACAATAATTAGATATATTTGGTTACCACTCCCAAACCTTGAATTCATACAAAAAACATAGAGTCACAACCACTTTTCTGACTACTTGTTGACACTAACTCATGGTCCCTATGGGCATAAACCTATAATTTGAGAGTCAAAAATATAATCACTAAACATTTCTCTCTCACTAGTTATTCCCATAAACTCCTACCTGATCTTCTAATATTAAAATGAAAAATGTTCTTACCCATGATTTTTATATGATCAATGGAACATTAAAAACAATAAGTTCCACTCCTTATACGTCCATTAAATTTATTCCCAAAAATGTTAACAAGTATTTTTTCACTGCCACTGTGTTAAAATCCATAGAACAAGAATTCTAAAAGAATTGAATTCATCCCTGCGATTCCATAACAAAGAGGCCATTTACCAATGCTCACCAATAATCTATATTATAATCAAGTATCGTTATCAAAAATATTATAAGAAATCATAATAGAGAATAACTTGGATTTGTATCTTAACAACCAAACCCTCATAATAGAAACTTTAACTGAATGCATAAGAATACAAGTTCTCATCTCTGGAATGGAGTAATATAAGACACCTAATATACACCCCTGTTATCAACTCCCAGATACAGATCCAATTTTTTATTCCCAAACCCTCTCTCAACTACCTTATTGATTAAGATATGTTGAAATAAAACACACATTGCACCTAAAATACTGGGGTTTATCCTTCAAAACAAGGGTTCAAAAGTATTGAAACATTATTTGAAAATAAAATAATTTATCAATATACATATATAATCTCATCCCTCATGGAATCATATATAGAATTGAACATGTTGAATTCCTATATAGACGAATCTGAGAATATTATATATAACATGGGGTTTAAACATTAAATGAATAACCCCCTTTTACCAATATTAGTTATAAGTCATAAGAATACAATAATAAAACAAGTACAATATCCGGAAATTATAAATAAAAATTTGTTTAATCATAACATTGAAATCATATTCTTTTATCATTATATAGATCATTTGAATCCCTTTATGCCTCTAATGATGTATGATGCACGCACTCCCTATCTATGTATAGGCTCAAGAAATAAAATCCCATAAATAATGTACTCATAAATCCAAAAAAACACCATATGAATAACTTAGGATGAAATAAGTGATCCAACATAGTTGAACCTCAAGAAAAACATCCCAATCACCAAAAACATAATTTAACCATAAATGTGGTATATCTAATCTCAATCAAATGATAATTAAAAAGACACACACACTCCAAGACATTAATACACCTTAACCAAAAAAATAATAAAACAAAACACACTATATGAAACCACATTATTACGCCCCATCACCCAGGACCACTAGTAGGATATCGATGTTGAAGAATATTAAAATGCTTGAAATAAACTACCATATATATAATAGAAATCCAAATATATATGAAGGTGTAAAATGACACATTATGAAAGTTATACCCTCATGTAAATGTTTATATAATAGTTGAAATATAAAAAAAACAAACATCCTATATAAGATAATTATAGTAGTATGATCTGATAAAAAAATAGAGAAACTCAAGCCATAGTTGATTGAATATGCTTGATGAAACTTCTGATACTCTATGGGAATATGTTGTACATATAGTTGTTCAGAAATAATAAAAATACAAAAATCAACCTAATTGGGATAGAGTACTTGAATTTTCCCATTAAAAAAACACACTCCTTACATTCTGAAAAAACCATAAACACTATTCCATGCACATTTCTAGACCTCTAACAAGAAAAAAGGCTTCTTCTTGAGTACCCAATAATGGACCAATTGGGGTGTGATTATGACATATTAGGTCACCACCAGTGAAATCTATAACATGACAACCCCATACATTGGGTTTGTGAATTAGTGCGGAAGCTAAAAGCATAGAAATTCAATAATTAGAAAATTTCAACTTGAAATCATTAATAAAAATCATTCTTGGGATCTCGTGATGATACTCGATAATAGTGTACATCGGCTATGGTCAGTACTTCGGTGTCTATGATAACATTTCAATGGATGGTTCGACCTATCTTAACCTAGTGGTAATTTACCGAGCCCTGGAAAAAGAACTGTAACTTGGGAGAATATACCAATCCCCATGCCCCCATCATCCACCAAAGTGTGAGATTCAACTGATGTTAAACCCTTAACCAACAATACAAATGTCATCCAAGCGGCCGAAACCCCATGAATTTAATTATCATGAATATCTACCAGGTGATACTGTAACCCTATTCCAAAAAATATAGAAAAATTATAGTATTAAATATGATACAACATTGTCCTAAATCACAAATAATATCAAAATTCCAATTATAAGTTGAGATATATCATTTCAAATTCATAATTCTAATTTGAAATCACAATTTACTTCTTTAAATGTAATAAAATACAATTTCAAATTCTTTATGTAGTGGGAATAATATTTCTGTAAAAAAATTTACAATTTATATCAATCCATATTATTAAAAATTCGGTTTCCACACTATATCTTCAAACTAAACATTTATATTGTGAATAAAAATACAATGCATTTATTTATCAATTAAGGATATAATTTCGTCAGGTACCAACAAATAGTTACTTTCATCCATATTTATAAGTTGTGGTGAAATGTCATCTCACATAAAATTGATCGAATTATAATCATTCCCCAAAGAATTTATCAATTTCAACCAATTAATTATGTGATTGATGTTTCTATTAGAGTTCAACTAGATTACCATTATTCAGTGTTACACCATTAATTTTATAAAATTTTATTCACAAAAACATATTACAATATCTTGTCCAAAATAAATCTTGGGTTCATCACATGGTATCACCTCAAAATTAGGGTCCATCATGTTTTTAACGATATAATAAAATGAGGAAAACCTCAATTTAATGATTTAAATTAAATAAGACCAATTCACGGGGAAGTTGACATGGAAAAAATGTCCACAATCATTGGAAAATCATATAAGAATTTGGATTAACATAGGAGACCACCTACCATGGTTATACATGAGTCTAAATGTCATATATGTGCATTCAATCCTGTCTAAAATATGATAAATAATTAACATGTGAAAATGTTAATAAAATGGGTAAATTGAGATTTATTAAGGATAAAACTCACTAAAAAAAGAGAATCATGGAAGGAATCATAAATAAGGATAGACCTTCCACAAGAATTACATTACATTAAATGGAATAATAAATGGTATAATAAATATGGAGGAAACATAATACCCATTGATTTAGGGAATAGGAACCCAAGGGGTAATTTCTATCTAAGAATGAGGAAAAATATCTGGTAAATAGGTATGTGAGATATAATAGAAAACATGTAATTTTTATCTTTATAAAGGGCCGTATGATATATAAAAATACCCACAAACCCTGACAACCACATTTCCTAGATTGCACTATTTCACTATGTTATGGTATGTGGATTATAAACCATTCAACAAATATGAAATTTCACTCTAAAATTTTCAATCAGCATTCACATTGTTCCTTAGATCCCCATGAAATAATTACCAAGTGTGATGATATACATTCTTGTTTGAGATAATGGGGTTCCTGGTTAAGACATTTTTTTCACTAACTGTGGTCTGTAGGATACAACTCTAAATGGAGGATTTTTTATCTTTGTACCCTTAGTTCACTCCTATAACCATTGTAAACACTAAGAACATTATTAAAAAACATCATAAATGGGGTTTTTGTAAAAAAATATGGATTTATCTAAGAAAGGCATGGTTTTAACAAGACATTAATAGAAATACGTTATCACAAATGACTAATTTTATATCTCACTAAGGATTATTAGAATAACACATATATTTTCTTTGGGAAGCCTTAATATATTTCAAAATTGCTTTAACCACATATTCAACTTCCTTAGCTATTTCAGGTCCCAATATATTATTTGTCCATGTTTTACCTAATATGTTGGAGGTATGAATGTCATTCCATAAATGGATCCATTAGGATCCATATTAATTCTTGAGTGAATGCAATTGTTGTTTAAACTGTTACTAGATGATGTTGTTGATTCCAAAAAACATTTAAAACCATAAGGAATTATATCATCATATCTTTTAGTGTTTGAATGGATATTTTATAATACTAATTTTTTAATGGAAGATATGAAATTATATTATTAAACTTTATATTAAAATATTTATACAAAATTCTCTATAAAAATGAGGTTAACTAGGGATCCTTTTCATCAAATATATAATATAGTTATCCATGAATCCGTTCCAATTATATAATGTTTATACTTGAAATATTATCATGATAGAACTATTCTTTCCTATTAATTAAATACACTGACATTGTAATGAGATTGAATATAATAAAAATAAAATCATCCCCTTATATGGCTTAAGTATTCAAATGATGAAATACATGGTGATTTTTTCTAATCTCTATATGTATATGGTCACTGGTTTTAACATCCCCCAATACTTATATCTCTCATCCAATACTTTATGAAATACTAGGAAACCAGATCCATACTCTTCCATATCCCTTTTCTAATTTTCCTAATAGAAATTTTCTTTAATATATCTAAAAATCTGCATACAATCAAGATAAATAGATAATTATGAACTATGATCCTAATCCAACAACACATTTTTCAAGTATTGTCTTTAGGGGATACACACCTTTTCCCTAAACTTAATCATTATATCACTATCATAGTTGATCTCAAGAACATTCCCTCAATATATTCTATTAATCAACATCCCTCTTCTATGAAACAAAAAAATTCAAATGGAACAACTCTTGAACATTAATCTTAGAATAATATTATCTCTACCAATTACATATAATATCATGGAACATATTATGAGAATCCATATATATTATATCTCTTTCAATCATGATCCTAGATAATCTAGCATGGATCTTCGGACTCAGATAGTCCTCCATACTATTCTTCATCTCAGGGTGGTAATGTATTGAGTATTTTGAAAATTTAATAAATTATAATAATCACTTTTGGATCATATTAAAATACTTATTTTTGAATATATACATCTTGATTTTATTACATATATATATATAACTCTTTTCACTATAAATATAATTAATCTATATTTTTAATGAAAAATATACCAATATCATCTCTAAATCACAACTAATGTAATTTATTTCATGTACCTTTAATTAAAATTATGCATATTCTACAACCATGAAAGTATATATATGAAAACATCATATTCCCTTAATAAATGAATCCCTATAGTTCAAAAATCAGTCTCCATATTAGAGTATATTGATTACAATGGCACCGACCCAACTTCATTTCAACTGCATGAAGTTTTCCTCACATTCAAATATCTAATAAAACATAGATAACTTATTTTCCAATGTAGTTATTTTATTATCTATTAATGATACATTTATCAAAAAATAGCGGTAATACTAAAAAATTCCAAGAAAACAATTGATCTGAGTCACCATATTTGGTCTAGACCATTTTTTAATAACATCAATCTTTTATGGATATAATTATATATTATATCTTGAGATTACATGACCCATGAATTATAATTTCTATTGAATAATTTTACACCAGTAAAATTTGGAGAACAACTTTACCTTTTATAGGGTCCTCAATGCAATCATCAACTGATCTTAATGTTCTTTATTTCTACTGGAGTTTATAATAATATATTATATAAAAACAATCATAAACTGATCAAGGTAATCTATAAATACTATACTTATTGTATCATTGAATATTCTTATTGGATGGTAGAGTCCAAATGGAATCACTATAAATTTCAAATATCCAATCCTTCTAGGGAAGATAGTCTTTGGTATATTTACCTTTTTGAACAACAATTGATGACGTCCCACATTATGTTAAATAATTAAAATGCATTGATATCTGTATATTTGATCAAAGAAGTCATTAAAATGAGGTATAATATACATGTTCATGATATTGATCTAGAACTATTCTTATTAATCAATGAAAATATTAATTAACAATTATTTTTCTTATAAAAAAACTATTAAAACCATGGTGATTCACTAGGTCTTATATGTCCCTAAACTATATTCTCTTGATGTATCTTATTCAATTATTATAACTCAATTAAGGCTTAAAGATTTGTATTATATGAGTTTTTTTAGCACTAGGTATGTGTTGTACTAAAGTCATAATATCCTTATTAGATGGAAGACAATGATGGGCTTCATGAAATGAATTTGTGTAATATAAAAAATGTGCATTTCTCCAATTTTGGGTTTCTGCCTAACGGTTGAGATTAATATCCATTACGAATTAGTTTTAACACCAATATAATTAATTTATATTGAACATTCATGTTTATCCTCATATGTAACCAATGATAAAAATAAAATGAAATTCTATTAATTTTAGAAAATTATAATATATTCATTGGGAAGATTCTCAAAAACATCAATATGACTTCACCTGCTCTATATTAGAGGTTATGTTCACCTTTATTTTAATTATTCACTCTAAAAACTGACATTTTAGATCTCCTTCCATATCCAAGGAGTTTCCTCTTTTATTTGGGAACAAACAAGGACAATAACCATGTTATCCACATTTTATTCATTAGGCTCTATGTTATACATTAGGATAAAATATTTCCCTTTTCTATTTCATAATTTTATTTAATAATTAATTTATATTCCATTTTTTCATATATATTCTATATTATCATTCCAAATAATCATTTATTGAGGTGCTTCTTCCCACAGTCTTAACATATTGAAGGCTGAATCAACATCCCTTCATGTTCTTTAACACCATAAATTACAAGAATACTATATTTTTTCATATTTATAGTGATTGGAAAATAAAAATGGTTCATATTGTTAATAAAAATTCAATATAGTTTACTAGAAACAACTATAATTATTTTTATACAAATACTCCTTCCATTTGGTTGGTGTTGAGGATAATCAATTCGTTAGCCATTAAATTAATTTCCCATAGGATTTCTCATAGTTACCAATATTATCTAATACCAAAATATTATATTTGTGTATCAATATAGAGTAATTAGTTTATTCAATTATATGAAAATAATTTCTATGATTTTATAAATTATGGAATGTTCTTCTCAAATAATTAAAATATAGGTATATCCTATACCACATAGGTTTAGTAATGTTTTTAGAGGATATTTCTCCCTTTTATTTATAATGTTTCATAAAGATAATGTGAAATAACAAATATATATCCCTTGGGATTTTAAAACTATATTTTTAGCTAGGAATATTTTTTGTTCCCTATGTTAATATCGAGTTAATACACAATCATCATTTCCATAATTAATACCTCGATGTGCATACGTTCTTGAGATTGTATTTACTTTTTTGTATCTTGATATAGATTTAATTTCCTTGAAACAAAAAAAATATATGACATAAAAAACATAATGAAGTTATCTTAATCCTAGACTTCTCTCCATGGATTTCACCACAGTTTCTATCCAAATATCTAAAAATTACTAAAACCTACTATTATATCAATAATAATGAAAAAAGAATTTGATACATAAATTTTACATCATTTTAAATTAATAATAATTACAAAACATAATAATACCTTTCCGAGAACCGTGATTTTTTTTTTCATTTGGACAGTAGATATATAAATTAAATATTTATGGAAATGTGCTCGATGTCTCCCACAATGTTCATCTCACATGGTACACTTATTAGAAATTAGATAATTAAAAAAGTTATTCATAACTTGGGGAAATTGAAGCATAAGAAATGGTTATTTTAAATTCATGGTGTGTGAAAATATGATAAATATCAATTAATGATCATAAATTATAATAATATAAGTATGTAGGTATATCAAAAATATCATAATTTAATAATTTCGTAACCATTAATCAATGATCAATAATCCTAATTTGTGGAATATGGGATTTTTAAAACAAATGAAAAAGTCCTTAGAGAATGAAATCATTAATAATCAACCATGAGTCCTAAAAAAATATCATAAGCACTAGAAATATTTTTTTCAAACAAAGAAATGAGTTGAAAATAAATTACGTAGTCAAGGATAAATAACAATACTATCATTGTGTAAAATTCCTCATAGATTATAAAGTTCACTCCCCAATGAATTATCCCCAAGGTCAAGGGTCATATCCAAGATAATCTTAATGGACAAAGTGCCAAAGTGGATGTGGTTCACTCCTTATTTCATAAGTTCCTTAGTCATGGATAACATCCAAAACAATCATAGTGAAAAATTATAACATATGATTGGTATCACTCCCCATTTCATCATTTTCATTATCAAGTATCACTTCCAAGACTATCATAATGTATAGAGTCACTTATTGAACTAGTTTCACCAACCATTATAGAATACATTATATCATGAGGTATAAATCCTTAGAAAATACATCAGATAGATATATAAATCTAGGACCACAAGTCACATATGAGAAACCACACACAAGTGTGCCACAACATCATAAAAATTTCACAGGAATTCATCATTACATAACCAATGAAAAATAAAATAGAATCATAATTTTTTCATTATCACATAGTCATAATATATCTATAAAAATTAATTGTTTGATATCTACAAAACATTTTTTATTTCATCATAGAATAATTGAATCCATGAAAAAATATTTTTCATAAACAATTAATAACAAATTATCATCATAATCTCTCTAGTGAATAATCTTGGATTGTCTGATTAGATTATATCCCTAGTAGTGAAAAATAATAATATGTGTATGTTTACATAAGAGAAATTTTTTTATAAAAAAATTTAAACAACACATTGAATATATGGATAAAATATTAATTTTAATATTAGAGACATATAAAAAATCATTAAAATGGGAAAATATTTTTTTCTATAACATTAGAATCCTGTAAAAGAATACTCAAGAAGAAGGAATGACATTATGGTATAAATAATATTTCATACCTTATATATTATAATATAACATTGTTTTCCCAATTTTATACATTTTCAAACTTGATTTTTATGAAAAATATTTGAAAATATTACTATTAATATTTTTTATGGATATTGAACGGTAGTATATAATTTTGATATAAAATATTATAGTGATAATAAAAATTACATGAAACTATTTTTAATAACATATACAAATAAGAGAAGGATTTGTGACCCAAAAAATAATATATAAGTTACTTTTTTCATAAAAACACTCATTCGGTCTCTTTGATTCATAAAGAGTGGAAGCTGAATAAAAAACAAGAAAATATATAATTAGACATACAAGAAAAAAATAATTTTTTAAACACTATGTATTATATAATTTCCATCATTTGAAATTTTATATGAACAATCCCAAAAATAAATTAGATTATAAAAAAACCCTTACCAATTTAGAAACATTTTAATCATAAAACCCTTGAATAAGAAAACATAAAATTGAATATTACATAAAATTAATATGATGATATTGATGATATAATATTTCATAGGGTAATTATATAAAATATTTAAACTCAAATAGATGTATAACATGAAACATCTATAAACGAAGTAATATTAAGATAATGAATCATTACATCATATTCTATATTTCTCGGTACATATTCAGTCCTTTATTATCAAAAATAAAAACTTTTATACACATATTGTATAACAATATAAATATAAATATATATATATATAATTCCTTTATAATTTCAAATTACACTTTTATAAATAATTCCTTATTAATATCATTATTCATGTGTAAATTGGTCAGTTATTCCGGCTTATTTTAGTATTATGCCCCTAGTACATGAACCCTTGTCATCCAATCATTATTGATGGTAGATAAATAATTTAAAAAATATCAAATTTATTTTATATATAATGTTTGTTAAAATTAGTATATGGTTGAGATGAAAAATGAATTGCATTAATTTTTGGAGAAGGTGGTCTATATATACACATGGGTAATCATTCTACTATTCAATGGCTAGAAAAAATGATTGATAAATAATAATAAAACATAATATAATCATAATAATAACATAAATATATAATTTATTCATTAAATATATTATTATTACCTTATATATTAAGTATAAATGATAAATGAAGAACATCACTTCATGTAGGAGGTTGTTCACACGTATACCAATGAGACATTATAATCTTCCAATTGATAGGAAGGTAATAAGGTTGTTAATATTTTATAATTAAATAATATTATTTTTTATAAACATAATATATATACACATAACACATCTATATAACTATCCATTATAGAAAATTATGTAATATGAAACAGATCATTTTGTGGAAGGGGTAGTATATAAGTACACATGATCGATGTATCCATTTATAATGTGTTGGAAATGTAGATGAAAAAGGGACGTAAATTAAATTTAATGATTATTATTTAGATTAGTCAATTATTATGTTATAAAAATAAAATTTTTATGATAGTTTATAAATAGATGGTAGAATAAAAGAACATGAAACAACATTGATAATAGTTATACCTCTTGTTTTGAAAACCACTTTTAACTTACACCTTAAGGCTTCATGGTTTTTATTTTTGAAAAACCATTACCATTAAGTCAATTTAAGGATGTTAAATAATGTATATGTGTATATATTAGTTAATATCAATGGATCAAGTGGAGTGTAAATATAGTAATAGGGGGTTCCCTTTTATAAGTCAGGGTAGTGGAACACTTTTAATTATTCATAATTTTTAAATATTATAAGTGTATTACTATAGATAAAGTGGCCAAAAAATTTTAAAATTAGAATATTAGGTGATAAAGTATATAATAACCTCGTACTATTTGAATAAATTATACATTTTATCAATGTATTATTATATAGTTATTTTTAAATTTTATTTCATGTATGGGAGTAATACACTTATTTTAGAACCTTCCTCAAATGATATGATTTCATAAAAAGCATTCTATAATGGGAATATGTAAGGTAATTCCAAAAAGTTGGAAAAGACATTGATTATAGTCTTTTTTCTATCATATATGTTTTCTATTTATTATATACACCATAATTAAAAGATTCCCACTAATGATTTTTGGCAGGGTTTTGTTTCATACTTTGTTCCATTTTTGTTCTATATCATCAGTATATAGAGAACATTAATTATCTCCTCCTAATATGTGTCACTTTCTCTAACACATGGACTAAAATTATTAAATGTTTTGATTTCAATATTCCCTCCACATTTAATATTAATGATCATCTTTTCATCTAATTCCCTCTATTTATTTACCAACAACTACAAAACCTCTTTCTTGTGTCTAGCTATGTGATTATTTAATTTATTTGAAGAAACTAGAATAAAATTATTAATGAGGGATATTTTTCTTCATTAATTAAACTTGGATCAAATTATCACTAATTTGAAATATAAAAATGAAGGCCAAAATAGGTATCATGATAATTCAATTCATGAGTTTTCTATTCTTAATAATATTTTTATTATAAGAAAATATGTACATCCTTTTAAAACCATGGAATTTATTTGGATTCATCAATATTCTATTGGTATTAATTTTAACATGGATGGTTCATCGAGATGAAATCCAGGTCCATCTAGATACGATTCAATTTTTGGAATCATTGTTACGAAATTGATGTATTATTTTGTTGTCCATGTGGTATAACAATTTATATTGATATTGAATTGTAAGGTATCCTCCCTGTTTTGTATTTTTAAAGCAGTAAGAGTACCTTAATATTTTGAGTTAATGTGATTCCAAAAATGTTTTTTCGGATACCATAAATGGTATCGTTTATTTTTCCTGGAAATTGATCACTAGATGGAGAAACTGCCTGGATGGGATTTTTTTCTAGGAATTATCTAGTTATTCACTCACACTATTTGGCGAATTATATTATTGATGAGAATTATAATAAATTATTTTATTCACCTTGGTTGATATGTTTCATCATTTTTCCTGATGATCATTTTTCTTTTGGAAAAAATACTAATTGTATTAAATATTTGTTCAGACTATTATAATCATGTTTTTTCAACAAAAACAACTTTTCATTTTTAAGAGGGATCTCATCATAAAAAAATACTAGAAAATACTTAAAATATATCTTACCTTACTCATATTAAAGATGAAAGGTAAATATTATCTTCACTATCATCCATAAATTCACTACATTAGTGTACATGCCTTGTTGTGACTTGTTATGTTGAAATAACCATTCTGATGTTGGATGTACAGTACAAACCCAAAACACCACAATTACTGTATAATGATATGAATTTGAGGTGTAAAATAGGGAGGATTCCTATAACACAAGGTTTGGGGTGATTCTAAATTCAGGTATAAATTTTTATAGCATATTATCCCATGTTGTATGCGTATAAAAATGTTTAGGTCTTGGAGGCCCTGTTTTAGAATTTCATGACCCACCAAATGAAAATGTGGTAGGTATTCCATCCCCCAAAATTCACCCCTAATTTATTTAATAATATTTAGTTTAAATAATAATTTAATGAGAACAAAAAGATATTAGAGGTTATCAGTTGAGTTTTGCAGTGCATGCAAGGGGTATTTTTGAAAGGGAACATGTCAGATTGGTGGATATGGTTGCATAAAAAAAAGGAGATAAATAGGTCTTAAAATGGATATGATTTATCCATATATGGGGGATGATAATTATCCATTAGCTTAATAATTATACCTCAATGCCCCTTTTAAAAATCAATATATGATGAATTATGGGGGATGGGAGCTAGTTATGTATGGTGAGATAATTTTATAAATATGTATGAATACTAATTGCAAAATATTGAATCATATTTCATAAAATAAAATGATTATATATTTCTTGATGTGAGGATATAAACTCATAGAGGAATAAAATATTTCAAGAAAAACAATTAGAGGTATTTTTCTCAACTGGTTGGGAATAAACTCATCATATATATTTTCTTATATGTGATATTTCTCGACATCATTATATTAGAAATGTTGTTACCTCAACCAATTCCTACATTATCGATTATGAAAGATATTATTTTTAGGTGTTAATTATCATTTTTAGGAATCATTTTCTTAAATGTGTTATGAATATAACCCCTTAATATTATAATAAATTATTAACTTTAATAATTTTAATATGTTTAACTACTTTATCCAAAAAAACTAAAACTATATAAAACAATGGAAAATTTGATTTAAATATAAATTTCTAGGTATGAATGTTAAAAATTAGTACTTTAATAAAAATTAATTAATAAGTGTGACCACATTATGAAATATTTATAGATATGAAATAAAGATAGAAATTAAATAGAATGAAATTCAATTATTATACTAAAATGATTACTACAATCATGTAATGCTTAGAAACCTACGTTTATAAATATTTCATTTTATATGATATGAATTTATATGTCAAGAAACATGTTAGTAATGTGATAAAATATACTTCATATGGATAATTTTTCTTAATAATAATTTAATAAGAAAATAATTATATATGTGAATGAGAATGATTATTATTCTAAATAATCGACCTTTCTATAAGCATAATATTTTTTAATGTTGAAATTTTTTCAAATCAGTATTTTTAAAATTCAAAATATATATTTTTAAAAATTAAAATTATTTTTGGATTCATCATAGTAATATTTTTTAATATACTTTTTTAGGATTTTTAGAATAAGATATATTTTTTGACGAATACTGAAAATATCATTTTTAATAATATCATGGAATTAATGAATAAAATAGTATATTAGTATGAAATGGAAATTTATGATACAAATTAATAATAAAAAATATTTTTTCCATATGGGACATTATGATTTTTAAAATGTTGGCTTTAATTTAAAAACTATAGTTTATATAAAATTAATATTTTTTTAAAACATTTTATAAAAAAATTCAATTTTTTATTTTAAATTTAATTCTCAACAATTTAATTTGTTAAAAAAGTAAATTTATTTTACAATTACACCATTAGGACCAAATTATATAATAAGAACTGCTATATTTTTTGTTATAAATTATAACATCCCTAGGTAAAAACTATTTAACATGTTAAAATCTAAAATTATCAAAGTAATGAATCCATGAGTCAATAACCAAATGAAATACTAAAAATGTGAATTTGAGGCCTTTATAGACTCGTTCCCTTATCCTCTCAATTATTCATAAATTTTGGAGCCGATTTTTTGAGAGTCACCTTCCATTATCAAAATGTTTTGGGTATTTTCTAAAATTCCATCCTTGGTCACAAATAAAAGGGGATATCCTCTCCTAACATCCCCACACATGATGACTTAATTAAATATTTAAAAAACTCTAAAAACACTATTTTACAAATTCTTATACACATTATGTGGTTTTTCCTCTCTAAATAATAACCTTCAAAGGCTTATCTACTTTGAAAAGGATACAATATAAGAAGTGGTGTATACATTTATAACATCTAATTTATTTTTATATTTATTTTTATACACATGTTATTTCTAAAATTAATGTACACCCTTATAAAAATAAAAAATTTGTATCTTGATTATACTGTTATATTATTTTATATATTTTGAAATCATTCACCTCATCTCCCTTTTACATTTAGAGAAACATAATTATCACATATGAACTGTGTAGAATACTACCTACACGACACAACATATTTTGTTTTCCATAAATGCCTTAAAAATATGTTCATAATATAGAACTTAAATAAATTATTATGATATTTTACAGATATTTGTTATTATAAAATTATAAACCAATTTATAAATTTATATCATTTTATGCAAGATGATTTCACAATCCATGTGTATTTGTTTAATACCACCTCCATAGAATGATTGATTTATATTTTAGTTTTCATTTCCAACTTAAATTGGTGGTCATGAGAATGTTATTAATAGATAAATGTTATATATAATATATTATAATTATTTGTGTATCGAATAATGGTGAATGCATTAATGGTATTATCAATGAATGATCATCATTAATTTTATCGTTTTAACTCATATCACTAAGTGGATTGTAATTTTTTTCAAAGGAATGAAATTATATGAATTATATAATATTTATAATAATATAAATTTATTATATATTAGTTTATTAATAACCAAATAATATCATTATTCTTTTTTTATAATGTTATCACAATTAAACCAGAACATATTCATCTACTAATCTGGGTATGTTCATGTTTGGGATGGCTTAACAACTTAATCGAACAATGCTATGAAATTATATAATGGATGAATTTTGTAAATTAATTAATTTTATAATATGATATCATATGTCAATAATAATAATAATTATTTTTTGAAATGTGACATTTCTATCAAACTCACTAACTATGAAACCACCTTTCATTTGTAAATATCCACTAAATCATTAATGTCATCAATTTCATCATCATGGTTTCTAAAGAAAACTATCATGTATTGAATTTATACCACTATACCTTTTTTGAAAAATATATTTAATTTCTATAATGAACATAATAATTATTAATATTATATAAATGTATATTACTAACATCATTTTTAGAGTAGTAGTTGTAAACAATCAATTTTTCATAAAAAAAATATTTAAAATATGTAGAATTATAAGTAGAATTATTATAGATAATGTGAATATATAAAAAGTATAATAGAAAATATATATTATTGTGGTTCTGAATTATGTTGTTATGTTATATGTATAAGTGATATATGATATTACAATATGTTATTGGATGTCGGGAAAAGAGGTAAAGGGGTTTATTTATTAAATTTTAATTGATTTAAATATGTTTATGTCATAAGTAATGTTTTATATTATATTATGTAGTTAATTACCCATTAATTGTTTATGTAATGATTGTATAATTATTTAGATTATTTAATTTTATATTATAAATTATATTCTTCATGTGGTTTTGATTCTTGAGATTATAAATCCCTATGTTTTTTACTTGTCTCAATTTTGAATCTTTGTGACATAATACATGTTATACACTTTATTTCGATCATGTAGTTCTATTTTGATTTAATATCCAATTAATGTTAAAAACATAATTTCATTATATTCAGTTGAATATACTAGGAAAAATAATGTATTGTTTCTAAAAAATTCTATTAAATAATTTTTTTTTAATTGTATGAATTTTTTTAACACAATTTCAAATTTTTATGTTGTTATCATTCTCTTGAACTAAATCATTATATATTGGGTATATTTTTCCCATGAATTATATTATTTTTAAACTCTCATTATTTTTATATTTACCATATATTCTCATTTTTATTATGGTGTCTGTTTTCTATAGTGGATATAGATATATTAAATATGAATTCATTTAGTTATAAAGGGTTATCTTAATTTTTTTCCTTTAAATGACTTTACTTTATGAAAAACCTAATTTACATTATATTTAAAAAATGGTTTTGAAAGGGTGTTGAACATGATTCCGTATAATTAATTTCTAGGTAAATGTTTGACTTAACCAAATACAATTACTCCCTATTGTTTTAGAGGTAAGGATTAATACATAGGAAACTATTCCATTTATTTATAGGGAAACTATTAAAATATTGTATATATTTTTATTTTTAAATGGTAGATAATTTATTCATTTGAAAAGTTAAATATGTGTTTCTTAAGAATATAAAATCATTCGTAGATGGGTTATGATCATTTTATCTCTTTTATTTACATAAGTAATGTATTGGAATTCTATATTCATTTTTAATAATAAATTTTATTTCAAATGTTGATTACAAATATTTTATTTATTTTGTTAGATGATGAATGTATTGACCTAACCAAGTAATTGGTGGGGTCCAACATTATATAAACCTTTGATACATCGTTATGTCTCATGAGAAAAAATATGTTTTTTGATTCCAATGTTTTCCATCATAGAGTATGTTATTTCATTGTTTTAATATAATGATGCATTTTATAATTCTGTATCCTCATATGGTATATGATTTTCCATACAAAATTATTAACTTCACTGCTAAGGAACCATTTATTATTATACATGTGATCTAATTTTTTAATTTCTATAAATAGATTTGTTATGATATCAGTTTGAGTTTATTATTTCATTAGGATTATTGATTATTCAATCCATAATATGTATGTCATGTTTATGTCAGGATTGACACTGATGAATGATTTATGTTACTAATCATCTTAACTTATTTCTTATAATGCATGCATATTTTTTTTTTGAAGAAATGTATGATTCAGTATAAGTATTATTGGATTTCATACATATAGAAATTTTGGGAGATGTTTAATAATTGATATGAATTATATAGGTTATAATAGATAAAAATTTCCCTTTTTATGAGAAAGGTATGGGATTTATAAGATAATGTATTTTCCTAAATTTCTAAAGAAATAAAAAACATTATCATATTATTATGTATTCAAAACTAATGTTGGTAAAAAATAAATTAATTAATGTACTTGTTTATGGAATCCTATATGGTAGTGTAGGTTATGTGTGTCACGGGAATGTATCCATTTTTATATGGTTATAAACAAAATTATTATAACTAAAAAATCTTCTCTCATGAATATTAATTATATAATAACTATCACATATAAGTATAAATAAATATTTATTACCCATGATTCTATACATAAATGAAAAATGAAAAATATCACTTCATGTAGATGTTTGCACACATAAATGCATGAGCGACGTTATCACAATCCAATAGATGAGATAATAAGAATGTAGATAATATTTAATTCAAAAAATCAAAATCATATAATAAAAACTATATTTAAAAATTAAATACATCTATATATCCATAAATTATAGAAAATACTGAAAAAATAACACATAGTTTAGTGGTGGTGGAAGTCCACACATACACAAGTGCAATATTTTCATTTTCCATTAGATGAGAACATAGATGAAATAGAGGTTTCACCTATTCATAAAAACATTTCATTAAATTTGGGATACATATTCTATTTCTCCTGAATGGTTATATTTTTTTGATATCTATATTGTAATAAATAAATGATGTAAAACATAGTTTATAGTCAAACATTTACTTTGAAAAACTCATTTTTTATACGATTTGAGCATTCTAGGTTATAATTTTGGTAATTCAAGGACACCAGACTCATAGGTAGAAGTCTGGGTGGTTATTTGAAAAAACAATATTGAGTAAAAGGTATTATTTGGTGTGTACAACTAAGATGATTTGGTTCCCATTAATAATTGAGGTGATTGACACAGTTGTAATAATTCTTTAAATTTTAATATTTTAAGTGTCCTCCTCTTAGTGATATGCGACTAAAAAAACACAAATTCTAAAATTATAAGATATTTTTAGAAATCGTGTTATACAATAAAAAATAATGTGAATTATTTTACCTTATTATTATTTCTAAACATTAATTAACCTATTTTACACTTTTACAATGGTGACAAAAGCATTACCAATTTTTCTATTCATAAACAACAAAAAAGAAAATTTTCTCACTTCCAAAATTTAACACTCGATTCCAAATATGCAATATGTTTTGAATGATTTAATTTACAGTATATTCAATAATTTACATTAAAATAAGTCCTCAAAACACAATGAAAAATAGTTCATAGGGAAGAAAATTTATGCATAATATTGAATATATTTCAAAAAAATTTAAATAATGCTTCTTATTTAATTATTTAGATTATATTTAATAAAAAGAATATTATTATACATGAAAAAATATAAAAATAGAATTGTACTTTTAACATACTCAGTTTTAATAAATCATATGATAGTTTTCAAAAAATCGGCATCTTTCAGTATTTATTGAATAACCATTCTTGTTATTAAAGAATGAAAAAATAAATATAGAATAATTTAAAACTATAAATGTAAATGTAATATCCATTTCTTGAAATAAAATTAATAAAATTATAAAAAATCAAGTATAATATCCTCTCACAAATTTAAAAAAAAACCCTTTTGCGAAAAAGTTTAATTTTGAAGAATAAAATGAATTTATTATTCTTCCCTGAATAATAAGCAAAATAAATTGCATGTTAAAAAAATTTACATGATATATTTAATTTCAATAATTTATAAATATGTTTTAATTTAATCTATTATAAAAAATTCTTTACAAACATAAAAATAGTGTTATTAAAAATATATCTTTTACCATTAAATTTTTTATATAAATTTACAACCTCTCGATAATCATTATATAAATCATTATTTATTTTTTTAATGAAAAAATTATATATAAATTTCAATAGTATAATTTGGTATACTTATAATAGATGTGGTGCTAAATGAAAGAAATTGGAAACTTATAATTTAATAATGAGTAATATTTATTTCAAATCATTGGGTGTTACATATTATCCCCTTATAAGTATTTAATGACTGGAATTATGTTAATCATACATATCCCAATAGGGATTCTAATGGTATTCACATTCTTATGTTCTAAATTTTATTCCTATAATTTATTTTTTCACATTAAATCATTTATCAAGTTAATTTTCTTATTCCATATAACTTTATCTAATTGAACAATAATCTTCACAAATTTATCCGCATATAAATAATCAAAATATAGAATCAAAACCATTGAGTTTAATAATTATGAAGGATCACATACATAATTTGTCCAATGTTTTATTTTGAAAACATCATGATCATTATATGGATTCAATTGAATCCCATGTAATAGTTAACCATGTTAGCTTGATTAATAATTTTAAAGGGTCATTATGTCAAGGGAACATAATTCCTTTCATTAAAAATACAATATATTTATTCCAATGATGTATATAAATCTCCACTTCTCCAAACCAATGATTTTACCATAAGGATTTCAAACTCTGTAATACCTCGTACCCATCTTCCCATTTTCCAGCTGCTTCAAACTGGAATTAAGGGTTTTGATTGGTATATTAGGAGACAATACCGAAATTTAAGGGTTTCAATATTAGTGGAATTAAAACAGAAAATATATTACCATCTCAATGAACATCCAACTATATGTAAGTTTTAATAAATAAATAAAATAAATAAATAGGAACCACAATTTAGGACCGATAGAATATGCTATATACTTAAACTCAGCAATGTGGGAGCATCATGTACATATGATGGGTGAAATAAAATATTATATATAAAGCTCATCCCAACAAGTCTCAAGAACATTTTTTGTCCCCTAACCAAAATCCAAACATATTATGCTAAAACACTATAAACCTTGGTCGTTTCCTAAATCGAGACATGTTCCCCATAATAAATGTTTTCTACTTAGGTACCAAATGGCAGAAAAATTCGTGTGTGTGGAAAACATAGTATGAAACCAAAAATAGAATTACTAAATTGGCCATACTATATTCCAACATCATATGGTATTTTTCGAGATACAAATTTACAAATAAAAAAATTATAACTTTAATATTTTAAATCACAAACCCAACACTAAACTGTTGATCCCACAATGAAAATAATTAATAGAACATACCTAATTTAATAAGTGTTTAGGTGTCTCTAATGATTCGATGATTAACATTCCAAAAAAAATCTCCCATAGGTTCTGGTCCGTCCATCCCCATCAAGACAATCAATACCCATTTGTAACATACCCTTATGATGGCCCCAATATCCACTTGGGACTCGATTCATACAAGGTTTTACCATAAATGTTCAATCTAATAATCAACATGGGGACTGAATTCACCATATATTTGACCATAATATAAAACCATAGTGGGTTGTATTAACCCCGATGCTGAAAAATGTAAACAAAATAAATTAAATAAACTAGGTTATTACATAGTCCAAAATCACAACTGACATTAGAATTATATATATACTTTGGGATGTATCATTCTAAATCAAAAATCTAGTTTCACATAAAAAATTATGGCTTTATATTTCAAAATTTAACAATTTACATTCATTAAAAACTAGGTCTATTAAGGGAAAAAACCAATTTATAACTCATATTCAACCCTTTCATTAATAATAAGCATTAAAAACTATATTTTGACACTTAAAATTTTATTTTCTTAATTCCAATTCTTATATATTTATTCACCATCCAAGGGTACCATTTCATTGGGTCCAAACTAAGAATTAATTTCACCCATATATATAGATGGTTTTGAAATCCCATTTCACTAGTAATGATTCAATTCATAATCTCACCTCTAACCATTGAAAAAATAAAACCATTTAATTAATCCTTGAAATTTTATGATTAAATTTTTATTATGGTATATGTATATTGTGTTACACCATTAATCATATAAAAAGATATTATCCAAAATGATACCCAATGTTATGGTCAAGCCAATGATCATATTCATCTATTGGTATCAATAACTATCTAGGGTACACTATGTCTGCAATGATACATTCAATAGAGGTAAACCTATATTTAAATATTCAATTTTAATTTGACTAATACAATGTGAATTCGATATGAATGAAAATATCATACACATAAAAAGAAAATATAGTAATACTATTAAATACTTAATGGTAATTCCTACCTTAGGTATATAGGAGTCCACGTGTTAGGTAAATGCCTTTAGATGGTGCTGAAATGGGAGAAATCTTGTTACAAAAAAAACCACAAAAATGGGAAATTTAAATTATTAAATTAGTACACCCCTGTTAGTGAAGGGAGACAATGAATTAATCATGTGGATTGATATAATTACAACATGATATATATCAAATAATAATGAAATAATAACCAAATATTAAGATAATACCACCGAGAACCCTATAGGAGGGGAAAATGTTCCTAATGAGTTGAATCATCACAATAATGATGAAAAATATTGGGAAATTATCCTTGAGGTTTATAAGTGAAAGAATGTCATTTTTTGAATTTTTTATGGGTTCATGTTTTGGATAAAAATTATCCAATATCTCTAACCTCACTATCCAAAACACTCCATTTATCATAATAATGGAGCATAGATTAGAAACAATTCCCCAATCATGAGAAATTCGACTAAAATTTTCCATATAAATGTTCATGATTTATAGGTGCCCCAAGTATGGTTTACAAACCATGTGCTTTAACATTTCAGGTCACATGGTATTGGTTCATTCTCAGCGCTAACGTTGTGCTATGAATTCACCCCATGATACAACTCTAATTCCCATATTAATGAGCCAAAAACACTATGTTCACTCTGAAAAACCTTCAACCCACTAAAATAATGAATAAACCAATATTCATGGGTATTTTTATGAAAAATATTTAGTAATGTACCTTAGGATTGTGGATGGCGTTTAAAAACACACCACCACAATAGTATCTCACCCGTGAACTTCATCCCGGGAAATAGAGTGCTCCAGCATGAAAGATCCTTTAAATAAGGGAAAACTACACTAGTAATGGTCAAGATGAATTCCAAAAATCTCATTCATATAATGATCCTACATTTCATACTTGAATATTAAATTCTTTTGACGATAAAAAAAATAATAGTTATAAATTCAAGGATCGAATGTTTTAGTTTTTTTAAATAAATTGGATCATACATAACTATTACAATATATAACAAATTTCTTTAATGAAAGACATAATATTTATATTTAAAAGATCACTTTATTCGTATTAAATGTAGTCATCGATGAATATAAATCAATGAAATGGTTGATCTAAAATCCTAGTAAGGGGAAGGATAATAAAAAAGTAATAAGACATCAGAATAAATATCACATGGGAGATAATAATAATAAACCAATCATAATAACATAATAATCATCAACATAATGAGGGAATTATTTAATAATGACATGGAATATGCCAATGAAAAAAAATAAAAGATCATTAAATAGTTTTCAAATACAACCCGAATTTGTAACAAAGTGAGCATCTTGTACACCAATAACATATAACCATAAATCATAAGATAAATAGTTTGAAAAAAACTGGAACTATGTTCACACATTATACAATTATCTCATGAGATACATCACATTACCCATTTTATTGTGGGGTATATAATTATAGCCCCACCCATCATGTCATAATATCTATAAAATCATTCATGCTACATAGAACATATTATAACCATATAAATGAAATAAAAAATTAAAACAAAGGAGGTTCATCAGAATTTTGAAAATTCTCAAGAAAATGACGGGATTAAAAAATTAAAATAATAATAAAAATGTGTAATAAAAGAAATTTTCCTTTTTTATAAGACAAAAGACATGAAAGGATAAATATTTGTTTGGTAATGAATTGTATTTCTTGAAAATAATTGTATTTAGTGTAAAAATATAGATAGAAACAAGAATTTCCCAAATAGAAAAGATAAGAAAAAATAATTTATATTTTAGGAACATTAAAGTAATATTAAAACTTAAATTTATGTAAAATATATAAAACCCAATGAATGGAGATGGTTTTGATAATCCCCTTCGCTCAATTTCAACATTATATCATCAATTTTACACCTCATGAATATTAAAAAATGATTATTAAAACATATTTCAAATAGAATGTTGTGTTCATTTATTCCACTAATTATACTTTATATTTATTTTATATTATTTTATTAAACTATTTCTTAAAAGTTTATTCTTTTGATATCATGTTTTCATAATATTTACCTATTTTTGTTTAGATTTCATTAATTTTATTCGGGGTAATTAGAAATGAGTTTAATTAATTAAAGAAACCAATAATAAATTTTGAAACATATTTATATATTATATATAATATATTATATAAACACATGATGATGGATACAAGTGATTAAAAGAAAATTTCCCCAAATGTGTTTAACCGAACATAGATGAGAAATTATTGGGAGAGTTGTAAAGGGATGCCCCACATTCATATATATAGTAAATATGATACTAAAAGTATGTTAAAATTATTGATAAATTATTCAATTATTTACCAGTTAATCATAATTTTTTTTTTCAATAAAATGGGTGGAAAAATTAATTCGATTAAGAAAAAAGAGAAGTGTCAATTTAATTAAAATTAATCATTGGTGTAGCATATGTCTTACTATGCCAAAACTCCAATGATTCATGGAGATGAATTACCCCAGAATGATCGGATGTATTCTATTGTCATTAATAGAGGATATTCTTGTAGAGGATTTTATTTTTTATGTACATGATTAGTGGGAATCAAAGGTGAGGGAGAGGGGCTGTTTATACATAGAAGAGGGTTATATTCAGAATAAAATATTAAATAAAATTATATATTAGAGGTAGAATATGTAATAGTTTATTTTATTAAATATAAATTGTATTAAAATATAATATAATGGTTTTAATACTTTATTTATATTTATAATTATAATTTTTTGGTTCATTAAAATGCAATGTGGGAAGAAAAAAATATTATAATTTTATCGGATCACTATCGACTTTATGTTTTGGGATATTATTTTAAGGTTAAGAATTTCAATTTATTTTAATTTAATGAATAATTTATCAAATGAAATATATAATTTCTTATCCAAATGTTATATATATTATTGTTTAATATTGCATCATGAATTATGTCATTTTAGAGACAAAAGTTATGTGAAGAACTATATTTTTATTATTCAGCTGAGAATTGTTGTATATTTAAAAATTAAAAAAATATATCCCTTAGAAAAATTCAATGATATAATTTCAAAAATGAAATTAATTTTACTAAATAAAAATAAAAAATATTTAATTTTAATTTTTAATACGAAAAATATGACTTTGACGAAATACATTAAAACATAGTTTAATTAAAATGTGCATATATTTTTTTCATGTCATTTAATCAATATATTTATTTTATAGGAAATATAATATTTATATTTAACTAAATTAATATTGGTAAGTATTACATATATATATAATCATATTATTTTATTTTAAATTTACTTTTGAATTGTTCTTGATACTTTTTAATGGTCATATTACTATTCCAAAGATCACATTTTCGCTTATAAGTACCACTATTTTTCATAATTTATTATTATAATAAATATACCTCAAAGTTATATATTTCCATTTTCTATAATATAACCTGGTTCAAAAATATTTTGTTTATTTCCTATAGTGTTGGTTGTGGGGGTGACTATTCTAGTAGATTTGGGTTATAAATATTTTCCAATATTATATTTTCTATTTTATTTTCTCTTTTGGATCATCATGTGTGGGATATTAACTGTTTTCCAAGCTATATAATGTAACTATATTTTAGAATTAAGAAAACCATTTTAGGGTTTTATTTTTTTTATGTGTATAATACAATATGGTATATTATTAAACACTTTTATTTGAGGAGACAAATATCATTTATAAACTATGGTATTCTACCTTATTCGACCATTTAGAAACTTTTTCCCCAAAATTTTAAATAAAATTCTTGGTTGAGAATAGGTGAGGTCAAATCTATTTCATTTTTTCTTATAGTTCCAAATACAATTCTTCAAACTAATTGTTCCTAAATAACCCCATGATTAAGTGTGATTTATTGTTGTGTATAAAATTATATTTATCATCAAAGATATTCACCAGATTAACTTTATATGAATGTTCATTCTCATATAGTACCAACTATAGATTTAGTACATGCGAGGGATCATGTATATAATTTCTCAGGAGTGATATTTGGTATATTTCATGAACATGATCCATACATGGTGGATGTGAAATCCAAGAGGACACTGTTATTATTTGATTAAGGACCATAGAGGGGCCAATTTCAGTTAGGTTATGCTTCATTTTCCTTCTAAACCCCACAAATCTACTCTATATATATCTTAAATGGAATTATTTTTCTCCAAATTCAAACTCCAAGTGACTTCAGTTGTTTTAATCATATATACTATTATATATTTTAGAATATTTAATATGTTCTTGGATGGTTTAAACCTTATCTTTCATCTCTTATACATGATCATGTCCTTGTATCTTTTTTACACCAACATCTACAAATATTTTTGGATATCTACATAATTTTCCGTATAGGGCATTATATTGAGCCATTTGTTTAAATTTAGTGGATGCTATTACTATATGATAACTACACTAATGGGATATGTTGATCCCTTCCTTGATAATATCTTATTGATTGGGATCTTAGCATGTAGTCTTTCATTTGAATAGTCCTTTCATCTTGGACATCAATTTTTGGGTGTAGGATATACAAAAATTCAATTATTTTTCAGATCATGTTGAAGAATTATCCAAAATTTAGAAGTGATCATTGGATATTGTTTATATATGACCAAATGTGTAACCCTATACAGCCTCACCACTTCTTGATATATATCTTGGAATTTTATTATAGTGATAAATATTAGATAATATAGATAATGTGGGATGTCTTGGTCAGTTGATCCTCTAGAACACATATCACATTGTTTCCCTTTTATTTCTTCATATTAATAGTTCAAAATTCTATAGTGAAATTATTCCATTTCCATGTTGGTATAGTAAATGGATAAATCATCCCTTTGGATGTATGTCTCACTGATATTATATACAGATATACCACAGACATTGAGATATACTCATCAATATTCTTCTTCATGATTTCACACCATAAGTTTTCTCGAACATCATGGTACATCATAGTGATTCCAAGATGGATGGAGAAAGGGGAGCTATGGGAATTATACACTATCTCCCTCTTTATATCTGGAGACCCATTGAATAAATATCACATTGAAAATAGAAAAATTCAATCCTCATTAATGTATAACTCATGAAGCTTCGCTTCCATAACTACACTCAACTTCGTTGGAAGCTCTAGATGAACCATTTTCACCTCCAAGATCATCTATTAGATAAATTTTTAGGAAATAATTTTTGAATTGATGGATTTATTACATCCAATTATCATTTATAGATATATCATATTCATATACATGAAGATATGTTATTTTTTTAATTCACTTTATATATAGTTTTGGATTTTTGTTATTACTAAGATCATCAGCTATATATTATTCCATTCCCAGGTGGTAGTGAATAAAGAAATCACAGCCGAATATTAGATATAACAATATTCATTAAGACAAGTTTATCTTCTACTATGTAAATATTTACGTTAGTCCCTTATCATTAATATATTTTTCGCACTTTTCACAATAGAGACAGTATAATAAAATATTTGGAGAGAATATCATTACATTCTAACTATAGATCATACATTAGATAGAATTGTGAAGGAAATTTAACTATCGTGAGGTGTAGACTATCACATTATCAATTTTTATGAGTATACATCCCAAACCTTTCATCTAAGAAATGTTGTGTGTAAAAAAATCTCCTCTACTTGATGGTACTGTAAGTAAAGGTGTAGTGAATAACATCTACGTAATATCCTTAATGCTTTCTTATCATTTTTAGACAATACATTATTTACCCCTTTCCATGTTATATTAGTTATGGCGGTATATTATCATCATAACTTTCTCACAATATGTTGATAGTACCCTTAAAACACCTAAAAAATAATGAGTCCCATGAAAGAAGTTGGTTTCAGTTATTATTCAATATCTATATTAATTTAATGTTCACCAAATATTCCCTCACATTGGATCATGTGGCCCAAAAATTAATATTCATGCATATAATAGTCAGAATTATTATGATTATCATACTTTTCATCCCGATGTGATGATGAATTAAGAATCCTTATATGTTCATCATGATAATCCTTTCACATAGATTATATGAGAATATCATAAAAAGAAATACGAATAATATTGTGATGTTTCTTGTAAAGAATCTATCCTTCATAATTATGAATATTATAGGGTAATTCTTAAGCCCAATTGGAATCACTTTGAACTCATGGTTCACATACCATGTATGCAAGTTTTTATTCTAAATATATTCATTATTCACCTTTAGATGATGAAGAAAAAAATATCCTCCTTTGAGAAGTATTTAGCTCATTATAGTTGATCAAATAAATAATCAATCCATTTTATTTATGGACATGACAGAAACTCCCTAATTTTATGAACTAGGTATAATGAACCCAGTTTAAAATTTTACATACCACTTCTTCTTTAACTCATCTAGTTTGATCAAGGGCATCAGGGAAGATAATTTGGGGACATTACTGGCTCAAGTAATATTCTATTTTGAACTATACCTCATGATCATGTAGAATTCAATGAAAATATTTATGAAATAAATCAATGTAATACCACATAATGAGACCTTCCTATAGGTTTATAAGATCTTTTGAATCAACCATTATTGATGGTTATGTTTTTTAGATGGTATCAAAACTCAATCCATTGAGTGGTTTTCAAAAGGATATTTATGGTCATAAATTCATTTTTTATGAGAAGGCGATGGTATGGAATTTGAAAAGATGTTTCATTTTCTAAATAGTTAATGTGTACAAAACATGAAGGGAGTAAATCAATATCCAGTATAGTATTGTATTCCACCAAGGGTAGGATCACAATACTTGTTGGAATAAACATCCCACATATGATAACAGGAGAATATTCCAACACTTGGGTTGTAATAATATTTCCCTTATTTGTTTTTAAAGATATCTATAATTCATGGTTTCTAGGATTCAATTAAATAGTTTTAGAAAACATGGATGATATAAATGATTTCATAGAATAAGCATCAAATACATCATTTCATGTACTTATTGAACAATATATGTTTCTTTTAAAAAATATTTTTAATGCTCCACTTTAGTATTAGTGATATAATAATATTTCTTTTACCGCTTTGGCTTTGTTTTTACTGATGCTTATTCCCCTCAAGGACACATAGAATAATGCACTGGATTGGGTAGTGTCCTTCCCTCCAATATTTTAATCATTTAAAATTGGGTGGTGAATTTGGATTTTATTATGTTTCATCTATTATATTGGGAATATTATTCCTTTATATTAAAAATTCAAGATCTTAGTGGACCTCTCTCTTTCAATGGGAGAATTTACTAGTCCCATTGAGAAAATTCCCATGATGCTTATTCTCTCATTTTTGGCATGTGGGTTTTTGGATCCACTTTCATACTTTTTCATTTTACCCAACCATATGAAACTCCATTATTCAATAATATTAGCATGTGAAAAGTTCCAATATTGATCCTATATCTCGACATTGAGTAAACACTAAACCACATCATCATAACTCAAGAATCTCGAATGTCAATATCCCTTCAATGGTTTAGTTTTAAAAAACAAAAAGTCTATCTATTTTTTATCACATTATTTACAATAAATGATAAGCCATATTTTTTGAACTTTTTGAATTTTTACTTTTATGTCATAATAGATTCATTTTTTCTATTATATATATAAATTATATATCTATATTTTTTTCAAATAGTTCTAGGGAAATATTTTCTAAGAAATATTTTCATAAAGCCTTCCCACTACATCTGTTTAATTTCATCATTCTGCTTGGTGTTCTTTTTCAACACTCACCATTTGTTGGATTATCCATATGAATGATAAATTGAATAAGTCACCTTCTCCTTATCAAAAAAATGGATCAAAAAAATATCATCCCCATTGAGTTATCCCATAGTTTTGCGACTATTGGATCTAAAGATATACTAATTTTTGTCATTCGTTTCATCCTAAAAGACCCAATATCCAATTTATCCTTCATGTGAGGTAGATGACTTTCTAGGTGTTTTAGAATATATTTCATAGAAGGATAAATACTTGTAAGTATAACTATAATGATTTGACCTCTACCTACCATGTAATTGGGGATTTCATTTGGATAATCGTAGCATTATGCATTACACGTGTTGTTTCCATGGTTTCTCAAGGTTTCTATAACATTATAAAATAAATAATGATTGAATAACTTTTAATTCAACACAACCATAATTACCACATTACCATTTTCCACAATTAACAATAATGTAAAATAATATGGGATCACTATATTTATAACTTTTTATAAAACACAGTATCAGGGATAATTATATAAATCGAGTCTAATACAAAGGTGTTTTAATAATTTTTTCTAATAAAAATTTACAAATTAACTAAATCTTACATCTAGTACCAACTATAGGGACCCTTCTTTTTAACATGAATATTATATAATTTAAAAGATAAACAATGTAATAGTTTCACATTCAAGGATCGAAAGGTTTAGTTTCATTAGAAAATTAGGACCATACACAACTAGTAAGTAATAAAACATAGAAATTAATTTAATTCATTTTTATTTATTCATAACATATCGCATTATCCATCATACATTTAATAACCTGATGTTATTCATAAAATAAAGATGTCATCTAAAATCCCCGGAATTGGATGGATAACATAGAAAAAATAAGAGACCTGAATCTATATCACATATGTGATAATAACCAATACCAAAATATCATAAATATAGTATCAATATCTAAATCATGATGCAAATATTTGATAATGTAATTAAATTTATAAATTCCTAAAAATAAAACATCATGTCACAATGGTCAAATAAAACACGTAGTTATGAACAAATCTATCGTCATTTTCACATATAATATATGTGTATAAATCATGAAATCATAATTGTGAATAATGATATCATGATGTTCACATATAGTAATGATTATCTCTTGATATATATCAAATTATGTAATTCAATAGAGATAAGTATAATTCTGACCCCACCCATCCCAAGATAATATTTACATAATCATGCACCGCGCATAGAATATATAAAAATCAATTTCATTATGTAACCCATGTGATAGAATGGGTTTCATATGGATTTAATAATTTTATGAATAATCATTGGGTTCCCTAAAATTACTGCGATATCATACTTTGGAATAAAATACTATTTTTCTATTTGTAATAAACAACACATTAGTAGTCAGATTTTGTTTTTAATGAAAAGTCATTATAGTAAATAATTATATTTGGATTAAAAATAAAGGTGTAAATATGTATATCTATGAAATAAAATATTTGAATAGTGATACAATAATTAAGTAACATTAAAATAATCTTCATATTGAAATATATGTGAAAACGGGATACTCAAAATATCTGAGATGTGTTTGATAATATCCTTACCATAATTCCCACTTTATTTCGTCTCTTTTCTACCTATTGAATAATAAAAATAGAATTAGTATAACATAGTTCTAGAAGCTAATTATGTTCACTTTTTCAACTATTTATCCTTTATAATTATTTTATTTAAATTGATGACACTATTTGTTAAATGATTTTTGTTTTGATGACATATTATTATTAAATGTTCCCATTTTGTTTCAATTGCATTAATTTTGTTCAATACAGTTATAAATGAGAAGAATAAATCATTGAAGAATATAATGGATTAAATTAATTGTATATATTTTATATATAATTCATAATATCCATCCATTTTGATTTTTATAGATGCAGACATGGAAATTTATCTAAAGGTGGTTAACTGATATTTGATAGTGGAGTTGGAAATAGAAGTTTCAAATTTATATATATAGTAAAAATGAAACATAAAATATGTTTACTTCATTAATGTATTCTTATAATATATCCTAATTAATCTTTTAATGTTTTTATTTAACATGGTGGTGAAAAAACAAATGGAATAAGAAAAAAACAGAGAATAGTTAATCAAAACGCCCTTAATCCTTATTTTAGCCTCTCTTGTACGAAACTAAAATTCTCTTAGATTCTCAGGGTTTGATTACTCTAGTATTTCCCATGGTATTCTAATGGGATTGAAATGGATGAATTTAGAAGAGTATATAATTTGGTATGTGAGTGATGAGTGGTTTTCCATGTGTAGGGGAGGGGGTATTTATACTTGGGGATAGAGGTATATTTGGACTAATATATAAAATAAAATAATTTAACAATATTAAAACATGTAATAGTGAATTTCTGCAAATATAAATCATATATAAATACTATTTATTTTTTTCATACATTATACCATATTATAATTCAAATTTAGTAGTTTATTAAATTGGAACATGGAATGAATAAAAAAATAATATTAATTGATCATTGTTGACATTAGGATTTGGAAATTTCTAATTTGGATTGGAATTTTATTTAAATTTTTAAGGGATAATTAATGAATTTAAATATATATTGTATGAAATGAAACTTATAGAATTTATTTCATCATTATTACATCATGAAAAATGTAACTAAATTTGAATCATTAATGTGGAAAACTATATTTGTACTGCTTGAATGAAATTTTATGTATTTCAAAAAAATTAGAAAAAAAGTATCCAATGGAAAATTATAAAATCATGATTTAAAAAATGATATTCATTTTAATAAAAAAGATATTCAAAATATTATATTTTAAATATTATTATTAAAATTACCACTATTAAGAATTTTTTTAAAATATAGTTTATTAAAAATATTCATATATATATATATTGAGTTTATAAATTATGATATTTATTTATTCATGTATTTTTAATATTTATATTTTAATAAATTAATCATGTTAAAAATTATTTAACTATAAATTAATTATATTGATGTAAAATTACTATTTTAATTGTTAGATTACTATTTTCTATGGATTGGTTACTATTCTCGACAGTCATGTTATTATATCAATGGTAACATTATTATTCCAGTTTTCACTCTACCTCTTATAAATTATTATTTGATAATTTATTCTTAATTATACCCAGTTACTCCCAATGTTCTATATTTCCATTATCAATAACTTTGATTGTTTCACCAATATTTGGTTTTGTTTCAATAGTGTTTGTAATGGTTGAGATGATTCTAGTAGTTTGAGGTCATCCATATTCTATCTTTATTGATTTTAAGTTTTTTATTTTTTTCTGATTGTATTATATGGTATTTTGATTGGTTTTCTAGCATTATAACATAATAATATTTATTAATGAATTTTTTTATCATTTTCATTAGTTATTGTATGTGTATAATACTATATAATTGTTATAAAAAAAATTATTGGTAGTAAAGATATCATTTATAAACTCTAGGTTGTTATAATTCAGTAACAACATACAAGTACAATGGAATCACCAGAATCCAATATTTCACAATTATCACACCACTCAAGTAAATACCATAACAATACCAGATTTTCCTCACCTAAACATTCTAATTTGGACCACAATATCCTTCCCAATACAAAAATAATTTAGTTTGAAGAGCACATAATTCTATATGTTTATATCATTAAACTAAAAATAACATCATTTAGACAATTTATAGTAAATCATAAGCCCAAAAATCATACATAATGAATTTTAAAATTATATCTAACTTAGTCTGTCATTCATGAGCAGCATATAAAAATGAAGACCACCTCCATCTAGACTCCTCAATGCATCACTTATGACATTTACTGCTCACTAGAACACTATTGTATGATATATATTACTATACATTCATTGGAATTCCAATGTACCACTTGTACAACCATAGTAATAATATAAAAGAAGTTATAATCCATGCCCCTACTAATGTGAAGGTGTCCACTCACCCTAATTTCTAGGGGAAAATCCTTTTTTACAAAAACATGACTTGTGTGTTCCAATGACATGAGAATCACCCAAACTCAATATTAGTTTATGAAAAAAAATAATTTCTCACGATACACATCTATCTCATGTATTGTAAATACAATTAAAAAAACATTTCAAGATTTATATTACATCATAACATTATGAATTTCTTATAATCGTTGATACAATGTGTTATTATTCTCACTATTACTATCACCGAATGAATGAAATGATGACGGTTATGACTATTATGGGTACAAATTCCATCGTGCCATAACAGAAAATTTATGATATGAAATCATTTTAGGACCAGTTCATTGCTCATTCAAAAGTTCTAAATGACTTCTAAGATATACCAACACCCAAGATTTGGCACAACCATGTTTATTTCATTTGAAAAACCATATGAATCCTATATTATACCCATCATATCCCATGAAACATTATGTTAATTTTTTCAATTCCCAAAAATCTTATAATGATAGAAAACCAAAAATTTTGGATAGCCCTGGCCAATATATTCTGAGATAGTCAACTCTAATAATAAACACACTAGAAAAATTAATGATCATGATGCATAAATTATCGATTACCCAAGATGATATGGGAAGTAATGATACACTAAAAACCTAAATTATAGCCTATTACCATAGTCATATACATATACTACCAAATCTAGACAACGAGTGTATCAAAACTACTAACCCAAATCCAATTAAATTCATATTTGGTCTCCATTAAATCCACCCAATGCTTCAAAAATAAAACCAAATGCTCATATATTTCAATAGTGCTATTAAATATACTACTAAATATCAATACAAATCCTTGAACCTACCCATTTAATGGTTATTAAACAATTATTGATAGGTTTTTCTCTATCATGAAACCATCATTATCATCACTTCACTATTTTAAAATCATGATCTCCATGGGTCCCATAATATTGTCAAACAATATCGTGGCCAATTTTTTTTACCCAACTCACATTTAAACATTACTAAGATACATCTATTATACCCCATTATTTATTTATATGAATATCATCCATTTTTTTCTTCATACATACATCAATAGAGAGAGAATCTCTGTGAAACACTGATTTTCAACTTACCATATCATAGTCTAGAAATCATGCCCTTAATGGACATCAATTTCTTCTAGTCACATTTCTTTTAGAGGAACCACACATAGATCATAATATGGCTGAAAAATATTTCCATGGAATCAAGGTTTAAAATTTAGTGTTCCACTACAACCACCGCATCACGAAATCATTTTTGAAATTGAAGCCCCACCAATCCCAACCCAAAACACTATACAACAATTAGATATATTTGGTTACCACTCCCAAACCTTAAATTCCTAACAAAAAACTAGAGTCACACACAATTTTGTGACTACTTATTGACCCTAAATCATGGTCCCTATGGGAATAAACCATTAATTTTGGAATCAAAAATATAATCACTAAACATTCCTCTTTCAAATGTTATTCCCATTAGCTCCTGCATGAACTTCTGGTATTAAAATGAAAAATGTTCTTGGACATGTTTTTTATATGATCAAATGAACATTAAAACTAATGAGGTCCACTGCTTATACATTCATTCCATTTATTCCCAAAAATGGTAACAAGTATTTTTTCACTGCCAGTGTGTTAAAATCCATAGAACAAGAATTCTAAATGAATTGTATTCATCCCAAAGATTCCTTACTAAAGAGGTCATTTAACGATTCTCCCCAATCCTCTATATTATAATCAAGTATCATTATCAAAAATATTGTAATAAATTACTATAGAGAAGAACATAGATAGGTATCTTAACAACCATACCCTCATAATAGAAACTTTTACAAAATGCATAAGAATACAAGTTCTCATCTCTGGAATAGAGTAAAATAACACACCTAATATACACCCCTGCTATCAACACACACATACTGATCCAATTTTTTTTATGTCCAACCCCTCTCTCTACTACCTTCATGATTAAGAGATGGTGAAATAAACCACACATCGCACCTAAAATACAAGGGTTTATCCTTAAAAACTAGGGTTCACAAGTATGGAAACATTATTTGACAAAAAATTATTTAATAATATACATATATCATCCCATCGCTCATGGAATCGTATATATAATTGAAAATGTTGAATTCCTCCATAGAAGAATATGAAAAGATTATATATAACATGGGGTTGAAAAATTAATTGAATAACCCCCTTTTACCAATATAAGTTATAAATCATAAGAATACAATAATAAAACAAGTACAATAACATGAAATTATAAATAACAAATTTTGTAATGATAACATTGTAATCATATTCATTTATCATGATGTAGATCATTTGAATACCTTTGTGCCTCTAATGATGCATGATTCATGCACTCACTTTCTCTATATAGGCTCGAGAGATAAAGTCCCATAAATCATATCCTCATAAATCCAAATAAACTCCATATGAACAACTCAAGATGAAATAAGTGATCCAAAATAGTTGAACCTCAAGAAAAACATCCCAATCACAAAATACATCATTTTTTCATAAATATAGTATATATAATATCAATGAAATGAAAATTAAAAAGACACAACACATTACTAGACTTTAATATACCTTACCCAAAAAAATAGAATAAAACAAAACACACTATATGAAACCAAATTATTACACCCCATCACCCATGACCACTAGTAGGATATCGAAGTTGAAGAATATTAAAATACTTGAAATACACTACCATATATAGAAGATACAACCAAATAAAAATGAGGATATAAAATGACACCTCATGGAGGTTATACCCTCATGTATATGTTTATATAATAGTTGAAATATTAAAATAACCATCCTATATAATATAATAATAGTTGTATGATCTAATAAATAAATAAATATAAGAGAAACTAAATCCATAGTTGATTTCATATTATAAATGACACATCTGATCCTATATGTGTAGATGAAGTACATATAGTTGTTCCAAAATAATATAAATAAAAAAATCAACCCCATTGGGTTAGAGTACTTTAATTTACTGATAAAAAATGCACTCCTTATATTCTGAAAAAACCATAAACACTATTCCATGCACATGTCTAGACCAGTAACAAGAAAAAAATCTCCTTATTAAGTACCCAATGATGGCCCAAGTGGGGTTTGAGTATGACATAGTAGGTCACCACCAGTGAAATCTCTAACATGACAACCCCATACACTTGGTTCATGAATTAGTGTGGATGCTAAAAGCTTAGAAATTCAATAATTAGAAAATTTCAATTTGAAATCAGTAAAAATATTAATTTTTGGGATCTCATGATGATACTCGATAATAGTGTACATATACTTTGGTCATCACTTTGTGTCTATGATAGCATTTCAATGATTTTTCCGACCTATCTCACCCTTTGGGTAATTTACCCAGCCCTAGAAAAGGATCTGTAACTTGGGCTAGTATACCAATCCCCATACCCCCATCATCCACCAAGGAGTGAGATTTAACCAATGTTAAACCCTCAACCAACAAAACAAATTTCATCTAGGGGGACCAAACCCCCATGAATTTAATTATCACGAATATCTACCAGGTGATAGTGTAACCCTATTTAAAAAAATTTAAAAAAACTGATAGAATAAAATATGATACAACATTGTCCTAAATCACAAATAATAGCCAAATTCCAATTATAAGTTGAGATATATCATTTCAAATTCATAGTTCTAATTTGAAATCACAATTTACCTCTTTTTAATGTAATAAATTACAATTTTAAACTCTTTATATAGTTGGAATAATAAGTTTGTAAAAAAAATTATAATTTATATCAATCCATATCATTAAAAGTTCTGTTTCTACACTATATCTTCAAACTACACATTTATATCGTGACTAATTAAAAATTACAATGTCGTTATTTATCATTCAAGGGCATAATTTCATTAGGTCACAAAAATAGATACTTTCAACCATATTTATAAGTGGTGGTGTAATGTCATCTCACACAAAATTGATTGAATTATAATTTTTCCCCAAACAGTTTATAAATTTCAACCATCTAGTTATGTGATTGATTTTTTTATTAGAGTTCAACTAGAGGCCCATTATTCAGTGTTACACCATCATTTTTATAAAATTAGATCTCAATAAAATATTCCAATATCTTGTCCAAAAAAATCATGGGTTCATCACATGGTATCACCTCATAATTAGGGTCCATCGTGTGTTTAACGATACAATAAAATGAAGAAAACCTCAATTTAATGATTTGAATTAAATTTGACCAATTCATGGGGAAGTTGACATGGCTATAATCTCCAAACTCATTGGAAAATAATATAAGAATTTGGGATTACAGAGGGGACCACCTACCGTGGTTATACATGATTCTAAATGTCTGGTATGAGCCTTCAGTACAGTATAAAATTTGATAAATAATTAATATATGAAAATGTTACTAAAATGGTTAAATTGTGATTTATTAAGGACAATAATCACTAAAATAATTAGAATCATGAATGGAATCATAAAGAGGGAGAGACCTTCCTCAAGAATTACATTACATTAAATGGAATAATAAATGGTATAATAAAGATAGAGGAAACATAATACCCATTGATGTGGGGAGGAGGAACCCAAGGGGTCATTTAAATCTAAAAAAGAGGAAAAATATATGACAAATAGGTTTGTGAGATATAATGGAAATCTTGTAATTTTTATCTTTTTAAAGGGTCATATGATATATAAAAATACCCACCAACCCTGATAACCGCATTTCCATGATATCACTATTTCACTGTGTTATGGTATGTGGATTAAAAACAATTCAACTAAATATGAAAAGTCACTATAAAATTTTCAATCAACATTCACATGATTCCTTATATCCACATGAAAGGATTACAAAGCATGATGATATACATTCTAGTTTGAGATAATGGGGTTCCTGGTTAACACTTTGTTTTCACTAACTGTGGCCCCTAGGATACAACTACAAATGGAGTATTTTTTATCTTTGTTCCCTTAGTTCACTCATATAACCATTGTAAACACTAAGAACATTATTAAAAAAATATCAAAAATGGGTTTTTCATAAAATAAAAGAAGGAATTAACTAAGAATGTTAGGGTTATTACAAGATATTAATATAAATACTTTATCACAAATATCTAATTTTATTTATCACTAAGGATTATTAGAATAACAAATATATTTTATTTGGGAAGCCTTAATATGTTTCTAAATTGATTTCACCACATATTCAATTTCATTATCTATTTCATGTCCTAATATAATATTTTTCCATGTTATACCTAGTATATTGGAGTTATGAATGTAATTCCATAAATGGCTCCATTAGGATCCATATTAATGCTTGAGTGAATTCTATTGTTGTTTAAAATTATACTAGATGAAGTTGTTGATTACAAACAAAATTTAAAACCACAAGTATATATATCACCATATATTTTAGGGTTTCAATGAAAATTTTATACTACTAATTTTTAAATGGAGGATATAAAATTCGATTCTTCAACATTATATTCAAATATTGATACATAATTCACTAAAAAATGAGGTAAACTATGTATCCTTCTCATAAAATATATAATATAGTAATCCATGAATCCTTTCCACTTATATAATGTTTATCCTTGAAATATTACAATGATATAACTATTATTTCATAGTATTTAAATGCACTGTAATTGTAATGAGATTGACGATAATAAAAATAAAATCACGCCCCTTATATGGCTTGAGGATTCAAATGATGAAATACATGGTGAATTTTTCTCATTTCTATCTAGATATGGTTAATGGTTTTAACACCCCCCTATACTTATATATCTCATCCTAGCCTTTATGAAAAACTAGGCATCCAGATTCATACTCTTCACTATTCCTTTTCTAATTTTCCCACTTGAAAATTTCTTTTATATATCTATAAATCTTCATACATCTAGGATAAATAAATAATTATAAACTATGATACTAATCCAATGACACCTTTTTCAAGTATGGTTTTCAAAGGATACATACATTTTCCCTAAAATTATTCATTAGATCACTATCGTAGTTGAACTCAAGAACATTTCATCGCCATATTCTATTAATCAACATCCCTCTTCTATGGAAATTCAAAATTAAAATGGAAATATTTTAAACAGTCATCTTAGAATGATATTATCTCTACCAATTACATATAATATCATGGAAAATATTATGAAAATCCATATATATTAGATCTCTTTCAATCATGATCTTGGATAATCAAACATGGTTCTTTAGACTCAGATGGTCCTCCATAATATTCTTCATCCCAGGGAGGTAATGTATTGAGTATTTTTGAAATTTAATAAATTACAATAATAAATTTTGGATCATATTAATCTATTTATTTTTGAATATATACATCCTGATTCTATTACTTATATTTTATATAAAACTTTTCACTATAAATATAATTCATCTATATTTTGAATGAAAAACATACCAATATAATATCTAAATCACAACTAATGTAATTTGTTTCATGTACCATTAATTAAAATTATTCATATTCTACAACCATGAAATTATATATACGAAAACATCATATTCCCTTAATCAATGCATCATTATAGTTCAAAAATCATTCTCCATATTAGAGTATATTGAATACAGAGGCACCGACCCACCTTCATTTCAACTGCATGAAATTTTCCTGACATTCAAATATCTAATCAAACATAGATAACTTATTTTTCAATATAGATATTGTAATATTTATTAATGATATATTTCTCAAAAAACATCTGTAATACTAAAAAAATCAAAGAAAACATTTGATCTGAGTCACCATATTTGTTCAAGTCCATCTTTTAATGACATCAATATTTTATGTATGTAATTATATAATATATATTGAGATTGTATGACCCATGAATTATAATTTCCACTGAATAATTTTACACCAATTAAATTTTGAAAAAAAAATTAACTTTTATAGGGTCCTCAATGCAATCCTCAAATGATCCTCATGTTCTTACTTTATACTGGAATTTATAATAATATATTATATATAAAAAATCATAAACTAATCGAGGTAATCTATAAATACTATACTCATTATATCATTGAATTTATCTGCTGGATAGTAGAGTCCAAATCGAATCACTATAAATTTATATTCTCCAATCCTTCTAGGGAAGATAGTCTTTGGTATATCTACCTTCCTGAACAACAATTGATGACATCCTACATTATGTTATATCATAAAAATATATTGATATCTATATATTTGATCAACGAAGTCATTAAAATGAGGTATAATATACATGTTCATGATAGTGATCTAGAACTATTCTTAATAATCAATGAATATATTAGTTAAGAATTTTTTTTCTTATAAACCAAATTGTTAAAACCATAGCGATTCACTGGAGCATATATGTCCCTAATATATATTCTCGTGATGTATCTTATTCAATTATTATAACTGAATTGAGGACAATATATTTTTATTCTATGAATTTTTTTAGCACTTGGTATGAGTTTTACTAAAGTCATAATATCCTTATTAGATGGAAGACTATGATGGGCTTCATGAAATGAATTTGTGTAATATGAAAAAATGTGCATTTCTCCAATGTTGATTTTATACCTAATGGTTGAGATTAATATCCATTACGAATTGGTTTTAACACCAATATAATTAATTTATATTAAATGTTCATGTTCATCCTTATATGTAAACAATGATTAAAATAAAATTAAATTCTATTAATTTTAATAAATTATAATATATTCATAGGGAATATTCTCAAAAACATCGAGATGAATTTACTTGCTATATATTAGAGGTTTTGTTCACCTTTATTTTCATAATACACTTTAAAAACTGACATGTCAGATCCCCTTCCATATCCATGGAGTTTCCTCTTAGATTAGGGAACTAAAGGACAATGACCATGTTATCCACATTTTATTCATTAGGCTCAATGTTTTACATTAGGATAAAATATTTCCCTTTTATTATTTCATATTTTTCTTTAATAATTAGTTTATATTCCATTTTTTCATATATATATATTCTATATTATCGTTCCAAGTAGTCATTTATCGAGGTGCTTCTTCCCACCATCTTAACATATTGAAGGCTGAATCAATATCCCTTCATGTTCTTTAACACCATAAATTCCCATAATACTCTATTTTTTCATATTTATAGTGATTGGAAACTAAACATGTTTCATATTGTTAATAACAATTCAATTTACTTTACTAGAGACAACTATAATTATTTTTATTCAAATACACCTTCCATTTAGTTGGTGTTGAGGATAATCATTATGTTAGCCATTTTATTCATTTCCCATATGATTTCTCCTAGTTAAAAATATTATCTAATACCATAATATTATATTTTTATATCAATATACAGTAATTAGTTTATTCAATTAGATGAGAATCATTTCTATGATTTTATAAATTATGGAATGTTGTTCTCAAATCATGAAAATATAGGTATATTCTATACCACATATGTTTATTAATGTTTTTATAGGATATTTCTCCCTTTTATTTATAATTGTTCATAAAGATAATGTGAAATAACTATATATATCCCCTGGGATTTAAAAACTATATTTCTAGTTAGGACTCTTTTTTGATTCCTATGTGAATATCGAGTTAATACTCACTCATCATTTCCACAATTAATACCTTGAGGTGCATCCATGCTGGAGATTGTATTTACTTTTTTAATCTTGATATATATTTAATTTCCTTGAAAAACAATATATATGACATAAAAAACATAAGGAAGTTATATTAATCCTAGACTTCTCTCCATGGATTTCACCAAATTTTCTATCCAAATATCAAAAAATTACTAAACCCTATTATTATATCAATAAATATGGAACATGAATTTGATACATATATTTTACATCATTTTAAATTAATAATAATTACAAAACGTAAAAATACCTTTTCTAGAAACATAATTGTTTTTTTATTTTGACAGTAGATAAATAAGCGACTTATTTTCAGAAATGTGTTCGATGTATCCCACAATGTTCATCTCACATGGTACACTTATTATAAATAAGATAATTAAAAAAATTATTCAAAACCTGGGGAAATGGAAGCATAATAAATGGTTATTATAAATTTGCGGTGAGTGAAAATGTAATAAATATCAATTAATGATCATAAATTATAATAAGATATGTATGTAGGTATATAAAAAGATCATAATATAATAATTTCATAACCAACAATCATAGATCATTAATCCTAATTTGTGGAATATGGGATTTTCATAACAAATGAAAAAAGTCCTTAGAGAATGAAATAGTCAAAAATCAACCATGAGCCCTAAAAATATATCGAAAGAACTAGAAATAATTTTTTCGAATAAATAAATGAATTGAAAATAAATTTCTTAGTCAAGGATAAATAACAAGACTATCATAGTGGAAAATTCATCATAGATTATAATGTTTACTCACCAATGAATTATTCCCCAAAGTCAAGGATCACATTATGGATAATCTTAATGGAAAAAGTGCCAATGTGAAATTGGTTCACTCTTTATTGCATCAGTTCCATAGTCATGGATAACATCTAATAAAATCATAGTGAAAAATTCAAACATATGATTGGTATCACTCCCCATTTCATCATTTCCTTTATCCGGTATCACTTCCAAGACTATCATATTGTAAAGAGTCACTTATTGAACTAGTTTCACCCACCATTATAGAATATATTATATCATGAGGTATAAATCCTTAGAAAATACATTGGATGGATATATAAATCTAGGGCCACAAGTCACATATGAAAAACCACACACAAGTGTGCCACAACATCATAAAAATTTGACATGAATTCATCATTATAGAACCAATAAAAAATAAAAGGTATTCATAATTTTTTCATTATCACATAATCATAATACATCTATAGAAATTAATTGTATGATGTCTAAAAAACATTCATTATTTCATCATAGAATAATTGAATCCAAGAAAAAATATTTTTCATAAACAATTAATAACAAATTATCATCATAATCTATCTAGTGAATAATCTTGGATGGTTTTATTTGAATATATCCGCAGTGGTGGAAAATAAAAATCTGTTATGTTTACATAAAATAAATTTTTTTTATAAAACAATTGAGATGACACCTTGAACATAAAGATAAAATATTAATTTTAATATTAGGGACATATAAAAATCATTAAAAATGGAAAATATTTTTTTTCTAAAACATTTGAATCCTATAAAGCAATCCTCAAGAATAAGGAATGAAATTATGGTATAAAAAATATTTCATACCTTATATATTATTAGATTACATTGTTTCCACAATTTTATGTATTTTCAAACATGATTTTTAGGAAAAATATTTGAAAATAATACTATTAATAATTATAATAGATAAAGAATGGTATAATAAAATTTTGATATAAAATATTATTGTGTTGATAAAAATCCCATGAAACTCTTTTTAATAACAAATACATTTAAGAGAAGGATTTGTGACCCAAAAAATAAGATATAAGGCACTTTTTTCATAAAAACAGTCATTCAGTCTCTTTGATACATAAAAAGTGGAAGATGAATAGAAAACATGAAAATATATAATTATACATACAAGAAAAAAATAATTTTTTCAACTATATGTATTATATAATTTCCATTAAATGAAATTTTATATGAAAAATCCCAAAAATAAATGATATTATAAAAAAACCATTTCCGATTAGGTAACATTTAAATCATAACACCCTTGAATAAAAAAACATAAAATTGAATATTACATACAGTTAATATGATGATATTGATGATATAATATTTCATTGGTTTATTATATAAAATATTTAAACTCAAATATATTTATAACATGAAACATCTTTCAATGAAGTAATATTGAGATAATGATTCATTACCTCATATTCTATATTTCTCTGTACATGATCAATCATTCATTATGAAAAATAAAAAATTCTATACATATATTTTATAACAATACTAATATATATATTAATATATATAATTCCATTATAATTTCAAATTACACTTTTATAAATAATTCCATATTAATATCATTATTCATGTATAAATTGATCAGTTATCCAGGCTTATTTTAGTTTTATGCCCCTAGTACATGAACCGTTTTCATCCATTCATTATTGATGGAAGATAAATAATTTAAATAATATCATATTTATTCTATATATAATTTTTTTTAAAATCTGTATATGGTTGAGATAAAAATGAATTACATTTATTTTTTGAGAAGGTGGTCTATATATACACATGGGTAATCATTTTACTATTCAATGGCTGGAAGGAATGAATGATAAACAATAATAAAACATTCTAAAACCATAATAATTTCATAAATATATAATTTATTCATTACATATATTATTATTACCTTATATGTTATGTATAAATGATAAACTAAGAACAACGCTTCATATAGGAGGAAGTTCACACGTATGGCCATGAGAAATTATAATCATCAAATTGATAGGAAGTTAATAAAGTAGTTAATATTTTATAATTAAATAATATTATTTTTTTTATAAACATAATATATATACACTTAACACATCTATATAACTATCCATTATAAAAAATTATGACATTTGAAAGAGATAATTTTGTGGAAAGGGTAATATATACGTACACATGAGCGATGTCTCCATTTATGATGGGTTGGAAATGTATTTGAAAAAGGGATGTAACCTAAAATTAATGATTATTATTTATATTAGTCAATTATGATGTAATTATAATTTTTAGACCCCAACCACGGACGCCCTTTTTTTTATTATTTTCTCTGTCCTGTGACCTTGGGCAGAGTTGCGTTGGGTCCAGGATTGAATTTTCTTTGAAGCGTTGATGTTTTTGGTGGATGGCGGGCTTGTGCACAGTCACCGAACTACTAGTGGTCACCGTACATTCAGTCTGGGAGGGTGTACGATCACTGAAAATTCGATTTGATCGTGTGTTCGGACCTGGTGAGTGCGCGGTTTCCCACATGTTTAGATAAATAATAGAATTAAAGGAATACATTAATTTGAAAATATTTTTACAAAATGTTTAATAATAATAATGAAAATAATTTATAATACTATTATTATTATAATTGTTATAATTGTTATTGTTATTATTTTTGTTATTATTATCCTTTATATTATATTATTTATATACTTTTCTTTTTATTTTATTTTATCATTTTTTTTCTTTCTTCGTCTCTTTTCTTCTTCTTTTTTCTTTCTTTTTTTTCTCTCCACGCATTATCCCCTTTTCCCCTGGTCCTACTCGCAACCCGCTCCCATGCTCCCTCTCTTCTTCACGTAGTAGCCACCATCCCTGCAATGTTCCAGCCTGCCGACCTCACCCCAGTAGCCACCTCGCACCAACTACATCCCAGCTCACCCCAACCGTGTGCTAGCGGCCAGACAGCCCTCCGCCAGCACCTCTCCACCCGCCAGGCCTCCACCACTCATGTAGCCCCTAGTCAGTGTCTCCATATGCTCCCTTCAGCCTGCACGCTGCCGACAACCCTGCCTTCTCTGCTGTCCCAGTCTCCCCTCCACCAGCCACGCTCCCCCGCTCATCCGACAACTGACATGTTCGGCTCCCACCTGTTGCGGCCCGACCTCGCCCCAACCCTCCGCCTGGTGCGACCTCACCCACTTCATGTGCGCCTGCAATCCACCTGCCCTCCACCAGACCTCTGCACCTCATGCATCCCTAGAATCCCACCTCTCCTGCTACCCGGTGGTGCCTTAGTAGGCTCCCTCCCATTTCCAGTGCACCTTCTATGGTGCCTCACCTCTCCCTTTCCGCGTCCGGCGCCCAGCCGACCAACCTCCTGGTCTGGCTCGCCTTTCCCGCTATGCCTGTCTCCAGCAATGACACGAGGGCTGCCTCATTTCACTGGCCACTCCCTTCTCTCCTTGCCGTAGCTGCGCGACACCCTTCCCTCTTTTCGATAGCCGGTCTCGGCTCCCTCCTCCACTGTCCGTCGCCGCACAACAGCCCAACGCCCGTCTCCCTTTCCGCTGTTGTACCCAACCTGTGCGATAACCCCGCTGCCTCCCTCTTTCACCAACGATGACCAGCCTTAACCGCCACCTCTCATAGCCTCCTACCCCTTGGCTGCGCCCAATCTGACCAACCCCACAGCACCCACCGTCCGCCCTATCGCGGCCACCCCCCAGCTGCCCCATCTTGGACACTCGCTAGTCTCACCTAGCCAGCGCCGACCCTCGACTCTCCCTTGCAGCACACCTGGTACATTCACCTGAGGCCAACCGCCACCTACCCACCTCCTCCCATTACAGTGACATCCATTTCGACGTGAGAACAACCCCAGCGACCTGACTATGTGCACAACTACTGCCCTGCTGGTGTTGCCTCGTTTTGACGCCGACACCTGCCGATGTTGCCTCGACCAACCCACCTCTGCCAGTGCGTTTTTACCCCTTTGGTATAACCTTTTATTTTATGTTCCATTAGTATATGTATTTGATACATATATTTATATATATATATGCATATATATTACCCTTGTTTGATTTCAATTTTTTTTAATTAAAATTTATTTTGGTCGGTTTGACTTTTTAAGTACAGCACGTGGTGTTTCTTAGTGAGCCCCATCGCCACACATTGTTTTTGCTTTTGCGTCATTGTCGCACTTCATTTTAGAGGTGAGGGTTTCTTCCCGCCACTTGGTTTCATATACTTTAATTTGGGTTTTTTGTTGTGTTTTGAGTTCTTAGTGTTTTGTTTGCAGTATGTTGGACCTTATTGTGTGGTGTCAGACATGCATCTTCCTTTTCATCTCGGTCTTGAGTTGGTTCCCCACTGCACTCCCCTTTAAATTTATAATTTATTAATTTCTTGATGTTTTATTAATTTTAATAACTGAGAAAAATATATGATAATTAAATTTTAACTGATTATTTGGTATAAAAATAACCGTTTATTTTATACACGACACTTGAAACATTTTCGTGACGAGCGGATACCTAGTATTAAAAGAATGTCAGTTTGGCCTTTAAACATAATTCACAGAATTTTATATATAGTTCTGGTTTTAAAGATAAATTATTTATTCTTAACAAGTGTTTTGGGTTTTCTTGAGAAACGAGCTTTTTCTTTAATGTTTGTGAATGTCTGTTTGGCAGTTTAATGAAATAAATTATTTTGGAAAAACTCACATTGGGGTTAATAAGGGGTGATCCATGGTGTGCATTTATTGCATGAGTTGGGTGTGATATTTGTGCATCATGACTGATTAATTTACATTGTGGACGCAACCATTTTTATTGCATGTGTTGACATGGGAACCTGACATAATGAGTGAATCTTCTGAGAATGATTGCTTCACTAGTTTGTATTGCGCACTTGATAGTGGCCCCATAGTAGGGGAATACTTATTTATTACTGTTATGGGGATTGGGCCCCTCAGTTAGGCCTTGTAGGGATATTCTGTGCGTTAGGGCGTTATGACGTCAACAAGTTAGGGCATGCCTTCAGGATGAGTCAGATGTATAGTACGTTCTGGATTGTTCATGATCTCCTAGGTTCGACCCATGTTTCCATTGGTGTTTATTTGTATGTGGCAGACGTTTGAGAGGACTGGTTCGGTTGCTGGCCCCTGTGTGCCACTTTTTCCATTTACCTTGATGTGTGTTGTGTGATTTGTGTGGGATTTCCTTTTTGGCTAATAACTGAAGTTCAAAATTCTAAAGGGTTCACATAAAATGTTTTAAAAAGAAATAAACCTATTCCTTTCAGACATTAAAATTGTTTTAAAATTAAAAAGGGCAATGGACTGATACTTGTTTTAGAAATAAAAGTGTGTGTGTGTGAAAACCAATATTTTTTATATTTAGTTCAAACCTAGAATTAGCAAATTTATTTAATTAAAGGTAGTGCATTGGGAATATATATCGGGCTAGCTTACTATGTTTTAATACTCACGCCTATAGTTCTTTTTCTGTTTTTAGAGTTTGTGCAGGCTACAACGTGGGTGTGTTCGCCTTGGGAGACGTTTTGTCATGAGTTAGAGAGTGACCTGCGAGGTCACACGGAGATAGTGGTTGTCTCTTTTAGTAAGTTTTATTTTTTTATTTTTTATTGTTTAGTTTCTATAGTATGTCTATTTATTCTATGCTTCTCTGTTTTATTTTTTCTAATTTATTTATTTTTACTGGGATAAATCATTCCCACAGCCTCTGTTGATCCATTGGTGCTTGTCGCCAGCCCGGGAGGATCAGGAATGCCTCTCGGGTTATGTCGCGGACCGGATCAGGTGATCGGTTCTGGATCGAACCTTGTTGGTTCGTGAAAAAATGGTATCAGAGTAGGTCGGCCCTTAGCGGACCTTGATTTTCATATCGCCCTTTGTTATTTTGGATTTCCAATAGATGAAGATTAGGACTGTCGTGGATTAGGAGGTAAGTTACGGGTTGGTTCCTGATCACCACCGTTCATGATGAGACCTGAGTTACTAGAGTTAGTCTGGGATTTGAGTCACTTGTCCTTGGTCATTATTGGTTGATGGGTGACAATGGAGGTGAATCAGTTCACTTTGCCGGCTCACATGGGGTGTTGAACCATGTGATGTCTGATTCTCCGGTTTAAGGTCCTCTTAGTCTTATACTTTACTTGGGGCATGGCTCACCACCATGTTGTTGGGTCAGACATATGCACTAGTTTCTCATTCTAGTGGGTTATTACTTCTGGTGTTCTTTTTTAATATCTATTGATTTGAGTGCGTTAAAAGTAAAATTGGTTTTGAAATAGAAAAGTGTTTCTTCAAAATTATTTTTGAAATTACAAATGTGGGGTTTTAAAGAGGTGTATCGGTTTGGAAAAAAAACTTGGTATGTGTTTGGATTTGGTAATGAAAATAAGTGTTTGACCCTTGGCCCTCCTTATGGAGGGTAACACGTGCGTGGGTATATATGGAAAGTGCGTGGGGGAACTTGTTCAGAGATGATGTGAGCGGGTCCGAATGAACACACATGTGACAGTTCATAAAGTTCCATAGGTGAGTTTTGAAAATTTTAAAGAAATAACTTTTTTGGAAAATTGATTTCTTCTTGTGTTTTATATGTTTGGATTATGGGAATATTTCCCTTCGTTTGTGTTGTTTCTTTGATTGAGTTTTGGATTGATGCCGATTTCGATGGTGTTTTTCATAGTATTATGAGTATGCCGCCCAGAAAGCCTCCCAAAGTTGTCAATGAGTTATGATTAGTTCTCATTTCCTTTTGCGGGTTGATTTCTTATCGAGTTAGTCAAAGTCCGTTAGAGGTAGTTGTATTGTTCTGAAAGATAGTGTGTCTTCGGGTTGTTGGGAACTCACCGGGTAGTTAATGTTCGTACAACCCTAGAGTTATTTCTGGGTTCAGTTCTTGGTTTGTAGATATAAAATGTCTCATCATCGTTAGAGTTTTGGATGTGAATAATGGTGGTTGTCTTCTGTGAAGGTTCCCCATTTGGTAAGGAGTGTGGGCCGGTGGAACCTATCTCCATGAAACTATTCTCATTGTTTCCGGCTCCTAGTTCGTCAGACCACCCTCTTGTGCACCACCTGTATGGCCAGTCCGGACATTCTAAGGCATCATGCTGCATCCCTTTGAAAATGTACGAACATTGTATTTGTTTGAGTCATCGAATAGAAAGAGTTAGAGACAGGAAGATGAAAATGCCTGACTTTGAGGAAGGAGACGATTCAGCTATCAGGGCCCCAACCACAGGTCTTGGGGTGAAGATCGTGCATAGTGAGGAGTTTTCGAGTGTGTGTGGAACCTCAGTCTAGACAATGTCTTCATCTTTGGAATTGAAATATCCAAAATTTCCCTTGTTCTATTCTCATCACTGTCGTTAGTTCATCATTGTTGTGATGGCGTGATGAGCATGTTCCCCCACAATCCAAGCAGTATGATCTGCTCTCACTGTGGTTTTTAAGTTGTTTAGTCTCTCTGAATGGTGTGGGCTCATGAATAAACGGAAATGTTCTGATTTTGAGTTGGTCCTAGCTGTGTTCGATAAGGAAATGTTCATTTCGTGAAGTTGATGGGATGTGTTGAGTTAATTTTTTATCCACAAGTTGTTGGATTGTTCGATAGCATGATTTTCATCAAGTCTCATGTGTGTTGTTCGGTACATGTGGAAAAAATGAATGAGTTTGGTTTGGGAGTTCCCGTGTTGGCCCCCTAGGGGGTGGTTTGTTTGGGTTTCAATGTTTTTTTTATTAGTAGAATCTTGTATTGGGGCGATCCCTCTCTTTTTCTCCCCATAATCTCAGGCAGTGGATTTTCTTGAATTGGTCGGTTGTGACGTTTGGTGGGAATGGTTACCCCTATGCTCTCGGTTCTCTATGAAATTGGCTGGTAATGAACTCATGTTGTGTCAAATGATTTCTTGGTTACTTTCTAGGGGCAGAAAGTGTCTGTGGTGGGAAGAATTGTCACATGCCGACCACAAACGCCCATGTTTTTATTCTTTTCTCGGTCCCGCGACCTTTGGCAGAGTTGCGTTGTGTCCAGGTTTGAATTTTCTTTGAAGTGTTGATGTTTTCGGTGGATGTCGGGTTTGTGGGCAGTCACTGCACTACTAGAGGTCACTGTAGTTTTGGTCTAGGTGGGTGCATGGTCACCGCACATTCGGTCCGATCGTGCGTTCGGACCTGGTGAGTGCACGGTTTCCCACATGATTAGATAAATAATAAAATTAAAAGGAAAAGATTTTTAAAAAATTTTATAATAAAAATGACAATAATTTATAATATTGTTATTATTATTTTTATTATTATTAATATTATTATTAATATTAATATTATTTTCTTTATTATTATCCTTTATATTATATTATTTATCTACTTTTCTTTTTATTTATTTTATCTCTTCTTTTTCATTATTCCTCTCTTTCCTTCTTCTTTCCTCTTTCCTTTTTTCTCTCCACGCGTTTTCCCCTTTTCCCCCGGTCCTGCGCGCAACTCGCTCCCCTGCTCCCTCTCTTCTTCGCACAACAGCCACCATCCCTTTTATGTTCCGGCCTGCCGACCTCACCCCAGTAGCGGCCTCGCACCTGCTACGTCCCTGCTCGCCCCAGCCATGTGCTAGTCGCCCGACAGCCCTCTGCCAGCACCTCTCCACCCGTCTGGCCTCCACCCCTCATACAACCCCTTCTCAGCGTCTCCCTGTGCTGCCTTTAGCCTGCACACCGCCACCATCCCTTCCTTCTCTACCATCCTAGTCTTCCCTTCATCATCCTCGTGCCCCGCTCATCTGACAACCGACCTGTTCACCTCCAACCTACTGCGGCCCAGCCCCACCCAAGACCTCCGCCTAGCGCAACCTCACCCACTTCTTGTGCGCCTTCAGTCCACTAGCCCCCTGCCCGGCCTCCGCCCCTCATGCATCCCTTACATCATGCCTCTCCTACTTCCCGAAGGTGCCTCAGTCAGCTCCCTCCTCTAGCCGGTGCACCTTCTGCAGTGCCTCGCCTCGCCCCTACCGCGTCTGGCGCCCAGCCGACCAACCTCCAGGTCCGGCTCACCACTCCCGCTATGCCTGCTGCAGCGACACGGTGGCCGCCTCCTTTCACTGGCCACACCATCCTCTCCTTTCCATAGCTGCGTGAAACCTTTCCCTCTTACCGATAGCCGGTCTCGGCTCCCATTTCCATTGTCTGTCACCGCACAGTAGCCCAACGCCTGTCTCCCTCTCCGCTGTTGTACCCAGCCTGCGTGATGACCTCGTTGCCTCACTCTTTCACCAACGACGACCATCCTTGACTGACACCTCTCCCGGCCTCCTACCCCTTGGCTGCACTCGATCAAACAAACCTCGTAGCACCAACCGGCCGCCCTGTCACGACCACACCCCAGCAACCCCATCACGACCACTCGCCGGCCGCCCCGTCGCTGACCCTCGCTGGCCTCACCCAGCAAATGCGGACACTCGGCTCTCCCTTGCAGCGCACCCGGTACCTTCGCCTGAGGCCAGCCGTTGCCGACCCTCCTCCTCCAGTCGCGGTGACCTCCATTCCAATGCGCAAACAACCCCAGTGACCTACCCATGTGCACAACTACTGCCTTGCTATTGTTGCCTCGTTTTGACGCCCGCACCTACCGGTGTTTCCCCGACTAACCCGCCTCTGTCGGTGCATTTTCACCCCTTTGGTATACCCTTTTATTTTATGTTCCTTTAATATTTTTATTTCATAGACATATATACATATATACATATATAAATATATGTATATATATTAACCTTGTTTGATTATAATTTTTGTTAATTATATTTTATTTGGGTCATTTTGAATTTTTAGGACCCGTGAGGGGCATTTCCGAGTGAGCTCCATCACCGTGCTTTGTTTCGGAGTTTGCATCATCATCGCTCTTCAGTTTCGAGGTGAGGGTTTTTTCCTGAGACTTGGTTTCATATACTATAATTGGGGTTTGTGGTTCTGTTTTGAGTTCTTAGTGTTTTGTCTAGAGTACGTTGGACATTACTGTGTGGTGTCAGATGTGCGTCTTGCTTTTCATATCAGGCTTGAGGAAGGTCCCCCACTGCACTCAACTTTAAATTTCGAATTTATTAATTGCCTTATGTTTTATTAATTTTAATAAATGAGAAAAAATATAAGAAAATTAATTTTTAAATGATTATTTAGTATAAAAATATCCATTTATTTATACAAGACATTTGAATCATTTTCTTGAAGAACGAACACCCAATATTAAAAGAATGTAACTTTGTACTTTAAACCTAATTCATAGAATTTGAAATATATTTATGGTTTTAATGATAAATGATTTCTTCTGAACAAGTGTTTCAGGGTTTCATGGGAAACAAGGTCTTTCTTTAAAGTTGATGAAGGCCAGTTTGGCACTTTAATGAAATAAATAATTTTGGAAAAACTCACTTTGAGGTTACTAAGGGGTGATCCCTTGTGTGCATTGATTGTATGAGTTGGGTTTGATATTTGAGAATAGTGACAGATTGATTTAACTTGTGGACACACCCCTTTTTATTGCATGTGTTGACATGGGAACCTGGCATTGTGAGTGAATCTTCTAAGAATGATTGGTTCACTAGTTTAGATTATGCACTGGCTAGTAGCCCCGTAGCAGGGGAATACTTAGTTATTGCTTCTATGGGGATTGGGAACGTTGGTTAGGCCATGTAGGTCTATGCCAAGCATTAGGGCGTTATGACGTCATCGAGTTAGGGCATGCCTTTAGGATGAGTCAGATGTATAGTACGTTCTGGATTGTTCACGATATCCAAGGTTCAACCCATAATTCTTTTGGTGTTTATTTGAATGTGGCGGACGATTGAGAGGACTAGTTCGGTTCTTATCCCCTGTGTGCCACTTTTTTCATTTCCATTGGTGTGTGTTGTGTGATATGTGTGGTTTTTCCTTTTCGGCTAATAACTGATGTTCGGATTTCTAAATGGTTTGTAGAAAATGTTTTAAAATAAAATATACCTATTCCTTTCAGACATTAAACTTGTTTTAAAATTAAAAAGGGCAATGGGGTGATACTTATTTTAGAAATGAATGTGTGTGTGTGTTAAAACCAATATTTTGTATATTTAATTCAAACCTGGAATTAGTAAATTTCTTTATTTAAAGGTAGTGGATTGGGAATAGATATCGAGCTAGTCTACTGAGTTTTAATACTCATGACTATATTTATTTTTGTATTTTATGTGTTTGTGCAGGATACAACTTATGTGAATTCACCTTAGGTGTTGTTTGGTCTTGAGTTGTAGAGTGACCTGTGAGGTCACACGAAGATAGTGGTTGACTCTTTAAGTTATTTTTTTCTTTTGTTATTCTCTAGTTGTTTTTCTATGTCTATTTATTATGTGCTGCTCTATTTTATTAATGCTGATTTATTTATTTTTACTGGGAGAAATCATTCCCATAGCCTTTGTTGATGCCCTGGTCCGTGTCGCCATCCCGAGAGGATCGGGAACTCCTCTCGGGTCATGTCGCGGCCCAGCATGGGTGATTGGTTCAGGGTCGACCCGGGTTGGTTCGTGAAATAAATAAAATTTGTATGATAGTTTATAAATAGATGGTAGAATAAATGAACATGAAACAACATAGTTAGGAGTTATACCTCTTTTACAGAAAACCACTTTCAACTTACACCTTAAGCTTTCATGGTTTTTATTTTTGAAAAACCATGTCCATTAGATCATTTTATGGATGTTAAAGAATTTTAATATGTACATATTAGTTAATATCAAGTGATCAAGTGGAGTGTAAATATAGGAATAGGGGGTTCCCTTTTATAAGTGAGGGTAGTGGAACACTTGTAATTATTCATAATTTTTAAATATTATAAGTGTATTACTATAGATAAAGTGCCTGAAAATTATTAAAATTAGAATATGATGTGATACAGTTTATAATAACCTCGTACTATTGGAATAAATATTACATTTTATGTCGTGTTCACATTTTTTTACACTTAATTAATCTATTTTACCCTTTTACTATATATAATATTGTTTAAAAATGTTACTATAAATATTTCCCAAAATTGAATGCAACCAAATTAATAAATAATAATAATTTTAAAAAATATAATTTTTAAAATTGGGATAAATTCATATTAAAATATGTGCTCAAAACACAATAAAAAACAGTGTTTTGGGGAAAAAATTTTACAAAAAAATGAAACTATAAACATATAAAATAAATTGATTATTCTTATGTAAATAATTAGATAATATATAATAAATATTTTATTATGTTACATTTAAATAATATGAAAATATTAACAGTGCTTTTAAATTATGACATTTTATAAAAATGAATAACAATTATTAAAAACCAACATCTTCACCTATTAACTAAATAATCAATACTATATAAAACTATATAATATTAGCTCTAATATAATTTTTACATTATGATATAAAACAAGTTACCATTTTTAAAATAAAATTTCATAAGGTGGAAGAATTTTATTGTAATATCTATGACAAATAATTTCAGAACAGCCAATTTTGAAGAATAATTATTTTTGAATAAAAAAATAACATTACTGTCATTCCATTATTAAGAAGAACAATTAAATGAATATAAATTCATTTGAATGGATATATTTCATTAGAATAATTAATTAAATGTGATTAATATCATTTATTAATAAAAAAATATATTTTTCTGAAAAAAAAAATTTGTTGGAAAATAGCTGTTTTGCATTTAAAAAATTTTAATTTAATTTTTAACCACCTAAGAATATATGTATAATTAAATATGTTTTTAAAAAAGGAAAAATGTCCTCATATATTTAAATCGAATATATTGGTTCTTTTATTCATGATATTTCATTTGAATAATTATGTTAAAAAAATAATTTATATATTCTAAAATCTTATGATGTTACAAACTATATTCTTATATGTCCATTCCCCAGGTAATAAAGCTTTCTATATTATAGAATGGTCCTATATAAAATCATAGTGTGGATAAATTATAAAAAAACTCACATGTTTTCTAAAATAATTTTCTTATGAAGCGTTTTCTCATAGACACAAAACCCACTATTATTAATGATGTGTGATTTATATGAAATTCAATTTTTAAATAATTATGATATATGTTTTTTTCTTATAAAATAACACTTTATATCAAGGATAGTTTTTAAATAATGTTTTATTTTGCACCATCATCATGATTTTGGGTATATGGAACCATAATATCTATACATATGAAAATAGTGCTAAATATACTACCATTTAATATGTATCTTTATTTATAAAAATTATACAAGATAAGAAATAATTTTACATTAAGGGATACAAACATATCCACATAAAATCATGGAATATGTAACACCATAATATTTTTATGAGATTTTGTTTTCAATGTCTTGGGATGTATGCTACACCAAGATAAACTTGTGTTATACAAAATATCGAATAATCTTGTGGTATATAAAAAATTTATTATTTTATTGTGTTACACAAAACATCATGTTCATATGATATAATCAATTTTACAAATAATTAGTATAAGTAAACAACTAAATATTATAACCTATTCATTGTAATAGAGGATGCGAATAATATTAACCTTTTTCTGGAAAACTATTTTAATACACATAAGTGAGTATATAAAATAACAAAATCACTCTTTATATTTTTTATTAATGAAAATATATGTAATATATCCAATATAATATTTAAAAATAATTTTATATGTTTTCTAGAATTGATATAAGAAAGAATTCAGTTTTATTTTTTAGATAAATGAAGTACCATTCTAATTATAAAAATTTTTCTACCTTATGATGGAACACACATTAAAAATCTAGTATCTTGGATTTTTTAATATTAAAATTATCCAAATAAACGTTTTATTTTATGGTTAACTATTTAAATTTACATTGGTTTAATTTTGGTATTTTTTCGATAAGTTTCATTCTTTTATAATGAAAATACAGTTTTTTATTGAAAACTATATTTCTTTTAATTTCATTACATTGAAATATTATGTTTTGGGTTAGTTTTAATTATTAGATAGTTCATTTTTTATCTAGTTATGATTTTTGAATATAATTTTATACATTAAATTATTATAAAATCATTTTCTATTAAAAAGGAGAAATTTTCCAAAAACATGTTTTTTGTGACAAGTTTACTTATTTTATTTTAAATTAAATTATGCAATTTGTTTTTTGAATAATGAAAAATTGAATTAAAATTTGGATTTAGGACGTCTAATTTTTTATGTAGGCCCCTTTTATTTTTGATCAATATGAATAGTAACCACGGTTAATTTTGTTACAATGGTAAAATGTATAATTAGTAAATTTATGTTACACATAAAATTAAAATTACTATGAAATTACTAAAAATATGAAACAAAAATTATTTGAAAAGTATAATTCGACCCTTAAATGTTAAGGATCAAAATTATTTCATTTAAAAAAGCATTTTTTGTTGAAAATTTGTTAAATAATATTTAAATCAAAGAAGGACACAAAGAATCAATTTCATTGTTTTTAATATCTACTATGTAACAAAATATAGACAAATGGATGGTATCAACTAATATAAAAGTTAATTTTTAACTTAATAGACATACTACCAAAATATAAATTCATTTTAGATGTTTTGGTGCCATTTGGGAGATTTTATGGTATTTATAATATTTTGATTAATGAAAATTAAAAGATGCCACATTCATGTTTTAAATAATAAATAATTTTTAAATAAGGTTATATTAGAAGATAAATTCCACTAAAAATAAAATTTTAAAGATACAATATTTTTTATTTATCATGGAAATTTATTTTTAATTTTAAGGAAAAAAATAATTACCATAAAGGATTATATATTGATGATGAATAAATTTTATAATTGATGAAAAATAAATAAACAATTTTTTACTAAAATTATAATAACCATTAAATGACATTAAATCATAAAAAATATTATTGGTTGATAATATGTCAACAATAATCATCCAATGTTTGAGTTGTAGTCCATTTTGAGCCTTATATAAGAAATTAGGATAATAATATTATATTTTATAAAGTAATGTAAAACTAGTCACATTCATATTTTAATAAGTATAAAATTTTTAATGATTGATTTTCCTAAATATATATTTGAATATAAGTTTTATAGTGAATTAAAATATATTTTCATTAATCATAGTATTTTTTTAATTTTAATAGAAAAAATAACTATATTATATAATTACATAATACTGATGTACTAAATATTTTATTAATGGAAATATCAAATTAATGTAATAAAAAATAATAAAATTATTATAATAAAATTTAATTAAAATGTCCATTTATTTTTGTAGATGACCTATACCACTTAGGTATATAATATAAAATTTAGTTTGAAGACAACATTCTATCTCTATATTTTTTAAAATCCAAGATTTGAATAATGTCAAAATCGATACTATTGTCATTTTTTAAAAACAAGGTTTTGTTAAATTATATAGAAATATTAAAAAAATATTAGAATATATAATAATTATGATATGTTTTAAAATTATATAAATTATTTATTATTATTTAATTTAGTGTAAATAAGTAAATATTTCATTATTTTAATTTTGAAGTAATTATTACCCTTGTTAAAATGAAATAGAATAACATAGTTTTAAATTAAAATTATAAGGCTTGAATTTACATAATGACTTGTCCAAAATTTATTTTTTATGAAAATAATAAATATCTCAGATAATGTTTTGAACTATGACATTTTGGAGGTTTTTGGATGTGGATTTATGAAATTATAAATTATGATTTTTAGGGATTCCAAATGTGTCCCTCACCTCAGTTATAAAATGGAACATCCTCCCTCGTAACTTAAATTCACATTAAGCCTTAAATAGCTTCCATACACTACACATTTACTTTATAAAAATAATTAGTCACATTCTAGTTGTTCTGGGCATCTCAAAAGTTCTCCTCTAGTGATTTTATGTGGAGAACTAGAGGGAGCTCGTGGAAGAAGAGGAAATCTCATCTACAAATTCATTAAAATTATTTCTTCTTCGAATTACTCTTAATGAGTTCATTATATTTTAAATCAATTAGTCATGTATCACTATTATACCTAGATGATATTATTATAACGAAACAACCATATTATACCTTCTATCTATCCTACAAAATAGGAAATCATCATTCCTACGTAACGTATGACTTACCATCTCCATGTTGTGGTGTAATCTATTTTTCACCACCACTACCCAGGTATGGATATAATGATGGAAATAATAACAATATATCATTAATATAAAATATTAATTACTATGGAACAATATATACACCATCCCCTTTGATACCTTTTCATTATTAATGAAATAATATCATTGCTTATGCGTACGTACGACCTGCCGACTCCATAATCCAATGAGATTAATTATAAAATAAATCCATTAAATAATGTTTAAATAATTTTAATGAATAATTAAATATATTATTTATTATTTTAATATGTATTTTTAATTTTACAAATATGACCAAAGATGGATAATTGTAACTTATTCGTCAAAACATGCATAAGAAAATGAAGTTGTTTATTCCCAAATAACGAGTAATAATATTATTACCAAATAGATGATAATATGATCATATATGATAACAGAAAAATTATTATGTTTCCTGAATATGTCAATGAAATAATTTAAATCATTATATAGGAGGATCAAATATATATAATGGATAATAGGCATAAGGTAAGGGTTAATTTAAAAATCTCATTATTATATGAAATTGTTTATACGAATGTATTTAATGGGGGAATATTTATCATCCATTCCAATAATTCTACAATATGTAATATTATTTATATTCTTCTATATTTATTTAATTTAAATTTTTCCCATTGGTTAAATTTTATTAAACTATATGAAAGGAATATTTTTTAATTTTCAGTATGAGGTACTTTATAGCATTTTTAAAAAAAATGTATGAGGAGAATGTTTTTTAACATATAAAAATTGAACATATTTTTATGTTTTCATACTACCTTATTTCCCCAAATAATCCTCACAAAAATTCAAATTTTATTGTCAAATAAATTCTTTTCTTAAAAAATTGAACAATGTTTTGAGAAAAGGATAATGTATATGAAGAAGAATTGATATTTTCCACAAGAATTAGTATCAACTATTTTATCAAAATTATTTTTCATCAAAGATGACATTCTTTAAAAAGGGTTATGTATCTATCACTACAATAACTATGATTTCAGTGATTTTTATGATGTAATTAAATTTATGAAATCCATTTTTATATGGATTGTGATCGAATGATGTTTAAGAAACCCATTTTATTCCTTGGTTTATGCTATGATGAATGATTTATGTTTTATAAAACATGTAAAACTTATTTCAATATGATATGGATGAGACCTATATAAACCTGAAATGCATTGGAAAAATATTTATATCTCATGAGATAGATATCATTGAAACATAATATAAATATGGTTCAATAATACAGGGTTGAAATGTCATGTACATCTAGTTCAGTAATATAGGGCTGGAACAATGATTGATCATAGTTATGTAATAGACATTGTCCACAATGATGGTCCTGAAAATTATCCATGGATAAAATGGAAATAATTTTCCATGCTTATGTGCTTGTGATAATTCCATGATTTATACATATTCGATATTATCATGATTCGTGTATATGAAATATGTCTTAAGAATAACCAAGAGTTATTTCATGACTCAATATTTTGATATTCAGAATTTATGTTCATGTTTTTATATTCTTATTTTTATGTTTTGTTTGATGTTCTCCATGTTTAACTTTACTGAGCGTCTAATCTCACACTTTTTATGTTTTCTTTTCTCCATGATATAAATAAAGTTGTTAGGTAAGAAAAGTAAAGGTGAATTTCCTTATGAGAGATTTTGAAGATATTTTATCAAGTTAAAAGAATGTCTTCCATGATTCCAAAGAAAATAAACTCAAATGGTCATTGGGAGCCTATTAGAGTAATGTATTAAATTTCCCAAAAATGTGATGTAATATCCATATACATCATGCTTGGGTGATTATATTTGTTATCAGAGTTAAGGTTTAGTTAACCTTTAAAAAATTGGATGCAAAAACATTAGTGAAATATCTATAAATATTTTTAAGGATTTATAGTTACAATCACGAATTTCCTAGTATTAATCTAATGATGTTAGAGATTTAATGTAATCCCCCTTGATTATGTTGTTTTCCTAGTATGATTTTTCCACTAACACTATTCTTTTGGGGTATTAGACAAAATATGGAACCCATATAAACTGTGTTAGTGGTCAATTTAATGGTCAATTAAATGATTATCCTTTGGAACAACGAGATGTTATGGGAGTTGGAATGAAAAAAAATTATCACTATACTTAAAAAATCTATGAATAATTCTAGACATCTAAATGGCAAAAAAAAAGTGTCGAAATTTGGTTGAGTCCATCATGAGGCAACATCCACCTTTTTTTAGTTGGTTTTCTGATCAAATTGTTCTTGAAAAATGGATCGGTATACTTGAAAATATATTTTCAATCCTTCGATATTTAGAAAATTAATAAGTCATTTGTGTGGTTTATTATTTAGGAGGTGAAGAGGACTAGTGGTGGACTGTAATCAAGAACAAAAGGAAGCAAGTTAAAATTGAATCCATGGAAATAAAGGAGTTTATGAAAGTACTTTTCATTATGTAAATTCCTCATTTTATTAAAATGATGATGACAAACGAATTTCTCGTGCATAATAAAAATGATGATGCATCTATTTGTACATATGAGGGAAATTTTATGGGACTTTCATGGTATTCTTCTAGATTTACCATCCAACCTGAAAGTAAACTTGATAAATTCTATAGTGGATTAAAACCATGTATTTGAATAGAATTAGCTATAAGATAATTTGGTACATAATAATAGATTATAGGTATTGATATCAATGTAGAAATGGATTTTGTTGTTACATATCAATTTTAGTGTTTTGACAAGAAATGAACGATGGAGATCAAGGGAAAATCTCAAAAAAATGGTGAAATAAATATGAGTGTTTCTTTATGGTAAAAGTGTTGAATGAAAAATGTTGGAGATTGTCTTAAAGGTCCTATAATATTTTTTCAATGTTAAAAAGAATTTCATTTGGGATATGAGTGATAATGTAAAGAGAAAAAAGGAAACTAATGATGTGAATAGAGAAAAGGCAACATAGAATTCACCACCCACACTTTAATGGTACAAGTGTAATGAAATAGGTCATTATGCTATCTATTTCTCTAATCCATGGGTTTTCGATTATGATAAACATCAACAACCTTTTATATTGAATTATAAAGGGAAATTATTTGAAATCACTATTGTTGATGATGAGTATAAAAATGATGTTATTAAATGACTGAGTGTTTATGTAATGGGACTCCATAATAATGTTGTACAATCTCTTTTATAGTATTATGGAATAATGATAAATCTATGTATTTGTACATTGTGGTTTTCCATAAGTATATGGAACCAGTAACCATGACATTTGATTTGAATGTTTTTGGAAAACCCATGATATGTGAATACTGATGGGATTAAGTGATAATGAGAAGTTTGATAGTATTAATGACCTCATGATTGATATAAGGACAATATCATTTCATGGTTTGAGTATATGCAATTTTGTTTTTATTTTTGGTATGTTGAAAATAGTTATATTTGGATAGTAGGGGTGTTTTCACTAATGTTCTATAGTAATTCATGTTATTACCATGTTTCAAGTGAATATATGCGTAAGGTATTCACATTATAGGAATGTGAAATCCATGAATTGTTGTATGATATATTGGAAATAAATGATAATCTGATGGAGTTCACCACAATCAAATGTTTTGGACTCTCAACTTTTAGAAGGATTTTAGGGTTATAAATTTCGGGAATTTTTATTAAACATCGGATGATGTTCGTTAGAAGAATATCTTGTATCACTATAGGTGGAATTATTCAAATTTTATAGCTTTTTCTAAAGATTGATGGAAATAGACAACATGATCTACTAATACATTAGGAATAAAAAATTAAAATTCATATTTTTGAATAAGATATAAAGTGTAAATTTTTCAAGCTACGACCTATGGTGAGATCATATTGAAATTTATAATTATTTTACTCATATTATTCAACTTTAGGGAATGGATCTTGAAAACTAAAAAATTTAACATAGTATATTCTTATCCGATGAATTATATTGTCCCTTAAATCATCACAAATTTATTGATTTATGATTGTTATCATTTTCCTAACTCTGATCTAGATCACTCTACATAATAACTTCAGAGTTATATATATCTTTGATATTGATGTTTTAACTTATCACCAATGTTCTCTTATGTGGAAAACCAGCGAGGAGTTACATTGGGTAACTGTTCTGTTTCTAAATATTATCTTAAAAACTATTTTTTAGTATTTATTTTTAGGATGTGGTTTTATTTGATACAAAAATTCATGTAATAATTATATTATAACCTAGATGTATTTTGAGGGAAAAATAAATTGGGGGGAATAGTGTAACACCCTGGCATTTTTATGAGATATTTTTTCATTTTTTCGATGTCTTATATTTTATGCTACATCAAGATGTGAATGTTCTATAGGAAACACCGATATATATTGCCTTATATAAAACATAATGAATGAATTGTGTTACGTGAAATTTCAGGTTCTTATGATAAAACTAATTTCACACAATACTGAGTATATATGAAGAACAAAATATTATGACATAGTCATTATACTTTTGATACGAATAGTATTAACATACTTTTGAAAAAAAATTAAATGTAAATAATTTATTCTATAAAATAATAAAATCAATATTGATGGATTTTATTAATAAAAAATGTATGTTATATATTAAATATAATGTTTAAAAGTTGTCTTATATGTCTTCTAGAAATTATATAAGATCAAATTCAATTATTCTGGATAAAAGATGTATTTTTCAAAAAATGAAGATTTTCTGCCTTTGGATTGTGCAACCATTTTAAATATGGATTTTTACACTTTTTAAAATTCAATTATTAAAAAAACCTCATATTTTATATCTAAATATAAAAATTTATTTTCGTTGAAAATTTGGTATTTTTTAGATCAAGTTCATTTTTTGATACTGAAAATAATTATTTTTATTGAAAAATTTAATTTTCTTTGAAATAATTACTTAGTAAAATAAAGTTTTGAATTTGTTTTAAATTATAAATACTTTTTTTATCCAATTATGGTTTTTGAAAATGATTTTATACATGAATTTATTATTAAAACATTTTTTATTTAAAAAGATACATTTTCCAAAAAAACATACTGTTTTTCATAACAATTTAATAGTTTTAATAAAAATTTAATTTTAAAACTTTGTTATTTTGAATTTTAAAAAATGGATACCAACTTTTTATTCAGTACTTCCATATTTATTAAATATTTTCCTTTTATTTTTTACAAATTTGAATAGTAAACATTGTAAATTTTGATACAATGCTAATGGGTAAATTTTTTTAATTTTACGTTTAGCATAATATTATAATAACTATAAAATTACCAAAAAAAATTAAATTTTTTTATTTAATTAATGGAATGAGACTCTTAAAACCCATGTTTAAAAATTATTTCATTTAATGGATGCTTGTTTATGGAAATGGCTTAAATAATATTTAAATAATGGAAACACCCAATGTTTCATTTTTTTATACATTAATATTTATTATGTGTCCACTTATGGAAAGTTGATATCAAAGATTATAATTGTTAAATTTCAACATAATAAACGTATTCCCAAATATTAAATATTTTTTTAAATTTTAGGGACGTTTGGAAGATATTATGTTACTTATAGTATTTCTTTAATGATAATTTAAAGCATTCACATTCATGTTTTAAATAATATAGCATTTTTAAAATAATAATACAAAAAAGTTAAATCAATAAATAATAAATATATAGATTATGTTTTTTTCTTTAAGATGATAATTAATTTTAAATTTTTATGAAATAAATAATTACCTTAATGGTTTATATATTGTTGATGCATAAATTATTTAATTGATGAATAATCATTAAACTAATTTTTATTAAAATTATAATAACAATTAAAAGATAAAAAACATTGAAAAATATTATTGGTCAAGTATATCTTGACCATAATCATACTAGGTTATATTTATGGACCATTTGTGTCCTTATAGAAGATATTTGACACTTATATTATTTTATATTTTGTGATATTAAACACATAACAATCATATTTTAATAAGTACAACATTTGTAGTGAATGATTTCACAAAAGTTATATTTGGATAAATGAATTTTACATAAATATATTAGATTTATCTTCAACATAGTATGTCATTTTCAATTTATACCAAAATAATAGGTATATTAATTAATTACACAATACTGATGTAGTAATTATTTTTTTAACGAAAATATCAAATTAATGTTTTTAAAATTAATAAAATAAATATACTTTTAGATAATTAATCTATAAATTTAGTTTTATAGATGACCTAGAACCCATATGGATATAATAAAAGATTTTATTAGAGAATAAAATCTTATTTTGATATTTTTAAAAATCCATGAATTGAATACTATCAAAATTGACTCTACTGTTGTTTTCTCAAAATAATGTTTATTAAATTATTCAAATATCTTTTAAATTTTAAAAAATATATATTAATAATTATTATATGGTATAAAATGATCTAAATTATTTAAATATTATTTAATTTACAAAAAATTTGTAAATACTTACCGCTTTTAATATCGAAATAATTGTTACCCTCATATAAATGAACCAGCATAACTAAGTGTTAAATTAAATTGATAAAATTTAAATTAACGTAAAAAGGTCAAAAATTTATTTTTTGAGGATATTAAAACCTTATATAATTTTATATATCATTCTAATAAATTTTAGATATTTTTTATGTGGAGTTATTTTATTATCAAAAAATATTTTTGGAGATTCCAAATGTGTCCATCACCTCAATTATAAAAGGGAACATCCTATCCAACAAATTTATTTTACATCGAGAATTAAATATAATCCATAACATAAATATTTCTGTTATAAAATTATTTATTCACATTCTAGAGGTTATTTTGTTTTCAAAACACAATCTCTAGTGCCATTAGTACGAGAACTAGAGGGATCTTGTTGGAGAAATGGTAATTTATTCTACTGATTCCTTCAAATTATTACTTCTTATAATTAATCATCATGATTTTTCCCCTTATAATGTAATGAATAAACTATAAATTTTATAAAAAATATTTAATAAATAATATTGAAGAACCATATTCTTCCTTCTATCATTCAAATGAAAATTAAAATCACCATGCGTAATTATATACATCTTAGTATCTCCACACCGTAGTTTCATCAAATATTCACCACCACATGAATTTGATGGGTATGCTGGTGGACATAATAAATATATATGATTATTTTAAAATTTTATTTATTATTAAACAATATATATTCCATCTACAATGATACCATTTCATTATTAAAGGAATGATATAATTACTCATGTGTACGTACGACCTACTATCTCTACATTGCAATTTGATTCATTTTACATGTTATCAATTAAATAATTATTATATAAATTTAAAGAATAAATAAAAATAAAAATTATTATTTTAATATCATTTTTAATGATATAATTATGACCTAATAATGATAACAATTTTTTTTGAAAAAACAGCAATAAGAAAATGAAACAGTTTATGCCCGAATATCTAGTAATAATATTATTACGAAATGGATGATAATATGATCATATATCATATCATAATAATGAATATGATTCTGTAATAATTCAATTACAACATTTAAATCATTATAAATGAGATTTAGAAACATACAAACGATAACTGACGTAATGTAATGGATAATTTCACAAACTCAATATTATCCAAGATTATTTATATGTAAGTATTTACTAAGGAATATTTAACATCCACCTCCATGTTTCTTAAATTTTTAATGTTATATATAATCATTCAAAATTATTTAAATTCTGTTTTACCTATTTTTGAAATTTTATTAAACTATATGAATGTAATCTTTTATTGTTTTCGAAACGAGTTAGATTTTGACATTTCTAGATATAATTCGAAGAGAATGTTCTTAATATATATGGCATAAATAGAATTGTAAATTTTCATAACACGTTATTTCCATGAAGCATCCTCTAAACTATTCTAATTTTATTTTCAAATTTATAGATTTTTTAAAAAAAATATTGTGTATCATTTCGAAGAATGAAAATGTTTTCGAAGAAGAAAGGATATTTTCTTAATGAATATGTTTCATGTGTTTTATTAAAATTACCTTCCATATAATATGAAATTACTTAATTAGTGTTATGTTTCTATCACTAATATCACTATGATTTTTGTTGTGTTTATTATTTAAATCTATTTATAAAATCCATTTCATGTGTAAGGATTATGGTGGAATGACGTTAAAGAACCCAATTTTATTCCTTGGGAATTGATACGATATATGATTTATGTTTTTGTGGAATGTGTATGAATGATTTCATTAGGTTATGTGTGGGACCTATATCTCACTTTAATGGATTGGGTTCTCATGACAGAGAAATTAATGGAATAAAATGTAAATGTCGTTCGGTATTGTAGGGATGAAATAACAAGTAAATCTAGAATTGTAATACCAGGATGGAATGTAGAGTGAACATAGTTAAATAATGGAAATTTCCATTTATGATGGAATTTGAAATAAGACATGGCTAATATTGAAATTATTTTATATGATTATGTGTTTTCCGAAATTCAATATTTTATGCCAATTCTATTTTATAATGATTCATGTGTAGGATCTAAATGATGATGTAGATGATCTATATAGAAGAGGGTGGGTGAATTCTATACTTTAAAAAATCTTTGGAAACATTTAATGTTGGTTAGAAACCTTTTTTGTTTAACAGAGTTAAGCAAGGTAAATTCACAAAACCACTATGTTCTACAAACATGCTTGATTCCAGAAATGTAGTATCGAAAAAGAGATTCCCGAAATGTAGTTTTGGAAATGAAACTTAACAAAAATTTACTAAAAAAATATTCTACCTTAATGAATATATATCCTAATTTAATTAGATCACAAGTATAAGAATGTATAAGACATTTATACATTCCTAAAAAACCCAAACGCAGTGGAAAAAGTGAAACAATACAAGTAACAAGTAGTAAATATTTTATCCCAAAAAAACGGTATCCAACAATCCCGGATAAAGGTACCCTAATTTATACTTTCATGAAATTCTATCATACACAAACTAGGGGAATCCCTCAATACCAATATCATTATCTGTCATCAAATCCCCACAAGCCCTCGATTTAGAAGAAATCAGATCCTCTGTCTAGCAAACATGGAAGCCCACAATCACAATGATCAGAGTCTACACAAAGTCTGAAAAAGTTGTTCACACCCGAACAAGTTGTTCACAATGTCTAGACGAAGCACTGAGAGTTGAAAGATCCTCTCTCTCTAGAAATCAATTCAACAACATGAAATTTGTCCAGTTGTTAGTCGGTCATGAGATCGTTCAAATGAGCACTTATTTATAGGTACAACTTCAATGGTTGGATCCCTCCTCCAAAGGTAATTATTTTCCTTGAATTTCAGAGGGACCTATACATCTATCCCTGCAACAATGGTTAGTTAGTAACTGAATTCACAACATCATTTTATTTCTCAAACAAGAGTAAGTAAAAATATGGTTTCTCATCCAAAGTCATTTTTTGGAGTCCAAGGAAAAATAAAAGTTATGAGTCTACCCAAAACACATTTTGTGACTATAATATATGGATATTAGGATTTTGGATTCAAAATAATTCAGAACCTGAATTCTATAGAATTACGGAGTGTGAATTTCAAGGAAATCCAGAGTCTGAATTCATAAGAATTCGGAGTCTAAACTCAGAATGTTTGGAGTCTGAACTCAGAGTGTTTGGAGACTAAATTCAAGGAATTTGGCGTCTGAACTTAGAATGTTCGGAGTCTGAACTCAAGAAATTTTGGAGCTTGAATTTAGAGAATTCGTAGTCTAAATTCATATGAATTCGGAATCTAAACTCAGAATGTTCAGTGTCTGAATTCATAAGAATTCAGAGTCTGAACTCAGAATGATCGAAGTCTGAATTCAAAGAATTTGGAGTCTAAACACATAATGTTTGGAGTTTGAATTCAGAAAATTTGGAGCCTAAATTGGGATTTGGTAGACGAAATGCTCAATATCTAAGTATTTATAATATTCAAGGTTTTAGTTAAGAAACTGTTTTTTATTCATAGATGAAAAATGAGTTAGATTATAATGTGAATAATGAAAACATGGTAAGGATAAATTTTTTTTAGGAAGGAAAATTTTCCATAGTAAGGGAAATATTAAGAAAAATGATATTTGACTAAAGATAGGGTGTTTGTGATTTTCATATCATAATGGAATAAAAGAGTCAAAATAAAACCTTATTAACTCCAAAATAACACCAAACATGAAGGAATAAAAAATTCATAAGGAACCCTTATTTACTCAACAATCTCCCCCTTTTTGTAAAGCATAAACATAATTTTAAAAAAGAATATAAAGACATATAAATTTTAAGATCTTGTATATAAAAATTATCTCTCATAAAACATGGGAAATAATGAATATGACTAACTCCCCCTTAGGATTTGTAAACACAAAGGATTGTATTCTTGATTTCCAGATTGAGACTTATCATTTTATCGCATATGGAAATCTCATTGGATAAGATCTCCCCATTACTTATAAAAATTTCTTATTTTACATTGTCTTCTTTTTTTATCATTCCATTCTCCCCTATTTTGATTTTCAAAAAGTATTAAAGGGAATGGAAAATAACATGTGGTACCTGAAACATTAGAACTAAACAACCAAAAAAAAGAGCAAAACAAATATCATTAGGATTTCAAAAAATTTATATGGGTAAGGAATACATCGAAAGATCGGAATTGGACAAGATTATCCTTCCTTATTCTTCGAAATTATCTTCTTCACTATGATTTTGAGCATCTTGAGCTCCTTGTGATCCTCCTATGAACATTTGAGAAGTTGATCCTTATATTTGGTTTTCTTCTCTAAGGCATTGATTTTTTCGTCCTATGCTATAAGAACCTCTGCCTGAGCCTTCAAGGCTTCTTCCTACATAGCAAGGTTCTCTTATATCTCAATCCTGAGATCCCTTTATCTTTTCCAGCTTTGAGAAACTAAATACAACTTCCCATTCAGATCTTTCACTTCTTGAATCTGAGAATTATGTTATAGGGTAAGCTTTTCCTCAAAACTATTTATGACATCCTTGATATTTACATCTTCAGTGTCAAATTAATCCATGAAAATTTCTTGGAACTCATCAAGAATTCTCATGTCTTCTATTTTTTTCTTTGACCAGATGATCATCTTCTTGCAAGATCTTCTATGAGCTTCATAGTTTATGAAGAAAGATTTGAAATTGGCCTCAAGCTTCATGCACTTATCCATAACCATAGATACTGAATCCGATTTCTAATTCTAGGATTGTTGAAGAATCTGAAATCTGGAGTATATACTAGGAAATATTGGGATAGTGCCAACAAGTTTCTTCAAGGACTAGACTACGATATCATATCACAGAGAGGTTGATTCTGAATCAGAATTTTTTCTTAGGGAGGATTATTTTTCTATCTCAGCAGCTTTCCTCTTTGAAGATCCACCGACATCATTCTTTTTTATCATAGCCTTGGTAGGTGTATCAATAACCACTTGTTTTCATTTATCATTGTACATAATGGGTTCCTATTGGTCAGGAGATTCATGCTCACTATCAGATAGCTGTATAATTTTATCTTTACTTATCTCTTATTTCTCGAATCCTGCCTCATCATCCTCTGGGTGGATAAAATCTTTATTGATGATTTCTTCTTCAGAAGGTTTTTCTACTTCGTATTCAGACTTTTCCTCATCCTACCCTAGAGTAACAAGATTTGATGATTCAGCTTAGGAGGTTTAGAATGATGAATTCTTGGAAGGGATTTCCTTCTCATAAAAATCTTCAACTTGTTATATCAAATCTTCTGTATCACCACTTCCTTCTTCTTCTTCTTCTTCCACTAATTTTTGTCCAACAACTTTTTATTGATGTTTTTCCAGAATTACAAACTTTTTACCATAGTCTCTGGTAATGATTCTATCAAGAAGTATTATGGTACTAGAATGTTCTCGAATGATTTTTATGCAGCCTTCATAAGTGATTTTACTATCTCTGCCTCAGACAACTTCTTCTTTTGTTTCTTTTCTTTCTCTTGCCTCTCCATCTCTTCAGCTGGCTTTTCGTTCAGATATTTTTCTTCAGCAGGATCCAAGCCAAACTTTTTCTCCCATTCTTTCTGATTTTTCTTGTCTTCCCTCCACTTGGCTACAACCTCATCTAGATAATATTTTTGTTTCTTTGGATTCTGTGGTGTAGATTGGGTTTCTTTAGCCATTGGAGATTTTTATTTTTCTTCCACTTCCTTCAACTTCCAATTATTTCCTCTCTTCTTAGAGGTCTTATCCACCTCTAATTTCTTTGATATAGCTTCAAATTCTTCCTCAAGAGAGTCATATAATTCATAGGAATCTATGGAAAATCCATTGTTCATTTTTCTCAGATTATCATTACATAACTACATAACTATTCAATTCCTTGAATTAGATCTGCAAGGGATTTTGAAGGATTATAGACACTGAACAATCATCTTAGACAGAATGTATGGATACATAATTATCCAAGCTTTCAAATTTCCATTTTTTATGTTTTCAATCGTAACATGAATATGCTTGACCATGTTTATTATCCATTGGTTTACCATGAAAGCCAGTCTGTACATTTCACTCTTCTTCAATGTATCCTTGTCTCCATTTCTCTATATGATAAATACTTGAACCCACAATTTAAGAATTTGGTAATTTGTAGTCTGGAGAAGAATCTTCAGAGTCTTTACCTGTGAAAGACCCAGACAATACATTTCTTTTTCCTTAATTAAACTTCCTTGATCATCGGGAAGCTTATGAAAACAAAACTCAGCTTCCACTTCATATGGAATAATAACCAAGATTTTAGCCTTTGTGTAAGAAAGTGAAGATTTTTTTCCGTAACATTTGAATGAAACTTACTCCTCCCTTTTTCCGTAAAGAAAGTTACTGACTCGTAGAATTCTATTAGAAAATCCAGGTAAACCAAATCCTGGGCTTTTGGTTTTGAAAGTCAAACACTTTCCCATCCATTAAAATTTATATTCTCAGAAATAATAGAATTATACTTCGCGAAAAACATTGGATCCACTAACCTTTCTATGTATAGATTCCATTCAAATATTGGCTTGATAGTTGACATATATTTCTGAGAGGATACTTCGTCATACATTCAGAAGTAAGAAAGATATAAGAAGTTCAGAATGAGATTAATTAAGAGGGCATAGAATCAAAAAACACAATCTTGAGTTTTGAAGTGGGACAACCATCAGGGGGTCCTTTATATAGGTGATTGAGGCGATGGTTCGGCTTCCGTACTCAATCAAACAGGTGAGAAACCTTCTGATCTAATCTAATGGTTGAGATGATATCCAAAAGGATATTTTGATAGAATCCTATCTTTGGAGGTTTTTTAATAAAAACATTCATATTCAAGCAAAGAGTGAATACAAAAATTTGGAAATACCAACAAGAAAAAGATGATTATGAAAATTTATTAAAGGAAACATATCTTTTGGATTGCATGGAATATTATTCGTATTGAGGAAAATTCTTCTTGATGAACATTAGATTCCAAAAATTTTAACTACGAAAAATAATTTAAAACAAGAAAAAAATTTCAAAAACCTTCATTAAGAAAATTTTGAAATACTTCATTAAATTTTTTTTGAAAATCTTTATTATGAAAATTTAGAAGATCTTCATAACAAAAAATCAGAAAATCTTCTTTAGAAAAATTTATAAAATCTTCATTAATAAAATTTAAAAAAGCATTATTATGAAAAATTAGAAAATCTTCAGTAAAGATATTTTGAAAATATTCATTATGAAAATTTAGATAATCTAACAAAAAATGTACTCCCTATATGAAAATAAGTTCTTTAATATAATGATATTGGTTTCAACAGGAAGTTAACATGGAAGATTACTTTACGATTATCATTCCTAACTTCTGTTTAATGTATTCAAATCTATCGGAGGGTAATTATTTTTTTGAAAATATTAGCAAAATGATCTTGTGTTCCGATAAATTGAATAATGATATCTATTTTGTGTGTGTGATCCCTTAAAAAGTGATGCCAAATATCTATGTGTTTTGAATGAGACTGATGTGCATGGTTTTTACTTAAAGCAACGGCACTAGTATTATAACACAAAATTTGTGTTTTGGTAAAACTCATACCATAGTCTATGAGTGTGGGTTGCATCCATAACACTTGTGCATAACAACATACAACTGCTACATGTTCAGTTTTAGTAGTGGAAAGTGATACTGTGTGTTTCTTTTTGCAAGACCAAGAAACTAATGAATCTCTTAAGAAATAAGATGTTTTAGATTTAATTTTTCTATCCATTCTACATCAACCAAAATCAGCATCCGAAAAATGTTTTAAAAAAAATCATTTCTAGAAGTTCAAAAGGAGACCTAGATCCATGGTTCTATTTAAGTAACAAAAAATCCTTTTCATTGAATTTAAATGAGATTATTTTGGATTGGATTGATATCTTGCACATAATCATACTGAAAAAATTTAGTCCGGACAAATAGATATTAATCAAATTAGACTTCCTATCATACCTCTAAAAGATGTTTGATCTACTGGTTTCCCAGCTTTATCTAGATCAAGTGAATTTGAGGAACCAGTGGGAGTACTTATACTCTTAGTGTTGTCATATCCATACTTTTTAGGAATATATTTAATATAATTATGTTGGGATATATATATTCTTTCTTGTTTTTGAGAAATTTGAAAACCTTGGAAAATGTTAACTCACCCATCATACTCATTTCGAACTCATATTTCATTAGATCCACAAAGTAATCAATTTAAGATTTCTAAGTTAAACAAAATATAATTCCATAAACATAAATTTTAACAATCAAAACATTTTTCTTATCTTTCTTTATAAAAAGAGTTGGATCATCATTTACCTTAACATAATTATTTTGAATAAAAAATTATGTATGTCTATCATACCAAGCTCAAGGGGCTTCCCTACATCGATAAAAAAATTTGGTAAGTTTGTAAACATGTTCAGGATGTTTTGAATCTTCAAAACTAGGAGGTTGCTCAAAAAAAACATCCTCTTGAATATAACCATTAAGGATAGAACATTTAACATCCTTTTGAATGTTTTTGAAATTGAAGAATGCTACAAAGGAAAACAGAATATGAATAGATTCATGTCTAGCTACTGGAGAATAGGTTTCTTCATAGTCTATCCCTTCTTGTTGATTATATCCTTTATCAACCAATATGTCTATATTTCATACTATGATTCTATTTTCATCACACTTATTTTTGAAGACCCATTTTACTCTAATAATAGATGTTTCCTTAGTACTTTAAAACAATGTCTAGACTTTATTTCTTTAGAATTAATTTAGCTCATTTTTCATGGATTTTATTCAATCATTATCACTTAAAGGTTCATCAGTGATTTTTGGTTATAATTGGTAAAGGAATTCAAGATGATATAATAAATTTCTTAAGGAACTTTTAGTCCTTACTGGTTGATTTACACCACCAATAATACAATCACTGTGATGATTCATTAGAATCAACTGATTCAGGTTTGGTAAAACATGATCATCAACATAGGGTAGGAATTCTTCTGGGAAAAATTCTCCAAGAATATTTTCTTGAACATTTTCATTATCAGAAGGATCTTCTAACAATGATTGATAATAAATTTTTAATAACACTTTTTAAGATTTCAGTTGAGGTTGTTTAGAAAAACGACAAGTTTCATCAAATTTGACATTCACTGTTTCTTCAACAGTACAAGTGTTTTTATTGAAAACCCTATAAGCCTTAGAAGTTGTGGAGAATCCTAAGAAAATTCTTTCATCAAATTTTTTTGCGAATTTATGTATATTATCTTTTTTATTCAGAATTAATACTTTTCAACCAAAAAAATTGATGTATGAAAGTCTAGGTTTTCTACCATTCCATAACTCATAATGAGTTTTATTAAGAAAATGTCTAATAAAACATGATTTATAATATAACAAGCAGTGCTTACAGCTTGAGCCCAAAACTATTTGGCTACTGAATATTCACTCAACAAGGTTCTTGTTATCTCATGAAGAATTCTATTTCTTCTTTCAAAAACACCATTTTGTTGAGCTGTTCTGGGTGCTGAGAAGTTATGAGTAATGCCTTTTCTACTACAAAAGGATTCAAAATCAGAATTTTGAAATTCTCCTCCAGGATCACTATGGAAAGTTATCAAGGGAAGGTTTTTCTCATTTTTATCTTGGGCTATAAAAGTTTTTAAATAAGGAAAATATTTATATTTCTTTGCTAGAAAATATACCCATGTAAATCTTGCATAATCATTAAATAAGACAAATAGATAATATTTGCCTCCAATGTTTCCAGTTTGTGTTGGACCAAAGAGATCCATATGCACTAGCTGTAATGCATTAGTGGTTGAGGCTTCACCAACTGATTTAAAACATGATTTGTATTGTTTTCCATATTGTCAAGGATCACAAACTTTTTAAGAATCAAATATATGCTCCATAAGATCCTTAACTGGTCTTTTCATAGAGTGTTTTCATAGGTTCCTAAGGTTATAGCTTCCTAAACTTCTATGACACAACCAAGAATGATCATCCATTACATTATGTCACGGTAGGTCTGGGCTCCTAAGGGCCTATAAGATTAGTGTGTAAATGGACTCTTTCCTATTGAAAGAAACAACAAACTCATCCTTGGAATATTGTACTAAGATATTATTATTCATAAAATTCACATGGTAACCTTCATCAAAAAATTGACTTATTCTAATGAGTTTGTGCATAATTTCCTTAACAAATAAAACATTTGAAATCAATGTTTTTTCAAGAAGAAAAATGTTACCTATACCAATATTTTCCCTACTAGCATTGCCTTTGAATGGTACTTTTCCTCCCTTTGTCTTGATAATATTTTCAAAGTAGTTTTGGTTACCAATCATATGCGAGGAACATCCACTATCCATGTACCATGTGTTATTGTTGGTAATTTCATTATTTTCATGAAAATAAGACAGTTAGATTTTCAGAATCCAAACTTTCATGGATCTTGAATTTTTAGATAATAAAATTTTGGGTATCCACATTTATTTAGAGAAATAATATTTATTAATCCAAAAAGATTGAATATTATTTAAAGAACAATTTTCTTCCAATGCCCACCACATTGAAATTTAGTACAAAAAGGGGCTCTAGTAGGAACAAAATAATTGTTTCTAAAGACAGGTTTTTCATGAGAATAACCTAATCCTTGATTATTACCATGAGGAAAGATCTAAGAATACATATTGTTAAAATTATCTTTACCAGAAGTAAAATTTTCAATAATTTTCTTCAAATAAAATATTTTAGACTTTAGTTTAAGGACTAAATTCATATCCTCTGGAATAATATAATTAGAGTTAAGTTTATCCTCCAAAACGTCTTTTTCTAAAAATAGCTTTTTAATATTCTTAAAAATATTATCCATTTCAGAATTTTCTTCCTCAAGTTTCTTAGAAAGATTTTCTATATCATAATTTTTTTATCAAGATATTTGGTAAGATAAGAAATTTATTTTGTTAAAAAAAATTCTCTAGAGTTTGCTTTTTATAGTTTCTTAGAAACATTACAAGTTCTTATGTCTAGAAATATAGAAAACTAGAAACTTCATCATAGGAAGGCAAATCATTATTATTATCTGATATAGAAGATTTATCATCAGAAGAAAAATCTTTATCAGGAAAATTTTCACTCGAAGACATTATGGTTAAGGATTTAGAAGTTCGTATCTTAGTAATAAAACATTGATTTTGAAATGGAGTTCATACTATTAAACCAATATTCTTTTGGTCAAAATATTCATACTCAGAAGAATTGTTGGAATAATCTCCACCACTCACACGTAAAGTGTTATTGGATTTTAATACTTTCTTATGTTTTGATCTGTATAATTTATTCTTATTTCTCTCTGAATTCCCGTTATTCTTTTCTCTTTCCTTAAATAAGAGGAGATCAGGTCTAATATAACCAGTTCTTCTGCATTCATAGCATGTCAGTACCCCATCTTTCTTATCCTTCCAATATTTTTTTATATCTATATTGAAATTTCATCTACCCAAAAATCTTGTCCACCGTTAGAGCAAGATTATCTAGTTCATTCTCAGAATGTTCACATTCACTAGATTTAGATTGAACAACAACCTTCTTGGATTTTAATCTTTTAACCCTATCGGGAGTCTTGGCTTCCCATGTTTTGAAGTACTTGTAAAAGCTACACCTCCATTCACATTCTTTTTATTTACATTATCAGAATCTCTCATCATTCTAGTCTCATGTTGAAGATGAGTTCCAAAAAGTTACTCAAGAGTAATATTTGAGACTTTTTGATTCTCATCAATTGTTGTTCTCTTAGATTCCCACTCATTTTTCATGATGTCTAAAATCTAATCTACAGGTTCCTCATCATCCAAACCTTTTTCACCCATGGATTGTAAGCTATTGACAATAGTCATAAATATCTCTTGTACCTTATATATAGTTTCTCTATAAGGAAAGAAACAACCATGGTACTCAGCTCTAAGAATAGCTCTTCTGGTTTCAATAACATTGGAAGTACCAAAATGTGTAACATCATGATTTTCAAAATACAATTCACAGATTCACATGAAAAAATCCGACTATATACATTCCTGGTCATTGAACACAACAACGTATTGAATTCCTTATAGTTAAGTTGATATTCTTACTTCTCTTGATTAGTAAAATTTCCGACTTCCTTATCAAGAATCTTGTAATCACTAGTAAGAATTACAAATTAGTCCATTGTAGTGTTAATGGAAAATGTCCTCATATGATCTCTCTAATATTCGTAATCATTCCCATCAAAAATCTGTGGTCTTGTAGGATTAAGACTATCAATTGATCCAAAATTCATCCCTGTCATATTTATAAGAATGAATACAGAAAAACTTTTCAGTAATAAATGTTTGTAAACAAGGATAAAAACATCCTAAGTATGAAAAATATAGAACATAGAAATACTTGATATATAAAACTTTTATGTGAATATAAGTATTTCAGAGACCTTTTCTAGTACCAATTATAGGGTCTAAATGATGACATAGATGCTTAATATACAAGAGGGGGTGAATTGTATAATTTAAAAATTCTATTGGAACTTTTAAAGTTGGTCAGAAACCTTTCTATTTTTTAACATAGTTATACAAGGTAAATTTACAATACCTCTATGTTATACAAACTTACATGATTCCCAAAATGTAGTTCTGAAAAGAAGATTCTAGAAATATTGTTCTGGAAATGAAACTTAACAAAATTATACAATACAAAGATTCAACCTTAAAGTATATAGAACCTTATTTAATCAGAGTACATGTATAAGAAATTATAAGACAATTATACTTTCCTCAACAACCAAAATGCAGTGGAAAATAGGAAACAATACAAGTAATTGGTAGTAAATCTTTTATCCCAAAACAAGTGTATCCAATAACCATGGATAATGGTCCCTTGATTTATACTTTCATGAAAGTCTGTCTTACCTACACTAGGGTAAGACCTCAATAAAAATATTAGTACCTCTCTTGTAATCCCTACAAGCCCTCGATTTAGAAGGAAATCAGAACCTCTATAATCCAAACCCAAAATCCCATGATCAGCATGATCGGAGTCTCCATAAAGGAAGACTGAAAAAGTTGTTCACACCCGAAAAAGTTTTTTTCATAATGTCCATAGGAAGCACCGAGAGTGGAAAGAGTCTATCTCTCTCTTGAAATCACTTCAACACCATGTATGTTGTCTAGTGGTAAGTCAGTCCTGAGCTCATTCAAATGAGCTCTTATTTATAGGTATAACTTCAACTGTTGGGTCCATCCTCCAACCATCATATTTTTCCTTGAATTTCATAGGGACCTATACATGTGTCACTCAAAAAATGGTTAGTTAGTAATTGAATGCATAACATCGTTTTATAACTCCAACAAGATTAAGAAATAATATGGTTGCTCAACCAAATTCATTTTTCGGAGTCCAAGGAAAAATAAAAGTTTGGAGTCTAACCAAAACACATTTGGTGACTATAATATATGGATATTCAGATTCTGTCTTTTTAATAATTCAGAACCAGAATTCTATAGAATTCCAGAGTCTGAATTTCAATGAAACTTGGAGTCTGAATTCACAAGAATTTGGAGTCTGAACTCAGAAAGTTCGGAGTATGAATTCAGAGAATTTGGAGTCTGAACTCAGAACGTTTGGAGTCTGAACTCAGAAATTTCGAAGTCTGAAATCATATAATTCGTAGTATGAAATTAGAAAGATAGAAGTCTTAATACGTAAGAATTTGGAGTCTAAACTCAGAAAGTGTAGAGTCTGAATTCATAAGAATTCTGAGTTCTAACTCAGAGAGTTCGATGGCCGAATTCAGAGAATTCAAAGTCTGAACTCAGAAAGTTCAGAGTCTAAATTCGGATAATTCAGAGCCTAAATTCGGATCTTGAAAACATAATTCTTTATATCTAAGTATTTATAAGATTGTGGTGTTTCATTTATGAAACCATTTTTTATACTTAGAAGGAAAATGAGATAAATTATAATGTGGAAAATGAAAACATGGTAAGGATAAATTTCCTTGAGTAAAGAAAATTTTCCTTTTTAAGGGAAATCTTAATGAAAATGAAATTTGTCTAAATATAGGGATTTTGTGATTTTAAAAACATAAATGAAAGGTAGAGTCATAAGAAAACCTTATTGACTAAAAAATCTCCCCATACCTGAAGGAGTGGAAAATTAATAAGGAAACCTTATTTACTCAACATCATTTTCCTTTAATATTTATGTCTTATAAATTTCCAAGATTTATATCATGACTCATGATTTTGATATTCTAAATTTATGTTCTAGTATTTACATTCATATGTTTTTTTTTTGATTTTTTGTTTTCAATATTTACCTATATTGAGTGTTTGATATCATCCTTTTTATGTTTTCGTTTACACAATATTTAAATAATGGTTTTAGGTAGGAAAAATGAAGGAGAATATATTGATGTGTGATGTTATAGATCATGAATCAAATTAGAAGAATTTGTTCTAATTTTCATATGACATTAAACCAATACTATCATTGGGTGTCTATTTGTATAATGTATTATTTTTTCCTGAAATTTGATTTGATTTATTTATAGGTAAAATTGGTGTCGTTAGAGTATATTATGACTTTATTTCGTGAAAATGTTTCAAAATTACAACTCCCATTTTTCTAAAACATCATATAAGTTATTTTGGAAATACATATGCTTAAGAATGGGGTGATCTCGAATGATCCCTAAGGGGTCAAAAATTTACAAAGAGAATTACATCAAAATAATTTTATAATGAGATAATTGGAATAATTAAAATGTTATGTATAACATATTATTCATGGAGAAAAAAATTACTTAATAAATTAAGAGGATTATAATTAATCACATTTATACATGATATTATGTATATGATTTTATAGGATCATCTCCATATAAAAATTTTAAAACAACATGTAACATGAAAATATAATAAAGATAAAAGGAAAACATCCACATGAAAATTTCATAGTAGAGAAAGTATATATAATGACCCAACATTTTCATACATGGTAATTACATCATTTTAAAGATAATTTAATAAATATTTTAACATTATAGGGTCAATAGGTTTTGTATCTTTTAAAAATTAGTTTCCTACATCCCTTGTATATAAGTAATAAAAAAAAATATTTAACTCTTTCTTAATATTCCTTATAAATCTATCATGTCCTAATTGTTACAATTATTCACCTGAGTACTTTCTAAAAAATGGGTGACATAAAATCCCTATAACGAGGGTGAAAAAATATATAGAATAAGATACTTGAATAAATTGTACATGGGTGACCGTAATCATTATCATCATTTTATAATAATGGTATTGTTTTTATAATCATAAGGGAAATATTTTAAAATTTCACATAATGATGAATATTTATAATAATATTATATTATAACATTGAGGTCAAAATAATACATAGTTGTGGAAAAAGCTTGTATCATGTTAACAAATAATAGTTATAAATCATAAAATCATGATTGTGACCAAATATATAATTATTTTATAGAATAATAAGCATTATATAATGCGATATATCAAAAAACTGAATGAATCTATGGGATATACAATTCTAGGCCCACCCATTAATTTATAAAATTATCAAAATCATGCGTGCCTCATAGAGGGATAACATATAATATTCATAATTCTGAAGTAAACCAATGGAATGAATTAGTTTTCATATGGGTTTCATAAAAAAAACATTAAGGAGTATCATTTTTGGTTATCAAATGAACATTGGATATCATATTTTGGCAAAAAATATTATTATCTTTAATAGTAAATATCTAAAAAAGATCCAATGTTATGTTTTTAAAAATAATGCCTCAATCAAAAATCATGTAAATTGGAATATAAATTATTCCAATGAAATAGAAGCATGTAATTAACAATATAAAATCCAAAATAATAAAGAATGGAATTTTCATTTACATTATAGGAGTGTCCATACTTAATATGATCTTAGTGTTGTGAAAACCTCAAAATAAAGTGTTTGGTTTCATAATCAACTTACACTTAATCATAATTTATATTATCATTTTTCATCTTCTATATAGTGGATTAAAGTATATTAAGATAAGTAACAACAAATAAATTATATTCCTTTTCACTCTTAACCAATTATAATCACTATATTTTATTTCTCCATTCCCTTTTCTAAAGGTTAACTGTTTTGATATGATATTTTCCTTAAAATATCAATTCACGATTCAATTTAGTAATCATTATGTATTTCTACATAATTTTTTTTATATTGACTCTTGAATAATATGAATTAATATATTATAATATTTTTATATTATAATAATTTGTTATTTTAATCCATAATGATAGTGATAATTTGGGATTTGGTGATGTCATTTTGAGCGGTTAACTTAACGTTGATGGGGCATTTTCAAAAGTGGTGAAAATAATATTTTATAAATAAATCATAAATATAATCATAATAGTATTTAAAATTCATTAATATTTTACTAAAACTAAACATAATTTATTTAATAAGATTTTTGTTTGAAGATAATTGAGATAATAGGGTGGAGAGTAGGAAAATGATTGAAACATTTTTTGAAAACATACACTATACTCGTTGTTTCTTATGTTCTATGAAACTAAACCCCATGAATTAATATATATTAATAGATTTTACTTTTTTATTTCGATTAAGAGTGGTAATTTTTTAAAATATTTTACATTGTTATTTGTTATGGAATTTCTTTTTCATTTGGAGCGAGAGGGGGTATTTATACATCATGAGAGGGGTGTTTTAATGTTTAAATTTCAAACAAAATAGAATTTCCATGATGTAAATTTCATTAGTAAAAGTTGTATGATTAATAAATATATTTTATAAAGTAATTGTTTCTAATAAATAAAAACCATTTATTAACTGAATTTATTATTTTACAAAAACAAAAAGGGAATAAAATTAATTTTATAAAATAATAATTTACTCATTACGTGTTGGGAAAAAAATTAGCTTTGGAAATTTAATTAAAAGATTAATATAATTTATTAAACATTTTTTTGTTGAGCATCAAATTATATAATTAATTTTTTTATTAATACATATTTAATGGTAAAATTAAAAAATGTTAGTTACGTAAATTTTTTTTTACTATTCACCTAAATTTTAAGAATTTTTAAAAAATTTCCAAAATTACAATATATAATTCCAACCTGATGATTCAAAAAACAATATCCATTTTATTAAAAAAAATTATATTATAGGTAATTATTTTATTAACATAAATCTTTCTATTTTTATGAAATACATTAAAATAAATCTAGTTAAAAAATATTCTTATAGTTTCTTTGCCTTTTTAATCTTGATATTTATTTTATGGGATTATAATATTAAAATTCAATTTAAATTATGGGGATAAATTGTATTTCTATGTAATTTCATTTTTTTGAGGTGAATTCATTATTCAAACAGTTGCGTTACTATTCCTAACGATCATGTTAATATTCTTAAAGGTCAACTTACTATTCCATTTTCTATACTACTTCTTACAAGTAACTATTAATTACATAATCCATGTTTCACATCAAATACTGGCAGGGTTATATAAAATTTATTTCAAAATGTTCAATTATATTTCAAATATTTTCTAACATATTAGTATATTTTGTCAATGGGAGTTATAATTCAATTATTTTGGGAAGATAAAAATTTCCATATTCTATTAATTCAATTTCTTATTTTTTTCCCATTTTAATGTTTTTCATTTTCAATGGATTCTTTTTTGAACAATTCAATGAATTATAATAATGAAATAATTTTTTTGGTATTTTTCAATATTTTTTATTTGTATAATAGAATACCATATAACACACATATATTAAGAAAATCAGGATGATCAATAATGTCATTGTCATTTCATTATACACTAGATACTTTTTCCTTGGATTTTCAACCCATATTGTTTATTGAGAATATATTATGGTACATCAGATTAACTGTTTCCTGTCATTCCCATGTTTTATTTTCACACTAATGGTTTCACCATAACACCTTTACATAGTGACTTTTTCTATTGCATAGAACATTTTATTTTTGGTGAAAATATTCCATGGTTGGTCAATATAAGGGATGTCATATAGTTGTTATAAAAAATCTAGTTTTAGTACATGTGAGGGATATGTTAGGTAATTCCTCATGAGGGATATGTGGAATACATCATGTAACTTATTATTGTATGGTCCAAGGTTTAGTTGATATGAAAAAAATCCTATATTTCAAATTGTCGAACGATCCTAGGGTTAAGAATCCTGTTATTTCAAAAATGAATGGAAATATTACATGTATATTTATGATGGAAGAATCTATTTCTCAGTTTATATATGAAGTCCCTTTTATGACTGTCTATATAAGTATTTTTTTGAATCTAAGTATCGTTACATGTGTTATTGAATTTCATAAACCTTATATTTCATCGTGGGAACATGAACATGTCCAACTAGTTTTCATTTATCGACATTGTCTAAACATGTTGTATATATATATATATATATATCACCGTCCATTTATAGCTTCATATGGAGACATTTGAAAACATGAGTGAATGTTGGTTTTTTGAATGATAAAAAACAATTAGAGATGTCAATCGCATCCTCCTTCAATTTACATTGTGAAATATCATATAATTTTCTCTAGGGTCTAATTAGTCCTTTCATATTCTACATAATATTTTTTGTGATTGTTCAAAATGAAGTTGAATTCAGTATTTGGAGCATGTTAAATACTTTTCAAGAGTTTACTGTATAATTTTTTATCATGCCCATATATGATTGAATGTGGTACCCCAGGAAGCCTTACACATTCCATTATATTTATCACTCCAATTTGAAGAAGAGATATATCATCCCAAATAGTGATAAAGTGGGAAGTCATGGTGAGTTTATCCACCATAGCTCATATCTCAATATTTCATTTGGACGTCTTTGGGAGTCTAGTGACAATGTACATGGCGATGTTCTCCCAATTGGATATAGATATGGGTAGTAGATGAATTATCCCCTGATACATCTCATAAGAAATATTAATGTGTTAACATACACATCACTTTGATAAGTACTCAAAAATTTCATTCTTCATATTTTTCCACAATAAGTGATCTTGATGATCATGGAAGCTCATGGTATATGTTCAATGGATTGAGAAAAATGAGATATTATAATTTTTGAAAGAACAATTATTTATATCTGGTTTTGATGGAAATGTTCTTTCTATTTTTATAACAAATTACCAATATTAATTAATATGAAATCCATGAAGTTTCACTTTTCTTCTTTAACCTTCTTTTGGACCATCAATGTAACCCTCTTTTTCTCTATGATATTCTATTAGATAGATGGTTAGAAAGTAATTTGGTAATGGTAGTATATCTTCCATGTATTTATTATTTTCATTCCAAAACATTCATATATTTTATGATCAGGTATTTCTAAATAATCATCATTTAGAGTATTTCAAGTTATTTTATTCTAAGAGAGTTAGATACCTCATTAACCATTCAAAGATAGAATAAAATAGAAAAATTATAATCCCTAATTAACTATAACCATAGTCATTGACACATGTCGATCTATTGGTGTGTGTATATATAATTCAGACACATTTGATATATATATATCCTACATGTATCACCATAGAGGTGGTGTTACGAAAACATCAAAGAAAAGATCAATGTTGGTAAATCAAAATCATGCTAATAAAACAACCATATTTTCATCTTTATTGAGTCATAAGATATCAATTTATAATTTTGAATAACTATAGAACTGCAACATTTCTAAGATAAATCACTTTATATCACATAAACTTCTCCACTCAAAGTTTGTATGAGTATATATACAATGATGACCCATTCTAGAGCTCCTTAAGGCATTCCTCACATTCTTTCATATATTCACACCATACTCCATTCATGTAAAATTAGTTATTTTGTAGGATAATATTATGTAAGTGATCCAAAATCAGTGAAAACACCAAAATAATTGATGATATATACCCTTTTAAATTAATCATGAGGGTCTAGTCCATTCAACAATTTACATTATTTATGAAGGGTCAATATAAATTCCTCAAATTTTGATCACATGGCCCATGAATGTGAATTGATTCATCTATATGTCAAAATTTCAAATCTTATAATATAATGTCAACTTTATTAGTTTCTCTAACACACACCATAAAGGCTCTTCATGTTGGTCATTAATCTTGCAATAAATGAAATATATTTAGTAAAGGAAATTTTTTAATTATTTTCTAAATAATGTCTTTAATCAATCTATGAATATTAAAGGGAAATTCATAAGACATAATAGATTCTCTATGAACTCATAGTGTCAATATATTATAAAAAAGTCTATCATATGAATACCTTCCTTCTACACCATAAGTTGATGATATAAAAAATACATATCAACCTAAGGGAAGTAATATTATCATTGAGGTTGATTGAATAAGGCATCAATCCATGGAAGTGAATAATTTATCTTTATGATTATCTTATTAAGCTCTAGTTAATCGATGAACAATCACTATCATAATTATTATTTCTTGAAAAATAGAATTGGAACACCCCAAATTGATTCACATGGGTGTTATAAAATGTTTTCAAAATTATATTGAATAGGTTTTTTAAAATCCTTTTGTTTGATTTTGGATTATTTTATAGGGAAGTTTTTATATACAAGTCCCTCTGGGTATGAGTTATATTTGGAAATTTACCTCTCATTTTTGGGTAATTAGTGGAAAATAATGTGAATAAACATAACTATATAGCATAAAAATGGGAATATATTCATTAATTTAGGATTTACATTACACAACAATTTGGTATATATATATGATTTTTCCCTTGGTATCAACATCCCCACAATTGGTGGATTTTCTATAAGATATTCATGATCTTCAGTTTATTTGTATAAGATTATCATATGGTTCATAATATTTTAAAATATTTATTTTTTATTAAACTTAATTTTATCTATATATAATCGGAGCAATCTGAGGCCCACTTCTATTTTGATTTCCATTGAGGGCATTATTAAAATATCCTCTTAAAAAATATTCTAACTAATGATAATATGAGAAGATTCCAACAAATTATTTGGAATGATATCACTAAAACATGTTTTCTAAGATATATTTACAAAATGGAATCTTGGAAGTGATTCCATAGTTATAAAAACGTTTTAGGATATAAAATAATTCATTGATCCATAAAAAAATAAAATGTTTCTCTTTATTGAATGAAATGTTTGTGTATGTTTTAATGCTTCTTTTTCATGTTCCACGAAAATTGTGGATATGAAATAGGATTTCACTTAACTATAATATTTTATTATTTTGGATAATGATTACCCTCAAACAACCATGGTTATGTTCAGTATACTTCATTTTACCATTTCATAATATAATTGATGCATTGAACCATATGTATTTCCTTTAGAGTTTCCTTCTTTTCCTCAATTATTTTGGTTGGATTCTTCATTACTCTTCATAATTCATGATCTTTATTTCCATATTTCTAATATAAAAATCATTTCCTTATCCCAATAATTCAATTTCCATGATCCCTATTTCCACACATTTTACATTTGGGTGGTTGACTATTTATTCCTCCACAGTCATTTGATCTAACATATTCAAATTTATTTCTTTTATTCCTAACACTATATAACTAAATAAATTATCCAATATCATTATATACAATTAGATTATATTAAAATTCTTATATTTAGCTACTGGAGACCCTGGAAATATATTCCATTTAAAGTAATGGTTTTATAACATTGAATATTCATTATATTTTTCTATTTTTTATAACAAAACTATAAGCTTGTATTAATGTACTTGTAAAATTTACCTCTTATGCTATGGGGGATTCAATACCTTTCTTTTTATGATCAATAAATTATCTCTTTACCTATTTAAAATTATTTTAAGGGATGTACTAGATATGAAAAATCATTTTAATGTTTTCCCACTCTATTTCTTATATTACATTTTCCCACTTCATATTAAATGTAGAAATCCACAATTAATCAACATATCAATCCAACATATATGTATACAGAGTAACATTCTATTTCATGGAACAATCAAACATAGAATATATATTCTCCAATGAGTTAACCCATTATTCGTTGAAATGCAGATCAGATGATCTATTAACTGTTATGGGTTTTTCCATTTAAATAAATCAAGGTTGTAACACCCTGACCCGAGTTACCCAGAGTTGATGCATTATTAAATAACATTGGCATGATAAAAAAAGTTGATGTATTGAAAGACCGATTATTTTAACATCCTTGAAAGTACTAGATACATTCGTAAGGTTTACATTACATCATAAAATGAAAAAAAAACTAAAAAACTTTGTTTCCAAAAACCATACTCATATCCCATCAGACTATCCCCGCAGGAAAGTCATAAAATACACCTTTGCATACTGGGAAAAATAAAACATAGAATGGGGTGATCTCAGATGCTCAGTAAGGATAACAATATAGCGGAAACCTTCATAAATAAGAATAAAAAATTAAGGAAAACTATAAGACTAAAAAATCAATTTAAACATGAACTTCAACATAATATGGAAAAGATAAAATCAAATAATTCCATTTAATTACTCACATGTATATTATACTAGTTGACTAATCACATGCAATATCAATAGCCACATTCATAATGATGGAATGCATAATGCCAGAATTTCATAACCACATAGTCCAGGCCTTGTGCCAAGACTACAAATAAGATTTTGTCATGACCTTGTTCCAAGACACTTGTTTGTCTCATGAGACCTACCGATTCATTGAGGAGCTGCAGCAGGCTCCACCCGTCACTTACTAAGTCCAATGCTTTCCTCATATGAAAAGGTTTAAACATAACATAAACATTCGTATTAAAATGGCATAAAAAATGTCAATACTATATCTATAAACCATGAATGGTATGAAATAACACATCTATAGTCAAACATATCACAAAAAAATCAATACAATATGGATGTTTTGTATCATAATAAATCAACATTAAACAAACTGAAAATCCATCAAAGGATGTAGACATAGATGAAATCAAATCCTTTTTAGAGAAATATCACTTTCTATTTTGAAATATTTTAAAATTAATGTAATTATAAAATAAGACATTTATATTTGAAAATATTTTTATAATCTTGTAAAGGAAGCTTCAAAAATGATATAATAGTGGAAAATAGCTGCACCTGCCGTATAAGTTGAAAAAACATTCTTACATTAGATTTATCGAAAAGGTCAAAAAGTACCTTGGTTGGGAAACGACAGAAATATTCCATTATAAACATCTTATAAAAGTCAAACAAGTGTATAAATAAATTTTAACCATATTCTATATAATATTCTGAATTTTTTGAATACATTTTTAAGAATGATGGATGTGGATGTTAAAGAGGTCCCGGTAGATAATTATGTATAAACACCCTCAGATAATGAAGAGATTATAGATTTAACTTTTACCTTGTACTTTTCCTTGGTTGAGGGTAGTTTAACCTCCTATATAATGTTGAAATAGTTGTTACTACATTATACAAAAATCATATACATTAATATGATATCATATATGATCTTTTAACATTGCTTTGTTAATAATATCTTAGCATTATCGTCGTTTTAGGTGTTAATAGATTCATTTTCCTTTATATTATTTGTTATGTGAGTCATATTTTTTATGGGTCGGATGTATATTATTCATATTCATAATTATATCATGTATTTAAACCTTATTTACAATCATCTAATGAAATTTATTCTTGAATAGATACGATGGGGAATGAATCTCATCGCATTCGTGGAGACGTTAATCCGTACATATGCACGAGCGACAATATCATTTTTTTTATGTTTAAATAATATTTAATTGGATGGTATATCATATATAAAGAATAATTATCATGTTATACTCATTATTTAAATAAATTACACATTTTTATTATACTCATCCAAATAATAATGTATTGAATAACAATTACACCACGACGTGGAGACGGTAAGCCATACGTATGCACATATGGTGACATGTCCTTCAATGGATGGATAGAATAATGAATATGGTTGTACCATATTTATAATAACATCAAATAATATATAATATAATGGAGTTATTATTTTATAAAGTAAACATCAAAGAAAGTGGTAGTGGAATAAGAAAGGAACTTGAAAGTGGTGATGAAATATTTACCTCTTCTTCGGCTTCTTCCTTTTGATTTGATCAAAAGGACTCATTAGGTTGGCTTTATGACTAAATGAAGGCCTCTATGATGATGAGAGGATAGTTGAGAGTGTATTTGAGTAGACTTTGGCCCAACTATATGGCTTTTAAGGTGTGAATGAGAGATATAGGGGAGTTCCCTTTTATAAGAGGGGTGAGGGGCATCTTAGTAAAAGCTAGAAGTATTATTTTATAATAAAATAATTTTCGATTTCTAATGGCTAAAAAATGGATTATATAAAATATTAGGTGGGTATGTGTTGAAAACCACTCAACCAATATGTTTTAGATAGGTTTGGGATAGTATATTAACTTTATATTTTAGATTTAACTCTTTGTTAAATAGTTTGACATTTACCACGTCTCTTTGTATTTTTATATTATATTTTAAATAAACTATCTATATACTTTAAAGCGAACCCCAAGTGGTTAATTAATGACAAAACTATCATTATATAAGTCTTTTGTCTTAACCTTATATTTTTAGGAATATAATATCAATTATTAATATAATATTTGTTTTAAAAACTCTTTTATGTCAATTTTGACACTATTGGGTATTTTGTTTCTGATAAATTCATAACAACATTATTAATTCAAAAAAAATCATCTAACCAACCCTGAAATGTCATATTAACCTATTAATTTAGTGGAATTCATAAGAGTCTCAAATTAAATTTATTTGGATATTTATAATATCAATTCTTTTAATAATTCATTAATTAGGTAATTACTGCATCATTATTTTGTCGTAAATAAATTAATCTATATAATGACTAAAAATATAAATAAAATACCATAATGTATGAAATATTTTTAGATTTATAATTAATATTTATAGTCTAATTTATCTTATGTATAACCCAATATTAAAAATGTATTAGTTATTAAACTTTAATTTTATCTCTCTTAACTCTTCTTTAAATTAAATAATAATAAGTGACCTAATCTAATCCAAGTGGAACAAAGAGGTTAATATCTTATTAATATGGTTTTATTGGTCGAATTATACTTATCCAATAGAATTAGGACATGTGTTAGTGTAATAATAATATCATTTTTACCCTTAAGTACCCTATTTACTTTTAACTGTGGTAAATAAAATTAAAAAGATACTATTCAAGAAAAATTATTTTCATCTTATTGAACCACATTTTTCTTACTAATATCAACTGCGTCTCTTGGATTTTTAAAATTCCACTCACATAAGCGATAAAATTAAGTTTTCTGTGAATTTTCAAATTCTCTTAGAAGGTGGGTAAAAGACTGTGAAAAGTTCAATAAATTTTTTAGATATCTAAAATTACTATAAAATGAATAAAATTAATTACATTGAACATATATAGATATCATGTATATATTTTGACCTAAAATGTATTTAACTTACATAAATAACTATTTAAATAAAAAATTGGTTTTAAACTATAACTCAATGTTTTTCACTATTCATCAAAAAATTAATGTTTTCAGAAAAATATAAAAAATTCACCCTAAGCTAATTTCGATATTGCAAATCCAAAAATGAAGTCCATTTTGAAAGGTAAAATTTATAAAATTCAAGAAAGTGGGTATTACTATTCATAACATCTAGTTTGATTTTTTGTGGTGTGTTAGAACTCGATGTTGGGTACAACCCACGCTACAATATTATTCAAAGAAAAGCGTATCGTGGAAGCTTGTGGTGTTACATTCTCCACTCCTTCAAAAAATATTTTTCTCGAAATTTCTGGAGTATTACTGGATAAAATAACTCAGGTGGTTCTTTATCATAAGTTCCTAGGGTTCCCACCTTGCCTCTTCCATCTTACGATTTCTCCATAGAACTTTTACCAGATGAGTCGCCCAGTTTCTTAGCACTTGTTATCTTGTATTAGGAAATTTGGCATGCTCTTTACAATAAGACAGATCGGGTTTCAGTTCTAATTCCTCATAGGTGAGTACATGCATTGGGTCAGGTATGTATTTTCTCAACAGTGATACGTGGAACACAATGTGAACTTTGGAGGGACTTGGCGGCATTACCCAATGGTAATCTACAGCCCCAATTTTTTCTAGAATTTAGAAAGGTCCAATGTACCTAGGACTCAATTTACCCTTCTTACTAAAACATATAACACCCTTCCATAGAGATACCTTCAAGAATAGATGATCACCTACCTGAAATTCCAAATCATTCCTTCAGTTATCGGCATATCTCTTTCTCCTACTTTGAGCTGCTTGGATGTGGTATTGGATTACCTTAACCTTTCCATCATTTTCTCCACCAGTTCTGGGCCTATGAGTTTTCTTTCACAGATATCATCCCAACAGGTTGGTGTGCGACATCTATTTCTGTATAACGCTTCATACAATGCCTTCTGAATACTTGAATGGAAGCTATTGTTATAGGAAAATTCTACCAGAGTTAAATATTTATCCACATATCTTTAATGTCAAGTGAGCATGATATCAACATGTCTTCTAAGGTTTGAATAGTCCGTTCTGATTGTCCATCAGTTTGAGGGTGGATGGCAGTGCTCAAATAAAGTTTAGTATCCAATGCTTTCTAAATACTTTTCCAAAATCTTGATGTAAAACGTCGATCATGATCAGAAACAATCGATAGTGGTACTCCATGAATTCTTACAACATTATTATTATATAGTCTTTCTAGACGTTCAAGTGGTAAATATTCTCTTATAGCAGGAAAATGTTCTTACTTGGTAAGATGATCAACAATGACCAATATTGCATCATTTCTTCTAGGAGTCTTTGGTAGTCCCATGAAAAAGTCCATCGTAATATTATACCATTTCCACTTAGGTAGGGAAGAGGTTTCAAGACTCACCCAATTTTTTTCCATCCAGCATTCACTTGTTCACAAACCATACATCTTGACACAAAATCAGAAATCTCCCTCTTCATATTGTCTCACCAAAAATGTTCTTTCAAATCATTATACATTTCGGTGCTACTAGGTTGTATGGATAAATTATAACTATGAGCATCATCCAACAATTCCCTTTTTATATCAGGTATATCGAGAACACAACGTCTCTTCCCAGATTCCCAAATTCCATCTTCATACACAATTTCACTCAATCTCCCATCATTCACAGCTTTAATATTATTTTGAAACTCTTAATCATCGGTCTGAGAACTCTTAATCCTTTCTAGTAAAGATGGTTTGGAAACCATTTGAAAAAGTATTGATGTTTTACCTTCCATGGTGATTCCCATATCCATCTTTACTAAATCCATATATATAGGATCTTTTTCAACTCTCATCTTGTTCAATACTCCGCGATCCTTTCTACTCAAAGCATCTTCCATCTTATTTTCCTTCCTTGAGTGGTCGTGTATAGTTAAATCATAATCCTCATGTAGTTCAAGTAATCGAATTTTCCTCATGTTGAGTTCTTTCAGAGAGAAAATATACTTTAAACTCTTGTGATCAGTATATATCCCACATTTTTCACCATAGAGATAGTGTCTCCAAATCTTCAAAGAAAACATTACAGCAGTTAACTCAAGATCATGAGTAGGATAGTTTTCTCATGAATTTTTAGCATTCGTGATGCATAGGCAATAACCCTATCATTCTGCATAAGAACACAACCAAGTCTATTCTTTGAATCATTTCTATAAATAACAAACTCATCATTCCCAGATGGTAGAGTCAATATAAGAGCCTTGAATAATCCTCTCTTCAGTTCTTCAAAACATTCTTCACACTCTTTTGTCCAAACAAATTTCCCCCTTTTATGTGTGAGCTTGGTTAATGGGTTATCCAATTTTGAACAATTCTAGAAGAAACTCCAATAAGATCCTGCTAAGCCAATAAAACTGTGTACCTCAGTTATACTTTTTGTTCTGGCCATTCTTGGATCGCTCTTGTCTTAGAAGGATAAACATGTATTCCATACATAGAGACAATATGGCCAAGAAAAGAAATCTCCTGAATCCAGAATTCACACCTGCTAAACTTACCATATAATTCATCTCTTCTAAAATTTTTCAGGATAATTTGCACATGATTCTAATGATCTTCGTAGCTTTTGGAGTATACCATGATATCAAAAATAAATACCACTACAAATTCATCAAGATATTACTTAAAAAACCTATTCATTACATCCCTGAAGACAGAGGGTGCGTGTAACATCCCAAGTAAGTAATGAATAATAGATATTTTAATCTATGTCTATTAATTAATTAGATAGTTTTTAGAGGCTTAAAATGAGAATAAATCCAATATTAAGCATGAAATACTCTAATATTTTTAAAAGATTGTTTTATTGACTTTTGATGGAAAACCATTTTTAAATATATCTTTTGACAATTTTATAAGGTATATTTTTCAAAATAAACTTATTCATTATGATTGGGACATTGAAATTTACTTTAGATATATTTTTGTTATTTTTCCGCCAATGTTCATTATTAATGAATAGTGAAAAATACTACATTTTACATCAAAACTGCATTTTCTTCTAATTTAATGGTTAAATTTTCTTTTTAATTTGTCTTAAAGGGTAATTTGAATATATTTTTACCATTTAATCCAATAGTGGTCGTTGGAATTAATTTCACATTGAAATTGGTCTTAAACTAGTGTCAATCTTTTGATACTTATAGTTTCATAAAAACACGCTATTTGCTCCGACAGCGGGAATTAATTATTAAATTAATTAATGTAACATATATGTTTTGAATTTTGTAAAATAGACATCATTTTTGAATTCAAAATATCAAATATAGCTTAGGGTGATGTTTTTGATATTTTTCTGAAAAACATCATTTTTGGATGAATAGTGAAACTACTAAGTGGGACTTAAAAAACTGATTTTTCATTTAAATGAAATTTTACCACCTCTGTGTTTTGAATTTCAAAAATCCAACAAACATGGTTGTCATTAAGAAGTAAAATATTGTTCAATGAGATTAAAATAATTTTTTGGTGAATAGTAACTTTAAAGTTTTTAATCGCGATTAGAGGTAATTAGTGCAATTTAAGGAAAAATGATATTATAATAAAATAAAAATACCTAGACACATGTCCTGCCCTTATTAGATGTGTCATGGCCAACCAAGAAAACCCATGGGTCGATTTTTGGGACCCCATGGAGCCACATGGGTAAGATAATGACATTAATTCCTTTTATTTAAAGTAAAAGTAAAAATGAAACAAACATGTATTGTTTTATTAAAACATTTTTTACATGGGTTTATACAAAGTCAGATTTTTGACTATAAATAGTCACTATAAATCTATAAATATTTCCTACATCATGATATTTTTTTATAATTTGTAGGGATTAAATAAATTAAATTATTTAGGACACCATGATGATGGAGCGACGACCTCATTATTTAACGATTTAAATAAAATGAAAATATAATGTAAAATATAAGACCTAAACTTGTCAAAAACCTATTGGATGTGTGTATTTCGAACCCTTATCACCTTATACTCTGAATTTATAATTGTAGGACCTTTCGTATCCAAAAATCATTTTATAACAAAGTATCTTTTCTTAACTTTCCAAGAGTGCCCCTCCTCTCCTCTTATAAAAGGCCCCCACCTCTACCACCTTACCCACACTTACAAAGCAATTGACTCAGCCAACCTCTGACCATTTTGACTCTCAACATCCCTATCTATCTCTTAGATGCCTCACTTTGGTCTGATGTCTTCACGAGGAAGCCATTGAGCTAAAATAAAAAAGAATTACCCGATTTAAAGGTAGTGTCACTAGTGCAGAAATCGTTTTTTACGTCACCATTTTTTACGTCGGTTATATATAACCGACGTAACAATGCGGCGAGTAGATTTTTCACGTTGGTTATTTTAATAACCGACGTTAAAAATCGTGCATGTTGGTTTTTTACGTCAGTTATTTGATAACTGACGTAAAAAACCAATGCGCGGGGGGTTTTTTACGTCGGTTATTTTGTAACCGATGTAAAAAACCCGATATCGACGCGTTTTTTACGTCGGTTATCAAATAAACGACGTAAAAAACCAAAGCGCGGTGTGTTTTACGTCGGTTTTAAGATAACCGATGTAAAAAAGCTAAAAATAGTTTATAACGTCGGTCATATAATAACAGACATTATAAAGCATTTAAAAAAATTAAAGACCGTGTTCTGTCATTTATGATATTTTCGATTGATAGTCGCCGGCTCGTCTCTCTATCGTGCGGTAAACCCTAATCGGCTCTTCGATCGTCTACATTACACTCATTTTGGCTTCATTGTTTATCTTATTCACTGCTCTCGGATCTATCATCTCAACTCGCGACATTCAAGTAAGCCTTCCATGAATTTATTTCGTTCGTTTTTGTTTCGATTCTTGATGTGATTTTCGCTCGTTATTGAATCTCGTTGATTTTTTTTATTGAAAATGGTTATTATGTTCATTCAACTCGCAACATTCAACTCGCAAATGGTTATTAAAACATTGTGGATTAGCTTCAGCAAAATATGAAAAATAATGGGTGGTACTGTAACGTTCCATTCTTCCAGCAACATTATTATTTCCTACTTAGCTGGAATGTGTCTTTCTGGATGAAGATTGGTACTACTTATTTTCTTAAAATCATATTTTCAATATGATTGTCCAGAAAATTATTTTCATGAATGAAATTGGACCAGGTACAATCGGTAATACCTATCCTTAAAATTTCATTCAACATTCTTACATCATAATATTTTTTCAAAATATTATGATTTTTAGAACTCCTAGATCAGAAAACCATCATCTGTTTTCATCTGCATTCATAAAAATATCAATTCATACCTATTACAATAAAATATTTCATTCTGGACTCATGGTGAGTTTGATAATACATTTATTCTTTCAGTCATCTCCTAAAAATGATGGACCTTTTCATGCAAAGTGTATCTGATTTCTTGAATACGATGGTATGTCCGATTTTCAACAAAACCAAGTGAGGTGATTTATTTTATTATTAATAATTCATAAAAAAATTATAATACCTAAATATTATTATCATCCTTTTTAGATTTTTCATTATAAAAAAGGTAAAGGGTACTTACTTTTCATTCTCAAGTTAAATTATATTTTTTATAAAGGTCTTTTCTATCTAGGTAGAAATAATTTAATGATAATTAAATTGAATTAGGTATATTATCTTATCTTACCATCCAAACACATTTTTATGTATTAATAATTATTATGTTTTGTAAAATCAATTATGACCCCAATTTCATTTTTGTTAGTTAATTGATCTACGAAAGTGTTATAAATGATTTGATGATCACGATTCACCCATATATATGGTTAGTCATTATGTGACATTTGGGTCCATATTATCCTTCTAATGCATTTGACAATGAATTATATATCATAGATCAATATGGGATACAGATGGTTATACCATGTCCAATGTGTTATGTGATGTTCCTGGTAAGAAATATTATAATAAATTATAGGAAAGCTTATTAACATATCCCAATATGAGGTGAATGAAACTATGTTGTCCCTTGACATATGTTATGACTTATATGATTATGTTTGTGCCACACTCTTATGTTATTCCACATACCAATGTTGTGATCTTGTGTATAAGGTTTTTTAAATCATGTTCCCACTATCATATAAATCATGTCTTATGTTATGCTTAAATTGTTATACTTAGACTCAGGTTTTATGATCTATGATTATATAGAATAGTTTCGCTTATCTTTTTGATCATGTGCTTTGTGTATGCTCTTATACCCCCGTGGATATCTTTTTATGAGATTAGATATTATATTTATATATATCATGTTTACCCATAATGAGTATCATAAATCAAAACTTTTATTATTTTCATTCCCTAAGTTATAAAAATAAGTATTATGTAGGATGATTCAAAAATTTAATCTGTGAGATGAGTTGATTTATGTGTGAAACCCAGGCCAAACAAATATGTATTTTTTTATTGGTATTACATATATATAGTTCGACATATACTTTTTTTACATTACCATGATATTAACATTACTTTTTCTAAAGAAATATTAATGTACTTAGATTATATATCGGATCAAAAGGATATAGTAATTCTAATATATAATCAGAATGATCAGATAATATGACAATATTATTAAACATAAAACAAATGGTCTATATTCATATTTTTAACATGACACTTACGATGTATAGCTATTTGGAGTTGGGTACTTATGAAAAACTACTACTACTTTCAAGATTTGTTTTATATTTTAAATTGTTTTACATTCAAATTATGATTTTTTTCATATAAACATGTTTTGTCTTATCTTAAAAATATATATTTTTTGTTGATATTTTTTATAGGTAATAATGAGTCGAAGTTGGATTACGGCACATCGAATGAGCAATGAATTTGAGGAAGGTGTTGATGCCTTTTTGTAATTTTCAAAACGAAATGTTCCAAGTAGTGACATTTTTTTCTGTCCATGCCTGAAATGTTTGAATATGAAGATGTTGAAAAGTAGAGAGATAAAAGATCATCTGATATGTCATGGTTTTAATCCGAGTTACAACCCTTGGATTTGGCATGGTGAAACTGGACGGAATGTCACTGATGATGATGATTCGCAAGATGGTAACTCCGATGGAATTGAAGAAATGATTCGCGATATTGTAGCAGAACAAATTGAGATAGAACCGACAGTTGCACGTCTATATGGTGATGCTGAAAAACCATTATATCCCGATTGTACAAATTTTACGGTTCTGTCGGCGGTGTTAAGAATGATTAACCTAAAGGCGAAGCATGGATGGAGTGACAGAAGTTTTACAGAGCTGCTACAATTGATGAAAGACATTCTTCCAAAAGATAACGATCTTCCAGATTCACATTACAAAGCCAAGAAAATATTATCCCCGATGGGATTGGGATACAAGAAAATACACACCTCTATGAATGACTGCATTATATATAGGAAGGAATATGAATTTCTATCAGAGTGTCCAAAATGTGGGATATCACGGTATAAGGTGAAAGAAAAATCACAGGGTGATGTAGAGATTACAAAGCTCCCTTCAAAGGTATTTTGGTATCTTCCTATAATTAATCGTTTCAAACGTTTATTTTCTAATTCACATGATGCAAAAAGGATAAGATGGCATGCTGAAGAGCGGGTATGTGATGGAATAATATGTCATCCAGCTGATTGTCCACAATGGAAGAAAATTGATGCGTAGTATTCTACATTTGGAAATGAAATAAGAAATCTCAGACTATGGTTGTGCACAGATGGAATGAATCCATACCGAACACTCAGTAGCACACATAGTTCATGTCCTGTTTTATTGGTAATTTACAACCTCTCTCCTGAAGTTTGTATGAAGCGCAAATATGTCATGTTGAGTACAATGATCTTTGGTCCAAAGCAACCCGGTAATGATATTGATGTTTACTTGTCACCATTGATTGATGGTTTGAAACTGTTATGGGCTGATGGAATTAGGGTGTATGATTCTTATAAAATGGAATATTTTCAACTGCATGAAGTGCTTCTGTTCACTATAAACGACTTCCCAACATATGGAATTTTGTCTGGATACAGTGTTAAAGGGCATAAAGCAAGTCTAATTTGCGAACAAAAGACGTCCTATTGTCAATTGCATCATGGGAGGAAAACAGTGTACATGGGTCATTGAATATTTTTGCCTATGGGACACCCTTATAGAAGACTAAAAAAGGCATTTAATGGATCACAATAATTTGATACTTCTCCAAAACCTTTATCCCATGATCTGTATTTTGAGAGGGTGAAAAACCTTGACGTGACATTGGGAAAGACACAGAAATTTGGTAATGATAGACATATTTGGAAGAAAAGGTCAATATGTTTTGAGCTACCATATTGGAGGTATCATGAAGTTAAACATAATATTGATGCCATGCACGTGGAGAAGAATATCTGTGATTCTTTGATTGGAACATTGTTAGATATTAAAGGAAAGACTAAAGATGGGTTGAATGCAAGATTAGACTTACTATCAATGGGAATACTTTTGGAGTTAGCTCCCACTCCTAAAGGAAGACGAAAATTTCTTCCCCCGGCTTGTCATACATTATCGAAGAGGGAGAAAATTAGCTTCTGTCATTGTCTTCATGATACCAAAGTGCCTCAAGGTTATTATTCTAATGTAAAAAAATTTGTCTCAATGAAGGACTTGAAGTTGATAGGTATGAAATCACATGATTGTCACGTCATGATGCAACAAATTCTAACAGTTGCATTACGTGGAATATTGCCCATTCGTGTCAGAAAGACTATAATGAAGTTGTGTTATTTTTTCAATTCAATTTGTAACAAGGCGATTGATGTGAATGCTCTGAACATTTTGGAAAAGGATGCAATTTTAATACTTTGTCAATTTGAAATGTATTTTCCGCCAACTTTTTTTGATATAATGGTGCATTTAATGATTCATATGGTTCGAGAAATAAAGCTTTGTGGACCTGTATATCTCCATTGGATGTATCCTTTTGAAAGGTATATGAAAATATTAAAGGGGTATGTTAAAAATCTATATCGACCTGAATCCTCCATTATTGAAAAGTATATTTCTGAGGAGGTAGTAGAGTTTTGTACGAGCTACTTGGCTGTGGCACAACACATAGGTTTTCTTCCATCTCGCCATGAACGAGTTAATAATGAGGGAAAGGGGATTTGCGGCTTGAAAGTCAAATCATTGTGAGCTGAACAGATGAACAAGTTAGAATCATACATCTTGAAGAACATAGCTGATGCTCAACCATATATCACATTGCACATTAATGAGTTGAAACAATGTCATCCAGAGAAGAAAGAAATGTGGATTTTGAATGAGCACAACAAAACTTTTTTGTCATGGATTAAAAAGACTTTGCTTTGTAGATCAGATGTATCAGAGACATTAAAATGGATAGTGGGTGGTCCATGTTTAAATGTGATAACATGGTCTGGTTATGACATTAATGGTTATACATTTCATACAAAAGCTCAGGACAATAGAAGTGCAGTTCAGAATAGTGGTGTATTGGTGTCTGCAGAAGCAATGCATTTTTCGAGTGCTAAGGACAAAAACCCAATTTCTGCATCAAATGCATATTATGGAGTGATTGAAGACATATGGGAGGTTGATTACTTTAAAATTAAAGTTCCGGTTTTTAACTGTAAATGGTTTAACGGTAACAACAATGTTAGACACGATGAATTTGGAATGACACTTGTTAATCTGAATTGATTGGAAGACACAGCTGATTCTTTTATAATGGAAACACATGCAAAACAAATTTTTTATGTAGTAGATCAATCAGATATGCAGTGGGTTGTTGTTTTACAAGGGAAAAAACAATATGTTGGTGAGGATGAACTTGATGAATATGCTGATTTATGTGAGATCCCTACTTCAACTGAAATATTAACAGAACATAATGATGATCATGTTCAAGACATAGTTTGTGCCATAAAGAACGATCACGACGAAGGAATTTGGGAAAAAAATCCATTTGTACATTCCTAAAATTACAGGTAACATATGTCTATTTCTTGTTTACATTTATTTTTTCCATAAATGTTAGATATTGTAAGTTTTTTATTTATTAAAACATGTTTTAAAATAAAATAAGTATATGTTATTGTTTGTTTTAAGTTTGTTTAGTTTACCTTATCATGTTTATTGTTTTACCCCTCTCTCTTGGATTTTAATGTCCACAATCACTCTCATCGTGTTCTAACTTGTTTTCAAGTGTTTTGATGTTAGGAAAAAGGTTTCCCAGGAGTTGGCCCAAGAAGGCTGATAGTGGACTCTCTGAGTCTATCGGCCAACCGGTTCTTTCCCACCAGCCAGCCGGAGGTCCCAGGCAGTAGGCTTTCCCACTTCCTGGTGACACCGGCCAGGCGGTGGTCTCTGGCAGAAGCATTGCTTTCTGCCAGAGCCACCGGTCAGCCGGTGTGAGCGCACCGGCCCGCCGGTGGTCTCTGGCAGAAGCATTGCTTTCTGCCAGAGCCACCGGTCAGTCGGTGTTAGCGCACCGGCCAGCCAGTATGGGCATCAGCCAACTGGTTCTTGCCCACCGGCCAGCCGGAGGACCCAGGCAGTCGGCTTGCCCACTGCCTGGTGACACCGGCCAACCGGTGGATGAACACCGGCCAGCCGGTGGAACCCAGACAGAAAGCCTGCTGTCTGGTCCACCGGCCAGCCGGTAGCTCAGCACCGGCCAGCTGGTGGACCACCGGCCAGCTGGTGGACCACCAGTCAGCTGGTGAGACACCACCGGCCGGCCGGTGTGCACAGTCAGACTAGCCGTTGGGCTTTGACCAGACTTGTACTTTTGACCCCCAACGGCTCCGGAAGCCCTCCAACGGCCATATTGACCATCTTTTCCATCATTACCATTGTTTAACATGCTTACCATATAACCAATGTTTACTATTATGTATCCTAGTAAACATTTCTATTTTCTGATTACAGTAGTATTAAAATATTTGAATTTGTATATTTGTGAACTGACGTTTGTTTTTTTGATTTGAAGGATAATGACAGATCATTCAGATGATCATCCACATGATTCTGGGGAGGAGCAAATTGCTGGTCATACCTCTGGGGATGAACATTCACATGCTCCTATTATGACAAAGAGTTCAAAGGTTGGTAAACGTGGTTGCACATGTTTACCAAAATTATCACTTGCTCGTACGCAGGATCAGAGGATAGTAGTTGAGTTTGATGATGATGATATTCCTAGAGGTCCGAATAACAAATATTTTAAGAGTTTTGTTGCAACTCAGGCTAAGACCAAAGTAAGCATTCTGTATGATGATTGGAGAGGTGTGGATAAATCGATTATCTCTCAGTTGTGGGAGATGATTTTGCTAAGATCTTTTGTCATTGTTTGACCATTATTTTAATGTTTCTAGTATATATAATATGTTTAACCTCTTCTTTATCGGATGAAATTTGATATTCCTGACACTGGAGGAGTCAGGAATAAATGCTTATCGTTGGCTGCCAGGAGATGGAGGGATTTCAAATCAACCCTCACAACTGATTTCATTTATGGTCATCGGAGTCATGACAATCCATGTCGTATATATCCTTTTATAGATGAAGGCACATGGAGACAGTTTTTTGAAAGTAGAAAAAAAGAGTCATTTCTGGTAAGGGCAATGTAAACTTTTATATACATTCTTATATAAATGAATTTATTAATGTTTTGTTAATGATTTATTATTCTTAAATTTTAGAAAACAAGGAAAGATCATCAGGAGATCCAATCTAAAAATGTACACCTTCATAGTTTATCTCGTGGAGGGTATACATTATTGGAAGAAAAAATGATAGCGGAAAAATTTCAACAACTAAGAGCTGAGTCTTCAAGCTCTGGAGAGGTGGCCCCTCCATCCCCTCCATCTAGACATGAAAAATGGAAGAGAGATCGGAAGGGAAAAAAGGGAAATATCTTTCGGAAGAATCGAGAATCGTAGCTGAGAGGATTGTAAGATATCTATTTAATTTATTTAAGTTAACTTTTTTCTTCATATAAGTTTCAATCATTACAGAAATGTTCAATTAATTAATATAGGACTGTCTTGAGGAGCAAAGTTCAGAGGGGAAATTTACAGCTACTGGGAGGGAAGATATTTTATTTGCAGCATTGGGAAGGCCCGAACATCCTGGTCGTGTAAGAGGATATCCGACAGTTGTATCAGTAAGAAAAGTGTTTCCACGTTCTTCAACTTCTAACATTGAGGGGGTTTATAAAAAAATAGAATCCTTGGAGGCTGAAGTTCAAAATATTAATGCAACAATGGAAGACAAGATTAGAGATTCGGTGCAGTCTATGTTTGCAGAAATGCAAAGACAATTTCAGACTGCATCTCCCACTCCTCCACCTCCCCCTGCAGACCCCATTATTTATCCTCCACCTCCGCCAGTAGCTCCCACTCCCCCACCTCAGCCTGCGGACCCCATTTTTTATCCTACGCCTCCACCGCAGCTTCCTACATATTGCGAGTTGTATGTTGATGATTATCAGCATCATATAGTAGCATACGGGTTTGTATATTGTATAGGAGATACAGTTCATCATCAACAATTAGAGGTAGAGAATCAGAGGATCACTGTACAGGATATTATAGATAGATCAGCTAGGGTACCAATACCTACAGATGAGGTGGCGACTGTTGGACAGAGTATCGGCCATTTTTTAGTTTGGCCATCCAGACTTCTTAGACTCATTACCATAGAGGTATGAATGTTATATCTTTTATTTTATTTTTTTATTAAAGTTGTTTTATCATTTGAAGACTACTATAATTCTCAATTTTTTTTCACAGGAATACTTCAAAGGTAAAGAAATATTGTATAGACAACAACAAAGACAACATGCTATGACATCAGATACAGATTCCAGTGGTCTTGACAGATTGTCAAGATATTCACATTTGTTGTTGGGTTTTTATGAGTTTCCAATGGAATCTGATGTTTGTGGACGTGAAATAACTGTGGGGATTACAAAATCTGATATCATGGAACTTGTTACTGGAGATAAGTTGGGCATCAACGTGGTGCAAATGTTTTCCATGTAAGTCTTAACACCTTTTCCCTGTGTTATATTTATTAAAAATGTATACTTATATATGTTTTGTATTAGGTATCTTTATAAAATTTGTGAGAGGAATGAACTGACAGAAGTATATGGATTCATGGACCCGTAATTGATTTCCCCTGAAGCATGTGCATTGACTGAGGAACAAAGAATAGTTTATATTGCTGAAATATTTGAAAAGAATATAATCCAACAATGTTGGATGATACCTTTTTGTGAGAGGTATGAAACACATTTCTCTCAAATAGTTAATTATCTTTTAACATAAAAAACCACTAACATTAAATTTCCTTTTATCAGTAATCATTGAATGTTAGGGATTTTTTGCCCAAGGGAGAAAGCTCTTTATTGGATATGCTCTGTTCATGGTGATGTGCGGGCAAGTTTTATGAATATATTGGAAAAGTAAGTTTCAATTTCTCAATAGTTTTATATATTATAATGAATTTTAAATTTACCCCATTCGTATTATTTTCTAACAGTGCATGGGTCTACTTTCGAAAAAACACAATGAAAAGAAATGCAAGGATCAAATATGTAAATGCGAAGGTAAATTTCCATTTATAATTTGTACTTTTTGATTTATTACATAAAAATAATATATTGAATTTACACTCATTCAAAACAGAAATGTCATGAACAACAAGGCCTCATCGAATGCGGATATTATATGTAAAGATTTATGTATGAAATAATAACAACTAGGACAGTTGTGAATTTTGACCTGGTACGATTTCCTCCTAAACATTACCATCATATTTCAATTTGATTTATTCATTATACACGTTAACTATCTTCTTTTTCATTTGTAGCTTTTTGACGACCCCCAACCCTATACTGCTGAAGACATCAAACACGTACAAGTGGAGTGGTCAAATTATTTTACAGGTTTGATTGAATTTTTGTTGTTTGTAATGTAAAATGTAATTTTGAATATTTTCGTTTTAATTGTGTATTTGGTAGTTGTTTAGGTTTGATTCAGTTTTTTTTTGAAGTTGACAGTGTAAGTATTGAATGTTATATAAGTGAATGTTTGATTTTTCTATACTTCTTGTTTTGGTCTACTTTTGATGGTTCTTCTAGTATTGATTTGGGTCTGTGGGGGAGGGGTTCCAAGGGTGTGGGGGTGTGTTCAGTGGGGTTGGGGGTGTCCAGCGGTCTGGGAGGGCTGTCCGGTGGGGTGGGGGCAGTCCTGGGGGGTGGCAGGGATGTTCAGGGGTGTGAGAAGCCGGTCCAGGGGTGTGGGAGTGATGTTCAGGGGTGGGGGGTTGTCCAGGGGTGTGGTGGGGCTGTCAAGTGGGGTTAGGGGGTGAGGAGGTGCTGTTCTGGCGGGTGGGGGGGGGGGGGGTTGTCGTGGGGTGTTTGGGGGTGTCCGGGGGTCGGGGGGCAGTCCGGGAGTGTGGTGGGAGCTCCAATGGGGTGGGGGAGGGTTGTCCAAGGGGTATTCATGAGGGTGGGAGCTCCAAAGGGGTGGGGGAGGGGTATCCAGGGGGTATACATGAGGGTGAGGGATCCAACGGGGTGGGGGAGGGATGTCCATGAGGTATAAATTAGGGTTGATGTTGTCTAGTGGGTAAGTTTTATATGTTATCTATGTACATACTTAATTTTGATATACTTCTGTTTTTGTGGTACGATTTCTTGATTTATTTTCTGGTTGATTCTGGTGGAGAGAAGATCACTGCATTCTGCTTAAAAAAAATTGGGTTTATCACGTCAGTTATTTTAGAACCGATGTGATAAAGGGGCATGGAGAATGGTTTATCACGTCGGTTATTTTAGAACCGACGTGATAAAGGGCCTGGAGAATGGTTTATCACGTCGGTTATTGAATAACCGACGTGCTAAACGGCCTCGACAATGGTTTATCACGTCGGTTATTGACTAACCGACGTGATAACCCCCCCCCCCCCTCCGGTTTATCACGTCGGTTATACAATAACCGACATGATAAGCCACCCTCCCCCGGTTTTTCACATCGGTTATTTATGAACCGACGTGATAAACCCCCCTCCCCCCGGTTTTTCACGTCGGTTTTATATGAACCGACGTGATAAACCACCCTCACCCCAGTTTATCACGTCGGTTCTATATGAACCAACGTGATAACCCCCCTCGCCCCTGTTTATCATGTCGGTTGTTTAGGAACGGACGTGATAAACCATTGTCCAGGCAGATTATCACGTCGGTTCTTCGATAACCGACGTGATAAACCATTCTCCAGGCCCCTTTATCACGTCGGTTCTAAAATAACCGACGTTATAAACATCGCGATTTTATGTTTTTGACATCGGTTTTTAAATAACCGACGTGAAAAACCTTATTTATAATGTCGCACGTATTAACGTCGGCTAGAAACTGACGTAAAAAATTAAAAATAACCGACGTAAAAAACATTTTCTGCACCAGTGTTTCTTCTCTTGTGTTATTATGTTTTATTTTACTTCTCCAACCCCCTAAACTCTTTTTATTCATTTATTTTGTAACAACACCGGTATCTTCCATATACTAGGATGTTTTTATAGGAAGGATTCGATCTAAACTTACACACACCAACATGTAATGGTTAAATAACATACTGTTTCCGTGGATGGCAAATTTCTGCCTCACGAAACGATGATTGTTCAATATACCTTTAACACCTTAAAAGGTGGACATTAAGATGACAATATATTTATATATGATATATTATATGTTTATGTTTTACTTATGCTTCTGTATTTTTCATTTATGGCATATCTTTATGGTTTCCATTATGGGTAAACGCGATATCTTCATTTTAGGAAGTGCGGACTACCGCCCCCTCAAAGTGATTTGATTTGTTAGTTCCATATGTGGGATGTATAATGGATGTAATTAATGATTTTATATTTGATATTATATTGGAATTATAATATACCTTTATATAATTATGATTCCATTCCATAAAATATGAAATAGAAATGAAATTAGCGTTAATGCGTACGTACGGCTTACCGTCTCTATGAACGGTGCATTTTATTTCTTACCTCTAAAAATTATGTAATATTATAAATTCATGTATATACTGGATATATATGATATATATGATATCTAAATCATGAGTATAACTCTGTATATAATGGATACATGAACAACTTGTAATTATAAAGAGTTTATTTTTTACTCAGGTACTAATGATCGATAAAATGATTGTTATTAACATAAATAATTACATAGTGTTCATGACAAGGTAATAAGAGATATAAAAGGAATAATGAATATAAAAAATGTTCATAAGCAAGTAAAAATTAACTCAAGTTTATTATTCAGGAGGTTAAAGAACGATCGAGTCAAGTCAGACCCGAGGTATGGGACTTCATCTCAATCTCCTTTCATTGAGGAATATTTTGTTTTATACACAACCTTCTTTTATACAGTGTGTAAACCCCTTTTACTTTTATGTTTATCCAAAAGGAATATTTTTTTATATGAAGCATTTTACTAAATGACAAAGGGAATGTTTTTGTCATACGTATGCAACGACGACGACTTCTCCACCGCTGTGACCATTATTTGAGTTTCGACTTCCTCTACAAGCCATAGCTTTTGTTAAATGAAAATAAATACCATGTTTTACTTTTATTTTATTTTGGTATTGAAAAGTGTTTTCATAATCTTTTTATTAAATCAATGTGTTTTATTGATATCTTGTGATTGAAATGTGGAAATGTTCTGTTTAATTTATGCATGTTTTATGTCATACGATTATGTTATGGTTCTTGTGCATTGTTATGAAGACAGGTTGTTCCGTTATAATCTAAGGGTGGGTGAGCCTGATATAGATCTATAATGCATTGGGTAACGTGAAGGGGTTAAACGATGAGGTTTCTCTGAAGAGATTTAGGGAATATACTGTGATGAGTATTCCAAACATAACCAAGAGAGTTACTCCCTGCATAAGAATGTTATGAATGCCTCAAGTTACCTTTATGTCTAATGATTTCTATGATTTATTCATTATTTGATGAGGTATGTTAAAGTTCTTATGTTTAATGAGTAGATTATGATTTCATTGATTGTTGTGTATACATGTACTCATGTTTCTTTTCCATATTTTTATATCCCTTACTGAGATTTTTATGCTCATCCCAAGTTTTTGAAATGTTTTTCATAGGTCAGGGGAAGGGTACATGATATGATAATTGTGTCAAGGAAGTGTCAAGAAATAATCCATGTTTTATTTTAAATATGTTTCCGTTGATGGGAAAAATGAATACTATATTTTATGTAACCACTTTGTTTAAATGTGGAATGTAATGTAAGTTTTATGATCTAATTCTCTAAAACTCTAAACCTGAAAAGATCCTCAATGTGTATTCTTGTAATTACTCAAGATAATGTAAGGTTTAAGGCTGGGGCCTTATAGTTGGTATCAGAGGTCAGTTTAGATAACATTATGAGTTAGAATTCTATTAAATGATTATCCAAAAATATTTTTTTTATGGTCAAATTGAAAAGATTTAGAATTTGAAGATTACCATGTAGCTTCATCTAAGACATGTTTTTTCAAAATGTTTTTCCGCAGAGGAAATAGGGAAGCAGTGCTAGGAAGGCATACAGAAGGAAATAACCTTCCAAATCAGCATCCTGAGATGGTCGGAATTGGAAATGAACATTTTTTTGCAGTAATGGCGCAATTGACTCGAGCGATAAATGGTGGCAGTATCCATGCATGAGATCAGCCAGATCAACTGCAGAGGAACATGTGAGTAGTGGAACATTTCATTAGGAAACATCCCCCATCATTCAGAGGATCATCTGACCCTGTGTTAGATAAAGTGTGGATTAAAGAACTGGAGAATATTTTCGATGTCATGGGGTGTTCAAGAAATCAAAAGGTTAGTCTTGCTATTTAACGCTTGGAGGGTGAACTAGATCAGTGGTGGTCGATGGTTAAAAATATCAGGGACGCTGATGAGATTGATTCTCTCAACTGGGATGAATTCAAAGGTATGTTTTTTGAGAAGTACTTTCCTAAGGCTGTTCGACATAGGATGGAAAAGAAATTCCTGAAATTGAGGCAAGAGGAAGACTCATTGGCTTCCTATGAAGAGAGGTTCACTCGATTGGCAAGGTATGCTCCAAATTTTATCTGAGACCTTGATAGTAAAATCAATCGTTTTTTACTCAGGATTAAAGCCAAAATATCGAAAGGCATTAGCTTCTCATGAGTTCAAAAGTTATGAAAAGCTTGTTCGATGTGCTGAAAAGGTGGAAATTATGTTTTCCGATGATCAAGTGTTCTATAACAACAAACAGAAGAAGAGACCGAGGTGGTAGGAGAAAGGAAATAATTATTCAAAAAGTTCTGAGGGTAAGAAAACTAAGTTTCCAGTTTGTGATAAATGTGGTAAAAGGCATGATGGGGAATGTCTTCTGAATTCTAGAAAGTGCAACCGACGCGGTAAGATGGGACATAAGGCTCATGAATTCACTGAAAAAGATTAGGGTGATGGTAAGACCAAATTTGATTTACAGTTAGTGAAATTATTTATGTGCAATGAGATGGATCACTATGAAAACGAGTGTCCGACAAAGAGCTTGAGTGATGGGAAGCTATTAGACTACAAGCAGAAAGGGGTGGTGAAATCCTTTGCAACTACTTCAGTAGATGTCGGGCCATCAAATGAAGTTGTATCATGTAATTTGTTTGTTTTTTTAGATTATGCCATTGTGTTGTTTGATTCGGGGTCATCACATTCATTCATCTCTGAAACCTTTTCTAGTAAAATGGGAATACCATCTCAAGAAATGACTCCTGAACTTGTGGTAAAAACACCTAGGGGAAATTTTGACGCAAAAATAATTTATAAGAATCATCCTATCCTTATCCGTGGAATGAACCTACTTGCAAACCTTATTGTTTTACCTCTAGTAGTGTTTGATGTTATCTTGGGTATGGATTGGCTCTCTATTTACCATTATAAGATTAACTGTAGAGATAAAGAAGTTTCTTTTCAGAAATAATTTGAATTTGTGTACAAGAATAAACCCTTACTGTTGATAACTTATCAAGAGGCTGATAATCTTGTAAAATATGGAAATGAATGTTACCTTGCACACATCGTTGAAAACAAAGGAACTGTTCAGATTAATGATGTGCCAGTGGTAAATGAGTATCCTGATATTTTTTCTGATGAGTTGCGTGGAATAATACCAGATCAGGAAGTTGAATTTACTATTGACTTAGTTCCCGATTCTAAGCCAATTTCAAAACACCCTTATCGAATGGCTCAAATTTAACTTTTAGAGTTGAAGGAGAAATTGCAAGATTTATTAGAGAAATGATTCATTCGAACTAGCACATCTCCATGGGGTTCCCCTGTTTTATTTTTTAAAAAGAAAGATGGTTCAATGAGACTTTTCATTGATTATAGAGCCATGAATAACATCACTATTAAGAACAAATATCCTTTTCCTCATATCGATGATTTGTTTGATCAGCTCCAGGGAGCTCATTATTTTTCAAAGATTGACCTGAGATCGGGGTACCATCAGCTGAAGGTAAAGGAAGAAGTTATTCCAAATACCGCGTTCCATACAAAATATGGCCATTATGAATTTGTATTAATGCCATTTGGCCTAACCAATGCACCAGGTGTATTCATGGACTTAATGAATAGAATTTTCCATGAGTTCACGGATAAGATTGTGTTGGTTTTCATTGATGATATTTTGGTGTTTTCTAATAGTAAATAGGAGCATGAATGATATTTAAGGGTTATTTTGAAAACCTTATAAGAAAAGAAATTGTATGATAAATTCAGCAAGTGTGAGTTTTGGTTGCAACAAATTTCTTTCCTTGGTCACATTATTTCTAAAGATGGGATAACTGTTGATCCTGCAAAAACAAAGGTTGTTGAAGAATGGCCAAGACCCACAAATGTAACTGAGATTCGTAGATTCCTTGGTTTCGCAGGTTATTACCGATGGTTGGTTAGAAATTTTTCACGGTCATCTTATCCAATGACTAAGCTGACTCAGAAGGGTGTTATGTTTATCTGGACAAAAGAATGTGATGATTTTTTTCAGGAATTGAAAAGAATATTTGTGAATTCTCTAGTTTTGGCACTACCTTCCAGGAATTGGGATTTTGTTATCTACAGTGATGCTTCATTGAAAGGACTTGGTTGTGTCCTAATTCAGAATGATCAGGTAATTGCTTATGCTTCACGACAGTTGAAAAATCATGAGGAAAATTACCTTCCACATGATTTGGAATTAGCTGCTGTTGTTTTCGCTTTAAAAATTTTAAGGCATAATTTGTATGGAGTAAAGTGTGAAATATATACCGATCACAAAAGTTTAAAATATATATTCACTCAGAAATAATTGAACATGAGTCAAAGGAGATGGATAGAATTAATCATGGATTATGATTGTAAAATTCATTACCATACGGGAAAATCAAATAAAGTGGTTGATACTTTGAGGCGAAAAAGTAATGCTTCATTAGTAATGTGCATTTGGAACGTGATCCTTTGGTTAAGGATTTGATTAAATTTGGAATAGAAGTTTTTGGTACAGGATGTTCTTCTGTATTGTTTCAGGTATCAGTGAAATATTCTTTATCAGACAGAATCATGCCAACATAGAAGCAAGACAGTGAGTTGCAGAAAAAGGTAGAGCTGGTTTAGAAGGGCAAGTTCCCTGAATTCATCATTGATAATGATTGTGTTTTGAGATTTGGGAAGAGATTGTGTGTGCCTTACGATTCATAGTTGAAGAGAGAGTTGTTATGTGAAGCTCATAGTTCTCCGTTTTCAGTTCATCCTGGAAGTACTAATATGTATAGAGATCTGCTGGATTATTACTGGTGGGATGGAATGAAAAGAGATATTACTGAATTTACAGTGAAGTGTTTGACATGTCAACAGGTTAATGCAGAGCGACAGTTACCGAATGGGATGCTTCAGCCTTTACTTTTACCAGAGTGGAAATAGGAAAATATATCCATGGACTTCGTTGTGGGATTGCCGAAGACACCTCGAGGTAATAATTCAATCTGGGTTATTGTTGATCGCTTGACTAAATCTGCTAATTTCCTTGCTAAATGAGATACGTTTTCCCTAGATCAAAATTATCGATTGTATCTTAAAGAGATAGTCAGGTTACATGGAGTTCCTCTCTCCATTGTATCTGATCGTGATCCCAGGTTCACTTATAACTTTTGGAAAGGCCTTCAGAATTCCTTGGGTACTGAATTAAATTTTAGTACATCTTTTCGTCCTCAATCAGCTGGGCAATCAGAACGAACAATTTAGACATTGGAAGATATGATACGTGCTTGTTCGATGGATTATCAGGGAAGTTGGGACCAAAAACATTTTTTGGTTGACTTTTCATATAATAACAAATTTCATTCCAGTATACAGATGGAACCATTTGAGGCGTTATATGGGAAGTGGTGTCGAACTCCAACTTTCTGGGATGAAGTGGGTCAAAGGAAGCTGATGGGACCTGAATTGGTAGAAGATTTGGCAGAAAATGTTTAGCTGATATAGAAACATATGAGAACAGCTCAGAGCAGGCAGAAGAGTTATGCGGACAATAGGAGGAAGTATCTCTCTTTTGAGGTATGTGATCATGTTTTTCTCAAAGTCTCACCATGGAAAAGTGTTTTGAAATTTTGTAAGAAAGGAAAGATGAGTCCAAGGTTCATTGGACCATATGAAATTATGGAGGGAGTTGGATCAGTTTCTTACCAAGTGGCCTTACGTCCGAGTTTGTCTCATGTACACAATGTTTTTCATGTTTCAATGTTGAGGAAGTACATGCCAGATCCATCTCATGTTTTGAGTCCATAGGTAGTTCAGCTGGAAGAGAACATATCTTATGAGGAACAATCGATCCAGATTCTTGAGCACATGGATCAAGGGTTACGAAATAAGGTGATTCATCAGGTAAAGGTTTTTTGGAAAAACCACCTGATTGAAGAGGCAACATGTGAATCTGAAAATGCAATGAGGGCTAAATACCCCCACATATTCGATAAGTAAATAAATCACGAGGACGAAATTTTCAAAAGAGGGAAGGATGTAACATCACATGTAAGTAATGAATAATAGATATTTTTATCTATGTCTATTAATGAATTAGATAGTGTTTTAGTGGCTTAAAATGAGAATAAATTCAATCTTATGCATGGAATACACTTATATTTTTATAAGATTGTTTTACTTCCTTTTGATGGAAAACCATTTTTAAATCTATTTTTTTGAAAATTTTATAAGCAACATTTGTCAAAATAAACTAATTCTTTATGATTGGGACATTTAAATTTACTTTGGATAAATTTTTGGTATTTTTCTGACAATGTTAATTTTTTAATGAATAGTGAAAAATACTACATTTTATATCAAAACTACTTTTTCATCTAATTTAATGGTTATATTATCTTTTTAATTGGTCTTAAAGTTCTATATGAATATATTTTTACCATTTAATCAGATATTGGTCATTGGAATTAATTTCACATTGAAATTGGACATAAACTATTGTCAATATTTTGATACTTATTGTTTCATAAAGACAAGCTATTTTCTCTGATAGCGGGAATTAATTATTAAATTAATTAATGTAACTTATATGTTTTGAATTTTTTAAAATAGAAATCATTTCTGAATTGGGAATATCAAATATAGCTTAGGGTGAAGTTTTGGTATTTTTCTGAAAAACATCAATTTTTGATGAATAGTGAAACCACTAAGTGGTACTTAAATAACTAATTTTTCGTTTCAATGAAATTTTACCACCTCTGTGTTATGAATTTCAAAAATCTGACAAAATTGGTTGTCATTAATAAGTAAAATATGGTTCAATTGGGTTAAAATAATTTTTTTGGTGAATAGTAACTTTTAAGTTTTTAATCGTGATTAGAGGTAATTAGTGCAATCTAAGGCAAAAATGACATTATAATAAAATGAAAATACCTATAAACATGTCCTACCCTTATTGGATGTGTCATGGCCGACAAAGAATACCCATGGGTCGATTTTCAGGACCCCATGGAGCCACTTGGGTAAGATAATGACATTAATGCCTTTTATTTAAAGTAAATGTAGAAATGACACAAACATGTATTGTTTTATTAAAACGATTTTTACATGGGATTATACAAGTCAGATTTTTTACTATAAATAGTCATTGTAAAGATAAAAATATTTCCTACATCATGATATTTTTTCTAATTTTTAGACATTAAATAAATTAAATTATTTATGACACCATGATGATGCAGTGATGACCTCATTATTTAACGATTTAAATAAAATGGAAATATAATGTAAAATCTAAGACCTAAACTTGTAAAAAACCTATTGTATGGGTGTATTTCGAACCCTTATCACATTATCCTCGAAATTTATAATTTTGGGACCTTTTTTATCTGAAAATCATTTTATGACAAAGTATCGTTTCTTAACTTTCCAAGAGTGCCCCTCCTATCCTCTTATAAAAGGCCCCCACCTATACCACCTTACCCACACTTCCAAAGCCTTTGGCTTGGCCAAACCCTGCCCATTTTGTCTCTCCACATACCTATATATCTCTTAGATGCCTCACATTGGGAATAAGTCTTCCCAAGGAAGCCTTTGAGCTCAAATCCAATAGAGTTCCCGATTTAAAGGTTGTGTCATCTCTTGTGTTCTTATGTTTTATTTTGCTTATCCAACCCCATAAACTCTTTTTATTCATTTCATTTGTAACAAAACCATTATCATCCATATACTATAATGTTTTTATAAGAATGATTCTAGCTACACTTACACACACCTACATATAATTGTTAAAGAACATACTGTTTCCGTGGATGGCGAATTTCTGCCTCACGAAACGATGATTGTTCAATATTCTTTTAACACCTTCAAAGGTGTCCATTAAGATGAAACTATATTTATATATGAAATATAGTATGTTTATGTATTACTTAAGATTCTTTATTTTTCATTTATGTCATTCCTTTACGGTTTCCATTATAGGTAAACGTGATATCTTCATTTTAGGAAGTACAGACTACCACCCCCTAAAAGTGATTTGATTTGTTAATGCCATATGTGGGATGTATAAAGGATGTAATTAATGATTTTATATATGATATTATAATGGAATTATAATATAGCTTTATATCATTATGATTCCATTCCATAAAATACGAAATATAAATGAAAGTAGCGTTCATGCGTACGCAAGGCTTACCGTCTCCAAGAACGGTGCATTTCATTTATTACCTCTAAACATTATATAATATTATAAATGCATGTGTATACTGGATATATATGATATATATGATATCTACATCATGAGTATAACTCTGGATATAATGGATACATGAACAACTTGTAATTATAAAGAGTTTATTTTTGACTCAAGTACCAATGATCGATAAAATGACCATTATTAACTTAAATAATTACATAGTGTTCATGACATGGTAATAAGAGATATAAAAGGAATAATGAACTTGAAAATGGTTCTTAAGAAAGTAGAAATTAACTCAAGTTTATTATTCAGGAGGTTAAATAACTATCGAGTCAAGTCGGACCCGAGGTATGGGACTTCGTCTCAATCTCCTTTCATTGAGACATATTTTGTTTTATACAAAACCTTATTTTATAAGGTGTATAATCCCCTTTTAATTTTACATTTATCAAAAATGAATCATTTATTTATACGAATTGTTTTACTAAATGACAAAAGGGAATTTTTTGTCGTACGTATACGGCGACAATGACTTCTTCGCCACCGTGACCATTATTTGAGTTTCGGTTTCCTCTACAAGCCATACCTTTTTTTGAATGAAAAATAAATACCATGTATTACTTTTCTTTTCTTTTGGTATTGAAAAGGGTTTTCATATTCTTTTTATTAAATAAATATGTTTTATTGATATCTTGTGATTGAAATGTAGAAATGTTATATTTCATTTATCCATGTTTTATGTGATACGATTATGTTATGGTTCTTGGGCATTGTTATGAAGACGGGTGGTTCCTTGATAAACTAAGGGCGGGTGAGCCCGATATAGCTCTCTAATGCATTGGGTAATGCGAAGGGGTTAAACGTTGAGGTTCTTCCAAAGATATTTACAGAATATATTTTGATGGGTATTCCAAACGTAACCAAGAAGGTTACTACCTACGTAAGAATGTTATGAATGCCTCAATTTACCTTTATGTCTTATGATTTCTATGATTTATTCATGATATTATGTGGTTTTTAAAAGTGCTAATGTTTAATGAGTGGAGTATGATTTCATTGATTCTTGTGTATACATGTACTCATGTTTCCTTTCCATATTTTTATATCCCTTACTGATCTTTTTATGATCATCCCATGTTTTTGAAATGTTTTTTCACAGGTTAAGGGAAGGGTACAAGATATGATTATAGTATCAAGGAAGTGTGAAGAAAGAATCCATGTTTTATTTTAAATATGTTTTCGTTGATGGGAAAAATGAATACTATCTTTTTTGTAACAACTTTGTTTAAATATGGAATGTAATGCAAGTTTTATGATCTATTTCTCTAAATCTCTAAACCTGATAAGATCCTCAATCTGTAATCTTGTAATAACTCAAGATTAAATAAGGATTAAGGCTAGGGCCTTATAGTGCATTAGTCAATCCAAAAGGCATTACAATAAACTCCTAATGCCCCTACCTAGTTCGAAATGCTGTTTTAGGAATGTCTTCCTTCTTCACACACAACCGACGATATCCAGATCGAAGGTAAATCGTTGAAAATAATTGAGCTCTATAAAGTTGGTCAAATCAATCATAAATGCTAGGTAGGGGATACTTGTTCATTATTGTTATTGAATTTATCTCCCTATTGTCAATTCATAACCTCATAGATCCATCTTTTTTCTTAACAAAAATACAGGGGCTCCCTATGGAGAAACACTTGGGCGAATAAATCTCTTATTACTCAGTTCCTCTAGTTGTTTGTTTAGTTCCACAAATTCTACAGTGGAAATTCTATAAGGGCTCTTCGATATGGACCTTGATCCAGGAATTAAATCAATGGAAAACTCAATTTCTCCTTCTGGAGGATGGCCATGTAAATCTTTTGAAAACACATCAACATATTCTTTCACAGTAGGTACATAATTTATTTGTACATTCTTTTACTCAACTATTGTTACTTCATTTTCTTCCTCCCAAATAATTGAATTTAGTTGAGGTAGTGGTGGTGGATCTACATAAGAATCTGGTGGTGACTATTCTGCTCTAATGAAAAGGTGTTTTTTGTCATCATCATCAAAAATCATAAACTCCTTTTTAAAATAAATTTTCGCATCATGGTCTAAAAGACAATCCATACTGAGAATTATATCAAATTCAATCATGGGTATGATGATGAGATCATCCGATAAAGAACATTTATTTTCTCTAATGGGGAATGATTCACAAAACATTGTTGCAATGATACATTCCTTTGATGTTTTGACTGAAAAATCCCTTGTTAAATCAAATTCGAAATATCTAATTCTCTTAGCAAACATGGAAGATATGAAACAATGCGATGATCCAGAATCGAATAAAGCATTTTATAATCTCAAAGAAACCATTAAATTACCTTCCACCACATCTTTTGGAGCTTCAACCTCAGTTGTAGTGATAGTATAATCTTGGACTTGATCCCTTGGCGTTTTTTGAGGTATGTTCTACTGACTCTTAGGACATTCATTCGCATAATTCCCCCTTTCACAGAAATTGTAGCATTCAACATCAATCGCCTCTTTTCCCCTTGCAACCACGAGGTTGGTGGCCTTTTTCACCACACTATTAATAGACTCACATTCCTTTCAGGAAAGTACTAGGGGGTTTTTTTCCACATTTACTGTAGGATTGATATTCAATTTTTCCCTTTTTCCCATTATTTCCATTTCTAAAGTGTTCAGTAGATCTCTTCTTCTCTTTATTTTCTTTAAAGTCATATTTCTTAGAATAATTTTTTTCTATCATGACAGCACATGAAACAATATCTTCCTACGAAGAGAATGATTGTGAGACTAATACTCGATAGAGAAATGGTTTTAACCCATCAAAGAAACGATCAATCTTAATTCATGGGTTACATATATAATATGCTGCATGCCTCGCTAACCTTGTAAAGTTAACTTCATACATTGTGACATTCTCATAATTGTTTTTCCTCAGACTCAGAAATTTCCTTTCTGTATCTACTCATTGGTGATGAGGAAAGTATTTTTCTAATAAAATATCTTTAAACACCCTCCATTCCATATTTGATACTTCATCATCTTACTGTGTGTTTTGAATCAATGACCACCGTTGATCAGTATCTCCAGGTAGGCGGTAAACTGCCATGATAGCTTTTTCCCTTTTACTACTCCCCAAGGCATGAAATATTTTCTCTAAGGACATTATCCATTGCACAACTACTAATGGACTTGTACTCCCATTGAATGTTTTTGTTTTTTTCCTCATGAAGTGATCTAACATTGATCCTACCCATTGTGGATCAGGGTGCTCCATACGGGTAAGGTTATTATTCGAAACCCGAGTGAGTTATCCCAGTATAGTGATAAGTTGATCAGCACCAGTTGTATCACCAGCTCCACTATAATTATCTTGAGCATGAGGGAAACCCCTACATGGAGTGCGTTCATTGATACAATTTCCATTCCTTCCACTACGCATCATTTCTAATCAATGGCATAAACTAGATTAGGTTATGAATATAAATACCTAATTCCAAACTTGTAAAACACTTAACATAAATTGAACAATTTATGGATATAATCCATAATCATATAAAATGTTTTCTTTGAAGAAGTATATACTCATAAACCCTTCATAATGGTTTGTAAAGAATATGAGAATTATCTTAAGCATATCCCCCGGGAGTGTTGTAACCAAGAGTGAAACAAGGCCCGTTGTTATGAACCAGTTCCCGTTAGAGTCTAGCTCAAAGTGATGTTTTCAGGTTTTCCCCCAAGGTACATTTGTGCCAGAGCCACCTCTACCAGCTTGTATCTATATAGGGATGTATTTCTTTTAAAACTCACAAAATATCTACAATAGAAAAATTCTAGGATGTTCTTATATAATAATCCTCAAAGTTTATCTTAGGGTAATGTTCTCTAATCAGAGTTTATCTAAATCTAGATTCCATGGTTTTTACTAATTGTACTCTGATACCAACTGTAACACCCCGACCCCAGTTAACTAGAGTGGTTGTATTATTACATAACATTGTCATGATCAGAAAATATCATGTCTCTAATGAACGATTAGTTTAGTATCCTTGGTAGTAATAGATACATTCGTAAGGTTTAAATTAGATCATAAAATGAAAAAAACAAAAAAAACATTATTTCCATAAACCACACTCATATCCCCACAGACTATCCCTGAACGTCAGTTATAAAATACTTCTTCAGATCCTGGTAAAAATAAAACATAGAAAAGGGTGAGCTTGGATTTTCAATAATGATAACAATATAGTGGAAACTTTCATAAATAAGCATAAACATTTAAGGAAATTTTTAAGACTAAAACAAAATCCTTTTAAACATGACCATTAGCATAATATGGAAAAGATAAAATCATATAATGCCATTTAAATACTCACATGGATATTGTACTAGTCGAATAATCAAATGAAATATCAACATCCACTTTCATAATGATGGAATGCATAATGCCAGACTATCATAAGCACATAGTCAAGGCCGTGTGCCAAGAATACATGTAGGATTTTGTCAAAGCCTTGTGCCAAGACAGAAGTTTCCCTCATGAGACCTACTAATTCATCAAAGAGCTATAGCGGGCTCCACCTGTCACTTACTAAGTCCAATGCATTCCTCATATGAAAAGGCTTAAACATAACATAAACATTTTTATTAAAAGTGGCATATGAAATGTCAATACATTATCCATAAACCATGAAAGGAATGAAATAACACTACCACAATCAAACATATCACAAAACCTTCAATACAATATGTAAGTTTTGTGTCATAATAAATCAACTTCAAACAAACTTAAAATCCATCAAATGATGTTGACATAGATAAAATCATAACCTTTTTAGAGAAATATATATTTCTATTTTGAAATAATTTAAAAGTCACGTAATTATAAAACAATTCATTTATATTCAAAAATATCTTTATAAGCATATAAGGGAAGCTCCGACGATGTCACAATGGTGGAAAATATCTGAACCCGTCGTATAAGTTAAAAAAACATTATTACCTTAAATTTGTTGGAATGGTCAAAAATTACATTTTTTGGAAAATGATAAAAAGATTCATTTATAATCATCTTATAAAATTTAAACAAGGGTATAAATGAATTTAACCAATAGTATATCAAATAGTAATAATGTTTTGGTATAGATTTTTAAGAAACATGGATGTGGATGATAAAGATGTCCTAGTAGATAATTACGTATAAACAACCTCAGATAACGAAGAGGTTGTAGAATTAAACCTTGACATGTAATTTTCCTTGGTCAAGGGTAGGTTAAACTCCTGTATAATGGTGAAAAAATTGTTATTAAATTATACAAGAATCATATTCATTAATATGATATCATACATGATCATTTAACATTGCTTTTTTAATAATATCTTAGTATTATCATCATTTCAGGTGTTAACAGATTCGTTTTCCTTTATATTATTTATTATGTGAGTCATATTTGTTGTCAGTGGGATGTATCTTATTTATATCCAGAATTATATCAAGTCTTTAAACATTATTTTTAATCATCAAAAGAAAATTATTCTTGAATTAATACGATGGGGAATGAATCTCATCGCATTCATGGAGACGGTAATTCGTACGTACGCACGAGGGACAATATCATTCTTTTGATATTCAAATAATATATACGCAGATGGTATATCATATATACAGAATCATTATCATGTTATATTCATTATTTAAATCAATTACACATCATTATTATACCCATACATATAATAATGTATTTAATAACAATTACACCACGATGTGGAGACGGTAAGTTGTACGTACGCACGTATGGTGACATGTCACTCAAAGGATGGATAGAATATTGAATATGGTTATACCATATTTATAATAACATAAAATTATATATAATATACTGGATTTATTATTTTAGAATCGAATTAACATAGTAAGGGGAAGTGGAAGAAGAAAAGAACTTGAAAGAGGTGATGAAATATTTACCTCTTCTTCAGGTTATATCTTTTGATTTAATAAAAAGGGCACTTTAGGATGGATTTATGACTAACTTATGGCCTCTAAGATGAAGGGAGGATGGTTTAGAGGCTATTTGGGTAGAGGATGGCTGAAGCAAATGGCTTTGATGGTGTGATTTAGAGAGAAGGGTGGTGCCCTTTTATTAGAGGGGTGAGGGGCACCTTAAGAAAAGCTAGAAATATTATTTTATAATAAAATAATTTTCGGTTTTTAGTGCTTTAAAAATGTATTATTCAAATGATAAGGTAGTTATGGGTCGAAAACTACTCAACCAATAGGTTTTAGATAGGTTTGGGTCACCATATTAACTTTATCATTTAGATTTAACTCTTAGGTAAATAGTTTGACATTTACCATGTCTCTTTGTAGTTTTACATTATATAGTTAATAAACATACTATATACATCCAAGTGAACCCAAAGTGTTTAATTAATGATACAACTATATATATATAATACTTTTGGCAAAACAATAGATTTTTAGGAATAGAATACCAATTAAAAATATATTATTTATTTTAAAAACTCTTTTATGACAATTTTGACACTATTTGGTATTTTGTTTTTTCTAAATTCATAACAGAATTATAACTTCTAAAAGAATACATATAATCGACCCTAACATGTCATATTAACCTATAAAATTATTTTAAATCATAAAAAGTCTCAAATAACATTTATTTGGATATTTATAATATCAATTATTTTTATATTTCATTAATTAGGTAATTACTGCATTATTATTGTGTCAAAAAAAATTAAACTATATAATGTCTAAAAAATATAAATAAAATACAATTATGTATGGAATTTTATTATCTATATAAATAATATTTATAGTCTAATTAATCTTATGTATAACCCTATATTAAAAATGTTTTAGTTATTAAACATTGATTTTAACTCTTTTAACCCTTCTTTAAATAAAATAATAATAAGTGTCTTAATCTAATCCATGGTGACCAAAAAGGTTCATATTTTATTCCAAAGGTATTTTTTGGTCTAATTATACTTATCCAATAGAATTAAGACACCTGTTAGGGTAATAATAATATCATTTTTAAACTTAAATACCCTATTTACTTTTAACCGTGGTAAATAGAAGTAAAAAGTTACTATTCAACAAAAATTATTTTCATCTTATTAAACCACATTTTTCTTATTGACATCAACTAGGTCACTCAGATTTGTTAAATTCCATTCACATAAGCGGTAAAATTAAATTTTATATGAATTTGAAAATTCTCCTAGGAGGTGGGTAAAAGACGGTGAAAAGTTCAAAAAAATTTATATATCTAAAATTATTATAAAATGACTCCAATGAATTACATTGAACATATATAGGTATTATGTATCTATTTTTACATAAAATAAATATAAATAAAATAAATAATTATTTAAATAAAAATTTGGTTTTAAACTCTAACATAGTGTTTTTCATTATTCATTAAAAATTGAATGTTTTTAGAAAAAATAACGAAGATTCACCCTAAGCTAATTTGGATATTCCGAATCCAAAAATGAAGTCCATTTTGAAAGATAAAATTTATTAAATTTCAAGAAGTGGGTATTAATATTCATAACGACTAGTTTGATTGTTTTGGTGTGTTAGAACACGAAGTTGTGTACAACATACGCTATTGTATTATTCAAAGAGAAGTGTACCGTGGAATCTTGGAGAGTTACATAGGTCTAGTTTTTAATTATTGGGTGATTGTAAAAATTACATATTGTTCATTTTATTGGTCAATGCCTGAGATAGTTGGGTAAGTATGGCCATGATAATTTTATCTGCACCTTCTATTTCATTAGGACTGTCATTAGTACAATTGTTTCAATTTCCCTAACATGATTTTTTTTTCAGGATTATCCTAGTTCCGTATATTTTATATAATAGAAAAGGATTAAATAAAACAAAATTTCCAAAAGAATGATTAAATAATTTATTCTCATACTAAAATGGATTATAAAATAATATTATATTCGAACATTATCTTAATAATATCGTTATATATAATCAATTATTCTAGGATCATGTACGTCAACTATTTCTGACAATAAAATAAGTAATTAATTTTTTGATATATCCTTCATAATATTTTTTATAGATTTTCTGATTAAACAAAGCCTATCCCCGGATAGTGTAAAGGTATTTGTTCATTCATGATATATATTAATGCACCATGAAAAAGTCAATTAAATACCAAAATAATTCTATTGGATTTATTACACCTAGGTAAATTTGTGCCTAATACACATGAACTTTTTGTATCTATCCATGGATTTTATTACATAGAAACCAAATAATCTTAAAATTTAATTAAACATAGGATGTTTACCAATATATTGAGTTATCCTTAGTGTCATTACAAACATTTTCTAATTATAAATTCAATAATTAATACAATGTAATTTTTTTACAAACTATGACAACAAAATCATATATTACATTATAACTACTTCTATTTTAAGATAAATTAAACAATTCTAATATATTATAGGATCAATAGGATAGGTATCTAGTAAAAAATGGGGCCATACATCACTTGTACATATTTAAATATAAAAATTATCTTATTCCTTTTACATAGTCCCATTCAATCTATTATTTAATCATAAGTAAATATATTCCTATGAGGATATACATTAATGATATTTGTGAACTAAAATACCGATAAATATAATTATAACTTAAAATGTATAAGATAAATGAATTAATAATACATCGGTGAGCATAATAACAAATATCATTATATCATAAGAATGTGATCATAATTAACATCATGAGGGAATCAATTAAAAAATGATTGGATTATGGAATATTAATAATAAAGAAACATCATTAAATAATATCAAAATACCACACATATTTCTCAAAAAATCTAACTTCATGCTCACACATTACCTAATTTCATAAATCATAACACCAAAATTTTGAACAAAACTAGAAATATGTTTATACATTGCATATGAAATTTAATGAGACATGTCCCATCATCTAATTAATTTTAGGGATATATTAATCAGGTCTAACCCTCACATTATAAAATACTCATAATCATTCATGCAACATGGAATGTGATCGTATAATAATCATAGTACTGAAATATACAAATGTCAATAAATGGGTTTAATAAGGGATTCATAAAAACACAGTGGAGTAACCTTTAGTGTTCTTGACTGAATTTGGGAGATATTACTCTTTCATTAAAGTTCATTATTATTTTATGAAAAAATAATCCTAGAGGATTCAATGAGATGTCTAGGAATATAATGCCTCTTTGAAAAAAAAATATCCTTAAAATATTATCTTTGAGGTAGAAATTGGAATAAACTTGAAGAATTATGAATAAATAATGAAAATATATTTTTATGACATTATAAAAAAATCATTACTGAAAATAATGTGATAGATAATAAAAAAAAGATAGATTTAGGTTTAATAATCCCCTTTTATGAAATATAATCTATTTCAGGAATATTATACCTCATGCCTAATGAATTACTGGTTTTTAAAATAATATTATTTATATTAATTGTGATCATTTTCAGTATTTATTAATTTTATTAAATTTATTTATTTCATAAATCCATTTTTCACAGTTTAAATATTTTTGATATCAAATTATCTATAAAATATCATGACATTCTTTGATTTTATGATTTATTTTTACCGGTACATATAAATTATTAAGACTAAAATCATATGTTTATAAATAATTTAAATTATAGATTTTATTATTATAAATAATTTATCATCCTCATCATTAATAGTTATGATTATTAGAATGTTTTTAATGCCCTTGTGGACTATTAACCAATTGTCGATGAGAAATTATCAATATAATAGGAAAGGGAAGTATATAAATATTACATAAATATAATAAATATATCTCTTAACATCATTTTTATAATTTAAAAATAATATATAATTAATATCATAATGTTTTAATTTTAATAGAATAGATTAAATGTGGTAGAGAATATGAAAATGATGGAAAATGATGATTAAAACAAACCCTCTTATATGAGTTGCTTATTTTCTCAGACACTAAATTTTTTGATGGATTGGGATTGAGTGACTCAATATTTTCCTTATGAATTATTAGGTTACTAATGGAGGGAATTTGGGAATAGAATTGTTTGGGTAAGGGATAGATGTGTGGTTTTCTAAATGGATGGAGAGGGGTTAAATATACTTCATTAGAGACGTATTTTTAGGGTAAACTATTTAATAATGAATAATTTCCATGTTAAATATTATAATTGTTAATACTTTGAAATTATAAAATATATTTTATTAAAATGGACCGTTTTTATGTCTTTAAAACCCATTTCCAACTGAATTCATTAGTTTAGTAATGATGAAAGTGGAAAAGTGGAAAATTGTATGTTAACAGAATAATTTTTTGAATATGTTAAGGGTTATTTCCCCTTTAATGAACATAAAAAGGGAAAACCCATTTTGAGAAAAAAATTATGAGGGATAAAAAAGCATTTCCATAGGCATAAATTCTAATGAGAAATAATGCATCAAGGTCCTAATATGATCCTGAGTGCTCAAAGGGAAGTAGACATCAAAAGAATAAGAAGAAAAAAATACCGTCAGACCTTAATAGAAAATACCAAAGTGAGATTAGTTTATAGTGATATATCTCACCATTCCAAGAGGTTGTTCCATTAAATTCCAACACCACATGGAATATCACCCCTTCATCCCACACAAATGAATTTTTGGAGGACTGGATAACAAATGCCATAATATTAATCTATCTTTTGACATTTTATTTATTAAATATTTTTTGAATGGGATACGTTTGAATATCAGTTGGGTCCCTAAATAGGAAAATAGTTCACCACATCATCCTCATAAAGGAATTATATTTTAATCTACCTGTGCATAATTTTCATTGTTTTAGAGCTTGGAGGGACTCAAACCAGTGCTAGTTCCCATGTAAAGTGAGGGGTATAACTAGTGTGTACCTATAACATCCCAGGTAATTATATAAGAATACAATTTCTTATTTGTTAATATTTATTAATTAGATATCAATTTTATTAAAAAAGGAATTCAATTCTAGATAGGTTTCCTAATACATAATATTTGGTTTCTCTGAAATCTTTTATTTCACACATGATAAACATATACTGAAAATTAATACATTATAAATATTAATATTTTTAATTGTAGCAATTACAAATCCTATGTATTGGTAGGAATGAAAATATATAACTATATTATATTTATACATGTTTATTAAAAGTTTTTTATTTCATCTAAAATAATTAGAGTCTTAAAATGAGAATAAATCCAATTTTAAGCACAAAATCTTATAATATTTTTATCATGTAGTTTTTCCTTCATTTTTTGGAAAACTAATTTTGAATATTTTTAAAAATTTATATAAGTTATATTTTTCCAAAAAAATATTTTCTTTGGAAATGGGAAATAAAAATTTACTTTGGTTGAATTTTGTGAAATTTTCCCACAAAATTCATTTTTTAATGAATAATGAAAAAACTACATTATATTTTAAAAATAAATTTTAATCTAATTTATTTATATTGTTAACTTATAATTTTAATTCATTTTTAATTTTAATATAATTATTTTCTGACCATTTAATACAATTTTTTCCATTGAAATTTATTTAACGTTTAAATTAGATATAAAAGAATGTCAATATTTTGATGGTTTTACTTTGAAAAACTAGTTATCTTTTTCTATCAATGGGACTACATTTTAACTAATAACATTAATTATATGTTTTTAATTTCTAAAAATGGATCTTATATTTATAATTATATGTTAATAATTATACAATTATGTCCCTTTTATGTTCGGACATTCTTAATAGCAACATTAGTAATTATTTTCATTTACTGCAGTTAAGGGGTAAATAAAGTAAATAAGGGTGAAAATAATGTTATAATAATATAAAACTACCCTAACACTTGTACTAATCATATTGTATGAAATAATATAGACAAATATAACCCTTGGGATGAAATTTTTTTCTTTTTTAAGCCACATGGTTGTGATTATGACATTTATAACATTTAATTTAAAGTAACGTCAAAATTTTCATAAACATGATTCTTATTCTTATTTATTAGTATTTTGATATATATATGATCTATTAAAATATAAATAATAAATAAAAATATAAAAATATTCCTTAATTCATTATATTTTATTTTTAATTTTTAGACGTTAAATAGTTATATTTAATTATGAGAATATGATGATGCATTGATTTCCTTATTAATGAAAGAATAAAACAAATAATATTATACATGTTAATGTAAAAATAATTTTACATAATTTTTTCCATTAAAAAATTAAATAGTATCTATTACATCTTATATGTCTTTTATATTGTTATTTGAGAAGTTACGTCTCCTTTTGGATTTAAGTTAAAATCACTGAATTGAAAATTGTAAAAATCGATAGATTTTATATTATATAAAAATAATAAATAATGAAATTGTTTAAAAACACAAAAAAATATTTATACTAAAAAAGTTACTATTATATAAAGTACATTAAGTGTACAATTATTTGAAATTTACACGATGTATGTAATATTAATTGCCTCACAATTTTTAAAATGTCGTTACCATAATTAATATTAAAAGATAATAATTAAAGGTAAATAGAAATTATAAGGTTTAAAATAAAATAAATACATGTATAAAAATATTGTATGAAGTTATTTCAAAATATCCCAATCATATCATGGAAATAACTCATGTTTGATTAATTTGTATTAAAAAATTAATTTATTTTAATTTAGTATTTTATGAGTTTCCAAGGGTGCCACTCTCCTATACTATAAAAAGGTACCCACTCATCCATGGTACACACACTTCATGAACCTTTTAGTTCTACTAATATATAATACAAACTCTTCAAAAATAACTCTCCACTTTCAAGAGGCCTTATTTTAGTCATAACACCATTCTTGGAGGTGTTAAGGGGTTCTTCAAAGGTGATCAACTGAAGAAGAGGTATCCTTATCTTTAAGTATTTATATTTTATTTTTTATCCAACTTCCTTAAAGTATCCTAAAAAATGATGAGTTAATAAATATAGTATAATATATATAATAATATGTCTTTATTTTAATATAATAACCTAAATCCATCTCCACTACCATCAAATAAGAAATGAATTAGTCGTTCGTCTGTACGTGTGAACTATCACCTCTACAAACTGACCAAATTCATTTTTCATATCCATCACTAAAGACATGTTATAAAAATGTAATTAATTTTCATATTTGATATTAATGACATATTAATCACTCTATGATAATAACATATCCACTAAATTCTTTCTTTCCATGCACAACAAAATGCTAACGTCTTTCGTGAGTAAATGTGAACTATAACCTCCACGAAGAGATGTGACTCATTTTTATTTCTCATATCACATGTATTATATATATAAGAATATTTAAATCATTAGTATGATACTAATGATTTAATGATCATTCTGGAATGGTAAAATTAAAATTTAATTATTTCCATAATGATCAATGAAAAATAGAATATGTTACTCATGTGTATGTACGACTTACAATCTCTATGATTATAAAATTGTTGATTTTTTATAACCACACTTCATGGTTTGATTTAAAGGTGTAATGTATTTTTATATAAGATAATAATGTGATGAATATAATTATGTTCATTATGTACTTATGACTATATGGACTAGTTTTGACAACCCAACTTTTTATTTCAAACTCAAACTTGATTTATTACAAAAAACCTTCACTTGATACAACATGGAAGATTGATATGTCTAGTGTCTATGGGGAATAAGATCATTACATAACAACTTAAAACATGAAATAAAATATCCTTATAGAAAAAATCCTTTACATGACCACTACATTCCCTCGTACATAGCATTGCATGGGATAACCTGAGGACATGCATAAGAGAAGGGTGAGCTATAAAGCCCAGTATGGGAATAATCACGGAATAACATGAGGAATACAATAAATTTAGACAATAGTAATATTAATAGATCACAAGATAAGAATAAACATAATGGCATGATAAAGCATGATGATCATAACATGGAAATGTGGCAATAACAAGTTACATCGAATTAGCATTAGCCAAGGCTCATTGCATATGGACCTTGAGTAAATTCTCATTGCACATGAAGAACGAGTAAAAACTCGTTTCACTTTAATTAGAATGATTCAAAACCAATTTCACATGTTGTATCATGATACTGTACATTACCCAATGCATTAGAGCGCTATAAGGGCACACCATTCTTAAACATTTCATTTCATGAATAAGTGTGCTACATGGATCATATAACACGGATTCATAAAACATAATAATTTATTCCATGATAAAGGAATGTAGAATTAATACATGAATAATTATAATCAATAAGTAAGTGTGAATAAAGTTTAATACCCTTGATAGAGAGATGGGCATGGTATTCACTACACAATGACATTGGATTGGAAAATCGGTGCAATTTCAGCATCATAATGGCATGACGTAAGAATTCATAAAAAATGGTTGATGAGAGAGAAAGGGGTGTATCATCATATGTACATGAAGTGGACAGTAAAGGTTTCATATAGATATATGTCCCAACAATTTTAATTGAATTTAGATGCATAATACAAAAGGATTACATGGATGTAAAAGAAGAGAGAAATTTCTTTCGGAATTTCGGCAAAGTAACAGGTGTACATGAGAGGAATTTAATGAGATAGAAAGGGGTATCCCATCATTCAAACATAAATAGGGCTGTATGGGGGAGGTCATAAACCATACCCCAACATTTATAATTTAAATTAAAAGGGTATAACAATAATAAGAAAATTGGACAAAAATGAGAAAGGATGAAAAAAACCTTACGTGAAAGTGTGTTTCCAATGGCTTGAGAGAGGCTTGAGAGAGGCTTCATGAGAGAATTGGGCACCATTGGAGGATTTTAGGGAGAGTTGGGAAGAGGTTGGACGAACTCCAAAGTATTTTAGTTAGGAGAAAATGTGATCTTAGGTGGGTTTATATAGAAAAGGTGAGGGAGTTCTTTATTATTTAGGCTTAGGACACCTCACATTATATTAATTCTAACCCCAACCCAGCCCATGGTTTTTTACAAAGGGAAGTGGAAAAATTATTTTATATGTTTAGTGTCCTAAATTCTTAAAATAATGGGGTTTCTTATGTGGATGTGATTCACAATACCAAGGAAAATAATTTAAAAAGACAATATGTTTAATAAGCCTGGAAAGGTCCATTAATGCTTTGAAAAATGAGTCAAACAAACCCAAAATGACATTATATTAATGTTAAAAAATATATTGGCCGAACATAGGGCTTATAGTATTTTATTACATCACTATTGGGTCATTCTGATGTGATAAAACACATTTCATATTTAAACAATATTTAATTTTTACCCACAAAGTTGGCTGTCTCGGAATATTTTGAAAAATTCACCATTTAATAATTTTGACATCCTAATTCGAGAAATAATATTCATTTTATCTAAATAAATTTCTAAATATGTTAATTTTTACATGTAAAATTAAAACTGACATTTATCGAAAATTCATTGGTTTTGACAAAAAATGGCTTCCAAACATTAATAAAAATTAAAATTGCATTCATAAAATTATACGATCATTTATATTTAATAAAAATTAATTTAATAATAATAATAATATATTAAAATATTATTTAATACTAAAATCCCTTAATTCATCAAAATAGACCACTTAGTTGAATATTTACTAAAAACACTATTTGAGCTTTAAAAACTAATTACAAGGTAACAAAAATAACATGAAAATATATTTATTATTATATATAAAAATAATGTACATAACCATAGTGCTATGGTATTATTAAATAAACCCTTATAACACTCACATAAGACAGAATGGTAAGGTGTGCGATGGTGACCGACTCCTGGGTTGGCCCAGATAACATTGCTCAGGTGGTAATCTCTATCAACTTCAACTTCTCTCATAGGCGGTCCCGCTTGAGCTTCACCTATTGAAGCTCGACTGGGACTTGGTCAAGAGAGAATCCCAAGGACACCACCTCTTCTTCGAGCTCTGAAAAATGGGCTTCGTATGGAGCACATCTGCTGGTTGAGGCCATCAATTCCTTTGTCTGAGAAAATTTGATTCATTAAAGCCCTATATTTATACTAATCTTGTGATAACTGTTCAAAGACTATATTAGAAACGGTCACAATTCATAACATAAAACTAAAGAAGATTACAAATTATATAAAAATTTTACATAAAGATACATTTAATTCGATCTAGAGGGATTTCCATTAATGAATGTTTGGGTAGTTACAATCTTCCCCCCTTAAGAAATTTCACCCTCAAAATTTCCCTTTCCCACACTAAAACAAATTCGGGTAACTCTGCTTCATTACATCCTCTGATTCCCATGTCGCTTCTTCAAACTTGTGGTTTCTCCACAACACCTTGACAAGGGGCATTGTATTTTTCCATAGAACTTTTTCTTTACAGTCTAAGATCTTCACTGGTTTCTCTTTATAAAACAAATCATCCTCTAAACGTACCATATCTAAAAGTAGTACATGTGAAGGGTCTGGTATGTACTTCCTTAAGAGGGATACATGAAATAAATCATGTACTTTGGCCATGGTAGGTTGAAGTACTAGTCGATAGGACACAACCCAGACATGACCAAGAATCTCGAAGGGGATGATGTACCTTGGACTTAACTACCCTTTCTTTCAAAACCTCATGACCTTCTTCCACATAGATATGCGTAAAAATACCATGTCTCGAACTTTAAACTCATGGTCTCATCGACAGTTATCTGCATAACTATTTTGTCGACTCTGGGATGCTTTGATATACTGCTGAATGGTGTTCACCTTCTCAATCATTTCTTCGACCATTTCTGGTCCAAGCAGCTTACGCTCACCAACCTCATCCCAACACACCAGTGTTCTATACCTTTTCCCGTAAAGGTCTTCATATGGTTCCATTTGGATGATCGAGTGGAAAATGTTATTATAAGGGAACTCAACCAGAGGTAGATGTTGATCCCATCTTCCTTTAATGTCCATTGAGCATGTCCTCAACATGTCCTCAAATGTTTGGATAGTCAGATCGGATTGGCCATCAGTTTGAAGATGATAAGCCATACTGAAGTTCAGTTTAGTATTCAGAGCATGTTGAAGACTCTTCCAAAAAATAGAGGTGAATCATAGATCTCGATCAGACATAATAGATAGTGGTACTCCATGCATCCTTACCACTTCTTTGATATATATATGTGCAAGTTGATCCAATGATAAATCCTCCCAAATATCAATGAAGTGTGCAGACTTTGTAAGAAGATCCACAACAACCCAGATTGCATTTTTGCCATTGGATGTCTTTAGAAGTACGGTGAAAAAGTCCATGGTGATGTTACCCCATTTCCATTCTGGTATGGGGAATGGTTGCATTATCCCCTTAGACTTCTGCCTCTCTACCTTCACTTTCTGACACACCAGCCACTTTGATTAATATTCAACGATCTCCTTCTTCATATTAGCCCACCCATAATTCCCTTGGAGATCTTGATACGTCTTTGTGTTTCCTGGGTGAATATAGAAATTTGAACTATGTGCAACATACAAAAGTTCCTTCTTCAGCTTTGGACTTGATGGAACACATAATCTTTTCCCAAATCTCAAAATTCCTTCTTCATTAACATTAAACTCCGAGGATTTCCCTTTTTCTGATAGCTTCCACCTTTTCCTAAAATCCCACATCATCCCCTTGAGCATCCATTAACCTTTCCAAAAGTGATGGTTGAGCAATCATTTGTGAAAGGATTGATGATTTTCCCTTCTTTATGATTCCCATTTTCATCCTCATCAAATATAAGAAGATTGGATCCTTTTCAATTCTCATCAATGATTTAATTGCTGGGTCCTTTCAACTTAGAGCATCTGCCACCTTGTTCTCTTTCCCAGGGTGGTAATGGATTGAGCAGTCACAGTCTTAGATCAGATCTAACCATCTTCATTGGCACATATTAAACTCTTTGTGTGTGAATATATACTTGAGGCTTTTTTGGTTTGTATATATTTCACACTTCTCCTTTAAAAGATAATGTCGCCAAATTTTCAAAGAAAATATCACTTCCGCCAACTCCAGATCATGTGTGGGACTACCCTGAGGCATAGGAAATGACATTGTTTTTCCCTCAAATTCCATCAAAGGGAACCATAAAATATTTCAAGAAGAAAATTCCCACAAACTCCAACATGTGATACAACACATATAAGAGTTTCTTAATGTATTAATATCATTTCGAGTAGGGAATCAATGTTATTAGAAAACATAAAAGATATACTAATAGGACATGAATTGAAATACATTATGACATACACTACTTTGAAGTACTGGTTACATGTAATTCATTCATAATTATCCATCTTAGCACAGTACATATTGTGCTCCCTTGATCAAGGAGATTGTTGATGCTCATCATGCTTCTCATCACTTACAATAGATCATCGTCATGGATAATTCCCGACTTCTATACATTTATGACATAGAATTGTGTAATATTCCTTAGATGGATCTTTGTTTCCATCCATCACATTATCCATTATTTCATGGAAATTGGATACTTTTTTCCCTTCCTTTCCATACTTAATGCATCTCCTAGTCCCTTTTTGACATTTCCCTTGGTGCCTCTTTCCATATTTTCTGCACGAAGGAAATTGAGTCATCTTTCCCATATCACCTTTATTAGATAGACATTCACAAGATTACATCTTCCTCTTCCTTGATTTCCTTGTGTATTCATAAATGTTCCAATTATTAATCGTGATTTTTGATAGCTGGGTTGTCATAATCACGATATGTCCAACTTGAGCTCCCGTATGATTGGGTATTTCATTGGGACATTCATCACATTTCCTTTGCAACGATTTTTGTCCATATTCCTCATATTATCGGCCATTGGATGGAATAAAAGGAAATTTAGGGGTAACACATAAATTTTAATCCAAAGATAAAACTGATGAATTATAAATAGCTCTTATTTCCGTAACATATAAATCTACCGGCTTCAGTCTATGTGATCCATGATCTACTTTCTAACATATATTCTTAGGGATTTTTTTTGTCCATTAATAATGGTTCATACTAAGCTTGTGAATTTAACAAAGCATATCCCCCAGGAGTGTCATATCCAAAAGTTCATCAAGCCCCGTTGTTGTGCACCAGTTCTCGTTTGAGTCTAGCTCAAAGATGTGTTTTCGGGTATTACCCCTAGGATACATCTGTGCTGGAGCAGCCTCTACCAGCTCGTATCCAGACAGGGATGTGTTTTCTTGATAAAAAACATACTCAATACCACCAGAACTTAGGGATGTTTTTATTATTCTTAGTCTTGTCTCGAAGGCTTTACTAGGGTTTTCTAATCATAATCACAAAAATAACTAAACCTATCCTCTCATACCAACTATGAAAACCCATCTTTTTATTTCAAACATAAGCTGGATTTATTACATAAAACATGCACTTGATATAACATGGAAGATTGAGAGGTATAATGTCTTTAGGGCTTAGGATCATCACATAACAAATTAATACATGAAATACAACATCTTTATTGAAAACTTCCTTTACATGACCACTACATTCCCTCGTTCTTAGCATTGCATTGGATAACCAGAGGACATGCATAAGAGAAGGGTGAGCTATAAAGCCTAGTAAGGGAATAATCATGGAATAACATGAGGAATACAATAGATGTTAGACAATAGGCATATCAATAGAGCACAAGATAATCATAAACATAAAGGGATGATAAATCATGATGATCATAACATGGAAATGTGGTTGCAACACTTAACATCGAATTAGCATGATGGAAGGCTCATTGCACATGGAGCATGAGTAAATCCTCATTCTACATGAAGCATGAGTAAAAACACATTTCACTTGAATTAAAAAGAGTAAACACCCATTGTAAATGATATATCATGATACTATTATTTACCTAATGCATTGGAGTGTTATTAGTGTGCACCCTTCATAAACATTTCATTTCATGCATAAGTGTGCCACATGGATCATATAAAATGGATTTATAAAATATAATCTTCTATTCCACGATAAAGGAATGAGGAATTCATACATGAAACATTATAACAAATAAGTAAATGTTAATAAATTTGAATACCCTTGACAGAGAGATGGGCATGGTACTCACTACACAATTTCATTGGAGTGGAAAATCGGTGCAATTTCGGTAGCGTAATGGCGTGACGTAAGAATACATAAAAAATGGTTGATGAGAGAGAAAGGGGGGTATAATAATATGTAAATGAAATTTATAATAATTGGGTCCTATAGATACATGTCCCAACAATTTTATTGGAATTTATATGCATAATAATAAATGATTACTTGGATGTATAAGAAGAGAGGGAAATTTCTTTTGGAATTTAGGCATAGTAATGGGTGTACGCGAGAGGCATTTAATGATAGAGAAAGGGGTCTACTATCATTATAACATAAAAATTTCATTATGGGGGATGTGTGAAACCATACCCAAACATTTATAATTGAAATTAAAAGGGTATAACAACAATAAGAAAATTGGACAAAAATGAGAAAGGAAGAAAAAACCCTAACTTGGATGTCTGCTTCCAAAGGATTGAGAGAGGCTTCTTTGGAGCTTGGGTCACCATGGGAGGATTTTAAGGCGAGTATAGAAGAGTTTGGAATAACTAAAAAGGCTTTGAGTGAGTATCAAGTGGGATCTTGGGTGGGTTTATATACGAAAAGTGGGGGAATTATTTATTATTTAGGGTTGGGACACCTCATATTAAATTAATTCATACCACAAACCAGCCAATGGTTTATGGCCATGGTTGTTTCAAATGGGTAGTGGAAAAAAATATTTTATAAGGCCAATGTCCGAAATTCTTAGGATAATGGGGTTTCTTATGTGGAGGTGAGTCACTCTCCCACGGAAAACAATTTAAAAAGACAAGATGTTTAATATGCTTTGAAGGGTCCATTAATGCTTTTTAAAATGAGTCAAACAAACCCAAAATCACATTATTTTAATGGTAAAACATATATTGGATGAACAAATGGCTTATAGTATTTTATTACAACACTATTGGGTCATTATGATGTCATAAAACTCATTATATATTTAAACGGTATTTAATTTTTAACCAAAAATTTGACTGTCTAAGAAAATTATAAAAAATTTACTATTTGATAATTTCATCATCCTGATTCCAGAAATAATATTTATTTTATCTAAGTAATTATTTTTAATATGCTAATTTTCACTTTTAAAATAAAAACCGACATTTATAAAAAAAATCACGGGTTTTGACAAAAAATGGCTTTCAAACCTTAATAAAAATTACAATTGCATTCATAAAATTAAACGATCATTATTATTTAATAAAAATAAATTTAACAATAATAATAATATATTAAAATATTATTTAATACAAAAATCCATTAATTCATCAAAATAGTCCTCTTAGTTGAATATTAACTAAAAACACTATTTGACCTTTAAAAACTATTTACAAGGTAACAAAAATAACATGAAAATATATTCATTATTATATATAAAAATAATATACATAACCATAGTGCTAAGAAATTTTTACATAACCACTTATAACACCAGCATAAGACCGAAGGGTAAGGTGTGCGATGGTGACCAACTCTTGGGATGGCTCAGATAACATTGCCCTGTTGGTAATATCTCTCAACTTCCCCTTTTCTTGTAGGTGGTCCCACTCAAGCTTAACCTGTTGAAGCTCATCTTGGGATTGTTCGGGATAGAATCACAATGAGGCCACCTCTATTCTGATATCCGGAAAAAGGGCTTTGTATTGGGCACATCTAGTGGATGAGGACATCGCTTCCTTTGTCTGAGTAAATTGGATTCGTTAAAGCCCTATATTTATACTAATCATGTGATCCCTTTTCGAAGACTATATTGAAATGGTCACAATTAATAACATAAAACTAAATAAGTTGACATATTGTATAAAAATATAACATAAAGAGAAATTTAATTAGATCAAGAGGGATTTCCATTAATGAATGTTTGGGTTGTTACACTAGTGACATCAAAATGATGCTAATTTTCCAATCATGGGCCAAATATTGAATAAAAAATCTGATATTAACATAAATAATTATTTAATTTTTATAGGAAGGTTATAAGTGATATAAAGAAATAAGAAAATTTATTATGTTTCTCAATAATGAATAAATTAATAATTTTTTATTATTCATTAATATAACTATTTTTTATATCATGTCAGACTCACAGTAAAGAACTTTATCTCAATCTCTTTTCATTGAGACATGTTTTGATAATATACAACAGCATCATTTTTATGGTGTATATTAATCCACTTTTAATTTTCATTTCACTCAACAATTTTCAAAAATAATCTTTTCTATATGAATTAATTTACTAAATTATAAAAGGAATATTTTTCTAACCTATGCGGTGACAATGACTTTTCTCCACCTTGACCATTATTTAGAATTTGTCTTCCACTATAAGCCAAAATGTTTTTAAATGAAAAGTAAATTTCATATTCCATTTTGGGTATTTTTTAATTTAAAATGGTTTAGAGAATAGAATAATTATATCAATATCATGAAATGATTTCTTATGACTGAAATGTGGAAATTTTGTTTTTTCTATTATAATTGTTAATGTGTGATGATTATGATAGGGTTCTTGTGAATTGCTTATGTATGAGGGTGGTTTCATGATAAACAGAGGGAATGTGAGCCCATGATAGCTCTCCAATTCAGTGGGTACCGAGGCAAAGTAAAATGATATGGTTTTTGAAATGGGATTTGGGGAATATATTTTGATGGGTATTCCAAACGTAACCATTTAGGTTACTCCCTATATAGATGTAATAGAAACTATGTATGTATAATATGGATTAAAAAAATTACTTTTATGATATATGATTAATGTTATGTTTTCTGGGAATCTTATGATTTTATGGGTTTTGAAATATTCGTGGACTAACATTTTATTTCAATATTTTATATCCTTTAATAAGATTATTATGCTCATTCTTTGTTTTTAAATAAATTTCACAGGGTATAAGGATGGGAAAGAGAATAGAAGAAGTCAAGATGTATTTAATCAATAAAAAGAAGTCATGTTTACTTTTAAATTTTTCATATTATAAAATAAATGGACATTATTTTAGTTTTATGTAATTTGTATAAATTTGAGTTGTTATGTAATTGCTATGTGCTAATTTTCTAAAACACTAAACCAAGAATGATAATCAATTTTTATTATGGAATTTACTCATGATTATGTAATGTTTAAGTTCAGTGCCTTATAGAAGGTATCAGATGTCAGTTTAGAAAACTCTAAATGGTGGGATATTATAAATAGAAAATCCATAAATTATTTCTACATTATGGTCAAATTGAAATGATATAGAATTTTAAGATTAACATGTTTCATCATATAATATTTTTCTTTTAAAAAATGGTTTTCCATTGAGGAAACATTGAAGTTGTGTTGGGACAATATCCGGAGGAAAAAAATCTTCCAAATAATCAACCTAAGATAGATGGAATTTGAATTGAACAGTTTGTTCTAGTGATGGGGAAGTTGACTGAGGATATAAATGGTTGTGGTATACATACACCAGATACACTATATCAACCAATTATGGACATGTCGATAGTGAACATTTTCATGTGGCAACATCTTCCAAAATTCAAAGGATCATCAGACCCTTTACTAGCTGAAGAGTGGACTAAATCCCTTTAAAATATTTCTGATGTGATGGGGTGTTCAGACAATCAAATGGTTATACTAGATGTTTAAAATTTTAAAGTTCAAGATGATATGTGGTGGTTGATGGTAAATAATATCATAGAAAATTAGGATACTTATTCTCAATTTTGATATGGATTTAATGGTGTGTTTCTTGAAAAATATCATCGTAAGGTGTTTCAACATATGATGGAAAAAAATTCTTGGAACTGATAAAGGATGATCACTCAATAGAAACTAATGAAGACAAATTCAGTCAATTGGAATGATATTCTTCAAATTTCATCAAGGATCATGATAGTAAAATAATTTATTTTTAATGAGGAGTAATGATAAATTATCAAAGATAATTAGATTCTCATGAGTTCAGAAGATATGAAATACATACAAAATGTGCAGAGGAAGAAATGGAGTTAGTTAATGATCATTTTACCTTTGAAAAAATAAGAATAAGTGGTTGAGATGGTATAACAAAGGGAATTAATCTTCAACAAATTATGATTGTAAGATAATTATCTTTATTATTTGTGAAAATTATCATAAAAATCACGTGGGGGAATTATTTTTGAATTTTTATATGGGATTCTGATGTGGTAGAATGGGGCATTTAGATCATAACTGCATATATAAGTTAATTGTAAGATGAGATCTGATATAAATTTAGTGATATGTTTTTAATATAATGAGATGAGTCATTATGAAAATGAGTGTCTGATGAGGAATTTGTGTAATGGAAAGTAGCCAGACAATAAGAATAATTGTGTGGTGAAATGCATTGAACTAGTTTATAAGATTTTGGTCCATCAAATGAAGTGGTATTAGAGACATTGATTTTTTATTCATAGAATGAAAATGTATTTTTTGATTCATGTTATACACATTCATTCATTTCTAATAATTTTTCTGGTAAATTAAAAATTGAAACTCATTAAATTAATCTATAACTAAAGGTAAAAGAACCTAGGGTAAATTATAATGGAAAAATAAATTATAAGAATATTTCTATCATTTACTTTGGAAGTAATCAAACATAAATCCTTATTGGTTTGCCTCACGTAGAGTTATTTGTTATTTTGGGTATAGATTGGATTCTTGTTTACGACAATAGGAATGTCTATAGAGATAAAGAACTTTCTTTTCAAAAAGACATTCAGTTTGAGTATAAGAATAAACCCTAACCATTGAAAACATATTAGGAATTTGGGAGATAGTTAAAATATGGAAATTAATGTTACCATGCACATATTGTTTAAAACAAAGTAATTATTCATATAAATGATGTTTTAGTGATAAAACATTGTCATTATGTTTTAACTAGTGAGTTTTATAGTTCTATACCTAATTAAGAAGCTTAAATTACCAAGGAAATATTTTCTGAAACTAATCTAATTTCAAAACCCCATTTTCTAATGTTATATATTGAACATTTAAATTTAAATAAGAAATTTTAGTAGTCATTAGATAAAGGTTTCATTTGACCTAGCACATCACAGTGGGGTGCCTCATATCTTGTTTGTCAAAAAGAAATATGGTTCATCAAAACATTACATGGATTTTAGAGCCTTGAATAAAATCATTGTTATGAACATGTATCCTTTTCCTCATATTGATTATTTGTGTGATCTGCTCCAGGGAGAACATTATTTTTCGAACATTGAATTGAGGATGGGGTACCATCAATTAAATGTAATGAAGACATTCTGAAAACTTTATATTATACTAGATATAGATATTATGAATTTGTAGTTATACCATTTGGGTCAACTAATTCATCTAATATAATCATGGATCTTATAAATATAAAATTTCATTAGTTCATGGATAATTTTGTGGTTGTATTTATTGGTGAAATTTATTCATATTCTAAATGTTAAGAGGAGCATGAACATAATTTACATGTTGTATTGAAAACCATAAAATAAAAGAAACTATATAAGGAATTATGTATGTCTAATATAACTATTTCCATTCATTCACTACATTGTTTATAAAGATGACATAATTTTTGACCATGATAAAACAAAAATTATTGAGAAATGGGCAAGACAAAAATATAATAAATTTTTTTAATTTTTTTGAAGGTTATTACATGAGTTTTTTTTTTGAAAATTATTCATTGTAATCTTCCCAATAGACTAAGTGAACTTGAAATGGTGTTAATTTCATCTAGACAAAATAGGATGATAACTATTTTCATGAATTGAAAATAAGATTGGTGAATGATCCAGTTTTGGAACCACTTTTGAAAAATGTTAAATATTTTATCTACAATGATGATTCATTGAAAGTACATGGTTGAGTCCTATTTAATGAAAATCAGGTAATTTTTTTATGATTTAGGTCATTTCAAAACTGATGAGTTAAATTAGACTACACATGATTTTGAATTAGATGTTATTTTCATTTAAAAAATTAAATGCATCATCTAAATTGAGTAAAATGAGAAAGATATACTAAAATCCAAATTTTGATGTATATATTCGCATAAAATGAATTAAATATGACATAGATAATAAGGTTCAAAATAATCAAGGATTATGACTAGAAAATTGATTACTGTCTAGGAAAAGAAAATAATGCGACTGATGATTTGTGAGGAAAATCAATTCTACATTAACAATGATACCTTTGTAACATTAAAATTAGATTAATGATTTGATAATGTTTGGAATCATATTTTATGTTGTTGTAAATTCTTCTATTTATTTAGGTTTCAGGGCAATTGTCTTTGTCAAACTGAATTAAGAAACTACATAAAGAAGACAGTGAATTGAAAAAAAATGATTGAATTATTTCAAAAGGGAATGTTTCAAAAATCTAAAAATGAAAAAAAAAATATTTTCAGATTTAGGAAGAGATTATTTGTACCTTTTGATTCATATTTGATGAAATATCTTTTATGTAAATCTTAGAGTTCTACTTTTTTTTACTTAATCATAGAAAAACTAATATGTACAATGATCTTCTGGAGTATTATCGGTTTAATGGATGGAAAAGAGATATTACTGACTTTACTATGAAGTTATTTACTTATAAATCGATTAAGGTAGAGTGGTTGTTACCAAAAGGGATGCTTCAGTCTATTCAAGAACCATAGTGTAAATATAAAAAATATACATGGATTTTGTAGTGGGATAACCAAAGACTACTCATGGTAATAATACAATTTAGGTTATTATAGATATGTTGACTAAAAATTATAATCTTGTTATTATTCAAGATACAGATTCTCTAGATTATTTTTTTCAGTTATATAATAAGGATATAGTCTGGGTAAATGGGGTTCTCATCTCCGTTGTATCTGATCATTATCCAAGGTTCACTTTTTAACTTTTGGAAATGACTTCAGAAGTCAATGGGAAATAAATTAAATTTTAGTTCAACATTTTATCCTCAATCAGATGGGTAGTCCGAATGAAAAATTTAGACCTCATAGGATAATATGGGCTCTACTTCACAGGGTTACCTTAGACGTTGGGATCAACATATTTATTGGGTTGAGGTTTGTTATAATAACAATTTTCATTTCATTATACAGTTGTCACCATTTATGGAATTATAAAGAAAGAAGTTCCAAACACTAACTTTGTGGGATGAAGTGGGTGAAAGGAGGATGATGGGACCATAATTGGTATAATAAATGGCACAAAACGTTTAAATGATTCAGAAACACATGAGGATAGCTTATAACAGACAGAAACGTTGTGTATATAACTAGAGAAATGATATTTCTTTCGACGTAGGTGATCATGTCTTTCATAATGTTTCCCTAAGGAAAATTATGATGTGTAATGGTAATAAAGGAAATATGAGTCTGTATTTCACTATACCCAATGAAATACTGCAGAAAGATAGATCTGGTACTTATAGAGTTGATTTGTATCTATTTTTATCCATATTACACTTTTTTTCATTTTCAAATGGTGAGAATGTATTTTTCAGATCCATCACATGTTTTGAGTCCTAAAGTAGTTCAGTTTAGAAGAGAATATTTCTAAGAGGGAATAAGTAGGCCTAGATTCATTACCACATAGATAATGGGATTTGGAATTAGCTAATTAATCAGGTTAGTTTTACAGAGAAAACCATATGGTTGAAGCAGTAACATAAGAATAATAAAATTATATGAGGAAGAAATACCCACATATATTTTATAAGTGAATAAAATTGTAAGGAACAAATTTACAAAGGGGGGAAAGATGTAACATCCTAGGTTATTATAGAATAATAGATTTTCATAACTATTTATTTTTATGAAATTGATATTAATTATACATAAAATGGGATACTTTGTTTGATAGAGTACCTAATACGCAACAACGGGTTTCTCTGAATTATTATTTTATACAAAAGATTAAGATATACAAAAAAATAATACATTATTAATATCATTATTTTAAATGGTAGTGGTCGCCTAGCCATTGTATTAACAGGAATGAATATAAATAACTACATTATGTTTATAAAAGTTTAATAATTTTTTTTTCTTCATCCTAATAAATTTTAGGGGCATAAAATTACAATAAATTGAATTTTATGCATAAAATACTCTAATAATTGTAAAAGTAGTTTTACCACATCTTGATGGAGATCCTATTTTAAATATAGTATTTGAATATTTTATATGTTATATTTTAGAAATAATCTTCTAGTATGTAATCAAGACATAAAAATTTAAAATGGTTGAAATTTTGTAAATTTTTTTCAGAATAAATTAATATTTTAATGAATATTGAAAAATAATTCATTTTAGTTTAAAACTAATTTTTCATTTAAATTATTTGAATAGATTGGTTATGCTTTTAATTTTTTTAAAAGTGTAATTGAATGAATATTTTTATCATTTTATACACTTTTGGTCTTTGTATGTAATTTCAAATTTACGTGGGATATAAAAACATGACAATATTTTGATGGTTTTAAATAAAATAATTGTTTTCTTATACTGTCAATGGGACTAATTTTGAATTATTTTCTACCCACTTTGTTCTTTGAATTTGTAAAAATGGATTCCATATTTTGAGTTAGAAATACATATGTTTTTAAATAGTTCCCTTTAATTTTAGAACTTTATTAATAGTAACATTATTAATTATTTTTATTTATCACAGTTAAAGGTTAAATCATCAAATTATGGGTAAAAATAATATTATAATAATATTTAAGTAACCAAACACTTGACCAAAAAATATTGGATGAGATATTTCCGACCAAGACATCCCTTGGGATAATAATTTGTCTTTTGTAAGCCTCTTGGGTGTGATTATAACATTTATAACTTTTAATTTAATGTATAGGAAAAATTATCATAAGCACAACTCTTATTACAAAAAAATAATAATTTGGAGTTACGTTAGTGATATATTTGACTTCAAATAGTAATTGGAATTATAAAAAGATTACCTACATCATGATATTTTATTTATAATTTTTATAAAGTAGATAATTAAATTTAATTATGACTCGATGATGATGAAGTGATAAATTTATTAACAAAATAATAAAATAAATGATATTAAAAATATTAAAATAAATATTATATTACATAATTTCGGCCATCCAAGAATTTTCTAGGTGACTATGAAATGTTAAAATTATATTAAATTGTTCATTATGTTATATCTTCATTTTTATTTTATTTAAATTCAATGAAATGAATAGTGTAATACCTGACATAATTGATTTTTTATAAAAATAATAAATTACTAAATTACTACAAAAACCAAAAAATTATAAAATCCCAAAGTGAATATGATAATGTCAAAATGTTCATTAAGTGTAGAATTATATGAAATTTACCCCATATAAGTAAAATTTATATCCACATAATATTTAAAATGTTGTAACCACCATTAAAATTTAGAGAGATTAATAAATGGTAAACTGAAAATATATGATTTAAAATAATATAAAAAATATCTAAAAAATATTGGACACGAGGATTTGTATGTAACCTCATCTTATTTCGATATATCTCTTGTTGGAGTAATTTGGATTTAAATGTTAATTTTTATAAATTAAAAGGTTAAGAATTTCAAATGGTGCCCCTCCCCACTCCAATAAAATGGTATCCACACTTTTATAATACTCACTTTTAAAAAACCATTAGGATCAGCTAATATCTACCCAAAACTCTTCCTAAAATCCCTCCACATTTTTTGAGGCCTTATTTTAGGCAGAACACCATTCTTAGAGGTGTTATGTATTTCTTCAAATGTTATTAACCGAAGTAGAGGTATCATTTTCATTAAGTATTTCTATTTTATTCCTTCTACAACTTTATTAAAAATTTATCCAAACATGATGATATATTAACTATGTTATCATAAATATATTGAGTTGTTATTATGTCAAAACAATCACCTAATTACATCTCCACTTACATTAAATGGTAAAGGAATTAATAATTCGTGCTTACATGTGAACTATCACCTCCACAAACCGGTCTTATTCTTCTTTCATAACCATCTCTCAAGAATGGTTATGATAATTTAATTAATATTCATATGTGATATTCATGAAATATTAGAAAATATTTTATAATAATATATCAATTACATTATTACTTTCAATGTGCTTAAAAATTATAATGGCGTGCACTCATATATGTGAACTATCACCTCATGAAGTGAGGTGACTCGTTTTTATTTTGTATATCGCTTGTATGATATATATATATATGAATATATAAATGATTAATATGATATTAATGATGATATTTGTTGGTCGGAGTAGATTACTCAAGTAGGGAGGGGTTAATTGAGTAACTATAAAAATTTCTCTAAAAAGTATTTCTAAAAAGGTTTCCCTAATGATTAAATAAAACCTAGTTAATCAAGGTTATACTATTAATAGAGATTGACTATTTAATTAACTTCGTAGAAGATTGATTAATTATTAGTAATCTTAATTTGTGTTATTAATATTACTTTTGATGTTATAATACTTCGAAAACCAGTTATATCTTTTTTCCATGACTAACTATCAAAGTGAAATTAGTGATTCATGGATTATACAATAAAGAAATAATATAGAGAAAACTAAATTAAGCAGCACATCGAATAAGAAAGAAGTGGATCAGTCTCATGATGAAACCAAATCCAGTCTACTTGGTGATCACTTACCACCATGCAGTTTATATAAATAAACATTGATCCACACCCTGGATCAGGGTTAACAACATTAAACAGACTATCCATGTCACACAGGGACCACTTTTATAGTGTTCATGGGGACAAAATTACCAGGCCACACATGGAAATCTTCCACAGTTCTTCATGTGTACAAACTACCAGGACACCCAAGGACCTCTTCCACACTTATCAGTGGGTATACAAGGGTGTAAATAGATTTTTGAGTAAGGATATATTGAATCCTTCAGTTTGATGTAGGAGACAGAATGTGTTGTTCTACAGGTACACACTCTGGTCGATAGGTAATAAACAAACACACAACAGAGAAGAAATATGGAGATGGGTTTAGAAGTGCTCTGAGTGTTAGTATTTTTAGCTTTGGACTTCTTGAGATGAATTAGATGCAAATCTCGAGTCCTCGTCGATAAAATACAGTGTCGTGATTTAGCTTTTGTTCATCGTGAGGTTCAATAGATCGAAGATATTCTCTAAGCTTAAAATATGCTCTCTGTGTTCTTCAGCAGTGTCAAGATTCATGCAGTATGCCTTTCCTTTTGAATCATTCTCTATGTGTGTTCTTCGTTATGATTCTCACAACCTTGTTTTTTGTTTTGTATCGCACACTTTGATTGTTGGCCACTCTTTACTTTTATCTTGGAATGCATGTGTTGGAGCTGATATGTCGCATGTATTTGGCACCTCGTACCTTATACGGTTAGATGATATGTCTACAAATAATCATTAATTCTTTCAGTGCATTAAAATCTTCAAAAATGACCATTATAAATTAAATTTAAAGATGAAAAAAATTGTTTAAGAAACATTTTCATGACAAGTCATGGAAACAGAGTCTCCTTTACACGGTGTCTAGATTGATCATGGTGTATAAGTGTCACAGTGTCTTGTTCACGGTGTCTTGTTCACATTGTCTACTTCATGGTGTCTTGTGGTCAAAGTTTCTTGTTCATGTTGTCTGGTTCACAGCGTCTACTTTACGGTGTCTCATGGTCATGGTGTCTTGTTCAGGGTGTCTTGTTCACGGTGTCTGATTAACGACGTCTTGTGGTCACGATGTCTTGTTCATGGTGTATGCTTCATGGTGCTAGAAAGACATAACCAGTGGCAGACTGATGGTGTCTTAGACTTTTCATGAAAACTATTTTCAAACGTAAGAAATGATGATCATAAAATGGATTAGACTTAATAGAAATCGTTATAAAGTGAGTCAAAACATATTATAAAGTAATTATAGTGAATAACGAGAAATTATGATCTTAAATAGATATTCTTAAAGGATTAGAATACATTAAAAATTAATACACATGATTTGATGTAATTTAAAGGAGTTAACTAGGTTGAATAAGATTTGTGATCTTCAAAACACGAGTAATACATGGGGAGTCCAACAATATTATCATTCTGTAAGGATGAATGAGTACTCAAATTATTTCCATAACGGTCGATGCAAAATGGAAAGAGTAACTCATTCCTATGTATGTCTTACCATCTCTATGATAATATCATTGTTCATTTATCATAACCACACCTAATAGTTTTATTTAAAGGTATAGTTTGTGTATAATTATGTATATAATGGTATGAATATTATTCTAGAGATGGTGGAATAATGAACACATAGACTAGTGACATCAAATCCATGTTCATTTTCAACTCATGTACGAATGTTGATAGAACATCTGATATAAACATAAATAATTAGGTAAATTTTATAACATAGTAATAAATAATATAAAATAAATAATAAAATTGAGAAAGGGTCTCATAAAAGAATAATTTTTTATAATTTTATTATTAAGGAATATATATTGTACGTGATGAGTCAAACTCGCAGCAAGGGACTTCGTCTCAATCTACTTTCATTGTGGCATAATTTCATAATATACACCACCTTCTTTTATATAGTGTATATTAAACCACTTTTACTTTTGAATTCATTCATTATTTTTTAAAAGTAATATTTTCTATATGATGTGATTCACTAAATTTCAAATAGAATGTTTTTTAGCATATGTGGTGAAAACATCTTTTTCGCCACAATAACCATTATTTAGTATTTGGATTCCTCTATAATCCATAATGTTTTTAAAATACATGTTAATAAAATATTACATGTTATTGTATTTTGGTATTAAAAATGATTTTAATTATGGATTGATTATATCAATATCTTGAAATTTTATCTTATGATTACAATGTGGTAATGTTATTTTTCATTTATTCTTTTTACTGTGTTATGATAATATTATGGTCTTGGTCATTTAATCTATATATGTTTTCTTCCATGATAAAATTATGGTTAGATTATCCTTGATAACACTCTAATGCATTGGGTAATGAGACAAAGTTAAATGATAATGTCTCTTCAAAGAGATTTAAGGAATATACTATGATGTGTAATGAAGGTTACTATCTAAGTAGATATTAAATAGAAAATGTAATAATTATATGGATTAATCAAGACACATTTATGATTAATGACTAATATAAATGTTTTTAGGATTCTTATGTTTTCACGAGTTTATATATATTCGTGGACTAACACTTTCATTCCTTATTTTATATCCCTTACTCTGATTTTTGTTTTTATCCCATGTTTTGAAAAATGTCTTCATATGGTATAAGGATGGGTAAAATAAAACTAGTGGTCAATATTATTTTTATGAAGAAAAATAAATCATGTTAATTGTGAATATTTTTATATTGTGGATGAAATTTATATTTTTTATGTTGTATCGACTTTTTATAAATTTTAGTTGTAATTTAAAAATATGTACTGATTCTCTAAAACTAAAATCCTGAAAAGATCCTCACTGTGAATTCATGACTTAACTCTAGAATATGTAATTTTTAAGACCGAGACCTTGTATTTGGTATCATATGTTAGTTTATATCACATTAATGTATTATTTATTGTTAATATAATATACATAAATTATTTCTTTAGTTTATGATCAAATTAATATGATATAGAATTTAAATATTACCTTGTTTTTTCACCTTGTATATTTCTATTCAGAATGGTTTTCTGTAGGGGAAATCAGGAATTTGGGATGGGACAACATCCATAGAAAACAATCCTTTGAAATTGACAACCTAAGATGATCAGAATCGAAACTGAACAGTTTTTTACAGTGATAGAATAGTTGAAATTGACTATAAAGGGTGGTGACATCCATACATTAATCAGATTGATCAACCATATTGGAACATGTTGGTAGTAGAGCATTTCATGGGGCAATGTCCACCACCATTCATAGGATCATCTTCCCATGTGCTAGTTGAAGAGTACATTAAATCCCTAAACTATTTTCAAAGTCATGGTGTGTTCAGTTAATCAAAAGTCTAGTAATGATGATTACTATTTTATTGGAGATGTCGATCTGTGATGGTAAATGGTTATAAATATGATAGATATATATGATCTTCATGTATTGGAATAGGATTAATTCAAAGGTATGTTTCCTAATAGATATTTTCCTATGGCACATATATTTTTCATTGAACAAAAATTCATACAATTGATGCAGGAGGATGACTTAGTGGAAGCTTATGACAAAAAATTCACCTTATTAGAAAGGTGTGCCCCAAATTTCATCCTAGATGTTGATAGTAAAACCAATCAGTTTTACTCAGAAATAAATTCACTGTATTAAAGAAAATTATATTCTTCTAAGATCAAATTTTATGAAAAATGTTTTATTTGTTCAAAGAACAAAGAAATAGAGTTTTTTTGATGATCATCTGTTCTTTGACAACAAGTAGAATAAGATTTCAAGATGGAATACGAAAAGAAAAATCATAAAAAATGTCTAAAGTTAGGAAAAATAAGTTTATAGTTTTTGAAAATTGTGGTAAAAATCCCATGGGGGATTGCATTAGAAATTATTGTATGTTTGTTCAAAGTGGTAAAATGGGTCATACACATCATAACTTCCCAGGAAAAGATAATTGTAAGATATAAAATGATATACAATCAATGAAAATGATTAAATTTAATGAGATGTGTCATTATGAAAATTTGTGTATGATGATGAATTTAAATGATAAGAAGAATCCATACTATAAGATTAAGGGTTTGGTGAAATCATTTGAAACTAATTCTATATATATTCGGTGATGAAATGAAGTGGTATCAATTAAAATTTTTTATTCCGATTATTCCAATGTATTGTTTGATTCATTTCCTACACAATATTTCATTTCTGAGAAATTTTCTGGTTAATCGGAAATTCCATCAAATGAAATGAATACAAAACATATGATATAAATACCTATGGAAAATTTTGAGGCAAAAAGAAAATATAGTAATATTAATGTCCATAATAGATTGAAATAGTCTACATGAAATCCTTATTTTTTCCACTAGAAGATTTGGATGTTATTTTGGGTATGGATTGGCTTTCTATTTATAATTCTAAGATTGACATTAGATCTTTTTTTTAAAAAAAAAATCCTTTCTGTTTGAGTATAGTAATGGGCCCTTACCTTTGATAACATATCATGATACAAAGAAACATATAAATGATTGAAATGAATTTTACGTTGAATATATTGTTGAAAATAATGGAATTTTTCAGATTGATGATGTGATAGGGTAAAATGAGTATCTTGATGTTTTCCCTTATGAGTTGTCTGGTACTATACAAAATCTTGAAGTTGAATTTATAGGTAACATAGTTCCTGATGCTATTCAAATTTCAAATCCCCCCTTATCAAATTTCTTATATTGGACATTTAGAGTTAATTAAGAAAATGCAGAAGATATTAGATAAATGTTTCATTCAACTTTGCACATCACCAAGGTGTTTAGTGGTACTGTTTTCTAAAAACACATATTAATCATTGATTCTTTTCAATGATTATATAACCCTGAATAACACCTCTATTATGGAAAAGTATCATTGTCCTCATATTGATTGTTTATTTTATTGGCTCTAGAGAGCACAATATTTTTTGGAATATTGACCTGAGTTTGGGGTAACATTAATTAAATATAAAGGAAGCATAGATTCCAAAGACTGGTTTTTGTTCCAGATATGGCCATTATGAATTTTGAGACATATTGTTTGGGTTAACTAATGGACCTATAATATTCATGGATCTTATGAATGGAATATTTCTTAAGTTCACAGAAATGTTTATTGTTGTGTTTATTGGTGATATTTGGGGTATATTCTAAAAGTAAAGTGGGGAATGAAAATTATTTATGTGTTTTCATACAAACCATAATTGAAATGATACTATATGAGAAATTCATTATATGTGAGTTTGGTTACAAATAATTTCATTCTTTTGTCACATTGTTTCTAAAGATGGAAAATCCATTGACCCTTCTAAAATAATAGTTCTTCATTAAAGTGTAACACACCTTGCTTCCATAGTACATTTCTCTTTGAATAATAAAATAACTTGCACTATAAGAAACTTTGAGTTTAAGCACACCATGACCAATCAAAGTAGCTGTTGTGAATAGTAATACCAACTTTTTGAAATTTTATAAAATTTATTTTTCAAAATGGACTTCATTTTTGGATTCAGAATATCTATATTATTATAGGGTGAATTTTTGGTATTTTTCGAAAAACATTCAATTTTTGACAAATAGTTAAAAAAACTGTGTTATTGTTTACAACATAATTTTTATTTGAATAATAATTTATTTTATTTAAATTTATTTTAAGTGAAAACAGATACAAAGTACATATATTAGTTCAATGTAAATTATTGGAGTTATTTTATAATAATATTAGATGTATAAAAGTTTATTAAACTTTTTAACGCCTTTTACCCATCTTCTAGACATGATAGAAAATTTGTATAAAATGTTATTTTACTAATTATATGAATTCAATTTCAAAAATCTGAGAGGCATAGTTAACATAATATGTATAATGTGGTTCAATAAAATGAAAATAATTTTTGGTGAATAGTAACTGTTGGATTTTATCTACCATGATTAAAATAAAATAGGGTTATTAAAGTTAAAAATTATATTATAATTACCCTTACACAAGTACTAATTCTATTATAAAAATGTATTTCAATGAAAATCAACCTTTGAAATAAAATATGATCCATTTTGATCCACGTGTATTTTATTAGGGAATTTATTATATTTTATTTAAAGAAGAGTTAAAAGTGGTAAATTCAAATTTTAATAAGTAAAACATAATTAATATATGGTTATACATAAGATAAATTAGACTATAAATATTCATTATAATGCTAAAAATATATCATACATAATGGTATTTAATTTATTATTTTTAGACATTAAATAATTTAATTTTTATATGACACAATGATGATGAAATGATTACCTTATTAATAAAGGATTAAAATAATTGATATTATAAATATAACAATAAATATAAATTGAAAATTATAATTCATTCCACAAATTTTCGAGGTTAATATGACATGTTAGTATGGATTTTACGTATTTTTTCAAAGTAATCATGTTTTGTTGACATTCACAAAAACCAAATTCTAAATATTCTCAATATGGACATAAATGAGTTTTTGAAAAAAATACTATAGTATTAAATGATATATTATTTATAAAAATATATGGTTCAGCCAAAAGATGTACATAATGATATATATGCCATTACTGAACAACATGGGGTTCTATGGAAATTTTATAGTATGTTTATTAATAATTTAATATAAAAATACAAGAATACATTGTAAAAGTTAAACTATTTATCTAGGAGTTAAATATAAAAGATAAGGTCAATATGGTGACCAAAACTATCGAAAACCAAATGTATGAGATTTTTTGGACCCACCACCACCTTATCCTACAAATAAATCTTTTTGGATCCATTATCAACCGAATATGGTAGTATAATAAATTAATATTTCAAGATTTTGTTAAAGTGACCCTCACCTCTCTTATAAAGGGGTACTTCTCTTCTATCCAAATCGCACCTCCAAAGCTATTTGAATCATCCAAATCCTGATCCAATATCTCCCCAAATACGCTCACTTCATCCTAAAGGCCTTACATTGATCAGAAAGGCAACCTAAGGAGCTCTTTTTATCAAAAAAAAAGAAGCACCTGGAGAAGAGGTAATAATTTCATCACCTCTTTCAATGTTCTATTCTTATTCCACATCCTTTTTCATTGTTTTTTCCTTACCAAAATAACAACTCAATTACCTTATAAATACAATTATGTTATTATAAATATGGTACACCCATTTTCATTATTCTATCCATCCTATGAATGAAAAATTCATCATACGTTCGTACATGCAGCTTACCGTCTCCACGCCATGGTGTAGGTTATTAATAAATTATTCATCATTTAGAGGGGGTAAGTAATGTGCATAATTGATGTGAATAATAAATATAACATGTTAATTATTCTATATATATTATATACCATCCAATTAAAAATTATTCCACCATCAATAGAATGGTATTGTCACTCGTGCATACATACTAATTACCGTCTCCACAAACGTGATGAGAATAATTCCCCATCATATCCATTTAAGAATATTTTCCATTTTATGATTAAAAATAATGTTTAAGAATATAATTAAATTCTGGATATGAACCAAATACATCTTATCCATATCAAACATGACTTACGTAAAAAAATATTTTACACCCGAAATAATGATACTACTAAAATATTATTAACAAAGAAATATTAGACGATCATATATGATATCATATTTATGTATGTTGTTCATATATAATTTAATAAAAATGATTTAACTATTATTCCTGAGGTTAATATACCCTCAAACAAGGAAATGTTCAAGTTAAGGGTTAATTTTACAATCTATTTATTATCCGGGATTTTTTATATGTGAGTATCTACTGGGACCTCTTTAACATCCACATCTGTGTTCCAGAAAAATTTATTTCAATAAATTTTCACTATTTAATAGACTATGGGTTAAACTAATTTATAAATTTTTTGAATTTTTATAAAATGGTTTGAAAGGAATATTTCTATCGCTTTCCAAATAAGTTACTTTATGAAATTTTTTACTAATTAAGGTATGAATGTTTTTTAACTTATACAGTGCGTGCTACTATTTTCCACCATTATAAGTCATTTGAAGCTTCCCATACATTCTTATAAGTATATTTTCAATATAAATGTTTTATTATAGAATAATGTGACTTTTAAATGATTTCAAAATAGAAAAATATATTTCAGTCATATATTTTTAATTTCATCTATGTCAAAATCCATTGATGGATTTTACACAAGTTTGAAGTTAATTTATTATGATACTATCTTACATATTATAATAATAGTTTTGTCATATTTTGGACTATGGATGTGTTATTTTATACCATTCATGGTTTATTGTTAATGCATTATCATTTTTATTCTTTTTTTAAAACAAATGTTTATGTTATGTTTCAGCCTTTTCATATTAGTAATGAATTGGACATAGTAAATGACAGATGGAGCCCGCTACATCTCCTCGATGTATCGACTGGTCTCCTGAGACAAACCATTGTCTTGGCATAATTCCTTGAAAAAATATTATTTTAGTATTGGCATGAGGACTTGACTATGGGTTTATGATGTCTGACATTATGAATTCTATCATTATGACGTTGTATATTGATATTACATGTGACTATTAAACTAGTAGAATATCCTTTTAAATAAGAAAATTCTATTATTTGATTTATATTTTCCATATTATTATAATGTTTATGTTTAAAAAGATTTTTTTTAGTCTTATACATTTTTTTAAATGTATATGCTAATTTATGAAAGTTTCCACAATATTGTTATGCTTACCTAGCACTTGAGCCCATTTTTATGTTTTATTTTTTCCACAATCCGAATAAAATATATTATGACTGACCTATAGGGATAGTCTAAGGGATATAAATATGTTCAAAGGAGTCACAATGTTGTTGTTTTTCATTTCATAATGTAATGTAAATATTATGATTATATCAAGAACATCCAAGGCTACAATACTGTTAAGTATTTTGGGATATTATCCCTTGTGATCAGGATAATATTATCTTATAAGGCACTGAAGCTTGGTAAATAGGGTCAAGGCATTAGAGTTGGTATCATAGAATGTTTTGTATAAACTTTGGAAGGTAGATTTTGAAAAACTCTTATCATAGAACATTACCCTAAGATAGACTTCGATGATTAGTATAGAAGAAATTCCTAGAATTTTGGTAATGTAGTGATTTTGTGTATTTTCAAGGCAATACATCCTTTTCTGGATTCAAGTTGGTATTGGCGGCTATAGCACATATGTACCTAGGAGTGAATACTCTAACAAGAAGTTTTGGGCTTGACCTAGGGTATCTGGGTACACAACAATGGGCCTTGCTGAACTCTTGCTTATGATACTCTTGCGGGATATGCTAAGGATAATTCACATTTTCTTTAAAAACAATTATGAAGTATTTATGAGTAAATAATTACTCAAGGTTAAAAAATCATTATAATTTGGGATTATATGCATTAATTGTTCAATTAATGTTTGTTATTTCACTTGTTTGGAATTATGTTTTGTGATTTATAAACTAATCTAGTGTATGCCATTGTTTAAAAATGTCAACTAGTGGAAATGATGGAATCATTATCAATGCATGTAATCTATGTAGGGATTTACCTCATAGTCAAGATAATTATTGTAGAGCTGGTGATGCAACCAATGCTAAAAACGTATTTTCTTACTGAACCAACTCGTGTAGGTTATGAATAATTACCTTACCTGTATGGAGTTGCCGAATCGACAATGCGGAGGATCATTGTTCAACCACTTCATGAGGCAACAACCACAGAAATTTAATGGGACTAAAAATCCATTTGTATCTGAGAAATGGATAATTTCCTTAGAGAAAGTATTTAATTCTTTGGCGAGTAACAAAAGGGAAAAAGTTTTCATGGAAGTTTATTGGCTCACGAGAGATGCATACCAATAGTGGTCATTAATTCAAAATGGAAAGGAGGATGAAGAAGTATAAAATATTGAAAGTAGGTAGTTTAAAGATATTTTCCTAGAAAAATAGTTTCCTCATGACCATAAATCATATATCAAAAGACAATTTTAGAGTATGAGGCTAAAGGAGGATGATAATGTCGTAATGTATGAGGACAACATTACGAGGTTGGAAAGTCTTGAAATAGATTATATAGGTAACCCATGGAGTAAGATTGACCGATTCATTGATTGGTTAAAACCATTTGTTCATCGAGAATCAGTCTCACAATCATTCTCATCATTTGAAGATATTATATCATTTTCTATCATGATAGAAAATGAATTCTCTATGTCTTAGGACATTATTGCAATGTAAGAGAAGAAGAGATGTGTTGAACACTCTGGAAATGGGAATAAGGAGAAAACATTAAAAGTTGAATTTCCATGCTATAGTAAATTTGGGAAGAAACACCATGGTACATTCTAGAAGGGAATGTGAGTTTGTTACAAGTGTGGGGAAAAAGGGCACCAATCGAGTGATTAGATGGGAATTAATGAGGCTGTCAATGTTGAATGCTACAATTGTAGAGAAATGGGGAATTATGAAAATGAATGTTCTATGTGCCAAGTAAACATATCTTAGAAAAGTTCAAGGGATCAATGCCAAGCTTATGGGATCACTAATGCTATGGTTGAAGCTCTAAATGACATGGTGGCAGTTAATTTAATGGTTTCCTCAAGTTTAGACAATGATTTATTTGATTTTGGATCATCACATTATTTCATATCTTCCCATTTTCCTATGAAAATTAGATATTTCCAATTTTATTTAACAAGGGATATTTCAGTCGTAACTCATAAGGAATGTATTATTGCGACAATGTTTTGTGAATCAGTTCCCATTAGAGAATAAAAAGCCTTATCTGCTGATCTAATTGTCATACCCATGATTGAATTTGATATAATCCTCAGTATGGATTGGATTTCGAACCATGATGCAAAAATATTTTATAAGAGAAAGGAGGTTACAATTTTTAATGATGAGAAGGAGTACCTTATCTTTAGAGTAATATCGTTGCCATATATTTCTCATCTATATCCACCCCCAATAGCTCTACAAAATTCAATTATTGCGGTAAAAGTGAGTGAAATAACTATTAATGGGGAAAGTAATGTTAAAATAAATGATGTACCAATTGTGTAAGAATATGTTGATGTGTTTCTAGCGGATATACCGGGATATCCTCCATACGGAGAAATTTAGATTTCAATTGATTTAATTCTTTGTTCAAAGCACATTTCGAAGACCCCTAATAGAATGTACATGGTGTAATTAGAGGAACTAATGAAACAAATATAGTAATTGAGTAATAAAGACTTCATTTTACCGAGTTTTTCTCCATGGGGAGCAGCTATTATTTTTGTTAAGAATGAAGATTCATATATGTGGTTGTGCATTGACTAAAGGGAGATCAATGCTTTAAAAATAAAGAACAGGTATCCCCTACCTCACATTGATGATTTATTCGGTCAACTTCATAAATCTAAATATTTCTCATAGATTGGCCATTGATATAAATATCATTAATTATGTTTGTAGAAGGAATAAATTTTGAAAACAACATTTCAAACTAGGTATGATCATTACATGTTTACAGTAATTCCTTTTGGACTAACTAATAAAACCTCTGTTTTCATGGTTATAATGAATAGAGTTTAAAGGAATATATTGATGACTTTTTAGTGGTATTTATTAGCAATATCTTGGTATAATAAAAAATATATGTAGATTAGGAAAATCACTTGCACTCTATTCTGAAAACCCGCCGATGAAATGAATTATAAGGGAAGTATCTCATGTGTGAATTTATGGTTTAGAAAATTTCATTTCTAGTCCATTTTGTGTCATAGAATGGAATCTCTCTCAATCCTTCAAAAACCATGGAAATCCATTAATGGATAGAACCTTAATGTATATTTTGGTACACAATTTTATTGGTTTAAAATGTTATTATCACTGTTTCATCAATTATTTCTCCTGATCGGCTAACCCATTAACCAAGCTTGCACATAAAGAGGATCAGTTTGTTTAGAAAAAAGTTTTTGAAGAATGTTTTTAATAACTAAATATAATATTATTCAATGCTATTATCTAGAATCTACCGAAAAGGAATTATGGTTTTTTATTTATAGTGATGCTTAAAATAATGGACATGGTTGTGTCCTTATATAGAATGATTTAGTTATTGCCTATGCATCATGACAGCTAAAAATTCTTGATCAAAACTATTCCACTCATGATCTTGAGTTAGAAGATGTAATATTTTTTTGAAGATATTGAGACACTATATCTGTGGTAAAAAAAATATTAGATATATACAAATCATAAGAGTTTCAAGTATATTTTATCACAAAAATATCTCAACATAAGGAAAAGTAGACGAATAAAACTACAAAAAGAATATTATTTAAATATAAACTACCAACCTGGGAATCAAAATAATGTGGAAGATTCTTTGAGTAGAAATGGTCAATTTTTTTGGAACTAGATAAGAGGTGAAATTTGGGAAGAGGCTTTGTGTTCCTGACATACCTGATCTAAAGAGGGAATTATTAGATGATGCTCATAGCTCCAATTTCTCTTTACATCATGGTAACACTATGATGTATAGTGATTTGAAGTAACATTTTTTGGTGGGACAACATATGGAGGGATATTGATAATTATGTGGCCATATGTATGGTTTTTCAATAGGTAAATGATGGAAGACAACATCCTAGAAGAGTCATACACCCTCTTCCCATATCTGAGTAGAAATGGGATGATATTACCATGTATATTTTCATGGGGTAACCAAAGACTCCAATAAGTAATGATGCAATATGGGTCATTGTTGATCATCTTAATAAGTCATCACATTTTTGTATAAGATAACATTTAGCAATTAAACATTTAGAAAGACTATATATTAGTGAAGTTGTAAGACTTCATGGAGGACCCATATTGATTGTTTCTGACTGTGTTCCGTTTTTTATATCACGATTTTAGAAAAGCCTTCATAAGACCCTGCATACTGAAATTCGTTTGATAACTACCTACCACCCTCAAACTGATGGACAATCGAAGAAACTATTCATACCATAGATCCAAGTTGACATCTTGCTCAAATGACTTTCAACGCATGTGTGATCAATATTTACCTATGGTAGAATTTTCCAATAATAATGGCTTCCATTCATGTATTTAGATGTCACCATATGAAGAGTTGTATGGAATGACATAATGCACACCAACTTGTTTGTATGATGTTGGTGATATAAATATCATAGGCCTAGAACATGTTGTGGAAATAATGGAAAAGGTGAAGATTATCCAAACCCACATCAAAGCATCTCAAAGTAGGAAAAAGAGATATGTCGATAACCAAAGGAAGGATTTGGAATTGTAGGTAGGCAATCATGTTTTTTAAAGGTATCTCCATGGAAGGGTGTTATACAATTTAGTTGGAATGGTCAATTATGTCCCATGTACATCAGACCCTTCAAAATTGAAGATCAAATTAGATTCATAGCATACCGTTTGAAAATGCCTCCAAGTCTCTCTAATGTTCCTGTTGGGTTCCACGTATCACTGTTGAGAAAATACATGCATGAACCAACACATGTAATCACCTATGAAGAAATATAACAGGATCCTGATATGTCTTATTGTGAAGATCATGTCATGATTTTTGATACCAGAGAACAAGTGTTGAGAAACCAGACGAATCGTCTAGTAAAATTTCTATAGAGAAATCATAATATGGAAGAGGAAACATGGGATCCCAAGGAAATTATGATGAAGAGAAACACAAATCATTTTTTGCATTAGTATTATAGAAATTTTGAGGATGAAATTATTTGATGGTGGGAAGATTGTACCACCCCATGTTTCCACATTTAGTTTCTCTTTGAATAATATAATAACTTGCGTTGTACACAACTTCAAGTTCTAGCACACCACTCCCAATCAGACTAGTCGTTATGAATAGTAATACACAATTTTTTAAATTTTTGAAATTTTATTTTCCAAAATGGACTTCATTTTTGGACTCAGAATATTAAAATTAGTTTAGGGGGAATTTTTGGTATTTTTCTGAAAACTTTCAATTTTTGATTAATAGTGAAAAAAACTCCGTTATTGTTTAAAAACAAAGTTTTATTTAAATTATATATTTTTTATTAAATTTATATTACATCCAAATTGATACATAATACCTATATTAGTTCATTTTAATTCATTAGAGTCATTTTATAATAAGAATACATGTATAAAATTTTATTAAACTTCTTAACAGCTTTTGCCCACCATTCAAACACGTTAGGAAATTTTCATAAAACGTAATTTTACCACTTATATGAATTGAATTTAAACAAATTTAGAGATACAATAGACTCCAGTGAGTAATATTTTTTCAATAGGATGAAAATAAATGTTGGTGAATAGAAACTTTGGGATTTTATTTACACCGGTTAAAAGAAAATAGGGTAATTAAAGGTAAAAATTATATTATAATTATCCTAAAACATGTCCTAATTCTAATTTATATGTGTATTTCGAACAATGTCAACCTTAGGAATAATATATGTCCCTCTTTGATACATTTGGATTAGATTAGGACATTTATTATATTTTATTTAAAGAAGAGTTAGAAGTGTTAAATTCAAATTTTAATAACTAAAACATTTTTAATATAAGGTTATACATAAGATATATTTTACTATAAATACTAATTAGAAATATAAAAATATTTTATACATAATAGTATTTTAATTATAATTTATAGACATTAAATAATTAAATTTATTTATGACACAATTATGATGCAATAATTACCATATTAATGAATTATTAAAATAATTGATATTATAAATATAACAATTATTGTAAATTGAGAATTATGATACATTAAAGGAATTTTATATGTTAATATGATATGTTAGGATTAATTTAATTTATTTTATTTTAATTGATCAATTTTTTTTGACTTTCCAAAAAACCAAATACTATATATTGTCAAAAATGACATAAATGAGTTTTTAAAACAAATACTATATTATTAAATGATATAATATTTCTAAAAATATAAGGTTTGTATAAGGAATTATATAATGATGTATGTTTCATTAATGAAATACTTGGGATTCTCTTGACATTTTATATTATGTTTATTAACCATGTAATATAAAACTTCAAGAAGACATTGTAAAAGTTAAACTATTTAACTAAGAGTAAAATCCAACTGATAAGGTTAATTTGATGACACAAACATCTTAAAAAATTATTTGTTGAGAGTTTTTCAGCCTATCCTTTCCTTATCATCAAAATAAAATCCTTCTGGGGCCATTATAAACCGAATATGATTGTATAAAAATTTTATATTTCAAGGTTTTCTTAAAGTGACCCTCACCTATCTTATTAAAAAGTAGTTTCTCTTATCTAAAAATAACACACCCAAAGCCATTTTTCTCATCCAACCTCTGATCAAATATCTTCCCAACTACACTTACAAAAACATAGTGTCCTTACTTTTATCAAAAATCTAACCAATGGATCTCTTTTGATCAAATCAAAAGGAAGGATCCGAAGAAGAGTTAATAATTTCATCACCTAAGTACTTTTCGTCATCCAGATCCTATTTATTTTTGTTTCCATACCAAAATAATAAATCTATTACCTTCTACATACTGTTATGTTATTATAAATACGGTACAACCATATTAATTATTCTATCCATCCTACAAATAACAATGTCAATATACGTGCGTGCGTACGACTTACCGTCTCCACGTCGTGGTGTAGTTTTTTATTAAACACTTCATCATTTGGATTGGTATAATAATGAGTATAAATGATGTAAATAATAAATATTACATGTTAATTATTCTATATATTTGATATACTATCCAATTAAATACAATTTCACCATCAAAAGAATGGTATTGAGGCTCGTGTGTATGTACAAATTACCGTCTCCACGAACTTGATGTGATTCATTCCCCATCATAACCATTCAAGAATAATTTTTATTTTATGATTAAAACTAATTTTTATGAACATAATATCATTTTGGATATGAATCAAATATATCATATCAACATCAAACGTGACTTACTTAACAAAACAATTAACACCTGAAACAATAATACAACAAAAATATTATTAATAATGAAATATTATAAGATCATATATGATATCATATTTATGTATGTGGTTCTTGTATAATATAATAGAAATGATTTAACTATTATAAAATAGGTTAACGTACCCTCGAACAAGGAAAAGTACAAGCTAAGGGTTAATTTTACAATCTATTTTTTCTCCGATGTTGTTTACACGTGAGTATCTTTCGGGACCTCTTTATCATCCATATCCATGTTTCTTAAAAATGTATTTTAAAACATTTTTACTATTTACTAGACTATGTATAAAATCCATTTATACATTTATTTATATTTTATAAAATGGTTTCAAATTAATATTTATGCTGCTTTCAAAATAAGGTACATTATGACCTTTTCGTCAAATTATGGTAATAATGTTTTTTAACATATACGGTGGGTGTGACTATTTTCTACCGTTAAAATACCTTCAAAGAATCTATTACAAGATTATGAGAATAGTTTCAAAATAATTTTTTTCTTTTATAATTATTGTTTAATTTAAATGAATTTAAAATAGAAAGAGATATTTCTCTAAATTAGTTTTTATTTCATTAATGTCAACATCCATTGATGGATTTTTCACTTGTTTGATGTTTATTTATTATGATACAATATTCCATATTTAATTGAAGACTTTTTGATATGTTTGACTATGGATGTGTCATTTTATACCATTCATGGTTTATGGTTAATGTACTAACATTTTTAATGGTAGTTTTAATATGAAAGTTTGTGTTTTGTTTCATCCTTTTTATATGAAGAATGAATTTTACCAAGTAAGTGATGGGTGGAGCCCGCTATCGCTCATTGATTAATTGGGAGATATCAAGAGACAAACTAGTGTCTTGGCACAAGGATTTGAAGAAATATTATTTTTTGTCTTGGCATGAGGCCTGTACTATGTGGTTATGATGTTTGGCATTATGAATTCCGTCATCATGAAATTGGATGTTGATTTTACATGTGATTATTCGACTAGTAGAATATCCATGTGAATACGTAAATGGATTTATTTGATTTACATTTTCTATATTAAGCTGAAGTTTTTATTTAAAAATATCGTCTTTTATTCTTATATATTTACTTAAATATTTATGTTTTTTATGAACGTTTATGCTATATTGTTATCCTTACTAAGAACCTGATCTCACCCCATTCTATGTTTTATTGTACCTAGGATGTGAAAAAATATTTTACGACTGACTTGTAGGGATATTCTAAGGGAGATAAATGTGTTCACTGGAGACACAATGTTGTTTTTTTTCATTTTATAATGTAATGTAAAACTTTTTTCTATATCTAGTACTTCCAAAGATTGAAATGGGTAATTTTTTATCTATAGTGATTCATTATTCAAAGGACAGGGTTTTTTCCAAATGTAGAATGATCTGTTAATTTCTTGGTGCTTCACGTTAGTTGAAAACTCATGAGTTAAATTAACCTACTCATTATTTGGTATTAGTAGTTGTTGTTTCAGCTTTAAAAATATGGAGATACCTTTTTTATAGTGTAAAATGTGAAATATATACTTACCATAAAATATCGAAGTACATAGTCACTTATAAATTATTGAACATGAGAATTTGAAGATGGATAGAACTAATCATGTACTCTAATTTCACAATTCATTAATATCTCAGAAAAGAATAAAAACTACATGATGCTTCATGTCAGAAATGAAATGCTACATTAACCAGGAAAACTTTGGAACCCGACCCTGTGATTAATAATTTATTGAAATTTGGAAAGGAAGTTGTTGATATTGGAAATTTATCTATTTTTTTTCAAGTTTTAGTGCAATTATATGTATCAGAAAAAACAAAAAACTCACTGAATAAAGACACTGAATTGCAGAAAAAGGAATAATTGGTTGAAAAGGGTAACTTTAGCGAATTTAACATTGATAAAGATTATGGTTTGAGATTTGGGAAGTGATTATGTGTGCATTGTGATTCGAAGTTGAATAAATCTTTGTTATGTTAATGTAATAGTTATACGGTTTTAGTTCATCTCATCTGTACTAAGATGTATAGAGATCATCGAATGATTTATTGTTGAGATAAAATAAAGAGAGATATTTCTATCTTTGTGGTAATTTGTTTAACGTTCTAATAGGTTATAGTAGTGGGGTAGTTAACAAATGGGATTATCCAGCATATGCTTGTACTATACTAGAAATGGGAACATATACCTTTAGATTTAATTGTGGATTACTAATGCCTTCTTGTGGAAAAAATTTGATTTAATATATTTATGATAGATTGAATAAATATTATCATTTTATTCCTATTCGATATATATTCTATTTAGATAAAATTTGTCAATTGTATATCAATGAGAATGTTTGGTTACTTGGGGATACCCTCCACATTAGATATGAAAATGGTCCCAAGTTTACATGTATCTTTTTTAAGGGCCCCTTGAAGTCATTGGGAGCATAATTAAATTTTAGTAGAAAATATCATCCTCAATTAAATGGTCAGTGAGAATGGAAAATTTAGACCATTGATGATATTCTATTGGATTGTTCAATTTATTACCAGGGAATCTAGGATCAACATTATTATATAGTTGTGTTTTTCATATTAAAATTTTTCATTCCAGTATACAGATGGCACCATTTGATGAATTATATGGAAATAAGTGTCGAACTCTAGATTTTTGGGAAGAAGTTAGTGAAAGATAGTTGACGAGACTAGAATTAGTAGAAGAGATGGTTGAAAAAGTTCAATAGATTTAGAAACATAAGTGGATAGTTGAGAGAAGACAGAAATGTTATGTGGATAACTAGAGGAATACATTTTTTTATGATATAGGTGACCATGTATTTTATAAAGATTGACCATGGAAAAGTGGGATGTGATTTGGTAAAAAGGAATGATGATCTACAGTTCATGAGACCCTATAAAATCATAGGTAATTATAGATAATGGGTATACCGAGTGGATTTACCCCTGAGTTTATCCTAGGTACACAATGTTTTTCATGTTTCAAGGTTGAGAAATTATTTTTTGGATCCATATCAAGTTTTGAGTGCAGAATTAGTTCCGTAGGAAGAGAATATTTCATATGGGGAATAACAAGTCCATATTCTTAACCATAGAGAGAAAGTGTTGTAGAATAAGGTAATTCATCAGGTTACTGTTTTGTGGAAAACCATATAGTTGAATAGGAAACATGGGAATCTAAAAATGCAATATGGGAGAAATAACCCCACTTATTTAATAAATGAATAAAATTATGAGGACACAATTTTAAAGTGGGGAAGGATGTAACATCCTAGGTAAATATACAATAATAAATTATCACATATATTAATATCTATCAAGTAGATATAAATTTTACTTAAAAGGGGAACTTATAGCTGATAGCGTACCCAATAAGCAATTATGGGATTCTCTAAATTCTTATGTTTCACACAAGAATAAGATATTCTGAAAAATAATACAGTATTATTAGTATTATTTTAAATGGTAGTTATCACCAAGACATTGTGTTAGAGAGAATGAAGAAAACCAACTATATTATGTTTACACATTTTATTAAATGTTTTTACTTTCCTTTAATAAATAAATTTGGCTTAAATGGGAATAAATACATTTTTTTGAATAAAATACTCTAATATTTTTAAATGGTAGTTTTACCACCTTTTGATGGAGAACAAATTTTAAATATCATTCAAACACATTTATATGTTCTATTTTGACAAAATATGATTATTATTTGGTGGTGGGACATAAAAAAAAAACTTTTGGCTGAATTTTTGGTATTTTTCTAACAAAACTCATATTTTACTGATTTGAAAAAATAATGCATTTTATTTTAAAAATATCATTTCTTATAATTTATTTATATAGTATGTTTTCACTATTAATTTTTTTTAAATTGGAATATAATTATGTATTTATTATTTAATTCAATTTTGGTCATTGGATGTATTTTCAAATTTAAATTAGATATGAAAACATGTTAATCTTTTTATAGTATAAAATTGTAAACATATTTTCTAATTACTTCAACGAGATTAATGTTTCATTAAATTATTCCAATTATGTGCATTGAATTTGGAAAAATGGATTCATTATATTGAAACATATTATCCTAATTATGTTAATATTTCCCTTTTATTTTTGGACGTTATGAATAGTAACATTTGTAATTGTTTTAATTTATTGCGGTTTAAAGGTAATTTTGTTAAATAAGGGTAAAACAAACACTATAATAATATAAAATTTCTCTAACACTTGTTTTAATATTATTGGATGAGAAATTTCTGACTAATCCTTTCTTTGGAGTCCACTTAGCCGTGATTTTGAGATTTAGGAATTTCAATTTAAAGTAAAGGCAAAATTTTTATCAACATGAATCTTATTAAAAAAACAATATTAATATGGATTTCTATTAAAAAAAATATTATTTTAAATAGTAATTAGGAATATATAAGTATTAAAAAGATCATATTATTTTATTTAAAAGTCAATATATTAAATAAAGGAATTTAATTATGACATAATGATGATACACTTATTGATTTAATAATGAATGAGTCAAATAAATGATATTATATATAGTAAAGTAAATATTTTTTTTATATAAATTATTCCACCCAAAAATTTTATAGAATTAAATGGTTTATTATAAGTCTATTAAATGTTTTTTTCGATGTTATCATTTAGTTTGAATTATACATAAACTCAATGAAATAAATAGTGTAAAACTTGACATGTTTGATATTTTAAAAAAGAGTATATAATATACTATTAAAAAGTCCTAAAAATAATTTAAATAACAATGTGAATATGATATATTTTATAGTTTCATTAAGTGTCCAATTTTGGTAAAATTATCCTGTATAATTAAAATATATTTTTTCATATTATTTAAAATCTCATCACCTGAATTAAAATTAAAAGAGATCAATTAACGATAAACTAAAAAGACAAGGTTTAAAGTAAATTAAAACATGTATAAAAATTATTATATGAGGTAATTTTGAACTATAATCATCTTATACTCTATATATCTAATTTTGGAGACATTTGGATTAAAAAAATATTATATATTAATTTATTATTTTATGAGTTTCCATGGGTGCCACTCCCATATCCTATAAAAAGATAACCAATAATGTCTTATAATCATACTTAAAGAACTATTTTTTTCAACCAATATCTTTAACAAAAACTTCCTAAAATCCCACCCCACATTCTTGAGGCCTTCGTTTTGGCATAAAACCCTTTTTAGATTTGTTAAGGTGTTTTCCAATGGGGATAAACCAAAGAAGTGGTATCGTTGTTTAAGTATTTATTTTTAATATCTTCTTCCACTTAATTTAATTCTCTTAAAACCATGATTATATAATGAATCCATTATTATAAATATAATTATATGTTATTATGTTAATATAATCACAAAAACCTATATCCTCATCCATAAAAAGGGAATGGATTTATAGTCCGAGCGTATGTGTGAACTATTTCCTCTAAGAACGAATGAAATTCCTTATTCATAATTGTCTCACATGATTGGTTATAATAATGTAATTGAAGTTCAAATGTGATATTCATGAAATATTAATAATTTTATGATAATAATATTTCAATTAAATTATTACATTCTATGTGCATAAAAATGAAAATACATCTGTACGTACATGTGAACTATCACCTCCACAAAGTGATGTGACACTTTTTTATTAATTATATCACATGAATGATATATAAAATTATATTTCAATGATTATTATTATATTAATGATTTTTTGATCTTTTTTTAGATTTAAAATAATATTTAAATTCATTCCATCATGATAAAAAAAAATTGGAAAACATTACTCAGGCATGTGTATGACTTACCATCTCCATGATTATAACATTGTTCATTATTCATAATCACATTTCGTGGTGAGATTAAAATGTATAATTTATGTATAATGATGATATTAATTTCATGCTTTTTTTTGATATTATGGACTTATTACCCCATTGTCTAGTGATATCAAAACCATATTCATTTTTGACTCAAGTACCAAATATTGAGAAAAAAATTGATGTGAACATATCTAATTATATATTTTTTTATAACATGGTTATATGTGATATAAAATAAATAATAAAATTGAATACTTTTCCCATGAATGTAGAAATTAATTAATTTTTATCATTCAAAAATATATATATTGTACATGACGAGTCTGATTCCCATTAAATAACTTCATCATAATCTCTTTTCATTGAGTTATATTTTGATAAAATACACCACCTTTTTTATATGGTGTATATTAAACCCTATTGAATTTTAATTTCATTGAAAAGTTTTAAAATTTAGTATTTTATATTGGAAGAATTTTAATAAACCATAACAGGAATGTCTTTTTAACATATGCAATGACAACGATATTTCTATTTCCATGAACATTATTTGGTATTTGGTTTTATCAACATGCCATAATTTTTTTAAAAGAAATGTAAATATCATATCCACATTTTAGGTATTTTGGTATTAAAAAATCTTTTCAAAATTTATATAATATATCGATATCTTGATATGATAACATATGATTGAAATATAGAAATGTGATTTTTCTTTTAGGATTGTAAATTTTTTATGCTTATATTATGGTTCTTGGGCATTTCTTTTGGGTATGGGTTGTTTTGTGATAGACCACAGGTGGGTGATCCCATGATAGCACTCCAATTCATTAGGCAATGAGATGGAGTTATATGATAAGGTTTCCCCCAAGATATTTATCGAATATACTATGGTGGGTATTGTAAACATAAGAAAAAAAGTTACTTGCTATATAGATATTAATGACACAATGTTATAATGATATGGATGCCTCGTGTTACCTTTACAATATATTATTTCTATGGTGTTTTCCATGATTCTTATTTCTTCATGGGTTTATAAATATTCATATACTAACATTTCCATTCATTAATTTATATATGTTACTGATATTTTTGTGCTCGTCCCATGTTTTTAAATTTTTTTCATATGGTATATGGATGGGTAATGGGAATAGATGAATTTAGGAGGATATTTATCTAGAGAACGAAAAAAAATTATTTTAAAAAGTTTTATATTTTGGAAGAAATGGATATAGATGTAGTTCTATCCACTTTGTTTAAATTTTATATGTTATGTAATATCTATGTCCATATTTTCCAAAAATTTAAACCAAAAAATATACTCAATGTGAATTTTTGACATAACTAAATATTATGTGATGTTTAATTCTAGGCCCTTTTATAACCACATAACTAGCACCCCATGGGAAAAAACCATGAAGGGGGTACATTAAAACAAATTTCTATAAAAATATAGTCTATTAAAAATATGTATATAGTATATTTTAGTTTATAATATTATAATTTGTTTTATATAATTATAGTTTATAAATATATATATTCCAAATTAGTGTCGATAATTATTTTTTATATATAATTATACTATTATGCGGATAATTTTATATTCCCACATTTTTGTAATAATTACTAATGGTGAGGTCACTATTTATAATGTATAGGTAACTTTTTTGATGCCCATATTACATCCAATAAACACCTCTTCATTTATTAATTCTTTATTTACATATATTCCTCACAAGCCTCTATATTTTATATGTAAAAAATAATTATTAATCAGCACATATTTTTATTCTTTAGTTTATAATTTTTCAAATGAGATGTAATTTTATAAAATTTATATGATTCTAATTTTCCTATTCAAATTTTTCTATATTTGGGTTTTTCAATGTAAAATTTGGTAATTTCATTATTTTAGTAGTCGAATAACGTAATGATCTACATTAATATAAAATGTTTTTCTGGTATTTATTTTTAATGTGCTTAAGAATGTTATACTATACAGTAGAATACAATTTTATTTAGAAAATGGAAATTATTAACAAACTCTGGGTCATTGTCACCGTATTGTGGATTGGGAATACTCTCCAATACAGTACATATCATCTCATGAGATATAAAACATCAAAAAATGAATTATAGGGATATATAATTCTTTTCTAACCCATCACATCATAATATGTATATTTATATGTGTGAAACATTAAGAAAATATACATCCTTATATAAATAAATGTAAATTAAAAACCACAATTAAATTAAATGAGTATCTATGAAAAAATACAGTCAAAGTCAATAAACGTCAACCAAGATAATTATGCATAATGTATTTACAAAAAATTGATAATATGTATACATTTTAGTGAATAATTTCACAATTATATCTATGTTTTAGTATCTAGGTGAACATCCTTAAATCATAATAATAGCACAAGGGTATTCAAAAAAGAATGAATTTTTCGGATATTTTAATGATAAAAATTTGATAAAAATTCATGACAAAGGACATGATTGATCATTTCCCTTCTATTGATTTGATTTCCATCACACTCCATACACATAATAACGTTGATAAATAAATCAAATGATATATCAACAAATGTATTATGTGAAATAATGATGTATCCACCTATGGAATGTGAAATTAAAATATAAAATAATCAGTTGTTATTACAATCATAATCATAGATAACATATTTAATGATGGATGTAAAATAACTCAATTCAAGTGAAATAGATTTAAGAACCCCCTTTTGGGTTTGGTAATGAAATACAAGAACCATGAAATAAAACATGTAGTAGGATTTGTAATCATATAATAAGTTATTATTTATAATAAAAGTATTCAATGGAAATTAATTACATCATCTTAATGGTTAATAGGCGCATATGTATAAATAAATGTAAATTAAATCAAATAACCCATTATTTAGGATATATAACTATTTAATAAAAGCATATAATTTTATGGAATAAGTAATATCTCTATAAAATTATCTCAAAATAATTTTTACAGTGTATAAAAATAATGAATAAAGTATATGAGAAATAATTTTAGATAACTTTATAACAATAGATTATAATTGAAATTTAAATAGTAGGATTTAGATCATTTACCTATAATAGTAGCTATATAAATACTAATACAAACTCTTCAAATTCCCATTAAATATTTATTGAGTCACTTGATAGGAAACATAAAAGGTAAATCATAATAAAAAACATTAATATGATGGGGAATTAGATAATTTGTAAGTATTTATTTAAAAAGAGTTGGAATTATTTTTTAAATACATAACATAGTCCTTTGACAATTTATAATTAAAAAAAGGAAAAACTAATAGAAAAAACCATTATTTAGCCCTATTAATTTTTAAGGGGGAATATTGTTTATTATTTTATTACTTTATGAGTCAAATTATCATCAATACATATTATTTTAGATCTAGGAAAGATTAATTTTTTAAATAATTGTTTTTAATATATTAAAATATACTTGCGGTTTTTAGAAGAGTCATTATAGGCATAAGAAAGTATACATCGGTTATAAAAGTTATTTTATTGGACAAAATTACATTATATCCTGAAATAAATTTATAGTATTTATTACATCACTTTTATGTCCTTATGATTTATAAAACATACTATATATTCGTTCCATATTTATTCTTTCCAAAAAAATCATCTATCATATAAAATTATATAAAACATACCATTGGATAAAAACTACAATATGATTTCAAAAATAGTTTCCTTTTCATCAAATTTAAATTCTAAAATTTTGGAATTAATCTCTTAAATAAAATCAAAGATGATATAGAAGTTAATTTATTTATAATTAAACCATTTTTTTTCTATGGGTGATTAAATTATTAATTATAACCATCTCTTAATTATTATATGTATGGTAAAATATTATTTTTACTTGTTAAAAAATTAAATTTTATGAAAAATGACTTATGGATAAGAGGAATTTTTCTTTTCAATACATAATAAAGACAAGGTTGTTAATGAAATAGTATTTATACAATATGACTATAGTTATATGTGAGTGACAATTTTATATTACCTAGAAAATATATATATTGAATAAAATTTTCATAAACCAAATTTACTTAATTTTTTTTAAAATATAATAATTTTATAATGTAAAATCTAGTTAATATAGTAAAATCCATTATAAAATTAAATGATCAATAATTTAGTAAAAAAATTCCTTGATAATGCCTTATTTTTGGGAAGATTATATTTATACAATTATAATATGTTTTATATAAAATCATAAATTACATTACATTCAATGGTTATATGTTAGATATTTATGGTTATGAAATCTTGTTTATTGTTTTTTAAAAATTATAATAAAATTAACTAATTTCAAATAACACTTTATAAATGTAATAAAACGAAAAAATTTTATAATACGTGTAAAAAGAATAAAAAATATATTAAGAATACTTAATATTAACATTTTATTACAATTACATAATACATAAAAAATATTTATTTGATAAAAATCGAACCATTACCCCGTAGAATGAGTAAAATTGTGGGTTAACTAATGTTTGGTGACATCCCTCATACACCTAAATCTAGTAATACATTCACTGGGATTCAATAAATTATGATATATGATTTTTCCCTTATGTAAAATACCTACTATGGATGACATAGAATATATACTATATGATTCATCAAAGAAATACAATATTAAATAATAGTCCAAACATCAAAACTATATCATAATATAAGAATAAGACAATACAAATTTGAAATCCAAAAAATGAAGCACATACAAAACATGAGATACCATGGTGGTTCCAATGTAAAAAGTATAACTCGGATAACTACCAAACATGGACACATATTATTACAAATTATAACAACATAATACTACAATATAGTCTTATTATATCATCTTCTGTATACGATCATGATAAATATCATCTACATATTAAGCAACATTCCTATTCATGGACAAAGTATGTCAACATACTAGGAAATCCCAAGGACCATTCATGCATTCCACTAAGAAAAAACAATGTGAAATTAAATTATTTTATAAAAAGAGAAAAAAGAATATAAAACTAGTTTTTTTAACATTTCATCAAATGAAGAAATTAAAATTTGGAAATATATTCATGGAATTATAAATTTAAAACTCACCGACCCATGAAAACATCCTTCTATTGAATAGTCAAAAATAGGGAGTGAAACAACTATCCTTCCATATTCAATTCATAACTTTTATATGTATCAATGTTCACCCCTACCATTAGTGGACAATTAAAATCCAACATTTACTATTGAAAAAAAATGAACTAGCAGAAACCATGTCTATTCTTAATTCACCCACTAACTATATTTTAAAGAAATGAATTTTCCTTTTTATTAATTATTTTATCACAGTGTGGGCATCACATAAAATTTCCTAATTAAACTCATCCATAAAAATAGTTCTTTCATATAGTAATTTGAATATGATTTTCATTAATGTAAAATATTGTAACATATGAATCCAATTATTTCTGTTCTAGTAAATTTAGTAAAATATAGAAGAAAACAACAATAATGAATGATAATAAAAAAATAGGTATGGGAAAAAGATTCAGTAGGATGATAACCATCCAAAAAAATAAACTAGAATTGTAATATTTTAAGATCATAGAGAGATGATAAATAATGAGGTAGTATATAAGGTATAAATATTTTTAATAAATATCCCAAATAATCATATTTGTTTCCCAATAAATGTGTGTAACTCCACTAAATAATCAATGTCCAAATAAGTCATAAAAAAATTATCTATCATTACATAGACATCCCACCATAGTTTTACTAACTATTCTTTCACCTTGCAAAGAGATACCCACAATAGTGACCCACCACTAAGATGAAACATATGTTTTTTTATTTTCAACCCATAAGCTCTTTGACCATGTCATGGAAAGGCCTCCCAAGTCGTTTACCACAATCCCATCACCACCTAAGACTCACCCGAAACCCAGGACCCTAGGACTAACAGAATGATATGGTTGAACTCTGTATTTTATATTGTGAAATAGAAATGAATAAAAAACAGGCTGGCCATGAAGGTTCTTGAGATCACAAAATCCCACATTTCATTGGGTTTATTTATTTGGCTTTCACAAGACGTAAGAAGATGTTGTCTAGCCCACAATATCCCATTCTATTTATTATTATCATATAATTTTAAAAAAATAACATTATAAAAATTGTATAACATATTTATATCTATAAAAATATTTGAAATTTAAAATAAAATAATGAAACAAATTCATAAAAATTATAGGAATGAGACGACTATTATTCTGTAGTGGGGTGGTGGGTGATGTTGAATTAGAGTGGAAGGCTTAGCGAATAGACATGGAGACTTAGGCAGCATGAATATAAATTTTTGTGGGGGAGACTAAGGTCAGTGGGTGATGAATATCTGATATTGGGGTGGATGATGCAGGATATGATAAACCGTTAAGGGAAAGGGCAAGGTGGGAAACAATTATTATGGTGGAGGGATGATGTCAAGTGTTGAAAGGTATGTAAAAGTGTGGTAGGTGACTGAAAGTTGGTGTGGTAAAGTTATGTTGATGATGGTGAGTTTTGACGTGGGGATCCTATGATGATTACCCTGGATGGATGGATCAAGGAAGGTGGGGTTAGGAAATATATCATATCTATAGGGGGAGATGATTATCGATAACTCTTAGATCATCAGACGGTGCATGTGTACACAGAAAGGAAGAGGTGTTATAACTGGTGAAATTCCCTTCTAACAATGTTAATAAAAATTTGAGTCTTATATGAGATGAGAATCATTTATATTTGTTTATATTTTAAATTTAAATAAAAACTAATGGAAATACCTATATCTATGTTGGTGTACTCGTATAAGATTGATTCATGTGTAGTCTATTCATTCAAGACCCTTTTAATATGGTTTTTTAAAAATCCCACCCCCCCTAATCATTTTTTTAATATGAGCCAAATCAAATTTTTTTCACTATTGGGGAAATCTATGAAAGAAACACCAACAATTAGAGGTGATTCACAACTCATCATGCTTCTCAAAATGACCATACACAAGTTAATCCAAAGAACAACTTCCCAAAACCTCTCAAACTAATACAACTTCTTCAATGATTAAAAATCCAAAAATCACATCAAAATACATAAAACGAGTGGATTTACATTCTCCACCCATTAGTCATCGCTTCCTCATGAACATAAATTTTAGGAGTACATTGGAAGTTTCCTTACTATTTCACAACCAAGAACTTCTCTTAATCCCAAAAATTCTTTTTGAAAGTATTATATTTCCCCAATAATCGAAATAACAAAATGAACTTCCTCCTAAAAAATTATCTTATCACATACCATAGGGGTGGTGGAAATTTTACCTATACAAACATCTCCAGTATCATATATTGCCTTAGAATACAACCAGATTATGTATATATACTCTCTGATGATTTTTTTTTTCAAATTATTGGATTCAATTTTGTAAATTTCATTATTGATGTCCCTATTTATGATAAACTACATGAATATATTGATGAACATATTAAAAAAAGATACTTATATAGATAATTCCACTCGTAATGATGTGTGTGATGAAGGAATATATACATTTCATAAATGGAAATCCCATTTTGGATTCCATTTTAATACTCAAATATCAAAAAATAATACTGGATTCTATGAGAGAAAATGTATAATAATTTGGACAGACCAATTTCTCAGCTACCATTAGAATATTTATATCATATCACATTTTATATGTGAATTCTATAGCTCATGCATAGGATATAGAATATTGTGTAGATCAATAGAAAATTTCCATGGAATAAAATAATAATAGAGTATATTATATTGACTAAATCCTCTATGACTAACGTAGTTGAAATTATACATTATGAGGATATGGATCTACCAATGATGTTATTAACAATACACCCAAAAAAATAGGATCTCGCATCATCATTCTCATTCAATAATAGAACTAGGTAATTCACTATAGTTTACTTTTTTGGGGATATTTTAACTTTATGTTCTGTAGTTTCACATACATAATAGTCTAGGGGTGTTATTCCTCTTAGTTTAGGGGTGATATTCCAAACATTATTTGATTGTCTTACCATGTAGATGGATTATGAGGATAGATGATAAGAATATGTGATACTAGAGAGGAATAAAAATCTAGTGTGTGTTGATTTTACTCATCTCCCCAACATATAGAATATAATTTATCAACATTTTTTGAAATGGGACATATAGAGAATCATTTAAACTATTTTTATCCTCATGTAGATCAATATTGGGATCTTAGAAATATCAAGAGGAATAAAAAATCAAATTATTTATCTAGTCATTATGTGGTATTATATACTTTTGGTACAATAACTTCAATGTTGTGTCTATTTCATTCTAGGAAGACCTCCATTATGAAATATAATATTAATTAATATCTATACTATCAAAAAAATCCTTGATAAATCTAATTAAAAGATGTAAGAGTAGAATATAATTTCGGAGTTCATTACCAGTTGTTTTTTTTATTCATGGAAATATAAATTCCGTTGTAATAATCACTGGATATCTGTGCAAAGAACCTATATGAAGATTTATCAATTGCATTCATCCCCCCAAAATAATTATGGTATGTTTTGAGAGTTTGATACCATTGAAAATCTTCTATAGGAAGCTATTCATAGAACCATTTAAAGAGATCATTAATCAGTAGAAAAAAATATAATGATATTTGGAAAATTTGAAACAATGAATTTCACCACTAATATAATAATACTGTTGTGATGTGGCTTTGAAAATGGGAGAAAAAAAATTTATTCCTTCTATAATGATGTGAATTCATAGTACATTATCAATTCCTGAGGGAACAACCAGATCTTTTTTCTAGATGGAAATAAACTAGATAAAGTAGGAACTAATGATAATTTGAATTGTTATTCTTCCAATTTTATGATGTTTCAATAAATCCTAACACAATTTATCATTAAAGATATATTTTAGTTTATTTTTAATGATTTTAGAGTATCGTTGAACCATTCCAAATAATATATACATTATGTATCAACCATTTTTCAAAACAATGATTAATAAAGTTAAAAGTATTCGTATGAGAAATATAAATTTTTTGTAGAACTACAAGATAAAAAATATAGTTAATAGTATAATTGAAATCATAAGTGCATTATTGAATCAACTAGTTAAGAACCCAATTCCTTCTAAAATACTGATTTCTACACCTTATAATTTTCATCCTCCAATGATCAAATATAGGTTTTGAATGTGAGAAAAAATGAATTTGGGATATATAAGGATTTAAAAACAACTAAATACTATTATCGAATCTATTCTTCTATCATAATAATATTATAAATAATTCAACTAAATATTATCCTCTCATAGTTAGGATAATCAATATGAATTATCCCTTTAAATGAGATCCCCCAAATAATCATTAAAAAATGGGCCATTATTTTTATGAGGATCACTAGTTCTTCATTTTAAATGTTACTCAAATAATTAATAAGAATATTGGGAAAGCAGATTTTCAAGAATTGGGATCTGATGTTTCCATTAACATGGTATCTATCAGGTCCAAATAATTTCAAATTTTCTTGATAAGTGCACTAAAGTGTGTGATAATAAAACACTTATTCACTCATCTAAGAATCAACAGGGTTCCATTACCATACTCATAGAATTAGTGATAAAGAGTTTGGTAATAATCAATACTCCCCTAATGTTAGAATATTCAATACTTCTGATACATTTGAATCCAATATTGATAGTGGTGGACTGAGGTCAAAGGAAGTTCAAATCACTATGTTACCCACCTCAACTTCAATCATCATCCACTCAGCATGTCCTTACTAAATGATGAATAATTTTAATCTAATCATTTATTCAATAAAATAAAACTATCAAGGCATTATGTACTAAGAAACCAAATTCATAATTAATGAAATGGAATAAAAATATCTATAACACAATTACAAAATTACTTTTGAGATGATTTCTCCATATTAAAATAAAAACATACTAGCATAGTTTTTATCATTATTATTATTATTTATCCTAGTATAATTTCAAGTGGGAGTTATTATATTTTCACCCACCCATCATGTTCATTCTAGAAGTCATTCAACATTGGGAACACAACCATGTCACCAAAAGATTCATAGTTCTCAAGTAAAGGGGTGACACCATTGATGACCCAGTAATAAAGATCCTTAACATCTACATCCTAATTAAACAATATTAAATAACCTCTACTGAAATCTAAATTTTTTCCAAGTACACACATATATCAAAGAAAATGTTTCATATGTGCAATGTTAAAAACCTAGAGGTGGTAGAAAAAATGATGCATATTACTTCAAAAAATATAATATTTCTTGGGTACAATATATTCATCATGGAAAATATATTGGTTAATATCCATATTATCAAAATTCCTCAAGAAGATGATTTGAGATACCAATACAACTATTACCAATACTAAAGATTAATATTGTATATAATGGAGAAGTGATTTATCATATGTAATTGTATTTTTATGAATATATATGTGGGGGTATTGGAGTCAATTACACGCGAATATCTTGCTCATCTCTGAGGAACCCATCAAAATAATATAAAATGTGTTGTAAATAATTAGAATAATATACCTCTCAATGAACGAAGAAAAAAGTTATATTTTTTAATAATTATAATATGGAAACATGCTCTATGTATTTACTATGAAATGACCCGGATTTCCTGTGGAATTTTTTTAAATACATGGGAATTTTAAGAGTCCGTAGTTTCTGACGGCACTTCATTCTGAGGACCGGTGTGTCTGGAATAAATATTTGAAGTTTTTTTTCGGGTACGTTCACTAAACGTATGAGAAGGTTTTTATAACTTTTGAACAGATTCTTAGAATGGAAATACGAGGGCACTGTTGAAATCGCAGCGTCGGTTTTCGCTGAAGAAGACTTTCAACTTGACGACAGATGGTCGGGAATAAAATTTAGTTTTTGTCTTTAGATAAAAAAATAATAAAATAAAGTGTATCCACACTTTATTTTATTACAGCCTCCACGTGAGTGTGGGTAGTTGGAACATCCACTTTGGTTTTGGTTGTGGGACCGCCACACCCTAACCTCCCATGATAGGTTATGGAGGTGGGGCCTACCCAAACCCAACCTCCAATGTGAGGATAAATTTGGTGTGGATCACACGAGGCCACCCCACCGCTCATTAATGGGAGGACACATTAACCCCTAAACACTCCCTCATTAATGAGGGAGAGCCTCTCCACATTTCCCCACCTTAATGAACCAAACCCCCCTAATAAATTTGTGCCAACTTTTGTGAATTAATTAGGGGGAGGATCATTAAATCACCAATTCAAATTCTATGGCGACAGAATAATAAGATAACCTACCTATTATTTTATTTGGCATATATCATTTTTGTGTAATTGGGGAAAGGAAAGATAAGGAGAAAAAGTTCCCAACTAAGAACCGTTCTCCCAATGAAGAATACGAAGAACATGAAGAACCTGAAGAACGCGAAGAACATAAAGAATACTTAAGATTCTCTTCTTCTCTGACCTTCTTCCTCGGACCCATTCGAAGTGGGACATGATCTTCTACCACAGATTGACTGCCATCCTTCCATGATGTCAATGAACGACTACCAAAGATTCAAAGGTATGGGTTTGATTTTACTTAAAGTACAAACTTTTCCCCATGTTTTTCCTTTCTCTCAAAATGATGAAAGGTGGTAGTTGTTCTTTATACTAGAGATCCATTTGTTATCGCCTTAAACACAGTGGATTTGGGCCAACCTAACATTGTCCATCATCCTTCATCGATTTCTTCTCTCTTGTGGCATTCTACGACAAGGGGATGAAGACAGCAACAATAAGGTCGCACTACATGCGGCCTCCGTGAACCGCACAACCCTCGTGATGCACTGGTGCTCCCAACCAAACATCATCGGCCAAGCGGTTCCCGACCTGCCTACCTGTGGCGCCCACGACGTGCTTCCTGTCCCCTACTGGCTTGCTGCCCGCGGGCCCGGCGCGGTGCTCGCTCCCCATCGTTACGCTTCCCGCGCCCCTAGGGCGCCACCCGGACCTACCGGCATGCTGCTCGTGCCACCGACACTCTGCCTACACCCCACCGGCGCCCTGCCCTCACCCCATTGCAATATCTGCTGCCCTGCCCGGCCCCCCGTGCCGAATCGGCAGACCGCACGGTGCTCCCGCGCCCCTGTCAGTGGCCTGCCTGACCCCTACCAGTGGCCTGCCCAGTGCCCCCACAACCTGTCGTGGCCTGCCGGCGCCCCCATGGACCACCCCGCGGCCTGCCACGGCCTGCCCGGTGCACCTCGGCCTGCCGGTGACCAGCCGACCTGCTCGTACCCTGCATGGCCTGCCTGCTGGCCTCCCGGCCTCCGGCCTCCCGAGCTGACCCATGGCAATCGCCGTGGGGTCGTTGGCCGAACCAGCCAAGTATTCCTAGCCTAGTCACATAGCCACCTACGTGGCTACTACCAGACCGAATATCCCTCTCGGTCCGCTGGGGCGGGCCCAGCGGACTAGGTAAAAACATAGCGGGCTGACCCGCCCAATGGGCTGGGTCAGACCCAGCGAGTCGGACCGGGTCGAGCCAGACCGAGTCAGCCCAGACTGGGTTGGGTCGAGTCGGTCCGATCGGGTCTGATTGGACCCGAGCCCATTACTGACCCATTATCTTCTTGGGAAATATCTTTGGCACCAGACATCCATTTGACGAACCGTCAGTGGCACCATTATTCATGGAGCATATTCGTCCCTTTGAGTATACCCCACTATAGTTCAGGGTATAGTTGAGTCACGATCAGGTTCGTTCGTAGACGAATCCAACCGGGCCCCCAGGACTAAAATGACAATAACTCAAAGACCGAGTGTCTTATTGATGCGACATCTGTTGCGTTGAGACCCCTATGACGTGGCCGTCCATTGAGATACTTCTACGTGAGACTTCGTGACAGTTGGAGTATCGACCAGTAGCTTGTGGAGTGGATCATCCCGGAGACGAGCATATAGATTGCAGAGAGCTAGTAACTAACAAACCTGATGACTGCTTGACCAATTCAACTCGGAGTGATTCCACTATCCTAGTGGGGAGCACCCGGTATTTGGCAGCAGACCCATGGAAGAGTAGCGCCCGGTATTTGGCGGAAGACCCTTGATACTCGATAGGAGGAGTACCTCTGTAGTCTATTAGGGGGGCGCCCAGTATTTGGTTGCAAACCCACGTCGGACGTAGCCCCAGGTAGTTGGCATCAGACCTGCGGTACTCGACAAGAGGAGTACCTCAGCAGTCTAGGGATAGTGAGAAGTGCCTCGGTGTCACGACAGACCCACTTTACTCGACAGATGAGGAGTTTCCAACAGCTGTGGTTTTGTTTATAAAAATCCATGTTTGAGATAACTCAATGACCTTTATATTTCCCTCATGATTGAGATGGGTTAGTAGATAACGTAGGTATATGTATGGGCATATACCTATGTCATGGTTATCCACTGATTTCATACTTTCTGGTCTATACTTGTGGTTTTTTGAGATACCTTGAGGGTCTTAGGGTCCCTACTGAGTATCGTTATACTCAACCCTGCACGGGCTATGTCCGCACCTCGTTTTGTTGGATGCAGACAACGGACATCGCTGACAGAGGCCAAGAGTGCCAGGACAGTACAGTACCCAGAGAAAGACCATACGACGTATCGGCACATAGTGGAGTCTGACAGACGTGGAGTGCTATGGAGGCCATCTGTACCTACCCTTCAGGTAGGAACCCCAGAGGATGATCAAAGAGTTTATTTCACCTTTCAACTATCTTTCCCTTTTTCAGTTGTGCTTGATTTCAGTTTTATTTTTTATTTACATTTAGGATTGTATTCTGGCCCCCATTACTTTAAGTAAACTTGTTATACATCTTTTACTTAGTGTTTTATTTCGATTGTACTTTGTTTGTGTGTGTTTATGATTCATAATGGAAATTGCTTTAAAGTTTTAGGGAATTGCACCTTTGGTGCTAGTCCTCATCCCCTATCCTATGGAAGGAGGGCTTGGGGTAGTCATGATACGGGCCCTGGGGGACGGGTCGTGAGAAATTGGAATCGGAGGATGTCGATTCTACCGCAAAACATAGGACTCTGATATTTCTTTCTATTAAGCAATAGTGTTAAGGGTAATAACTGTGGTTTTCAGTTTAGGGAGTCCAGTGTTGGTGTGGGTGGCTGACATATCCATACACCAGGACCCTGACATCTAATTTCTTACTCAGTGCACGAAAACAGTGATTGCGTGTGTTTTTTCAAAAAAAAAATTCTTTAAGTCAGCTCAACTAGGTCAGCTCACCAGGTATAGTCTTTCGACCGTGTCACATCAGTTTCTTTCAAGATGCCTCCCCGCCGATGACCAGCTAGAGCCCTACGAGTCGTACGTACTGACAGCCCTCTGAGCAACGCAACCTCAGTACATGGCCCTCCTCCAATTGAGGCACCATTGGTACTACTCCCTGTTGGGACACTAATGCCACCAGCTCTAGCAGCAGAGAGTGTACGCTGCTTGAGCATGCTACACGAGTTCTAGAGCTAGAGGCCACCCATGTTCAGGAGAGATATGGACTAGCAGGTGGGTGAGGATTGGATGGAGGTTGTTTTGAGAGTCATTAAACTGGTAGGGACCCCATCCGACTTCCTGGTGATCCTTACTACGAGGGTTTTTTAGGAAACAGCAGGAAGATGGTGGATCTTGAGGCTCCATGTGCATGATGAGGTGTCACTTCTATGGGAAGACATCGAGATCCTCTTTAGGGCAGAGTTTGTATCATCCTCCCTTTGAGTGGTGCGGATACATATGTTATTTCATCTGCAGTTGGGCGGCATGAGTGTAGCTCATTACTCATGGAGGTTCACAGACCTCTCACGCAACTCCACTGATATGGTACGTGACCCATTCTTCAGGGCCCAGGCCTTTAAGCTGGGACATAGGTGAGAGATCAGAGCTTCAGTTATTTCCCACAGCATCCCGACACAATGGGGGTGTTGGATCGAGCCCTCCTAGTAGAGATTTTCCTTACTGAGGAGTCTCCCACAGCGAGACCCACCACTAGTTGACTTGTAGAGGAGTCTTCTACAGCTGGCAGGAGACAGATGACGCAGAGGTACCAGAGGACCAGACCCCCATGTGGTTGACTGCACGTATCAGGATCAGTTGTGTGGGGCACCCAGAGTGGAGAAAGAGCCAGATATGTTAAGAGCAGACAGTGTTACTCCTACGGTGATCTTGTACACATGGCTCGTGACTGTCCGAACCCTCGTATTGATGATCAATAGATAGTTGAGGGACCTCCCTGGCAGAGGCAGAGGTTTGATCGAGGCGGTCCGTCGGGCAGAGGCAGACGTGGATGAGGAGCTGGACGTATAGTGGGTGGTGGACGACGATATGAGGTGCTACCACCACCACCCCCAGGAGGTCCACCCCGACCAATGGGAGTGGCTGGACAGGGCATAGCACAACTTCAGGCAGTTGGGGCCTTTGAACATGGCACTATGAAGATGATATGAGGTACGATCTATGTCTACTCCACCTTTGCTATAGTTCTTATAGACAAATGTTCCAGTCACTCATTCATTGCCACATCCCTCATTTGGAGCTTAGAGATTCAGAAGGAGCCTTTGTTTCGATCTATATGGCTAGAGTCTCATACGGGAGCTAACTAGATGATTACACACTGGTGATGATAGTGCGAGATTACTCTATGCGGAGAGAGCTTCGGTTAGGATCTCATAGTAGCAGCATCAAGGCCTTACGACGTCATCTTGGGTATGGACTAGTTATTTATAGTCGATGCTCAGATCAATTGTATTGGGTCAAACGTGTAGTATTCCTGGACGGATGAGACCAAGTTTAACTTCATTAGTGAGAGGGGAAACTTTGTAGCACATGACAGACATACTCGGAGGAGGGTGCTTCCAATCACTCACCATTTGTCTTGCCTTACCCTCAGAGCAGTTGATGTGGAGAGTCCGACATATCCTGTAGTGGTGGACCAGTACTCGAATGTTTTCCTTGACGATTTTCTAGGACTAACTCCTCACAGAGAGGTTGACTTCTATATTGACCTGTACCCCGGTAAAACACGGATATCTAATCCAGCGTATTGGATGGCTCTCGCATAGCATTGTGAGCTGCGAGTAGAGCTAGAGGACTTACAGGGAAAGGGATTCATCCAACCCAGTGTTTCTCCATGGGCAGCCCCGATTTTATTCTCCAAGAAGGTGGATGTCAGCTTAAGACTCTGTGTTGACTACCGTCGCCAGAATCAGGTGTCTGTGAAGAACAAGTACCCACTTCTGAGGATTGAAGGCCTCTTTGATCAGCTCAAGGGAGAACTATGGTTGTCAAAGATAGACCTCAGATGAGTCTGTCATCAGATTAGAGTTCGAGATGAGGATGTGCAGATGATGGCCTTCAGATGTCGATATGAACACTACGAGTTCTTGGTTATGACATTCAGTGTAACCAACGATCCCATAGTGTTCATAAGTCTCATTAACATGATATTCCATCCATAGCTTGATCATTTTATTGAAGTCTTCATTGATAACATACTAATCTACTCGACTAGTGATGAGGAGCATGCCTACCATTTGTAGGTAGTATTGGACACATTTTGAGAGCACCAACTATATAGTAAGCTCTCGAAGTGCTAGTTTTGGATTCAAAAAGTACACTTTTTGGGGCATGCGTTCTCAAAGGATAGAGTTGTTGTGGATCCAGCAAATATCGAGGCTGTAATTGCTTGGGAGCCACCCAAAAGTGTGAAGGAGGTACGAAGTTTCTAGGGCTCTGATGGATACTATCGGAGCTTCATTCCAGACTTATCCAGAGTCGCAGAACCACTTTAATACTTGACAAAGAAGGGGAAATTCTTCGTGTGGTCGAAGAGATGCCAGCAGGGTTTTCAAGAGCTGGGGCTGAGGCTGACTACTGCCCCCATCCTGAGGCTACCATAGGAAGGCGTAGGATACGTAGTCTACTGTGATGCACTAGAGACCTTAATCAGGAGTTTCCTAATGCAGGAGACTGAAGTGATTGTGTATGGTACTCAGAAGTTGATACAACATGAGCAGAACTACACTACCCATGACTTGGAGTTAGCAGTAGTGGTCTTCGCCTTAAAAATGTGGTGGAACTATATGATGGGCGAACGTTTTACCGTGTACTCTGATCACAAGAGTCTCAGGTATATCTTCTCTTAAAAGGACCTGAAACTAAGACAACGATGATGGCATTAGTTACTCTAGGACTATGACTTCAAGATAGTCTATACTCCTGGGAACGAGAACATTGTTGTGGAGGAACATAGAAGGAGGACTGGTATACAGCTGCTAGGAGAGGAGACTGTGCATCTGGATGACTTACATATATACATTGTGGATAGAGATGGATAAAACTATCTACTATATCTTATAGTCACTCCCCCACATCTTCATTGAGTCAGGGAGGTGCAGCATGGGGACGCTAACAGTGAGATGTGACGTGACCATATATCCACAGGGCATAAACCTAATGGATTTTCTGAAGGTGCAGAGCATGTAATCTTCTTCAGATGATGTACTATGGTACCATAATAACTTTAGGATGAAATGTTGAGGGAGTTCCACATATCCCCTTTAGCAGTACATCTAGGTGTGGTGAAGATGTAATATTACCTCAGACGACAGCACTGGTGGCCAGGTATGAAGAAGGCGGTCGCGGAGTTTGTCTCTCAGTTCCCCACTTGGCAGCAAGTGAAGGCAGAGCACCAGGTACCCGCAAGATTGGTTCAGCCCTTAGAGGTCCCAGATTGGAAGTGGGATGGTATATAAATGGACTTAGTGACGTGTCATCTACGTACATCCATGGGTCATGACTCGATTTGGGTGATCATTGATCGACTCACCATGTTGGCCCACTTCCTACCGATCAGAGATCGGGGCTCAGTAGAGAGCTTGGGATGCCTCTACCTGTAAGAGATTGTGTGGTTAAATGGAGTAACTTCTTCTATTGTCTCCTCCTGTGATGCACGGTTTACTTCTCGGCTATGGAAGGGGTTGTAGGAAGCTTTCGGTACATAGCTTCTCATGAGCACCACCTTCCATCCTCAGACAGATTGTCAAACCGAGAGAACCATTCAGACCATCGAGGACATGCTTCGTGCATGTGTCTTTGACTTTGGTTTTATATGGGAGGACCACTAACCATTTTTGGAGTTTTCCTACAACAAAAGCTATCACTCCACCATCTGTATGGAACCTTTTGAGGCCTTGAATGGTCGGCCTTGCAAATCGCCACTGTGCTGGACAGACCCAGGTGAGTCAGCACTAGTGGGACCATAGATGGTACGAGCTACGACGGAGAAGGTTCAGATCATCCAGGAGCGGATGAGGACTGCACAGATTAGATAGAAGTCATATGCTGATAGGAGACGAAGGCCTCTAGAGTTCGAGGATGGTGATAATAATTTCCAACGGGTCTCACCTCGAAGAGGTCTATAATGATTTAGAGGAGGCAGCAAGCTATCGTCAAGGTTTATTGGACCTTTCTAGGTCCTCAGAAGAGTAGACGTGGTGGATTAACACTTTTCTCTTCAACCTCAGCTGCACTGGGTGCACGATGTTTTCCATGTATCTCAATTGAGGAGATACATGCACGACCCATCCCATATCATTGAACATAGAGATCTAGACATCAATGATGGGGTGACATTCAGGGAGGTTCCAATGGAGATTGAGGATCAGCAAGAGCGGGTCCTATGTGGACGGTCGATACCTCCGGTGCGCGTTCGCTGGTAGCACGAGAACCTCCAAGAGTGAACATGGGAGAAAGAGGCTCAGTTGAGTGCTCAGTACCCCCATTTGTTCCCATAGTTCAAGTTGTAGCTTATGGGGACATAAATTCCTGAGGTGGGGAGAATTTAAAGGATTGGATTTCCTGTGGAAATTTAATTTTAAATACATGGGAATTTTATGAGTCTTTAGTTTCTAACGGTGCATGATTCTGAGACCCGGTGTGTCCAGAATCAATTTCTAAATTTTTGTTCGGGTACGTTCAGTAAACGTACGAGCGGGTTTTTAAAACTTCTGAACCAGTGCTCAGAATTGAAATCTGAGTGCACATTTGAACTCACACTATTGGTTTTCGCTTAATAAGGCTTTCACCGCGATGGCGGATGTTCGGGAATAAAAGTTAGTTTTTGGATTTTTATAAAACAAAATAATAATAAAAGTGTAGCCACGCATTATTTTATTACTGCCACCATGTGAGTGTGGTTATTTGGAACCTCCACATGGGAGTTGGAGGTGGGACCACTACACCAAAACCTCCCATGAGAGGTTATGGTGGTGGGGACTACCTGGGCTCAACCTCCCTTGTGAGGTTAAATGTGATGGGGACCACACGAGGCCACCCAACCACTCATTAATGGGAGGAGACCTTAACCTCTCAACTCTCCCTCAATAATGAGGGAGAGCCTCTACACCTTTCCCCACCTTAATGAACCAAACCTCCCTAATTAATTTGTGCCAACTTTCTTGAACTAATTAGGGGGAGACTCATTAAATCACCAATTCGAATTCTATGCAAAAGGAATAATAAGATAAGCTACCTATTATTTTATTTGGCCAATATCATTTTGGTAGAACGGGGGAATGAATGCTATGGAGGAAAATCTCCCAACGAAGAACTGTTCTCCCAGCGAAGAACACAAAGAATGTGAAGAATGCCGACGACACTCTTCTTCTCCGACATTCTTCCTCGGACCCCTTCGACATAGGACGTGATCCCCTACCACAGATTGACGACCATCCTTTCGTGACGTCAACAAATGACTACCGAAAAATCAAATGTAGGGGTTTAATTTTATTTAATGTATGAACTTTTTCCCATGTTCTTCCTTTCTCTCAAAATGAAGAACGGTGGTAGTTGTACTTGATACTAGCGATCTGTTTGTTATCACCTTAAACGCGGAGGATTCGGGCTGACATAACACGACTCGACATCCTTTGATGATTTCTTATCTCTTGTGGCATTCTATGACAAGGTGACGAAGGCGGAAACAACAAGGCCACGGTACCTGCGCCCTCCGTGAACCGCGCCGCCCCCTGCAGCACACCGGTGCTCCCGGCCAAACATCGTCGGCTGAGCAGTGCCCGACCCGCCTACCTGCGGCGCCCCCGGTCCACTGCCCGCGCCCCGCAGGCACGAAGCCCGTGCCCCAGGCACGCGAACTCTGCCCCGCCGACACCCTGCCCGCGTCCCGCCGGCTCGCTTCCCATGCCCCCGGCGCGCTGCCCACGCCCCATCAGCGCACTGCCCGCACCCCTGGTGCCCTGGTCGTGCCCCAGTGCGCTACCCAGCGCCCCAACGCCCTGCCCAACACCCTGCGCCTTGCCAGCAGCCTGCCCGGAGCTCCTGCGCCCCTGCCAACGACCACGTCGGTGCCCCCACGCCCTGCCTGGCTCCCCCGCGACATGCCCCACAGCCTGTTGCGCCCTTCCTGGTGCACCCGTGGTGTATCGGTGACCAGCCGGCCTACCCGCGCCCCACGCGTCCTGCCTGCTGGCCTCCCGGCCTCCGACCTCCCAATCCGACCCGCAGAGTTCCACGCGGTGTCGCTGGCTGAACTGGCCATGTCTCTCGGGTCGAGTCACCAAGCTGCCTATGTGGAGACTACATGGCCGAACCGCCCTCACGGTCCGTTGGGTCGGGCCCCACGGATGGGTCAAAACATAGAGGGCTGCCCCGCCTAATGGGATGGGTCAGACACAATGAGTCTAACCGGGTCGACCCAGACCGGGTCGGCCCAGACTGGGTTGGGCCGAGTCGGTCCGACCTGGTCGGACTGGTCCCCGGCCCATTACTATCCCATTGACTTCATGGGCCATAGCTTTGGCACCTAGCATTCATTTAACGAACCATCAATGGAGTCGGTATTCTAGGAGCATAGCTGTCCCTTTGAGTATACCCCATTGGGGTTTGGGGTATAGTTGAGTCATGGTCATGTTGGTCCGTACACGAATCCAACTGGGCTCCTGGGACTAAAATGCTAATAACTCACTGAAAAGGCATCTGATTGACGTGATGTCTATTGCGTTGAGACCCCAATGACACGACGGTCCTTTGAGATACTAATACGTGAGACTTTGTGGCACATGGAGTATCGACCAGTAGTTCATGGAGTGGATCCTCTCGGAGACGAGCAGACAGAGTGCATGGACCTAGTAGCTGACAGACCTGATGATTGTTTCACTGATTCCACTCAGAGTTATTCGACTAGCCCAGTGGGGAGCACCCAATATTTGGTGGCAGACCCATAGTGGAGGAGCGCCCAGTATTTGGCAGCAGACTTGCAGTACTCGATAGGAGAAGTACCCTTGTAGGCTATTAGAAGGAGAGTCATGTATTTGGTGGCAGTCCCACGGTAGACGGAGTGCCTGGATGTTGGAAGCAGACTCGTGGTACTCGACAGGAGGAGTGCCTCAGCAGTCCAATTTTAGTGAGAAGCGCCTCGGTGTCGCGACATGCCCACTATACTGGACAGAGGAGGAGTTCTTCAGCAACTGTGGTTTTGTAAATAAAAATCTTACTATGAGCTGAGTCAAGGACCTTTGTGTTTTCCTCACGATTGAGATGGGTTACTAGATAACTTAGGTATATGTATCGGCATATACTTATGTAATGGTTATCCGTTGATTTAATACATTGTGGATTACCCTTGTTGTATTTTGAGAGTCCTTGAGGGTCTCGAGGTCCCTACGTACTATCGTTATACTCACCCCTGCACGAGTTCTGCTCGCACGTCGTTGTGTTGGATGCAGACGACAGACAACGCTGACGGAGGCCAAGAGCACCAAGACTGGACGATACCTGGAGGAGGACCTTACAAGGTATCGACAAACTATGGATTCTGACGGATGTTGAGTGTTGTGGAGGCCATCTGTACCTACCCTTCAGGTAGGAACCCCAGAGGATGATCTAGGAGCTACTATCACCTTTCTGTTGTTTGTCCCTTTTTCAGTTGTACTTGTTTGCAGTTGTATTTGTACTTTACAGTTGGGCTTGTATTCTGGCCCCCCTTTACATTTAGTACACTTGTTATAAAACATTTACATAGTGTTTTCTTCTACTTGTACTCTGGTTGTGTGTGTTTACTATTTATAAATTCAATGCCTTCCCAGTTTTATGGAATTACACCTTTAGTGCTAGTCTCCAGCCCTTGGCCTATGGAAGGCGGGCTTGGGGTAGTCATGATATGGGCCCCGGGGGACGTGTCATGACACACTAGATAATAATTTGATTGTGCAAGTGGATATCAAGAAACCAATGTAGGTAATAAAGAAAACTCATCAAAATTATTTCCCCTACCAATGCTTTTTTGCAAAAAAGATCTAAAGATTCATATAATTTAATAATTTTCATCTCTTGTTATATGGATAAATATTTTATATAGTTTTATGATAACAATATGAAAAAATATATATTTGAGTAATTTCAAATACAATGGAAAATCATCATTATTCAAAAATAAGATCATATAAATGATGTCGTTATTGCATTACTTAAAACTAATAAACATAAATTTCTTACTTCAAGAATCTAAAAACAAGAAAATAATTTCAATGCTTCATGACTCTGAAATTTACTTTATAAAAGATGAAAAATAGCATGATGCGTGGTCTTTACCACCGACCCTAAACAACATGGCATAATGTCCGTATGATATGGATTTAAAATTTGAAATTATGGGTGCTTAATATATGATGATAATTTTTTTGGTGTATAAATCGATGTTAACCTTAAACTAGATATCTCATCCATTGGATAAGGGTATTTTATTCATTAGCTCCTCTTATATTCTATGGTATAGTGATATTCCATGTTGAAATCCAAAAAATATATAACTAATAAATGGGTTTCCAAAACCAATGATTGAATGAAACACATTAAATCATTAAACCCTACTCCATTTATTACAATATAAAATTTAACAACTGCTTTCATTCAGATTTATTCCATTTTATTAAATAAAATATTTATAAAGTTATCATATAACTACTGATAATTCCAAATGGTTTTGATTATCTCATTTTTTCAACCAACCTAATTTTTACATTGATATATGAATATTAATATACCAAATTCCTTGAGTTAAGATTCTCTTATTGGTGTCCCAATTTACTTGAGTTGGGATACTCTCCTTGGAAGCCTATAACTTTACCCATTACTCCCATCATTTTTTTGAAATCCTGGAAAATGATAATTGGTTCATTAATTCATCTGAATTTATATACCTTGGATGAAATTGTTAATAAAATTATTTTCATTGATCTAATAAGTGGATACTATGGAATTTTATTATTCCTAAATGAATGTCCCCCAAAATCTTATACTATTATTACTAATTAGTGGTATATTACCAATTTCTATTACTTAGCCTATCCCCAGAAGCATTGATTTTATCATATCAAATTCAAATTTTTTGGAAATTATTTACTTCATCTAAATCAAATGTGTTCATAGAAACCATAAATTTTATTATATTAAATACCCTTATGTATTACATGAACTATCGAGGAGGATACAACTCAAATAATCAACCACTACATGAATCTATGGTATTTATTTATGAACATAAAAAAGGAATAATAGGTCATTTTCCATGAAAATAAGTTGTATGAAAATGATAATTACTATGGGACCATAAACTATATGGTTCATAGGTGGTCCCTAAATGAATTTAATTTATTTCAATAGGACTATATTTATTGAACATATATTCATTGTGTTTTATATTCCATGAATCATAAAATTGAAATACTCCCGCTAAAACAAATGATTATTATATTTAAGAGTCCTCTTTTATAAGATACATTATGGTTATGGATACATATACCAACCTAAACCTCATGGTTCACCAAAAATGTGAAAAGAAACCATTAATAGAAAAATGTTTGATTTTATTCCCATCACAATTTGATATATAGATATTATTAGATCTATTGTCCAAAACCTAGTTATAGATTATATTTCATTGCATTATTCTACACATATGGTGAGACCCTTTTTATATTATATTATCTTGTATCCTTTTTATGTAACCATGGAACCCAGAATGATGTCCCATTTTATTTAGTTCATGAAATAGATCTATGTAGAGGACCTTTCCTATAATAATTAATGAAATGATTCCCATTATCAGTGGATATATACTAATTCCTAGATCACTTAGGATTAGTACGGAAATAAACATCCCATATAATCATATACACCAACCTACTGTATGTGTTTTTAATTGCATGTTGGGTTTCTACAAATGTCCCTCCACAATGATAATACAATCACATATCAATAAATATGTATATATTGATTCATATCACAACAATATATGTATTAATTTCTAGATTTCCTATTCAATGTCTAGCTACAAATATTATCATTATAAAAACCTCGCTTAGTTTTTATCCCCAAATTCATGTTTCACAATTCCCCATGTCATTGGATATGTAACATTATATTTATAAATATCTTTGTGACCACCAATATTTTCTAACTCATTGGATAAAGAAAAATGACATTAAATGTTTGATTTTTTTGAAATTGTTGTATGGACTTAAATTTATATCACTTTCAGTATCAACTATATGACCGTAAACCTCCTTCACCTGATTGTAAACTTTTTTAAAATCCGATAAAATGAATAATTAATGTGACAATACTGATTTTTATTTTAGGGACATATAAATAGATTCATGATAAAAATTCATGTCCCTAGTCTCTATGAAAATCCATTTCATATATTATAAAATGCAATTGTATGTGTAAAATAAATAGAGATAGAAATTCATGTTAGTTTAAAAACCAAAAATATGTATCCTATAAAAAATTAAATTCTCTGGTCAATAAGTCTTCTCAATTCATGACATAAGTAGAAGATATAGTATAAGATATATCAAAAGAGCACAAACACATGTTAGTATGGAATCCAAAAAAGGGTGTCTAGAGAAAAAATAGACATATATTTCTCTATATTTACATTTTAGGGATTTGTAAATACATAGAGACTAATACAGTTTACAAGATACAAAAAATATTCCCTATGAAAAATTGAATTATCTTCTTAGTAATAGATTCTATTTTTTGAACCACTATGATGTAATGGATAATAAAAAATTAAATGGAGGAATAGTTTTAACAAATAAATAATATTTTGTAAATAGATAATAGTTGTACTCAATAAACCTCTGGTATAAGTAAAAAAATTATAGAAGATATTTCATAGAAATAAATATAGGAATGAACTATTTTCTGGAAAAAAAATATAGTTTTCCAAAAGGAAACATTTCTATATTAACTGGGCACTTCCTTTTAGATGATCTTATACGTAGGATGTTTCATTTTATATAACTATGAACAAAGAATGTGTTCAATAAAAATCATGTATTGTATAAGGTGCTCAAACACTTATTAAATAATATTTTATCCATAAATGAACTATATTCATATGAATTATAAATCATCACCAACCCATATAACTAAATTTTATATTATCTTCATAGAATCTCCAAGACCTTGAGTACTTCCTATAAGTTCTACATTTTAATATAAATTAGTAACATGTTGATTGAATGATCTGAATAGCTCCCAAAATTATGTAATTGGTATGTTCTTGGGTTAATATGAATATATTTTTAACATCATATTTTCCGTGGAGAATATAATTTAAACATGTGGTATCTTTTAAATCTTCGATTTAATATTCACCTTAACCCAATGTGTTATTTTATGAACAATGATATGGTGGTCCAACCATTACCAATGGTCAACCAAATCATAATTATAATCTAATCTCATTGACTAAAATATTTTTATTTCATGATTTAAATACCCCTTATCCTAAATATCCATATAGATTTATGTATCTTTTGATTATAAATATTCATTTGTGGTACAGATTCTTACATTAAATATTATGACATCCCAATTTTGTAACTATTCATATCATGGAATGAATTTTATATTAAAAAGAAAATTTCATTAGTCTAAAGACTCAAACTGGATGCCTAATTTTCATGTGTTCATATTATAATCTTTTCATCCAAAATAATTTTATATGAGATTAATCACTTGGACACCTCAAAGCCTTGGTTTGATGTTCCCAACTTTTAAAATTAAAAATGGGAATTGGTTTCCTCATCGTATGAAATTACTACACCTGACTCACTAGTCCATATATTAATTCATTAAACTATTTAATATAGTATATTCTATATTATCAAATTCCCATTAATATTTTCATGATCTATATAAGATTTTATAGTGTTGAGATTTGAAAAATCAGATTCAGTCTCATTCAACAGCTCAATTCTTGGATGGATCCATTCAATTTTTTCTAGGGAAAAATCTGAATCTTATTGTATGACTCATTTTTATAACTATATGTGAATTGATCCCAATTATCATAAGATGTGTTTTAATATTAAAATATTCTATCTTAAAATAAATATAAAAATTACATTCATCTATATTTCATTAGAGTATGATCTCCACTTTCATGTCGCAATTTCAACGACCCTAAAATAGAAACTATATATAATATAAGAGATCTTATATCTTATATAAAGATATCAAAATTATTATGGTTAAGATCCTAAAATGATAATACATTTGTAACACTTCAGACTCAATTTTAATAAGTGAGATTATTTTTCAATAAAAAAATAAATATGCATGAAATATTATTCACAAATTTTAATTAAAAATGAAATAATTTTTTTGTAAATTTTATTTTAATAATTTAATATTATTTCTAATTTCATCCTATAAATATTATATTACGGTCAATTTTTTATAGTTTTAAGAATTAGTTTAAAATTTAATATTGAAATATAAATATTCAATAGAAACATCCACTTTTATGAGTTTATAGTGATATAATTATAACATTAATGTTTTTAAAAACATTTTCTATGAAAAATATTTATTATAAAATTAATATAAATAATAAAAACTTGTACTCTTCAATATTTAAATATCTACATAAAATTGTGGAAATCTAATGAAATTTTGTTCAATTAATTATGGGTTTTTGTAATTTTCTATTAATAAATTATATACATTGTTAGTTTTGTGTTTTGTGGGGTTTATAAGAAAAACTAATTATCTTATTACAACTCATAATAAATCTAATTTTTTTGTAACCAATATTAATCATTGTTTATTGTTTGATATTTTTTTATTAAAATTAATATATTTATTAAATTAATTTTTACTATGTTCTTCTCATTAATATTGAAATTAATTTTAGTAATTTTTAAAATTGAATCACATAAAAGATATTACATATTTTTAATCAAATAAATTTAAATTTGGTAAGTTATTAAAAATAATTTTTTTTCAGAATGAATCGAAAAAACATTATTTTTTTACCATGGTTATGTTTAAAAATGTTTACAAGAGGTTAAAATTAGAGATAAGGTTAATAAATTAGCAAAAATATTATTTTTATTATTATTTGATGATATTTATAATCATTATTATTTTCCATAAAATCCTATCCCATTTGAATTTAGTATACTCGATAAACAAATTAATATTATTTAAATATTTTATATAATTCTATTTATGTCCTCCCATTCAATTATAAACTTGAACATACTATCTTATGATATTCTCAATGTATGATACTTTTAGATTGACCAAGTACTAACATTATAAATTCCTATATTTCATCATATCATCCTACATTTTTTTATCCCTCCTAATACTAATATTTTGAGGATTGAGGTTTATGCCAAAGGGGATCCATTGAAGAAGAGGTACAAATCCTAAAGGTGGTTTTCAATTTTATTTTCCTTCCAAATTAAATTAATACATTTCATATATCATAAATTAATTAATATTTTATAACAAATATGCATGGTTATTCTTATTATTATTATTATGGGACAACCAATTTTAACACCTTTTCCATTCTATGGAAAAAAACAACCCTTGTATATGTATGACATATCCTATAGACTAAGAGGTGAATTTAATTTTTATCTCTATATAAAATGGATGGTTATAAATATGTATGTAATAAATATATATGATATTTATGTAATAATTGTGTTTTTGGAAATGTTATATATCATTTACCTTTATAAATTTTTACACATTAAATAATTATAATGTCTCCAATGTGTATGTGTAGACTACCACCTCTACGAAGTGATGTGATGATTTTTTCAGGGAAACCATTAATTTATGATTGTATATATTGAATTTGAATGATAATTATATCATGAATATTATTCTATAAAATATTTAGTAATGAGAAAGATATAAGTCCAAAAACTATAGAATCGAAACATATATGAAAAATTAAATATGTTAGAATATAAAATAATGATTTTAATAAATCCCTTATATTTTCCTATACTCTAGTTATTTATCGATTAAAAAATATTCTTTTCAGTTTCCTCCATATATGTATTCAAAATGTCCAAATAATGTTTTTTTAGGAAAATAAACTTTTTGTTTCAATTCGATCAGGAATATTTTTTCTCTATGTGCATATGTTGTTTAAAATGTTTTCAATAATGTTTTTATTATGATCCAATGATTTATTAAATCAATTATATTTTTACTTTTCATCAAATTTTATAAAAATAAACTTCTTTTTCATTTTGAATGAGGGAATTTTTACTAATTGTGTGAAAAATTTATATTTTAATATTTATTGTATAGATTTATTTGAAGAATATAAGAAATACTCATTATATTGAATATTCCTTAATAATATTCCCTGAATCTTTTTTAAGATATATATTTTTAAATAATCTTAAATTTTATAGATTTTAAATTATTGATGTCAAAAGGAAATGAGAATTTTCTTCAGTAAATGTTTCAATTATCTTTTAAAATTGTTTTCATTTTTGTTAACATAACTTTATAAATATTAAACATTACATGGGATATTCTCTAATGAAACCATCCACTTTATTTATATTTATGGATTTGGATCCTGATGCAATATTTATTTAGAATGGAAAAAATTATGATTTAATAAATATTTTTTCAATATTAATATTTATACAGATTATGTATTGATTTTTTTGTTATACATTTCATATTGTGAATGAGTTAGACATAGTATGTGATGGTTTGGGCCTATAATATCCCATTGATTCATCAAAAGGTCACATGAGACTTACTAATTCAGGTATGCCTCAACTATTTACATATGATGTCTTAGGTCAAGGAATTGATGATATGATTATGATGTTTGAAGTCAAGAATTCAATAATTGTGATAAATGTTTTTTTATCTAGGAGATTATTTATTTTTTTAAGTCATCTATGGATTTTTTTTCTTAGTTTTTGAAATTTTTATATATAATATAAGATCATTATTTGGTTATATCATATTATTCATGTTATATTAATTCATTGATACCTTCTATTGTATTATTTCCCTTACTATACATCTAAGATCAATATTTATTATGTCTTCCTTTCCTAAGGATTCAGATAAAGGATCTATGAAAAATTTAAAGGATTTAATAATAGAAATAATAAATTCATTATAACAATGTTATAATTTGAATTTAATGTTATTGAATATAATTTGAGTATCATTTTTATTTTTTTTTTCTCCCATGACTACTTTGTTTTTCAATCGTTCATGTTTTGATAACTCAGATTTTGATCCAACATAGTAAAAGAAACACTAGCTTCAGCTTTAGTGTACTATATCAATGGAAGCACTGTAGCAACGACAGGCACTATAGCTGTGGGAGGTCACTGTAGTGGTGGCAGAGTACTGTAGCAGTGGCAGGTACTGTAGCAGTGCGGGGACTGTAGCAGTACTATTCACAAAATGGGACTTGGGTTAAAAATGGTCATACAGGCCATGTAATGGGATAAATTCCCACTTGACCTTCGAGCTATGTAATGGGTTTCCCTCTACCCAATTAAATAGGCCTTTGCTTTGATTTAAAAATAAATGAGGCTTTGGCCCCAGCCTTAGAAATAACACCAACTTCAGCTAACTGGAATCAGGGTTTTACACTTGGTATTAAAGGATGTTAATTACAATCTGTAGGAAGCAGATTAAGGAAAAAATAGACTACAAACTATATAACTACTAATGACTATGAGGATATCAATATGTATAGAACAATATCAAAATGTTTTGAAAATTTTTATATTATTTAGATTTTCATTCATATTTATCTATTTTTTAATACCAACACGTGGATTCATTTCTTTAATTGATTCTCTTAGTGGTAAAAACTCTAAAAGGGGTTGATTAGTTATAAAATACATCATCACTGGTGAATGGTGAATGAGCCAAAAAAACATATCATTCTAGAAAAACGTTTCAGATATGGTTTGGTTTATTTACATACCCTCTGTAAAAAATCTGCAATGATTAGAAATTATTTTTATAAAATGGTGATATTTCAAATGGAAAAAAATTTTATATTAGCATATAATTATCTGTAAGTATTTAATTTATTGTAAGTTATACAAGAAGATTAGAATCATATTTTAATATTTTAAATTCAAAATGTTTTTTGGTAATTCAGTACATTCCATTATTTAAAAATGGTTAATAATGGAAGGAATATAAAATATGTCAATGAACATAATCTATTATTGGAATTCCCTCATAGGAATGGAAATAAATCAAATTTTTTGAATATTTTGCATGATTTTTAGTAAAAAAATCTTATAACTACATTAAGGAAACTGACTTAGGTTTTTACTAAGAACAGTTCCCATTCAGAACATCCTACAAAACCCAAACATAGGGAATGTTTTTTGGATCTCTTTATGTTATAATAACCTCCATAATTTAATGGGACCATTAGTCCATTAATATCTGAAAAATGAATCATGTTCCATGAAAATATACCTATATTTATGTGGAGTTGTGAAGGATAGAATTTTATAATTGAAATTTATCACACTATGGTAGATGATTGTAGATGGTGTTAATTAATCCAAAACACTAAAGAGTCAAAGGAAATAAATATTATATTATTTAATAGTTACAAAGATATATTATTCAAAAACCATTTCCATCATGAATAATGATATAATATGATGATTTAATTCTAAAATATATGAAAAACTTATGGATAAGTGGTTTTTGAATATGATATTATTATTACAAGGGTAAAAACTCAAAATGTGGATTATATAGCTTTTCTGAGGATTAAGACTCATAATTTTAATCATAAGATAAATTCAAGAATTTTAAGGGAATTACACTCTTATTAATTTTCTAAATATTAAGACATAGTATCATTTTACATAAAGATAGATAATGAATTTACCAATAATTATGTTTTCATGGGAAAAAATTAATGGATTGTGTAGAACTCTTGAATAAAAAATACCTCAAAATGGTTGAATGGATTCACGGAATTATTAACTTGTAATAATTTTTGAAAAAACATGATGATATATAAATTATTGGAATAATATTTTTCATCAAATTTTGAGATAAATTCAATAAATATCAAGGTTATAAAGAAATTAAAAAATAAACAAATGGAAAATTCTTCAAATGTAATGAGATGTGGAACAATAGAATTCAACAACCTAGTTTAAAATGTAATTTTTATTAGAATATTCCATTAGAGTAAGGACAATATTATTAAAGCACTACATATGAGTTTGATATTTGTAAATATATAGTATTAAGTATATTGACTATAAAATAAAATTTTGGTAATAATTTATTTCATTCTATATCTTTACATCCTATAATGACTTCCTTGTTTTCTATGAAAATTATATATTTCCATATCACCATAAAAATTAAATTTCCAATCAATAATACTAGTGAAAATATTACTCCAAAAAAGTTATTATAGTTATTTCTAATTATTAACTACAAGAACACCATGTTTTTAAATATTATTATTATATATACAGTTAACATTGATATAATAATGAGTATTGACTTTCTATTAACATATAATGTGAAATATTCTTCAAATAAATAGAGATTATATTTTTATGGAGATATGGAGTCCTTTGTCTTAAATGGTGGGATTATGTCTTCTAAATAATGTAGAAATCTACCTCCTATACATATCGTTATTGATTATGAAGTAGATTTAGATAATACAAACCAAATGAATTGAAATGGTAACCATATAATAGAGGACATAATTTTAATTTTCTGTATTCATTGATGTGTTTTATAATGAAATAACCAAACACCAACCCAATCATGATGTTGGGTTTTATACTGATCTCATATCTAATAAGATGGAAATATATAAGAATCTAATGATGATAGACATAATGGAATAATTGGAACTGAATAATAAACATTAGTTATATGATATGGTATTTATATTCTTTAATGATTCTCCATGGGGATCCGTTATTCTTTTTTATGAATATAGATTTTAATATTAATTTTCAGATTACATAGTGGGAAATCAATGTAATTATTATAAATATCATGTATCTTGTTACCCAAAATTATGGTATATTTTATAAAATTCAAGGATTTTAATATTAATAAAAGTCTGATCTTCATTTTGGGTGTCTTTAATTACATGTAAAATAAGAATATATTCCAATTATGGTATTTTATATGAATTATGTATGTGAAGAATTTATATTAATTCCCTCTGGATTGACTAGTGTATACAATATTATCATGGATATGTTCAACATTGTATAAAATTATGATGTAAATAATTTCATTAGGGTATTTATTTATTTTATCTTGATTACAAAAAATATTTTGATAGAAATATGTGTCATTTTATATTCATTCTGAAGACTCCTATAAGAATGAAATAATAAATAAAATTAAAAAAATGATATTATTGTATTCCAATATTTCCTTTACTGTCCATATTGACTTTACCGATGGAATATAATTTGATTATTCAAAAAAAATGGTAGTGATAAAATGAAAAAATTCAATGAATAAAAAAAGGTTCAAATGTTATATGGATTACTATATTACTATTGATGAATTATTAAAAACATTTTTCAATTTCCATAATTATTAACAAATATGATATTCAAAGGGATAATATAATATTATCAAATGAAAGGAAGAAATATTTTTATGAAATAAATAGAATATTTTCCAATGAACCGATATCAATCATAAAGGGAAATATTTTTTATATATATTAATGCATAAAACAAATAATTATTATGTTTGATAATGAATAATTCTAGAGATATTTTATATGAATCATATCTATTAATGATTCATGAATATAAATATCCCACCTTTGATCTTGATTTGGAACCCATAATAATTTCATAGGTGATATAGAGACATTACCTTGGTGGTGAAAGCATAAAATATGAACAAATAAGAAAAGTGGAAAATACAACTTCTCAAAAAAATATAAAAAATGAGGAAAAGAAAATGGATAGAACTACTTAATAGTTTTTATTTCCAAATTCACTAACACCCTTAGAATGTGAATAAGGTGGATGATGTGTTTATTTTTTATGATCCCGAGCTTATGAATATGATGAGGATTGAGTTAGATTCATTATTCAAGGTCTTTGTAAATTTAAAAATGGTGATTAGTAAGGAATTAGGAACAAAACTCTTCTCAAAATTATTTTAAAACCATCCATTTTCGAAAATATAAATTATTCAAAAATCTATTGTAAAAGATCACTAATGAAAATTAATGCTCTTAATAATTTGAAATTTTTATATTATTATGAAGATAGTAAAATAAAATATATAAAGAGAATATTTTTACCTTATGTACATGAGATGAAAATGAAATTTTTAGATGATTTTGATATATCAAATTTCTCTATAGACCCACAAAGTAGAAAAATGGATTGGTATTTGAACAGAAAATATTGGTTTGAAAATATGGAATTTAAAATTTCCCACAATGTATCATGATTTATGGTTTATAAAAAGTAGGAGACAACATCCAAAAATAGTCATGAAATGTATACATATTTTTTGATGAAATGCGATGATAAAACACTATATATTATTAATATTTTTCAAATAATTCTATATGGAGTGATTATAAAGGTGTAAAATCTGATTTCATTCTCATGTTACCACATATCCCCCTATAAGTAATTAAATACCTCTTCAGTCCCTCACATGACATTATATTAAATATTTGGGTGTATATAATTGTTTCCCTATTTTGATTTTATTAAATATTGATATGATATTTACATTAATAATTAATAAGATTCATTAGAATGATCATTACACTCTGATGTGCTAGAGAAATCCAAAATTTCTCAAATAGTTGGTAACTATAAATAACTATTTAAGAAATAAGAATATATTCTGAGGTCCTTCTCGACTTACACTTAATGTATGTGCGATCAATTTTATTTTTTGGAGAAAATAAAATAAAATCATAGATTTCAACAAGCATTAAAATGGAACCATACAGATAATTAAATGTTATGAGCCGTCTTACGTTAATGTTTTTGGGATGAATTTGGTAAAATGAATCTTTTTGGTTTATATCTCATAGGGGTGAACTCAATGATGATGAACAATATTCAGAATAATATGACAGAATATCAAATAATGAAAATGAGATGTGTGGATAAACAGATAAGGATATGGATTTTTTTGTGGAAAACAAGTTTCCATGATTGTACCTTTCTAGGAAGGTTTAATAATGCATATAAAGTATGGGGAACAAATCGTGAGTCACATTATAGATTTTGAGATTCTTGAAATAATCAGAGTATAGCTTGTAGACTGACAATGCCACCAATCCCATTTAATTTTTGAGATTTTTTCAATATCTAATTATTGTGGAAGTACATGATAGACACAATTCATGTGATCAACTTTGATGAAATATAATTACAACCTGATTTATCTTATTTTGAATAGAATATTATAATTCTTCACTCTAGGGCACATGTTTTAGATAATTAGGCAACATCAATAGAATTGGTACATTTAAATAACCATATGATTGAAGAGGTAATGTGGGAAATAGAATATGTTAAGATGAAAAACTATTGACATCTGTTTAGAATGTTTCATTCATGAAATTTTGTGGATGAAAATGTTTAAAGATGGAAGAATGTGACACACCAGAATCAATTGTAATAATTAATTATATTTGTATAAGGAAAAAATTATATAATTCACATATATTTATTCAATAATGTTCATAAAATATAAAATAAAAAAAGTTATAAATGAAATTATAATGAAATTAATATCAATTTTTAATTCTTCATTTGAAATATTTCTTGCGATGAATTCTTAATATTTTTCAAAATTTGTTAAATTTTGGGTGAATGGTGATAAATATTGAATTTACAAAAACCTATCACTTTTAATATTTTTTAACGATATAAAAATAATATAAATGTTTATGAAAAAATATTATTCAACTAAAAAATATTAAAAATAATAATATTTTTCATATAATATAGTTAGTTTTGAAAATATATTTATATGCATAATATTTTAGAAATATTAATAATGTTAATATTATACAACAATTAATTTTCTTTGTTTTCACTTAAGAATATATATAAAATAAAAATTCAATTATTTATTTTAATAAATAATGAATTTTTTTAAATATAATATAATTAATTCCATTAGGACTAACAATATAATTTATTTTACATTAAAAATCTGTTTTATGCATAAACAAAAACATTCCTAATAAAGGTTTTCATTAAATTATTTGAACGTATAATAAAATAAATTTCTTACCATTATAAATATTAAATGTTTTAAAATGAATTCCATATTTTTAATAAAAATATATAGTATTATGAATTATGGTCAAATTTATTTTTTCTTAATGATTAATAAAAATTATAACAATTTATTACAATAGTAATTGTTTAAACATGTCAATCAACAGTTAGTCTTAGAGATAATTGTAAAAATGATCCATAATAATGATTATTTGTTATAAGTTGAAAATATATAGAACCTATGATAAATTACTATTAATCATTTTCATTTTTTATTATTTTATATTAAAAAACAGTAATTATATTTAAATTGTTTAACTAACTATATGTGTGACATCTCCCCCAAATATAAAATGGAACATCATATACTCCTTTATTCAAATATTTATATATTATAGAATGGAAAATACTAACCATAATACTATCATAACATCCTTACCTTAACCTAATAGTCCATAGTCGTCTCCTATTACAAATCATTAATAATCCAAGGTGTATGTTGATGGAGGCCTCTCCAAGAATATCTACAAATGTTTAATGATATTTCTAGATTTTGTTTATTCCCCACAATTTAATAAATAAGATTGAACCATCATAAAATAATAATAAACTCACCATAAATATACTTATATTTTATTCTTATTATGGTAAAACAATTTTTCATTTCATTTCTATAATATGGAAAAGCAAAACATTGTTCGTGCATGTGTGTGGTCTATCGTGTCTAGGTGGGAGTGTAAATTTATTTCAATCACCACATAAAATGGATTGTTATAGAGATAAAAATATTGAATATATAATATATTTATGAAATTATTATGCCTCTATTAATATAATATTTCATTTATCATTTGAGTCTTCCACCTGTTAAAAATGATAACGTTGCTTGCAAATGCATATAGACTACCCCCTCCCTTAGGTGACGTCATTAATTTTTGATATCCACCATTCATGGATGATTACATATATGTACATAATAAAAATAAATAATATTTATATCATTATTAACATTATATAGATTCTATAATCATTAGTATGATGCTAGTATCGAATCATAAAAAACAAAACACTAATGGAAAATGAAAAAGTTTATAGTAAATAAAGATTTTAATAATGATAACTTAATTTACATGTGTTGAAATATTATTATTTGATGTTATACGAGATTATATATATGATCTTTTAATATATGTATAGTAAATTTAATATTCTTATATAGGAGGTTAAAATAACAGAGAATGATATTCAATCTGAAGGTACGGGTTTATTTCAAAATCTCATCATTATTTGGGATTTCTTGTGTTTATGATTAAATTGAGAGGATTATATGATCAATCAATCATAAACCACATATTTTTTTCCTATATTTATGTTTCTTCATGAAGATTTAATTATTACTTTCTTTTTCCTCAAACTATTTACTTCACAGTCTAAGTGAATGTTTCTATGGAAAACTGACTCTTATTTTCTACTTGGTAAGGAATTTTTTTATTCAATGTCAATATTTTCCGAATAAATTTCATTGATATTTTTACTAGAATTTTATTACTGATTAAATTCATTTTTATACATGTATTAATATTTATGAAAATTTTAAATGTAATTTTATTATCATTTTCTGAATGGGTTACGTTTTCCAATGGTGGTAATGAAATATATCATTTATTAATTTCTTTGTGAATATATTTTCCCAACCACATATATATTATTTTCTGTAATTATTCCATTATAATATTAAATTTTTATTTACCAATTATTTTTCTAATATTAATGAAATTTTGTGGTTTTGAATAAGTGAATTCTAAATTAAAAGTTTATTTTTCTCAAGAAGTGTTTTAGGGATATTTTATAATTAGTTTCATAGATGTCCACATCCATTGATAAATATTATTTTTTAATGGGTATATACAGTAATTATAGAATCCATATAATTTATCCAAATGCATTATGATAATGTTTTTATATTTATTTATTGGGGAAATATATACATGTTGTGTGATTGTTTAATCAGTAACAATTATTATGTTAACTATTTATTGAATTTTTATTCACCTATTAATATGACGAACAAATTAGACATTTTATGTGATAGGAGAACCATGTTATATCCCATTGATGCATCTATTGGTCTCATCAAACAAACTATTTTGTGTATTTATAGTATGTTATACCTATTTATGTATAATGTCTTTACATTAGGACTTTTTGGTATGATTATGATGTATGAAATTATTTATTCCTTCATTATAAAATTTGTTTTTGTTATCCATTTTTTCATTTTTTTTCTTTTTCTTCCAAGTATTTTTTCAAATTTTATAATAATAATATTATGGAATTTTTTATTATTTTAAATGAAACAATATTACTCATTATTAATTTTTTATATGATTGATTTTATTTTACACGTTTTTTTATTTAGCATCGAATCTCACCCTAGGTTATGTTTTACTTTTCCAAGGATACAAAAAAGGAACTGAAACCTAATTTCCAGGATTTAATATAAGAAATAATAATTTTATTACAAAATATTTATGTTTAATTCTATTTTTTCAAATTTAAGTGATGATCATGTATTTATATTGTCTCCCAATACTACTAAATTATTTTATCCTTCAAAATTTGATCCTCTATAGTGTATTATATTGGAGTAAAATAACCACTGGCTATAGGGTAGTGGACTTTGAGTGTTTAAAATCCCCTATTAATAACTACATGTTGGTTTTTTCTTGTTCACGTATACTAAAAAAGAGATATACATTTATAAAATATAAAATTGGGTTACCTATATTACTTTGGTTTCATTCCCCCACCATAAATGTATTTTGGATAAAAATTTAAGTTTAGGCTTTCCGCCAATAACCTTGAGATAGAATTTAAAAATCAGTGAGTTTAATATGCCACTTCACAATAAACAAATTTAGTTGATTTTCACTTATTAAAAAAAATTGTTTATATTTTCCCCATTGAAATTTAAAATCCTTGAGTTGAATACATCCTCTAAATAATATACAATGTTTTGTGTCATCATCCCCCACTTCGAGAGCCAAATAAGTTATATTCTCTATAGGGTAAGAAATTTTTCATTCAAGAACCCTATCTCAGCGATACTCTTCCCACTGGTTTGTTACCATTGTAAACCCAATTAATGTTTATCTAATATGGAAAATAACCCTATAATACCTATGAAGAATATTCATTTTATTCTAACTAATTTTTTTTAGGGGGGTAATTTTTTGGGCTATAAAAACGTATGTCATGATATTTTCCAATCATAACATGATATAGTTTTCACTTAGATAACACAAGTTACTTGTGTCCCTGAAAATTTGATTATATAGCATGAAGACTAAAATGGGATCTTCATATGCCGTATTATTGATCATATTCTATCTTATCAAGTATATTTAAAAATATTTCTTAATTATATGAAATTGAGATAAGACCCAAAAACCTTGAGTATATCTTAGATTCCATCCATTATAATATGAATTATTATTCGAACCATAAGATCCATATTCATATAGTTTTACAGACGCATTGATCATTGGAAAATTATTACTATGAACAAATATACATCTAGTAAAAATGTTTTTTTAGAATGATGTTATTTAATACCTTGGGTTGATTTTTCAGACATATGAATGTAATGTAATGGTCGTTTTACATTAGATGATTTTTTATATTGTGTTAAATTAATAAACACAAGTCATTAGTGTTCCCTATATAGGTTCTCATCCTTATGTTTTCTATTTGATATGTACAGCCTCATTCCTAACTTCATGATCCCTCAAATGCACACCATACTTCATGTTCTCTACATTTCTCTTATCTTTGTGTGCCATACCTCACACCAAAACATGCATTTTCATGTGGTAGATTTCCTCTAAATGATCCCCTTCATTTATAATTTAATCAACAACAGTATAACATGTACCAATGAAGTGATAATTATACCAATTCACTATAGAACATTATTATCATAAATCCTCAATATGTGATTTTCAAAACCAATGCTAACAGGAAGGTATAAAATATTTTAACCTAATACCACGTAATTTGAATCATTAATTGGGAACCTAACCACTTAGAAAACAAAATAATTGAGAAACACTTATCCAAAGATAACTACCTGAATGATAATTTACCATGGTTGATTACCTGATTTCTACATTTCATAAGACACATACCGAGAATCTGATTACCCCATGACACATTCTTTTGTTCCAATTTTAATAGTTTGTTTTAATAGGTTTACATTCTTCCAAGATCCATACCTAAGAACCCATTCACCCCAGTCACCTATGTGGGATGCCATTCATCTGGTTCAAATACCTAGGTGTCCATTTTCTCAAGGTACCTAACTGGGAACCCATTTACCTATAACAAATGGGCTCCACCCATGCCCACTCAATCTGAATCAGTGATGGGTTACAGTCTCATGCCTTCATCATAATATGTCTACATCCATGACATAAAATAATTAGATAATAAGATTTCCCCCCATTAACTTTTCATTGTGTGTAAAATATGATTTGGATTGTGATGATTAAAACACCAATATTTATCCAAATAACCAATTGATGAATTATTCTAATAATTGTTCCTATAACACATAGGTTGAGATACTTCTATTATTATCCTTATATTACAAGAGTTAAGAAACTTCCTTTGGTTTCCAAAAAACCTTGAGTTGAGATATTTATGTTGGTTTCTATAAATTACCTTGAGTTGAGATTCTCATATATGTTTCCTCAAACAAGTTGACTAAAGATAAGAATATTGGATTGCTCATATTATTTGAGTTGATATACTCTTCTTAAAGCCCAATATTACCTGATCTGATATTATTTTATTAGATTATTAATAAATCTTTATTGATGATATTTATGTTGGTTCAAAAAATAATGTCACCTAATTCATATGTCAAGTTGAACAAAAAAACATTTATTACTAAATATGACAAAATCCCATAAGTAAGATCCATTCATTTAGAAATACACATCATATGAATTTAAAATACATAAAACTAGTCAAAGATGCATGGCCATAAAAGGAACCATTATAATATATTTAATATAAGATTAAACTAGTTGAAATTTACAAAAAAAGATGAACTGGACTATATGGGTTGAAATTATCTACAAATATAGATATATATAAACCAATTTCATGGGATTGATCTCAATTGTAGAGAACATCCTACATCCTACATCCTTTCATAGGCTAAAATTACCATGAATTGGTTTCGAATTTATTTAATCAGACCACATAAATAAATAACCATGGATGGGTATAAATTGTAAGTGGTACACTTCATAAATACTATATTCATCAGGAACATGATATTTAATTTATTTTCATATTTTATAAAATCAAATTTCACCACTCTTAGAATAATACAATATTAATATATATAAAGATAAATATAGATGTATATGTATATAAAAAATAAGGTCAATTTAGAACTATATCAAACTACAGGCATATAAGATTCAAATCCCACATAATATTCCTCAATCAATACCTTCATCACCAAGATACTCATTTTAGATATAACTAAATATACATAAGGAAAATACACCATGTCATATCCCCTCAATAGATATTGGAACCTGTTTTCCCTATATTTTTGGATGGTATTAATATAAAATTATCGTAATAGGTCAAACTAACATTTTTATTTATGTATGTTAGTTATTAACAATGATGCATTATATGTGATTCCTTATGTTTGATATCACAAAACTCCATATTGAAAAATTATATCATGATATCAATTGATGTTTTGAAGTGAACTATAACTATTTTTGTTTTCAGTCAAGGTGAACCTTTATTCTAAATGATGGTTCTCAATGGGTCTTTTACTATGACTCTTATATTTATGAATTATCAAGGATTATTGGATATTTGGATAAACACTAACTTTTTATTGATTTATAATCTACACTAATGATTTATTATAGATTTAAATAATGTAATGAATCCATTCGAAATACCTTAATTAAACAATTCTCCACTATATTTGAAACCTATCTAAAACATTTGTTGATGTTGAAAATTGAGTATATCAGAGGTCACCAATATATATATATAATTAAATAGTGATGATAATATCAATTAATGTGACACAATTTAATATTACAGAATTTATCACCATATAGGGTGGTGGTAAGGGTTGTGAAGTTGGAAACTGTCCTCTTAGATGGGATTTAAATATATCCATGTAAAGAAAATTTTAACCAAAATATTTGGGTTCCACATAATTGGATAACCAATTTCCATTAATTTCATTATACAAGAACAAATTATCTATCATTTTTTATCTAGTACCATTGATTGATAAAGAGTATTTTAATTTCATTACAAAATGACTACTAGGAGAATAGTTCTTAGATTTGTTTATGTGACATACACATGGGAATTTATTTTTGGATTATTATATTAGTTAATAACAATATTATAGAGGGTATGATATATATCATAGGGGAAAATTATTTTAGTGGGAATAGATATATGGATAATAGGGAATATAGACCAATAAGGCGGAGTTCATGGTTTCTAGGTAATATGTCCCGATGAGAAAGTGGCCTTCACAGGGAATATATCCCACTGATAATATGGTATTTAATATTCAGCTTGAACGACTCTGATCCATCCTTTGTATCTTGGATAATAGAAAATGAATACCGAATATCTTAGCTTTCACAAATTAAGGTCATGCTATCTGATAGTGCAAAAAAATTCACATCAAGAGACATAGAAATATTCATAATTTATTACATTGTGTGTTAAGGATTTTTCCAAGTAGTTTAATGTCACTAAACAAGTTTATTTTCAGGATGTTTAATGTCAGGTTATAATTATACATTAATTGAAAATGGAAAATAATATTTTATTTTGTAAGGCTTTCACATCGGGCCACCCATGTATGTATATCCAAATTTAATTTGTCTATAACTAAATGTTGAAGGATTAGTGCAGTCATGGGGAATATGACCCAATATGGAATAAAATGGTTCCACAGTAGATGGGAGTTATCGTACCTTATAGTGGAATAATAAAATATTCATATTGTTCATTTATATTCCTCCCAAATATTCTTTTCTAGATTAGTGAGCCTAGAAAAGTTAGTTTTTAGGGTTAACATATAGTATGAGGACCATTTGTGGAATATTTTGGGAATATCTCAAATTTGAATTGTATTTCCATAGATCATGGACTCATTTAATTGACTAAAGTGGACTAAAACATGAAAAATTGGAACCAATATGAGTATGAGGAACCATATTGGGGTTTCAATGGTATCCCCACAATAAAGAAAACTATTTTCATAGGAATAAATGATTGTGATTACCTAGACGGTGTTATAAATTTGGTTGAAAAAACCAATAAATTCATGTTTATCAATTGAAGAAATGATTTATGGTGTGCATACTGATGTCGATTTCCTAATCATGTATCTCAGGATGTCTTGGATGAAACCTCACTAGAATTGGCCTTCTAGGGATTCAAACATGGTGGGAGGAGGATAATTGGGTCGTTTGGATTAATCAATAAATAGTTGATAAATAGGATGAATGGTGTGATGTTGTGAAATACTCGTTACAAAAAATAGAGTTTCTTAGGGATGATACTGAACTTAGATAAAAGTTAGCACACTCTAAGACCATTTTTAATAAGGGGATGTGAAACTTATAAGGCACAATTTAACATAAGTATAATTTTATATGTTATGAGCCTATAGTCTATATAGGGATTGGTTAATGTTCATTAATAAGTTATATTTATAAACAATTCTTCATGAATTGTACACATGTATAAGCCTTCAATAATGAGGCTCATGGATGTCATTCCATGAAGGAGGCTCAAGGATTAACCTTTTTGATAGAACCTTCCTAATGGAGCCTTGTGAATGACCACTCATAAAAGAGTCTCATATATGAGGATTTGTGAAGGACGTTCAATGTTGATTATTTTGGGAATTGTTTTCAAAAAAAATCATGAATGAAGATCGTGAATATTTCTTTTTTTATTCCGTTTTCTTTATAATTACATAATGATTTCATTGTGAATGCTTCAATAATCGATTGGTATATACACTCTATTACTGATTTTTAATGGTCACTATAATTTAGGAAAATTTATAGGTCTTATTTAATTTTATTATGGTTATGATTCATAATTGACTTCATAAAAATTTCATGAAGAATCCAGGTCTCTATAACACTTTTTATTATCTTTTACGAATCTTGTTTAGTAGGTTCAAATAAATTATGGTGTGTGAAGAAATTAATTAAAAGAAAATAAAGGGAATGAGTATGAAGGAACTATGTGACCAAAAAGGGAAAATATAAATTTCAATTATCCTCATACTCCCATTGTAAATGAACTACAATATTTTTATTTTTATGTGATCATATAGGACTTTCTTAACCGTCAATGTGTACTTGATATACAACCACAAAGAAATTTCATTATGGTAAAATCTATACTACAATAATTTTTTCTTGTAGTCCACATAACCATTTACATAAAATGATCATTACATAATAGGAATAAAGAAATACTACATGTTAACATTGGTTTTGATTAAAAAAATGGAAGAAAATCTTGGATCTCAATGGAGCCGATTTAATTACCTCATAGTGTGTGTGAGAATCGTGGTTTAAGTGTGATCATTGTGTTGAATGTATGAACATTTTTGTGGGCATAAAATAATCTTACTGAAAATTTGGTTTTTTACTTCCTTCATTAATTAATTTATATAAATATATTCTGAGAACATCATTAGTGAATTCCCCAAAACAAATCAATCTCGACATGACCTTATATTAGCATACTTAAAGAATAAACTTCCACATAAAAACCTTATAATGACATCCTATTTCAAGAAACCATTCATTGATAATGATATATTATACATTAAGAGAAATCAACCACATAATAACCTTGATATTCACATAATTTTTGGATTATATAATTCATAAATTGTTACATGTGTTTCACTTACACAGAGATCATGTAGGAACTAAATGATATTTTTGACATGTATATTTTTTTTCTCCATTTCTATAACATTATTGTTTTTATAAATTTCATAGATTTCTTTTAAATTTCCTTATCATTCCATGATTTTTAGTAGGAGGTTGAAAAAAATACCCATACTGTGGAGGAAATCTAGTTCCACCATATTCACAAAAGGAAATTTTTTTAGAGATTATGTGAGAAGGTATCTATGTATACCCATTGTAATATAGGATTATATTATATGGGTTCATGATGAATTGTGACTATCTCATCCCGAAACACTGTATGTGTAATAATATAATAAATGGGATCAATGAATTGGGATTGCAAGTGATAAAATTCCATTTTACAAGTGTTTTATAAAATAAATTACTTGATATGTGTGTAATTGTTTTCGAAAATTATCCAAATTTATTAGAGGAAGGGTGATGAATACCTAAACTATATGTCCATAAATATGGTTATCTCATGAAAAAATATATAGATTTCCACATTATATGTAATTCAATAATCTAAGATCTGTTCTCTAAAGGGGAATTGGAATAGACTACTGTTGTCCCATATTATTATGATCGTGATATATGGTGTTTGAGTAGTAGATCAATATAGTGGGGATTTATGAGATTGAATAGGTTGAAAAAAGTTCTCTAATCATAAAAAATGTATCATTCCAAAAATAATATCAATATGGACTATGAACATGAATACGTTCTATTTGGTAGGTTAAGAAGTTCTAGTGAGCCACTATAAATTTCAAATGTTTAGTGGAGATCTATTTTTTGTGGTTTATATATAAATTGTTCATTCCCACAACCTTCACAAGAATAAAATATAATAATAAATCCATTATTTGAAATGGATATACATATTTTGGTATGGAAAACCACGTGATAATAGTTTCACCAAAGAATATACATCCCATTAAGAAAAAGGTAGGATAATTTCATTATTAAAAATGGGTAGGAGTCAGAGACCAAAAGGCCTTAGACATTCTAATCATGAAACCGTAAAATATTATTGTTATTTATTCTTTGGAATCAGGGGATCATGATTAAGATGATTGGTATAATGAATTCACCCCTATATTGGTTGTTCCATAACCTTGTTCTCTAACATATACATTCATATCAAAGTTCCCCAATATGCAAATCCCACATTTAAGTAATGGTTTGGAAATTCCTGATTTCAATACAATTTGAATGTGGTTATTAGGTTATCCTAGAATATCCAATATTAAATAAATTATTTCATTAACATTGATATATTTATAATTGGAAGTCAATATTCACTCTCATTAATCGCTTTTATGAACCATGGTGATTGATAATGACACAATTAGTGTCTATCAATTCATTTTTTACTAGCCCATCATAATATCCCGATTCACACCCTATGTTTATAGAATATGTAATTTATAAACATCCTCATGATAGAATCAATAGAAGAGTGACATGTTGAACTACCATAATCAATATATCATTACATTGAAATAAGCACCAAATAGCAACATCATCAACAATATAAATGGTTATAAAAATTTGTGTCCACATATGGTATCCTTAAGAGAAGGTGTAATAGTTTCTAGAGTTGATAGATATATAATACATGAGGTTTGAAATACTTTTACATATGGGTGGGTGTTTGGTTAATTATAGTCAAATTCATCATCTCCAGTTTATATCTTTTTATGTTGAATAAAACTTCATTATGTAACATCAATAATTGATGATCTTGGTGTGAGTTGAAAAATTCAGAATATTTAGTCATCCCCTGGTTTCTACATCCATTAATCCCATAATGGAATAAACTAAGACATGGTTTTGGAGATTTTGAAATGGGAAATGAGTTGATTAGGTACGTTAATTCAATATTCCAAAAATTAATGATGGAGAAGATTATTAGGATCATCTATTAGAGGTAATAAGACCTGAACTGAGGATTGAAATATGAAATCCCATATTGGATAAAATTCCTATGAAACGTGAGAATCATTTAGATGGTCCCTCATCGATAAGTGGTGAATTTGAACACCATTGAACTAAATTGATTCCTTATTCATAATACATTTAGGGATTGTGAGTAATGGATGTTAAAATCATACCCTAAGGGATCTAGGACATACATCAAGTAGATTTTATTTTTTAGATAGATTTTAATCAGGGGATAAGCCCTTCCCAATTCTCATTCATTGATATCCACAAAAAGGTTGAATCATATATCCCAAACCTAGTGGTTGTGATCTAGTAATTGGAATCTATTAAATACAACCATAACTAGGTAGTGATTTTGGGGATCCACTTGATTAGTGAAGGGTAAAGTTATGGTCAAGGATTTCCTATAGGATATATAATCATATCTATAATTCTATCATTTTTGTAATCAGTAACTATATTCCTTTATTTTTTTTAAAGATATAAGGGGATAAATATTGTATAATATGTTTATAGTATTAGGGTAGTGGAATGGTGATTTTCCAAAGTGGTTGACTGGTTGATTGTGTTTGTAATTACATTTCTCCTTTCCTTAAAGTAGATCTCCAAGTGGTGGTTTCAATAAATTAATTAGTGTTTCCAACACCACATCTAGTTCATCCTCTAGTATAATGGTATTTAGATGACATATTTAGCTGTAAGTATGTGAGATCATTAAAGATGATCAACCTATGATAATCAATAGGTATGTTTTTAATTTATATACCCATATTTTGTAATAATTTTAAAACTCAATGTTGACTCAATTTTATATTTATTGACAGAGTTTTACTCAAGATCTCTAGGGAATATTAAGAAAAAAATAATTTATCCCCTAAATAACTTGATGATACATTTGTGAAATTGGAATTATGTAAATCCTAGGAGATTATTAAACAAAATATAAATCCATATGTTTTGGGTAGTTTCAGGGATAATAAAATTCCAATGGATAATCTTTTAGAGGATCTTGTCCTAGTCAATTATAAAAAATTAAATCTGGCTGTATTTGGTAGATAAATTAAATATAATGAGGACATATCAAAATTTAAACCTTATTATATGATTATTGTAACCCTTATTTTCACTGAATACATCCCATTATGATAATGACAAATAATTTTCTAGGATATTGATCCCCTTTTCCATTTCCACCCCAATGGGGAATGCATTCGATGCCCCAAAACTATACACCATGATCTAGTGATAAAATAAAAAAACTTATATATGAAATTTTATACTGAATGTGATGTTTTGAGTGTTACACATATACATATTATAACACATTCAAAACATTTAGATTAAATCTCATAATTTATAAAAACAAAAACCTAATAATTTTGTTTTTTTGGTGATTAAATACATACCCAATTTATTTTAATTTCTTTTAATATTTCCCATAAGTAATATTGAAATTACATACCCTTTTTTACATATAATATTTAATACCCATATTCATAACCTAGGGAATGGATTTATATGAAAATGGTTAGCTTTGATCCTATGTAAATGTACACATCAGAGCTGGAAATAAGAGGGTAAAAGTGAGCATATGAAGAGAATGTGGTAATAGAAAGATATCTAGATTGTAATGTAATTATGAAACAGAATCATTCAATAAAACATATTTCATTAATCATGATTCATGGAATACATTTTTTATTATAATAAATCAATCATTTATAAATAATATTTTTATATTAGAATATTACATGAGAATTAGAATGTCTCATAATTGTGTAGAATAATTATAAAAAAAAATCATATCATATTTCAATTATAACCACTAATTAAATCACTATAAAATTATCTGGGATAACCACCTAATCATAACTTCGATGACATTGGAAAACCATAAGCATCACATAAACATTCGGACATTCACTAAACATATTTGTTCCATGCCTTTTTCTAATGAGATATAAAACAATAAATAATTCGTAATAAGGTTGTAATATACCCATACATCAAATAATTATTATCAATACATATAAATTTCCGATAATCATGTAATAATTTATAATTACATCACATCATAAATAATATGTGGGAATGGAAAATGTATGATTAAAACACCCTAAAAAGTCATTATAATCCATCATAGGAAAGAATGTTTCATAAGAAATATCTCAATTCCATAATTAGTTCATGTAACCAGTTTATCATAAGGTATATTAAATGATTATTTTCATAGTTGAAAAATGCCATTATGAAAAACATTAAAATTTTCCTTGAAAAATTTAGACAAAATAAATTTTTTTTGTAAAATTTAAATTCTATCATAAATTTTTTGTTAAATAATGGAAAATAGAATATTTTTAAAAAAATTAAATAATATAAACATTTAAATCAAATAATTGTTACAAATAAAATTAAGAAAATGCATTCATTAAGAAATAGTAAAAATATAAGGGAATTAGAATATCAAAAAATGACCCCCATAACATTTATTTACGTGTTTCATTTTAAATATTTGGTAAATAATTCTAATGATATTATAAATATAGTCTCATGAAAAAATTAGGTTTTATAAAATAATATCAAATAAAAAATATAATGAATATGGACATTATGGAAAAAAATTATCTACCATAAAGAAATTATATGGTTGACTACAATTAGAATTTTTCAATAAATAAAATTATAAACAAATGGGAATTAAAATAATAAGAAAACATGTAAAACCATTAGAAAAATGTTTCAAAATACAGATGGTGATTTGAATATAATGGGAATATAATTTCTTCACATTTAAATCAATATATCCATAATATTGAATTCAATGTTATATTGAAAAATAAACCCTTACCTCATACATCCACTTCGTCGGGAACATTCAAACTCACCAACAGACTAAATTTTTATTTATTATCCATATATATATTTTTCATAGTGATATTGTTTCACTTAATACCACTAATTTATATCTTTTTTACCCTTTAAATATTGTTTATAGTTAAAATTAATGTTTTGGTGGTAATTGTTTCGTTTCTAACAAATTTTTTGATTTGGAAGTTCTAAAATAGAAATCTTTTTATCTAATTAATCACTTACAAAATTTTCATATTTAGTTCATACGTATTTTATATCTTTTTGAAGCCCCATTGTCATTTATTAGAATATATGTTCATGGGTAATAAGTAATTATTAAAAATTCACCTTTTAGTGATTATTGATTCAATAAGGGTATTAAATTTATTAGGGAATGTAGATAAGTATATTAATTATACATAATTATTAAAACATATAAAATTAATCATTATTATATCTTATTAATAGTATTTAAATTTTTATATTAATTTATTATTTTCATGTATTTGGTAAAACAACCAAAATAAGAATATGTTATAATGACTTAATGAGTAAAAACATATCATTGTATAGTAATAATATCACTATTAAAAATACTAACGATACAAAAAACATGGTATTAATGTGATAAATTATATTTAAAACGATTTAGATTAAATAATAAACCATATATATTATAAACCAATTAATGAATAAAGTGATGTCATGTATTTTTTATTGATATTATCATTGGAAATTAAATGATTGGGAATTATTATTCGGATCGGAAGATCCTAATTAAGAATGAGAATTATCAGGAAGATAATTTGGGTATATATTGAGAAGAATTTTTTTGAAATTTTATTGGTTGATGTGATAAGAAAAAAACACCATTAATAGAGTATAAGGGTGTTATTTAAAAAAAACCAATTTATGGAAATGAATATATATTAATAAATACGTAATGAGGATCAAAATTTGACAAATAGCAAAGATAATATAAATGTTGGTTGATTAATCCACTATATAGAAATTATATGATAATTTTGTATTTTTTTGAATGCGTCCATTAATTTAATACTATTGTCATATAGTATCCTTTGTAGTGATAAATATATTTTACATGCGTAACATTTTTTCATAAAATAAAATGAAATAAATAATTTTATTAGAATACTTAATATATTTTTATTATAATAAATTGTCACTTATGTTTCAAAATGTCATCAATAAGATTAAAATTCAATAAATTATTTTAAAATGAATTATTTTACATTTTTTAATTTTTTCATGAAAATAAATTAAAATAAAATTATTTCAATCAATTATAATGATAATGTCGAAATAAAAATGGTATTTGTAAAAAAATTAATTATTCATATTAATGAAAAATAATAATTTTATAAAAGAATATAATTATAAGATATTTGAAAAATGAAAAAAATTAAATATAATTTAATAAAATTAATATTATATTGTTTATAAATTTAACATTCAAATAAATTAATATATAATCCATAATAAATTAATGTTTTCTAAAACAAAATTTTTATCCATGAATAATTAAATTATTATTCATTAAATTTAAATAATATTTTCATGGATGTCACTAATTTATATTAATACTATTTCCTTGAATTTAATAAATGATTTTATTATAACCATTAATTTTAATTTATAATTTTATCAAAAAATTATTATCCAAGAAGTAGTTTCTGTAAAATTAATCAATATTTCCTTGTGAATTATTACACAATTTTCATGATAGAATCTTATACATACCTACTAAATGTGAAATGTATTATATTTAAATAATAAATAATTATTCACTTCATTATGGTGTTTAATTTACAATATGTTATCAATATCATTAGATTTTGTTAAATAGTATTTCATGCTAAAAACACGAGGTTGTACAAGTGTCCTAAAAAATAACTCCCCATTCAATTTTTAGTAAAAATTAGGGTAATTATACATAATTACAAACTCAAGACCCTATGTAACTTATTTAATCATAATGTTTCTCTCATGAACTACTACTATGTGAGAGGTATATCTATGTATAATATTCTATTGAAGTTCCATGATTTTGACCAATTTTTCTTTATAATAGAAAAATTTATCTAACTATACACACTCAGAGTTCTGTATATGTGATGGAATAAGTATATACCTTCTAAAATTTGATACATGGAACACATCTTTCACTTGGGGAAGGTTTAAATCAAGTGAAATATTGGAATACAGTATACAAATAGAGTTGAGGATTTTGAAAGGGGCGATATTTCAAGAGATCAAAATTTCCATCATCCTAAATTGTATAATACTATTCATCAGTGAAATTCCTTGTATACCATATCCCAAAATTGAAACTCCATATCACTCAAAGGATTATCATCATATATCTTATATTGAATTTTTTTTATCTTTAATGTATAACTATATGGATTCAATATTCTGTAACATTATTTTAGAATCATTCTATCCCAATAGCTTATTCTCTAAAAATATATAAAAAAGTATGAGTTTTGCACCTCAACCCACTCATAGACTCATATTGTTATATATAAATAATAGAATAATCTTTTCATTTGGTAAATAATTAAAATAAATTTATTGATCAAAAAATCTACTGAAATCCATTAAATGGGATCTCAAAAACTCATCCATGTTTGAATGGTGATTTCAGATTTACCATCAATATTAGGAATATATTGCCTAGTTGAAATATTTAATTTATTTAATTCTTCATGAATACATCTCCATAGTTTTGATTTAAACATTAGTTAACAATATAAAATAATTTAAATTGGTACTCCATGTAGCTTTTCCACATCCCTTATATTTATTCTACAATGCTAGTCAAGTGAGAAATCGTTGAACTGAACTATGATATGTTATAAATTCTTATGATGATATACCACCAACCATATGGAATTATGTCCTTTAAAAGTCATAGCAAGAAATACTATAAAATTCATAGTGATTTTCTTCGATTTCAAAAAAATGGGTAATGGTTTCATCACTCGCTTATAACTTTTTACATAATAACTTATTTTTTTAAAACACAAAGAACTGTGATATATTATCTAAAACCTATATATTCGTGTTATCCCACAAAAAATATTCTTTATATAAAATTCCATCTTTACAATTTATGAACGGATATAGAATAATAAACTATGTGCATCGTCAAACAACCCCTTCTTCATAATTGGTATTAATAGAATAAGTATTCATTTCCTAAATCAAAGAATTCTATTAATTTCAATGTTATACTCTATAATATTATCCACCTTATTCAAAAACTCTATATAACTCTATTATTTAATAAAAATTATTTCATATACGGAAGTTTGAAAAATCACATAGGGGTGTATACTTTTTTCACTTCCCTTATGATTTCAAGGTCCATCATTTGTTAATCTATTAGTATGGGGACTCTTTTGATAGATAAAATATATTAGATAGAATGATGCTTCTTATTTCGATCATTATCCACATTGTTTGAATTACCAGGGTGATATTGTATTGTTATGTAAAAGTACTCAATCAACTATGAAAGTTTTATTTGGTGAATTTTAAGCTCTTTCTATATATATATACCTTTTCCTCTTTTGATTTGTATATATATTCTTATAATTTTCTCATAAATATAATTCATCCATATATTTACTTAAAATTTTATCCAAATCATTAATTAAAATATCACCATTGAATACTCTAAATCATATATAAGATAGTTTATCACATGATAATTCTAACTAAAATGACACATAAGATAGAACTATGTCATTTTTCATCATAAAATATCCCTATACATTCTATAATTTATCTATGATTATAAGAAATCATTCTCCAATAAATAGTAGAGTATGTACTGGTGCACCAAACAACATTATCATTATATCCATTATTTTTTTTCACATTCATATGTAAATGTAAGAATAACCCACTTCTGAGTTTACATTATTATTATAATATATAATTTTATGAAATATCTCAAAAAATTCATAGTATCTAAAAAATCATCTAAATCTATAGTTCATTTTTATTTTGGTAGGTTATTTCAATTCGTCAATTAAATTTATTTTTATGATAATTTTTATTTTAGTTCATGTATTTTAAAAGTCATGTTATATTTTATATTGGCTTAAAAATGTAATTATTTAATTTTTATTTATATAAAATCAATTATTTTTTCAGTATCTTTATTAAACATGAATTCTGTAAAAAAACATAAAATAAACGGATTTTTTTGGGAAAAAATATATCCCATTTTGCGTATAGTATTTTAGTTTATTTAATTCCTCATATAAAAAATTATATTGATAAATTTGAATATATATTTAGACTAATTATTTACAAATTTTTTAATGATGCCACTTTTATTTTTTTCTTATTATTAAAAACATGGGTAAGAAATAGATTAACAAAAGAGAGAGTTAAAATTTGATATAATGGGTTAAAAGAATATAATAACTATTATAATGACATTAAAAAATTTATACATACTATATTTTTTAATATTTTTTTCTTATTATTTCTCATATTTAAATAGTTTAAATTTTACTATCATTTCTCTTGGGAAAGAAACTATGATATCATTATATTTTGAAAACATTCATGTGTATCCTCTATCTCACATATGAAAATACCCCACACTCATCTGTATATACACATAAGGATACTGTTATCTCATTGAATCCATACCGAAATACCTTCCTAAAATCCCACTCCATTTCCAAGATGTCCTCATTTGATTATAATACCATATTTTGAAGGTTATTGGTATATACTGTAAGATGTTTTAAAAAGAGTTTGTATTATTATAAACCATGTATTTCTTTAAAATTAAAATTTTTACTCCATAAGAACACCACTAGAAATTATGTAGTAAAAACATACATATCCCCAAAATTACTAAATTTTATTATTTTAATGATATATTGTTTTTCCTCTACAAATTAATGTAATGAAAATGAAAACATTTTCCTTTTGCATGGGAATACTACCTTATTAATAGAACAATGTATCTAACATCTCTTCAGAAACCCATATGGATTGTCATAATGGTTGATAAAAATGAAAAGAATTATTTGTATTAAATAAATATAAATATTTAAATATAATTTAATAATATAAATCTATATTTTTTATCCAGTTAAAAAAACATCAGTCATGTAAACGCATGGTCTACCACCTCACTAACCAATGTATTCTATTTTTTCATCACCACCTCATGTGCATTGTATATATAGTTCCATTTTAATAAATCAATTGAAAATTTTGATAAAATTTTAATTTTTTAATGATAAAATAATACATACATTATTTTCTATATGTTTGTTCAAATATAGAAATATTACTCATGTGTAAATATGAACTAAATTCTTGATGATGTAACATAATTAATATTTTACAAAAAACATAAATGGTTGATTATAAAAGTATAATTAATATATAGAAATTATAATTAAATAATTATTAAAAAACATTATTTGATATAATAATGAACTCATTCCCCATTTTCATCCATTTGAGGATATTTTGGACTTTTAGAAAAAAATGATATTCCAAAAATCTAATGTAATCATAGTAAATTAAGTGATTAATTTTGACATGGTAATAATTCAAATAAAAATGAATAATAATAATATATGGTGCATCAAAAATATTATTTAGCTTGTAAATAATAACTATAACATAATTATTTAGGAAGATATAAAATTTATGTGCCAATAAAACTCAAGGAAAAGTATTTGTAGTATCAATTCCCTTTCTTTAAAACATAACAGATGTCCATGATATGTTTTAATTTTTTTAGTGTATAAACAACATTGTAGTTAAAATTTATCTATAATATCAAATATTTAATGCGTTCAAATATCCATTCAATATTTATTCCTTCAATGTTTAATTCGTTCAAAATTTATCACGTGGTAATGGATTTCTCTTTAAAAACTTATTTTAAATGTTTAATCATTTTTTTTATATTTTCTCACCCTATTGTTGTTAATTATAATTTTTGAATTAAGCTTTTAATATAATAATATATATGATAAAATTAATTTTAAACAATGTTTTAATTTAATTATAATGGTTCTAAAATAATTTTATTAATGATTTTCCAAATGTGTTTTTTACATTTTCAAAATAGTGTGAATGGATTTTTTAACATATATTACATGATTTAAATTTTACACTTTGTTGAATTTTATTCATTAATCTGATTACACTATAAATAAATTATATTTTTTATAATAATATCAAATTTCCAGTTCTTCTAGTAATATTTTATTGAGTTATTAAATAAAAATGATTCTTATCTATATTTTTTATGAAAATTAATAAAGTATTTATTCATAATTATTGGATATAATATTTAAAGATATTTTATGATTTTAATAAAATATTATAAATGGTTTAATTATGTTATAATATTTTTGAATTTCTTACTATGATGATAGATCTCAATATAGTTCTCCAATGCATTTTTCAATGATTATTTTATACATAGAGTCATGTTGTAATCAACTTAGTAGATTATTTTATTTTTTCGAGTTCTTATAAGTGTTATTGTAATTTTTATTTAATGGTGACGTCCCAAGTAACCTAAATTCCTTTTATATGCTTAAAAATTACATTTCATATAAAAATAAATATTTTATAATGTAGTATGTGAATATTCTTTAATGGAATGATTATGGCATTTAAATATAATATTTCTTAATATAAGAATATGTATTCAATGGTTTACATGTTTTTATGAAACCATCTTGATTATGATTTTAGTATTATATTTTTTAAAAAAGTGTTTTTCCCAAATACATCATTCAAAAAAAATATATGTTCAGGTTAACTATTATTTGATATCAATGGTTTTTTTAATGGAATACTCTATTTAATGATTTTAATGATTTTAAAATTCACTAATTTTTTTCATTTGATGTGTTCTTTTATAATATATTCTTTTTCTCATTCAATGATTATTAATTATTGTTTACAAGCCATAAAGATGAACTGAAATCTGAATAATGTTAGCGACCCATATATTTATGTTACCATAATCAAAGAATAAGTGTATTTATAGATAAATTATTTTACAAGTAATTAGATAACATATTTTACTTCCCTATTGGAAATAAAATATCATAACTTTATAAAACTGTAATACTAAATGGTCCTTCTGTTTGTAAACGATAAAATATTTGTAATTTATGTTGATTTTTTTCAATGGACTAAATTTAATCACATTTTTCTACATAAAATCATAAAATTAAAGGGTTATGATCTAATGTTCATATCCAAGAGTGTGGTTTTGTGTCTATTATGGTTATTAATAGATAAAGGGTTTAGGTAACTATCAATACTAGGATGTTATTTAAGAATATGTATAAATTCATCAATACCCACAATGGTTCAAATGTTTGTTATCATTATAGATATTTTTTTATAAATCAAAAGTGTTTAATAGAATAAGTAATGGTTAAGGATAGAATAGTTCTTGTCATATTCATAAGATGGTTTATTGTGATTTTATTTGTTATACTCTCACTATCCTTTTTTATTGAATGGACGAAAACAAAAATAACAATATTAATTATGGATGTTAAATACAATGAAATTGACATATGAACATGAAAAAAATCTGAATGGGATTTATACATAATACTACATTTGTTATTCTTAACTACATATCATAAGTTATGGTTAAAATATAGTAACATTGTGTTATTTATATTTCCTCGAATAATAGAAAAATTGAGATCCATGGATGTTCATCTGAAAAAATAACGATGATAGATAATTCAATATCCTCTATGTCATGAATGTGAAAAAAGTATCTAGATAAATGTCATAATGGAATGGAAATATGATTCATATGTTATATAAGTATGAATAGGGAAACAAAATTCAAATTTAAAAAGGGAATTTTTGGTTCACACCATAAAGGGAAGTGATGTTTTTCCAATGGAATTAACTAAATTGCTTAATTGTGGGAAGTATGGGCATTATGAAAATATATGTTCTGTGGTAGATATATCATGATACTAATTAGAAAGACCACACATATAATAGTTTAGTAATGAAGAATTACATTAATGTTGAATATGGGGAAACTGTGAATGACATATCAATGGATTAGTTTATATTTTGGAATATGTTATGATATTGATGAATCCTAAGAGTTTAATAATCTTTGTAATCATATCAACTAAATATTAAGGAAGAATACGATAATGAATAGTTATTTTATTATGATGTAAATTTAAATAATGATGTTTCTGCATATATGGGTTAAATAATAATTATGTAAGGATAAATTTAAGGATTATAATAAGATTAAATGAAAATAATAATGTTTTAATTATTTATATAATTGGTGTATTTTAGGAGACATTTTTCCTGTTTTGATATTTGTTTTGGGTAAATGATTCTCTTTAGCTGAACTTTTTTAGTGTAAATGATATCTGTGGATTTTTCTGAGGTTAAATTCATTAGGAATAACATTGATTATTGGAGTTGAGTTTTAAACAATCACTTTCATTGAGTTTACTACATTTTAATAGTCTCTAGCCGATTTTTTATGTAGAGAGAGAAATTCTAGATGGATATTATATTCTTTATGACTCTTGTAACTACTTTACAATGGTATTTTTTCATTGTGGGATCTTATAAAATGAAACATATAACATAAACTGGTTGAGAGAATGTGAATTCAGGCTCATCACACAATTTTTTAAGGAACTATTTCATATTTTGGGACTCTCTTATTGATATAAGATATATTATCGAATCCTTTATTTATTCCCATGTATGTATACATGGATCATCTAGAATTAATGATACATTATTAAGTAACATGGATCCAAAATAATTTTTATTTATCTGAGATTCTCCATGGATATGGATATTTTTATATATTCAAGGTTTTCTACGAATGATACCCATTTTTGGATGTATTATAGATTCATTAGTTATTATTTAGGTTAATTATATTTTAAAAAATATGTTGAGGTATAAAGTATTTTCTTATCATCTAGGGAGATAGATTTTGTTTTGATATCATGATCGAACGCATAATATTGGCTTACTCAGTATCTGAATGATAATAATTAGAACCCATGTAGTTTGGTTCCACTTAACAGGACAAATATCCCTTTATGTTCATGTAATGTGAAACAAATGATGTCGTTTAACATTATGTGGGAAGGATGACAAGGTGTAATGTTCCTAGTCAAAGTCTTACATCAGAATTTTATCTAAGCATCCCAAGGGACCTATTAGAGAATTGGTCTCCTTAGATGATATTAACCTACCTCAAATGTGTGCCATATAACATTATAGTGATATTTGGTTCTAAGTTTTGACATCATGGAGGCTTCCTACGTATCTAATCTAATTGGGAATAAAGTCCATAATAATTCAGAAAGATGGGGATGAGACATTCAAGGATGAATATCACTACAACAGAATCGCTGCTTAGCGGAGCTTTAAACTGCCGCTATACTGTTTGGCGGCGGTTTATAGAAACCACTGCCTAATAGGGCATCGACAATCTATTAGTGGCGTTTTTTAACTTCTAGCGGCGGTTTCAGGAAAGCATCGTAGGTGCCTCATTTTGTGGCGGTTTTCCCGAATTTAGCGGCGTTTTTACGAGCACTGGATATCACTTTATTCACGGCGGTTTTAACCACCGCGAATAAACTCAGTTTCCAACGATGGTAAAACCACCGCTAAATTCTGGTAAACCACCGCGGAATGAGGCATCCACGCAACTTGTATTTAGCGGCGGTTATAACCGCCGCTAGAAGTAATTTTTTTTACATTTAGCGGTGGTTTAATCCGCCGCCATTATACATTTTGCGGCGGTTAAAACCACCGCACAATGTTGCCCAGAATAAAAAAAATTATTCTCGGATTCTGTTGCACCACTGCCCTAAAATACAAATAAATCCAGAAAAAACAATCAAAGGTTCCAACACATACATCATACTCATGTATAAAATATCCTAAATATTAAATACTAGGAAGATAAAACTCCATTGATTCAACATTTTAATATCCCAAACTAGATTCCACTAAATCTTATAACTTCACATTCATAGGATAGATCATCCATAGTGATTCCACTCTACTTATAAACATTGATAATTGATGAATTAGTATTTATATTATTACTAACCCATTTATATAATGATTTTTTTGTTTTGTGGCCTAGAAACCATCCTTAATACTTATAATAAATTATAACTGATGAAATAGCTTAAATAACACATTATAAATATATTGTTATAAAAAATCCTATTGTGGGAATAGTTTTAGAGTTACATTGGGATATAGCTTTTATAGGAATGTGGATATTTCCAGTGAGTCTTAGTTGACAACTTTTTATGTTGGAATTTTGGTTATGTATTAACTACGTTGTGGTGAGTGATGTAGACCAGAGTTTTTAGTAGAGAAGCTAAGTTATCCTAGTTCTATGGATGTCTATGTAAGAGGATCGAGTTTTATAACATCACCAATCTGGCTTAATGTTCAAGATGTAGTTATTGATGTTGGTTGAATGTGTGCGCATGGAATGATGATTGCATAATACATGTGATTATGAATAGACCATTTCTATTTATTATTAAGTGTATGATGTATATCTATCTAGTAGGAAGTGAACCACAGGTTGTTCAAGGATGGAATATTAGTTCCAGATGAGGCTTCAGCGTATGCCAATGATGGATTGTCGTGATGGAACATGGTATAATTATGTTGACTCACATCTAGAAACCATGTTTAGTGGTGGACAGAGTGTTTTTCATGGGAATTAGATTCCTATTGTTATTAAAATGATGAATATGAAAATCCTATGGTGGGTAGAATCAAACATGTCATGGAAAATGTAACCTTTGGGAGAGTGGTTGTAGAAATAATATTCATGAATGGTAAAGAAGAATGTTATGAAATTCTAGTAATTAAAGTTTCATGACTGGATATCTTGTAATGAATCAAAAAATGGAATTAAGAATCATAATATAAATAATTTAGGGATATAATGATAGGAAATAATTACAAGACAGACCATGATTAAGTGGAAATTGTGTTGGGAATGCACTTCAAGTCATGCAGTAACAGTTCAGTGATAAAACCAGTTATGTTTGGAAATGGTCTATTGCAACCATCCTAATATTTAAGTATTTCGTAGATGTTATTTTCGTAAAATTCATGTTTTTATAAGACATACCAATTGTGCGTCAAGTCGACATCCATCTTCGATATTATATTTTAATTTATAATGTATTCTTGCCTATATTCATGGACTTATGCTAATTTATCACCCCTCAGTCACACCTATATCTTAGTGAACCACCCTTGATTTAGAATATTCTCATGACATTTTAGAAGAGCTAGAGTATGTTTAGATACTTTTGACACTTAAATCAGACATTTTCATTAATGGGCCTCACCAAAGTGTCCACAACACTATCCCATTGATAACTATGAAATGACCCAATTTGTTCAACAAATCAATAATGGGTTTAACTCCTATTCATCAGAAACCATGACGAACAATTCAAACACAGACCAAAATGGAATGATGCATACCACACTCGAGAAATGAAGACATAAAAAGAAACATCAAAAATCAATAACATGAATAAAAAGAAACGAGATAAATCAAAGAAATTTTAGGACATGAAAAATTGTGGTGGCAACTATGTGCCACAAATGATACATATACAAACCAACCGTTTTAATTTTTGTTCAACACATCAACAGTACAACTACTCAGGGTCTGATGATGCATTGTCACCCTCTCCACCTTCATTTCCATTTTATGATGTCACCTGTAAGAACATTATATTGAAAATTAAATACGGTTACATATTTATATTAAAACATAAAACAAATGAAAGTTAGAAAACAAAATGATTCTGATTTTATGTGATTTACCTGCATACCACCAATCGATGTACTCCCACTGGGGGAATATCTGCTCATCTGCCGACATAGTTCAGTCAACTCTTTCTACAATGCAGATATCTGATCCCCCTGCTGGTGAACTATGTTTCGTAAAGAAACAATCTATTTCTTAGCATCTCTAGGCTGACTGATGTCAGGAGTAGATACACCAGCTCTCCCCGGTGGCCTGCTAAAAACCTTAGATGGCACGGGTCCCAAACCCATCCCACACACTCTCCCAGGATGCTCCTTCCCAAGGACTTCAGCAACTGGGTCATCCTGGGAGATAGAGTAGGAATGCTCAGTATTGGCATCCCATTTTTCTTTAATTTTGACCTATAAATCAAATATCAATATATATTAACATAGAAAAAATTCATAAGAAGTTATTATGATAAAACATTGACTTCATACCCCTCCTTCTTTAGAAGGCTCAATAACAAAAAAATCCATCTGATTTCTTTTGAACATCGAACCACAGTTCAGTTCTGGATGATTCATGGCCTAAACTCTGTGACTGCATTAATCAAAGATAAATCAATAATTCAATATATTAAACATATAATATTTTCTTATGAATATTTAATCTAATTAAAAGATTAACAATGAAATTATATTTCTTGAAGAAGAAAAATTTGAGCCCGCAGTGTGTGGGATGACTTGCTTCGCTCTGTTTGACGCATTCTGTCTTGATAGATCCTGAAATAAATAAAATGAAATTTAATACTGATGTATTTAATGTCATGTCCTTTTCATATACATGTATAAATGTAAAATGTGGATAATATAATAATATATATATTTCAATACCATCCTCTTCTGATCCCGATGCCTTTCAACAAACACATTCCACTGCTCTTTTGGTACCCCACTGGGTAGCTTCTCATACATTTGCATCGTGGTCAACTACGAATTGTTGACATCACACCACAATCTCCATTTAAAATCTTTCCACTTCTTACCTAGATTTTTCAACGTCCACTTCTGTGCTATCACATCAGCAACGGTAAAGTGGAAGAACATCTGTATACAGAAATTCATTTTGAACATATTCGTAACATGACATCAAATTAAACCATAATGTAATAAATTTACCTTGATTTGAGAATAAAACACTTCATTTTTCAGCTTGGAGGCATATGTCTCCAATCGTTATATGAAATGGGGATGGAAATGGGCTCCGCTGCCAGCTGGCCTAGAATCTGGCCAAGAAACCCCGCGACATCATCTGTAGGGACCCCTTACGAATAAAATGGCACAACAATATTCTCGCCATTCAGATTCCAAACATCTGAAATTTGTATTTTTTTTCTCCACGGTTTCATTTTTTTCATCTTCAATGAGAAAACAATTAGTATAAACAAAATGCAATAAATTTATTTAATTAAAATTTGTACCTATGATAGTGACACTCTAGTATGTCCGGGATGAACTAGAAGGGGCGCGTCGCTGCCCCACTGTTGAGGCTCCTGAAGGGGGAGTCGATGACTCAGCCTCTACTGGGACATCCACAGATGGTGTGAGAGATGGTGCAGGGGGAGATGGTGCAGGGGTGTAGGCAGCTAGAGCATCAGATGTTGTGGGGAGGGAGCCAGATGGATAGTCATCTGTCGCAGAACTGGATGAAATAATATAATGCTTCTTCCGTGGAATTTTTATCCTTTAATCAAGTAAAATTATGTTCAGAATATATATTTCAAAAAAATTATCCAGAAAAAAAATTTAAAAATGATAACAGATGGAGTACTAAAAGACAAAATATATATAACAATGATAATGAATGATTGCATAAATGAAACAAGTGGTCACTGAATAAATAAATAATTGTACATGCAATCATTTTCCCCTTCAATCATGTCGGTTTCCTGCTCCATTGCTTCATCCACTTCATTCATCTTTGCTAGACTAATATTTACATTATGATTATGGAAAAATAATTATACTTCCTGTTGCTGATTAAATTCAATTTCAGAGGTCAAATTTTCCACTTCATCACCCGTATGATACAAATATCTTTGTATTAAGTGAGAAACTAAAGTCCACCCTTCATCGGCAACATCAGTCACATAATATACCATTATTTCATGCAATGCTAAGATATTTGGATCATGCAGTTGATGATCACCAACATCCATCAAGCGAGAGAAGTTCACATAAGTAAATCGATAGAAATCTCTTTTAACGCCTCTGATAATAACGACCCATTTTCATTTGAATAAAACAACAGAAAAATGTCTGTGGTAGTTTAATTCAATAATATCATACAGCTTTCCATAGTATTCCACTTTAGTAAATGTATATATACCACTATTCTGTGTTCTCAAACCCACTTCTCGATCGACTGTACGAAATCTAAAGCCATTCACATTATAAGCGTCGAACATTCTAACTTCTTTTAAAGGACCTCAAGCAAGAAACATCAAATCTTCTGATACCTCTGCTCGACTATCAGTATTCATGATTTGAAAAAATAAATATTCTTTATTAGATTTAAAAAAATGTATATGTCAAACTAATATTCGTATTTATTGCAATATATATGAACATACACGTTGTGAAAACCATTCTACAAGCTCTTTATTAACAGCTTTCACTATATCTTTCTCATTTCGTGTTCGACCTCTCATTCATCTCTTCGTTTTTATCCTCAACTCTTCAATAAATGGATATACAATTTTACTATTCAACAACACATTTCTAAGTGCCTATAATAATTCCAATTCAGTCAGTGTCACATTTGAGGTCCTCACATCTGATCAGCCAATAGCAGGAAATATTTTGGATTTATGATGTATTTGAAATTGAGTCGATGTGTCGTCAACATGTCCAACTCGATTAAATCCTGTCTCAATATCATCCAAGTATCGAGAACAAAAGGTAAGATACTCTTCATCCACATAGCCATTAGAAATTGAGCCTTCTGGTTTAGCTTTATTTCTCACATATGATTTCAAATGCCCAAGATATCTGTGAAATAAAAGAAACATAATTATGCATTTAATTAAGTACCAATTTTTTTTACATATCTGAAAAACAAATAAATAAAGTAACTCTCTATTGGATACATCCATCGATAATGAACGAGGCCTCCTAATTTAGCTCCTCAAACAAATTCACAGTTAAATGCATCATTATAGTAAAAAAGGACGGAGGAAAGATCATCTCCATTGCGAAAAGGGTCAATAAAAACCTCTCATGGAGGTTGTCAAGATGAAATAGATGTAGATATTTCACACATAGTTTTCTGAAAAATGTGCAGAACTGGAGTACAACAGTAGTAAATTTTCAGGTAATAATGTACGCAATGCCAATGGTAGTAACTGTTGTAACAAAATATGTGAATCGTGGCTTTTCAATCCATGCAACTTACGATTCATCAAGTCAACACACCTCGAGATGTTACTTGAAAACCCATCAGATACCTTAACAATCTTTAACATTCGAAATAATGTGTCTTTATCCCTATTTTTCCTTTCAAAAATTGCCAGATGATACTTTCCATTCTCATCTAGCCAGATATCGCGTTTTATTTTCATTGCTTGTAAGTCTTTGCGAGCTTTGAGATGATACTTAGACTTTCCATGCTCATTAAGCAATGTGAATATCAAATTGTCACAGAAATTCTTCTCAATATGCATCACATCATGATTATTCCACAAAAAATTAAATTCCAAATACGGAAGTTTGAATAATATACTTCTTTTCTTCCATTGTTGTGTTCCGGTTTCTCTTGACGATACACTTCGGACCCGTTTTCCGCTATAATTCAAATGATGAACCTTCCCAAATTCTATTTTATCATTTTCAAGCTGTGCCAATATTTCAAAACCATTTAACAACTTTGGAGGTGGTCTACGATCAATGGAACCATTAAATTTTGATCTGTTCATCCGAAATCTATGAGATGCATCGAGAAATCTTCGATGACATAAGAAGCACCATTTTCTACTGTGAGGTAGCCATTTGGGCTCAAAATCAATGTTACAAACGGGACAAGCCAAAACTGTGTAAGTGTTCTAACCAGATAAATTCTCAAGCCCAAGGAAGTCACTAATGGTCCACATTAATGCAGCATGCATTTTGATCATTGTTTTATAAGTAGCATCAAATGTCTCAACACCGTTGCCCCATAACTCCTGCAATTCGTCAATCAATGGCTGCAAGTATACATAAATATCATTTCCAAGAATTTGTTTTCCAGTAATAATAATCGAAAGGATAAATGATGTTTGTTGCATACACATCCACGAAGGCATATTATAAGGGATCAAAACAAATGGCCAAATGCTATAATTGGTACTCAATGTCCCAAATGGATTGAATCCATCGACAACTAATCCCAATCGAACATTCCTAGGATCAGCTGAGAAATCGAGATGTAATGAATCAAATGTCATCCACGATTGGGAATCTCGTGGATGTCTCATTAACTCATCATTGTTATTATCTACAGAATTCCACTTCATGTGTTTGGCGGTTTACGATGACATGAATAATCTTTGAAATCGAGGCTTCAAAGGAAAGTAACGCAAAACCATTGCAGGTGTGGTCCATTTCTTCTCCCTGAAATGATGTTCATTCAGACTTCCAACATCACACTTTTCCTACCATCTAGAAGTAGAACATTTCTTGACATTCTGTCTACATGAATCTTCTCCCTAATAAAGCATACAATCATTGGTACATGCATGTATTTTTGTATAATTCAGAACAAGCTTGTTAACAACTTTTTTCATATCATAAAAAGATTCTGAGATTTTTGCTTCAGGAAATGCATCACGAATCAATTCCAATATCATGGAAATTGCCTTATTTGTAATTCCACATAGACATTTGATATGGTAAAACTTCAGCAAAAATGAATGCTTTGAATATTTCAAACACCCACTATACAACCCTTGATTTCCATCATCAACTAAATCATGAAACACATTTTCCTCAGTGAAGTTTTCTCTTACGTTTGCCTCCACAGAATCAAAAACATCACTTGTCACGTTGCAATTTGTATCACCCTCTTCTAGTGGTTATGATATGTTTTGATGCTGATAGTGGTGTCTTGTAGTGCCGAATGCATCATTTATTAGGTCTTGCATTTCATTTTCCATTGTCGATAAACTTGGGACCTCATTATGACAATTAAAATCAGTGCTCAATCTTTCTGTAACGTTCAATTCTCCATGCCAAATCCAACAAAAATATTGAGCAGGGAATCGCTATAGTATTAAATGTTCATAAACCTCAACTCTCCTCAACCATGTTCTAAATTTACATTTAGGACATGGAAATTTTATTCTCCCTTAAATGGATCGATTAGAAATTGGAAAATCTAAAAACTCATTCAAACCCTTAACATGCTGAGGTGTGTTCCTCAGTAATGTGATACAGCTTTTATCCATGTATATCACAATGTGCCTACACAAAAAACAAGGAATCAAACCTGAGACATCTTCTATTACCCCATCATCAAAAACAAATAATGATGAACAAAATTTCCATAATATATGTACATTGATGAATAAGCCTCTGGTGAAATATATCATGTACAAATATATCCTATGTATGATAGGGGACATCATTAACATACCATGGATTCGCGGCGTGACCGCAGCGTAACCGCAGCGTGTTGGTCCGGTCCAGCGTCATCCGCGGGGCAGCATCTTCCACTTAGTTTCAAATAGGATGATATGGATGGCATGAGAGGATGTTTTCTCATAAGATTTAATGAAGTGAATGCTAATCTGTGATGACTAGGGGATTGGATGACCCCTGATATACCTAATTCGATGAGGTTTGGAGATCTAGAATTGTGTAGGAATACCAAGAGGAATTAATACCCCATGGAATCAGTAAAATCACATGTTACATAACATATAATCTGACATTAATGGTACCGTGGGACCCCGGGGCTGTGGAACTGGGCTTTTGGTTGGATTTAAATATCATATTCCATGTGACATGGTCACACAACATGGGACCCATCTTAAAATTATAACGGCACTTAAAGAGTGTCTTGGTTCGAACAATCATTTTAATAAAAATATGGAAACCCTCTATAGGGATATAAAAAGGGTCAAGTACGATGTGTTCTTTATGACTAACAATGACATCAAGTATAAAGAAAACAACAATGCAATAATGTTAAGCAAGGTATACCACTATGAGTTTTTGCAGACAGCGCACCTCCGTTGGAGGAGTTTTATTAAAAAACCATGACTTATTTATCATGGATATTCACACTATGTTTAATTTAATTGTTCATAGACCAATCTATGTATAGAGTTTAAGTGAATGTATCCTTGAAAATAATTATGTGATATATATAGCGATATAAGAGAGGAATAAAAATATGATATGGATGTAGATCTTGACACACATATTCATATATCCTTAGGGGATGACTTAGATATTTTATGGTCATGGTTCTCAGACCTGTAGATTCTAACATTTTTATATATAAAAACATAGAACCAATGATTGGTTAGTCTTCATAGATATTCCAAAACACAACCTGATGTGAATTAAGGATTATTAGTATCATATAATACCTTGGAGGGGGACATTAATTTTATGGTCAGGATGTTTAGACCATTGTGTCGCAAAGTTTAATATCCTATAAAAAGGACCATGGTTTTCATAAGACATTACAAAATTAGAATCTAATGTTATGTATTTTGGGTATCCAAAAGAGATTCATACCCAAATTGGAAGGTGCATAAGAATATAATTTCATAATTTATTTAACTGTTAAAATGATTCTCAAATGTTTAAACTTCAGGTTACAACAATCACATTGAATAGAATGATTTTGGAAGGTTTAAAACACACATTATGAATTCCTAAGTCAATAATAAATAGAGACCAACTAGTGAATAATGACCATTACAAATAGTGGAATACTAATACCATTCTCATTCAATTGAATCTAATGGTAGTAGGTTGGATATTTTATCAATCTGTCCACTGATTGATTATGTGGTTTAGGTGGAACTATCTTCCATGAATGAAAAACACTTAATGAAGGAAGATAGTGATTCAGGAATCCTATAATGTTGTCCGAGATTGAAAATGATTTAACATCAACAAATCAAGACGTATTCTAGGTCGGAATAAGAACTATATAATCCTTTTTGAAAATTATAGTGGACAACAATAACATCTTTATTTAGCATGACATTTCACTGAGGGGGCTTCTGGGTGAAATTTTTGGGCAAGGGAGAGGGGAGGGGAGGGGCTGGGCAGGATGGAGGGGAGGGGAGGGGCTTGTTGGAGGGAAGGGGAGGGGTGGGTGATGGCAGGGGGGAGGGGAGGGGAGGGGAGGGGAGGGGAGGGGCTGGGCAGGATAGAGGGGAGGGGAGTGGAGGGGTTGATCGCGGTGTGACCGCGGAATGACCGCAGCATGACCGCGGCGTGACCACGGCGCGACCGCATCGTGTTGGAGTGGAGGGGATGGGCAGGACGGAGGGGAGGGAGGGGAGAGGGGGTGCTGATGGGGGAGGGGGCTGATGGGGAAAATTGTTGGGCAGGGGGAGGGGAGCGGAGGGGGCAGGTTAGAGGGGAGGGGAGGGGAGGGGAGGGGAGAGGAGGGGCCTGGGGGGCTGCTGGGCTGGGGGAAAATGTAGGGAAGGGGGGAGGGGAGGGGAGGGGAGGGGCAGGATGGATGGGAGGGGAGGGGAGGGGCTGGCCAGGATGGAGGCGAAGGGAGGGGCTGACTGCAGCGTGACCGCGACGTGACTGCGGCGTGACCGCGGCGTGACCGCGGCGTGACCGCGGCGTAACTGCAGCGTGTTGGAGGGGAGGGGTTGGGCAAGATGGAAGGGAGGGGAAGGGAGAGGAGGGGCAGGGGGGAGGGGGGAGGGGGCTGCTGGGGGAAATTTTTGGGCAGGGGGAGGGGAGGGGAGGGGTAGGTTGGAGGGGAGGGGAGGGTGATGGAAGGGGGGTTGCTGGGGGAAAATGTTGGGAAGGGGGGAGGGGAGGTGAGGGGCTGGGGCCGGGCAGGATGGAGGGGAGGGGAGGGAAGGGGAGAGGAGGGGTAGGGGGGATACTAGGATGGGGGAAAATGTTGGGCAGGGGAAGGGAAGGGGAGGGGAGGGGCAGGATGGAGGGGAGGGGATGACCGCGGCATGACCACGGCGTGTTGTAGGGGAGGGTCTGGGCAGGATGGAGGGGAGGGGAGGGGAGAGGAGGGGCGTGGGACTGCTGGGGGAAATTGTTGGGCAGGGTGAGGGGAGGGGAGGGGCAGGTTGGAGGGGAGGGGAGGGGAGGGGAGGGGAGGGGAGGGTGATGGCAGGGGGGCTACTGGGGGAAAATGTTGGGCAGGGGGGAGGGGAGGTGAGGGGCTGGGGATGGGCAGGATGGGGGAGGGGAGGGGAGGGGAGAGGAGGGACAGGGGGCACTGCTGGGCTGGGGGAAAATGTTGGGCATGGGGTAGGGGAGGGGAGGGGAGGGGAGGGGCTGGGAACGATGGAGGGGAGGGGAGGGGCTGACTGTGGCGTGACCGTGGCGTGATCGCGGTGTGACCACGGCGTGACCGCGAGGTGACCGTGGCATGACCGCGGCATGACCGCGGCGTGACCGCGGAATGACCGCGGCCTGACCGCAGCGTGTTGGAGGGGAGGGGCTGGGCAGGATGGAGGGGAGGGGAGGGGAGAGGAGGGGGTAGGGGGCTGATGGGGGAAATTGTTGGGCCGGGGGAGGGGAGGGGAGGGGCAGGTTGGAGGGGAGGGGTGGGGAGGGGAGGGTGATGGCAGGGGGGGGCTGCTGTGGGAAAATGTTGGGCAGGGGGGAGGGGAGGGGAGAGGAGGGGCAAGGGGGGATGATGAGCTGGGGGGAAATGTTGGGCAGGGTGGATGGGAGGGTAGGGGAGGGGAGGGGCAGGATGGAGGGGAGGGGAGGGGAGGGGCTGGGCAGGATGGAGGGGAGGGGAGGGGAGGGGCTGACCACGGCGTGACCGCAGTGTGTTGGCCCGGTCCAGCGACATCCTCGGGGTAGCATAAGTATCTTTGATGTTTGGCCATGACACAAATGATTTTTGGGTGGGTCATGACACAAATGATGTTTGGTCCACCCAACACTAGAAAATACATAGCATGAAACTGATCACTCCCTGCTCTTTTTCCTTACTATCCCTAATGAAATCTTTCACATCCACCATGCTTAGTCCTTAGTCATTTTGAACCAGGAAATCTCAAGGTTTTCTTCCACCAACTCTATCACCCCTCTATAGAATAAAATCCTAAGGATTATATTATTAATAAGAAATGTTTAAATGAAAATTTTTATTGAGGATGTATTTAAAAGTTGACATGACCTCCATACTAACCACCAGGGATGGTTGAGTGCTAAATCTTTCAATTTCCATGGCTAACACACAAAAAACAAAGTACATAAGGGATCCTAGATGAATCATATGAATTGTAATACCTAGAGAAATAAAAAAATAAATATTGATACAAAATAACTATTATTCAAAACATCAACTATCTAGCTAAAAATATATGTGCATTCCTAGATCCACTCTTCAATAAGTTATAGTGACTTAGTTATTATGATGAATGAGACTTTAATAACTTATTATCTATCACCTCAATATTTTCTAGCACATTAATTAACATAAATAGTATAATGGGGTAACATCATAAAGAATTATGCAACCATATAAGAGATGTTTCATGAACCTAACTCTAATCTCATTCACACTCAAACTCTCATATCGAAGGTTGATAAACTCTTGGCACTAAATTTCCTTCAACATCAATGATAATAAATTATCTCAATATTAACTTTAAAATTTTCCGCAATACACCATAAACTCTTCATGATCACCCTAAAAGAGAATCCACTATAAAAGAGCTTCATGATTCAATGAATTAATAGATGATAAAATCTATTTGATTTTTATACCTACTGGAAAACCAAAAAAACCTAAAGGAGAAAAAAACCATACCTAGAGGGGAAGACGGTGAAGCTTTCGGGGTCGCGTGGGGCCGGGGGTCGCGGGGGATGCGGGGGGTCGGGGTCGCGGGGGAAGGATGGTCGGGTGTTAAAACAAACAACGTTTCGAGGCGGTTCCTAGAACCGCCGCTAAACAGCGGTTTTGTTGTTGTTTATTGAGAATTTTTTGTTCATATTTCATATAAAAAGACCATTTGAAGGGATATTATTAGGATATATACCTGAAGGCATTCCCATTTTACATAAGAGATTGTGCAGATATCATGATCATTGATTAACTCTAAGCACACTTGATTCATTCTCAGAATGAGAAACATGAAGAATATATAGATTTTATTATCACACATTCCACAATTGTTCATTAGTTAATGGATGCAAGATCCTATAAGGAGAGAGATATGGACTATAATGTTCCAATATTCTATTTTATTTTGGTTCCCATGATTTCCACATCTGGTGACCCATCCATATACATCAAAGCATTTATAATATAATCAAGAGAGATTCCTCCTGTAAGAAAGGATTGGGTATTAATCATACAGGGATTCCCTACTGGTTCATAAGGAAGAGCGGAATGTCTGATACTAGTCCTCCTAAAAGAGAGTGTCCTATGGTTCCCCTCAATCCATACAATAATGAGGATCATGTGAGCACCTTAAATGTTTGTATCCTTGTTACCATGGTTTGTAATTCATGAAAATATTCTTATTAAAGGTTCTTTAAAATGTGACTCCACTTACCTGGGTAATCTGTACTTGAATATACAATGTAATGTTCCCAATGATATAATTATAAATGTCATAGGGCTCTATAAGGGGTCTTGGTTTGATTCCATTAGACTATGTTTTGGAGGGGCCAATATAGGTCCTAATGACATGATAGAATGGGTCGATTGGATGTGGAGAGTATAATTCCCTTGGATTCCCACTTCTGTATTCTAGGTTCTTATAAATGATGTGGTTCCCACAGTATAGCTTGTTGCTAGATGGTTGGGGGTACTGTTCACATAGTGTTGTTCTATATGTACCTAAGTTCTGCCAGTGTACACATTATTATGCAGGTGCATGTTCTTTCCACATATAGTATTTCTTATAAGGATCGACTTCCTCCCACATAACATTTCTCTTCTTGGGGATGAACTCCTTACATGGATCATTTTTCTATGTGATGAATGGTTCTACCCACGCAGTTTTTTTCTAACTACGACATGGATCAACCCGCATAGAATTTTTCTATAAGGGGTTCTAGGTTTTAAAGGATCCATACATTTATTTCACTATGGAATGGATTGGGATTTAATATTGGGTGGGTGTAAATCATTGTCTTGACCCATCATCAATTTCGGTCCGTTCAATAGTTCTTGAGGTATTTTCCAATCCCATGAAATAATTTATTTTTGATGGACGATCATTTTTAAGTGACAGTCATTCCTAGGGTTGGAAATCATCATTTTTTTCCTCTACATTATTGTGTTTTTGTCTACAATAATTGGAAACCCATCATGTTTGGGGAACTATTTCATTTGCAATTGTGCTTCACGAAGTGGTGGAACTCCATGAGAAGCAACAGTCTGTGGAGTCATTTTCACTTCATAGGATCAATTTATTCTTGATGGATTTACCCCATTTGAAAAAATATCATCAAATTGTACCTCTTGGTATATTTTTAGCATTTTCCATCTTAATAAGATTCTACTCGTAATGTATGAGGATTTTTAGTGACCAAATAATTCCCCCCAATCAGAATGGTTCCTATCGAGACAAAATGGATGTTATAATAATGTAGTGAGAGTCGTTGTTTTGAACTGGTTTTTGGTATTAATGTGGACCCACAATAAAATTCTACATAAATAAATAGGGGGCCGGAACCATTTTTCCTTTACCATATTAATCATCTAAATGAGCACTCCAAAGACTCTCTCATCAACCACGTCCTCTTCATAGTGTTTCATCTATGGATGGATTTTCCATGATTTGAGATTCAATATACAGAAATGTTAATTTTTTATATCATTTGAGTGAGGATATTATACAATAATTTAATGTTCTATGAAATTTAATTTTCTAGATGATGCTTCAAATTCCAGTGCCTTATAGTCCAACACCTCATCGATTGGTGGTTCATAGTCTTATGCTATGACTGTGAAGTAGCATACAGTTTTCCATGATATCAATATATTATTTTTCAAACATTTCCAATGAATTTCACATATTTTTAATCATCCATTTTATTAAAAAAGTGGATCTATATTCAACCAAAATGATTGGGAACAGGAGAACAAAATCCTTGGAAATGAAACTTGATTACAATATTAATTATCACATTATCCACAAGTGGGTATTCGGAAAAACGTTTTTTCCCCATAGTTTCTAAATTTCCCAATGTCTAACCGTTTACAACTTTATAACTTTAGACATCATGATTATACTCCACATCCACCATTTTATCAGAAACTCTCATATTCTTGGTCCTAGATGTGATGGTATCATGGATAAGTGAACATATATGTTATAAGGAATATAATTTTTAGTTAATGTTAAGAAACATTATTCATTATCAATGGTTCTATATTGGCACAATGCAACCAAACTAGTTATAATATATTCATTAATTACTTCATTAATGATTTTCCTTCCATATTCATCCTCTGCTGAGAAAATCCCAACGAATGGTGGTGCTCCATGTTGGAAATGTTGTTTGGATGGTTATTATAAGATGAGTGGTCTTGGGAAGTCTATGTAAACAATATTTTAAGGGGAATACATGAATAATTGGAGGTAATCATTACATACTAGGAAATATGGGTGTCTTATTTTTTTGTTTAATCAAGGAATGGTATAATTTCCAAATTAATTATCAATTAGTTCTCAAGAAACAAAACATTCCATTTATCAAATAGTGAAGGAGGAATCAAATTATTTGATGAATACTATCTAGGTGAATCCTCAATCATGGTAATATATATATGAATAATTTATCCTAGTGGAAAACAAATTATAAGATGTAAAAAGGGACCCTTCATTAGCTAGAGATTTATAGAGTAGTAGAGAAACCCCAAAGTCATCTGATTAAGATCCACTAACTCAATCCATTTGTAGATTGTGTATAATTTTTTTACAGTAGTGGTCTAATTTTGATAGTTTTCCATACCATGAATCACCCAACCCAATAGTTTAAAGGAATTCATAGTTCATATTGGTCCACTATTGATACAATAAAATACACTATGTGTTCTTATAGAGCCCACAGAAGAATATCTCTAGATATGGTACTAGAAGGTATTTACACTATTTTTTTTATTAGATGGATTATCCCATCAAGAGAATTCAATACAAATTTCATGGTATATACCTTAATGATGGTTCCAAAATTTTTGAGGGAAGCCTCATCAAAATACTTGTACCAAAACATTCTTATACATACAAATTACTCAAACATATGGATGGAGGTAGTTGTCCTCATTTTGTATGTGGTCCATTCCAGTTCGAATATTGTTATGTGGTGGAACACCATCAATTATTTGAGCATCATCATATGGAAGAAATTCACAGTTCATGTTTTCCTTGCAATACTCATTATATCTTCAATTCACCAAAATAACCTATACATTGATGTTGACGTCAAAATATTGAGAGAATTTTATAACCTTAATTTCATCTCAAACTGTGCATCTTGTAGAATAGTGGTAGATAATTTTTAAGGGACACTATAGGAATGATATTCCATTATCTCTCTACATCATGGAATTATCGATACATGGGTTGATGGTGTAACCATCCCTAAATTCTATAAACTTCAATTATTTTCATGAAAAATAGGTTTCATGAATCATGTTTCACCATTTCCCCTTCATGGATTTTGGAGTCACACACAATTTTTCTTTTCCAGTTGTGGCTTATGACGATGTGTACATATTCAAGCATAAAAATCTCCTTACCCTATTTAGAGACACCCATCAACAACTATCAATATTATTCCATAACATAGAGGGAATACAATCCTTATGGTATATTAGGGATAGAAATTAGGATAGTGACTAAGCCTCTGGACCCTCTTGATTATATGCCAAAAAAACCCTCCTAATCAGTTATGAAGGAAGAATGCTTTATGTCTTGATTGTCTAGGAACTTAACGGGAGCATCAAACTTGTGGGACCCCTTGGATTAAAGAATAATCAATCGAGATTTTTCATCTATAACTATTGTTAGTCATGCAAACATTGGACCCAGTGGAATTGTCTTGAGAGGACCACTAATTGATATTGTACATATCAGCCTAGTTCTTAAATAGAACAAGAGGATGTAATGGAATATTATTCGAAAATTAAATTCATTATTTATAACAACCCTATTATTTGTGGTTAAAATTAAAGATTATATACACATGGAATAATTATATTGGGAAAAGGATATAAATGTTATTATCTTGACCTAGGTCACGTAAATATGGGTTGAGAACTAAATTTTTACTGTTATCACAGAGACCAAGCGATTGAAATGGCTGACATGGTGGGAAAACATAACCAAAATTTCCATGGCTTAGGCTCTGGTGGGATTGATTAATGAAACCATATATCATTTTCCATGAAATTTTTATTTCTTGAGAAGCCTTAACTACTGGTGAATGTAAACTTACTCATTTAATATCTTCCTATCATCAATAGGAAGACTTATAGGATACTTATGTTGAGTTACACCTCATGGTTGCTGAGGAAGAAAGATCCTATGATAATTTGGTCAAATGGGATGTAGATATACATGCATGTGAGGCTCATTAAGCTTGGATAATGACATTAATTTCAATAATAAATGACAATTTTGAAGCCATCAACCAAAAAGTTTAAGATCTCCAAAATGCCATAAATCAGATTCACCCAATAGTTGAAACTAAAACCAGGAAAAAACTACTTTGGTATGGCCCCTTGATGGATCACATTAGGTGGTATTCGATTTTCTAACTAGGGTGAGGTGTTATTCAATGTAAACATTTTGTTTGTTCCATTTCCCCCTTTTTTTTATGTTTGGGAGAGACTACATGATGTGGATTTCTTCTTCATCATCATTCAATAAATTGAATACTTTCTTTCCCTACAATGATTATCCATTAATTTGCTCTATATATTATTAATCATAAGTGGTTACAGTTTGATATTCAATACCCACTATATATTAATTTGAATTACAATATGTGTTAACAAAATTGACATTATCCTGTAATACTCTATTTTTTCATTCAATTGACACAATGATATTTATTTTGAAAATTTATGGAGTCATATGAAAAACCATTTGATCTTCCTATATTATCTATTATCATATTATTATTTTTCTAATATAACCATTGCTCAAAATTATTTGTGATTACATGGCTTTTAATTAGAGGTCCTTTGTGGGTTTTGGACCTAACATGTTTTTAACTGTTTAAATTTCCTTTGGATCTCTTATTCATTTCCTAAAACATGAAAAGTGTGGGTTTATAGAAATATAAGTTGACATTTTCCAAGGGTCCAATTTTTTGGATTATCATATGATGAGTTTGTGTCAATTTTTCTGTGTATTTTAGAGTCTTGTAACCTAGAAAAATGTAACTGATTTTTTACGATGAACAATATTGTCCTTGAATTATTGGGTGAGATCACTAATTGGGCTTACTGGAAGAGAATTTCCCAATATTTTTTAGATAATAATAGGGTATTGTTTTACCCTATTTTTGTGATTTCTAAATATGAATCATGATATGAGCAATGAATGCAAGATTTTATCATAATATGGTCTTCCAAAATGTTTTTTTGGCAGTGAAGATGGGTTAGAAAAGCCTCTCATGGGGATAAATTTTTCATTTGGCTGAAATTTGTTTTGTTAGTGACTTATGTAGGACCAATTTAGGAATATTTTTCAAAGTAATAAAATACTTCATCCTCACATTAATAATCCATTTAAAAAGGCCAATAAATTTATAGAAATATGGATTTCTCAAGACCTCATTGTGTGGCTTATCAAAGGAACACTGTCTAAAAATTATGAGAGAATCTATATCGACACAATCATGGAATTTGAATAAAATCCTAAACATATTTGTATTGTATAAATGAGGGAGGGGGTATAGTGTAGTTTATTTTTATGTATCTAGGATGTGGACTATGCAGTTTAATGTCTTACAATCAGAACATTCAGGGGCCATGATTTCAGAAAAATTTGGTATAACTGAGTGACAAACTATTTTCATTTTTCACAATAATAAATTCAGGAATTCTCCCTCATCCTTATGAATTAAAGAGGAAGGTCATAAACTAACTGTTGGGGGGTATTGGTTTCGTTCAGTGATATGGGATGAGAACATAATTATAGTTTACATAGTTTGGAAAATCATAACCTAAAGAAGAATTTTTCTATGGTTGATTTGCCTTTTTTGGGAACATATATAGAGCCACTTGAGGAATATTATGCATAGAAAAACAATATAATTCTCTAGGAAACAACCTCCCCCCATTTCTAATGGCAGGGTATCTTTATATAGATCCAGACTACCCAAATCCCAGAGCTTAGACTGTGAAAGGAGTGTCTCTAAACATGAAAGGTTCATTCCATGTTTAGAAATTTCAAAAATGGGTCAAAACTATTCCCTTACAATGGTATTAAACATACATCAAATGTATTTTTCGCTGATGTATGGGACCAATATATATGTTCTGTGAATCAAAATGTATCTCTTCATAAATAAAATCAATCCATATGTTGTTCTGGATGGGTTTCCCCTCACCTGAATTGAACTCTTATTTGAGAAAGAGGAATTTTCCTTTTAATAATAGCTTTTTTAAGAGATGATTAAAATATTATTCCCCACCCCCATACTGATAAATATAATGTATAATTTTCTTGGGGAATTTTTGGTTTTGGGTCGATTGAGATATAATGTTAGGGTGTTTTTATGAATCCCTTCAAAATAAGAATTTCACCATATATTCTTCTTATAAGGTTCCACATGTAGGTCTAAATCACGCACCATGATAGTAAATTTTCACCTTTTGTTGTTGTGGCACTAATTATTGTAAATTTGGGTGACACTATTTACCTTTTGATGTAGGAATTCATCAACATTTAGTTATGGGAATTATGTGGTCTTAGGGTCATAAATCTCATGTGCATGTCTATCCCATTAACCAATAATGGGATACATTTTTTTTTCTCAACTCTAGAGTCAATGTTGATTATCTAGGAATCACTATGTATCTCGTTTTAATGAGAATCATGTCACACATAGTTCTTATGAATTTTGTTGCTTATTGTCATATATCGATTCCATCGTCCATGCATTTTACGACATGCGGCGAGGAGTGAATGGAGTCTTTTAGTTTTAGGTAAGGAGAATAGTGATATTATTCATAGAATAGAAGATTAATGAAAATATAATTGGTCCAAAATGATTTGAAATTCACCTGATTATATATAGGTAATAAAGAGAAAAATCAGATTCTAGGGATTCTTGAATCAAGATAAATTGTATTGGGAAAAAGACTTTTTGGAAATATTATGATAAAATAGGCCTCTAATAGGGTTGAATTTTACATTGGTTGATATAAAATTTCATTTCCAAATTATTCAGTGAAAATTGGGGAATATTGTGCATATTCAAACAATTTTTCCTCAAGACACTGCCCCCCACCATCATTGATAACCAGATAATGATCAGGATGATCCGAAATGTTTAAGGGAACATAGTGTGATGAATAGAATTAACATGTTTGAGTATTTAGTAATATTTTGGATGTGATAATCCATATAGTTTGAAACTACCATATTATATATGACTCATATGTAGGGGTGAATTTATATTTTCATGAAATATTACTGAATGAAGAACCCAAATTTAAGATATCCAACATATATCATTATTTGTATACAAGAGATGGGAATATTTTTCATTTTTCATTACTCAATGTTCATAAAAATGTTACAGATCCTGGGAATCGCTATGTATCTCTACAAATTGATAATTAGTCCATAGGTAATTATTGTGGTTCCAAAAATAACAATGTCATGCAGAAAGAAACTTCTCCCTGAAATGTAACATCATGTGGTCAGGAATTTCTCCACAAAGATAAATGTCATGCAGTGGGGGTGTATATTCCCTGGTGTAATGAATAAATATATAGCGTGCCTTTTTTTTATTGTACCAGGATAATGAAAACCCTTATGTAGATTTACATTCCTTGATCATTCAGGTAATCTCCTACTGAAACTTCTAAATCCATGTGAGTTCTTCTTAGTGTGGGAAACCAGGGGATAATGTGGGTTTTTCTATGAAATAGAGGTGATAAAGTGATGGATATATACATTTTTAATTTCTGTTAAGTGAACTTATAATTTCATATTTAGACATCACAACATATCCTATAAATATAGGAATAATGACACATATAGTTCATACAAGCCTCCATGTAAAGATCTAGCATGTACATAAGGTGGAGGGAAGTTTTTATCATTCATTAATGCTAGAAATGTTATTACTGTTTTCTATATCACGAAATTTCCTCCAATGATGGGAATCAGTCCACATGAAAATTTTACAAGGATTTCCTAGATGGTCTGACCTTTATATATAGGGGTATTTATTCCCATTGATTGTTTAATTATTGAGGTTAGGATATTTATTGGTCATACATTCATCACTATATAAATATTGTGGGAATGAATCAATCCACACATAGTTCTAAATGATTTTCCATTCGTAGATATGACTCCTGTGTCGAGAGAGGGTGATTTTCAATACAAGCAGTTTTCTATATGACTCACCTTGGAGTCCCCTGCATCGATTTAGTTTCATTATAGGGGAGGCATGCATCATTGATATTTCGCATATGGTCCTAGGACTTGTGTTTTTGGTGTCACTATGTATACCATAGAATTATAATAAATACACATGTTGTTCTTGGTGAACCATGTAGTTTAACATCATGCAGTAAGGATGATGGTCACTCAACTTGAATGATGTGGCTCCTCGGATGGATCCATGAATAAAAGTCCATGAATAACTGCGTATCCTCCCATATATTGAATCAAGAGATTCATAGTTATTGAGGTAAATATCATATTATATGTCTTTCCAATTTTTGGGGTGGGGGATGTTTTCATTCGTTTGGGGTGCTGGATCGGGATTGGAGATTTGGGTGTTGCTACGTATCATGTCCGGACAAGAATATATTTGAAAGTAGTTCAGGAATTGAGAATGATAGATGACCAATTACATAGAAATGTCCCCTTGGGGGACAACATTTTGGTGTTTCATAGTTTAACGTCATACCATGAGGACATTGGTGTCATGCAGTTTGGTGTGTTTAGAAATGGATGATGTACCATGTAGCTAATTTTCATGTGATCCAGATGAATGTGTCTCTTTATTTATACAAGAGATAATTTTGAAGACTTATAAGAAACAAAATTATAATGTGAAGATAGGTAATGGGGACAATGGATGGTAATAAAAACATATTTTTAATGGAATTAAACATGATATTGGGCCTAATGGAAGAGGTTTATGCATCAATATGCATTCTATACTTATTGGAATCAAGCCACACACACTTCTGGATGGGATCTATATCTATAAAGGTTTGACACAAATGACGAGGGGGGATTTTTTTCCATTTTTCATGGCTGGGCTTCTGGAAAATGGTATGGGTGTCACAATATATCATGTGTCATAATGAATAAAAGCACACATATTTATTGTGAAAGAATTCCCACAAGGATCTAGCTATTACATATGGATATGGGAATTTCATCTTCCAAACACATCACTCTGTCTTGTGCATGGTGTTTCACTGATTAAAATGATGATTCACATGTAGTTTATCAGCATGAAGAGAGGAGGAAGATGTTATAAATTTATTATCTTGGGACATGGACAATGGTATCATAATTTTTATGATCATGCGATAAAGATTGAATATGTAGTTTAACATCTTGCATTTGGGAATGTTTACCATATAGTTTAACATATTGTGATCATGATATTATACTATATACTTTAATGTCATTTGACCAACATGAGTGATGTCCATGTCAAAACATTAAATGATTCTCCAGGATCCTTGCATTGGTGGGATACATGGTGAGTTGATTATACATTGGAATTTGACAATAAAACCCATCAGATTAGACCATATATATGGACTATGGTCCCTTATAATTTGGTTCTAACATCAGATATTTCACTAATGGAATCATTAGATGCCTGAGTTCCAAAACTATCTCTCATTTGACGTAACAAAAGAGGTGATCCTTTTTGTTAAATACTAATTCCATTCTCTATTTATGGACATCCAAATGATTCAAGGTATGTAATTTTCACACATCCAACCGTGAAAATTAAATCAATCAATTATAGGATTTATCGTCCATTGATAATTGATCACAAATGGAAATTTTGAGTGAGGGAAATTGAGCTTTAGTGGACATGACCAACTCTATCATGTATACTATGGATTACATGGTTACCTTTTTGGCAGGGCAAGTCATAGTTTGATATTCCCACAAGGAATGTAGGAGATTTTCCTAAAAATACATTTTATCCTTATAAACCATCATATTTAACATAATTTATAGGGTCATTTGGAAGTCCTTGATCTGTCTGTTTTCTACTACATGGTAGCTGGATGAATGGTCGGACTTGATGTCATACTCATGATTGAGCTTCTCCAATTTAGAGGAATAGAAATTAGTTTTAGTTACTATCATTATTAAATGAGAGACCCTAAATATGGTACAAATGTTGGGTTTCAGAAATATGACAATATCTCATTACTTGACTTCTTCTATGTATATTGATTTAGTCAACATAGTGAAGAAGTCGGTTTTAGGGAGGATGTTCTTTATCCACTTGGTTGTAGCAAGAGGATATAGTACCAAGACATTCATTCTGCATATAAAAAATAACTTGAAATATTTGGTTCTATGAATAAACTCTGGGGGTTAGTGAATGATGCAGTAATGAACCTCGATGGAATTCCACTTTTTTGTGAATTTTTTTAGTCCCATGTTAGAGTGGGATAATAGTACCCATGACATTTGATCTGGTGTAAAATATTGAGTTCTGATTAGTGGGCACTATATGTTCTAGTGTGAACATCGTTATTTATAGTTGTGGACTTTTTACCATCAACACTCTTGAGAAGGCCCCCATCAATAATCTATTTGTAGAGAACATTTTTTATGATTTATGACATCATATAGATAAATGGTCATTTCTCAACTCCATATTTTATCTCTCTTTGATTTATTCAGTGAGATCTTTCCATTTTGAAGGTACTCAACAATGGGTATCATCCATACAATCGAAGGACTATATGGTTCAAGGATAAATCTAATCTCATAAATTTAATCAATGTTATATCTAATGAAATGTGATATCATCTGGTAGTGCGTAATGCTGATGATTATTTAATCCTGGTCTCGATCGACTAGAGTTGTGTAATCATTTTCCATTGTATTGGCATTGGAATTTTGTTATAATAGGACATGAATAAATGTCATCTCCAATGGAAATTCTTCCATTAGTCCTTATAGAATTATTATCAAGGGTATTATCTCTTCATTTTCGATTTCATATTAGGCATTGATCTACTTTATGACTACATATGAATTACCTTTTAACTTCATGTGACTGAATTGTTCCTGAATTTCTAAATCTAGCTCTTCAATGAGATCATGATATTCTATTTCATTTTTTGTTAACCCCTATAGTAACTATAAGGTTTAAGGAATTATAATTTTGTGGCGAAATTATCATGACTCCCAAAACTAATTTTGTGATCTTGGGGTATTCCATATTCATCCCCATCAGACTTCTGGATGCACAGTTGAAATAAATCTACAATAACAAGGGGCCCTATTATAAATTGAATTCATATTACATTGGTAGTTTAGCCTCAAATGAATTCATTTTTAATGAGTGGATATATTCCAATAAATATAATAACCTATAGAATTTGATCACATTCTTAGGCACAAAATAAATGTCAAAGATCTATATGATGACCACCCACCATGACAGACGTACATCCATCATCAAATGGATACAAATGTATTAATGTGGTATTATACTGAAGACCAAAAAAAGTTCCTGACTTTTTTGGTGTTTTACTCAACATTTGGATTACATATATTAGTTCCATGAATATCTTATCGAAATCTAAATAATGTGTCTCATCATCAATCATGGTATGAATGCGATAATAGAGTCTTTTAATGATGTTGGAATAATTTTTTTATGCGAGGAAGGAATCCAGTTATCACTATAATGTTGTCACAGGAAAAATAAATTCCCATCCATTTTTCAAGATACATGAAAAATTATGGTGATAATAGATATTTATTGATTATTTCTAATTTTTCTTGATAATCATCAATCCAAAGATATGTACCACCTGTTTTAATCAACCTATTAAAGGGAAAACATTTTCTTACAATGATGGATATAAAGAAAATGATTTCCAATACGTTTCCTTGATGCCCAATCAAATATATGAGGTTAGGAGAAAGTGACATTTCAATGATATCCTTTGTCTTCTCGAATTCGAATTAGATTCAACGATGAAGAAAAAATAAGCTAAGAAATTTCTCTTAAGGAATTCAAAATGAATAATTTAAGGGGTCCATTTTCATGATTTTCAATCCCAATTTGTTGAAGATAATTTCTCGGTCTCCTAGGTTGTGAGAGTGTTTTTGATATTTAACAACCATTTCATTAATATAGAATTGAAAAAACATTAATATGTGATGCATGGAACCTTGGTATGTATCACAAAAATTATTCAATCCAAATGGAATTACCGTATTGTAAAATATTCATTGCGTGGACATTCTGGTGATGAATTATTATTCTTATGGGGCCATTCAGATTTGATTATTTCCATAAAAACCATCTAAAAAGGTGATAGACTAATATTTAGTCATTGAATCAAACTGTAATTCTATGATCGAGACTAGAAAATCAACCATTATGTAGTGTCAGATGAGGTCCTGGGAATCAACACAGACATTGATTTTTCCATTAGTCCTCTTGAAGTGGTTGGTATTGAACTACCAATTTTGTTATTGGAGTTCTCGAATGACGATTTTTATGATGAATTTGTATACTTCATCATCAATTATGGCTAAACATGTTAGGTGTGTCCTACTGGATGGTTATTTATATCCCTAATGGTCTTCTAGTATGACCACGTGGTGAGTTTCCATCATAGGATTGAGGAATAGAATTTTTCTATTGTTCCAGGTGAACACATGTCTATGTTGTTTCAGGAAGGAGGGATATACCACTTTTTCTTCAAAATACATTTCTACACTTATCAAGTTAGTCATGGATCCTATCCTACAACCAACATTATTTATCTAATGTAAACAATAGTGGACATGACATCCTCTTAAAATGACGGAGGGGTTATCTAAGGTCATCCTCCTATTATTCTTCTTACTCTTAAACACCTTACTTTTTTTTCATATAGGGAAAAATGTATTGGTAATAGTTCTCAATATTTAGGGGAGGATTCAACATATTGATATTCAAAGGATAAAGTGACTTCCTCTGACCCATATGTTAGAATGAAATTTCCATGATCCTATATATGGTATGTAGTTTTGAATGGATAAGGTGTATATCCATTATTTTTGAGTGATGATATGACATCTTATGCCTCAATAGCTATGGAAAGGATTTCCTAGAGTTATAGTGATGGAATTAAGTCATTTTACTCATAGAATTAACCAATTTCTAGGGATTCTATCAATATTAAACTCTACTAGCGTAACATATCTAGTAAATAATGAATAAGACATTTTTATATTTACTAAAATTTGTGCATTAAATATTAATTTTACTTTAATGGGGATGCTATGTCTTAAGGAATACCTAACATGCAACAATTGGTTTCTCCAAAGTCTAATGTAGAAGACAATGCTGAGCCATACTGAAAAATAATAATAAAATAGTATTTCAAATGGTAGTTAATGTCCATCTGTTGTATTTTCGATAATGAATAGAACTAACTGAAATATGATTATACATATTTTTTAAATGTTTTTAAATTTATCAATTAAAATTTAGAGGCTTAAAATATGAATTAATCTAATTTTAAGCCCAAATAGTCTAATATTCTATAAAAGGATGATTTACCAACCTTTGATAGTGAACCCTCTTTAAATCTAGTTTTGGTCACTTTTATATATTCAATTTAGAAAAGAAAAATTCTTTTTTAGAATCGAGACATAAAATTTTACATTGGGTAATTTTTTTGTATTTTTCTTATAAAATTAATTTTTTAATGAATAACGAAAATACTATATTTTAATTCAACATTTTCTTTTATTATAATTTATTTATATGGTTAAATTATCTTTTTAATAGGGCTTAATGTTAAATTAGATTATGTTTTTTCCATTTAATCCAATTTTGATTATTGGAAATAATTTCACATTGAAATTGCACATAAACAAGTGTCAATCTTTTGATTGTTATTTTTTTTTAAAACACTTTTTGTTTGACAACAACAAATAATTTTAAATTAATTAATGAATCATATATGTTTTGAATTTGGTAAAATAGACATAATTTTTAATTCATAATAGAAAAAAAACTAAGGCTGAATTTTTGGTATTTTTATGAAAACCATAAAATATTAATGAATAGTGAAAACATTGAATATTAGTTAAAAAACCCACATTTTCATTTCATTAAAACTTTTCCACTTAAATGAATTGAATTTTAAAAATCTGACATACATGGTTGTTACTAGTTAGTAATATGTGGTTCAAATAGATGAAAATAAATTTTTGGTGAATTGTAATTTTTACTTTTATTTAGTGTGGTTAAAGTTAAAGACGGTAATTCAAGGAAAAAATAGTATTATAATAATATTAAATTACCTTAAAACTTCTCCTAACATTATTGAATGAGTCATGGCTGACCAATACAATCCTTGGGAGAGATATTTGGCCTTTGAAAGCCATTTGGGTATGATAATGGATATAATAACTTTTTATTTAAAGTAAAAATTCAAATATCATAAACATGTATGGTTTTTATAAAACAATTTTAATGTGGGTTTTATAATTGATATAATTTACTATAAATATTCATTAGACAGATAAAAAGATTTCATACATCATGGTGTGTTATTTATAAATTTAGACATCAAATAAATAATTTAATTTATGACACAATAATGATTTAGTGTCTACCTCATTAAGGAATGATTTCAATAAATAAGATTATAAAGATTAAAACAATATCCAAAACCAGTCCAATTATTATTAGATGATTCTATTTCGAACAATAGTCATCATATATTCTAATTTAACACGTTTAGGACATTTACAAACTGAAAATAAGTTTATAATAAAATAATATTTTCAAACATTCCTAAAGTCCCCCTCCTCTCCCTTATAAAAAGACCATACATCTAACCCATTAATCAAAACTCTCACGACCCTTGGATAATCCATGCTCTACCAAATAATCTCTCAAGATCCTTGTCTTCCACCTATAATCCTTACCTGAAGTTTAAGTCACTTCAAGAGATCCTTTTGATTCAATCCAAAGGGAGTAACACGATTTAAAGGTAACGTCTTCTATTAAGTTATTTTATTTTATTTTACTTCTATATCCCCTAAACTCTTTTTATTAAATTATTTTATAACAATAAAATTATCCTAAATATACTAGGTTATTTTTATGAGATGGATTAGAAATAAACTTACACACACCTCCATATAATGGGTTAAGAATATTCTATTTCTGTGGACGAAAAACTACTATCTCACAAAACGATGATTGCTCATTCTTCCCCAACCACCTCTTATGGTGGACATAATGATTGACATTTATTTACATGTGATATATATTATATTTATATTGTCTCTATACATCTGTATTTTTAATTTATATAATACCTTTAAGGTTTCCATAATGGTTAAATATGATAATTTCATTTGAGGAAGTGCGGAGTAGCACCCCCTATAAGTGATATGGCTCGTTAATGCCATATGTGGAACATATAAAATTAATAATTAATGAAATAATATATGATATGATATTCTAATTATTATATACCTATTTATAATTATGTTTTCATTCCATTAAATACGAAATATAAATAATAGTAGCATTAATGTCTATGTACGTCTTGTCGTCTCCATGAACGATGCATTTAATTTCCTATCTCCGAATGTAGTGGACTATAATAAATAAAAATATATACTGGATATATGTGATATATGTGATATCTAAATCATGAGTTTCATTTTGGAGATAATGTACCTTTGATCACATGAACAACTTGTAATTATAAGAAGTTCATTTTCGACTCAAGTACCAAATATCCACAAAATGACCATTATTAACATAAATGATTACATAATGTTTGTAACATGGAAATAAGTGATATAATTAGAATAATAAACTATAAAAATTTTCTTAAGAAAGTAGAAATTAACATTAGTTTATTCTTCATGGGATTAAAGAATGAAAGCGTCAAGTCGGTCACTAGGTAAGGGACATTCTGTCAATCTCCTTTTATTGAGCCATATTTTGTATTATACACAACATTATTTTATACAGTGTATAAACACCTATGAATTTTCATTTCATTTTAAGTGAATAATTCTCTATGATGTGTTTTATTAAATGGAAAAAATAATGTTCTTTTAATGTAATTAGTGACAACGTCTATTTCCACTGCCACGAGTATTATTTGATCTATGGATTGCTTAACAAGACATAATGTTTTAAGAATGAAAATAAATACTATAAACTCTTTTAACTATTTTGGTATTGAAAATGGTTTGGTAAAAGATTTGTTTTTTCATTATATTAAAATGATGTGGAAATTATATCTTTCATTTATGTTTATTTATATGTTTTGAACATGTTGTGCTTATTTGGAATTATTTACGAATATGGGTATTCCATGACAAACCTAGGGCGGGTGAGCCTAATATTGCTCTCACATGCATTAGGTAACATGACGGAGGTAAATGATAATGTTTCTTCAAAGAGAATTAGAGAATATACTCTGATTGGTATTCCAAATGTTACTCCCTACATAGTTGTGAAAGAATCAGCGTAAGTATGTTATGGATGCCACAAAATACCTTTATGATTTTTGTTTTTTTATGTGTAATTCATAAATCTTATGTTTTCACGAGGTATATTAAAAATCTTATATTTTGATGGACTAATTATTTAATTGTTAATTTTATAAACCTTAATAATTTTTTTATGCTAATCACATGTGTTACAATGATTTCTAACGGATTTAAAGATTAATAGGGTTCGAGAATGGGATATAGGAAAATTCATTCTATATAAAACAAGGAACTATACATGACTATTTTTCTATGAGCCTTTATTTTATAGAAATGAATCTGTGTATAAGTGTCTAATTTAGATTTTTGAGACGTAATGTAATAGTTATAGCCTAATTATCTAAAACTCTAAACCTATAACATTATTCAATTTCAATTAGAAATTTAATTCAATATTATGTAACATTTTAAGGTTGGGTCCTTATAGTTGGTATCCGAGGTCGTTTTACAAAAAATTATGAGTTATAATATTGTTAAATTAATGTGCATAAAGTAATTTATGAGAAGATTTAAATGATATAGAATTACTGATTACCATATTGCTTCATGGAAGATATTTTTGTGTTCAGAATGGTTTTCCGTAGAGGAAATAGGGTAGCTATGATGGGATGAAATCACGAGGAATACAAACTTTTCAATCAACTCCCTAAGATGGTTGGAATCAGAATTGAACAATTTATTGCAGTTATGGAAAAATTGACTCGAGCTATAAATGGTGTTGGTATCCATGCACGAGATCATCCAGATCAACCAGATAGGTACATGTCAGTGTTAAGAATTTCATTAGGCAGAATCCCCCATCATTCAGAGGATCATCCGACTATGTGCTAGCAGAAGGGTATATTTAAGCACTACAAAATATTTTTGATGTCATGGTGTGTTCAGAACATCAAAAGGTTACTCTTTCTATTTACTTTTTTTAACGTGAAGTCGATCAGTTGTGGTTGATGGTGAAAAATATTTGGGATTTAGCTTCTCATGAGTTAAAAAGTTATGAAAATATTGTTTGATGTGCGAAGAATGTGGAAATGGATTTTGTCAATGATCTAGTGTTCCTTTTCAAACAACCGAATAAGAGGCTGAGGTGGCTGCCGAATGGGAAGAAGTATTCAAAAATGTTATGATGGAATGAAACTTAAGTTTTCAGTTTGGGAAAATAGTGGAAAAAATCATGCTGGGGAATGTATTTTGAATTCTTGTAAGTGCTACCGATATAGTAAAATGTGACATAACTCTCGTAATTGCACTAAAAATGATCAGGGTAATGGTAAAAAATCAAATTTACAATCAGTAAAACGTTTCAAGTGAAATGAAATGGGTCATTATGAAAATGAGTGTTCAATAAAGAACTAAGATGAGGGAATGTAGCTAGACTACAAGTAAATAAGATAGGTAAAAACCTTTGCAACTACTTCAAAAAATGTTTGTCCATCGAATGAAGTAGTATCGAGTACTAAGTTTGTTTTTTCATATTATTCCAATGTGTTTTTTGATTCAGGATCTACACACTCCTTCACATTTGAGAACATTTCTTGTAAATTTTAAATTCCAGCTCAATATATGAATCCTGAACGTCTAGTAAAAACACCTGGGGAAATGTTGAGACAAAAATAAATTATGAGAACCATATTGTCCTTATGTGAGGAAGGAATCTACCTGCAATCCTTATTGTTTTTCCTCTAGTGGAGTTTGATGTAATTTTTGGAATGGATTGGCTTTATGTTTTTCATGCTACGATGGACCGAGGAGTTAAAGAGGTTTATTTTCAGAAAAAATTTCAGTTTGTGTACAAGAATGAACGCTTAATTTTGAAAACATATCAGGAAGCTGAGAAACTAGTAAAATATAGAAATGAATGTTACCTTGAACATATTTTTCAAAATAATGGAACTATTCAGATTAATATTTTTCCAGTAGTAAATGAGTACCTTAATTTATTTTTTTGATGAGTTTCTTGGTATTATACTTGATTGGGAAGTTGAATTTACTTTTGACTTAGTTATTGATGCTAATCCAATTTCAATACCCCCTTATCAAATGAATCATATTGAAATTTTAGAGTTAATGAAGCAATTGCATGAGTTATTAGATAAAGGTTTCATCCGGCCTAGCACATCACCATGGGGTGCTTCTATCTTTTTTGTTAAAAATACTGATGGTTCAATGAGACTTTTCATTGAGTATAGAACATTAAATATCATCACCGTTAAGAACAAGTATCCTTTCCATAAAATCGGTGATTTTTTTGATCAGTTTTAGGGAGCTCAGTATTTTTCCAAGATTTATTAGTGGGTAGGGTACCATTTGTTGAATGTAACAGAAGGCGACTTTCTGAAAACCATGTTTTGTACTAGATATGTCCATTATGAATTTGTAGTTATGCCTTTTGGGTTAGCCCATGTAACTACTACATTCATGGATCTTATGAATATAATTTTTCGTGAGTTCTTAAATAAGTTTGTGGTTGTGTTCATTAATGTTATTTTGGTTTATTATAAAAGTAAATATGACCATTAAAGTCATTTAAGGGGTTTCTTACAAACCTTAATATAAAATAAATAGTATGGGAAATTTAGTAAGTGTATTTTTTGGTTAAAACACATTTCATTTCGTGGTTAAATTGTTTCAAAAAAAGGAATAACTGTTGACCCTTCTATAATAAAAGATGTTGAAGAATGGCCAAGAGCCACTAATATAACTATGATCCATATTTTTCCTGGATTGGCATGTTATTAAAGGAGTATTTTTTGAGATTTTTTCATATTTATCTAGTTCAATGACTATGTTATCTCAAATGGTGTTAAGTTCATTTGGACAAAATAATGTGATGATTCTTTTCCAAAATTGAAAAGAGGAGTGGTGAATGATCCGATTTTGGAATTTAGTTTTAGAAATTGTGAGTTTGTTATCATAAATGATGTTTTTTGAAAAGAAATAACAGTTTTCTTATATAGAATTATAAGGTAATTGATTATGCTTCACATCAGTTGAAACCTAGTGAGTTAAGTTACCCTACACATGATTTGGAATTATCTACTGTTGTTTTTGATTTAAAAATTTTGTGTCATCTTTGGAATCAAGTAATGGTTGTAATATATACTATTAACAAAATTTTTATGTATATATTAACTTAGAAGGAATTGAACATGAGATAGAAGTGATGGTTGGAATTAATCAAGGATTATTATTGAAAAATTCATTACCATCCAGGGAAGGAAAATAAAGTGGATGACGCTTTGAGTTGAAAAAGAAATGCTACACTAAACTTGTTATATTTAGAAAAATATCCTTTGGTTAATGTTTTTATGAACTTTGGCCTCGAAGTTGTGGTGCTGGAAATTCCTCTATTTTGTTTCAGGTGTCACCGGTATCATCTCAATCCAACAGAATTACGCAAGCACAGGATGAAGACAGTGAGTTGTAGAAAAAGGTAGAGTTGGTTTAAAAGGATAGGTTTCCTGATTTTAACATTGATAATGATTTTATTTTGAGATTTGTAAAGTGATTATGTATGAATTATTATTCAAAGATAAAGAATGAGTTGTTTTGTGAAGCTCTTAGTTCTCTGTTTTCAGTTCATCCTCGAAGTACTAAGATGCACTGAGATCTTTTGGAGTATTACTAGTGGGATGGAATGCACAGATATATTGCTGATTTTACTGTGAAGTGTTTCACTTGTCAACAGGTTAAAGTAGATCAACAGTTAAAAAATGGAATCTTTAGTCATTATCGGTGCAAATGTGGAAATGGGAAAATATATCAATAGATATCATTATGGGATTACTAAAAACATCTCGAGGTAATAATGCAATTTGGATTAATGTTGTTCGATTGACTACATATGCATATTTTTTCCTATTCGAGATACAATGTCCCTATATCTATTTTCTCAAGTTTCTGTTAAAGAGATAATCAGTTTCCATATAGTTCCCCTCTACATTTTATCTGATCGTGATCCCATTCTTATTTCTAGCTTTTGGGATGTCCTTCAAAAGTCATAGGGTACTGAATTAAGTTTTAGTGATGATTTTCATCCTCAATATGATGGGAAGTTAGAATGAACAATTCATACTTCAGAGGATATGTTACATGCTTCCTCAATGTATTACCAGGGATGTTGGGACTATCATCTTTACATGGTTGAATTTCATTATAACAACCGTTTTCATTCCAGTATACAGATGGATCCATTTGAGGAATTATATGGGAAGTGGTGTTGAACTACAACTTTTTGGGTTAATTTTGCTGAAAGGAAGTTGATGGGACTAGAATTGGTATAAGAGATGGGAAAAAAAGTTCAGTTGATTCAAAATCACATTGAACATCTCAGAGAAGGCAGAAAAGTTATGTGGATAACTAGAGGATCCCATTATTGAGGAAGGTGATCATGTATTTCTCAAATATTCTCCATGGAATAGTTTGATGTGTTTTTCTAAGAAGGGAATGTTGAGGATGAAGTTTATTGGACATTATGAAATCTTGGAGAAAGTTGCATTAGTTTCCTAGAAAGTGGCATTACCTCCACGTTTATCCAAGGTACACATTTTTTTTCATGTTTTGATGTTGAGAAAGTATTTGACAGATCCATCTCATGTTTTGATACCATAGTTAGTTCTGTTGGAAGAGAACCTATCTTATTAGGAACAACTAGTCGATATTTAGGACTGAAGAGAGCACATGTTGCGGATGAAGGTAATTTATTAGGTAAAGTATTTATGAAAAAACCATATGGTTGACGAGGTAACGTGGGAATATGAAACTTCTATAATGGATAAATACCCCACCTTACATGATAAGTGAATAAAAATTGCGAGGATGTGTTTTCCATAAGGGGGAATGATGTAAAATCCAAGGTAAATTAAGAATAAGAAATTTTCATATTAATTAAAATTATTGAATTAAATATTAATTTTACTTTAAAGAGAATTCTATTTTTGAAGGAATACCTGACACACAACAATGAGTTTCTCCGAATTCTAATGTTTCACACAACGTTGAGTCATACTGAAAAAAATAAAAATTTATTTTAAATGTTAGTTAATGCCTAGATATTGTATTGGAGGGAATGATCAGAACTAACTTCAATATGATTATACATTTTTGTAAAATGGTTTTACATTTTTTCAATAAAATTTAGAGGCATAAAATGTGAATGATTCTAATTTTAAGCACCAGTAGTCTGATATTCATTAAAAGGTCAATTTACCACCTTTTAATGAAAAACCCTCTTTAAATCTATTATTTCCACTTTTAAATGCTATATTTGACAAAATAAAATTCTTAATTAGAATTGGGATATAAAAATTTACTCTGGGTACATTTTTGGTAATTTTCTAAAAAAATCATTTTTTAATGAATTGTAAAAAAATGCTATATTATAATTGAAAACTTCCTTTTAATCTAGTTTATTTATATGGTTATATTATTTTTTTAATTGGTTTTAAATAGTAAATAGATTATATTTTTACCATTTAATCCAAATTTGGACATTGAATGTAATTTCACTTAGAAAGTGGACATAAACAAGTGTCAATATTTTGATAGTCATTATCTCTTAAAAAACATTTTTTGTTTTGACAACGAGAATTAATTTTAAAATAATTAAAGAAATATCTATGTTTTGAATTTGGTAAAATAGACATCATTTTGGAATTCATAATATCAAATATTCATTAGGCAGAATTTTTCGTATTTTTCTTAAAACCTTCATTTTTGATGAATAGTTAAAGCACTGAGTAGTAGTTAAAAAAACAAACATTTCTTTTAAATTAAATTTTACCACTTATATGAACTGAATTTCAAAAAACTTACATATATGGTTCTTATTAGTAATTAAAATTTAGTTCAATAAGATGAAAATAATTTTTGGTGGATAGTAATTTTTGACTTTTATTTACAACAGTTAAAGGTAAATATGGTAATTCAATGTAAAAATAATATTATTATAAAATTAAATTAACTTAATACTTTTCCAAACCTTATTGGATGAGTCATGGCCAACGAATACAATCCATGGGTGAAATATTTGTCCATTTAAATCCATTTGGGTAAAATAATGACATTAATATCTTTTTATTTAAAGTAAAAATAAAATATCATAAACATGTATTGTTTTGCTAAAAAAAATTAATGTGGGGTTATATTATTGATATATTTGATGATAAATATTCATTTTAAATCTAAAAATATTCCATACATCATTGTATTTTATTTATAATTTTTAGGCATCAGATAAAAAAATTATTTATGACACAATAATGATGCATTGTTTAAATCATTAATGAATGATTTAAATAAATAAGATTATAAAGATTATAAAAAAATCCAAAACCTATCCAATTTTTATTGGATGATTTTATTTTGAACAAGAGTTATCTTATCTTCAACTTTAATATTTTTAAGACCTTTAGAAACTGATGTTTATAAAATAATAAAATAATATTTTAAAAACATTCCTAAAGAACCCCTCCAATCCCTTATAAAAAGACCTCTCATATAACCCATTAATAACACCTCTCATGCCCCTTGGAACATCCAAAATCTTCCAAATAAGATTTCAATATACCTCTATTCCAGCATGAAGAATTACCTTAGGCAGAAAAAACATCAATAAATCATATGCAAACAAACCAAAGGGAGTTACCCGATTTAATGATAACGTCTTATCTTAAGTACTTTTCTTTTCTTTAAATCATACAACCCATTAAATTATTTTTATTATATTATTTTATAACCACACCAGTACCTTAAATATAATATGTTTTTTATGAGATGAATTCTAACTACACATACACACACCTCTATATAATGCGTAATGAATATAATCTTTCTATGGACAACAAACTAATGTATCACGAAGTGATGATTGCTTAATCTTCTCCTTCCACCTATTATGTTGGTCATTATGATGGAACTGTATTTACATGTCATATATATTATATTTTTATTTTCAAAATAATTTGTTATTTCTCATTTATATCATACCATTATGGTTTCCATAATGGGTAAATATGATAATTTTATTTTTGAAAGTGCAGTCTACCGCCCCCTCAAAGTGATATGAATCGTTCTTGCCATATGTGGACCATATAAAGAAGGCGTTAATGAAATAATACATGATATTATACAGGAATTATAATATACATTTGTATAATTATGTTTTCATTATGTTAAATACGAAATATAAATCAATGTAGCGTTCATGAGTACGTATGAATTAACTTCTCCATGAACAGTGAATTTCATTTCATACCTCCAAATGTGATGAACTGTTATAAATACAAATATATACTAGATATATATGATATATGTGATATCTAAATCATAAATTTCATTCTGGAGTTAATTTACTTTTGACCACATAAACAACATGTAATTATAAGAAGCTCATTTTTGACTGAAAAACCAAATATCGAAAAAACAACTGATATTAACTTGAATGATTACACAATGTGTATAACATGGAAATAAGTGAAATAAAAAGTCTAATAAAATTTAGAAATGATCTTTATAAAGTATAAATTAACATTAGTTTATTATTCAGGAGGTTAATGAATGAAAAGGTCAAGTCGGACACAAGGTAAGGAACTTCCTATCAATCTCCTTTCATAGAGGCATATTTTGGTTTATACACAACATTATTTTATATGGGGTATAATCACAATTATCTATTAATTTCATTTTAAGAGAATATTTTTCTAATAGATGTTTTACAAAATGAAAAAAAAGAATGTTCTTCTATCATAAGCGGTGACAACGACCTTTGCCACCACCGTGAGTATTATTTGATCTACAGATTCCTTAACAAGCCACAATGTCTTTAAAAGGAAAATCAAAACCATATAATATTTTAAATATTTTGGTCTTGAAAATGGTTTTGATAATGGATTTGTTAATTCTATATATTTAAATGATTTGGAAATGTTTTCTTTAGTTTATGTTTGTTTTATGTGACTTGAATATTTTATGGTTCTTGGGCATTGATTACGTATATGGGTGGTTTTGTGATAAATCTAGGGTAGGTGAGCCTGAGATAGCACTCCAATGCATTGGGTAACCTGACAAAGGTGAAAAAAATGTTTCTCCTAAGATATTTAAGGAATATACTATGATGGGTATTCCATAATGTAACTCCATACGTAGCTATGAAAGCTACAATGTAAATTTTTTATGGATGTCACAAGTCACCTTTATGATTCTTGTTTTCTATGTGTAATTCATAAATCTTATGATTTCATGAGTTTTGTTAACAATATTATGTTTCAATTTACTAATGTATTTTTATTTATTTTATAACCCTTACTGATCTTTTTATGCTCATCCCAACTTTTTAATGGATTTTCACAGGAATAAAAGATGAATATGGTCAAGGATGTGATTAAATAAAATTCAGGATGTCTAGAACATGGATCTAGACTTGAGCATTTTTTCAAGAATTTTTTTTAAAAAAAAATTGAAACTGAGTAGAAGTGTTTACTTTGTAATTTTTGAGATGTAATGTAATAGTTTGGGCGTAATTATCTAAAACTCTAAACATTAAAAGGTCCTCAATATGAATTATCTATTTAATTCCTGATTATGTAATATTTTAATGCTGAGTCTTTATAGTAGGTATCAAAGGTTGGTTTAAACAACATTCAGAGTAAGAAAATTGTTAAATTAATGTCCATAAATTAATTTATGTTATAGTAGTAATGATATAGAATTTATATATTACCATGTTGATTTGCCTAATATATTTCTATGTTTATAATGGTTTTTCGCAGCGAAAATCGGGAATATATGTTGGGACGACATCAGGATGGTGACAACCGTACAATTCACCAACATGAGATTGTATGAATGGGAACTGAATAGTTTGGTGCAGTGATGGAACAATTGACTCATGATATAAATGGTGGGGGTATCCATGCACAAGGTCATCCAGATAAAACATAGAGGAATATGTTAGTAGTGGATCATTTCATCAGAAAACATCCCCCATCATTAATAAGATCATCCAACCATGTACTATCAGAAGGGTGGATTAAAGAACTAAAATTGATTGTTGATGACAAGGGGTGTTCCGAACAACAAAATGTTAATTATTTTATTTATCGTTTTAAAGGTGAAGCTGATAAATGGTGGTCAATGGTGAAAAATATCAGGGATAGCGAGGAGATTGATTCTCTTGAGTGAGATGAATTAAAAGGTATATTTCTTGAGAAATATTTCCCTAAGGTCTATCATCATAGGACGGAAAAAAATTCATGGAATTGAGGCTGGGGGATGACTCAATGGATCCGAATGAAGCACAGTTCTCTCATATGGAATATTATGCTCCAAATTTCATATGAGATCCTGATTGTAAAATCGACCATTTTTACTTATGATTGAAGACAAATTATCGAAGGGATTTAGTTTCTCAAGAGATCAAAAGTTATAAAAAACTTGATCAATGATTGGAGAAGTAAGAAATGGAATTTTCCAATGATCAGTTGTTCTTTGACAAACTATAGAATATGATTTCAAGATGGAAGATGAAAGAGAAGAACTCTTTAAAAAAATTTGATGGTAAGAAACATAAGTTTGTAGTTTATGAAAATTATTGTAAAAATGTTGTTGGGGAATGTCTTTTTAATACTAGAAAGTGCCACCGATGTGGTAAAATGAGACATATGTCACGTAATTTTACTGAAAACATTCATGGTACTGGTAAAAAAATCTGATTTAGAATCAGTAATTTTTTTAAGTGCAATGAAATGGGTTATTATGCAAATGAGTGTCCAATGAAGAACTAAACTGAAGGAAAGTAGCCAGACTACAAGCTGAAAGGGGTGGTAAAATCCATGGAAACTACTTCAATAGATGATGGGTCATCAAATGAAGTAGTATCAGGTACACTGGTTGTTTGTTCTGATTAGGCCAATGTGTTGGTTGATTCCGGGACAACACACACTTTCATTTCTGATATGTTTTCTAGTAAATTGGAAATTCCAACTCAAGATATTTACAATGAACTTATTGTAAAAACACTGAGGGAAAATTTTAAGAAAAGTGGAAATTATAAGAACCATCACGTCCCTGTGTGCAGAAAGAATATACCTAAAATCCTTAATTTTTTCCTCTAGTAGATTTTGATGTTATTTTGGGTATGGATTGGATTTCACATTATCATGCTTTGATTGAGTGCTTATCTAAAGCAGTTTCTTTTCATAATTATTTTTAGTTTGTGTACAAGAATGTACCATTACATTTGATAACATATCAGGAAGCTGAGAAACTATTAAAATATAGGAATGAATGTAGCCTTGAAAATATTGTTAAATATAAAGGAACTGTTCAAATTAATTATGTTCCTATGGTAAATGAGTAACTTGATGTTTTTCCCGATGAGTATCCTAGTATTATACTTGATCGAGAAGTTGAATTTACTATTTTTGTAGTTCCTAATTATAATCAAATTTCAAAACCCCCTTATCGAATAGCTCGATTGAACTTTTAGAGTTAAAGAAGAAATTGAAGGAGTTATTAGATAAAGGATTCATTTGACCCAACACATCACCATGTGGTGCACTAGTCTTTTTTGTTAAAAATAATGATGGTTCAGTGAGACTTTGCATTGAATATAGAGCATTGAATAACATCACTGTTAGGAACAAGTATCATTTGACTCATATCGATGATTTGTTTGATCAGCTATAGGGATCTCAGTTTTTCTTTTTAAGATTGATTTAAGGTCGCAATATCATAAGATTAAAGTAAGCGAAGAATAAATTTTTAAAACTGTGTTTCGTACTAGATATGGAAAATATGAATTTTTAGTTAAGACTTTTGGGTTAACCAATACACCTGTTGTATTCATGGATCTTATGAAAAGAAATTTATGTGAGTTCTTGGATATGATTGTGGTAGTGTTTATTAATGATATTTTGGTTTATTCTAAATGTAAATAGGACCATTAAAGTCATTTATGGGTTGTCTTGTAAAGGTTAAAAGAAAATAAATTGCACGGGAAATTCCGAAACAGTGAGTTTTGGTTACAAAAAATGTCATTCATTGGTCATATTGTTTCAAAAAATGGAATTACTATTAATCATATTAAAACAATAGTTGTTGAAGAATTTCCAAGACCCCAAAATTTAACCGAGAACCGTAGTTTTATTAGTTTATAAGGTTATTACTGGAGGTTTGTTGAGAATTTTCCATTTTTATCTCGTCCAATGAATATGTTAACTCAAAAGGTGTTAATTTCATTTTGAAAAAAGAATGTGAGGATTTTTTTAGGAATTGAAAAGAGAAATAGTGAATGCTCCATTTTTGGCATTACCATCCAGAAATGGTGAGTATATTAACTACGCTGATTCTTCATTGAAAGTAATTGACTATACCGATTTGCATAATGATCAAATAATTGATTATGCTTCACATAATTTGAATCCTCTTAAGTTAAATTACCCTACACAAGATTTGGAATTATCTGCTATTGTTTTTTATTTAAAAATTTAGAGGCAACATTTTTATTGAGTAATGTTTGTAATATATATTGATGACAAAATATTGAAGTATATATTCACTCAAAAGGAATTTAACATGAGATATAGGAGATGGTTGGAATTAATCAAGGATTAGGATTGCACAATTCATTACCATCGAGGAAGGGAAAATAAAGTGTCTGATGCTTTGAGTAAAAAAAGTAATGCTACATTAACCTTATTACATTTGGTAGATGTTCATTTGACTAAATATTTAATGAACTTTGGAATAGAAGTTGATTGTTCAGGAAATTACTCTTTTTTATTTCACGTGTCAGTGAAATCATCTCTATTAGACAAAATTTTGAAAACACAAAAGGAAGACAGTGAGTTTCAGAAAAAGGTAGAGTGGGTTCAAAAAGGTATGATGCCTGATTTTAACATTGCTAATGACTGAATTTGGTGATTTGGAAAGAGATTATGTGTGCCTTGTGATACACAACTGAAGAATGAGTTGTTTTATGAGGCTCATAGTTCTCCGTTTTCAGTTCATAATGGAAGTACTAAGATTTATAGAGATCTTAAGCATTATTACTGGTGGGATGGAATGAAAAGAGAAATTTCTGATATTACTGTGAAGTGTTTGACTTGTCCACATATTAATGTAGACCAGTAGTTACCAAAAGGGATGATTCATCCATTATTGGTGCCAGAGTGGAAATGGGAAATATATTAATGGATTTCATTGTGGGATTAACGTAGACATTTCCATGTAATAATGAAATATGTATTATTGTTTATTGATTGAATAAATCTACTCATATTATCATATTCAAGATACATTGTCTCTAGATCAACTTTATTAGTTGTATGTTAATGAGATAGTTAGGTTGCTTGGAGTTACCCTCTCCATTATATCTGATCGTGATCCCATGTTTACATCTATCTTTTATAAAGTCTTTGAGAAGTCATTGGGTACTGTCCTAAATTTTATTAAAAAATTTCATCCTTTATCAGATTGGTAGTCAAATAAAAAAACTCAGATCATGGGGGATATGTTACATGCTTTACCAAGGGATTACCCAGGAAGTTGGGATCAACATCTTTCTTTGTTGAATTTTCTTATAATAACTGTTTTAATTCCTGTATACAATTTTCTCCAAATGAGGAATTATATTAGAAGTGGTGTCGAACTCTAGATTTTTGGGATGAAGATTCTAAAAAGAAGTTTATTGGACCAAAATTGGTAGATGAGATGGTAGAAAATGTTTCATTGATTCAGAAGCTCATGAGAACATCTTAGAGCAGGCAGAAAATTTATGTGGTTAACTAGAGGAAGGATTGATCTTTTGAGGTAGGTGATCATGTATTTCTAAATGTTTCTCCAAGTAAAAGTGCGATGTGTTTTGGTAAAAAGGGAAATTTGATTCCAAGGTTCATTAGATGATATGAAATCTTCGGGAAAGTTGGCTCTGTTTCCAATAGAGTGTCTTTACCTCCATGTTTATCTCTGGTACACAGTGTTTTTCTAGTGTAAATGTTGAGAATGTATATGCCAGATCAATCTCATGTTTTGAGCCCAGAGGTAGTGCTTTTGGAAGAGAATCTCTCTTATGAGGAATAACTAGTACAGATTCATGACCAAAGAGAGAATGTATTTCAGAATAAATTAATTAATCCTATAATGATTTTTTTGGAAAAAACATAGAGTTGAAAAGAGAAAATGGGAATCTGAAAATTATATGATGTATAAATACCCCCACTTATTTGTTAAGTGAATAAAACTTGTGAGGAAAGAATCTCTAAAAGGGGGAATGATATAACATCCCAAGTAAATAAATAATTGGAAATTTTCATATTTATTAAAATTTGTGAATTAATTATTAATTTTTCTTTAAAGGTGATTCTATATTTGATTGCATACCTGACATGCATCAATAGGTTTCTCCAAAGTCTATTGTTGCACACAATGTTGAGTCATACTGAAAAAAATTATATAATATTATTTAAAATTGTAGTTAACGCCTAGCAATTTTATTGGTAGGAATGAACAGAACTATATGAAACTTTAGTATACATTTTTGTTAAATGTTATTACATTTATCAAATAAAATTTAGAGTTTTAAAATGTAAATGAATATAATTTTATGCACCAATAGTCTAATATTTTTTAAAAGGTTGATTCACCGGCTTTTGATGTCAAACCATATTTAAATATAGTTTTGTTCACTTTTATATTTTTAATTTTCCAAAATAAAATTCTTCTTTAGAATTAGGACATAAAAATTTGATTTGGGTAAATTTTTTCTGTTTTTCTTAAAAATTTCATTTTTTAATTAGTAGTGAAATATACTGTATTTTAATTCAAATAAGCCTTTTAAACTAATTTATTTATAAGGATAGGTTATCTTTTGATTTGGATTTAATGTTTAATTAGATTATAGTTGTAACACTTAATCCAATGTTGGTCATTGGAAGAAATTTTACATTGAAATTGGACATAAACAACTGTCAATATTTTGATAGTTTTTATTTATAAAAAAAACTTTTTTTTGTTTTGACAACAGGATTTAGTTTTAAATTAATTAATTTAACATCTATTTTTGTGAATTTTTTAAAATAGACATTAATTTTTTATTTTGAAATTCAAACATATCTTAGGATTATTTTTTTGTTATTTTTATGAAAACCTTCAATTTTTGATGCATTGTGAAAACACTGAGTAGTAGTTAAAAAAACACAAATGTTTCAATTAAATGAAATTTTATAGCTTCTGTGAATTAAATTTCGATAATCATATGTACATGGTTGTTATTAGTGCATAAAATGTGTTTCAAAAAGATGAAAATATTTCTTTTCTTGAACAATAACATTTTACTTTTATTTACAGCAGGTAAAGTTAAATTGGGCAATTCAAGGTTAAAATTAATATTATAATAATATAAAATTACCTTAACACATCTCCTATCCTTATTGTGTGATTCATAGATGACCAATACAATCCTCGGGTGAGATAATTTTCATTTTAATTCCATTTGGGTATCATAATGACATTAATAAATTTTTATTTAATGTAAAAAATAAAAATATCATAAACATGTATTGTTTTGTTAAAACAATCTTAATGTGGGATTATATAATTAATATATTTGAATATAAATTTTCATTAGAAATATAATAATATTTCCTACATCATGTTATTTTATTTATAATTTTTAGACATCATATTAAAAAAATTATTTATGACACAACAATGTTGCAATGTTATCTCATTAATGAATGATTGATATAAATAAGATTATAAAGATTAAAACCAATTTATATAAACATTGAAATTATTATTGGATGATTTTATTTAGAACATGATTAATCTTATCATAGACTTTAAAAACATTTGGACCTTTATAAACATAATATCCTTAAATAAAAAAAATAACATTTTCAAACATTCCAAAAGATCCCCTCCTCTCCCTTATAAAAAGACCCCACCTCTAACCCATTACTCAAACCTCTAAAGCACCTTGTCTTGTCACAAATCTACTAAAATAAGATCTAAAAATCCCTATATTCCACCTATAAGCCTTACCATAGGCATAAGGGACTTAAAGAAATCATTTTGGTTCAAAGCAAAGGGAGTTACATGATTTAAAGGCAATGTCTTCTTTTAAGGTCATTTTTTTTATTTTACTTCTCCAACCTCATAAAATATTTTTAATCCTTAATTTTATAACCAAAATAGTATCCTCAATATACTAGGTTGTTTTTATGAGAATTATTCGATCTACACTTACACACAACTCCCTCTATTGTTTAATGAACATACTATTTCTGTGGATGGTGAACTACTGCCTCACGAAACAATGATCGTTCAATATTCTCATACCACCTATTATAGTGTCCATTATGAAGGAAATTTATTTTCATGTGATATATATTAAATTAATATTTCCTCAATACTTATGTATTTTTCATTTATATCATACCATTATGGTTTTCATAATTGGTATATATGATAATTTCATTTGAGAAACTGCGTACTACCACCCCCTCAATGTGATAAGACTCATTCATTCCATGTGTGAACATATAAAGATGAAATTAATGAAATTATTTATTATATTATAATGTAATTATAATATACCTATTTATCATTATGTTTTCATTCCAGTAAATACTAAATATAAATGACAGTAGCGTTCAGGCGTACGTACAACTTACCTTCAAATGTAATATAATATTATAAATAAATATATATACAGAATATATATTATATATATTATATCTAAATCATGAAAATCATTTTGGAGATAAAGGAATTTTGACCAGATGAATAACATGTAATTATAAGAAGTTTCATTTTTAACTCCAGTATTAAATATCGACAAAACAACCGTTATTAACATAATTGATTACGTAATTCTTATATCATGGAAATAAGTGATATAAAAAATAACAAAAATTAAAAAGCTTCTTAAGAACTTATATATTAAATTTATATTTTTATTCAAAGATATTAAATAATGAACGGGTCATATCAGGCATGATGTAAGGGACGTCAACTCAATACCCTTTCATTGAGGAATGTTTTGTATTATACACAAAATTATTTTATACGGTGTACAAAAACCTTTGACATTTCATTTCATTTGAAAAGAATATTTATCTATGAGGAGTTTTACTATATTAAAAATAATCATTTTCTTTTAACATAAGCAGTGAAAACAATCTCTTCCACCGCCATGAGTATTATTTGAACTATGGATTCCTTAACAAGTTGTAATGTTTTTAAAAGGAAAATAAACACCATATACTATTTTAAGTATTTTGGTATTGAAAATGGTTTTTATAATTGATTTTTTATGTGAATATATTTAAATTATATGGAAATTTTATCTTTCCTTTATGTTTGGTTTATGTGTTATGAATAAGTTATGGTTCTTGGGCATCGTTTATGTATACGAGTGGTTCCATGCTAATTATAGTGCGGGTGAGCCCGAGATATCTCTCTAATACATTGGGTAACAGGATGGAGGGAAATGATAATGATTCTCCTAAGGGATTTAGCTAGTATAATGTGATGAGTATTCCAAATATAACTACCAACGTAGTTGTGAAAGCTACAACATAAGTATGTTATGGATGCCACAAGTTAATTTTACGATTTAAGTATTTTATATGTTATTAACAATTCATATGATTTCCTGAGGTATGTTTAAAAGCTTATATTTTTATGGAATAATGTTTTTAATTATTATATAACCATTACTATGCTTTTTATGCACTTCTAGGATTTTTAAATTTTTTTCATAGGGATTAAAGATGAATAGGGTCAAGGATGGGATCAAATAAAAGTCATGATGTCTAAAACATGGAACTAGACATGCCTCTTTTTTTCAAGTTTTTTTATTTTATGAAAAAATTAAAACTTATTAGAAGTGTCTACTTTTTAATTTTTGAGATGTTATGTAATAGTTATGGCCTAATTCTCTAAAACTCTAAAATTGAAAAGTTCCACACTATGAGTTATACATTTAATTAAAGATAATGTAATGTTTTAAGGCTGAGTCCTTATAACTGGTCTCAATGTTCAAGGATTAAATCATGAAAACCACTAACTATTTGTCCAAAGATAGGATCATATGATCGATTTAATTGTTGGGTTGGATATGTTCTTATCCGATAGGTTTTAAGGTGTCGGTTGGGATCATATCCAGAATATTCATGGAAGTTAACAAAGAGTCACTGTCAATCACCTGTTTTTCCCGTTCCCATGATAGAATCCTCCATTGATATAGTTTAATTTTTAGGATTAAAATAGGAATACATTAGTGTGAAACATAATAATTTTTTATTAACAAGGTATTTGATTCACTATTAGTAAAGGGATGAGATTTATGTGTTATGATTCAACTAGGGCCTTCATGTAAATACATTTCTTGGATTTTTCATCTGAAACAAAACAAACTACGAGTTGGCTACAATATCTATAATATAGTCATTGAGCATGATCTAGACCAATGCCTTTGGTTAACTTCTTTCATAGACCTTTAGTTTTATGGGGTATAGTGCTTGGTTATCCACATCGCAACACATTCAGGTAAGTGTTAGTACTGGACTAATATTAACTGCAGAGTAGTTGTCAATGAAAACCTTCAACTATCGACACTATTTATTCTGCTTTATGTATACTAGGATCTAATGTTTCCTTGACTAATGTCAAAATCATCCTGATCCATGAAGGAAGTAATCGTGTGGCATTTTTCAAGATAATTTTCTGTCTGAAAGTCCTCCAAAACATCCACTTTATCTTCAAACTCCAAATGGATTAATAAGGCCCGTATGGGATCTTCCATGATGTACTTTGAAAAAGATAGGGAATCCAGTGTTAATATCTTTTCTGGTAACAAGGCTTACTATTTTATCATGACATACATCTACTCTAAAATACTGTGGATACTATGTTGAGGATGCAATTTCATAGGCACCTTGGGGTCTTTTTTATTTGATGTTGATGGATCATCTCTTTAGATAGGAGTTGGAGGCACTCATTTCCATGGTGGGTTGGGTTCGGTAGGTATTCCAACTCACCAAGGGTGACATGTCACTATTTCTTTTAAGAGATGATATTTTAGATTGATAGGGTCAGGGTATCTTTTGTATGATGTTTGAGTCCATTCTTCCTTATTTTTAACTCACTATAGAGATCTTTCATGAGTTTTTTTTATCATTGATAGTCCTAGATTGGATGCAAATAAATATTTGGATTCGATCATGGATGCGCCTTGCCATGTATCATCAGATCATACGGTATCATCCAGTAGTTCCCCAATTAGATTTTGGGACCATGGGTTCATTTCCATACTCATCATCTTATAATGGATCCATTATTTTAATGTCATTAATGGAACAAATTATAGTCTTCTCATCTGATGAATACTTTTCCTTAATGAAGATCTCAGGTGGTGTTGTTTGGTGGGTTAGTGCCCCATGTTTCAAATATGAGGGACGATGTATCTGAGAGTGAAACCCAAATTTGGCCATAATATATGTTTATCCTCCTAAATTTTCTCTCTATCCATTTTTCGTTTTGATTTTTGGGACATTTTAGGTTTTCGGTGTTAATGGTGTCTGATGAGTTCCATTGGAAGTTCACACGGGAATTGTTGGCTATTTCAATTATTCTTGTGGAATACAATTAGTTTGTTTAATTTTCTTATAATTCATACAACTATTAAAAAATTTGAACTTATAGTAGAATATAATTTCCACTAATTCCTCGCCTTTGGGGTAATATCAGAAACATACATCATGTGTAATTCAGGCTTTCGCATCATGACATTCCTAGAATATAGTATTTTCAGTATGATGTCCTTAAAATAAAATTTCCTAAATGGGTTGTTTCTATATCCAAGGAATGTGTAAGTAATACATTCGTTCATTGAGTCCTACCCCATGGGCCTCTTGGGATCTAGAATTGGGATTAAATTATTTTCCATATTAGATATAAAATATCCAAAAACATGATCATCACGAAATGGGTATACTTTATTCCTTATCTCCCTGAATTTATTTTTCTAGTGTCCAATCAACCCATACTTTTAATTTTAGGATTTTCATGATTCCTAGGGTTTGATACATGATTCAATGTTGGTATGAGAGATTGAGAGGGAACATATGTTTGCCTATGTGTGATATATTCTTCCTCTGTGTTCCCTACTATTTCTAGAGGAGAGTGGTTTTATCTAGGAAATGGGATTTTTCCACTGTATAAAGTCTTCGATTATTAAGGATATTTTGGAGAAGTCCTAAATCAAAACTTTATATTTCAATGATATGAGTGTAATTCACATATCATTGTGATGTATATAAATAAATTGCGAGGGAGGAAATACTCTTTGGGAATTGGTTAGTTTTGGTAGTAGGTTAGCCCTTTCCACCTAGAAATAAAATATAACAATATCTCAATTTATCACTATTTTCAATTATATAGGTCACTAATTTTTGTCTTTTTCCACATTTACCTGAACTAAAATTGAAATTTTCAATGGTTATCTTCCCATATGATGATAAAATGAGTGGGAAAACTGTTGTACCATACAACAGATGTCCCTTGTAGGGGTCACATGAAGCATTTTAGTTTCATTTATTCTTTTTTTAGGTTTTACTATTATGGTATATCAATGGGATACATATTGTGTTATATGTTCTTATTAATCACTTAATCAATTGAATAAAATAATTTTAGGACTTTATATGTTTGGAGTTGGTGGGGTGTCGTTCACAATGTATGGGTAATGATTCAATTTCGGCTACCCTAATGTGTGCTACTTGTTGACAACATCCAATCGAGATAATAATAACTCGATGCTTTCAATGAGCCCTTAATGATTATTCAGTTTGAGAATATCATGGATAAGATTAGTTATTAGAAGTGTATGATGCACCGGTTCATTCATTATTTGAGGTGTATATCTGATTAGGGATACATCTTGAGGGTTTTCCTGAACCCATCCAAGTTTGTACCTTAATGGAGTAAAATCATAATTTTAATCCATGATCAAAATTTGGTATGCTATTGTTCCTAGCACCAATATGTGGGTACATCCTTTCTTTGATCAATTATTCGGATTAATCGCCTTATTTTAGGTTCACCTGATATAATTATACATTTAGGATTTTCCTTGGGGCATATTTGATTAGAACACAACCTCATATCAACACAACATTGAGTAGCGTCAACACATTCATTTATTCCTCCAACAAATTGATTCATTCATCAAGCATAAGAGGTCTTCTACATTGAGAGAATGAGGTGGATTTTATGTTTTTTTTATTTATACATGTTATAGATTCACTTATGATTTATTATGGGAATTATCAATATATGCCTTTTATTATCATTGATTCTCTAGTTATGGGTACACAAACCTTACCCATTTTTCATAGTGAAGACCACATTCATGATGGAACAAACCTCTCATTACTAATTTTTATATTCATCATTACTAGTGTTTTAGGTATTTTTGATATCCAAGGTGCTTATATATGCATAACAAAATTTTGTACATGCATTGGATTTCAAATAAAATGAGGTTTTATGTCTCTATTTATTAAATATCTTCCTTCAATTCAGTGATCCTCTTCAATATTATTATTTAAAGGTTGATTTGGAGGGATCCACTATGAAGCCTAGTCATATTAATACCTTTTGAAGGAACTAGGTTGTTATATGGGACATAATGGGATACATCGCCTCTTTTCAGCCTCCATAGATGGGATAAGTCTTATTTACTATGAGAGGGTAGTTTACGTAAAAATTTCCCCAACCTTATGGATTGGGGTGGCTCCCATTCTCTGTTTTTGTTCCTTGGTATGGATTTTTTATCTTGCAGTCTAATTTTTTGTTCAGAATTCCAACAACTCTATGTGTTTGGCTGATCTAGCACCGCAGCGGCTGCTACTTTCATCTCCACCCTCTTAATATCTTACATCATTATTCGATAGTGATATAGATACAATGTCGAGTCATCATGTGAACATATTTACTTTGATGAATTTATTAGTGATTTATGATTGGATTCCCTTAAGTGAGAATAATGATAAATTTTCTCTTTGACCTATTTCGATATTTTTCAAATGAACTACTCTGTCGGGCCTGGCAGTTTTGAGACTTGTTAAAGGATGATTCTTTTTGAGTGGTTCATATATCATAAGAATATTTTCTTTAATAGACACCATGTAATAATGACATTATTTGATGTCATTTCAAATGGTTTTTATTTAATAGAGAATGTAGTTAAATGAAAAGATCCATGTTACCCCTATCCCTAGATGTGAACAAAAGGCAGGGAATCGATGATTAGACAACCATGCCATGCAACTCATTGAATCATGCTGGTTGATGATCATTCCACTGATTCTCTGATCATGGTCACTGCATAGATGTAAGGTTATCCATGATTATTTGATGATGATTCTCTTCCTATATTTTTATATGGTATTCATACCCATTTTATGGAAATACAATTTCTTTTAGGTTTTGGAGAGTTTTCAAGAGATTCAGATGGATGTTGTGCATGAATTATTCTGATAATGCATCTGGAATTTTTAAATGAGAAGTCGCTGAGACCCAAAACATGATTTCTATGTAATACATGGAAAATTTCCTTATCACAAGAAACATTACACTTTTTTATTCTTCCACATATTTCTCTTATGATTTTCTAAAAATGGGAAATTCATGATTGTTTTTACCTATGTAGCGGGGTTAGTAAGGGCCTCATTGGTAAGGGAATGCTCTAGGGGTGGATTATAGGATGAGTGTTTTCCCATGTAATCTTCTAGATGAGAAAGTATGTTGTTTGTCATTGATATGGTATCTAAAGTTTCTCTCTCCATTATTTCAAGCACTGTATAATATGTTGAATTTATTTCATTTGAAATAGAAATGATACGATGCTCTTACAGAAATTATATGTCAATTTATGGAGGACATTGATAACAAGTGATATCATGGAAATTATTACAATCATAGAATTATCTTTGACTGTAGAGATAATTTATTTAGAGTATACTACTGAGAAGACCTTAATGATGGAAAAGCATAAAGAGGGACCTTATTTTTTTTTGTTCATCTGCCCACAAGGAGGGGTATCATGATAATATTTAGGATATAAGCTCTCATTATACATATAATTCTTCCCTTAGGGTATGAATTTATTGTATTTTCACCAGGGATGACCTCAATATCAACAGGTAAAAATGATCCAAGGAGTTCCTTCACGAGCTCTACGTCCACTCCCATAATTTGGTAGTGGATCTCCAATATCCTAAGCCACCAATGATAGATGTTTGATTTCCATGATAACTACAACATCCATTAAATAAGGGTAATGTGTCATCTCTACATTTTATGGTTTTCTATTGTGAGGTTTCATTTTTTAGGTTATCTTTTGGAGGAGATTGGGGTCACCCTATATATTTGATGAACTTCATATATGAGTACCTTTTCAAGTGTCTCCCTTGATGTGGATGAGATATGACGGTATGATTCCAAAATTATGGAAGGTGTATATGCCTACCCTAGAACACCAATGATGTGGGGCAACATCCCACACTTGGAAAGTGAAATGTAGCACAATATTATGGTATATTTATCATGAAATTTTTTTGGTGACCCTCCTGGATAGGATCATGGATTCATGTCTATTTCTGGATGATTGAATTATCATGTGGATGAGTCGCCTTACATGAGGATATAAGGTTGTGGTCCTGAATTCTAGATATTGATGTTGATATGATTACATATTGGAAAAATTGTAGGATATGTTGATGGATTTTTGTATGACCATCTACCATTTCTATAATGTGTTGAGAGTACTCCTTTGAAATAATTAAAATATATTCACATTCCATTGTTACAGAAGGAACATAAGTCAACCCCTTTTTTAGCCAAGATATGTCATCTATATTCTCCAATTTCTACCATATGTTCATGGTATTCTTAATGCATTAGAAAATGTTTTGGAATTTTCATAATTGTTTCCATCTATTTGAATAACATTATTGGTATGAATATACATTGATTTGTATATATATATATAATTTTTCATTATATTTTGATAGAGGGCTTCAAATATATTCGTAATAATTCTCTTTTATTCATGATTTTCCTCCATATTTGGTTGACAAGTTTCATAGTTTCCAACATGGATTTTCATATACCCATTTTCAACCATATTTAAATATAGGTATTGATTTTTATTTATAGGTATATACATCGTCCCATAATTTTAATCCGAATTTTCATTAGGTTCTTAATATGAATTGGCATGAATTACCATCAACTCTATATTTTCCATGACATTTTGATACAGTGATTGATGTAAATGGGATGTAATTTGTGTATTCACATAGTTCTACATTTTATTTGACTAATGTGATTTATATTTGATAGAAAAAATGTATGTATGACCATTATTTTCTATCATATTTTCCTAATGGTATTGGTACGAGTTTTCACGAATTTTAATTTGATCATACCTTACCATCATATTTGAATTACGATCTTGATAAGAGTGGGATGGAATATAAATATTCCCATATGTTTCCACAATATTTTCATGACAGAAATATTTTTGTATAAATAAGGAGTATGGTGTGTTCCTGATTGTTTGATCCTTTATATATGTGATCCGGCCTGGGTAACTAGTTCAGGATGACATTGGATGGGGATCATGGGGTAATATTGCTTGCATGATGAGGATATTGAGTTCTATGACATTGATAGTGAGGATTACCGGTATGTGCCCTTCAGCAGGACCCATGAGTTTCTGGGATGATGTATTTTGTGTAGAATTGATTGGTCTCCCTATAGTAAGGGAGAAACTTGTTATTTCATTTCTGGGACAGGTTCTCAAAATAGATTGACATAGCTACTGTGTAATTCTAGTTCTGGAGATCCGAAATCACTAGAAAGATAGTTAGTGGGACTTCATTGTCTAGAGTGTCTATCGAGTCACCACTAAGTTTGTGAGAGTATAGTTTTAGTGTAAATCTGAGATCAATTCATTCGACACCCCTCATCAAAGAGAATGGGTGGGTGACAATTCCCATTGTTTGTTTGAGGGATTGACTAGTGTAGTGGTTGATGTGGGTGAGACACCATGGGATTGAAGGGATTTTTTGAGTAATATTCATCAAATATATGTTAAATTATATACTAAAACACTTTTCAATGTAAAATCTCATGGCCACATGAATAATTGATGGTCTCATTTCCCCCTCATCCTTTCTATATGTGAAGGGGGCCTGATCAAGGGTAAAATTACCACGTTTTTTTAGGATTCCTCATGGGTTCCCCAATTTTTTATGAGGGAAGATTCATTGGAAAAAAAATTTATTGTGGGATTTTAGTTTTATACATTCACTTACACTAGGTTTTCAACTTCTAAACAGCCCCGATGGGTTTTTTATGGATCTGTAAACTCCCAAAATCTCTATATCAATGATAAATAATGGGAATAATGTTTAAATGCATGAATTCTTTGGGAGAACTTAATAAGCTACACCTAAGAATACATATTGTCCAAGATGATGGGAATATGATATTATAACACCGTTTTGGGGGGAACTTTTTCCTATTTTGTGACTCCCTTATATATTTACGATATGTTTCTAAATACATTTTTCACTCCCACATATGTATATGTGGATTACACTAATTATCAATCCATTTGGAAATGTAATGTGTCTCGAATCATCTATATGTATACAATGTTATCCATTAAAATGAATATTTCTATGTATCTAAGTTTTTACATCAATGGTACCCATTTATAGAAGGATTATTCATTCGTTGGTTTTTTATAGGACAGATCTAGTTTAAGACATGTGGTGAGGTGCTCAAGAGTTTTATATCATCCATTAATATAAATGTTTTTTCGATTTCAGGATAAAACCTATATGATGGTATTACTATGTATCCTTATGAATGGTAACATAACCACTAAAGATTAGTATAACATAAGAGGAAACAACACTAATAATGGTTAGGATGTGGTGACAAAACCATTTTGTTCAACATTACATCATAAGGATGGCCATGAGAAAGCGTTTTAGTCAGTTTTTGGTTTTGGACATACACTAAGGAGGCCTAAGGGACCCAAAGTGATGTGGTATCTTATTAGATATTATCCTACTATAAATTTGTCCTATTGAATATTATGATAAATTTTAGTGTTTTTTTAGACATAATGGAGGCTTCATTTGAATTCCTGTTTGTTGGGAATCAGAACCCACATACTTTTATAGGTTGGGTCATACACATGGATTGTTATCATAGAGAATGGGTGGGGATTATACTATATAAGAGGAACATTATAAAGGATATTATTGGGTATTATAGTCGTGGGGTTACCCGTTTTGTGGTTGGGATCATGAATATGTCATAATCATCGCTAACCTCTAAGTCTGCATGGGTCATGATTTGTGTGAGAAACAAGAGGACACTGTATATATTAAGATCTGACAATCCAATTTTGAATACTCATGGATAGATGTTGGAGGCCAAATAGAGGGAGGGAGAGATTTTAATGTTCCCATCACCTTTTTTATTTTGATACACAAGATAACCAATTTTTTTGATCCATATAACTATGTCCAGGGATGGTGAAAAGGCTAAAGAGTGTCACATCCAACAAGAATATATAAGGTATTACTCTATGAGGGATTCCTAGATTTCCCTTAGAGAAAAATGGAATGTCTGTCACTATCCCTCATAAAATATATTGGCAACTAGTTCAACTCGATCCATAGAATTGGGAGTGGGGGTCATGTGAGTACCTCCATGTTCGAGACCCTCATTACCACATTATATTAGACTTGAATAATTTACAAGGTTAACCCTTAGTGAAGAGGTTACATATTTGAATACCTTTTCGATGGATATATAGAAATAAGAGGACACACTTATGTTACCAATGTTCAATCATACATTTTATGTTGGTATGAAAGTGTCCTTAGCCTAAATCCATTATATTTGTTAATAGAGAGGAAAGTATGGAGAATGATGAAATGATAGAATGTAGTGATGGTAGATGGGGAGTATAATTCCCAAGGATTTCCAATTCTCTATGATTAGATACTATTCCGGATTGGGTATTATCCAAGTAGCATGTTTTTATGTAGATGAGGGTATATTACACATAGATTTATGCTATGTAAACCTAGGTTCTACCACCATATAATGTTTATATGTCAGCATTGGTTCCATTTTCATGATATGTTTCTATGTGGGGTCAAATTCCTCTCAAATAGTGTTGTCTAACATGGGTATTAGTTCATCCAGTGATCCAATTTTCTATACAGGTTAGGGTTCCACCCACAAATAATTTTTATATATGGGGCTAGGATCCACCCACATATAAATTTTTTATGCGCAGTGTTAGGAAGCAAATGGGATATTTTTCTCCAATGGAATTGTGTTTGTAAAAGGGGTTATATGTTCTCGTAGGGATAAACAATTTATTATTTAATCCTTAATGTTATGTGGTACATTTTTACATATTGTGGATAGAATGATATGTGTTTCATTTCAATTCTGGGATATCCTCATACTATCTTCAATTTTCAACCAGACTCACGATTCCATTCATGGTTCATTTATAGAGAAATTTTGGGACATGATACCAGGATGGTCGGTTATCCATGATGGTTTGTGGGTCATCGATTATGGGATCAAAAGGAAGGCTCATCAACAAATGAATTATTCCACTCACTAGGGCAGTCATTTGTAGTGGAAATAATTCATTTTCTAGACCCATCCTTAATCTGTTTTTTTATTGGGAATCAGTGGTACCTTCCATCCCAACAAATGATTACATTTTCATAGGATGTTTATTCACGGGGGATGATCATTCACTGAGAAGAAATCACTACCAGGCCCAAAAAACAAACATGGATTCATTTTTAGGTTTTAATGATCCATATTTTCCCATGAATTATTTTTTTCATGGGGGTTCTTCTTGAAGTTGTGGAACACCATGTGGGGAGGAAGTCTCTAACCCAATTTACTCTTACCAAGATCAATCTACCATTCGTGGCTTGTCACACCCGTCCTTTTTATATTGTTTATTTGATTATTTTTATTGGGCATCAGATAGTTCGAGTCGAGGACCGACATAAAATTTATGAGTTCTTTTTAGAAACAGACTTTTTGGCCTTTACGGCGATCAGTGCACCACTATCGAAACCGCGCAGCCTCGCTCAGTTCTCCGCATGCCTTCTTAGTGTGCAACTAATTTAAAAAAAATTACTGATAAAGAAATAAATTTAATTATATGAATAAGGTAGTTAGTGTAAAATATAATGGGAATAATTAAATGAATTACGAGTTCTAATAATAACAATAATAATAATAATTTTTATTATTACTCTTTTTATTAACGTTTTAAATAAGTGTATTAATACTTTTGTTTTAATTTATTATTTATATTATTATTATCTTTATTATCTTTTTAGTTTATATTTTTTTCTTGTATGTTTTTATTTTTTTCTGTTGGGTTGCACCCCCCGCCTTTTTACCTTGGTCCATTGTTTTTTTTCTTTTCTCTCCTGCCGATTGCATCACCTTCCCATCACGCCGCCTCCCCAGTTCCCTTCCCTTCCCCGCGGCCTCCCCTTTCCCCTCCTTCTCCTCTCACCGGAACGTCCTCCCCTTTCCCTTATCGGTGGCGTCGTGGCTCCTCCCTCACCTGCAGCTGCCTTATGCTCACCCAGGTTGTGCCCTCTCCCTCTCCGCCTGCTACCTCCCCTGGTCCCCCTCGGCCCGTCGCAACACCCTCTCACTGGTACCCCGTCGCGCCGCACCCCCCTTCCCCCTCCTGTAGTCCCGTGCAAGCTACGCTCCCCCTATTCCCCATAACCAGCTGTTGCATTTCCCCCCTTCCGTGGCTAAACTCGTGAACCCCCTGGCATGACCTCGGTCCACCTTACCTCAAGGTCGGCAGCCCCTTCTTCTTCTCTATCCAGCGTTGTCGCCCGAAACAATGGGCGTCCTTCGTCTGGAGCTCCACAACTGTCCGCAAATGCCAGCCATCCAACATCACTCCGGCAGCGGCCCCATTGGTTGAGCCTCCCCTCAATTGTTTTTTCACATCTTTTCTATTTTTTTTTGGGTTTTCCAGTGGGGTATAGATCTGATTTTGAGGAATAACCTTTTATTATGGGTTCGATCTCCTTGGTTAGGGCTTTTCATTGATTCTTCATGGTGCGATTGATGTCAGGAGTTGTTTTTCCCCATTTTCGGAAGGATCTTCATGTGAGGTAGGTGGTTCCATGCCTTTACATCATTTAGATAATTTAATTTGTTTGTGTAGTTTAATTTAATATGTTCTATGATTTAGTTGCATGGTGTGATCTATGTTTATAATGTTTTGGCACGTTCGTTTGATGAAAATTGGGTTTTCGAAATAGTATTATTTTGTTTTTTATATGCATGTTGTTGTATAAATGATTGGTTGTGTTTAATATGTTGTGCAAAAGGCGTTTTAAAAATATTGTTTGACATGCGTGCGTGATGAAAATTGCACTCTCTTTATAAATGGTTATGTTCTTTTTCATTTTGATCTTGTTTTGGTAAATTTTAGAAGTGTTTAATAAATGTTTATAGAGTTCCAATGAAGTTTTAGAATGTTCAATTTGTGAAATTGATTTTGTAATGGTTACTTTTTCATGCGATATGTTTTATAAATTGATGAATTGTTTATTTAAGTGTTGTTTTGAGTGCGAAACATGGTTGAATGTTTTTTTAGGGTGGTTTGGTATGTGAGAAAGGTGTTTTCAGGTCACATTAGGTGTTTGTGTATTTACATAGACATTTTTAAAGTAAAAGGAATCACTTTTGGTGTGTTTTCCATGTTGTGTACTTTAGAAATTGAAATGAAAAATTGTTTGAACAATGGAAAACAAGTTTGATATGGTTACCTCATGTATCATGTTTTAACGTGATGCTTCTATAAAGAATCAATTGGTTTTTGGTGTGAAGTCTACATAGTTTTTCTTGAAAGGATTTCATTAATAGATCAAATGATTCTTTAGTTCATTTATATAACGTGAAAAATGGTATTTTGAAGGACTTGATTACGCGTTTTTTTAGTGGTGTATTTTTATAATACCAGACATGTTCTTGGTGTGCGAGTGTCTTTTATATAGTGATTTGGTATGCAAGTGGTGAATTTTGTTTGTAATATCATGTTTGGTTTGTGAAATTTGAATGTGTTGTGTTATGTGAATGTGGAACTTATTTGAGCACAAGGGAACACCCTGGGTATCTTGGTGGGCTGACTAGAACTACTACGCTAGTGAGCCGGATGGGTATCGTCCATGTTTCACTTAGCTGGATTGACGATTGAAACACTAACTAAAAATATGATGACTGAGGGTCGGGGCCTTCTAAGCCACATTTTCTAAGGGTCATGGTCTTCTAAGCCACGTTTCTGAGGGTCATGGTTTCTAAGCCACGTTTCACCGAGACATGAGGTTCTGGGTTCCCACTGGAGCTAGATGGACCTTAGGGGATTTACCCATAGTGCTCTACCATCAATGTCTCGGTTCCTTCTGTCAGCATATGGAGGACCAGTTGTGTGTTTGTGTGTGATTGTATGTGTGTGTGTGTGAGTAAGTGTAAGTATGCCCTTAAATTAATTTTTATTTTCCTATTTAAAATCGTGGTTGTGAAATGGGTTCTCTTAGTGTTTTCTTTTAGTATTTAGCTTGTAAATGTTTTCTTTAAAAACATATTTTGAAAGTATAATTTTTAATAAGCACACAAAATTATCTCTTTGATGTTGTGGCATGGAACCTTTTTATTAGGTGATGTCATACTGGGCTTTTGGCTCACACCCTACATACACCTTTGGGTGTATATAGATTTTGATTCTTGTGTATTCCAGGTCGTGACATCATGCTCAGCGATGGAGGTTCTGGTCATTGATGGTCTTCTCACGCAGGTTAGTGGTGTGGCATGCAGATGCTGCGTCTCCCTGGTTGCCTAGAGGTTTTATTTTGAGCTTCTTTTGTTGTTTCTTATTTTTTTATGTGTTCAAGTTGTAATCCCCTGATTTTGTTTTCAGTTCAAGGCCCTGTTTGGTTGTATATTTTATGTTTCAGTTTCTTTATCTTATCAGTGGTTTTTCATTTACTATTTCTGGTAAAATCGTTCCAAAGTGTTAATTTTGATACCCAAGCACTTGTACCAGCCTGTGGGGATTGGGAACGCCCTTCGGGCCTTGTTGTGGAATGGGTCGGGCACCAGGTCGGATGGCGACCTGGCCTGGTTCGTGACAAAAATGGTATCAGAGGGCTAGGTTTCCTCTCTTGGGTCGTTTTCTTTTGGGATAGAGTCATGGTAGACTTGAGTTAATGTTTTTGAGACTCGAAATCCTGGCTATGAGTAAGGTGCCTGGCCAGCACACCTCGTGTCGGGACTCAAGTTACCAATGAATATTGGGGTTTGTCTGAGTTTTTGGGTCCTTGCGGTTAATCTTGTATATGGGAAATGAAAAAGGGGTAAGGCCCGTGGTCCTAGTGAGCTCGCAGGGCCTGGCAAGCCATGTGGAGCCGGGGACACTTTCCTAGAATACCCTCCATGGTAGTGGCGTGATTGGCGTATGGCCGCCAACCATAGGTTTCAGTCACCCGTTGACACTAGTTTTCTCTTGCACTGTTCCTCGTTTTTTTGTTTCAGAAATTGTAGACATTTGATTTTTAAGTAAAAGTGATTTGGTCAGGGAAAATGTTTTCGAAAATGTTTTAAAATAAAGCTCTTTAAAAATAAAATGTGGTATGAGGTTGTAAAAGTGTGTATTGGAAGTTTTGGTTTTGAAAAATTTAAAGGTTTGGTTTTGATTCTTGGTGTTATCATGGGCAACCACGTGAATGAATGTATATGAGAAACAGGAAATAGTTAATGGAACGAGCGGATGAGTTCCTAGATAGACATGAGTTTGGTGCCGGTACTGCACGAGAACATGCATGTGCGAGGCCCATGGGACACCCTTGGTGTTTGTGCAACCCACTGGCTTTTCTTTTTTTCAAAATTTTTTGTTAAAGGAAAATTTGGTGTTTTTAAAATAACATGTGATTGTGTGGTATGTCCTTGTGTTTTGTAAATGTTGTGTGTTAGGCGTTTCGAACCGAGGATCCTTTTTAACTGATATGAGTCTTGATTTTTAATTCTTATCTGTAAGTTGGTCAGTTGGTGCGAAAGCGTGTGGTTAATGATCCCTTTTGACAAGTGCTTCTGGAATTCCTTGCAGTGGTACCCACTGCATGTGTAGTGTTCACATGTGGTATTTCTTGGCCATTGGGCCAGTTTGACTAGGTCTATGGTTTTCTTTATTAACTTGTGTATGCCCCCATAAAGCCCTTACATGTGATTGAAGCATGGCCACAGGAAACTCGCCGTTGGCTGACCCTCCAGTTGATTAAGGGAATATTTTCTTGAATTCTAAAATTGAACCCACCACTCATTTTTAAAACTAAGAGAATCCTCTCGCAACGGGATGACAGATGCGATGATAGTTGAATGGAGTTTTGGTCATTTGAGTGTCTTGACTCATCAGAAATGAATTTTGACACTATCTTGTTTCAAGGATCCCCTTGAAACGGTGAAGGAGATTATAGTGGGGAAAGGTGGAAGTACCCTGGAGTGGTCGGTGTAGGCCACTATTCGAAATGACCTTTGGTCCTTCGTTGGTTTCATTTAAGAAAGGGTCTATGTTAGGCCACTAGTGTGGTAGACCCAGTCACATGGAGATACTATGGTCGTTTGTAGGAATCACGTATTGTTCAAGACGCGGTTTAAAGTCTTTCTCAACGTAATGTTTCTCTTGAAAACAATGATCATGCTCGGTGACGTTTTGTGGTGTCGTGTTCTTATTAAGTGCGAAAAAGGGTGATGTGCATGCACCATTTCATCTCTTTTGTTGGTTAATATTCCGTGTATGATTAGTTGGATTTCGTAATGTGTTGTGTTTGCTGGTGTTGTTTCAGTTGCAGTGTGATTGCGTGTGACACCAAAAGTAGAAGCTCTGTTGAAGAGTCTTCCATGCGTGACTGCAAAGCAGAAGATGATTCCAACATTAGGGATCTGTCCATAGGCCTCAGAGTGAAGCTGGCGCGTGGTCAAGAACCCTGAGATTGTATGGGAATCGACTTCATTTCAGTCATTGATGTTGAAAGTAAAAACAGTTTAAATTTTTTCTGTGGTAGTTCCGCCCCGAATGAGCCATCTGGTTGAATATGGTTTTCATGACCATGTGGAGACGTGGTCATCTCATTGCCTTAGAGTCTTGGGGGTCGCATTCCACTCGATGTAATTGCTTTAGTGTGCTTATGGGGTTTGTTGGGTAAATCAGTTTCAAATTTGAATGATGCTCATACAGGGATTTGGAGATGTTGGTCTTTCTCTTGCCATGGTTTTGACGCCCGGTAGTGGGGTCCCTCCCTCCCCGCCCCTTATGGTGTGGTGTTTGGTTACTATCGAGAATTTTTTTTCTAAAGTTTTGTATCCTCTGTTCATTCTAATGGAGGTGAGACCCACATTGGATCTCTCACAAAGGTATATGGAATAAATCGGTGTTGGCCTTTCCTTAATGGTGGGGAGTCCACCCGGACCTCCCCATGTTGGTTTTCTAGTCTCTCCTTGGGCATTGGTAGGTTCTTAATGTTGGGGAGACCCACATTGGGTCTCACAAAAATGTCTCTAGAATGAATCAGTGCTAGAATTTTCTTTAAGGGTGAGGAGTCCGCTCGAACCTCCCTATGTCGGTTTTCCAGTCTCGTTTTGAGCGTCAGTGAGTTCGTAATGGTGGGGATCCCCTCGGGCCTCCCCATGTTGATCATTTCCTTCTGTTTTAAATATGGATTGGTGATAAGTGATAAGAGTGTTCTATGGAAGTGGTTTGACCTTGTTTGTACATTCTATCCAAATTATGTGGTTTCAGTTTAATAGTGCTTGAGATGTCTCATCTTGTCAAGTTGGTTTTCGCGGGTGCGAGAGTCGCTTTCCTTGATCAGTCAACTGGAGGCGTTCTAGCTTTTTGGGGTGGGCGACACATATCATAACGTCTTTTTATGTGTTTCATGATGTTTTCTTTGAGTCACTTTCTCTGAGCACGATTCCTTTTTCATCTCTTTTCTAGATGTTTGTGGGGATTCACTTTGAACCTTAAGGGAGTGTGGTTTTTTTGATTTGGGGTTTGGTTCTCGTTGTGGTTTTCTCGGGATTGAATGCTTTATGGGGGGAAGAATTGTCACACCCATCCTTTTTATATTGTTTATTTTATTATTTTTATTGGGCATCAGATAGTTCATGTCGAGGTCCAACATAAAATTTATGAGTTATTTTTAAAAACACACATTTTGGCCTTTACGGCTTTCAGTGCGCAGCTTTCGAAACTGCGCGACCTTGCTTGGGTCACCGTGCGGCCTCCCTCGATTCTCCGCACACCATCTTGGCGTGCAACAACTTTTAAAAAAATATTATTGATAAAGAAATAAATTTAATTATATGAATAATGTAGTTTGCGAAAAATATAATTGGATGAATAAAATGAATTACGAGTTCTAATAATAATAATAATAATAATAATAATAATTATTATTATTATTATTACACTTTTTATTAGAATTTTAATTAACTTAATTTATTTAGTATTAATACTTTTGTTTTAATTTATTATTTATATTATTATTATCTTTATTTTTTTAATCTTTTTTGTTTTTATTTTTTTCTGTAGGGTTGCGCCCCCCACCCCCCCTTTTTACCTTGGTCCGTTGTTTTTTTCTTTTCTCTCCTGCAGATTGAATATCCTTCATGTCGTGCTGCCTCCACTATTCCCTTCCCTTCCCTACGGCCTTCCCTTTCCCCTCCTTCTCCTCTCGCCAGACCAGCCTCCCCTTTCCCCCATCGGTGGCGCCGTGCCACGCCGCACCCCCTTCCCCCTCCTATAGTCCCGTGCATGCTGTGCTCCCCCTATTCTCTGTAACTCGCTGTTGCATTTACCCCCTTCCACGGCTCAACTCGTGAACCCCCCTGGCATCACCTCGATCTGTCGCACCCCAAGGTCGGAAACCCCTTCTTCTTCTCCAGCCAACACTATCGCCCAACACAGCGGGCGTCCTTCGTCTGCAGCTCCCCAACTGTCCGCAAAGGCCAGCCAGCCAACATCCCTCCGACGGCCTCCCCTTTGGTTGAGCCTCCCCTCAATTGTTTTTTTTCACATCTTTGCTGTTTTTTTTGTTTTCCAGTGGGGTTTAGATCTGAATTAAAAATTAAACATTTACTAGGGGTTCTATCACCTTGGTTAGGTATTTGCTTTGATTATTCGTGGTGCGATTGATGTGAGGAGTTTTTTTCCCCATTTTCGGAAGGATATCCATATTAGGTAGGTGGTTCCATGCCTTTGCATCGTTTAGATAATTTAATTTGTTTGTTTATTTAAATTTAATATGTTCTATGATTTAGTTGCATGGTGCGATCTATGATTATAATGTTTTGGCATGTTCGTTTGATGAAAATTGGGTTTTCAAAATAGTATGCTTTTGTTGTTTATATGCGTGTTATTGTATAAATGATTGGTTGTGTTTAATAAGTTGGGAAAAATGCGTATTAAAAAAATTGTTTGACACGCGTGCATGATGAAAATTTCACTCTCTTTAGAAATGGTTATGTTCTTTTTCATTTTGATCCTCTTGTAGTAAATTTTAGAAGTGTTTAATAATTGTTTATATAGTTACAATGAGGTTTTAGAAGGTTCAATTTGTGAAATTGATTTTGTAATGGTTTTTTCAGCATGCTATATGTTTTATAAATTGAGGAATTGTTTGATTAATTGGTGTTTTGAGTGAGGAACATGGTTGAATGTTTTTTAGGGTTGTTTGGTAGGTGCGAAAGGTGTTTTCAGGTCCCTTTAGGTGTTTGTGTATTTAAATAGAAATTTTCAATGTAAAAGTAATCACTTTTGGTGTGTTTTCCATGTTATGTGCTTTTTAAATTGAAATAAAAAATTGTTTGAACAATGGAAAACAAGTTTTGATATGGTTACCTCATGTATCATGTTTTAAAGTGATGCCTCTATATAGAATCAAGAGGTTTTTGGTGTGAATCCTTCTTGGTTTTTCTTGAAAGATTTCATCAATATCTCAAATGAATCTTTGGTGCATTTATGTAACGCAAAAATGGTATTTTGAAGGACTTCATTACACATTTTTTAGTGGTGTTTTTTTATAAAACGAGACATGTTCTTGGTGTGTGTGTGTCATTTAAATAGTGCTTTGGTATGCAAGTGGTGACTTTTTTTTTTGTAATATCATCTTTGGTTTGATAAATGGGAAAGTGATGTGTTATTTGAATGTGGAACAAGTTTGAGCACAAGGGAAAACCTTGGGTATCTAGGTGGGCGGACTAGAACTAGTGCGCTAGTGAGTCGGATGGGTATCATCCCTATTTCACTTAGATGGATTGACGATTGGAACACTAACTAAACATATGATGATTGAAGGTCGTGGCCTTCTAAGCCACGTTTTCTGAGGGTCCTAGTCTTCTAAGCCACGTTTTAGAGGGTTGTGGTTTCTAAGCCACTTTTCACCAAGACACGAGGTTCTAGGGTCCCACTAGAGCTAGATTAACCTTAGGGGATTTTCTCATAGTGATCTACAATCAATGTTGTGGTGCCTTTCGTCGGCATATGGAGGACCACTTGTGTGTGTGTGAGAGTATATATATGTGTGTGTGTGTGTGTGTGAGTATGTGTAAGTATGCCCTTAAATTAATTTTTTTCCTCTTTCAAATCGTGTTTGTGAAATGGGTTCTCTTAGTGTTTTCTTTTAGTATTTAGCTTGTAAATGTTTTCTTTAAAAACATTTTTTGAAAGTATAATTTTTAATAAGCACATTATATTATGTCTTTAATGTTGTGGCATGGATCCTTTTTATTGGGTGACGTCCAACTGGGCTTTTGGCTCACACCCTTTATACACGTTTGGCTGTATGTATATTTTGTTTCTTGTGTATTCCAGGGCATGACATCTTGCACAGCGATGGAGGTTCTGGTCGTTGATGGTATTCTCATACAGGTTGGTGGTTTGGTGTGTGGATGTTTCCTCCCTCTGGTTTCATAGAGGATTGAGTTTGAGTATCTTTGGTTGTCGCTTATTTAGGTTGTGGGTTCAAGTTATAAACCCCTGATTTTGTTTTCAGTTCAAGGCCCTGTTTGGTTGTATATTTTCAGTTTCAGTTTCTTTATCTTATCAGTGGTTTTTGTTTACTATTTCGGGTAAAATCGTTCCCATGTGTTAATTTTGATTCCAGGGCACTTGTGCCAGCCCGTGGGGATTGGGAACGCCCTTCGGGCCTTGCCGCGGACCGGGTCGGGCACTGGGTCGGATGGCGACCCAGCCTGGTTCATGACATGGCTTCACCCACTATATGTATATTCATTCAAATTCATCATTGAGGTTTGTGTCTACCGTTTTCCATGTCAATCAAATTAATTTCTTTTTGCATTATTAATTTTCAAGATACATTAATGCAATAATGATTTAATATATTTTTTGATATAATTGTAATGTTTTTGACGACATTTATGGTTAAGAAAATCATTCATGATCCAATAATTATGTTTAATTAGGATAAAATTTTTATTATATTTATATAATATAGGATTAATCATATATATTACCACTATATGTAGTTGGGGTTTGTCTTAGTGGTAAGCACCCTATAATACTACATGAAAAATGGGGGTTAAAAACTCATTGGGCGTGAGTACTATAGCAGTATTGTAGCAGCAGCGGCACTGTAGATCGGCGGGCACTACAGCGGCAGCAGGGCACTGTAGCAGCGGTGGTACTGTGAGGGTACTGTAGCAGCCGGGTTACTATTCACAGAATGGCAATTGGGCCAAAAAATTGGGCATACGGGCTATGTAATGGGCTACAAGCCTACTAGGCCTTTGGGATATGTAATGGGTCTCCCTCTACCCAGTTAACAAAGGTCTTTGATTTTCTTTAATAATAAAATGAGGCTTCGGCCCCAACCTTTTAAAAAAATATATATATATATATATATATATATTACCATTATATTTAAAGTATATATTTTTTCTTTATAATTAATATTACTTTTAAATAAGATCAGTAACCTGTGTACATTATATGATTATATTTAATGAAACAAAAATTTAATGTGGGTTTTTATTTTGGGAATAATGATTAAATTGCCTTTTGAATATATATATGGAATTAATTCATATTTTTGGTGGTTATTGTTTTTTAAGAAAAATGATAGTATATTTTTGGAATTTATATGATTATTGAATATATATTATTTGTTATATGAATTCAAGAGTGAATAATATTTTTTGGAGACAAATGTAAGATTTATGTTAGAATAATATATGATCATGTTATACTAATTTTTTGTTTTTGAATTTAGTCAATAATGTTTGGAAATGATTTTCGGTTAGTTACTTATAGAATTTTTAAATTTTATCGTTTGTAGTTATTATTTTTTATTTTGAAATTAATGTATTATTTTTTCCAACAGGATATTATCATACATTTTTATAACCAATAACTGGTTTCGAGTTAATTGATTGCAGTAAGTGAAATATATTTTTATAAATTATAGATAAAATGATTTTTTAAAAGTTCATTTTTCTAAATGAGGCATGAAAAAATATTCTTCAAAATTCATTTCATGGATTAGACGTGATATGAAAGTGGATATTAACTAAATCAACAAAAAAGAATAATATTATTCGTACGTGATGGAAATAAATCAAGTATGTATATTTTTTGTTGTTCTCAATAATAATAGTAAAATAATGCCTCAACACTTGGGAAAGAACATTAAAATAAAAATTCCCTCCTTATGCCATCATTTTTGATGAATGGATGGTCTTATTTATACTAACATTTTATATATTTTTTACATTAGCATTCTTATGAGTATGTTATCTATCACTTATTTTTTTATAAGGAAATTAGTTTTCTCATTTATGTCTATATTTTCACTTCCCGCCATTTAGCTCCATTTATGGGAACTATATTACATGTTATTCCAAAATAACATAATATTTTACCTTTCCTATTTTCAAATGAATTTTTTATCCCATTATAGGAAGAAATTATTCTAAATTAATTTTATAAAAATTAATGGTTTATTCCATTCATGATCATATTCTTTTTATTTTATTCCATGGAATTAATTATTAAAATATTTTAAAAACATTCTATCAAGAACGAGCGAATATTTTAAGGACACAATTTAATTAATGGGTATAATTTAAAACCAATATTTTTATAATTTATTTCATTTGTATAATATATATTTTAGTTTGTGGAAAATGATAAACAAAACATTATGTTAATTACGATATAATATAAAAATAGTAAAATAAAAATGAGACACTTATAACCTACTAATTAAATAGATATTATGAATAAGAAAATAATTTTAAATATTTATAATTATTTTATATAAGACAAATTTATTATTGAATTCATAAAAAATAATTATTAAATATCTGGTAAAGTCTTTTTTTCTTCAAATTTCTATTTCCATTAAAAATTGATTTTTATAATTTTCATTGATATTATAAGAAATTTATAAATATATTAAAAAATATAATTTCAAGAAAATAATATATATTTTTTTTAAATTATCATGTCAATATTCACTTTAGGAAATGTTTTGTAATTTTTGTAAAAACTATTTTTTTAAAATAGTTGAAAATAATGATGTTTTATAAAAAAAGTCCATCATATTTGATTATATACAAAGTAAAATTCCATTTTTGTTTGGTTATAATATTAAATTGGTTCATTTTGATTAAAATTAATCCAATCAATGTCAATGCGATCAACACTAAACATTATTTATATACATAATCTTATTTATAATTAAAAGGAAATTTTCTATAAATGATTTTTCATTGCGTTGAACTAATATTTATTATCATTAATTTATAAAATGTATAAAATTGAATTTGGTAAAATATAAAATAATTGGAATTATGGGTCTTAAATTTTTTAATGATACCTATTTCATTTTTTGTTATGAATAGTAATATTGGTAGAAATGTCAGTCACCATTGTAATAGTTTAAATAGTTTTAAGGGGTTAAAACTAATGATAAGTATTAAAATGATGTAAAAAATACTCAAAATCATGTTTTGTAATTAAATTTTTACATTATTTCATATAGTTTTCAAGGAAGAGTAATATAGGATCCTTTTAAAATGTTTAAGTCATTAATATATTTTAATATTTTGAAAAATTCCAAGTGTTTCCTCCCCCTTAGTTATATAAGGACACCACAATCACTTTTTCACTTTACATAAACGTCCTATAATCTTTTCAAATATCTTCCCCATTCATTTAATAATATACCAAAACAAGTCCTAGAGGTGATTTATTTATTATAATACCTTCATATATTTGTTTTAGTTATACTCCGATGGAGATTTTCCGAAAAATAGGTATAGTTTTTAACTAAGTGTTTTATTTTTATTTCTTTTTCTTGTTACATTTAAACTATCCTAACCATTATTATATAAAAATTTATATAAATGAAATATAATCTAATATTGTTCTGTTTATGTGATAAAACGTTTCATCTACTAATCCATCTAATGGAAAATTAAAACATCCTCCATGTTCTTGTGTAGGAACCACCTCATTAAGAAAATAAAGTTAAACTTTTCAACACCAATACATATGGGTGGTCATAATTATGGTTCCAAATGGAAAATATATTTTTATATAAAAAATAAAATCATAAGTCCAATTTGGTAAATTTAAATTATAATTCATTATTTACTAAACTGTTAATAATAAAAACATTTCTCTTTTGTATATGTAGACTATAACCTCAAGAAACGTTGTATTTTAATTTTCATCACCATCCCACATGGAATATATATATATAAAATAAAATATCATAGTATATAATAAATAATCCTAATTTTGGTAATATTAAATAACACATTTCTTATTTTCCAAATGTTTATTGAATAAACAGAAATGTTACACATGCCAATAAAGAGACTACCGTCTCCACGATGTGACATAATTATTTTTCTTACCCACCTTACATGGTTAGATTGAAAATCAAAAATAAAAATAAAACAATAATTACAACATTATTAGGATTATGGAAATGTAATTCCTGATCCATTTGATCATATTGATCATTATGAAGTCATTTAACACATATGAACCGAACTTCCTTAGAACATCTTATCTAATAGTAATCCTTTTTGTGATTAATTATGAATTGGTAATAAACGATATAAAATAGAATAATAAAAAATTAATAAACATTAACAAGATAATATCTAAAATGTGTAATTAGCATAACTTATTATGATTTAATACAAAGAACAAAGGTTAAAATTCATAATTGAGGTAATGTATTTCTACTCTCAATTCACTTTAATGGAATCATAAGCACTATTCACGGACATTTTCCTATTTTTTTTCCAAGAAAATACATATGTATTTTTTTAGATTTATTATCTATAACAAATTACATTATAAATACATTAAAATTTCATCTAGTCAATGAAACATTGGTTTAAATGTTATCAGTCATAAATTATTTTTATTTCAAAAATATATTTTTTAATTATTAATTTTTTTATGATAAATTTTCTATATAAAAGTTCATTATAATGGTCCATGATTGTTATTATCATATTAAAATTTATGTCCATAATTATTTTAAACCAATTTTGGCTTTATTTATGATGTCTTTAAAATTTTTATTTTAAACATCATCCAGACAAGCAATATTTGATATTTTTACATAGTTTGAATGTAATTATTTATCATATTAAAAATAGGTGGAATTTATGAACAACATGATAATTATTAATTAATATATTTAATCTATAAGTTTTAATTTTTTGAAATGAATATCATTTATCCTATTCATTTAGGAATTTTGTCACCGTGTTTTAATAGAAAAGGGTTTTTTATCCTTATTTTACCATATTGCTAGATTGTTCTAGGAATATTTGTAAATGGACTATCTTATTATAATTTATGATATAAATACATGGTTATTGGTGGTTTATAAATTTTATGGTACCTGGAAAATTTTTATGAATATGGGTGATATCGACATTTCTCATCAATGCATGTTGTAATTATTATTTTATCTATAGAATTATGCTGGAATTAACATATTGGTTTTTCAATTAGTAACGGTTTTTATAAGGGTTATATGAAGATTATGTACCAATGAAATTAGATGTTTTTTATATTATTTAAAATAAAATTCAATGGAATTTTTTTATTCAATAAGTTATGTTATGAATTTATTTCCCGGGAATGATTATTCCCTTTAACGGTAAATTTTATATTTGTAAGAACATGTTTCCATGAGTTCTCATGTTTTTTATGAAAACCTTAGGATAATGATTCTTCATTTATTTAATCAATAAAATTATTTTCTAAAATTAATTTGTCAAAGATGTTGTTTTAATTTTATAGTACATAATTATTATAAATCAAAGTGTTTTTATTAAAGGGTAAACATTTTATATGATTTTAGCGGTTTTGAAATAGACTACATTGTCTCTATTTAATTATTTAAATTTCCTTTAATAATTTTTTTTCTTATCCCGTGTTTTAAATTGAATTTTCTATGTGATTAAGGGTAAAAAGAAAAATTAAAACTATTAGTCTTCTAGATATTGAATATTCCATAAATGAATAATATTTGTTTTTATAAATAATTTTTTTATGGGGAAAATGTATGCAATGTGAAAATTTCCCCATTAAAAGCATTTACTCTTATTCCCTAAAACCAAAATCCTAAATAATACTTGAGTATATAAGTTATATAATATTTTTATTTAATTTTATATTTTTTAGATATATAAAATTAGGTGACAATTATTATTATTAAATCTAAAAATGTAAAGAAAATTATTATAGTATTAGATATAGGAATGTGGGTTCATAGTTATTATTTACAGATACCAAGGAAATATTGCTTCACAAATGTATAATCATTGCTCTAGCTAGTGACCCAATCTGTGAGTTTCTCTACTTATATTGTTTCCACTCAATAATTATTGGTATGTTTGAACAATGATTTAGGGATTTTTTGTATATTAGACACTTCTCATTATATATATTGTTTTGGTTAGAATTATCCAAGGGAATCCCCATGGATTGTAGGTTCCCATAATTAATAGGTTCATACTTGTATTTTAATGTGTGATATTATCCATTGCTTATTAATTTTTTAATTAAATACTATTAGAATCATTAATAAAAAAATCGACCCTTTTTAAATTTATTAAATATTAAAACCTTTTTAAAAATGGTATTAAAAAAATTTACATTTTTTTTATATTTTATGAATTTTTATTAACAATTTCCAAAAATAGTGTTATTTATAAAATATTTTAAAAATTAATATAAATTATAAATTTTTTAATGAATTTTAAAACAATATTAAAGAGGGTTCATTTTTTAAGGGTTATTCAGGGAATGATCATAGTATACATATTAAGACGTTTATGTTCACTACTATCATAGTATTGGTCTTATGTTTGAATGGGGATTTGATTGTTTTTTGTAATAATTCTGGTATAAGTGTAATAGAGATGGAAACTGGAAATGTCCCACAAGCACATTGAGATGGGTGGGTATAAAATGTTCAATTTTATTTATTTTTTTGTATCTTTACAATATCACCTACATTGGTTTTCTCTGTATTTATCAACTATAGTTTATTTTATTTGTTATTTCATTAATTATTAATTATTATTATTTCATCAAATGAATATTTTTCTCATCCACTATATTGATTTAATTTTTTTAACTAATTCATTTATGATTGTGACCCATCCAATGTATGGGAGGATTAAGTTGAACTTGCAGTTGTATGTTTTTTTGTATAATTATTTAATTGGATAAATAATTCTATATATTTTTATTATATACCTCAACACTAGTTGAAAACATTAGGGATAGAGAATGAAATTTAGTAAATGTCACAGGTTGTATTGGATATACACATTAGAAGTATTTCTAGATGGATTTTAGAAACAACAAAATTAAAAAAAAATATTAAATTCATATTGTTACATATTACTAAAATTATTTAAATTTCCATAGTAACTAAAGATGTAAAAATAATAACATCATTTAGGTATGTGGTAGAACTAACCCAAAAAAATAAAACCTTATAATGGTTAATGATTAAGATATTATTATTTTACAATAACAATATCACAAGTAATGAATCAATAAAATTTAAAAACCCTTTTTTAATGATAAAGATAAGATTTAAGAGGAGATATATGAAGATTATATTCTTGAAATATTAGAAAGAATAAAACAACAATAATGAAGGATTGAATTTATTTTTTAAAAGGCATATTGTATTGGAAACGATTTGGACTCATTGTTGGGATAAAAGGTTTCAAAAAAAGAGATAACAATTTATTTTAGGCAATGTTTGTATGTAATCCAGATAAATTAAATGTAAAGGTATTTATTGAGGAGGGAATATGTGGTGATCTGTTATAGTTGGAAGGGTATCATTTTTGTAAATTATCAATTAATAAAATTAAAATGTATTTTATATTAAAAAAAATATATATAAAATACTTACAATTAAATAATTTCATATAATGGGGAGGATTATTAGGCCTCTATATAATCATTTAATAGTACGTTTTGTGACCCAATTGTATAATAAAAAATATCAGATATAATGAATCAAACTATTTTCAATAACTTGTTATTAATGTGAATAAATAGATTTATGAATAATTCGATGGTGAATATTATCATGACTATCCCCCGGGGCCCGTGCCGTGACTACCCCATGCCCGCCTTCCATAGGCCAGGGGTTGGTGACTAGCACTGAAAGGCATATTCCCTATAATTGGGAAGGCATTGCCTTTATATCCTATAAACACACTAAACCAAATACACTGCAAGATACGAACACAAGTAAACTATATAACAAAAATATTTTTGAAAGTAAAAGTGGCTAGAAATACAAACCCAACTGTAAATATATAATTAAAATTGAAATACAACCAAAAGAAAAAGTAAAACAGCTACTGGGTCATCCTCTGCTGTTACTACCTTATGGGTAGGTACATATCGCCTCCTCATCACTCCATGTCAATATGTCTCTCCTACGGACTATCACGTCGTATGGTCCACCACCGAACCCCGTCCAGTCCTAGTATTCTCAGCCTCGATCAACGCTATCCATTGTTCTCACCAAACACAATAAGGTGTGGGAATATCCCATACAGGGGTGAGTATAACGATACTCTGTAGGGATCCTAATACCCTCATGGTATCACACAATCTACAAAGGTTAAATGTAAAATCATGAAGTCAAATGTCAACTCAACTTAGGTATATGCCCATACATACCTTAGATATCATGTATACCCATCACAATCATGAGGAAACACAGGATCCAACCCAAAAATCCCAAATCTCAACTATTCCACAAAGGATGAAAAACCACAAATGATAGTACGACATAGGTACTCCTCACAGAAGAATACCACCAAGTTATTACCATGAAGGAAAGTACCTCATAGGTATGAACTCACCTCATTCTAGGTATAAATTAAGTACTGTAGTAGAGATGAGTAGATATAACTACTGAATAATCTTACTTTATTAAGAGTAAAACCCACAAAGAATTACCAGGTGAAAAACCACAGAGGATCACAAGGTGATAACCCACACATGATCGCTATGTTCTAACCCACACAGGATCGCAAAGTGCTGACCCACACAGGATCGCTAAGTGCGGACCCACACAGGATCGCAAGGTGATAACCCACATTGGATTACTACGTGCTGGCCAACACAGGATCTCTTGGTGCTGACCCACACAGGAACTCTCTAAGTGCTAACCCACACATGATCACTGTACATTCTTCATGTCACATCCTACAACGATTTCCCGCACTATACTCCTTCATCTCTTTGAGGATCTGCTCCACATGCTACTAGTCCATTCTCCAAATACCACGAAGTGCCACGAATAAGTATTTCAAAGGGCCACCATCTCATAGGGATATCAACACAATAGAAGATGTTTCAATCATAGGCCCGGTCTGTGATTTATTACCCTTTTAGTCCCGAGGGACCAATTGGATTTGTGCTCGATCCAAACCTACCATTTTACAATGTTATTCAAATCTCTTTTAGGGTATACCAAAGGGACCGTCTTTTTCCCTGGTTTCTGAACCCACTGACAGTTCATCAAACAGATGTATGCGGACAAAGTTATGGGCCATGTAAAGTATATGGCTGAATATGGTCCTGGTCTGGTCCGACTCGGTCAGCCCGACCCAGCCCGACCCGGCCTGAACCGTTGGGTCTGGCCCAGCCCACTCGGTGGCCTGGCCAACTGTGTGTCCTGACCTACTGGGCCCATCCTGGAAGTTTGTGAGGGTCGGTCGGCCGCGGGGATGCCGGAGGGGCGTAGTGCGGCGCGGACATGGGGGTGTCGTGGGGGCATGGTCTGGCTCAGCCGCGGGGGTGCGGGGTGACTCAGCCGCGGGGGTGCCATGGGGGGTGGGGAGTCTCGGCTGCGAGGGGTGCCATGAGAGCATGGGGAGGATTGACAAAAGGGGTTCCATGAGAGAATTAGGCGGCTCGACTGTAGGGTTTCCATGAGGGCATGGAGCGGCTCGGCTGCAGGGGTGTGCCACGAGGGCGCGAGGCCACGGGGCAGCTCTTCCAGAGCGGCTCGGCCAAGAGGGAGGTGGCCGCGGGGCGGCTCTTCTGGGAGGGTAGAGGCCACAGGGTGGCTATGGATGCAGACAGAAAAGCGCCGCGGGGCGCGGAGGCTGCGGGGTTCCTTTCCTTTATTGGCGGTTCTTGAGTTCCACCGGTACCAATCACCAGCACTGGTCACCATCACAAATGATTCATTATTTCATCATGAAGGATGCACAATTTATGAAGAGCTGTGGAGGGGACGGTCCGTGTTTGTTTGGCCTACAACATCCACGTTAGAGCGATAGTAAGAGGCTCAACAAGAACTAGAATATCAAGACCTGACAAAGGAAAATAATTCAAACACCCTCCCTACCTGATTAGTTTTATTCGTTGAAAATTTTCTGTGGGGAAGGGGACAATTCCATTGGGAATAGAAATACATTGGTGATGTTGGAGTTTCCTTGATTGTCACTTCATGGATATTGAAGACATTCTTTGTCAACGACGGTCCTGAGGAATAAGTCTGAGTCAAAGACAACATTCTTCATTGGAGAGATTTCTACCAAGACTCCTTCGTCTCAATTCCACCAAAAATGCAAAGTATCCAACATAGTATATTATGTTGTCTATTTAGATCATTGGAATAAATTAAAAAATGCATAATTAATTAACTGAGTTGACATAATAAATACTGGAGGAGTTGAAGTGGCACCCACACATTTAATAGGAAGTTTGAGGGATTCTCCCATTAAAGGGGAGTACAAGGGGGGCTTATACCCGGGTGGTCCCCACCACCATACCCTCTCAATGGAGGTATAGTTCAGGTGGTCCCCACTTTTGAAACATCCACATGGGAGTTTCCAAATAAGAAAAATGTTACACCATTTTATTTTATTTTTATTCTTTCACAAAACAGTGAAAAACTAACTTCCACCCTAGACCTACTACGGTCAAGGTGAAGGTCTACATAAATTAATATTGGTGCTGTGAGTTCAAAAGTGCCCTCAGATTTAAATTCCAAGCACCAGTTCAAAAGATATAAAAACCCACTCGCACATTCACTGAACGTACCCGAAAAAAAGTTCATAAACTCATTTAAGGCACTCCGGGCATCAGAATCACGCGCTGTAAATTTTTTGCAGACACGTAAAATTCCCATATATTATGAAACATTACATGGAAATTCTGGGTCCTTAAATTCTCCCCACCATAGGGATTTACGTCCCCATAAGACACAACTCAAAACTAGGAAAAAAAAGTGGGGGTATTGAACAAGAATCTAAGACTCCCGCTGCCATGTACTCTCCTGGATGTTCCCGTGATGCCAGCGAACACGCACCAGAGGTATTGACCACCCACGAAGGGCCCCATTTTGTCGATTCTCAATCTAAACTAGAACATCCGTAAAAGTCTCCCCACCGTCGACATCCAGCTCGACATGGTCGATGATGTGAGAAGGGTCATGCACGTATCTCCTCAGCTGGGATATGTGGAAGACGTCATGCACCCGGTGCAACTGTGGTGGAAGAGCTAAGCTGTATGACACCTCACCAACTCTATTGAGGACCTAAAAAGGTTGATGAACCTCGGAGATAACTTTCCATCTCAGCCAAATCTCTGTAAACCTTGTCGAGGTGACACATGTAAAAGGACGTGGTCGCCATCCTTGAACACTATAGGCCTCCATCTCCTATTGGAATTATACTTCTGCCTGCTATGTGCACTCATCATCCACTCTAATATGATATGCAGATTCTACGTGGTAGCCTTTACCATCTCTGGTCCCACTAATACTGACTCCCCTGGGTCAGTCCCCCACAGAGATGACCTGCAAGGTCACCCGTATAATTCATCAAAAGGTGCCATCCCAATGGTGGAGTGATAGATGTTTTTGTATGAAAATTAAACAATGGAGAGTGATCCTCCAAAATCTGACCAAAGTCGAGGACACAAGAATGCAACATGTCCTCGAGGGACTAAATGGTCTGCTCGGTCGGGCCATCTGTTTGAGGATGGAAGTTGGTGCTCAAACGAAGCTCTGTCCTGAAAGCCTCCTGTTACCCCTTCCATATCCGGGAATTAAAACGTGAATCACGATCGAATAAAATCATTGCGGTCACTCCATGTAGCCTCACAATCTCTGTCACATAGAGTCGTTCCAATATATCTACTGAACCCTACTCTTTGATTGGTATGAAGTGGGCCGACTAGGTGAGTTGGTCGACGATCAACCAGATAGAATCGTGACCACTAGATGTATGTGGAAGTATTCTCACAAAGTCCATGGATATATTATCACATTTTCACTCTATGACTTCCAAAGGCCGAAAAATGCCTATGGGTACCTGATGCTCCGCCTTCATTTGCTGAAAAGTGAGGCACCGAGAGACAAACTCTGCTACTGCATTATTTATTCCCGACCCCCAGTGCTGTCGCCAGAGATTCTGATACATCTTCACCACATATGGGTTTACCGCTAGAGGGGATGTGTGGAAATCCCTAATCACTTCCTCCCGAAGTGACACTGGTTCCATGGTACATGCTCTGAAGAAGATGACGTGCTCCCCACCTCCCGAAAATAAATCAGGTGCATGTTCTGTGGATATCTGAGAATGATGTGTCTCACAGTCAGCGTCTCCACATTGTGCCTCACTAACTCGCTGATGAAGTGGGGGAATTACTATAAGAGACTGAAGAAAAGTTGTTCCATCCCGATCCAAAAAGGATATCGGCAAAGTGGCCATATTCTCTGTCGCCTCACCTTATAGTTGTATACATGACCTCTTGCAGAGTGCATCTGCTATGATGTTCCCCTTTCTATGAGTATAGACTATCTCAAAGTTATAGTCTTGTAGTAACTCAAGCCAATTTCTTTGTCTCAGGTTTAGGTCCTTCTGGGAGAAGATACACCTGATACCCTTGTTATCCGGGTAGACTATAAAACGTTCTCCCATCAGATAGTTCCACCACATCTTCAAGGGGAAGAAAACTGGTGAAAACTCCAGGTCATGGGTAGTGTAGTTCTGCTCATGCTTTCTTAGCTGTCGAGAACCAGATGCGATCACAGCACAATCCTAAATCAAGACACATCTCAGTCTAGTCCTTGATGTATCAAACTAAACTGCGTACCCTATTGCCTCCTCTAGAAACCTCACGATGAGGGAAAGAGTCAGCCTCTTCCTTAAATCCTAAAACTTTGCTGACATCTCTCTGACCACACGAAAGGTTTCATATTCTTATTCAACACTGGAAGTGGTGCTACAACTATGGAGAAATCAGGCACAAATATCCATTAGTATCCTGCCAAACCCAAGAAACTTCGTACCTCCGTCACACTTCTGGGTGGATCACAAGCAAGTACCGCCTCAATCATTGCTGGATCCACTACAAATCCAACCTCCGATATGACATGTCCCAGAAACTGAACCTATCTGATCCAAAACTATCACTTCGAGAGAATACCATATAAATGTTGCTCTCGGAGTGGGTCCAACACTACCCGCAAAACATATGCATGCCACTCCTCAGTAGTCAAGTAGATCAGAATGTCGTCGTTGAAGACTAATATATAGCGATAAAGTTATGGCTGAAAGATACTATTAATGTGTCACATGAACACCTCGAGACCATTGGTTATAGAAAATTTCATAACCAAGAACTCGTAATGGTTGTACCAACATCTGGATTCCATCTTTGTTACATCCTAGTCTCATACTCTAAGCTGATGATAGACTAATTTGAGATCTATCTTCGAGAACCACCGTTCTCCTTTCAGCTGATCAAAGAGGTCGTCAATCCTCAGAAGTGGGAACTTATTCTTCATGGTAACCTAATTTAGGAACCGATAGTCAACACTAAGTCTCAAGCTCCCATACACCTTTTTGGCAAACAAAATTAGGGATGCACAAGGAGAAACACTGGCCCGAGTGAATCCCTTCCCTTGTAAGTCCTTGAGCTATACACGCAACTCACAAAGCTCAACGGGAGCCATCTTATACACTAGTGTAGATATCGGCGCCATCCCAGGGTACAAGTCAACATAAAATTATACCTCTATGTGAGGAGGTAGACTTGAAACATCATCAGTGAAGATATCTTCATACTTGTATTCCACTATATGACAGCTCAGACTCTCCATATCAACCACTCTGAGGGTAAGGCTAGCCAACTGATGAGTGATTGGATACACTCTCCCATGGGTAAGTCCATCCTATGATGAAAAGGATCCCTTTTAACCGGTGAAGGTAATCCTGATCCCATCAGTGTGGACACACCGATCTTTGTGCCTAATATTGTCTATCTATGCATGGAATGTAGATAAGCATTCCATACCCAACATGATGTCCTAATGCCTCAGTGCTTCTATAAGGAGATCCCATCCGATGCTCTCACCTTCAAGAGTAAGCTCCCAATGCCATCACCAGTGTGTAATCATCAAATCTGCTCCCATAAGAGTATCTATCCATATAGATCAAGCCAATGGCTCTGTTAGAATCTCTGAGCACTGAACGAGGGCAGTGGCTATAAAAAAATGACTAGCACCTGTTTCTATAAGTACTGCTGCTAAGGTGGAGTAGAAATAGATCGTACCACATATCATCTCTGAAGTTTCGTGATCATAGGCCACATCTTCCTAGAGATGGGCTCTCCCCTGTCCACATGCTCTCTATGGTCGGGGTGGACCTCCTGGTTGTGGTGGTGGTAACATCTCGAATCATCACCCACCTCCAGATGCACGACCAGCTCCTTTGACACATCCTATTTCTCCCTACGGACCTCCTCGGTCAAATCTCCGTCACTACCTGGGTAGTACTTCGGCCATCTTCTGATCATTCATATGGCGTGTCAGATAATCACAAGCTATGTGACCCTGCCCACCGTATGTGTAACACTTCCTGCTCTTGCCATGACTGACTCTTCCTCGGGTGGCCCGCACAACCGACTTTGAATCCTGCAGTCATCCACCTGTAGGTATGGTCTTCTTGGACATCTATGACATCTGTCTACTTCCAGTTGCGGAAGACTCTGCTACGTGATGTCTTGTAGTGGGTATCGCTACTAGTGATTGTTCACCAAGGAAACTCTTCACTCAATGGGCTCTCTCTAACACCCCTGCATACGTTGGAATACTGTGTGAGATCATTGAAGCCCTGATCCCCAGTCTGGGTCCCTACTCGAAGGTCTGAGCCCTGAATAATGGGTCTCACACCGTATATGTGGTGTAGCATGAGAGGTTAGTGAACCTCGCTGAGTACTGAGCCACAGTTATGCTGCCATTATATAGATGAATAAACTCATGTATGCGCACTGTACGAAGAGTTACTAGGACAAACTCTACCAGAAATAGGCTCTCAAAGTATGTTCAATGAAGCCTCACCTTGTCGTGAGCCTGGAGCATCAATCTACACCATATGCATTCTCCTTCTTGTATAAGTCTGGTGGCATGGATCACCATGATATTAGCTGGTGTACCTACCCGTCAAAAGACTCTCACTACAACCTCAACCAATCACCAGCCGCCTGTGGGACTATCTCTCCCCTGAACCTGGGTGGCCATTGGCGGTGGAACACGTGCAATGCGCTCAAGCAGCGTGCGCTCTCAGCTATTGGGGCTTGTGGCATCGGTGGCCCAACGTGTAATGGTACCACTGGTGCCTCCGCTGGTGCCTCTACTAGAAGAGGGAACTTTACTGAGGCCTCGTCGCTCGGAGGGCTATCAGTGCATACCACATCCAAAATTCTAGCTGGCTATCTTTGTGGAGGCATCTTGAAAAGAAACAGGTGCACCACATTCAAAAAAATGTTATATATGGTATTCTGACTCAAGATATCACAAAGAAAACTCTTGAAAAAACACACGCAATAATTTTTTTCATGCACTAAGTCAGATATTAGATGTCATGGTCCTGGTTTATGGATACATCGGTCGACGCACCAACAGTGGATTCCGTAAATTGATAACCACACTCACTATAATTAACACTATTTCTGTTAAAAAGAAAGGTTAGAGTCCTATGTTTTATGGTAAAACATATTCCTCTGATACAAATTTGTAACGACCGTCCCTTGGGGCCTATGCCGTGACTACCCTCAATCCCGCCTTCTATAGGCCATGGGTGGACGACTAGCACCAAAAGGTGTATTCCCTATAACTAGGAAGGCATTGACTTTATATCCTGTAAACACACTCCACCAGAGACAGAACAAGATAAAAACATAATTAAACTATATAAAAAAAGAGTGTTGAAAGTAATAGGGGACTGAAATACAAGACGAACTATAATGATACAAGTACAACAGAAATAAAACTGAATGAAAAAGGAAAATTGTTACTAGGTCATATTCTGAGGTTCCTACATTAAGGGAAGGTATATATCACCTCATCAATAATCCACATCCATCCGTCTCCCCTACATACTATCACGTCATATGGTTCACCACCATGCACCGTCCAGTCCTGGTATCATCAGCCTCGATAAACGTTGTCTGTCATCTTCACCAAAAACATCAAGGTGTGGGAATAGCCCGTGCAAGGGTGAGTATAACGATACTCAGTAGGGACCCCGAGACCATCAAGGTCTCACAAAATCCAGAAAGGAAAAATCTCAAAGCAAGAAGTCAACTGTCAACCCTACTTAGGTATATGCCCATATATATACCTAAGTTATCATGTATACCCATCTCAATCATGAGGGAACACAGGGTCCAACCCAAAATCTCAAAGCTCAATTGTTCCACAATGTATGAATAACCAAAAAGGAATGTACCACACATGTATGCCTCATAGAAGAATACCAACAATGTATTACCAAGAAGGAAAGTACCTCATAGGTACGAACTCGACTCATTACATGTATATATTAAGTACATTAGTAGATATTATTAGATGTAAATACTAAATAATCATGATCTATTAAGAGGAATACCGACACAGAATGGCCAAGTGCTGACCCACAAAGGATCACAAGGTGATGACACACACAAGATAGCTAAGTATTGACCCAAACATGATCCCAATGTGCTGACCCACACAAGATCACTTAGTGCTAACCCAAAAAGGATCGCAAGGTTCTGACCGGCATAGGATTTCTAGGTGCTGACCCACATAGGATATCTCGGTGCTAACTTACATAGGATCTCTCTAAGTACTGACCCACATAGGATCGCTCTACATTCATAACGTCACAGCTAGCGAGGGGTTCCCACACTATGCTCTCTCATATTTAGGAGGATCCTTTCCACAAGATACAGGTCGATAATCCAACTACCATGAAGTACCATGAAGAAAAATATCAAAGGACCACCATTTCAAATGGATCTCAACGCAATAGACAGTACATAAATCAGACGCCCGGTCTGTGAGTTACAACCCTTTTAGTCCAGAGGGCCCGGTTGGATTTGTGCTTGATCCAAACTGACCATTTCAAAACTTTATTCAAATCTATAGTGGGGTATACCAAAGGGACCTTCTCACTCCAAAGTCTCTAGCACTACTGACGGTAAATCAAATGGACTTCAGGTGCAAATGATATGACATAAGTAAAGTTTAAGGTCGTATCTGGTCTGGGTTCGGTCGGACTCGGTCGGACTGTCCTACTGGGCTGCCCGGCCCACAGGGTCCACCCCCACCAGCCGGGTGGTTTGGCCAACTATGCCTATCCTGGAATTCCGCGAGGGCCGCGAGGCCGTGGTGGTGATTCAGGGGCACGGGGCGGCTCGGCCGCGAGGGTGCTGTGAGGGCGTGGGGCGGCTCAGCCACAGGGTTGCCGTGAGGGATTGGGGTGGCTCATCTTTGGGGGGAGTCACGATGGTGTGCGTCCTCTTGGTCGCGGGGTGTACCGCGATGGTGCGGGGAGGCTCAGCCATGGGGTTCAACAAGGGCATGGAACGTCTCAACCGCGGTGGGTTCCATGAGAGTGTGAGACCAGAGTGAGGATCGACCGGGAGGGTGGAGGTCGCGGGGTGGAGGGGTGTCGTGCCTTCGTCGGCGGTTCTCAAGTTCCACTAGTGCCAATACCCAGCATAGGTCGCCATCCTTGAACATGACTTCTTTCATCGCGAATGATACACTATTTAATAAGAACAATGGAGGGGTCGATCCATGTTTTTTTGGCCCACACCCTCCGCGTTAGTGTGGTAGCAAGAGGATCAAAATGAACAAGAATATCAAGAATGAATAAAAAAATAATTCATACACTCTCCCTACCTCATTCATTTTATTCGTTGAAGATTTTCTATGGGGAAGGAGATGATGTAATTGTGAATATATGAACATTAGTGACGTTGTAATTTCCTCTATCGTTGGTTCATTGACGTTGAATATGTTCCTCGTCATCGAATGTCTCGTGGAAGTAGTCGGAGTTGATGACAGTGTTCTTCGTTGGCGTTCTTCATTGGAGAGCTTTCTCCCAAGGCCTCTTCCTCCAAAATACAACACAAATACCAAGTAGCAAACATAATATATTATGTTTTCTATTTAGTTCATTGGCATTAATTCATAAATTCTTAATTAATTAACTGAGTTGGCATAAAAATGTTGGAGGAGCTGAAGAGGCTCCCCCAAATTAAATAGGAATTTTGAAGGTTTCTCCCATTAAAGGGGAGTTCAAGGGGGGGTTTATACTTGGGTGGTCCCCACCCCCATATACTCACAATGGTGGTTTAGTTCAGGTGGTCTCCACCTGTGGATCATCCACATGGGAGTTTCAATATAAAATAAAAATGAATTGTTACACCATATTATTTTATTTTTATTATTTCACAAAAAAGTGATAAACTAACATCCCCACTCGACCTACTATGGTTGAAGAAAAGGTCTCCATAAGAGAATATCAACCCTGTGAGTTCAACGGTGCCCTCAGATTTCAATTCTGTGCACCGTTTCAAAAGTCAGGAACACATGTTCGCAAGTTTACTAAACAAACCTGAATTGTTTTTCAGAAATTAATTCCGGGCACTCTAGATCTCGGAATCACGCACCATCAATTTTTTCCAACTAATAAAATTCCCATATATTTGAAAAAATTACATGGAAATTTTGGAACCTTACAGATATATTGATTCATGATTTGGAATAAGATAACAACTACATTGACGGACATAACATTTGATACATATTCTTCTTATAATGGAAAGGATTTGGACTTATTCAGTAGATCAATGTTCACAAAAAATGGTATAACATCTATATTAAATAATTATAACTTTAATGTAATAGTGTACATTTGGGTTGGAAGGAGAAAGGTCCAATAATTAATTTGTGGGGTGTATTTTTTAAAAAAATAATGATTATTAAAATTATATGTAGTCAAATTCAAGGGAATTATATCAAAATTTTTGAATTAGAGAAGTTAAGATAATGAGAAGGTTTATTAGGCCCTCATATAATCATTTAATGGTACAATTTTGTTATTTTTTTGACTATATATCTTAAATTAAAAACATTACTTTATTTTATCATATAAAAATGAAGCATAATTTTACATTGGTAACTAATTTGTATGACCAAAAATAAAATAACAAATTTAAACAAATTTGAAATTTATAATTCAATATAAGAATGTGAATTTATTATATTCAATTTTAAAAAATGATGAAAATTAATTATGATGTAATTAATGTGTAATGTGTATAATATTATATTTAGAATAATATATTTTTATAAATGTAAATAATTTTATGAAAATTATTCTTAATTGTGTTGAATATCGTGATATATAATAGTTAATAATTAAAAAATATATTTATATTACATAACAAACAATAAAAACATAAATGGAATATTGTAAATACCTAATTTAAGCAGAAGGACCCAATTTTTTTTATTATATCAATATATAACATTAGTTCTAAAATGTCAAGAATAGGTATCTAAACTCATTGAATGTTTGTTAAATTTATTATTTTATACCTCAAGTTAGTATTTTATTGAGAAAAATGTTTTCAAAATTTTTTATGTCATGAATATATCAATTTTATGTGATAATTGCAACAATATTCAAAAAATAATGTTTCTACTGTTCACCAAAAAACAATTGTTGAAAATATAAAAAATATTACCATAGTTAATTTCAACGTGATAAATCGAAAAAATAATTTCATTTTATAATTTTCAAATTATAGAATTTAGGAATTTATATATTTAATAAAAAATATTTAAAATTTTATAAAAAAATGTTTCAAATAGAAAATTTATGCTCAGCATTGAATTAATGAAGTATCATTCCGTAAAATTACTACATTAAATATTAAATATTACTATTTAATTTTAATAATCATTCCTTGAATTTTATAAATTAATTTATTTATATAATTCTTTAAAAGTAATAAATTCGTCTAAAATATATAATTCACAATTATTTTTAGATTAAAGTTAATGTTATTTTCAAATGTTAATTATAACCTTGTTTATTATGCCGAAGCATTTTTTTAGCTAAAAACTGTAATTTATTTCATTTAGTATACTAATTTTTTATTCTATCTTATTTGGTATTGATTTTATCATAAAATATAAATAAAACTATATTAATTTTATTTTTATTTCCTAAAAAAAATTGATTTTTGTTACAATGTTGATCTTATGGAGGTAAATTCGACATTTTAGATCCATATATGGGACATTTCATGAGAATCCTAGTTTTTGTGCCTTTTTATGACACAGAAATAATTTTCATGGTTTTACTCTAGTGTATAAATATTATAATCCACACTCCCAATTATCTATCATATTCATTGGTTCACCAACTAATCCATTCTATGAGAAACTTTTTATACCTCTATTACAAAGTACTAGAACTGAAGACATCACTGATACACAGCCCTAATCAGAAGAAACAATGGGGATATGAACTAATATAAATATTCATGATCTAAGAGGGTTGGATAATGTAATCTTCAAGGTGAATTATTTCCTAAATTTATTTTTAAATCTAGGATAAAATATAATTCAGATTTAGTAGACATCACTGTTTTGTATTCCTATAGACTATACATTTGAATATGTATATTCATGTTAACTTATAGAACCCCCTTGGAGGATATGACAATGTAAATACTGATATTTACTTTCATATACACAATGTAAAGATATTTTATGTATTATTAATAATCTATATTACATATTCTAAAGTATATTCACTGTGATTGAGAAGAAACAAACATTACTAATTTCAAACTCTATCAGAGCTGGAATTAATTACACACTATATAGGAATTTGAGTTGCAGAACATCTTGAAAAGTATAAATATGCATATGAAATATGTGGTGAATATTTAATGATCAATAAAGAGTCAATTTTGTTTTATCAACTTTGTTATGAATTTTTTCTACCAAATAAATGTTAACCGATCCCCAATGAATTCTTATATACTCACATAGTTTGAATGTGTATGTTTCTAATAGGGTATAGAGAATACACCAGACCAAGGATGAATAATCTATATAATTTTCTATACATTAACATTAAATTAAATATTTGCAAAAATTAATTGAAAATATCATGGCCTATATAGATGGAATTATATTGTGTATCACCGCATGTAAATTATCCCAAATTTTATATAAATTTAAAGGGAAACTCCGAATATGGGTTCTTCCTCATCTTATTATTCATAAATTAAATAATATTATTTTCCTTATAATTATTTCATAGATTTTACATTGTTAAAATTATAAAAGATAAATTATTTTTTTTAATTTTCATAGGAGTAATATCATGAAAAATTAATCCACTTAATAATTTTTTGAAAATTATTTAATTAAATCAAAATTTTCAACTTATTGAGTTAATTTATGAGTTATTGTGAAATCCCTCATCATCTAGAAAAGTGACTTATGGTTGGTATATGATAGTTATATATTGTTGTATATTTTCTATCACAATAGACTAGGGTGATTCTGTGAGATAAAATTCAATAACATTTAGTCTTATTCTGAGCGTATACACATAGATTGATATAGACTAGCTGGATATATTACCCACTTAAAAAACCCAAAAATTATTTCTAACTCATTTTGATAAGAAACATGGTCTCCTTATATATTTATATTTCAATTAAATCTATAATATAGATGTTTATATCCATATATGTATGATCACTCTATTGTAAAATTTCTTTATATGGAGTTAGATATGTTGAATAACTCAATATGACAATTATAGAGAAGGGGGATAATGTAATAAGGATTTAAATTTATTAATGGATTAATGTTACCTAAAAGTAATATTTATTGGTTTAACCCATGTTATAATTAATTATTTATGGGAGGGATAGAAGTATTCAATATTTTCCCAGTATTAGTGAGACAATGACCATAGTATGAATTTTTCAAGGGTTATATAGTAGACCTAATTTTTTTGTCCATTGTCTATTCCTTTTATTATAATCCTATCAATTCCCTATAACATATATATAAGATTTTTAGAATAAATGAAAATTATATTTAGTGAACTACTCTTTATGATTGGTCAAAATATATAGATATGTGATATTCTATTCTGTTTGCGAAATTTTCCCTTGGTAAGGCATGGTGCATACCCGGTGATCAAAATTTTCAATTTTATTTAAATATATCACTTTATTTATTTTAATAATATATTGTTTTATTTTTTTTCATTTGGTAGTTTAAGGTGTTACAGTTCATGTTATTATATCCATTAATTATGTTTTGATGACATTGAAAAACATGATATGTTCTATATCATGATATAAGTGGAACGAAAACTATAATTTAAGAGTTCCAAATCCCACTAATATAGAAAACAATTCCTACCATGTTTGAATTATTAATGGTCATAATTCTTGGGGAAATGGAGATGATTTCAAAATAAATAATGAAACAAAAAAAACCTTAGATGATATATTTAGAATTTGAATGATGACAAATCAATGCGAAGGACATCCCAACATTAATATAGAACATATATGAAATAGGGGAACATAAATTTAGATTATGGTCTAATGATGATTACATCATGCGGTTTATGGATGAGTGATGAGGAATAAGAAATTATCCATATGGTTGTGTCATATTCATACATAGGAAATATTTATGTCTCATGAAAATGTAAAATCATGAGTATTTTAATCTACATGAATATAATTCTAATGGAATGTGTAAATCATAACATAAGAAATTTTAATCAGGATATCATAGGATCAAACATGTAGGTTCAAGATGACTACTAACCAAATTCATATGTTGTTTTACACTATTATCTTGTTAAGGTATAAAATTATTATAGGAACTTCTACTAATGACAAAATATCCCACTTTAATGGCATGGAAGATGTTGCAAAACCAAATATCAATACAAAATAGAGGTGTCTCATATGATAAAATGTTCTCATCCTCAATATACATGAATGGTTTTTAGTAATTAAAATAATCAATGGAATGATATTTAGGAATATTCTATATTTTATTTAGGAATCATAAAGACTAATCCACCATGTATGGAATGTATTCATAGATAAAATTGTTCTAAATTCATTGTTTCCGATATTTGTGTAAGAGGAAGGGAATAGAGTATGAATAACATTATCATAGATTAGTATATCGGTCGAGAAAATATTGGATTTCATGAGATTCCTATGGTGGAGGTATAACATTATTTTTTAAATATATATTGTATAAATTTATGCCTAATTCCTAAATAGGGGTGACTTTGAGATGTCAGGATTAACTTCTACTCAGGCTACTCTAAATGTGTTAAAATCTAATCAAACATTATATTTTTTACTTTTTTTAGATAACATATCATCCATACTATTAAAGGATGTATAATAAGGTTATAAATGAATTAACCTATGGTTTGGAGGTCTATATAGTATTAATTTTTGTGATAAAACCTTCATGAATTAGGGACCAAATGTTTTTTAGGTCAGAACATAGAGGGATGCACGTTGTCTAATGTCATTTTACTTATACATATAGATATTAGGATTTAAGTGTATATTAATTTTACATATATTTGAGATAATCTCCATATATATTTCATGAGTAGTCTTTATATGAATAAAGATTTCAATTCTTGTATAAGCTACCTCATAGTGTGATATTCATAGTTTATAGTCGTTGTTCATTTATATTCCTATGTATAGATAGATATGAAAAACAATATAATGCTTGAATAATGTGGGATAGTTGTTCATGATGAAATTAACATCAATAATCATAATTGGGAAGGACTTACTCTTGATTTTCATGGATGAATGACGATTGGATCAACATTCAAGAAAGTGATATATCATTTAACATTCAATCATGTAAACATGATTAATGATAAATATGATATCATTTAAAATATCAATATGATATAAGATCCAAACATATTTGTTTTAATATAATTTATGTTGGTATATTTTATAGCAAAGTGTATCATAATATGTTGCATGTAATCCAGGTGCATGATAGTTGGGGTGGTCCTCTATTGTTCAAGGACACCCTATCAGAGTATAATTTATTATACTGGAAATTATATAACAATGATATATCATTGGATAATGATTTCAAATGGAAGGTAATTATGGTCTCTATTAAGTCTCTTTATTTCTAGGATCAAAATGAATAATCTTATTCATATCTAGTCTTGGAAGGTGATTTGGAATCATCATTGTGGTTCTCATTATGTGATTTTATATGGATGGAATCCAATGACTTATCAAGGTTGTATTTTCTCCAACAAAGATTCTATTAGGGGGGAAGAGAAAAAATGAGTTGAAATAGATCATTCTTCCCCTTATCACACTCTTTCAATTATTTAGGGTGTGGTAATCTATTTGAATCCTCCGTTGACTTGATGATTTGAGTAGTTGTTATGTCTTGAAGTTTGGTGGAATACAATGTTTTTATTTTGAAATAGTTGGACATAGAACCTTATTCTTAGAAGATCATGGATGGAATGAGATCATCTCCACCAATATAGAGCCCTATTACATATTTTCATTGGGTAAATTAAAATCCTATTAACATTGATCATATGATATATATTCATGGGTTCTACAACCATGATTATAGGTATGAAGGCTTTATTCCTGACCACATGGGTTTTTTGTTGTCATCAATAATTCATAAGGGTTTGGTGACTCCCTCACCATGAACGCATGTTGCATGATCAATGGGATAAATCTATATTATTATAACAACATTATGTTAACATTGACTGAAATCATGTTTTCATTCAACCATAACTCACTCCAAGTAAAAATCACCACGAAATTTTCAATTCCCATCCATTTTCATAGTTTTAATACCCTTGTGAATTATATAATGTAATTTACATTCATAAGTAGTAAATGAAAAAATTATATTGATTTTCATTCTTCACAAGCAACTTATGAATGTTTGTTTACATCTTTATTAGCATGGGTTCATATCCCCCAGTGGTGTAAATCTTGTAAGATTAGATGCTAATAATATACATTAATTAATTCCCCCTTAATACTCAGGATCCTAGTTTCAAAATTTAAACCTTGTATTCATTGATTGATATTGGGGTATAAAAAACTAAGAGCACAAAACACCATTGGAAATATTATAGTGATGATAGAAATCAATGCTTGAGGATTACGAATCAAAAAGTGATGATATATCAAATGAAAACTAATGATAAATATTTACCAATATTTAATTGATGGGTTAGAATATTATATTATGAGGGGAACCAGGTGATAAGAGTAGTTCCTCCTCATTAAAAAATCAATAATTTGGTTAGAAGTGTTGTATATAAAAATATTTTTATCATTATAAACAAGTGGTTTCCCTTAAAGATGATTCAACATCATACGAGCACCTATGCATGGGTTTTTTTTTCTGGGAACACAAGTATTTATGTGTAGAATGTGGGAATTGTAAATTAATATATTTAAGGTGGTGATCCAACATTTAATTAACAATGATGATTTCATGACGATCATTATTATTTTTTCAAATAGAAAATGATTTATGGTTGGGTAAAAATATGTTTTTCAGGTTACACTATATTTTCTAATAAATTGGAATAAATCCACTAATAATATTTATATGGATAGTCTCTAAATAGATCAAATTCATAGGATAGATAAAGAGATTTTATTATGTAATGTAAATACAACATAGAAAACATTAATATGTTATAACTAAGACAAGAGATATAGATTACCATATGGATGGAAAATTTTTATCCTATCATGATACAGTAAATAAAGAACCCCTACTTGATTACCCTTACACATATATAAGTCTCATGTATAGATGAACAATCATATATAATTTAATACTCTATGTATTTTAAGTAAATTTTATGTTTACCATATTTTGTGAAATTTAACATTATGTGTAATGATTAAAGGTGTTCTATTATTTTATTTCGTGTAATGAGAAATTTTTTCAAGTGTCAATGAAAACATTTTTCTGACATGTAAATGAAAAAAGGCTTCATCTCGGTGCTAAACTCTTGATGGAAACATGATTATGAAATAATGTTCCAAAAGTTTGAATAAAAATCATAATCATTGTGTACATTTTATTTTTATAAAAGTTTTTTTAGTAAATAACCATTTTTTATTGTTCATATATTGATATGGACCATATGTAAAGATTCGAGGATTCAATGAATGGATTATTCTTTGTATTTTTTGGTCAAATAGAATATAGAGTGTGCTCTTTAGTTTACTGTCATATAAAAAGTACTCAAATTTTCAATACTTTACGTTTGAGTAATGAGGACCTTTACAAATAGTAATTTTATAAAAAGTGATCTCACATGAAAAATGATGTCACCTCCACATAGAACACTGTAATTGATGAAGACCTGTCAGAAATTAAAGAATAATTAGGTACTAATATGAGTTACCATTTGATTGGAATATATGGCTACACGTAATATAACATATTGAGGAATCACAACATGTTATGTGATTTGGGAATCAATCCCCTAACAGATTCTACAATGATATAGTATTGACTCCATTAGAGAAAACCCAAAGTAAATTATATGATCAATAATATATTGGTGAGGGTGTTTATGTTGTTGGAATTTACAGCTAGACCAAGGATTGTTGATCAAGACATCACTACCAATCCCTTGAAAATATGATTTAAACTAAATTTATTTAAATGATATATAATTCAAATATATTAATATGGATCTTATATGATATAAAATTGGATTAATTCATTGGCTACCTAGATAGAGATTTTTTAATAATTGATGTGAATTAGGTAAGGCCTCATCAGAAAAGTATATCCTAGTTTGGAAATTAATTATTTGACTAAGATTATAATACATTGTCAATGAAAACCCATATATCATATGATAACCATAAGACAGTATGCCTCCACTCTCTCCCAAACCACTCTCGAGAGAGAGCTTCTCCTCATAGGGCATCTTTCTCCTGGCGTCGGAGCCTCCGCCTTCAAGTGCTGATCCTATCTACTCTTATTTCTATTGTTTCTGGTTTCTACTCGGTCTTCTTCGCTCCAGTATTGATGTTGCTTGTTTTATTCTGCTGCTCTTTCAGTCTTATCAATCATGATTAACCCTATCTTGGTCAGGAATTATGGTAGGTAAGACCTCTTGGGAGGTTTTGGAGGCTTCTTGTAGTGAAAAAACTTCGATCTCCTTGGTTCCAGCTTCTTCAGTTCATTCTTCTAGGGTTTCAGCACCGGCTTCCCCTTTCACCTTACTTGGTGGTTCTTTCAACGGATCTGCTTCAACCCCTTTGTTCTGGTTTCCCTTAGGGTTTCAATCCTAGTTATCCTTGTTCTCGTTTAATGGAAGCCTTTTTCGCCTTTTCCCCTTCTATACCGCTCCTCCTTGCTCTGGCTTCTGGATCCTTTTCACCCATCCAAGTCTGTCGGGTGTGATGGATTCCAAGGAGGATTTGGGATGTGTTCGGGTAGCGGCAAGAGTTTTTGGGCGGCGCGACCTATGGTGGAATTCTCTAGTTTCAATGTTCATTCAGATTTCACCAATTTTATTCCGAATTTCTCCAGTGAAGATGGCTCTGATTTTGTTTAGTTTTTCTTCCTTAATGTTATCAGTGAACCTGTTGGCATCTTTGGTTGTTCGTTTTGTTCGTTTTTGAGTATGATGGCTTCCGACCATGTTCTTCATGATGGTGGCATGACTACTAGATGGTTGGCACTGGCGATAATGTTGGTTTTCAGTGGTTTTCCAGTTCTGGTAGTGGACGTTGATGAAGAGGACGTATTTGTGGATAGTCCTGCAGTGAGGACAGTGACGAAGATATTTAAGATGGCGGAAGGTAGCGACTTGAACGTCTGACGCTGTTTGGGGCTGACGCGTGATGGATGATGGATGTGGATCGCGATGGTTACGCGACTCGAGGTTCTTGGTTTGAGGTCGACGATTGAGGTTTATTTTAATTATGAGAGTTGAATTTTTAATTTTGAATGTTGTGGTTTTCAATTGTCTATGGATCCTATGTATGGTTCCCACTTACCAAAAAGTGGATTTTATACAATACCAAAAAAAAGGTTTCGGTCATATGATAACCTTAAGGAATCAACATGTAGTTTTAATTAATAGGGGTATTTTTTATTTTTAATGTATATCAATGTATATGGAGATAAGAATCCAAGAAAATCATATAAATATATATATCCCAAATAATAAATATAGGTATGACTAACATAAATCCATGAATAGTACATGATAACAAGTAAGGTAGGCCATATGTCATGTTGTTTTACATCCAGTGACTTGGATATTGGTCTAATTAGTTAATAATCATATGTGATTGACTATTTTAAATATAGTTTATCTGTACATTTATAGGATATGAAATCCCATCATGAATATTTAAATTTTATTTTTTGAGATATCAATAATTAATGGCATTAATTATGTGATATCTATCCAGCTTAAAAATACCACAAGCTCTATTAGAGTAGATCATTAATATGGAATATGGTCTATCAAATTTATGCTCAGGTTTTAGAGGTTTCATACTAGTTACAAAACGAGTTATTAGAGCTAGTACTGATTCCTTTTTAAGGAATGATTATCTATGAAACTTCTCATTGAATGCTCATGTGACCTGATTCTGAATGATTTGAAGGTTTTTTCTCCCATAACAAAAGATAAGAAATTCACTTTAGTTCATCCATTAATATTCATAACTGATCATATTTAGGAAAAAATTGTAGATAAACATATAATTTTGGAAATTTATACCAAAATGGTAAAGATTTCATATTACCCTAAATAAGCTAATATTGTGGCGCATACATAATAGTGTGTGTTGTGGTGCGATAATTCAAAAAATCATATCAGAGATTTTATGTATAAATTTTTATATGTTTATAAATCATTATATAAAATATTTAAAAAAATATTTTTGTAAAATCCTATGGATTTCCATTCTCCTCTTCGTGGTATCATTTTGATTTTATAGATTGAATATTGTATTTTAGATATAGTCATTTCAATTCAGGAGGATAAATATTGGTGAAATTATTAACCAATATTCTATGAGGGGACCCAAATTTGGAATTTATATTTGAATTAAAAAAAGTGATGATAGTATTCCTTTTACATCATGTTTGGGATATATTTATGACCCATAGAAGTTATAATTTAGTGGTAATAAAGATCTACTTGAGATTCATACCAATAATTTTAGAGATATGTAATCATGAATTTTAATAATCATAAAATTATAAACAAATGGTATCTAATAATATGATATATTTATAGAGTATAATTGATAAAATTATAATATATATGTCCCCCATGTAATTTCTTATTAAATCCCATGTAGTCTTTCATAATTCTGGTCCTAAAGTATTAATGTCCCCAAATTTTATGGGAGTGATTTTATCATAGCCATTGAGAAATACAAGAACTATTACATACATACAACATCACTATTTAGGTATCTCATATAATTAAATAGTGGATGAATCAATCAAAACCTCAATTAATGTGAAATTTCTGGGAATTTTGGTTATCATAAAAATATTGTTTTCTTCTCATTTCATGATCTACTATATCTTTGATCATTTTTGTTAATGGTTTGTTCCTTTTAGTTATTCTATTATGGAGGAAATCCTTATATTTAAATTATTTATTTTTAATGAAATGGGATGGCCTTTATTATGAGTGGTTATTATCTCTTTTAATCTTCCATTTCATGTTAAAAAAAGGAATATCACACAGTAGTGTGTAATGCAGATTATTGTATTTTCCTTGTCTAGATTATCAAAATTTATTATTACATTGACCAGTGTATATAGATAGGATTTATGTGACCATGGGATCTGTGAAAATATTTTATTAGAGGGTTATTCCACCATTAAGATTTTTATATCATCAATAATTTGTATTAATTTTTCATTTTTAATATAATATTATATAACCTTATGACAGTGTGAATGAATATAGCCGAACATTAATTATGGGGGACATGAATGTAATGACCAATAAAACACTACCAAGTTTAATATCTTCCATCATTTTTCACATCACACTATGAAGGAAAATATATAAATATATATTCTTATATTTAGGTACATTAATTGATATATAAATCCTCTTCTTTAAAAAGTGATGCATTTATTGATGTACATTATAGGTCATGGAATGCTATAAAAACTCTAGAATTTCATACTATTTCACTACTATTGAATGCACAATAAAACATTAATGATTTTATAAGATTACCACCCACCAAATTAATCATCATTATAAAATTGGATGAATAAGGACACACATGAATGAGTAATCCTTGGAGATAAGGTGGAACTCAGGGTACACCAATTATTATCTTGGATTCTATACTTGAAATACTAACATTATGATATTAATTTCAATGTCTATGTAGATATTATATATAACAATCTTTATTCAGATAAGCTAATAGATTCTATTCTCTGTTCCTATATCATTATTTAGATTCATAATGTAACTTTGTGATATATCTATGGTTTCAAAATAATTGATGAATGGATTCTATTCTATACAAGACATTAATATAAGGGAATAGGGGATATACTAATTGATATCATTTCATGATTCATGAAATTACCTATTCCAAAAATAGGTTACCACATTATTTATCAACAGTTTAATGAAAAATCATTTCCATGTTATGGGGGTATGAAATTCTTAGTTTAGGAGATACACTTCTAGAGTCCTCTTAAATATTTAATTTTTTATTTGGTGTAATACAATGGACCACCTTGATTTTTTCACGGTCAACATCGATCAAATTATAGTGTACCAAAATGTTAATGAATTTATACACTATTTATTAGAAAGAGTAATTTCTGAGACACATCATCTAGAATTATTTCTATGGTATATCGAAAATTTGTAAATGATGGAATGTTTATATTTACCTTATTTACATATAATAACCAAATAATATATGTATCATTATATTGTCTTACATAAAATGTGTTTGATGATTTATTTTATGTTTTTTTCATATATGGGACCTATATTTATTATGATAATTAGAAATAAATGAAAACATTATACCCTGAATTGTATATTTATGAATGATTACTTTTCTAATTTGAGGTCCATTAAAATTATTTTGTATGTTCAATATCCATCTAGGAAGAAGAGTGATTGAAATCCAATTATTATTCTGATTAATTGATCACTAATTGTGGCTTGGAAATTATGCATTGATATATTCTAATTAACAATACTAAAGTAATTAGAAACATTGATATTCCAATTATTCTTCTTTATATGGAAAATATTAGAGAGAGACACATCTCATATTGTACTTTCATAATGAATTTCTGTCATAGTAGTATGTAATAAACAAATTATAGCATGGTATCATTGTTAAAATGTATTATTCCAGGATAATTTCTTATATCTATGATGATTTTTTTAAACACAACTGATGGTTGGATACATTTGGATATAATATTGGATTATTTCGGTCGATCAGGGTGAGAAATATCTTAGAAATTTTAGAAATGTTATTTATTTTTCCAATTTTATTAGTTTCATGATGGAACTATGAAATGTATGTTTTCAATCCTTACCCTATATATTTTTGTTCTCTCACCTTATTCTTCCATATATATATTAGGGTAATTTCTAATATCATATTATTCCCATACGTTAACCAATATATCATCAGAAGTAGATGATAAATGGATATTATTAGATCAGAAATATTGTATGAATGTATCACAAATTCATTATATGATAATTATAAAACATTAATATTAAAATAATAATATATATTTTCTCATTAAAATTCACAATAATTATAGGATTATAATGTTTTAATATCCAAATATTCAAGATAATATATGAGAAAAATAATTTTTAGGGATTTTATTACATTTTATTAAATCACATCCTCCAATCACATAAACATGTTATGTTTTTTAAAATGATATCATTGGGATGTAATAAAATGTAAACAATCCCTTAACTATTAATCATTTCTACATTTGAGGTATATATCATTGAAAAAACTCAATTGCGCCATTAAAATTTTAATTATTTTATTTTTTTATTATAGGTATTAATGAGTACGATTAATTCTCATTGATGGGGGGACAGTTCATTTCTCTATTAGTGTTGGTCAGCTAGTCGGGCCATATACATAACCATTATATGATACTAAGGTGGTAATTTGATTCTAACTATCAAAGGTAATTCACATGACCTAATTATGTCAAAAATCATTACTGGTTTCCCAGATTTTATTGATTGGAAACACATAATTCTCATTGAGTTTTATACATAGATTAATGGGATCCATTTCTGTACTATGGGGAATAAAAATAGAAATGGATCTTTCTAGGCCAATAAAATACACCAATATAATCCTATATATACATATTAACTGTAGAGACCCGAAGATTAACGTACATGGACATTACATTACATTTGCGGAATACTTAGTACATAACAAAAAACACACACACAAGGATCGTAATAGTTTAGTGTCTTTGGAAACTCGGAATATAATCTTCTAATCGTGGTGAAAGATCTTCAAAATCTCCCATAAAGATCTTCCTTTTTTTTAACTAAAACCTTTATTTATATCCCGGGGAAAAGAAAACATAAAAGGGTGAGCTCAAATGCTCAGTAAGGGTAAACAAAAGAAATATCAATCACATCATATACATAAGCACATAACTTTTGGAAATATTAACCTGCAAAAGAGATCATAATTTCATAACATGGGGTAAATCATGTCAGTGAAATGTAATCACAATAATCATAACCTAAAACATGAAACATTGTGGCATTCACACATAATCATAGAGAATCATTTCTTGTTAGTCAAGACTCATTTCCAAGACTATCTTAGTGGACAAAGTCCCTTTCTGAATCGAGTAACCCAAGTTTCAGTCCTGTTTCACTGAACCGGTATAACCTACCGTTCCAGCCCTGTCTATCTCATGAGATATAAAATCTTTACCCAATGCATTGGAGGGAGATATAGGTCCCACCCATCTTATAATGAATCCTTTCTTATGTGTGCCACATAATCATAAAACATACATCATCGCATAATACATGTAACAAAAAGGGGATTCTTGAAACATCATGACATCATAAATAAATTCATATAAGATAAATGAATTCATAAAAATAATTCCATCACAACATGATCAAATCAATGTAATAATAGGGATAAAAATAAAACCCTTTATTATCTTAGATGGAAAATAATTTTGATAAAACACTTGAACTCCATTCTTGAGGAAAATATCCTTTATTCTTCAAAAACATTTTTCCTTTCATAACATGTCATACAACTTTAAAATAAAATAAGTTGATTACAAATAAACTCGAAAACTTGTAAAGGAAGCTTTTTGGAAATAATGTTTTAAAAATCCATTCATGTCGTATAAGTTAAAAAAACATTCTTCGTACTTTTTTCGGAAAAGTCAAAAAGTACCTCGTACGAAAAATGACAAAAGATTCCTTTCATTTCTTTTACTAAAAACTCGCCGAAGGGTAAAAATGGATTTAAACAATTGTAGGTGGATGAAAATAATATTACATATTGATGAAACATTGATGTGGATGATAAAATACACCCCAGTAAATACTTACGAATAAACAATCTCGGATAAAAATGAGATTGTGATATTTCCCTTACCTTAGGTCCGATTTGCTTTGTATGTATCCGAAGCTCCTGTATAATGGTTTAAATAATGTTATTGACTTATTCCAGAATCATACATATTGATATGATATCATATATGGTCATATTCTAAGCTTTTTATTAGTAATATTTCATTGTTACTTGTTACTCGGGTTTTTATTGCCTTTTGTTCTTATGCGTGTTTTGTCGAATAAATTCTTATTCTTCTTTTAAGGTTATAGATACCTTATATCCATAATGGTATTAGTGTAACATATATCATATTTATTCATTCAATTCATTTATATAATTACTATGTAATGATGATCATGTAGAACGAGTCGCATCACATCGTGGAGACGGTATTCCATACGTACGCACGAGTGATGATATCGTTCCTATGATCGTGGAACTGTATTGGAGTATATATATTATTTCAGTATCAATATTACTTTATAATAATCATAAATAGTTACTCATTACACCATTATACCCATCCTTGTAAAGTGATGGCGGAAAAATAGATTACACCACGGCGTGGAGACGGTATTCTATACGTACGCACGCGCGGTGATTTCATTTTCCGTAGGATGGATAGATGGTGAATTAGGATTGTTTCATACTTATAATAACATGTCAGTATATGAGTGATACTTTTGTTATTACGTCATAATGAAACAACTTAAGAAGAAGAAGTGGAAGAAGAAATAAAGGTGAAAGAATTGGTAACGGAAATTACCTCTTCTTTGAAGCGCCTCTTTGAGACCTCCTCTTAGGGCACTAAAATTGGTCTTTGAGGAAGACCAGAACCTCTAGGATGTTTCTAGGGAAGTGGAGAAGAGATTTTGGCAGAGTTTGGCCAAGCTTGAGTGCTCAAATTGGTGTGAGGAGGAGGGGAAGGAGGTGTCCTTTTATAAGGGAGGAGAGGGGCACCTTAGGTATACCTCAAAATATTATTTTACATTAATGTCAAAATCGGATTATAATGGTTCCAAAGGGTACTATTTTGAAACTAATGTGGGTATGGGTCGCAATACTATCAACCAATAGGATTTATACAAGTTTAGGGTATTATTTTAACCTTATCAATTAGATTTAACTCTAAGTTAAATAATTTTACTTTTACCATGTCTTTTTGTTTTTCTTTCACTATATGATTAATACACTTACTATAACATGCCAAACGAACCCCAAATTGTATATTATTAAAACATATATTCTTAGCTAAGTCATTTGGCCGAACCTTAGATTTTTAGGAATAAAATAACAATTAATAATATAATATTTGATTTAAAAAACTATTTTGTGTCAATTTTGACACTATTTGATACATGATTTTTGTGAAAGTCATAACAGAATTATATGTTCGAAACAAGTTGATTAAATCAACACTAATATATCATAGTAACCTATAAAATTAGTTGAATTCATAAAAAGTCTCAAATTACATTTATTTTGGTATTTATAATATCAATTATGTCAATATTTCATTAATAAGATAATTACTGCATCATCTTTGTGTCATAAATAAATTAAATTATTTGATGTCTAAAAATTACAAATAATCTACCATCATGTAGTAAATCTTTTTAGCTTTCTAATAAATATTTAAAATCGAATTTATCTTATGTACAACCCTATATTAAAAATGTTTTAGTAAATAAACTTTGATTTTGACTCTTTTAACTCTTATTTGAATTAAATAATAATAAATGTCCTAATCTAATCCAAGTGGGCCTAAATGGTCATATTATATTCATAAGGTTGTTTTTGTTCGAATTACACTTATCCAATAGAATTAGGAAATGTGTTAGGGTAATAGTAATATCATATTTACCCTTAGTTTCCCTATTTACTATTAACCGTGGTAAAAAAAGTAAAAAGTTACTATTCACCAAAAATTATTTTCATCTCATTGAACCACATTTTAGTCCTTGATATTAACCGTGTCTGTCGGATTTTCGAAATTCCATTCACAGAAGCGGTAAAATTATGTTTTAGGCAAAATTCAGTTTTTAACCTACCACTTAGTGGTTTCACTATTCATCAAAAATTGAAAGTTTTCAGAAAAATGCCAAAATTTCATCCTAAGATATATTTCATATTCCGAATTCAAAAATGAAGTCTATTTTACCAAATTCATAACATAGAAATTGCATTAATTAATTTTATAATTAAATCCCGCTGTTAAAACAAATAGCATGTTTTTAAGAAACAATATCTATCAAAAGATTGACACTTGATTATGTCTGGTTTAAATGTGAAATTACATCCAATGAACAACATTATATTAAATTGTAAAAATATATTATAAATATACTTTAAAACCACTCAAATTAATTATTTATCACTATTAATTATTTCGATTAAAAATATTGTTTTTAATTATAATTTAGTAATTTTCACTATTCATCAGAATATGAAAGTTATCCGAAAAGTACCAAAATTTCACCTTAGGCTAAATTCGATACTCCGAATCCAAAAATGAAGTCCATTTTGAGAGCTCAAGCTTCTAAAATTTTAAAAGGTGTTTATTACTATTCATAACGGCTAGTTTTAATAATATTTCGTGAAACTCAGTATTGCGTACTACACACGCTATCGAGGAAGGTTGTGATTGCGTGTAATGCAAGGCAAGTCAAGGATGCGTGTTGTGCGAGCTCCTTTTGGTGTAGCATACAACACAATACATTAATAAAATTAAAAAGAATGTTTTTCATAAAATCTCGGGCTGTTACATTCTATCCCCCTTAAAATAAATTTCGCCCTCGAAATTCGTCGGGGTTATAAATGGTTTATTATTCGAAAGTTTCTTTAATAGAAACCCACATCGTAAAAAGGAATATCAAAACAAATCTTTAAAAACAAAAGTATGAAACGTAACGGTTTCCCAAATAAACTAATCACTGGGTTTCCACATAGGTGAAAATATGGATATGGAAGAGAAATCTAACCATCATGTTCTGATGGAGAGTGGTAGAGGACATGGCTATGGAAAATCCAGTAATCACAAATCCATAGATTTGTGATGATATAAGGTACCATCTGATTCATCAGGTATAAGATCACCAGGACAACATTTTTGGTGTTGAAGATCATTTCCCTAAAATTGAAATTTTGAATTAGAATAAATACTTGACTTTATTTTTGTACAATCTCACTGTTGTTCGTGCCTTGAACAATTTCCACTCCATATCTTAAATAAATGAAGTTGAATTTGTTATTAGTGATGTGTTAGCAGATCATGTAATAGAATGACGGGTCCTTCCATCTGTCTCAAACAAAAGGTTTGAAAACTTATAAGTTCATCTTATGGTTAGATTAATCGTATATGGTTCCAAAAATGAACTTATACTTCATATATCATACCGCTTAATAAAATAAAACTAGTTTATACTAAACAGGGACTTCCTGTAGGCCAGTGGTAGGCGATAAAGGCCAGTCACATTTCGGTTGTGGGTTCGATTCCCACAGCCTTGTCCGACGCGATGGGCTGTCGCCCGTCCTGCAGGTTGTCCTTTTTCTAAAAAAAACTTCTATCCTTAAACAATACTAACTTATGTCCAACATAATCCATTCCAATCTTTAGGCTTACCCATAATACTGCAGTCCACTCTCATAATATAGTGAAAACAATTACTAGATATTTAATACCATCGTTGATCCCCATATATCATAAGATATGTTTTGTTGGTCACATTCCTAACATTCAAAGTCCTTAATCATGTATTCTCTTGAATACCTTAGTGAAAACATGAATGCAGTTTAAAGTTAACACTTTCAACATACCAAAATCCTCAAAATTATATATACTCAAACCATGATATCACTTAGTCCTTATATCAATCATGAGCTCATGAATACTGTTAAACATTTCGTTTTCTCATTTTCCCTTCATTATGCTCATATCATCTTATTTCCAAACATATCTCAATCACTTTGAATACCACATTAGACCAATACATAAATATTCCAATACTTTATGATACAACATTATTTTGGAATCCCATTACAAAAACACTTAATCATTCCACCACATCGTTATCATATTCAACATCGCCAATGGTGATCACATGTGACTTCCCTTTGTCCTTTGCCTTAAGCGGTTTCTCATGTCGATCATCACTAACCCTTGGATTAGGGAATTTATTAGCATAATGCCCCATTTCCTTGCACTTGAAGCATTGAAGTGTTGGTGGTGCGTTCTCTGCAGTGTTTGCTTTATTCACATCATTAGAAACCCTTTTTCCATTACTTCGACACTCAGCTGCTCGATGACCTTCTTTTCCACACTTAAAACATTTTCTAGTCCCTTTATGACAATCTCCACCATGCTTCTTTCCACACTTTGTGCATAAGGAAACATTCATCTTCTTTTCACCATTATTCTGAGATTTCTCCTTGAACTCCATCTTTCGTTTCTTGTCAAAACCATGAGATGGATATGTAACACCAACTTCCATTACTACCTTGAGAGCACAACGCACAATTTCTTCATAGCTACTGAAGTCTCTTATAGTTAATGCCCTTCGAAGACTTGGTTTTAAGCCACTGAAAAATCGATCAACTTTACTTTCAGGTTGGATGATAATGCCAGATGCATACCTTGCATGTCTTGTAAAATTCGCTTCGTATATACCAACAGATTCATCATCCTTTTGCTTTAGTTCAAGAAACTCCTTCTCCATCTTTGCTCGAAGAATACGAGGGAAGTACTTATTGAAAAATAAGTTCTTTAACTCGTCCCATTCCATGGACTCAATTTCATCTCTTTGCCTTGTATTCTTGATAAGATTCCACCATTGATCAGCTTCACCTTCCAAACGATAAACTGCTAAGATGACTTTATCATGTTCAGAACATTGAAGAACTGAAAATATCTTTTCAGTGGTACTGATCCATTGTTCAGTAACAAGTGGATCAGAAGACCCACTGAAAGAAGGTGGACGTTGCCTCATGAAGGACTCAATAGAATATTGTTCCCTTCTCTGCTCATTTGGAAGTCCATAATGATTCATAGCTTGTGTAAGTATAGCAATAAGATTTTGCACTCCATCTCCCAAAACATTTGTTTGTTCAGGAGGACAATGACTGCATTGTCCATTGCATTGATCAACACGGTTCCTTCGGGTTCCAGCCATCGTCTAAAACCCAAAAAGAATAGTGTGAGAGGAAAAAATCATGCTAGGGAAAACCACATAATAATGGGGGAGTACCTTCAATATCTAACATCTTAGGTTTAATTCTATGATCGTTAGCATAGTTCTAGTACTATAACCTATACGTATACTTAACCTTAGGGACATCCCTAGACATACCGTAGAAATATCTCTAGGAATCTCACTAACGTTTTCGCATCCAAGTTTCCAAAGGTTGACTAAACCTTTCCTCTGATACCATCTGTAGAGACCCGAAGATCAACGTACATGGACATTAAATTACATTTGCGGAATACTTAGTACATAACAAAAAACACACACACAAGGATCGTAATAGTTTAGTGTCTTTGGAAACTCGGAATATAATCTTCTAATCGTGGTGAAAGATCTTCAAAATCTCCCATAAATATCTTCCTTTTTTTTACATAAAACATTTTTTTATATCCTGGGGAAAAGAAAACATAAAAGGGTGAGCTCAAATTCTCAGTAAGGGTAAACAAAAGAAATATCAATCACATCATATACATAAGCACATAACTTTTGGAAATCTTAACCTGCAAAAGAGATCATAATTTCATAACATGGTGTAAATCATGTTAGTGAAATGTAATCACAGTAATCATATCCTAAAACATGAAACTTTGTGGCATTCACACATAATCATAGAGAATCATTTATTGTTAGTCAAGACTCATTGCAAAGACTATCTTAGTGGACAAAGTCCCTTTCTGAATCGAGTAACCCTCGTTTCAGTCCTGTTTCAATGAACCGGTATAACCTACCGTTCCAGCCCTGTCTATCTCATGAGATATAAAATCATTACCCAATGCATTGGAGGGAGATATAGGTCCCACCCATCATATAATGAATCCTTTCTTATGTGTGCCACATAATCATAAAACATACAGCATCGCATAATACATGTAACAAAAATGGGATTCTTGAAACATCATGACATCATAATTCAATTCATATAAGATAAAGGAATTCATAAAAATAATTCCATCACAACATGATCAAATCAATGTAATAATAGGGATAAAAACAGAACCCTTTATTATCTTAGATAGAAAATAATTTTGATAAAACACTTGAACTCCATTTTTGAGGAAAATATCATTTCTTCTTCAAAAACATTTTTCCTTTCATAACATGTCATACAACATTAAAATAGAAGAAGTTGATTAAAAATAAACTTGAAAACTTGTAAAGGAAGCTTCTTGGAAATAATGTTTTAAAAATCCATTCATGCCGTATAAGTTAAAAAAAACATTCTTCGTACTTTTGTCGGAAAAGTCAAAAAGTACCTCGTACGAAAAATGACAAAAGATTCCGTTCATTTCTTTTACTAAAAACTCACCGAAGGGTAAAAATGGATTTAAACAATTGTAGGTGGATGGATATAATATTACATATTGATGAAACATGGATGTGGATGATAAAATACACCCCAGTAAATACTTACGAATAAACAATCTCGGATAAAAATGAGATTGTGATATTTCCCTTACCTTAGGTCCGATTTTCTTTGTACGTGTCCGAAGCTCCTGTATAATGGTTTAAATAATGTTATTGACTTATTCCAGAATCATACATATTGATATGATATCATATATGGTCATATTCTTAGCTTTTTATTAGTAATATTTCATTGTTACTTGTTACTCGGGTCATTATTGCCTTTTGTTCTTATGCGTGTTTTGTCGAATAAATTCTTATTCTTCTTTTAAGGTTATAGATACCTTATATCCAGAATGGTATTAGTGTAACATATATCATATTTATTCATTCAATTCATTTATATAATTACTATGTAATGATGATCATGTAGAACGAGTCGCATCACATCGTGGAGACGGTATTCCGTACGTACGCACGAGTGATGATATCGTTCCTATGGTCGTGGAACGGTATTGGAGTATATATATTATTTCAGTATCAATATTACTTTATAATAATAATAAATAGTTACTCATTACACCATTATACCCATCCTTGTAAAGTGATGGTGGAAAAATAGATTACACCACGGCGTGGAGACGGTTTTCCGTACGTACGCACGCGCGGTGATTTCGTTTTCCGTAGGATGGATAGATGGTGAATTAGGATTGTTTCATACTTATAATAACATATCAGTATATGAGTGATACTGTTGTTATTACTTCATAATGAAACAACTTAAGAAGAAGAAGTGGAAGAAGAAATAAAGGTGAAAGAATTGGTAACGGAAATTACCTCTTCTTTGAAGCGCCTCTTTGAGACCTCCTCTTAGGGCACTAAAATTGGTCTTTGAGGAAGACCAGAACCTCTAGGATGTTTCTAGGGAAGTGTAGAAGAGATTTTGGCAGATTTTGGCCGAGCTTGAGTGCTAAAATTGGTGTGAGGAGGAGGGGAAGGAGGTGTCCTTTTATATGGGAGGAGAGGGGCACCTTAGGAATACCTCAAAATATTATTTTACATTAAAGTAAAAATCGGTTTATAATGGTTCCAAAGGGTCTTATTTTGAAGCTAATGTGGGTATGGGTCGAAATACTATCAACCAATAGGATTTAGACAAGTTTAGGGTATTATTTTAACCTTATCAATTAGATTTAACTCTAAGTTAAATAATTTAACTTTTACCAAGTCTTTTTGTTTTCTTTCACTATATGATTAATACACTTAATATAACATGCCAAAAGAACCCCAAATTGTATATAATTAATACATATATCCTTATCTAAGTCATTTGTCCGAACCTTAGATTTTTAGGAATAAAATAACAATTAATAATATAATATTTGATTTAAAAAACTATTTTGTGTCAATTTTGACACTATTTGATACATGATTTTTTTGAAAGTCATAACAGAATTATATGTTCGAAACAAGTTGATTAAATCAACACTAATATATCATAGTAACCTATAAAATTATTGGAATTCATAAAAAGTATCAAATTACATTTATTTTGGTATTTATAATATCAATTATGTCAATATTTCATTAATAAGATAATTACTGCATTATCTTTGTGTCATAAATAAATTAAATTATTTGATGTCTAAAAATGACAAATAAAGTACCATCATGTATGAAATCGTTTTAGCTTTCTAATGAATATTTACAATCGAATTTATCTTATGTACAACCCTATATTAAAAATGTTTTAGTAAATAAACATTGATTTTGACTCTTTTAACTCTTCTTTAATTAAATAATAATAAATGACCTAATCTAATCCAAGTGGGCCTAAATGATCATATTATATTCATAAGGTTGTTTTTGGTCGAATTACACTTATCAAATAGAATTAGGACATGTGTTAGGGTAATAGTAATATCATATTTACCCTTAGTTACCCTATTTACTATTAACCGTGGTAAAAAAAAGTAAAAAGTTACTATTCACCAAAAATTATTTTCATCTCATTGAACCACATTTTAGTCCTTGATATTAACCATGTCTGTCGGATTTTCGAAATTCCATTCACCGAAGCGGTAAAATTTAGTTTTATGCAAAATTCAGTTTTTAACCTACCACTTAGTGGTTTCACTATTAATCAAAAATTGAATGTTTTCAGAAAAATGCCAAAATTTCATCCTAAGCTATATTTCATATTCCGAATTCAAAAATGAAGTCTATTTTACCAAATTCATAACATAGAAATTGCATTAATTAATTTTATAATTAAATCCCGCTGTTAAAACAAATTGCGTGTTTTTAAGAAACAATATCTATCAAAAGATTGACACTTGATTATGTCTGGTTTAAATGTGAAATTACATCCAATGACCAACATTGTATTAAATTGTAAAAATATATTCTAAATATACTTTAAAACCACTCAAATTGATGATTTATCACTATTAATTATTTCAATTAAGAAAATTGTTTTTAATTATAATTTAGTAATTTTCACTATTCATCAGAATATGAAAGTTATCCGAAAAGTACCAAAATTTCACCTTAGGCTAAATTCGATACTCCGAATCCAAAAATGAAGTCCATTTAGAGAGCTAAAATTTCTAAAATTTTAAAAGGTGGTTATTACTATTCATAACGGCTAGTTTTAATAATATTTCGTGAAACTCAGTATTGCGTACTACACACGCTATCAAGGAAGGTTGTGATTGCGTGTAATGCAAGGAAAGTCAAGGATGCGTGTTGTGCAAGCTCCTTTTGGTGTAGCATACAACACAATACATTAATAAAATTAAAAAGAGTGTTTTTCATAAAATCTCGGGCTGTTACATTAACATTATCAAGACTCAAAAAAAATTTGTAAACATATCTTACATAGACATATTCATTGAAAGTGTATTTGACTCATTGGTTGTATGATGAGGGAAATGAAAAATTCATATAATGTAAAAATATTCCCCATTGGGAATTGGAGGTTTCTTATTTACGAAATCCATGAAATTTTAGTCGAATATGGGGTCTCTAATCTCATCTATTATATTTATTATAATGATTATTTTTATCTCAATGTTTTTATATTCATAGGTTATCATGTTTGAAGGGAAAATGATGGATTCATTGTAGCCCAGGAATTGATGTGTTTCAAAAAATATAACGTTAGTAATAAATTGGTTATAAATCAAGTCTTATCAAATGTTAATGATTTTCATCTTACCATATATATACAAGGGTATGATATTACATGGAATAGAGTGTTCTATTTCTTATTCCCTAAAGGTGATGAACACACAGAATTCAATAATACTAATATCTATTTGATATATCTCAACTGTAGTGAAATTTGATTCCAAATACTGGGGTACTAAAAATACCTCAATAAGTGATTTGTTGATTTCATTCAGAATTATAATTTAATCTGCGGTGGAATTCATTGTCGTGAAAACGTAAAGATTATACAAAATGTCATATTTTTGGGCTAGTGGCCTACAATATGAGTTTTCACCCTAAACTAAGGAATCGATGAAAAAATATTATTATGATAGCTTTTCATTCAATTGACCCATATTTGGGATGATTATTATGATAGGGTGATCTTTATTTCTTTATATTCATTGAATACCAACATTTTGATGTTTTATTATCCATAACTCTAATATGGTTATATTTGAGTAATCCCTAGTGCATTTAAGATCATATTTTTACTCACATTGATTAGACATAATTTTTTTCTATGGTTTTATTTATAATATATGTATTATATATAAATGGATATAGTTCTTAATAGTCCATTACCACCTCATATTTGTTGAAATCCTCAGTCTCTATGGCTTCCACTTCTATTATGGACATGGTTCTCTATGATATATGAGTATTATTAAATTGAATTGTCATATCATGAGGATTAAATTGATGTTACTATATTTTTACTCTTTACTTATTGTTAATTGCATTTTATAAGGATGTTCCTAGTGTCTAATGTTTTTGAATAGTGAATACCCTCTCAGTGGTGGAAGTAAAAAGTCATACAATGTCTAAACTAGTTTGTGTACTTTATAAGATCTCACATAATATTTTTTCTATAATGGATAAATTTAATTTTGTAAGATAGTGATGATGACAATTTCATAAATTATCATAAATGGTAATCTGGGTAGAAAACTATCTAATTAATATTGTCCATGAGAATGGTTTGTGTCTGGATATCTGATTTCCTAGTCATCTAGTCCATAAATCATTCTATACCACAGATTGAGATATCATTCAATTTTTATTCCTCACCTAGTTATATGGGAGATACACTTGTCAACTATACTAGGGATTTACACAATTTCACAACTACAACATCCACAATATTTTAATGATATCCAGAAATAAAAAATAATATTGTTTTATATATACTAGTATCTGATGGAATGGGTAGTATTCTTTGACGTAACCAACATAGACTTCATTGGGATCACTAGAATTCAAAAAACATGAACATGACATTCTCTATTACAGGAATAATTCGTATGATCTCTCTACATATAGAATGAAAATATATTATACTTAAAATACTCATATCTTGAGTAATTTTTATCCTTCCTTAAATTATAAAGTGGGTATTTCAATTATTTCTGTCAACGAGGGTGTATAATTAAATGTTTATAATACTTTTTATTTTATATGGTGTTATATATGGTTTGATAGTGATGGTCATGAACTCAAATATACTCTGTTTGTTCCGTTTGATAATGCTTCTGGATGAGATTTGGCCATGAACCATCATATGGTATCCTTGATTCACTATTACACATCTAAAAAATCTAGAAATAATCTCTTAAAATGAAAATAACATAGTTATGTTTTCATCTCATTATAGTGGATATCAATACTATTTTTAGTAGGTTTTCTTATAGGGTGGAAAAATAATCCCTTTTCAAATAATGATGATTTTTGTGACCCATTATATTTCACACTATGTAATGGATCAGACCTCTCTGGCCCATTCCTTTGTCAAAAAGAAGCCCACGAAGAGTTCTAGAGGGTAAAATGGACTTTTCCCACACTTTCCAGAATTCTGAAACTACACGCCATGTAGTTTGAGTACACGCCATGTGAAATAAAAGGGTACAAACTGTGTATCCAATACTACACGCCGTACAGTCACTCCCCGCATATGCGTTACCTTCAAGCCGTGTGTTGACCAGTCAACGGTCGTGTTTCGCGTTGAAGGTCGTGTTGGAAGCCGCGTGGTGACCGTGTGAAATGACCTAGTACTCACCGTGTACCATAAAGTACACGCCATTTACTTTTTCTTTTCTCACCTATAAAAGTAGGGGTCCCCTCCTCCTTTTCAACTCACCCATCTCTTCCCCATTCCTCTGAGCAGAGCTCTCTCAAGAGACTTGATGGCTCCTTTTCTTCCATAACTTCTTCATCCGAGATCCGATTTATGATCTGTCAGTGACCATGGGATCGTAATGACGAGGCGAAACTTCTGAGCTTGGATATGTTGTCATTCATTTGGCCTTTCCTTTCTAACTTCCACCAGAGGAGGTTTTTCCGGGACTCTACAGAAGTGACGGACGCCGATGGACGTCTTCTAAAGTTGAACCGGGGGGAGCGTTGTGATCAGAACCTATTGAGGTAGAGATCCTACCTTCGTATGTCTAATTTTTGCATCTTGTGGGGTGGGTATCCTCTTTTTTTCATGAGAAATAGTTGAACCATTAAATAAAGATAATAACTGGTTTAAGAAAGGGGATTGGAAAGTTGTTGTGTTTATCTTTGTTTATCCTATTGATATGTTATGAATTGAATATGCTTATGCCTACTAAAAATCACGATCATTGGGGGCCTTTTCTTGCGCAATTAAATGTCTCCCTATCTTCTATACCATTTTTGTGAATGGAACCTTGGGGAATGTGGAATCTGGTTAATCACGTACAGTTGGCTGATTAAAATCTGGAACCCTTGTGTGATCACCTCGGTTTAACAAAATAGAAAAATGAACATGGGGTTTTTGGCTTGGTTACGTGGTGTGTGAAAGGGGGGGGGGTGAATCCTGGGTTGTTACGAATAGAACGGGCAGCAGGGCTATGGTAAATGATGTTAAAGGGGCAATGATGTGGCACAATCCTTTGTTTTGTTGGTTGTTGTGGATCATATGTGCAGCGGGGCTGCGATAAGTTGTATCAAGGGATGATGATGTACGGTGCGGTTGTGGTTATGGTAGTTGGAAGCGGGGCTGTAGGGATGGGTTGGAATGTTAATGGGCTATGGGTTGTGAATAATAAATAAAATGTGGAAGAGTTAATGAATAGTGGGGCATGGTAATGGAACGGGGTTAATAATCAATGGGGTTGGTTTGCTAATAAGGACTTTGTTGTGCTGCTTGTGTTTTCCTAACTTGATTTTTGGATAGAAGGGATATGTTTTATGAACGATCGATGTGGTTGGTTGTGGAATGTTTCCCAGTAGTTAAGGAACTAATAAGCTGATTCTGTTGAATCGTGAAAACCTAAATGGGGTTGGGGTTGTTTGTTGTATGCATGCTTCGTAGTAGTAGTGCCGAGGCACATGATTAGTTTCTCTGTTTAGAATCCATAGGTTGGGCTGAGTGTTTGGTATATATATATATATATATCTATATCTTTGGTTTTTATCCCACCCCACCCATGTTGAGAACTTAGTTCCGAACACTCCCATTTCATGGGAGTGGGTGTTTTCCCATAGTTACAAGCTCTTTCCTGCTCCTTCTTCCCTAGGATGTGATGGCTTGAGGTGACCTTACACCTTAGGCCCTTCAGGTAGGTTTCGATTGGGGTGGATTGGCCCAAGACTCTTCGAACAGGTTTGTTTTCCCAGGAATCTTCCGGATGACGCCCATGTGACTTCGGGCGAGAGTTCTGTCACTGTTCCCAAGAATCTTCGAGATGAGTCCCATGTGTGTTCGAGCGGGGACGTGATCGTGGTTGTGAGGCCCAGGTGTGTGCGGGCGGGATACGTGTTTTTGAGGCCCATGTTTGTGCGTGCAGGATTAATGGTTGTGAGGCCCAAGTGTGTGTGGGCGGGATGTGTGGTTCTTGAGGCCCACGTGTGTGCAGGCGGGAAGATTGTGGTAGCATCAGGACGTTCGCCATTAGGAAGAGCATCAAACTACTGGGAAATGGTGTGGGGTACCCAATACTATTGTTCTTATATTCTACTACCTCTTGTGAGTGTGTTTTTGGTGAGTGTGGCTGGTGAGGTTGGGTGGATATATTTCCTTGCTAGGTTTCTTCTATTGTTCTCATGGGACATTAGGATTCCTCCCCACTTGTGCATGAGAGATTTAGGTTTCCCTACTAATTATACATGTATGCTCACCCTATGTTTACTTTCAGGTTTCCAGGTGGACTACCAGGGTTGTGAGGGACCCTACTAGTCGGACAGTTGGAGTTTTTGCAGTTTTTGTACTCTTGTTTTCTTTTTATATTGTACTTTGAGAATTCTAGTACTTTCACCTTGTTATAAAATTGTTTAAACATGCATGTGGGATTGGTTTGGGTTTATTTCTATACACTTGTTATTTTCCTTATTGGGTGGTTGAATTGTCCTATTTCCAGATCATAAATAATGAAAAGGGTAATGCCTCCCATATTTGTGAAAACTCATACCCTTTGTGCTGGTCGCCACCCCAGGGCCTACTGGAGGTGGGACTCGGAGGTCATTATCTCCTTTCACCATTACCAACTTAGGAGGGGCATCTTTGGTGGGAGGGGGTCATGACAGAATGGTATCAAAGGTGATGGTTGAGAGATAGGATGGAGTCTGAAGTTAGGCAGAGTGAGGATTGCATGGGATGGTAGGGAAATAGTGTTAGTTAATCTTGGTGCGTGACATAGGCCAGGGAAGACCGTCTAGGACACAGAATTTTAGAGCCCCCCGTGATCATATTCAAGGACTCTAAGCCTACCTAATGACCAACTAAGACTACATTGATTGTAGGGTAGAGACCCATGGAAGGTACATGCATCATCATGATTGTGTTTTACTTGATTTGGGTGTTCTGGGAAAGAAATTGAAATAAAAATGATAAAATAAAACCTTGACAAATTTCCATACTATTCGGGCTTAGGAGTTCTTTGTTTACCGTACAACTATGAAACATCATCGACATCAGAGAGGGAGAGAAGATAGTCGTGGACAGTTGCACTAAGAAGAGTTGACAGCTCCGGCAGGACCAGAGGTGGTGTGAGGTACAGTTTTTTTTGTTTTGCACTCTTGTTCCTGCTTTGTTTGATTCGGGAGCCTTGCACTTCTTTTGTTGCACCTGGTCTAGCAAATGCTTTGGGACTAGACGTAGAAAGAATTTCTGTACCACTCGTACTGAGTACACCAGTTGGAGGCCAGACCAGCGTATCTTGTGTTTTCCGGAGATGCGGGATGATTTTAGGACCACATCTATCTAGTGGGGACCTTCTTCTGTTACAGATGTATCTATACGATGTCATCCTAGTAATCGAATGGTTGTTTTCTTTAAGTGTAGTTATCGACTACTTCCAGAGAAGAGTCATGTTCTCCGACGTGGATGGGCAGCACATATCTTTTGTTGGCGAGATGAGCTATCAGTTAGGAAGCAGGCATGTGAAGCCTCTACTTTCCATGTTAGGTGGGTTATCAGTAGTTCCAGCTGATACATAGATGATGGATGTCCTAGAGGTTTTTGGGGAGTTCCTTGATGTTTTTATTGTGGAGGTTGTGACTCTACCACCCCAACGTGACGTTGAGTTCCGGATAGACTTACAGCCTGGTGCCCGTCCGATTTTGATGGCCCTTTATCAGATGGAACCTTCAGTGTTGCAGGAGTTGTGGATTCAGATTGATGATCTGATGGAGAAGGGTTATGTTCGACCCAGTGTATCGCCATGGGGTGCTCTAGTTTTGTTCGTGAAGAAGGAAGATGATGGTCTCAGGCTATGTATATACTACCAAAGGTTGAACCATGTAACAGTCAAGAACCATTACCCCTTCCAAGGATAGATGATCTCTTCGACCAACTGAGGGGAGCAGGTTGGTTTTATATGATTGATCTACGATTCGGATATAATCAGCTGAGGGTAAAGGACAATGATAACTCGAAGACGTCTTTCAAGTGCAGGTATGAGCACTTCGAGTATATAGTGATGCCGTTTGGAGTTAGGAATTCACAGGTCATGTTCATGGGACTTATGAACTTTGTCTTCCTAGAGTTTCTGGACTGGTTTGTCATTGTGTTTATTGATGACATCCTGAGCAACTCAAGATCAGAGGAGGAGCATGTTGATCATCTCATGGCAGTCTTAGAAGTCCTTCGACACCACCAGCTTTACGGGAAATTGTCTAAGTGTAAGTTCTTGACACAAGAAGTACACTTCCTTGGGCATGTAGTGTATCAGCATGGAGTGTCAGTGGACCCATCGAAGGTGGAGGCAGTTATTTCTTGGGCAACACCCAAGAGCGTGGAAGAAGTTCGTAGTTTCCTGGGGTTAGTAGGTTACTATCGGAGTTTCGTTTCGGACTTCTCTCAAATTTCTGCTCCATTGACAACTTTGACTAGGAAGAACCAGGTCTTCCTATAGAGCGAGAAGTGATAGAAGGATTTTGACTACCTGAAGGAGAATTTGGTCAGTGCTCCCATGATCAGGTTGGTAGTGGAATGGTTGTTGTATGAGGTGATTTGTGATGCTTCTGGCCTTGGTCTGGGGTGCGTGCTGATGCATAATAAGGGAGTGATCTGTTATGGGTCTAGGCAGTTACGCCCTCACGAGCGTAACTATTCGACCCATGACCAAGAGCTTGCAGTAGTAGTGTTGGCACTGATGTTGTAACGACATTACCTCCTTGGGAAGAACTTTATGGTCTTCTCAAATCACAAGATCCTGCATTATATCTTCTCTCAATGTGACATCAACATGCGGCTGTAGAGATGGGTCGAGTTCCTCCAAGAGTATGACATTGAGGTATATTACATTTAATGTAAGGGAAATGTTGTGGCTGATGCCCTGAGCAAGAAGTTGCATCCAGAAGTGGTTCGGGAATCCGCTGATTCTTGGAAGGTGATGGGAGAGTTGGCTGCCTTGCACTTGGATGCAAGGGTAGAAGGTGTTAGAGGCTGTTTGTTTCAGATGATGGTGCAGTCCTCCTTGTTGCAGCAGGTGAAAGAGTATGAGTGGGGGGACTCCAAGGCGGAAGTAATGTGTGATCGTGTCGATCAGGGAAGCGCTCCAGAAGGATGGTCAGAGGATAGACGACATCATATGCTTTTCCATGGAAGGTTGTTTGTTACGGAGGCGATGCGTGAGGGAGTTCTCCGTGAGTCCCATATCTCATCCTTGGCGGTACATCGAGGAGTTTCAAAAATGTATTAAGGCATCAGGGAACCGTTTTGGTGGGCTGGGGTGAAACGGGAAGTGGCTGAGTTTGTGGCTAAATGCCTAGTGTGTTAGCAAGTGAAGGCTGAACACCGTGTTCCTAGTGGTTTGTATCATCCTTTAAATGTCCCCGAGTGGAAGTGGGATGACATCTCAATGGACTTCGTCATAGGACTGCACATAGATCAGGGTGATTATAATGCTATCTGGGTAGTGGTGGATCGACTGACGAAATCAGATCACTTTTTAGCAATTAAGGAGTAAGGCCCAGTAAGTACCTTTGCACAGAGGTACGTAGATGAGGTGGTGCGTTTTCATGGGGTCCCGAATACTATCGTCTTAGATCGGGTTACTCAGTTTAACTCATGAGTCTGGAGGGGGTTACAACATGCTTTTTCCACCCAGATATGCCTTAGCACTGTATTCCACCCCCATACCAATGGGCAGACCGAGCGGACTATCCAGATATTGGAGGACATGCTGCGGGCATGCATTCTAGATTTTGGATGATCATGGGTACGACACTTGCCTTTAGTATATTTTTTCCTACAACAACAGATTCCACTCTTCTATTGGAATGGCACCATTTGAAGCTTTGTATGGGAGACCATGTCGTTCACCCATTTTCTGGGCAGAGGTTGGTGAGACAGGTGGTCTTGGGCCAAAGGTACTATAGTGCACCACAGAGAAAGTCCAACTTGTACGTGAGAGGATGAATGCGGCTCAGGACCGGCAGAAGTCTTAGGATGATCATCAGAGGAGGCCCTTGGAGTTCATGGTTGGAGATCATGTGTTATTTAAGGTTTCCCCTCGACGGGGGTAGCGAAGGATTGGGAAGGGGAGAAATCTCTCAACTAGTTTCATTGGACCTTTTGATGTGCTGAGGTGAGTCGGTGAGGTAGCATATAAGCATGACCTGCCACCTCAGTTGGAGAAGTTTCATGACGTCTTCCATGTCTACCAGCTACGTCGATACATACACGACGACTCTAATGTTATCGACTGGGGAGAGTTAGATATGGGAGACGATGCAACCTTTGAGGAATGACGAGTCAGAATCGAGGATCGTAATGAGAAGGTGCTATGTGGGCAGACCTTCGCCTTGGTTTGTGTGTTGTGGAGGCATGTCGGCCTCGAGGAGAGCACTTGGGAGCAGGAGGGCCAGATGCACGCTCAGTACCCGGAGTTGTTTTTGACTCGTGTTTTCCCTTGTTCTTCTGAGCTCTATGTTGATGTTATACTCTCTACCTTTTATATATGGAATGTTTGGCTTGTCAGTTGTGAGACGTTTTGTTTTCCTTGTTCTCTGGAAGTGGGTAACATGTCCGGATGTGTGGGATAAAGGGAAAAACCTGATCCTTAATCGAGACCCATTAATGCGGATGCGATTAAACCCATGCGGGCGAGTCAGTGCCACCTAAAGCAGATAAGATATCGACATAAGAGAAAGAATTTCTTCAAACCACATGTTCGGGCAGTTTGTTGGTGGTGAGGTGTTGGGGACAGTGTAAGTTGGAAAAATCCTACTGTTTGAAAGTGGGAAGACCCAATTCATAATCCAGACGCATTAATGAGGATGCGTTTAAACCCGTGCAAGCGAGTCAGTGCCGCCTAAAGTGGATAATATCTCGACATAGGAGAAGGAATTCCAAACACATATGATTAGGGTTGTTGGTTGGGTTCCAGTTATTACGAGAACCCTAAGAGGTATCATGTTGGGTTTCCTCTGGGTTGGTTTTTGAATTCTCGAGGATGAGAATGTTTTATGAGGTATCTTATGTAATGGCCCGGACCTCTCCAGCCCATTCCTTTGTCAAAAAGAAGGCCAAAAAGTGTTCTGGAGTGTAAAATGGTCTTTTCCCACAATTTCCAGAATTTTGAAACTACACGCCGTGTAGTTTGAGTACACGCCGTGTACCCCCTTTCCGGGTATACCCCGTGTTGAAGGCCTTGACCTTACCATGTGAAATAAATGGGTGCACGCCGTGTACCCCAAACTACATGTCGTGTAGTCTCTCCCCGCGTACGTGTAACCGTGTGTTGAGCAGTCAATGACCGTGTGCCATGTTGAAGGATGTGTCCTTTCCATGTGAAATAAATGAGTACACGCCATGTATCCAACACTACATGCAGTGTAGTCCTTCCTCACATACGTGTTACCGTGTGTTGACCATTCAACGGCCTTGTGTCGTGTTGGAGCTGTGTCATTGCCATGAGAAATAAATAGGTACACACTGTGTATCCAATACTACATGCCGTGTAGTCCCTCCCCGCGTATGCGTTACCTTTAAGCCATGTGTTGACCAGTCAACGGCTGCGTTGCGCGTTGAAGGCCGTGTTGGAAGCCGCGTGGTGACCGTGTGAAACGACCGAGTACACGCCATGTACCATAAAGTATAGGACGTGTACTTATGCTTTTCTCACCTATAAAAGGAGGGTTCCCCTCCTTTTCAACTCACCCATCTCCTCCCTATTCCTCTAAGAAGAGCTCTCCCAAGAGACTCATAGGCTTATTTTCTTCCATAACTTCTTTGTCTGAGCTCCGATTTATGATCCGTCTACAGCCACGGGATCGTAATGATGAGGAGAAACTTCTGATCTTGGATCTGTTGCCTTTCATTCGGCCTTTCCTTTGAAACTTCCACCTGAGGAGGTTTTTTAGGGACTCGAAAGAAGTGACGAACGCTGACAGACATCTTCTAAAGTTGATTAGGGGGGAGCGTTGTGATCAGAACCTGTTGAGGTAGGGATCTTACCATCGTCTCTATAATTTGTGCATTATGAGGGGTGGGTATCCTCTTGGTTTCATGAGAAAAAGTTGAACCATTAAATAAAGATAATAACTGGTAAAAGAACAAAGATGGGAATGTTTTTATGTTTATCTTTGCTTATCCTATTGATATGTTATGAATTGAATAGGCTTATGAATACATAAAATCTTGGTCGTTAGGGGCCTTTTCTTGTGCAATTAAATGTTTCCCTATCTTCTACAATATTTTTGTGAATGGAACCTTGTGGAATGTGGAGTCTGGTTAATCACGTAATGTTGGCTGATTAAAATCGGGAACCATTGCGTGATCACCCCGGTTAAACAAAATGGAATAATGAAAATGTGGGTTTTGTCTTGGTTACGTGGTGTGTGAAGGGGGGGGGATGAATCATGGGTTGTTTCGAATAGAACGGGCAGCAGGGCTGCGGTAAATGATGTTTAAAGGGCAATGATGTGGCACGAATCTTGTTTTGTGGGTTCTTGTGGATCGAATGAGTAGTGGGGATGAAATAAGTTGTATCAAGGGATGATGATGTATGGTGCAGTTGTGGTTATGGCAGTTGGCAGAAAGGCTGCAGGGATGGGTTGGAATGTGAACGGGCTATGGGTTTTGAATAATGAATAAAATGTGGAAGAGTTAATGAATGGGGGGCCATGGTAATGGAATGGGGTTAACAATCGATGGGGTTGGTTTTTAATAAGAAGGACTCTGTTGTGCTTCTTGTGTTGTCCTAACTTGATTTGTGGAGGGCATGGATATGTTTTACGAATGATCGATGTGGTTGGTTGTGGATACTTGCCCAGTAGATAAGGAACTAATAAGTTGATTCTGTTGAAACGTGAAAACCTAAATGGGGTTGGGGTTGTTTATTGTATGCATGCTTCGTAGTAGCAGTGCCAAGGTACGTGCTCAGATTCTCTGTTTAGAAGCCATAGGTTGGGCTATGTGTTTGGTGTATATATATATCTGTATCATTGTGTTTTATCACACCCCACCCATGTTGAGCACATAGTGCCGAACACTCCCATTTCAAGGGAGAGGGTGTTTTCCCATAGTTACTAGCTCCTTCCTGCTCCTTCTTCCCTAGACTGTGATGGATTGAGGCGACCTTACACCTAAGACCCTTCAGGTAGGTTTCTATTAGGGTGGATTGGCCCAAGACTCTTCGGGCAGGTTTGTTTTCCCAAGAATCTTTGGTATGAGGCCCAGGTGTCTTCGGGCGAGAGTTCTGTTACTGATCCCAAGAATCATCGGGATGAGTCCCATGTGTGTTCGAGCGGGGACGTGATCGTGGTTGTGAGGCCCAGGTGTGTGCGGGCGGGATACGTGGTTGTGAGGCCCAGATGTGTGCTGGAGGGATGCATGGTTGTGAGGACCAGGTGTGTGCGGGTGGGATGTGTGGTTCTTGAGGCCCAGGTGTGTGCGGGCGTGAAGATTGTGGTAGCGTCCGGACGTTCGCCGTTAGGAAGAGAAGCTAACTAGTGGTAAATGGTGCGGGGTACCCAATACTCTTGTTCATATATACTTCTAACTGTTGTGATTGTGTTTTTGGTGAGTGTGGCTGGTGAGGTTGGGTGGATAGAATTCCTTGCTAGGTTTCTTCTATTGTTCTCACGGGACATTAGGATGTCTCCCCAATTGTGCACGAGAGCATTGGGTTTCCCTACTGTGTATACTTGTATGCTCACCCTACGTTTACTTTCATTTTTCCAGGAGGACTACCAGGGCCGTGTGGGACCCTACTAGTCGGACAGTTGGAGTTGTTGCAGTTATTGTACTCTTGTTTTCTTTTGGTATTGTAGTTTGAGCTTTCTTGTACTTGCACCTTAATATAAAATTGTTTAAACATGCATGTGGGATTTGTTTGGGTTTATTTATATACACTTGTTCTTTTCATTTTTGGGGGGTTGACTTGTCCTGTTTCCCGATCTTAAATAATAAAAAGGGTAATGCCTCCCATATTTGTGTAAAATCAACCCCTTGGTACTAGTCGTAACCCCGGGGCCTACTGGAGGCAGGACTCGGGGGGTCATTATCTCTGTTTTACCATTTCTAGCTCAGGAGGGGCATCTTTGATGGGAGTGGGTAATGTCAGAATGGTATCAAAGGTGATGATTGTTAGATAGGATGGAGTCTGGAGTTACGCACAGTGATGATTTCATGGGATGGTAGGGAAATATTGTTGGTTAATCTTGGTGGGTGACATAGGCCAGGGAAGATCGGCTAAGACACAGGATTTTAGGGCCCCCTGTGATCCCATGCAAGGACACTGAGACTACCGAATGACCAGGTTAGACTACAATGATTGCAGGGTAGAGACCCTAGTGAAGGTACATGCATCATCATGATTGTGTTTTACATGATTTGGGTGTTCTGGGAACGAAATTTAAATAAAAATGATAAAATAAAACCTTCGGAAATTTCCTTACTACTCGGTCTTAGGCGTTATTTGTTTATCGTACTACTATGTCACTTGGTCAACATCAGAGAGGCAGAAGAGAAGGGTGTGGATAGTTTCACGTAGCAGAGTTGACAGCTTCGGTAGGACCATATGTGGTGGTGTGAGGTATGGTTTTTTTGTTCAGCACTCTTGTTTTCGATTTGTTCGATTCGTGAGCTTCACACTGATTTTTTAACCTGGTCCAGCCCATGATTTGGGACTAGACATAGAGAGACATTTCGCACCACCGGTGCTGAGTATACCAGTTGGAGGCCAAACCAGCATATCTTGTGTTTTTCGGGGATGTGGGCTGACGTTGGGACCACATCGATCTAGTGGGGACCTTCTTCTGTTATAGATGTAGCCATATGATGTCGTCCGAGGAATCGACTGGTGTTTTTTGTTAGTTCCTTTATTGACTGCTTCTGGAGAAGAGTCGTGTTCTCTGACGTGGATGGGAAGCACATATCTTTTGATGGCGAGAGGAGCTATCAGGTAGGAAGCCAGCATGTGAAGCCTCTCCTTTCCTTGTTAGGCAGGTTATCAGGGGTTCCAGCTGATACAGAGATGATGGATGTTCCATAGGTTGTTGGGGAGTTCCTCGATGTTTTTTCTGAGGAGTTTGTGACTCTACCCCCCGACGTGAGGTTGAGTTCGGGATAAACTTACAGCCTGGTGCATGTCTGATTTCGATGGCCTCTTATTAGATGGCACCTTCGGAGTCGCGGGAGTTGCGGATTCAGATTGATGATTTGATGGAGAAGGGTTTTGTTCAACCCAGCGTATCCCCATGGGGTGCTCCAGTTTTGTTCATGAAGAAGGAATATGGTGGTCTTAGGCTATGCATAGACTACCAAAGGATGAACTAGGTAACTTTCAAGAACCGTTACCCCCCTCCAAGGATAGATGATCTCTTCGACCAACTGAGGGGAGCAGGTTGGTTTTCTAAGATTGATCTACGATATGGATATCATCAGTTGAGGGTAAAGGATAGTGACATCTTGAAGACGGCTTTCAGGTGCAGGTACGGGCACTTCGAGTTTATAGTGATTCCGTTTGGAGTTACGAATGCACCAGACATGTTCATGGTACTTATGAACTTTGTCTTCCGAGAGTTTCTGGACCAGTTCATCGTTGTGTTTATCGATGACATCCTGATCTACTCAAGATCAGAGGAGGAGCACGTTGAGAATCTCAGGGCAGTCTTAGAAGTCCTTCGACACCAACATCGTTACGGGAAATTGTCGAAGTCTAAGTTCTTGACACAAGAAGTACACTTTCTTTTGGTACGTAGTGTCTCACCATGGATTTTTAGTGGACCCGTTGAAGGTGGAGGTAGTTGTTTTTGGGCGGCACCCAAGAGCATGGCAGAAGTTCATAGTTTCCTAGGGTTAGCAGGTTACTATCGGAGGATCGTTTCGGACTTCTCTCTAGTTGCTTCTCTATTGAATGCTTTGAATAGGAAGAACCAGGTCTTCTTATGGAGTGTGCAGTGCCAGAAGGCTTTTGACTACCTGAAGCAGAAGTCGGTCAGTGCTCCCGTACTCAGGTTTCCAAAGGAAGTGTTGTTTTATGAGGTGTTTTGTGATGCTTATGGCCTTGGTCTGGTGTGTGTGCTGATGCAGAAGAAGGGAGCGATCTGTTGTGGGTCTAGGTAGTTACGCCCTCACGAGCGTAACTATGCCACCCATGACCTAGAGCTTGCAGCAGTAGTATTCGCACGAATGTTGTGGTGACATTATCTCCTTGGGGAGTGCTTTGTGGTCTTCTCAGATCACAATAGCATGCATTATATCATCTCCCAGTGTGACCAGAACCTGCGTCAGCGGAGATGGGTCGAGTTCCTCCAAGACTATAACTTTGAGATCTCTTACACTGAAGGTAAGGGAAACTTTTTGGCTGATTCCCTGGGCATGAAGTCACATTAGGAAGTGGTTCGGGAATCCGCTGATGCTTGGAAGGCGATGTGAGAGTTGGATGCCTTGCACTTGGATGCAAGGGTAGAAGGTGTTAGAGACTGTTTGTTTCAGATGATGGTGCAGTCCTCCTTGTTGCAGTAGGTGGAAGAGTCTCAGTGGGGGGACGCCGAGGCAGTAGTAATGCGGGATCATGTCGATCAGGGAAGCATTCCAGAAGGATGGTCAGAGGACAACCGACATCAGATGCTTGTCCATGGAAGGTTGTTTATTCTAGAGGCGATGCATGAGGGAGTTCTCCGTGAGTCCCATAGCTCCGCCTTGGCGGTACATCCAGGAATTTAAAAAATGTACTGAGGCTAGAGGGAACAGTTTTGGTGGCCCAGGGTGAAACGGGCAGTGGATGAGCTTGTGGCTAAATGCCTATTGTGTCAGCAAGTGAAGGCTGAACATCGTGTTCCCAGTGGTTTGTTGCATCATTTAGATGTCCCCGAGTGGAAGAGGGATGACATATCAGTGGACATTGTCATAGGACTACCCAGAGCTCAGGGTGGTTATGATGATATCTAGGTAGTGGTGGATCGACTAACGAAATCAGCTCACTTCTTAGCAATTAAGGAGTCAGGACCGGTGAGTAACATAGCACAAAGGTACGTGGACGAGGCGGTGCGTTTGCATGGGGTCCTGAAGACTATTGTCCCAGATTGGGATACTCGGTTTACCTCATGAGTCTGGAGGGGGTTACATCATGCTTTTGGCACCCATCTACACCCTAGCACTGCTTTCCACCCCCAGACCGATGTGTAGACAGAGCAGACTATCCTGATGATGTAGGACATGTTGTGGGAATGTATTCTGGATTTCGGAGGACCATGGGTACGACAATTTCCTTTAGTATAGTTTGCCTACAACAATAGCTTCCTCTCTACTATTGGCATGGTACCGTTTGAGGCTTTGTATGGGAGACCATGTCGTTCACACATTTGCTGGGAAGAGGTTGGTGAGACATGTGCTCATGGGCCAGAGGTAGTGCAGATCACCATAGAGAATGTATAGCTTGTACGTGAGAGGATGAAAGCAACTCAGGACTGACAGAAGTCTTATGCTGATCGTCGGAGGAGGCCCTTGGATTTCAAGGTGGGAGATCATGTGTTCTTTAAGGTTTCCCCTCGACGGGGGCAGCAGAGGTTTGGAAAGGGGAGAAAGCTCTCACCTAGGTTCATCAGACATTTTGAGGTGCTACGGCGAGTCGTCGAGGTAGCATATCAGCTAGCCCTGCCACCTCAGTTGGAGAAGGATCATGACGTCTTCCATGTCTCCCAGCAACATCGATACTTACATGCCGATTCTCATGTTATCGACTGGGGAGAGTTAGACATGGAAGATGACGTGACCTTCGAGGAATGACCAGTCAGAATCGAGGATCGTAAAGAGAAGGTGCTCCGTGGATGAACCATAACCTTGGTTTGTGTGTTGTGGGGGCATGGAAGCCTCGAGGAGAGCACTTGGGAGCGGGAGGACCAGATGCACGCTCAGTACCCAGAGTTTTTTTGACTTGTGTTTTCCCTTGTTCTTCTGAGCTTTATGTTGATGTTATACTCTATAACATTGATATATGGAATGTTTGGGATGTTTTTTTGTGAGACGTTTTGTTTTCCTTGTTCTCTGGAAATGTGTAACATGTCCGGATGTGTGGGAAAAAGTTAAAAGCCTGATCCTTAATCGAGACTCATTGATGCGGATGCGATTGAACCTGTGCGGGAGAGTCAGTGCCACCTAAAGCAGATAATATCTCGACATTGGAGAAGGAATTTCCCCAAACCACATGTTCGGGCAGTGTGTTGGTGGTGCGGTGTTGGGGCCAGTGTAAGTTGGAAAAATCATAATGTATGAAAGTGGGAAGACCCAATTCATAATCGAGACGCATTAATGAGGATGCGATTAAACCCGTACAGGAGAGACTGTGCCGCCTATAGCGCATAATATATCAACATAGGAGAAGGAATTCCTAACACATATGATTAGTGTTGTTGGTTGGGTTCCTGTTATAATGAGAACCCTAAGAGTTATCTTGTTTGGTTTCCTCTGGGATGGTTTTTGAATTCTCGAGGACGAGAATGTTTTAAGAGGATTCAGATAAGGTGAACTCACCATAGAAGAACCAAATGGATTTGTTATAATAGGAGGGTATGGCTATGTCATTGGAACCAGCCTATGATTGCACGGTAAGCCTAGCCAGACGACCATGCAAAGGTGGAGAGCCACTATCATGATGAAGATGTTGGGGAGGGGAAGTTCCTTGTAGATAGTCTGTTTGAATTCCATAATACCTTTGGGTCATGTAATCTCTTAAGCCTACGTGCGATTTAATTTCTAAGTCTACGGGCCTTGTAAGGGTTCCCCATCATCCCTTCGAAGAATGGTAATCAAAAATCAATAAAAATGAAGGCCTTCGAGCCATTCGGGCTAAATAACATATTCAAAAATAAAAAATTTATATGTTGAATATTTTGTTCCATTTATGATTTATCTGTTAAATGTAAAATTATCCCTTTTATATTTTTAATAGCTTTAAATTTATCAACCTTATGAATTACATTAATGAAGTAACTAATTATATTTAGAATCAAATATTTAATAGAAGTATTATTATCTATGGTCTACATATTCCATTATATCACACAAGTTTAGTAGAACTATGAAAACACCACTAAAAAATTGATGTTGATCTATTGGTGAAACTAGAAAATGGAGAAATTATTGAATCTAATGTATATAATTATGTCCTTATCTAGATATTATATCTTAATTTATTAGTTAAACTTCTGATAGTCCCCTTAGAATAATTTTATTCTATTTAACTCATTGATTGGACTACTTTATATAGATCTAACATAAATTTTTTAGGGATGGATATTACCCTCTATATCATGAATTGTCCTCTGGTTATATATAACATCAAAGATTACAATGAATCATGTTTATTATAATAATCATTATTATAGATATTATTACCTTATGATATGTTATATCATTCTCAAATGAATGAAACAACGGAAAATATCATCCTTGATGACATTCCCATTGTGAGTAAATTTTCTAATGTGTTTTTAAGGAATTTTCTGGTATACCTCCTTGATGATAGGTTGATATATCAATCGATAATATAAAATTATCTCTTCCTATATTTAAAACTCTATATAGAATAACTCTGGTTGAAAATAATGAGCTAAAGAAAAACCCACAAGAAATATAGATAAAGGGTATAAATGTAGAACTACTTAATCATGGTTTGTATCAATCCTCTTAATCAATAATAAGTATGGTTCAATTCATAAATAGATATATTATCATGAGATAAACAATCATTATAAAGAACATGTATTCTCATCCATGGATTGATAACTTGTTTGGCAGGTTACAAAAAGGAAAATACATCCCTAAGGTGAATTTAATATTATGATATTATATATTTAATGTGAAAAAGGATGATATCATCATGATTTTTATCACACAATGTATATTCATTGTGATTTCATTGTGACATGACTTGGAATCACTAATTCTTCAAAAAATCATTTAAATAATAAAAATATAATATAGGGTTTAACTCAACAAATTCATGTTCGTAATTATAGATAATATCCATATCTATTACAACAGTACATAAAAGTATGAGAAGCATTAAGATATTGTAATATAGACCTTATTAAAAGAAAAGATGCATTGTAATTGAAATAAATGAATGTTTTGTATGGTTCGAGAGACATTTCTAGACAATTGTTTCACTAATAAATTGAAAATTGGGTATTCTTTAAAAATATATGAAATCCAATTATGATTTATACTAACATATGTTGGGGAAATATGTAGATTAAATTTTTTTATCTGAGTAATATTATTATTTTTTAGGATAATTATCATGATTCTCAATCCAATGAACACTAATTTATTTATAGGGTGTTAGGTTTTATGGAATAAAGTATTTAAATAGGTATTTAAAGATATGAACAAGTAGATAAACATTTCACCTATTCCCACAATACCAACAATAGGGGACGTATATTTTATCTATAGTGAGGCATCCAAAAAAAGCTTTCATAATGTACACTTGAATGACAAAAAATTTACAGCATACGAATTTTTCAAATTTATTTTCTATGAATAGAACTACCAAACACATGATATATAATTTTCTACAATGATCTATGCATATGTGATTTGGAGAAATTATATATATAGGTAGAATCATGAGCAATATATGGACAATAATTCTACTTTTATATATTCACACAAAAGGTTCTCAATATATGGTAATGATGGTGGTCAGAGATAATAATGGAATATGTATTTTCAATCTATTATCATCCTAGGAATGTAGTGAAAGTGGTGGATTCTCTATGTAGAAAAAATCATGTGACCCTATACATTATAAGGATTGAAAAGTATCTAATCCAAATGGACATATAAATTATGGAAATGAGAATAATATAATGATATTTATCCTAACTTTCTCAAAAAACGAATCCTCCATCTATTATTGGGAGGATCAATAAGGCCCATAAAGATGATGATGTGATATAGAAAACAATAGTGAATATTATAATATTAAACTTTAATAAAGATGTAGTTATGTTGTTTTGAAATATAATATGATCCACATAAAACACAAAAATGATGAAGGATCTTTTGGATGATGAAAATAGATTACCCATCTATATTAATCGAAAAAGAACTGAGATGAATTTATATTTGAATAAAAACTTCTTATGGATTAAATAAAGATTGAGAGATATGAATTTGTATCATGCTACCCAGTATGCCAAACATACAATGCTAAATGATATAGGCTTATATGTATAATTCTATAATTTATATTTCTAGCACACAAATGGAAGAAATAATAATGGAATTTTTTGAAGTAGTCCCAATGACCTATAAATGAAATAACTCCGAATAAGTGGTAGTTGATCAACTTACCAAGTTAATTCATTTTATTTTTCTCACGAAATACATATTTTTGACCAAAATGACATGAAAAACATTAGGTAATTGTTAATAAGGCATGGATTTCCCCACTCTATTGTTTTTGATTTAGATCTGAGGTTTACCTCCAGGGCTCGAGGAAGACATGAAAATGCATTTGATACAGAGTATAACTTTAGAACTACTTAACACCCATAGAGAGATGCTCCATTTTAATGGACCATTAAACATATATTTTATATTTTTATATAATGTTTAATTTACTTACATTTATATTTGGAGAAACACATTAACCTAGTGGATTCACTATATAACAACAGTTTCAATTCAATCATTCAAATGGAACCATATGAGGCTATGTATGGGAAGTGGTGTCAAACTCTAATATTTTTGGATGAGGATGCATAATATAATCTCATGGGACCAAATCTTATCCAAAATATTATAGATAATTTTCTATTAATTTAAATTAATATGAAATCCAAACAATGTTGACATAAAACATATACAAGAATTTTTCCCTAAGACCTAGAGATTTAGGTCAGATAAAATGTGTTCCTTTATATGTCTCTAGGGATGAAAATCATGAGTTTTGTTAATATGAATGATCATAGTGTAACTTTAATTTTCCAATTTTAGATCCTTGATCCATTAGAGAAGTTCCAAATATAATATCACTCCCACCCAACCTTTCTAATGTAAATAACATGTTCAATTAATCCCTTCATAAAGAAGTATACACCAGACCCCTTACATATATTAAATCCATAGCTGTTACCCTTAGGAAAGTAATTTTATATGAGGAGAAGCTATTGTTGTTAAATAATTTTTGATACAAATTCAAATGAAATAATAAATCTCACTAGGTAAAAGTGTTTTAGTAGAATCACAAGTTCAATAATGTGTTATCGAATCTAAAATAGGTGATGAAATTGAAATTACCTCACCTATTGTAATGTATGAAATTTAAATTTTTTTGAAGAAATTTTTAATTGGGGGAAATATAGCAACGAAAACCCTGATAAATGAAATTCTTATTTGAATAAATAAAATCATCATCATGTAACACAATTATAGAAAACACATAGACTACATAGAAAATTTATGACCAATAAACATTATATCCTATTATATTTAAAACATCCATTATGAATTACAACACCTGATTTTATAAATGGTATGTAGTGATTGTTTTAATATTTTATATTAGGGGTTATGATAATGCCCAATTGAAATAGGTAATGGGAGTGATGCTCTCAACTATTATGTACATACCCTATGAATACCATTTTTCATATATTCAATGGGAGGTAAAATCACTGGGATTTTCCCTTTTATAAGACCAAGATGAGATTCAATAATAAAATCCAAAAATAAGTTATTTTTAGTGGTATTTCAATGTCATATTGTTCATTACCCGAACTTTTTCATCGAATCATCCTATTAAAATCAGAAAATCATAAACCTTTCCCTCAGGTAAATTTCTAGTGTAATAATCTTCTATTTATCTAGATCCTAATATGGTGAATTTTTATATTTTATTTATATAAAACATCATTGATTATATTTTTTGATTATTCTTATTATTTTAATATTATTTGATAATGGTTTTGATAGAATTTGTATTTTTCTATGACAAAATAAAAATTTCATTTTTAGGAAATCTATTATACCAATAAAAGAACACTTTTTGATGAATTGATTTTTTAGAAATAAAATATATTTTAATAAAATATTATTCTTACATAATTTTTTTAAATGTAAATTATAATATAATTTTAATGAATACTATTTATTTATATACGGTCCAAAATAATGATGTTGTAGAAAATAAATATATTTCAATAAAATATTATTTTGATTTTAATGATTAAATTATCATTTGTAAATAATTATTTTGATAAACTAAAATATTTACTTTAAATAATCAAATTGAAATTATCAATCATTGAATTTTTCAAAATTTTTTGAGGCATTCGATTTTTTGTGTGTCAAAATTACATAAAATAAGTAATATAGAATCAAGAAATCACAAAAGTTATGTAATAAATACAATAATGATTATCAATGGACAACATTATTTACCTATTTAAAATAATTTATATTTTAAGGTAATATATAATTTTTATAAACACTTAATGTATCCCCCAAAATCAATATTATATTTTTATTTTTAAATATCAATGATTTTTATACATGAATAACATATAAATTACCAAGGGTGTTATAGAAATGAGTTCAATTTTTTGAATAACAAAATATTAACAATCACACCTATTTTGTTGATACCATTTGAAAAAACCATGGTAAGGTAAGTCATTTTCAATACATTATAATATGGAGATCAAAACCTGTGTTTGGAAATTAATAATGAATTCCCTTATCTTTTTATATAACACCCCAAAAACCGATTCATCGTCAATAAAAACTCATGGAGAAAAACTTTTATCATTCATTCCTTCTCTATATCCCTACCAAGGTGTCCCCAATATCATATGAAGATCCTCCAATTCTTTTATATGTGTTACATCAAGGTAAGGGATCCATTCCTTATCTGATTCCTTAAATAAAATTAATTACATAATGATTTCCAATTTCTATTGTCAAGATATTATCAAAACCCTCCCTTTTACATTCTTTAATATGTTCAAGTGATGATAGAAACCTCTTTACTATCATTTTACTATACCAAGAATCATTATTTATCATTATTATGCTGGTGAAATTATCCTATTATTTCTCATTACCAAACATTTGGGTAGTGAGTAACCTTTTTTGGTTTTCCATAATGATATTCTCATTTATTTTTTAGTCCATCATTGACTGGGGTATTCAAGGAATTTAACCCAAACACCATAATAATGATATTAAATGTGATGAAAAATGATCATATCCTAAATTATATTTCTGGGACACGTATGATACATCATGAAACGAATGTGACATTTGGGCCTAGAATTATTTGACCCAGTAATACATTGGAATTTTTTTATCTCTTGACATTCCATGTACGGTACAAGGTAGTTTATATTAATCACATTATGTTTTGATTTCATGGATAATATAATTGACTTATACATATTATTCCATGTTTTATATTGTTACCACATTCCAATATTCTCTTTATGTTAACACCAAGTTTAGTTCATCATTGAACATGTTTATGATTCTTACACATTTTGAATTACCATTATGTTCATATTTACTAAAATTCATTACATCCATCAAGTTATTATTTTATTATTACCTTCCCATTATTAATATCTCACCCTTTTATTATGATCATCCCCATATAATCCCTATAGTTTTAGAATATAAAAGTATAACAAGGACATGTTATGGAATTTTAGTTTATTTCACTATAATTTTGTTTCAGGTTTTTATTCTAGGTCCATATTTATCCATATACACTAGGCCACATGATCTCTTCGAGATTCATTATTTTTATCATTGTATAATAAATAATGAATTATAGTGGGTATGTATATGGGTTTTCCAAGGTTATTATTTGGTATAGGCATTAGATGTATCAAAATATAGTGTTCCTACCATTTTTTTGTAATTGTTATTAAATTTTATTTTACCTAGGGTATCTCTATTTAGATTCACAAAGTTGTTTTCATAGTGGAGAAAATATGTAATAAATTTTTTTTGACAGGTTTAAATAAACAAATTTTCTAGTCTTAAGAATATTTGGATGGATGAAAAGTCTATTATTTGTTTTTTATATACTTTTTATAGAGATGGTATTTTTTATGATTCGTATCAACATCGTTTTAAAATTTTACTATGTAGAAATATTTTTTATGAATAATTCAGTTTTAGGTCACATGAATTTCACAAAAAAAATTACATTTGGAAAATTTCTCTATGATAGTGGGAGTCTTATCTTCCTTAGATGATGGTTATGATATAGAAAAAATATATTTATATGTTCAATTAAATTTATTTAAATAATATTCATCTATGTGTTTTAAGGGAACTGTATATTATGATTCTTCCATTAATGTTTGGTATACACACTCATGGATTAATTATAGTACATGTCATTGAAAAGTTTTAATAATAAAATAATTTTTTTAAAATGTGTGATCATATTATAATATTTAATATTCATTTCTCAGAATTATATATTATTACACGTTTATAACAATAACCTTAAAAAAATTAAATTCATTTTATATCATGTATTAATTATTATTATGTATTTTTTGTGTGGTACATAAGTATTATGGCCAACATAAGGCATCCCTCAAATATAGGGGATAAATACCCATGGCCCCCTTAATCATGTATTTTTAATGTAATTCCTAGGTTTTTATTTTAGATTCATTGATAAATCATACCATCATCTGATAATAAGAGTAATGCATGATATAAAAGATTATGATTTTGAATTTAAGGTTGAATAATAAAACCCAATAATAATTTATAAAAATAAATAACTTCACAATAACCCCTCACAAATTATATGGATTTTAAATAGAAAATTACAACCTCATTGTTTTCAAGTTGGATAATTAAAAACATGAATGAAAATAAAACCCATATATAAATCCATCATATCTATAGATCTATTATGTTTAGGCCTCAAAATATGAATTTTATAGATTTTATTCCCTTTATAAAACATATATAAAATCATGAAACATTAAAATATATATTTCCTTCTAAATATATTCAATATTTTGGATAGCGTTTTAGGCATATAAGCTAAATTCTAAAAGAACTGTAAAATAGTGTTCCATTATAACCTAGATGTTAAATCAGAGGTTTTTAATAGTACTAACTAAATTATAAAAATTATATGATTTACACATAAATAATGTAATGTAATTAGTTAATTTATTTTAAATGATAATTAACAAATAATTTTAAATATAAAATAAATTTCTTCCCAGCAATCTCAGTTTTCTATAAAAAATGAATTTGCTATGTTTACGAACATATTTTAACATTAAATATTTTCTACCTATATAATTTTTTTAAAAAAATATTCTCCATTTTTTAAATTTTAATGAAAAATCATCTTATAGTGTATTTTTAAACTTTTTATAAAATTTTATTTGTCCAATGATTTTTAAAAATATACTAATTTTAACTGTTAATCGACATTTTGTTTAAAAAATCAAAAAGTAATATTTTTTTATAATTTTATTAATAAATTAATTTATATAAATTATTATATTATTAATCCATATTCTTCCATTTTAATACATTATATTTTCAATATTGAAATGAAATATTTTTATACTCATGAATACTATTCCATTAGAAAATCATATTATTGTCACATATATGGGTTTAACATTAACTGACTTTTACCACTGTTATGAATTAAATTTTTAAAAATGGATTCCATAATTGGATTCAGATTAATTTATATTATATAATATGTTCAGCATAATTTTTTATAACAACTATTATATGTAGTAAAAATTAGACACTATGGTTAAGTTTTAAATCAATTTACTAGTGGCTAATCTATGAAGATGAGAATTTAAATGGCATAAAAACCCGACCAATTCCTATTTTATAGTGATCTGGGATTTGAATCGATCCTCACCTATCGTAATAAAATGGTCCATACTGCACACGTAACTTGATATTCAAAGGTGATATTCTTGATCTAATTCACATTTTCATTACAAAACACTATGATGGATTTGAATGTATATTTATAATGTGAGGATATTCTTAATTTTATAACATTTATTATTTTGATATTAGTTGTACATAAATTTTCAATATAATTTAAGTGGGTCGCTATTTAGGAAATTATACATTATGACTCATAGTGTAATGATCTAATCATTTGTACACCATTGTTTAAAAATGATACTATTGGCGCCAAAATATTGCACGAAAGGGAGGGATGAAAAAGAAGGATGGCACGCTGCCTCGCGAAGCACCGCCGCGAAGCAACGTCTCGAAGCACCGACGCGAAGAAACCTGAGCATCGCGGTCTCGCGAAGCTCCAGAGGCGGTAAAGCTCCATGAATGCATTTGACGTTCGCGAGCGTGCCGCGAAGCTCCAGAGGGGGTAACGCTCTGCGAACGCATTTGACGTTCGTGGGCGCGCCGCGAAGCTCCAGAGGCGGTAACCCTCCGCGGACGCTGTTGATGTTCGCGAGCGCGCCGTGAAGCACCCGAGGCAGCGCGTGAGTTCTGCTTCGCGGTTCCCCTTGCCTATAAATACTAGACTCCCCCTGAGTCATAGGGAGGGACGATCCGACCTTTCAGATTCTCCTCTCACGAATCACGAAGAACCTTTGTCCCCAGGAATCCTGAGCTCCGCGAGGTACTTCTAATTTGCGAGACGCCTTTTCTTGGTCTCGTTTTGACCCCCTCTTCCAAGAGGGATGCCCTTCGCGAAACTCAAGGGAATTCGCAATGGAAGGGGATTCCCAAGGGAACCTGGGCAGCCGCGGAGCGTTTATGCTTTGCAAAACAGCCAACCCATACTAGTGATACCTATGCTAAGGCAGGATCTCTACACATCGAGAAGCACACTGCTTCGCAGCACCCTTCTTCGCGAGGCACCCCTTCATCGTGAGGCAGTGCTCCGCGAATATTGTTCCACTTCGCGAAGAACCCTCCACTCACACCTATACCCCATGCTAAGGCCAAGGCACTCTGCTTCGCGAAGAACAATCCTTTTATTGGTAATTCCTCTTCCCGTGCAACCCTCTGGGTTTGCACGATGTGATTTCAAAGTCCAATGGACAATACCACTCGTAGCATTGATTCGCCTAATGCTTCTTCACATAGGCACACTAACGGCTATTTCTTCTTCGCATAACCACGCTAATGTGGACCCCTTGATGGTTCGCTCCACCCACCCCCCCCCCCTTGACCACGGCCTTACCGGTACCTTCCCTTCCCCAAGGACAAGAGGGTACCAGTTGTGTAAGTCCTAGGGGTGTGGAGTGAGCCCACCTCGTCCGAGCTACAGGACGTTAAACTGCCAAGCATCACGTCCTCAACACATGACGTTAAACTGTGACCCGACGTCGTGCTTCCCACGTAGGGTCCCCCCAGCTCGAACATTTTTTACGCCACTCGTCTCCACAGGAGTGGAATCACCCATCCACAATGGATGATATCCTCCTTATTGGAGTGGCGTATGATCATAGGAGAAGGGAAACGTAGTTCTCAAATGGATGGTTTCACCCCTGCATCTCCGTACTTCCCCACTACCAAGGTTAGTGGAGGGCGTGATAGGGAACGGGGCACCTCCCATCATTGGACCCGAGTCCCTCTTTCGCTGCGCTTTGCCACATCTCGGGCCTCCATCCTGTAGTAAGTCCCAGCACTATGGGATGCCTAATGCGTAAGCCCCTCTTCGCTTCTCACAGACGCATCCTTCGCGATGTGATCGTCCGGTCCTTGCAACCTCTTGTTTCTCACACCAAGCATGACTCACATGGGCTTAAAGTGAGCACCGACCCTGACCCCTATCCCAGTGAACTACGTGGACTTTGATCCGTGCTAACGCATGGTACGTAGGAAGCCTCCACAAGGTTCAATCCCACCACCCGGTCGTCCTGACCACTCCATGTTGGTTCCCCGACCACCTTGGGCCACCTCAGAGCGTAAGCCCCTAATATTGCGTCCTGCATGACGTTAAAATGTACCGCGTCCCGCATGACCTTAAACTGTATTGCGTCCCGCATGACCTTAAACAATATTCCGTCACGCATGATGTTAAACTGTATTCTGTCCTGCATGACGTTAAACTGTAACCCCCCTCTTGGGCCGCCTCAGAGCGTAAGACCCATCCCAGCGAACTACGAGGACATTGATCCATTTCAAGGCATGGTACATTGGAAGCCTCCATGAGGATCATGATACATTACTCGGTCATTCATTCCCATCAAGTTTCGCCCTCATCCAGTATGACGTTAAACTGCACACCCTCATCCAACATGACTTTAAACTGCATTCTCGTCCGACGGCAAGTCGTTGTGACCAACCCGAACTACGAGGACTTTGATCTATGTCAAGGAATGATACGTAGGATTCCTCCTAGTGGTTCAAGCCCATCTCCCATCGGACCAAGGTCCCTCATTTACGTTGGATCGCCGACACCCACCGCCTGTCGTTCATTCACGACAGGGTTCACTACCGTCCCGCATGACGTTAAACTGTATTCCATCAATCCCTTGAACTATGAGGACTTTGATCCATTTCAAGGCATGGTACGTAGGAAGCCTCCATGAGGTTCAAGACACATTACTCGGTCGTTCATTCACGTCGAGTTTCTCCCTCGTCTAGCATGATGTTAAACTGCACACCCTCGTCTAGCATGACTTTAAACTGTATTCCAGTCCGACGGCAAGTCGTTGTGACCAACCCGAACTACGAGGACTTTGATCTATGTCAAGGCATGGTACATAGGAAGACTTCTAGAGGTTCAAGACCATCTCCCATCAGACCAAGGTCCCTCATTTATGTCGGTTTTCCAACACCCACCGCCCATCATTCATTCACGACAGGGTTCACTACCGTCCCTCATGACGTTAAACTGTATTCCATCAATCCCTTGAACTACGAAGCCTTTAATCCATGTCATGGAATGGTACGTAGGAAACCTTACAAAGGTTCAATCCCACCACTAGTGGACCCAAGGGTCTACTTTCACATCGTTTCACCAATGAAACCCTTTGAACTACGAGGTCTTTGATCCATGTCAAGGAATGATACGTAGGAAGCCTCCACGAGGTCCAAGCCCACCACCACTAGGACCCTCCTAGTCCTACCCATTCACAACAGCTCACTGATGATGCCCATCAGACCATGGTTCACACTCGTGTCGGTCCACCGGCACCATCCCAAACTACGCAGACATTGATTCCCTGCCGTGGGGATATGTAGGAAGCCCTTTCAAGGCTCAAGCCCGACTTCACTGTTTCCCTTGCGATGGTTCCTTGCCATTCCACCCTCCACTTCATTAATCCATCCACTATCCACCCCGATCCTCACTCGGACCGTCATATCCCTATGAGACCATGTCGATACGCTCCTCTTCACAGCCGCACATGGGCTGGCCTCGGTATCGGCATCCCTTCAAGGGAAATCCCTCAATCCAATCTGTTCTAACTAATGCTCTGATCGGGTTGATCCATCTCCGATGGACGTTAAACCCGCGGAGTACCCTGTGCTAAACACATGAAGCTGAGGAAAACCTCATATATGTGTCTATGACACATAATTCCCCGCGTTCGATGTGGGATGACTCGGTCTTCCACGCCCTCGAGAATCCCTATGACCAGGGATAATAGAGAGACATACCATGTTCCCCAACATCCAGACACGCTACTGATGCCTGAGCGTGACTACTCCCCCGACTGAAGGTTGCTTCCCTTACCGGACACTTTGGAATGTCCCGAAAGAAGCAGTGTAATTAACTGGAATCCATGGAAACATGGGACTGGGAAGAGTTTCACGAACAACGTATTAAATATATGAGGGAGACCCGGACTAGGTGATGAGTTCCGAGGAGGAATCCACAGAAGGAAGAACCGACATCCCATCATCCCATTAGGATCAAGGAGCAGACATACCTAAACAAGGAATGAATGTTGCCCGCCTTTGGAAAGTGGGAATGCGGGGCAACAAGCAGCGCGTCCTCCACAGACGGATGCGCGCGCCCCAACGAAAGCATCGGTAAGAAAAATGGGGAACCCGACGTGAAATTATTCTCCTCAGTATGGAGATTAGTAGCGTTCGAGACGCCAGTAGATTGACGTGTCACCGGATCCAGATATCTGGCGCCTGGTCCCGCCGAGAAAATAGCGGTCCTGTTGTGAAACTCACCGGAAGTCAGGGTAGTAGAACGTGGGGCATTCCGTTCTGCAGCGTGTTGGCATGGATCCTTCTTACAGACGTGGAGAATGGAAGAACATTGGGGCACTGGTTGTCGATTATTTTCCTCTCAGTACTGATGAGTTAATCACTTCGTTTCTCAGGAACCAGGTTTCTGTTACAGAGACACGATCACCGTCCGCCCGCCTACGCAGGGGCATGGGCAACTCCACCACAGCCACCCCGCCTGGCGCCGCTACCGCCATGACGGCCGCCACATCGCAGAATACGGGCGCCCACGTCCCCTTTCCCCATCAGAGGTCATCCAGCGAAGGGTGATCAACAACCTCGTGCTCCGGTATGAGGAGGAAGGCATCATCCCAACTAGGGATATGGACCGCTTGGACCTGGATGCCTCCAGGCCCCGCCGTCAACTCCACCCTAACAAGCCGCACAGGGGGCCCCTGCTCCCCACCCCAACGTTCACCCGTTTCGTGAGCTTGTCCCCGGAACGCCTTGACGACTCCTCGCCTTACGCTGATGAGGCGGGCGCTATCCGGCTCAACTCGTTTAGGGTCCTGACCCAAGGGCTCTAGGAAAGAGCTCCTGCCCGGCCGCGACAGCGCTGCCGTCTGAATCCGCATGAAGAGCAGGCAGGCTAGGCCCCAGCACCACCTGCACCAGCTCGTCTGACCCGACGTCAGTGTCGGGCCAGGACTGAGGATGCTCGCCCAGGTGCGTCAACGTCAACAGCTACAGTGGCCCGAGCCACCACCGATGTGCATTATGGGGCCCCTACATACGCTGAGCAGGGGAACTCCTTCGACCAACCAGGATCGAGACCCCACCCACCCCATGGGCAGGATGGGTTGACTCTCCGGGTGGAAGGCCTGAGTGGTGATCGCTACGAACTAACCCGCGTTGATGTCACCTCGTACGGAGGCCCTCCCCGTACCACTACTCCACCGAGCGTGGGCCTTCCCCGCTCCGAAGCTCGTCATGGATGTATGCATCGTGCTACCCCCATCCCAAAGGAAGACCTGCACCGCGGCAGTGATGCTCAGCGCAGAAACCTTTCACGCGCCCACTATACAGGGTATGGAGTCCATCCTCCTGCCCCTGATTGCCGATCTGAAGGAACCATCCATCTAGTCCTTCTCCAACATCGGGGCCCTCCCTATGTCCTCTATGCAACGAGTGAAGGTCCTCCTCACCCCAGCAACATGAGGAGGGAAGGCCAGCCTCGCTCAACCTGCATAGACCATGGAGGTCCTCCCCATGCTCCTGCCAGTTTCAATAGAGGCTCCGCCCACATGGGTGTCGTTCATGGAGGTCCTACCCATGTAGCCTTCGACATTTTCCCTGGTGCCCCTCGCACTTCGGCTATCTCGAGTGGGGCCCCCCTCCGCCACGGCGCCAGCGCCACCCCGAGAATACATGATAGAGATCAACCCTGTCCCGAAGAGCCACCCCGGGGCAGGAGAGAGGGTCGTCGCCGCCACAAGAAGTGTCCTGTGAAGGCCCGGGTGGAGATCAAACATGCCCGCTTCTCCAACTCGGAAGCGGAATGCGACTCAGCAATGGATCCTTCTCCCCGCTCCCCCATATCAAGGACTGGGGAAGGAACTAGGCGCGTTAGCCTCATTCTCCCGAAATATGAGGTCCACTAGATTCCCATCTCTCTCCGCAGTTACATCCAAGAAGAATAAATCTTGGGAATTCCGCAGGTCTCGACCACGCAATCACTGTCATCATCACCAGAAGCTCCCTCTACCTCTACAAGAGATCACAGAGAGCTATTTTGGGGGCCAATGATGGTAGTGCGACGACAAAACCTGTCGCCGGTAGCCACGACTCCTGTGCCGGAAGCTGTGGCTATCCACCCATCGTATCGTGACATCGTGGCCAGGTCACCTCACTCTTCAGAGGATGGCCCAGAATTTAGCGGCCAGTCAGCTTGTTCTCTGTATTCTCTGCCGCCGAGTTTACTATCCCAGAGGTCCGCCTCTGTACCACTGCCGGTCCCTTAGCCGCCCCCGGTTGACGAGTGGGGAAACACAGGGCCAGGCCCATAGTCCGAACCTAGGAGCTTCTTGAGTATTCTTGTAGTGTATTACTTCCCGGAGAAGTTCTGGCCGACGGCAGCGCTGAATTTTCGCGTACCAGAGTCTCTTACCCCTGAAGAAGTGGGTTTCTTTTGTCAAACCCTATGGGCGACACACTACTGACTTCGATACGAACGTGTGGTGTACCCCATAAGTCGAGATCACTTCGAAGAAATCGACGAGCAATGCCGCCTGATCGATTCAGCCGCACTCCTTGTGGCCCAACACCCTGAGTCACCAGGCTGCAAAAGCGCCCTTCAACGAAAATGCGTCCAGAGTTTCAAAGTACTCCACAGGATCATCAAAGAAGCTACCCCCCATGTGCAAGTCTGTGGTTGGGGACACTATGCCGATCTCCTCTTCGACCCTATCCGACAGCAGCCCGATTTATTATGTGACATCGAGGACATGTCCCCGAGAGTGGTCGCAGTCCACATGGCTGACGTCGTGGACAAGGAAGACAAGCTCGAATTCCATGATGAAGACTTACCCACCGAGGGCGTACCGGCACTGTTGGACCCATCAGGGAGGGTAACCCGTTAGCAGTGGAACTTGCTAGGCCTCCCCGTACCCACCGAGTCACTGGTACTTAGTCGAAATACTGGCAAGGGTAAGGAGCATGTCATAATTGTCAAGCACTCCGACCCGTCTGCCTCTATGCAGAAAACAAACGAAGATCCTGAGAAGGCCACGTTATGCCAGCAGCTTGTTGAGTAGAAGAGGCTGGTTGACAAAGTCTTGGTTGAGCGTGCTGCAGAGCGGTGACCCGACGATGGTAAGCCCAGGCCGGGGCAGCAGGGGCAAGAAAAATTCCCCTCCGGTGAGATTCCTACAGGCAACCCTGATCATGCTACTTCCGCAAACAGGGCAGAAGCGGGAGCTTATGACAAGAGGGCGCGATACATCTCGCCAAACCTTCCAGAGTGACGTGGCAATCTGAAGAATCCAGTCCGGGTTCCCCCAGTCGCCCTGCAAGTTGTTCCGCCAGTTGATCCACGAGTTGCCGAAGCCATCTACCATGTTGAGGAACCTGGAAACGCACTTGTGGTTAGGGATCCCCATCAAGACAGGGAAACCCACCCAGATGATCTTATAGCGGCGCTCACAGCCCGCCTCGAAGCGTTGGAAACGCGGCAGGCGGCAGTCCCACCGGATGGCAAGTCGTATCCCGCGTAGGTGGATGATATGCCCGCACCTCTGGGTTTTGGGAACCACACTTTCTCTCCCTTCAACGGGACAGGGGACCCGCGGCAGCACTTGGCTCATTTTTCTTCCAGGTGTGGCCCCATGCTGGGGACCCCAGCTCAGCAAGAAGCCGCCAAGCTCCGATGTTTCGTACATACATTGGAAGGTCCGGCGTTCGTCTGGTACAGCCAGATCCCTATCAGATCGGTGACCAGTTGGGAGGATCTCCGCCGGTAGTTCTTATACCAGTTCAGCTCCACCACGTGGAAGACCAGCATCGCGGACCTCTACATGTGCAAGAAGAGGCCTGATTAACAAGTCACAGATTTCATCGCCCGGTGGAAGGGACTTACGTATTCCCTCGATATGCCACTGCCTCATGAGAAATTACTGATGATGTGTGTGGGGAACATCATGACAGAGCTGGTACCCTCCCTTATTACCCAGAACTACCCTGTAGGGTTCATAGATTTCTCAGATAAGGCTCAACGCCTTGAGGAATCCCTGCAGCAGGCTAGTCAGGCGCGTTTGTTGCCCCCTATGATCCCGGCCAGGAGGACCGCCAGGGCTGAACCTGCTGCGGTGACCCAAATAGAAGCCCCTAGGATGCTGGAATTACTGCCAGCGACACCACCCCCGCAACCCCACAGAGGTCCTCCACCTCAAGCATAGGTTCCTTCCCAGCAGCGACCGCCTCAGAACCGACAGGTTCCCCCGCGCAATGCGCCAACGCCACCTAGGCGAGACAATCAGGTGCCGCCTCCTCGGCAGGCCCCTCCAGCCCCTCGTCAGGGCCAGGCCCCCAAGCCCCCTTATCCGGAAATAAGTCACCAGACTTATTCGTTCAACGAAAATCAGGTCCCTAGCTACTTCTGAAGTGCTCTAGAGCAAGGTATTGTGCGTCTGCCCGAGTGCAGAAGGTCGGCGGAGGCAAATCTCACCAATCACCCCAACTACTGCCCTGATACTCAGATTCTGGGGAACACCCTCAAGAAATGCTATGTGTTTAAAGACTAGATTCAAGACCATGTCAACAACAACATAGTCATGTTGGGCCCAACACCAGCGCAAGTGGAAGGTGTCTTTGCAGGGTCAGAGATTGGTAGCGACAGCGAAGGCGAGTGGCAGCAGGTTCCCAACCGCGGATCCCGGAAATACGATGACTGGATGGCTCGAAAAACCATCGTCCGTGCCCATGGTATCATCTGGGCGCGCCTAAAGCAGCTGGAACCTTCAGGAGAAGTAGCCGGTACAACTGAATCATCTTCACAGTCGACCTCTTCCCACAAGGGCAAGCAACGGTGATGCAAGAAGAAGCAACGTGCACCGCCGTTGCCGTCATCATCCCGCATTCTCAGAAAATTTATGCCCCCTGAAATGGTTATTCCTCCCAGAATCCACCCGGTACTGGATGACTCCTCGAGCGACAGCCAGGGGTACACTTCGGTTAACATCGTGGAGCTGGTAAAGCCCTATATGACTCCCGACGAGGGGGAGCGCCAGGCGAACCTCCCCAACGTTTCCAGCCGACGTCAACGTCAGCTGAATCGCAACCGCGCTGGTCATCGAGGTATGTCAGCCGGAACTTTCAGCCAAGACGTACACGCTACTGAGACCAGACAGTAGGCTCAGCGCAGAGCTCAGTACGCGCAACCCCGTCTAACGCCCTCAGCTCTACCTCCACCACGGTTTGTGCTACTAGATCGGGGAGAGATGCCTCGTTCCTATCACAGTCAGTCTTGACCGGCTACAGGCCAGCCTCCGCTACCCAATCCTAGTCCGGTGACTACTCCCTAGGCTTCTACTAGTAGATAGAAAGATGTACCCAGTACTAGCCGATCGCCGGTTCAACCAGCAGGACCCGTTATGCCTCCAAATGCCGAACGACCTCCTGTAGGTAGAGGTTCGCACTTGGAATGAAAGTATGATGTCCTGAAGCACCTGGTCGGCATTCTGGAAAGGCATTCTATCCTTGAAACCCTCCGCCTCTCATCTGAAATGCGCAAGGAATTTTCTGAGGCCCTAAGGAGCCCCCTCTAGTTTGAGACAGAGGTAGCAGCTGCAGAAGCCTTCCATACCGAGACGAGTGAAAACACCAAATTTCAGGAGGTTATCTTGTTCTTCAGTGAAGATGAGGACCCTCCTCTACAGGGGCACATTCGCCCGCTGTACATCACTGGCCACTTCAATGGTGTGGAAGTCTGCCGCTGCCTCGTTGACACGGGTTCCATAATCAATCTAATTTCGACCCGGACGTTGCGAAAGATGGGTCTGTCTGAAGGTGATTTAACTCCCTCTGACCTCAAAATCCAGGCGTACGACAGGACCGAGCAAACCCCAGTCGGCAAGATCTGCCTGAATACTCAGTTCGGTGGCTTAGTTTCCAGCACCGAGTTCATGGTTGTCTCTCAGGACACCACCTACAAAGCGTTGATGGGTAGGACATGGATCCATATGCATGTAGCGGTCCCTTCATCGTATCACCAGTGCCTCAAGTACTCGCTCAACGGTCGAGTAGGCATGCTCCAAGGAGACGCGTCCCCTTTCGCTTCTTGTGAGGCCCGCTATCTGGATGTGGGTTATTACAAAAGTAAGGATATGAAAATCCTAGTAAGTGAGGATGAACCCGCCCCGGTCACAAGTGATCCCTGGGCAAGCATGGATGATGCCTACATCCTCCCGATACACCGATTAGAGGCCACAACCCCCGACATGGGGCAATGTTTTGTTGGTTCAGGTACACAAGGAAGGCATGTTCCCATGTCCAAGGGATGGCGGAAATCACCTCGTACTCCTACATCAACCAGGCTCAGGTGATCCCGGAACCTCCTACCCCTGTATAGTACCGGGATGTCATGCTTATGACAACGGCGGTGCGCCATACGTGTCTCTTCCACCAGGAAGGAATTAACCGACTCAGGCCGACACGTCACCACTACTTTGATATCATCAAACGTGGCCCCCTATGCCGAAGGCCAGATGGGATAGGGTCGACTTCCTTCATTGCTACGATCTCACTGGCAAGTGACTCTCCTGATATGATGACCACTGATGCCCGAGCCGGCACCAGCTGCCCCTCAGGATTTGATAGCCTAGAAGTACCTCCCATCGCGGGAAATCCCCCCACAGGTGGAGAGGAGGACCTGGAGGATGCTCCCCCCGCCTTTGAAGAAGGCGTCTCTAACACGGTCGATGAACTGGTACAGGTGAACCTTGGTAGCGAGGAAGATCTGAAACCTACATTGATCAGTGCAGCCATGTTCCCTAAGGAGCGGCAGCAGTATGTAGACTTCCTCAAACAACACCATGATTTGTTTTCTTGGAGTTACAACGAGATGCCAGGACAAGATCCCCAGGTATCCGTTCACCGTATGGGCCTCCCGGAAAAACATCGTGGGTTTAATCACCCTCCCAGGAAGATGCAACCTTCTCATGGTGCTATTGTTGAGGCCGAAGTTGACAAGATAATCAAAGCCAACTTCGTTAAGGAGGTCCAGTACCCCTAGTGGCTTTCCAACATTGTTCTAGTCAGGAAGATGAATGGGCAGATCAGAGTCTGCATCGACTTTCGGGATCTTAATCGCCACTGCCCAAAGGATGACTTCCCACTCCCGGTGACGGAGTTATTGATTGACGCCACGGCCGTGTTCCAAGATCTCTCTTTCATGGACGAGTATTCTGGGTACAACCAGATCTAGATAGCCCCTGAATATGAGGAGTCCACTACCTTCTAGGCTCCCCAAGGTACCTTTTTCTACCAGGTTATTCCATTCGGCTTGAAAAAGGCGGGTGCCACTTATCAGAGGGCCATGCATCGCATATACAAGCCGATTCTCGGGACATTGGTGGAATGATACGTGGACGACCTTGTAGTCAAATCATGACAGCTCCAGGACCATCTCAAAGACCATGAGAAAGTGTTCGGTTTCCTCCGTTCCCATCACCTGAAGATGAACCCGTTGAAGTGTGCCTTCGGGGTCACCTATGGGAAGTTTCTGGGCTTTGTTGTTAGATATCGAGGTATCGAGATCGACCGAGAGAAGATCACAGCCATCAGCCAAATGCATCCTCGAGCAACATTCGGGAGCTTCGAGGCCTCCGAGGCCTCCGAGGCCACTTAGCCTATATACGCCGATTCATCGCGAATCTGGACGGAAAGTGTATGCCCTTTTTCCTGGCTCATGAAGAAGGGCGCTACCTACGAATGGGATGAGGAGTGTCGGACCGCCTACGAGGAAATCAAGCAGTATCTTCTCCAAACTCCGGTTTTGATGCCACCCGTATCCGGAATGCCACTGGTCCTTTACATGACTGCCCTGGAATGATCCCTTGGTGCACTGCTCGCCCAGAAGAATAACGAGGGTACTGAGAACAGTCTCAACTATCTCAGCCGCATGCTTCTCGATACATAGGTCAGATACTCCCCTATCAAAAAGATCTCCCTTTCACTCGTATCTGCTGTGCAGAAGTTGTGACATTACCTGCAGCACCATGAGGGGAAATTGGTCTCCTGGGTAGACCCACTGAAGTACATCATGAACGGCCCCATGCAGACTGGCCGACTAGCACGGTGGGCAGTGATTCTCCAGCAGTTTGATATCAGGTTCGTTCCCAAGAAGGCCATTAAGGGACAGGCATTGGAAGACTTTTTAGCTGCCCATCCAACCTCCGCGGATCAATCACTGGACCTGGATTTTCCTGACGAGACGATCCTCTCAGTCGATCATGTCGTCCCGTGTTGGCAAATGAATTTCGACAGTGCCTCCCGGAGCCCCACTGGTAGGCGGCTCAATAATCCCAATCTCAACAGAGTGGGCCTGGGTACTGTCTTCATTACCCCGACGCAATCCGTCCTACCATACTCGTTCCTGTTGTCAGAAGGCTGTATGAACAATGAGGCAAAGTACCGGGCTCTCAAAAACTGGCCTCGAGTTGGCCCTTGAGATCCAGGTGTCCCATCTACATGTGAAGGGAGATTCCGAGCTGGTAATCAAACATGTTAATGGAGACTATGTCATCAAGAAGCCGGAGCTTGCACCATTGCTGGAGTCCACCCTCCACCTAATGGCCCAGTTCTCTTCTCGACCAGAGGTTACCTATGTCCCACGGTCACAGAACGGTCAAGCAGACGCCTTGGATGGCTTGGCCGCGTCGCTCGCAGAACCCGAGCAAGATGATTTGATCATACATGTGGCACACCAGAGAGTCATTGCCCCCGTCACCTAAGAGGACAATGATGGCCTACGGGTAAGTCATCTCGCCGCCGGATCCTCCATATCAGGGGTCTCGGGTTCATCAGACATAGTGGTAGAAGCTACTCCCGACTGGAGGGCACCTTTTGTCGAGTATCTCCAAAACGGTCGCCTCCCGGACGGTCGGGCCGAGCGCGAGCGAATTCGACGCCGCGCGCTGCAATTTATTCTCCAGAGCGGCCCCAGTCTTGAACAGATCCTTTATAAGCGGAGTTTCGATGGTATTCTCCGCCGTTTTATCTAAGGAGTAGATATACCTCAAGTTATGCAAGTGGTTCACGCCAGTTCCTGTGGCGCCCATCATGCTGGGCCGAAGCTGTCCCATCAAATCTGGAGGTTAGGGTACTTTTGGCCCTCTATGATCCACGATTGTATTCGGTATGCCAAGAGATTTCATGCATGCCAAGTTCACGCCAACTTCCTGCATCGGCCACCGGAGCCCCTCCACCCCACCAAGTACTCTTGGCCATTTGGGGTGGGGAGCAGGGGCTCCCTGTGTGGCCTATTAGGGAGGTGATGATGGTGGGGCCTAGAGGCCTCCAGGTCCAAGCAGGCCATATCCCTAGTTGGGATGCCCCCTTCTTTCTCGTACCAGCGCACGAGGTTGTTGATCACCCTTCGCTGGATGCCCTCTGATGGGGAAAGGGGACGTGGGCACCCCGTATTCTGTGATGTGGCAGCCGTCGTGGTGGTAGTGTCGCCATGCGGGGTGGCTGTGGTGGAGTTGACCCTGCCCCTGTGTAGGCGGGCGGGCGGTGATCGTGTGTCTGTAACAGCAACCTGGTTCCTGAGAAATGAATGGATCAACTCGTCAGCACTGAGAGGAAAAGAATCGACAACCAGTTCCCCAACGTCCTTCCATTATCCACGTCTGTAAGAAGGATCCACACCAACACGCTGCAGAACGGAATGCCCCACGTTCTACTACCCCGACATCCGGTGAGTTTCATGACAGGCCCTCCATTTGATCGGCGAGACCAGGGGCCGGATATCTAGATTTGGTGACACGTCAATCTACTGGCGTCTCGAACGCTCCTAATCTCCATATTGAGGAGAATAATTTCACGTCGGGTTCACCATTTTTGTTTCCGACGCTTTCTCCGGGGCACACGCATCCGTCTATGGAGGACGCGCTGCTTGTTGCCCCACATTACCTCTTTCCAATGGCGGGAGACATTCATTCCTTGTTAAGGTATGTCTTCTCCATGATCAAAACGGGATGATGGGATGTTGGTTCTTCCTTCCATGGATTCCTCCTCAAAACTCATCACCTAGTCTGGGTCTCTCTCATAGATTTTATACGTTGTTCGTGAAACTCTTCCCAGTTCCATGTTTCCATGGATGCCAGTTAATTACACTACTTCTGTCGGGACATTCCAAAGGGTCCGGTCAGGGCAACAACCTTCAGTCGGGGGAGTAGTCACGTTGAGGCATCAGTAGCGTGTCTGGATGCTGGGGAACCTGGTATGTCTGTCTATTATCCCTGGTCATAGGGCTTCTCGAGGGCGTGGAAGCCCGAGGCATCCCACATCGAATGCGGAGAATTATGTGCCATAGACACATATCTGAGGATTTTATCAGCTTTCTGTGTTTAGCACAGGGTACTCCGCGAGTTTAACGTCCAGCGGAGATGGATCAACCCGATCAGATCATTAGCTAGAACAGATTGGATTGAAGGATTTCCCTTGAAGGGATGCCAATACCGAGGCCGACCCATGGGCGGCTGTGACGAGGAGCGTATCGACATGGTCTCACCGGGATTTGACGGTCCGGGCGAGGATCAGGGTGGATGGTGGATGGATGAATTATGTGGAGGGTGGAATGGAAAGGAACCATTGCAAGGGAAACGGTGAAGTCGGGCTTGAGCCTTGAAAGTGCTTCCTACGTATCCTCATGGCAGGGAATCAAAGTCTGTGTAGTTCGGGATGGTGCCAGTGGACTAACACGAGGGTGAACCTTGGTCCGACGGGCATCATCAACGAGATGATGTGAATGGGGAGGATCAGGAGGGTCCTAGTGGTGGTGGGCTTGGACCTCGTGGAGGCTTCCTACATACCATGCCTTGACATGGATCAAAGACCTCGTAGTTCAAAGGGTTTCATCGGTGAACCGGCGTGAAAGTAGACCCGTGGGTCCACTAGTGGTGGGCTTGAACCTTGTGAAGTTTTCCTAAATACCATGCCTTGACATGGATAAAAGTCCTCATAGTTCAAGGGGTTGATGGAATATAGTTTAACATCATGTGGGACGGTAGTGAACCCTATCGTGAATGAACGACAAGCGGTGGGTGTCGGCGAACCGACGTAAATGAGGGACCTTAGTCCGATGAGAGATGGGCTTGAACCTCTGAGAGGCTTCCTACGTAACATGACTTGACATAGATCAAAGTCCTCATAGTTCAGGTTGGTCACAACGGCTTGCCATCAGACTGGAATGCAGTTTAAAGTCATGATGGACGAGGTTGTGCAGTTTAACGTCATGCTGGATGAGGACGAAACTCTACGTGAATGAACGACCGAGTAATGTGTCTTGAACCTCATGGAGGCTTCCTACGTACCATGCCTTGACATGGATCAAAGTCCTCCTAGTTCATGGGATTGATGGAATACAGTTTAACGTCATACGTGACGGTAGTGAACCCTGTCGTGAATGAACGACGGGCGGTGGGTGTCGGAAAACCGACGTAAATGAGGGACCTTGGTCTGATGGGAGATGGGCTTGAACCTCTAAGAGGAATCCTGCGTACCATTCCCGGACATAGATCAAAGTCCTTGTAGTTCGGGTTGGTCACAACGGCTTTTCGTCGGACTGGAATGCAGTTTAAAGTCATGCTGGATGAGGGTGTGCAGTTTAACGTCATGCTGGACGAGGGCGAAACTCGACGTGAATGAACGACTGAGTAATGTGTCTTGAACCTCATGGAGGCTTCCTACTTACCATGCCTTGTCATGGATCAAAGTCCTCGTAGTTCGCTGGGATGGGGCTTACGCTCTGAGGTGGCCCAAGAGGGGGGATACAATTTAACGTCTTGTGGGATGGAATACAGTTTAACGTCATGCAGGACGGAATACAGTTTAAGGTCATGTGGGACGTAATATTTGGGGCTTACGCTCTCAGGTGGCCTAGTGTGGTTGGGGAAACGACATGGAGAGGTCGAGACGACCGGGTGGTGGGCTTGAACCTCGTGGAGGCTTCCTACGTACCATGAGTTAGCACGGATCAAAGTCCACCTAGTTCGCTGGGATAGGGGTGAGGGTTGGTTCTCACTCTAAGCCCACGTGAGTCATGCTCTGTGTGAGAAACAAGAGGTTGCAAGGACCTAACGATCACGTCGCGAAGGATGCATTTGTGAGAAGCGAAGAGTGGGTTTCGCATTAGGCGGCCCATGGTGTTGGGACTTACTCCAGGATGGAGGCCCGAGGTGCAGAAAAGTGCAGAGAAAGTGGGAATCGGGACCAATGATGGGAGGTGCCCCGTTCCCTATCATTCCCTCCACTGACCTTGGTAGTGGGGAAGTACGTAGATGCAGGGGTGCAACCATCCGTTGGAGAACTAGGGTCGCCCTTCTCCTATGAACATACGCCACTCCAATAAGGAGGATAGTATCCCTTGTGGATGGGTGATTCCACTCCTATGGAGATGAGTGGCGTAAAAAATGTTTGAGCTGGGGGGACCCTGCGTGCGAACCACATGGTCGGGTCACAGTTTAACATCATGTGTTGAGGACGTGATGCTAGGCAGTTTAACGTCCTACATCTCGGACGATGTGGGATCACTCCGCACCCCTAGGACTTACATAACTGGTACCCTCTGGTCCTTGGGGAAGGGAAGGTACTAGTAAGGTCGTGGTCAAGGGGGGGGGGTGGGGGGTGGGGGTGGAGCAAACCATCGAGGGGTCCACGTTAGCGTGGCTATGTGAAGAAGAAATAGCTATTAGCATGCCTATGTGAAGAAGCATTAGGCGAAGCAACGTTATGAGTGGTATTGTCCATGGGACTTTGAAATCACATCGTGCAAACCTGGAGGGTCGCACGGGAAGAGGAATTTCCAAGCAAAGGAGTGTGCTTCGCGAAGCAGAGTGCTTTGGCCTTAGCATGGGGAATAGGTGTGAGTGGAGGGTGCTTCGCGAAGTGGAACAGTATTCACAGAGCACTGCCTCGCGAAGAAGGGGTGCCTCACGAAGCAGGGTGCTGCGAAGCAGTGTGCTTCGTGATGTGTAGCGATCCTGCCTTAGCATAGGGATCACTAGTATGGGTTGGGTGTTTCGCGAAGCATAAATGCTCTGCGGTTGCCTGGGTTCCCTTGGGAATCCCCTTCCTTCGTGAATTCCCTTGAGCTTCGCGAAGGGAATCCCTCTTGGAAGAGGGGGTCAAAACGAGACCAAGCAAAGGCGTCTCGCGAAGTAGAAGTACCTCGCGGATCTCATGATTCCCGTGGGAAAAGGGTGCTTCGAAATTCGGGAGAGGAGAAGCCGAAAGGTTGGATCGTCCCTCCATGGGACTCAGGGGGAGTCCAGTATTTATAGGCAAGGGGCACCGCGAAGTAGAACTCACGCGCCGCCTCAGGTGATTCGCGGCGCGCTCGCGAATGTCAACGACGTCCGCGGAGGGTTACCGCCTCTAGAGCTTTGCGGCGCGCTCACGAACGTCAATTGCATTCACAGAGTGTTACTACCTCTGGAGCTTCGCGAGACCGCTATGCTCGGGGTTCTTCGCGTCGGTGCTTCGTGACGTTGCTTCGCGGTAGTGCTTCGCGAGGCAGCGTGCCATCCTTCTTTTTCGTCCCTCCCTTCCATGCAATATTTTGACGCCAACAGATACCTCATTAAAAATCTGAAACCATAACAATGAATATAATCCATGAGGGATTTCATTTTTGTTAATAATAATGAAACCAGATATAGAGATACAACTTGAGATGATCAAATTAGAACTATTTGGGGGTAGTTGTCTCATTTCATGTCTAATAAACATTCCATTATGGAGCATCATATTGATCCAAAGCAGAGTGCAACATTTTTATATGATACATCAATCATAAAAATATACCAATTAAAGAGTATATAATTCCATTTTTAGTCGAGTAATGGGTATGTTTTTTAGAGAATACATTTATCACTATCAAAAGTTATGAAATTGAGAACATTTTATGAGCAGTTAATCATATACAAGGGGTTTAGGATCACTGTTGGTCATTAATTCATAATACAATCGACGAATATGAAATTGAACTCATGGATTGAAATGATTTTATGGTACTCCATAGAAATTTATTTTCCCCACTATGAATGTGTAGGCATGTAGATGAATTTCATGTGTCTGAAAAAATCTGAAGAGAAAACGTTTCCATGTATGAATAATACAATACTGATTATGAAGTCATACTATGTGATATGTATGTAATACCAAGAGATAGGCTATCCATTTATTTCAAGGGTTAAACCAAATCCATAAATGTGAATATGTATAGCAAACATTATCATCATAGGAGGATAAAATATCATGTGATATAATGATTGAGGTCAAATTTTCCATGTCTTATGTATTAAATGGAATAGAAGTCAAGAAAAGGCTAGATGAGAACTCAAAAGACGGAAATATAGAAAAATGGACGAATAAAAGGGTGGAATTTACATCATATTATAAATGTCGAAAACCCATTGTTGAACATGTTTTCCGTGAATGGGGGTCCCCTACTTATGTAAAGGTAAATGCCATCATGATTGCGATTGTAAGTGAACGAAATAAGGTCTCAATAAGAAATACTTCAACTGAATTGATATGTGACACTATGAATATGATTTTACAAAGAATCAAGGGAATTTTTCTTATTGTTCCATGTGATAAATTTTATTCTAATTTGATCACAATAGTCTAGTTTGATGTTCCCAATGATAGTGTGGTATATATATTACTATTATACTCAAATATTGATAAATATTTATCTAACTACAGTTCCTGAAATATTTAATATCTCTCATGTTTCCCAATAAAATTAGATACTTTCTAATAACCATAATGAGGGAGTTATCATTAAATAATCCTAGAAGAAGTATCACCAAAATAAGGAAGTTTTAGTGTGGTCTAATGATGACATATACCATTCCATATTTTCTAACTTCATTACTATAATTATGGTAAATTTTGATAAATCCAATTTTTGTAAATTCTGTCAGAATGTAAAGAAAATATTTATTGGTTTGACAAGGAATTCACTATTCATAAATAATATATGGAATCTTTTATATTTATGGTTGATTCTTTATCACCTATGTAATTTATAAATCTACCCCTAGATAGTTCATCTAAATGGTATCCTTTGGAAAAAATAACAGACACATTCTATGAATGAAAAAGGTAATATTCAATAAGAGGATATACCAAATATACAAGAATATATTAATGTATTTCATGATAAATTTCATTTTTAACAACCAAATTATAAAGTTGTGTTTTATATTAATTTAATCCCTTATTAAAGACCAATATCAAAGACTCCCTATAGAATGTCCACCATGGTATTAGTGGTCTTGAGGAAACGAATAGATTATTTTTGGGACAATGGATTTATATTCCATAATGTTTCACATTGCAGATCCCCTGTTAATTACATTTTGAATAAAGATTGATATATTCATATGTGCATTTTTTATATGTAAATTATTGATATTATGAAAAGGAACAAAAATCATGAACGTCACATTGATGAGTAATTAAATTAATTATATAGATATCAATATTTTCAATTGTTGATCATTGTTTTGTGTATCTTCAATTATGAGTAATAAAGGAAGATATTCAAAATATTGAATATCATATGAGGAGTATACCTTAATTTTTCAAATTAATTATATTTTAATTATGTAACACACCCTATGTCATCAACGTTTTAATGAAATGTGTATTCAGGGAATATCATGATGATTTTGTTGTAATACTTATTGATGATATCTTAGTGTACTCTAATAGTTATAAAGATAGAAATAATATTTTAATAATTAATCTTGATACTATTATAATAATAGAGTATACAGTAAATTTTTTATATGTGAATTATTAATTTAGAAATATATATTTTTTGGACCTATTGTCACCATTGATAGAATTTCAGTTGATACTATGATGTGAAATTATGTTGAGAATGGATTCTCCAATGAATTTAACTAGGGTATATAGTTTGAATAGTTTTTAATGTTACTATCAGGGATTTGTTTAAAATATTTCTTGATTGGATAAATCATTAACCCATCTTATTATAAAATGGGGTATTCTCTTATAGAAAAATTAATGTGAAGAATTTATTGATAAAATGAAAAGTATTTTGGTGAATGATCTGATTCTTAATCTACTATTAATAAATGATTTGTTTCTAATATATAGTTGGGTTAAAATAGGGTACTCAGTTGTTACCGAAAAATAATTATATATTTACTTCATATTCATCAAGGAAGTAAACTATTATTGAAAAAAACTATGGAAACAATGTTCATTAGTTGGAAGTTGTAATCATTTATCTAATGATAGAGAGATATTACCTTTACCGAGAAAAGTTTATGATATAGTCAAATCATGTGAGTTGGAAATGAATTTTTTCACAAAAGTAGTGTCATATGAGGAAAATGACATGTCTTGTGCTACCCGAGGACTATGATTTCCCAATATACTACCGATCATGTAATGAAAATAAGGTTGTAAATGAATTGATCCAAGAAGGTAATGGAGTCATAATAATAATGAGGATTGATATGTATCCTACATTCCTGGATTAAGAAAATATGGATATGATAATTATAACGGAAGGGAATACATCTCGATTTTTCAATTTTTTACTAAATAATATATTTTGTAAAAGATAATATGCACCCAACCTAATGCTGAAAATATTCAAATGAAAATTATTTCCATTAATGTGGAAAAATTTATAGACATCTATGGGGAAGTTTAATTATTGAAATATTGATATATAAATTGATTCAAATATATAATAAGGATGAATAGGGAATTTTTTATGATTCCCATAACTTGAATTTCCATATTCACCCATATATCAAAAAATATATATTTATTTGAATGAACTATTTCTGTGTGATATTATAGAGTGGTAAATTGATGATTATGTGTACATATTTTCTTTTCAATAGGTAAAGACTGAATCAAATCATTCTAGGGGAGTCATGAAACCTATATATATTCTTATTATTAAATGGGATGATATTTCTATAGACAATTTCAATAGATTAAAAAATATTACCATAAATAATTGTGAAATATTGGTTATTTTTTATTGACTCTCAAATTCTAAAAACTTCATTACTATAAGAGATTACTTACCTCTTCATAACCATTCATGACACCACATAAATAAAGTTTTTAGACATAATTTTAAACCACTATCAATTATATTTTATCATGATCCATCATTTAATTACTAATTCTAGAAGTTTATATAGAAGTATCAAGATACTAAGCTTCATTTAATCAATAATTACCACACACAAAATGATGTATAGTGAAAAAGAAGTATTTGAACAGTATAAGACATGTTGAGGTCATTTTATAATTACCACAGTTAAGGAAAAACAAGCATATAGTGGGTTACTCGAAGAATATATGCATTAAAATGACATAAAACTAGTAAAAATAATTTTTATGGACATATTTAGACCATATGTCATATAATGTTATAGAAAAATATATTTTGGACCATTTATCATGGAAAAAACATGGATATAATTTATTCATTCCAAAAATACAAAATGTTCCCACTCCACAAATTATAAAAGGGAACCCCGTTTTCTCCCCTAAAAATATTTAGAAATATATCTGTTCCTATTATTACAAACAAAACTACCTTCTATAAACACCCACACATGTACTGTAGATTGTATTTTTATTATATATACAATCATTGAATTCATTTGTTTTACAAATATAGATGATTTTAGAAGAACATGTATTGTTTTTAACCATTAATTTTCTTTTTATTTATTAATTTATTTCTGTAAAATGACTAAAAACTATGATAATATAATAAAAAATTATGTAACATAAGATTATACCATATTTAGTTATTTTAATGACCAATATACATCTATTGTTCCATCAAATGGGAAACAAAAATGTTGATCGTGTGTATCAATGACAACCACCTCCTGAACTAATGTAATTCAATTTCCCACACCACATATCTTGAATAGATTTAATTCTCGATTTGAAACCCCAACAGATATATGATATTGAAGACATAATTAATAATCTTAAGCTATAATATCACATATTTATTATTTCTAATTAATATGTTGGAAAATTATAACATTTCTTGTGAGTACGTGTGGACTACTGCCCCCACGATGTAATTTGATATGATTTCCAAATTATGTTTTCATAGATGGTAATAATTATATATTTAATGAATATATAGAATATATTTGATTTAATAATTATTTTATAAATTTGAAATACTATTTACATTTATTTACTTTTATCCTTAAAGAAAATTAATATAAATTTTTTTTATACGTACGGCTTGTCATATCCCTAAATGGTGTAACCTATTATTCTACCATTGAATTGTATTGTCTATAGTAAATACTTATATAATAAATTTTTATGAAATTTATAACATGGGTTATGTTTTAGAGATTATTAAACCATAATAAATATATATGGATCGAAACAACCACACCAAAACATACAAGAAAAATTAAGTAGTGATCACTCATAATAGTGTTTTAAAAGAAATATGTTCATAAATGGGTTATAAAATGTAATAAGAAAATCATAATTATTATTAAATATATTAGTTTAGATATTTAATATTTTTTTAAATAAATATTTTTTTACTATATATTAGGTTTGGACTTGAAACGAAGGAAATCAGAACTGAGGTAAGGGTTTCTTTTCTCGCTTATACTTCCAAGAGATATATTCGATATTCACCACATATTTGTTTTTTATAGTTTATATTATACCCGTTTTATATGTTATATATAGAATATATTTATTCCAAGTGAATTTAAATATTCAATTGATGTTTTTTAATTCTTGGGAGTTATGATTCAAATGTATTGAGTGTTGTGATACATTATTTCACCATCTCATCATTATTTGAGATTGTTTATATTTAACTATCCACTTTGGGAATTATGTAATATATATATATATATATCGAAATATATATTAATTTGCTCTATTAATTTAGTAAATTTTAATGTATTTTTATTATTTTACTCTCTGAAGTGATTAAAAGTATTGATAACATATTTTTAAGAAAAGCTGATTTTATTTCTCTCCCCGGTCAAAAAAGTATTTTTTTATATAGATGTTTTATTAAAATATTATAGAATTATTTATAAAATTATTAAAATAATTTTTCAATTAATTGTTACCCATGTTTAAAATTTTTATAAAAAATATTTTAATTGATTCACATTTTCATTTTCCGATGGAGTTACTTTGTAACCATTTTACAACCATGTGAGAAATAATTTTTTGATCTTATATGGATTATAAAAAATTATCCAACATCAGGACCACTCATTGTTTTGAATCATCCATCAAATTATAAGATGTTGTTTTTTAAATATAACATATTCTTAATTTTATTTAAATTAATTTTTTTAAGTAAATTTTATAGTGAAAAGAATAATTCCATTAATATTGTTTAATAGAAATTTTTCAGAACTTTTATTCATTGATAAAAAACCATTCAGTTTTCTTTTGTACATTTGTTATATGATATAATTATACCATCCTTATTATATCTCTATTTGGTTATTGTTCTTTTTGATTTAGGACGTACTATTTGGTACCATTCATCATATTAATCTGGAAGGTTTATTATTATGTCCATTGATTTGGGAATTTTTTTACATTTTATATTCTAGTATACAATATAATAGTTTACATTGATTTTGTTGTTAAATAGGGAAATTATTAACATTTTAATTATCGTTTTTCAAAATCGATGTTTACAAGATTATGAATCTCCCCATTCATAAGAATAATTCATTGGGAATAGGGACTGACTGTGGGGGCCCACTATAGCACTTAGATGCATAGGTGGGTCTAATGAGTCAAAATATCATGGGTTCATGGTTGAGTCCTTTATCATTATGCATGATGTCTTATCACAGGCTGTTGAAGAAATTTTTATCATTTCAGGAATAATGCATTCCATTACTATGGGATTTTCTATTGATATTGATGTGATTATTTGATTAGTTAGAATATCCATATATTATTATCAAGATTACGTACCAATTTATATGGAATTATATTGATCATCATTTACTCCTTCAAAATTATTCTTCCAAATCAAGTTATTAATTAAATAGAACATGTTTCAGTTATTTAACTTATTGTGTTTATTATGCCTTATGTATTCAAGAAAGCATCCATTGTATGTGTTCCATTAATAATAATTAGAGCTCACCCCTTTCTTATGTATTTATTACATGGGATTATAAAAAGTGTACTATGATTGATATGTATTGATATTCTAATAAAATAATGTTTTTATAAAATAAAATTATATTTTTTAATTTATGTATTCATATTTGAAATGAATTTAATGTATGTAACGAGCTTTCTGAAACTTATAAGATATTCAATCCTTTGGGATGGGATCTATTGTATCTAGATCTAATTTAATAATATATCCACCAATAATGGAATTCTAGTATCAAGGTATTTACAACATCCATTCCATTAAATGTAATCAATGGACCGCCAGAAGATACCTCCCATATCATCATTCATATCATGTATCATCTTATATCTTTTTATTTTCTAAATGTATCCATCTCATCATATATACATATATCCACTAATGTATCATGAATGAATCAACACATGTAATCAGTCCATTTATCCCCACCATATATATATATATATATATTTATTTAATTTAATGTTCATACAAGAGGCTCAACCTAGCTTATCCTTACATAACTATTTAACTCTTTTTTATCATTGAACTATGACTAAACTCCATAAAAAATATTTCTAAATTATCTAGTATGTATCAATTCAAAATAATACATATCTCAACTGTACCACACATTCATATTTTCCTCTAATAATTTTGGATTTTTTTGTTCATGGGGAAAAATTCAATAATTATAATTCTATTTAGTTATATAACATATTGTGATGAAAAGCCTATTATATAATAACTTATATTGTTTACCCAATTCCACTTCCACATTGGAGTGCACTATAGTGTATCAATATCCCTATATTGAAACATCAAACCCCATTACATAGTATTATTCAATAACTTATATACCCTAAATTATCAAAGAATAATCATCTCTCCTACTACGAAATCATAATATTTATGATGCATTATACATGAAATAATGCATTGATGGTGACGCATGGTATTCTAAAAACAAAAAATACCTCATTCACATTCCTAGCCTCTCTATGGAATCACTGACACAATAAATTAAAACACCATTTAATTTTTTCATCACTATTTAATATCCATGTTTATACTGTACAATATCTTCTCCATGTCTTACATTCATTCCTTGATTATTTATTCTTCCACTAATTGATTACAAATCACATATTAATTTCCTAAAAAAAGAATATCAAGAATCAATATTTCATCTTCGAAGAGTGACTAAGATACAAGGTGAAGCCTATGACACTAATATCCATAGTATTCTAGTGGTTCCCAAGATATTGTTTTTCAACCATGTAGGGTTTTTCCGTTGGATATATTAAAATTACTCAATAGATATTTATGATATAGACAACATGCTAGGAAATCCTGAACAAGAATGTTTCCCATTAAGTGCATTATACTAATGAAATTCATGTACCACGTGGAAAATTATATAGATTTCAGAGTACTATATATGTGACTTTATTTCGATAGCATCTCAAAACAATCCAAAACATGATCCAATGAACTCCAAGTGTCCACCACATAAAATCCACTTGGTTGAAACTATATTCCCACTCTCACATGGAACATCCTCTTTTTTCCAACATTAAATGGTCAATATATTCTTCTTATATGGTCATTTTGTACTAATTATGCTATATCAAACCCAATATTATATTTATATAGGCTACTTGAACAAACACTCCTCATATGGGGGGATTTGTTTCTCTCCCTCATTATTGTGTTACATCTAAGTTTGTCTAAATTTATTATCCCCTATGAACAAGAACGAATAGTAAAAATTTAGACATAATAAAACATGGATATTTTTCTCCTCATAAACATTAAATTATAAATATTTTTTTAAAGGATATTTGTGATTTTGTATATGGTCATAAAATATAAAAAAATTGAAATTTATTAATAAATATAATAAATTAATTCTAAAATATAGGTTATCCAATTCCCCCATACATAAATAATTATTTCTATAAAAAATATATCTCATCTTAAAAATATTAAAGGCACACATTATATAAATATTTCAAATAAAAGACAATGAAACTACTTAATAATTGTAATGGCAGGAATAATTTTCATTTTGGACATATTAAATATGAATCTAGATCCCAACTAGTCGAAAAATTATTTGATATTTACTCTTGAAAATAAAAGGATCCTGTTATTTATTCTCTTAAATCATATAGATGTATCATTATTAAAACTGTATATTGTCAGTTACAACACCAATTATTTTCTCACAATTCACGATAACATCATATAAGGTGTCTTCGTACAACATTAAGTATATATACCCACATTGGACATGTATATGAACAATATTTTCCACTCTATAATAATAATTATCAATAAAAAATGAATCTTTATATCAGATAAAATGACTTTGAGGAATAAGAATGGTTAGTATTCATGTATTGAAAAATTAATCGCATAAGTATTTTTCTATTAAAAATAGTTCATGATAATCAATAGTAAATTATAATGACTTTATCTTATTCCATGTTATCATCTCTTACTCCACGGGCTCAAATTATTGGTCATGAAACAAAATGAATACAATGAAAGTAACCCTCTTTTGAGTTTAATAATTTTTTTAATTGTTTCTTTCATTTTCAACACAAAGTAGTAAATTTTTTAAAATATATTGATCTTGAAAAATGTTGAACATCCACTACCCAATAATAAATGATCAAAAATATTCATCATGAAATTGGGATTCTAGACCCCCTAAATAGATAGCCAGTGGATTTCATTAGTTTTAATTTTTTTTAATCACGAGGGGTTAAAGTACATGTAATATAAAATATAACATATACATTAATAAGTACCATTTAATTAAAAATAATATCATTTTATAATTAAACCCTTCACTTCCACCATATACAAAACCACCCCACACTTAAAAATGTGAAAATAATTAAAAATAAAAAAATTATTGTGTGAAATGGTAAAATGTGATTGAAAAGATGTTATTACTGATAAAATTTAATTCATGGATTATGTGGAAAAAAGAAGGATTAAATTTAAAATGTGGTCATAAATATTAGGGTAAAATAAACAAATAAATTACCATATTAAATGATAATTTTATCAATCATTCCATTCACAACATTGAAGGAATGATTTTTTTGTGATAGGCACTATGATTTCTCTCATGTTATATGAAGAAAAAGAATGTGGAATATTATTTGTTGAATAATCCTAGGAATGGGAACAAATAATTTAATCATAATCGATCATGGAATTTTAATAAAAATAATATAATATTCTTTAACCTAGGAAATTCAAAAAATTAAAAATAATTATTAAATTTCATCAACATGAGGATAAAAAAAGAAAAATCATGATTCATTGAAAAAATATTCATATGATAAAATAAGATTATTAAATACCCATATTGTAATTATCTAATTCCATTATCATGAAAATTAAATAGTGTAATCCTTGGGTTTATAAAATTTATTTTATCATTTAGAATAATAAGGAAATAACTTATGTGCATGGTATATAAATTTTCAATTAAACTCAAAAAATGATTTTGAAATATGGCATGGTAAATAAATGAAAAAAATTAAAATTTATCTCATATTTGACATTATGTTCTTAACATTGATAATATTTCATTATTACCAAGTTCTTTATCACATGAAGCATCATTAGTCCTAAAATAAAATTCAAATAGTGAAATTGATGACCCATTCACCAGAATGTTAAAAAATATTTGATGATTACAATAGAAAATCCTAATGATGTTTTAAAATACATAATTCTTAATGACACTAAATTATAATTTGTTATAATGAATGAAAAATTTTCCTCTAAAAATTGATTTTGATATGGTCTATAAAAATAAACTTACATCATAATGTCAATTGATTGAAGTTATGAAGGATTTTATCTAGTATATATTTATGAATGGTTAGATAAGTGATTGATCTACTAAATTGGCGAATCACCCCTTTACAGACATTATTTTCACTCATTTTCTAGTATAAAATAATTATACACACACAATTCCAATCATGCAATGTTTGTCCATTGGTGAAAATGTAAATCCAATAACTTTGTCAATCCAAACATACTAGTATTCCATAATTAGTTTAAGGTAAATAGTATATCATATTATATGTATCATATCTAACATTTTTTAATTCATTATCATTAATTTATCATCATTATTTTACTTTTCTTTAGCAGATTCATTATATACCCATTCAAAAACAGTTACTTCATCCACTTTTTCATGTATTCTTATATGAGATCATTGTATTTTTTTTTTTAAGTTTTTCATTTCTTATCGAAAACTAAATGTCACCGCTTGTTCCAAAACTCTTAAACATAATTATAAACTATTTTCATCTATTAATTTCATTAATAATTCAATGAATTAGGTTCCAAATAATAATGGGGTCATATTCTCATCCATTTTTTCATGATAAAATCTGCTAATTATTAGAACATATCCCCCTTGACTATGAAATATTCAAGTAATATATAGGGTTATCTCACTATTCTATCTGTGATTTGGATCATAACTTTATTTTGACTTGTCTCATCCAATACCAATCTAATAGATGTTGATTATGACATTATGTTCATGTTGTCAACAAAATCATTCATGGTTTTTATAAATTAAAAAAACATTTATTTTAATTATATATATTCCTATATCACATTCCTTATTTAGTAAGATTCCAAAACCCATAGGTACAAACTCTAAATTGAGAGGAAAACTATATTTTTAATCTATATTATAATATTTGAATCAATATTATTCATAAAGTTGGATTAAGTGGGAATGACAGTTAGTACATAAAAAAATTATTTTGATTGAAAATTTTTTAACCATTAAAAAATCAATCATATATTCTAGATTCCTTTTCAACCATGTAATGGGTAGTATAGGATGATATATGGGATGCATTAACTCTATTACCAACTTTTGATATTATTTTTTATTTTTCTCTTATTATTTATAGGTCTTTACATTATTTTTTTTACCATTATTTGTTATGTTTTCTTCATTGTTTAGATTTGAAAATTCAAATATTGTATTTAGTGGTCCAACAACTCCAAAATACAACATATTTGTTCACCCCATGTATTGGATGTTTATTATATTCATGTTAGAATAACCTAGGTATACCATTGAGTATGATATAAAACTATCCTACTTGAATTTCCATGTTACTTATGAATGATCTTTGATTTAGTGGGACTTATATTATTTACCCAATGTAAATCCATTTATCCCTGGAATATGGTCTCAATTCAATATGATATTTCCTTGTATTCATCATGAATTTCATTAGATTCTCCTCTAATGTGTGAATATAACTTTTAAAATAATTTACTTATTGTCAATGTCAAAAACATTACCAATATAGATGAAATACTTGACCATGATTATTGTGGATGGATACTCAATATATATGAATAGTTTTTGTAATTAAACTCAATATAATTAGAATTTTCACAAATTAAACCTTGGTTATATTGAGTTTCCATCATAACATTCAGTTTTATTTGCATAAAATCCCATTATGTAATTACCTATTTTCATTCCAACATCACTACCATTTTTCTATCATTTATATATTTCTCATTGAATTATATAACATTATTCTCCACCTAATAACTCATTACTCTCCTTGGGTGACATTCACATCCGCGACCTTATTGCAGCAACAAGAACAATTGATCTGTTACCCTGTAATAAACCCTTATTCAAATTTTGAATTAGTAACCTGGATTCTATGGAATGATAAGGACGTTTTCTTATAAAACACATTATCCTTTCTTATAAAAATTATAATTATTCTTTATTATGTTGGTAAATCTTTGGAATACATAAAGGTAAATCCGCATATATGGATGGAGGGAAAATCATGTCATGATCATCCATTCCAAATAGTCCATTTCATGATGGACCGTGGAGGTATACATTAGTTATAATCATGATAATTGTCATTATTTGAATATATAAATAGATATAGGAATTCCAAACCTTTGTTCATGTTAATGTACAAGAAAATATCACATAGCTCAAAGAATCTCTCCTTGTTTTCTCTGGTATTTTTGAAACAAACCATGTTTTGATGAATTATTATTTTTGAATAAATTAAAATTATTTTATCTCTTTCATTTGACGCATCACCGTGTTAGGATTTATTTATAAAAAACATCAAGATAAACATACTAAAGACAGACAATATTTATTATTTTATGTTACACACAAAAATACTTTGGATTATCATATACAAAATAATATGTTCTGTTGACAATATATATTACGTGCATGACTGAGTTTTACTAAACTATAATATACAATTAATAATATTATTTAAAAATTAATATAGTTATCATAAATAAATTTAAATATAATTTCTAATAAATAATATCTAAATTATGAAAATTTGATTTAAAAATGTATATAAATTGAATAGAGCCTTTATTTTTTAATTGTATATTAGAGTATGAACCATTTAAAATAATGAAATTCCTTTTTTGAATAACTAGTTTTCATTACACAAACACTTTTTATATTAATAAATTAAAAAAACCCAATTTGATGAATTATTTCAATGAAAAATATTTTATTTATTTTAACAAAAAATTTTAACAATCAGTTTATGTATTTTAAATACACGAGATTAGAATAAATCCAATTTTAGGCATCAATGATGTATTTTTCTAAAAGACTACTTTCCTCTCTTTAATGTAATAGTTATTTTGATATAAGTTTTTCATAAAAATAAAATACTAAATTAATAAATAAACATCATTATTAAAATATTTATTTAATAATTATACTCGGTGGAGTTTTTATTTTATTGATAAGTTTCATTTTTTGATAAATAGTGAAAAATAACATTTTGTTGGAAATATGACTTTTCATATTACATATTAAAATAGATAAAATATATAATTTTTTTTAAAATTGTATTATTAGTTCAATTATAAATCAATAAATCCAAAATAGGAAATTTTAATCAATTTTCTTTGAAATTTGATATAAAATTATTTCAAACATTTGGACATTTTCACTTCAAAACTTCATTTTTATGTCCTAACTACATGATTATTTTTTAATTAATTTAGGAAAATTTTATTATTTTAATTTTAAAAATTATATCATTTTTTTTAATAATAATAATTTATAATTTTAAATACAATTTTTTTTATTTATTGTAAAATTAAACGTGAAAAAGATCGAAATTAATTATATAGATTATGAGAAGAATGAGTTTACCAAGGTAGTATAATTTATCTTAAGGATCCAAATGATCATGAAAAAAAGTTTAAAACTAGTTGAATGTCCAAATTTTTTCCTTATCCCATATTTTGTCAGACCTAGTACATTATTATATTAAAAGGATAAAAGGGATACCTCTCAATAAATTTTACCTTTTTGTATCTACTAAACTTCCACTCCTCCTCCAATATAAAAGGGAACTACCCCACCCCACTTATTTACAAATCTAAATCAATTTTTATTTCCCAAATCAAGTCCAAATAACATTTAAACCTCTCTACTATGAAAATAAAAGCCACAATTTTTCAGAAATTAAACCAATTATGTCGATTTCTAAAATTCAGACAGATTAACCTAAAGAAGAGGTAACATTAAACAACATATATTGTTGTATTATTTCCTTCTCCGGAACCTTAATTAATATACATATAAATATTATATAAATAAAATAATATAAAAAATATAATAATATGTTTTCATTTTAAGGGAATGATGTTGAAATTCACAAAAATTCATCGAATATGATACACAATAAATATGTGTGTGTATGATGGACTGTCACCTCACATACCAATGTCATTTGTCCATCCATTACCACATTTAATGGTTGAGAGTAATGATTTATTTATAGTTTATATATGATATCTATGATATTTGTAATCTATTTATTCATGTATAAATATTATATAACACATACCGTTATTATTTTCATTTTTTGGGAATACAACAACCTCATTTGTCTGTATAATAGACTATAACCTTGAAAACCAATACGATTCATACATTCATTATATGGAATATATTAAGGGTGGGTCTTACCATAACATGAGATATATATATGAAATAATAATTATACTCAAATTATAATATATTTTTATATATATCATTTACTTTTCATTATTTCAATATGATAAGAAAATGGGAACTGTTTTCTGGCATATGAATGACATACCATCTCCATAAATTGTGTATTTCATTTCCTATAAATAAATTTTATATATTATATATATATAAACACACAAATATATATGATCTTTATATAATAGTATACATTATTTAAATATGTAAATAATGATCAAATAATGATTACAAAAATAAACAAATCAAACTATATACCAAAAACAAAGCGGTTATTACCTTAAACGCAGTGTGAACATGAAGTTATCAATAAAAGGGAAATATAAAGTCATAATAAAATCATAAATCTTATGATATATTTGAATAATCTAATGCAGTATTTTTATAATGAACTTATATTTAATATATAAGTGGTTCCAACATGTATGAATGATATAATGACTTATGGTAAATAGATTTCTAGTTTCACTTTTATTTCTAATAGACTTTTGCCACATTCCCAAGTAGTTTATTTTTTTGGTGTATATAATTTACTATTACATATTATAAAAAAAATTGGTTTATTTCAGGATATATAATGTTCTGATTTCTATTATTATTTTAGTTATATAATTATTCAAAAGATACTCCAATGGTAAGGGTTTTATGTCTGACTTTTTTACTCTGGTGAGACACATTCAATTTATGTCCCTCATTCTTACCTGTGTTTTATATAATGAATACGAATGTATGTTATGATTTTTATAATAAAATAATTTAGTATTCTAACATCCATTTTAGAATGTAACATTCATGGGGTATTTAGTTCAAAAGTATGAAAATCAGTAAGTTGATTTTGTATTAATTTTCCTTCATTGAGACACATGTTATGTTATGAACTTATATTATCTTAACTACTATATATATTTAGAATCAAATTTCATATCATGAATATAATTATCTTAATAATATTTAATTATTAATGTAATGTTATTACATTATGAAGATTACAATTCAATTTTACTAAAGTGGTAAGATTTTGTTTTTATAATCACGTCATTTATTAGGATTATTTATGATAATGATTTTATTGAAGAAATATTATGATCCATACCTAAATAAATATCAAGAATCTTATTATCCAATATTTAATAATGGTATATTTAAGTAATTTTATTATTTTAACACTTTTTAGTCATTAAGATACTTCATAACGTTCTCATAAGAAAATATAACTTAATTTCTCTCTTCAGTTAGAAATATATTTATTTCCAAAAAACATGTTTTCTAAAATTGTTTTAAAAATGTTTTCAATTGATCATTAAATATAATTTTCATGATAAATTATTTTATAAATGATTTATTTCAGAAAAATTGTTCAAAGAGGTTTTGAAATCATCATTAATAAGTGTTCATGTTCATTTTCCATGAAAAATGCTTAAATAATGATTTATATATAGACTTTTTCAAATAAGAAAGGATTTTTACATCAATAAATGTTATAAATTATCATTAATTATTACATTTTAAGTTTTTTAAAATTACTCAAGGAAAATTATTCTCATAAATTTTTATTTGTTTTATAAAAAGTGATTTTCAGCGAAATGATATTTTAATAAAGAAATGAACCATTTAATAATTAAAAATACTTATATTTTTATGATGTCTTCCATTGTTATAATATATTATTTACTAAGAATATGATCCTTGGACACCATTCAAATACATTATTTTAATTTTATATGTTTTAGATGAATCATTATTTAGGAAACTTGTTCCTCTTCTACGGGTTATACCATGAAAAAATTGTTATTAAACCCACTTCTTTTGATCCATTATGGTTTAATGAAATTATTATGAAACCTATATATTTTAAATATTTTATGATATGATGACATATTTTCAATACCCATTTAGTTTAAAGTGTTTTGATATGATGATTTTTTATGATCTTATAGAACATGTATATATGATTGCATCATGTAATGAGTGGGATCTATATCTCCCCCAAATTCACTAGGTAAATATTTTTCTCTCTTGAGATATGAATTGATATAATAGTGGGTGAACCCGGTTATGTGAGTGACTCTTTTCACTATGATGGTCTTGGGGTTGAACATTGAGAACTAATATGGTTTGAGAGTGAACTAATTACACTATATAGAAATGGATGAAACAAGGGATTTTGGTGTATCCAACATAGTTGGTTTATCCCCCATTAAGTTCCATGATTTTATTTGGAAATTAATTTTGACTTATAATGAATTTTTTAATATTCATATGTTTGGGCCAGAATTGTATTTCTTATTAAAATGATATTCAATCATGTTCATGTTCTAGGATTTTCTTATTCTTCATTTCTTATGAACCTATAATCTGAATTACTTTATTCATTTTTATGGTCATGGATAATTTGGGTATGAATTAGAAATATTAGATTAAAGTTATCATACAATTATGCATATGTAATTCCTACCTATCTTCCTTGATTACCCTTATTAATCATTTGAGATCACCCATTCTTATGTTTCCTTTCCCGAGGTTATGAAAAATGGTTTTAGGTAGGGTATTCTTGTTAAGGGTACTAAATGGGAATATAATAATTGTATATGTATAATGTCATTAATCATGTTATATGTTAATGTTTCAATGTATATGATGATACTAAACTATTACTGTCATATGGAATATACTTTTGGAATGTGATTAATATTCTCTAAAATGATGTAATTCCATTGTATAAGAATCCTAGTTCCCTATAGTTGGAATCAATGGAATGGTTTAAATGAAATTTTAAAACTAGGATGATAAAACATTAGTTATATCTCTAGAGATATTTCTAATTATATTTCTAGGGATGTATCAAAAGATATGTCAATGTATGGGTCATTGTTTATGAAAATGACCTAGAATTATAATAAAGAATCAAGAATGAGGTTTCTAATAAATAATATAATTTTTAAGATACTACAAGTATATATGGAACTTAAAAAATTAACATAGTATTAACAATCCTAATTCACCATATTATGCTATAAACGATCAGTAATTGTTTGCACAATAGTGGAGCATACTGCACAGCTACATTGAATCTCTAGAGGAATATGGCCTGGAAATTTATAATCTATTTAAGGACCATCTTGAATTATTTGAATATAATATGAATATGAATATTGTAGGATAAAAAGATTGTGTAATTGATTAAATATTTAGGTGACAGTGTTTAGACATCCAATGTGATTATCAGGATTAATTAGTTTCCCATTATAGTTACCATTGATCACCTTATACTTTCTGGTCTTAGTAAATTGTTAGACTTGAAGGAAATGTTTTGAAATTAAATATGATAAATTATTTGTTGATAAGAATAAAAATGGGATGATGACTAGAGTGAAGTGCATTGTGATTATGGTTAATTAGTTTTCAAAGGACATGGTTAACAATGTTTACCACAAAAAATCGTATACATACCAAGGAAGATTATGAGGGAGTAAGTTGAGTACATATGTAATGAAGACAATAAAGGAAAGAAGATTTATTTTCCTATGTATCTAAAATGTTTGACTAAACACCCATTTTTAAAACATAGAGGGAAAGGATGTTGTTTTTTACATTGGAAAAAAATAAAAAATAAAGTAACTATAAAGGGAAATGAAAATTTTATTTAATGCAGTGGATGATAATAATGGCCGCCATGAAGTATTATCAATAGTGGAATGTTTTATTTCATTAAGGCAAGTGAAATATGAAAATAAATTTTATAGGAGATAATATCATGAAGTAAATCTAAATTGTTTATTAAGTAATGGTTTTTTCTATAATGATGATTAGAGTAAGAATGACATGTGAATGGAAATGGGTATTGAAGAATAAGATTTGGGTTATTAAGATATGGGATAAGAATGAGGTGGAATAATTGAAGTGTTTTTGTATTAGAATTCAAAAAAAAAATTATATGGATATATATATGTCGATTTTTTATAAACATTTTGCATCAAGTATTTTCAATAACATTCAAAATGGTAATGATGGAAAATAAAGGTGATTTAATGTAATGATGAAATTATGACTAATGGAAGATAACCCAAAAATGTGATCTAAATGTGGAGTTCAAATTATTAGGATAATTAGATTTAATACTTGAAGAATATAAAGTGTATACTAATTATTATATTCAAAATAGATTAATGATTTGTTGAAAAAGTTTTGTATGCTATCATGGGTGGAGTTTATTGAATATTTAGATTTAAGCAATATATTGAAATTTTTTTGGAATAACAATGCATGATTTTTTCAATAATGATATTTGGTAATTATCGTGATTACCATACTTCAAGAGTGGAAATTATTAATCTATTCAAATATTTTTAATATGACAAATAAATGATACATTATTATATATGGGGGATCAATGATAAGATGGTTTTGATAAATATAGTTACATTATTTCTAATGATATGGTTTTCATCTTTTAGAAGGTTTACAAGGTTATCTATATAAATAATTGTTTATGTTCAACATCATATTAGGTTATAGAGATTCAATTATTATCTCATTATATTATTTATTATGAACATCATATAACATGTGTTAACCATTATTCTTTGATATCAACTAATTCTCAATGGAATGAGTTTTTCATATATCTATATATCTTATGAACCATTAGTTCATAAGGGAAAAAAATTACCTTCATTTGTTAGATTAAGAGATATAGTGTAAATTGGTCATGAAAAAACAAATTGGTGATGTTGTGCTTATGAAATTGAATTATATCAAGAATGTATATCTAATTGTGAAAATTATTCAATATTTGGAAAAAGATCATGGATTTTTTTTCATTTTTGATTCATTACCAATGAATAAAATCTCCATGTAAATCAAAAGTGGTATAAGATTTTTTCATCATTGACATTACATGGACCACGTAATTTCCTATTATCAATGTTATTTATCACAATTATTGATTATTTACATTTATCTTCCATGTAAAAATATTCACTTCACACCTAAATTCTCATATACAGAAACCTAGTTATGAGTCACTATCGGTAACCATTATATTACCAATATTATTTTTTAAGTGATAATGTATTATTCATTTTTATGATGATGGTATTTATGAGTGTAAATTTGATGTATTTATCCTTTCAAGATGCATGAAAAGTTCAATGGGGAAATTCAATTTATTGGGTATATAATGTACCACCTTGGGTTGTTATGTATTATTATTATTATTAATAAACTAATATTTTATGATGTCCTACATTGCACGTTAAAACATGTTATTATTTTTTTATATGTAACATAAATTTAATATTGTGTTGTGCACAACATAGATCTTAGGTTTCTTTACATGTAACACTAATATTTCCATCTGTTACAAATAACACCAATCTACTTTTGTAGTTTCTATAACAAAGAATGTTGAGTTTTACAGAACTACAACATAATATAAATATTAATATTGAAATATTTCCATAAATTTTATATATCCATTGATATTGAAGTTATGAATATGATTAAAAAAATTTGAAAATATGGTTTAAACATGAATGTAAAATTAATCCATTGGTTTCCTATTAATTATTAATTATACTAAGAACTACAATTCAAAATAAAGGAAATACATTACTTGAAATTTCTTTTTCTATGCACTAACAAGTTTTATCTCAATAAATTTGGAAAAAATAGTTTTGATGAATGATAATAATAAAAATTGAATAGTATGAATTAATTTCAATATTTAATATTCATCTTTAATGTTTTATATTTAATAGATAAAAATAAATAAAATTTCTGGCATAAAAGATGTATTTTTTAAAATATCATTCTAATACTTTTTAATGTAATTTTTTAAAAAAATTAATTTATACACTTTTAAAATATTTATATGAAAAAATAAACATCAATTATGAAATATGAACTAAAATATTATCTTATGGTGTATTTTAATAATTTAATGGGATGTTTAATTTTTTGATGAATAGTGAAAAATACAGAATTTTAATTGAAAATTAACTTTTCATTTAACTTATTTATGTAGAAATATTAATTTAAATTTATTTATAAACTATAATTTCATAAATTATATATAATTATATCTAATTTAGGTTATTTTAATCAATTTAACAATTAAATTGTATAAAAAACATTTCAATATTTTGATCAATTTCACTTTTAAAAAACAGTTGTGTTTTCCCATCTATCAGATTAATCTTAATTAATTTGTTCCAAATAAGTGTTTGTAATTTGTAAAAGTTGATTAATTTATTTATAATTACTATAATATATAATTTATATTAATTTGAAAATAAATTTTGACCCAAAATATTAGTAAACACTTGTAAAATTAACTACAACCATTATGTAAAAACGACATTACCATGAGAATAAATTTTAACATAAGGGTCAAAATACTGATGATACATCTAAAAACTCATTTAATGGACATATTTTCACCATAAACCAAATATTGTGGAAAATTAGTTATTATAGGTGCCACATTATTTATGTTATACCTCCCTATAGTGTTCATCATTTCATATTTACAACAATGCCCCGCCTAATCCTCTATAAAAGGGAAGTCCACCCCCTCACTTATTCACACCTGTCAAGCCATTATGATTTCCCAAAACAAGTGAAATTGTCATCCAAAATTACCTCCTATAAACCTAGAATCCTAAATTTTTCATAGTTCCAACCTAAGAAGTCCTTTTGTGTAAATCAAAACAAGTTACCCGAAGAATAGGTAACATTCACCAAAATGCATTTTTTTTGTTTCCTTCTTCACCCTATTAAATTATTCATATATCTATATTATATGAAAACATAAGTTTCATAAATATATGGATATTTTCTATGTTAAGTTCAAACCATAGAAATTCACACACTTCCATCAAATCGTATAACCAATCATCTCTCATGGGTACGATGAATTACCACCTCATGAACTGATGTAATTTGATCTTCCATGACTACTATCCATGGTTGGAAATAGAGATATATTTATAGTTTATATATTATATATAAATCATATGTGATATTTATTATTAAATTATTCTATATAATTTATTTTATATCACATACCTCCATTCTTTAAATTTTGTGAGAACATGATAACATCATTTGTTTGTAAGAATGAATACCGCCTCATAAAGCGATATGATTCATTCATGATTTAAATTGAATGTATTTAAGATGTGATTAATATATAAAAGAAATATATATTAAATAATAATTTCACTATAATGATTATATATATATCATTTAATGTTATTTATTTAAAAATTATAAGAATATGGAAACATCGTTCTTGGGTACGTATGGCCAACCGTCTCGAAGGATGGTTTGTTTCATTTATTTTTTATCTATATTATAGTTTATTAAAAAATAAATATATATATACATAATATTATATTTTTTTCATGGATTAAAATAATGAAATGTGGAAATAAGTCTAAAATAATGATGTACAAAAATAACAAGTCAATAACATTAGCAAAAACAAACAAGTAATTAGATGAAATATAACATTAACATGAAAATGTTAATAAACAGGTAATATAAATTCATAAAAATTTATATAAGGTCTGTTATATATTAATATGGTTTAGTTTCATAGGTATTAAATTATATTTATTGTACCATAGGTCTAACATATATGGAGGAATTCAGAACATATGGCAAGGTTATTTCTAGTCTCATTTTTATTTCAATGAGAGTTAGGACATATTGAATTTTTTTTCTTTTTTTTGTTTGTATAGTAATCTATTAAAGTTTATATCATGGATTAAAATTATTTAATGAAATTAATAGTTGCAATTTATGTTATTTCTTCATTGATATCATTATTCATAATTTATACCAATAACAAGGGATTTATATATAAATTTTTCCTTTCCTCAGACACGTGTAATATTCAGTACCTATTTATTACATGTGGTGTATATAAGTACTACGAAATTATATTTTTACAATTAAGATACATTTAATTGTTATTTATAGATCAATTTTAGGATCACTCATTCATGGGATTTACGGTTCAAAAGTTACTAAATCATTAAGGTTATTTTGGCTCAATTTTCCTTCTTTAAGACAAATATTATACTAGTCTCCGATTTTCATTTAAGAGGTTTTTTATATTTCCTTTTTAAATGTTATATAATGAATATATTTATTTCCATGATATTTAAATATTCATGTTTTTTATTTATTCATAGGTAAAATGTTTTAATGTTACCAATGTTGAAATGGATTTTTTTAATGTAATCATTTATCTAGATTGTAACACCCCAAGATTGCATTGCATGATTCTATTTGAATAATACAATACCTTACTTTGTAAACAACATTGAGTTCAAGAACACCACAACCAGTCAAACTAATAGTTAAGAATATTAATACCCACTTTTTTAAATTTTTTAATATTATTTTTTTAAAATGGATTTCATTTTTAGATTTTGAATACCAAAATTAGCTTAAGGTGAATTTTTGTTATTTTTTAGAATACATTCAATTTCTTACGAATAGTGAGAAAAAATGATTTATTGTTTAAAAGAAAAGTTTTTTAAATAATTATTTATTTTATTTCAATTTATTTTCTGTAAAAAAAGATACATAATAACTTTATAAGTTCAATATAATTTATTGGAGTCTTTTTATAAATAGATGAATAAATTTTTATTGAACTTTTAAACTCTTTTACCCTTCTAGGATCATTTTGAAATTTTAATAAAACATAATTTTACCATATCTGGGAATTTAATTTCAAATAACCAAGAAACACAGTTGACATATGTAAGTAAAATGCTGCTCAATATGATGAAAATAAATTTAATGAATAGTAACATTTGAATTTTATTTACCACGGTTAAAAGTAAATAGGATAACTGAAGTTAAAAATGATATTATAAGTACCCAAACACATATACTAATTCTATTGGATAATTATATTTCAACCAATATAAACCTTAGGAATATAATATGATATTCTTTGAACCAGTTGGATTAGATTAGGACATTTATTATTATTTAATTAAAATAATAGTTTAAATTGTTAAATTCAAATTTTAATTTCTAAAATTTTATTAATATAGGGTAATACATAAGATAAATTTGATTATAAATATTTATTAGAAATATAAATATATTTCCTACATAATTTTTTTTATTTATAATTTATCGACCTTCAATTATTATTTTTATTTTTGATGCAATGATGATGCAGTAATTACCATATTAACGAACAATTAAAATAATTGATATTATAAATATCCAAATAAATGTAAATTGATGCATTCTATGAATTCCACGAATTTTCTAGGTTAGTATGACATTCTAGGACTAATTTAATTTATTTTTTCTATGTACTAAATTTTTTATTACTTTCACAAAAACCAAATACTATATAGTGTCAAAATTGACATAATTGATTTTTTAAACAAATACTATATTATTAATTGATATAATATTCCAAAAAATCTATGTTTTATCCAAAATGATTATATAAGGTTAGATATGTAAATAATTAACCACTTGGGGTTCTCTTTTCTTTTTATTGTATGTTTATTAAACATTTATTATAATAATACAAGTATAAATGGTAAAAGTTAAACTATTTAACTAAGAGTTAAATATAAAAGATAAGCTTAATATGATCACCTAAACATATCTAAAACATATTTTTTGAGCAGTTTTCGACCTAGCCTCACATTATCATTGAAGTAAATCCTTTTGGGTTCATTATAAACCGAATATAATTGAATAATGAATTAGTATTTCAAGATTTTATAAAAGTGACCCTCGTATCTTTATTAAAAGGTACTTCCCCTTCTCTAAAATTAACATATACAAAGCCACTTGGATTGGCCAAAACATTCTCAAATATCATAACATCTACCGAAACTTCAACCTAGTGGCCTCACATTGATGATAATCCAACCTATAGAGCTATTTTGATCAAATTAAATGGAAGCACCCGAAGAATAGGTAATTATTTCATCACCTCTTTCGATATTCTTTTCTTTTTCCACTTTCTCATTCATTGTTATTTCCATAACAAAATAATATATTAATTACCTTATAAATAATAGGATGTTATTACAAATATAGTAAAACCATATTCATTAATATATCCATCCTATGAATGACAATGTCACCATACGTGCGTACGCACGACTTACCGTCTCCACGTCGTTGTGTCGTTTATTATTCACCAGTTCATTATTTGGATGGATATAATAATGAGTATAATTGATGTTAATAATAAATATAACATGTTAATGATTATATATATATGGTATGGCATGCAATTACATATGATTTCACCATCAATAGAAAGATATTGTTACTCGTACGTATGTACGGATTACCAACTCCACGAATGCGATTAGATTCATTCCCATCCTAAACATTCAAAAATAAATTACATTTTATTATTAAAAATAATTTTTAAGAACTTAATATCACTTGGAATAAGAATCAAATACATCCTATACATAACAAACGTGACTTACGTATAAAATACATAAAGAAAAACATATCGGTTAATACCTGAAACAATGATATTACCGAAATATTATTAACCATGAAATATTATAAGATAATATATGATATCATATTTATGTATATTATTCCTGAATAATTTAACAACAATTATTTAACTATTATAAATGAGGTTAGAATACCCTCGACTAAGGAAATATACTAGGTAAGGGTTAATTTTACAATTTCTTTATTTATCTGAGGTTGTTTATATATAAGTATCTACAAGGACCGGTTTGTCGTCCACATCTGTGTTTCTTAAAAATGTATTTCAAAACATTATTACTATATCATAAAATATGGTTAAATTCATTTATGCTATTGTTTGAATTTTTTAGAAAGGTATTGAAAGGAATCTTTCCGTCATTTTCCAAACAATGTACATTATGACTATTTCGACAAATAATGGTAATAATGTTTTGAACTTATAAGGCTGCTGAGTAAATTTTCCATCATTATAAAACCTTCAAATCTTCTCTTACAATATTATAAGATTATTTTTAAAATAAATGATTTATTTTATAATAATGTGACTTTTAAAGGATTTAAAAATAGAAAGTGATATTTCTCTCAAATAAATTTGATTTCATCTATGTCAACAAATTTTTATTGATTTTACACTTGTTTGAAGTTGATTTATTATGATAAAATATTCCATATTGTACAGAAGGTTTTTTAATATGTTTGACTATGGATGTGTTATTTTTATACAATTCATGGTTTATGGTTAATTTATTAACAGTTGGTATACTAGATTTAATAATACTGTATATGTTATGTTTCAACCTTTTTATATGAGGAATGCATTGGAATTTGTAAGTGATGGGTGGATCCTATTATAAGTCCTTGATGAATCGGTAGGTCTCATGAAACAAACTAGTCTCTTCAAGCAAGGCTTTATAATAATTATTTGTATTCATGGCATGATTCCTTGACTGAGTGGTTATGTTTTCAGGAATTATGTATTCCATTATTATGAAATTAGATATTGATATTACATGTGATTGTTCGTCTATTATAATATCCATGTGAATAAGTAAATGGAATTATTTGAATTATCTTTTCCATATTATTCTGATATTTAATATTAAAAGGCATTTGTTTTAGTCTTATACATTGCGTTAAATGTTTATTCTTATTTATAAATGTTTCCACTATATTGTTATCCTTACTGAGCATCTGATGTAACACCACAAGATCCCACGATATGCTTCTCTTTGAATACTACAATAGAGCGTGTTGTACACAACATCGTGTTCTAACACACCACAACAAATCAAACTAACCATTATTAATTGTAATACCCATTTTTGAAAATTTATAAATTTTATCTCTCAAAATGGACTTCATTTCTGTATTTGGATTATCAAAATTAGCTTAGGGTGAATTTTTGGTATTTTTTTGAAAAATTTCAATTTTTGATGAATACTGAAAAACACTAAGTTATAGTTTAAAACAAAATTTTTATTTGAAAAATTATTTATTTTATTTAAATTTTTTTAGGTAAAAATAGATAAATAATACCTATATAAGTTCAATGTAATTAATTTGAGTCAGTTTATAATAATTTTAGATATATAAAAATTTTATTGAACTTTTTACCGTCTTTTACACATCTCCTAGGAGAATTTGAAAAATTAAATATCAATTAATTTTTCCACTTTTGTGAATTTAATTTCAAAAATACAAGAGACACGGTTGATAACAGTATGTAAAATGTGGTTCAATAAGATGAAAATAATTTTTTGTGAATATTAACTTTTTTACTTTTATTTACCACTGTTAAAAGTTAATACGGTAATTAAGGGTAAAATGATATTATTATTACACTAAAACATGTCCTAATTCTATTTGGATAATTGTAATTCGCCCAAAAACCACCTTAGGAATAAAATATTATCCTTTAGGTCCACTTGGATTAGAATAGGACATTTATTATTATTTAATTCATAGAAGAGTTAAAAGTGTTAAATTCAACCATTAATAACTAAACCATTTTTAATATAGGGTTACACAGATGATAAATTAGACTATAAATATTCCATAAAAAGATAAATTAATTTCATACATAATCGTATTTTGTTTATATTTTTAGAGATTAAATAATTGAATTTATTTATGACTCAATGATGATGTAGTAATTACCAAATTAATGAAATATTAAGATAATTGATATTATAAATATCCAAATAAATGTAATTTGATACCTTTTATGAATTAAACTAGTTTTTTAGTTTAATATGACATATTATTGTTGGTTATATGAATTCTTTTCTAAGTAATAATGCTGTTATGAATTTATAAAAAAACCAAATAGTGTCAAAATTGATATAAAATAGTTTTTAAAACAAATATTATATTATTAATTGAAATTATATTCCTAAAAATATAAGGTTAGGAAAAATGACTTATATAATGATAGGTGTATAATTAATAAACTACTTGGAGTTATCTATAATGTATATAGTATGTTCATTAACCAGATAATATAAAAATACAAAGAGACATGGTAAATGTCAAACTATTTAACTAAGAGTTAAATCTAAATGATAAGAATAATATAGTGACCCAAACCTGTCTAAAATCTATTGGTTGAGTGGTTATGTACCCAAACCAACATTATCCCTTAAATAATTCATTTTTTATCCATTATAAACCAAAAATGGTTTTATTATAAAATAATATTTCTAGCATTTCCAAAAGGTTCCCCTCACCCCTCTTAAAAAAGGGCACTCACCCTTGTCTCTAATTCACACGTTCAAAGCCATTTTGATTGGCCAAACTCTGCAAAAATATCCTCTAAACTTTCCTGCCTTCATACTGGAGGCCTTACCTTAGTTAGAAAGACGTCATAAACAACCATTTTGGTCAAATCAAATGATGTAACCTGAAGAAGAGAAAAATATTTCATCACCTCTTTCAAGTTCCTTTCTTCTTCCACTTCCTCTTTCTCTGTTGTTTCCATTAAAAAAATAACTTAAGTATATTATATATACTGTCATGTTAATATAAATATGGTACATCCTAATTCATTATTCTATCAATCGTTTTAATGAAATGTCACCATGCGTGCGTACGTACTGCTTATCGTCTCCACGTCATGGTGTAATTGTGATTCAATACATTATTATTTGGATGGGTGTAATAATGATTTCTAATTGATGTAAATAATAAATATAACATGTTAATGATTATTTATATATGATATAATATCCAATTATATATTATTTTATTATCAAAAGAATCATATTGTCTCTTGTGCGTACGTATGAATTACCGTCTCCATGAACCCGATGAGATTCATTCCCCATCGTATCCATTCAGGACAAATTTTCATTAGATAATTAAAAATAATGTTTAAAGACTTCATATAATTATGAATATAAATAAGATACATCCTACCCATAAAAACATTACATACTTAACACATCATATAAAGGAAAACGAATCAGTTAACACCCAAAATGACGATAATACTAATATATTATTAACAATGCAATATTAAAGATCATATATGATATAATTTTAATGTATACGATTCTTGTATAATTTAATAACAATTATTTAACCATTATACAAGAAGGTTAACCTACCCTCAACCAAGGAAAAGTACAAGGTAAGGGTTAATTTCACAATCTCTTCATTATCCGAGATTGTTTATACGTAATTATCTACTAGGACCTCTTTATCATCCACATAAATGCTTCTTAAAAATATATTTAAATTTTTTTAATATTTACTATAAAATGGTTTAAAATCATTCATACCCTTATTTGACCTTATATGTTTTGAACGGAATCTTAATGCCTTTTTCCAAATAAGGTACATTTTAACGTTTTCGACATATTTAAGGTAAGACAGTTTTTTAAAAACTTATACAACAATTGCGGCTATTTTCCACCATTATAACATCATCGAAGCTTCACACAAAAGATTATAAGAATAATTTCAAAAAAAAATTCATAAATTTTTTCAAAATATAATGAGATATTTCTCTAAAAGTGGTTTTTATTTCCTATATGTCAACATCTTTTGATAGATTTTATTCTTATTTGAAGTTGATTTATTATGATACAAAACATCCATATTTTATTGAAGGTTTTGTGATATGTTTGACTGTGTATGTGTTATTTTTACACCATTCATGGTTTATGGATAAAGTATTGACATTTCTTTTGTTAGTTTTAATACAAATGTTTATGTGATGTCTAAACCTTTTCAGATGAGAAATGCATTGGACTTAGTATGTGACGGGTGGAGCCCGCTATAGCTCCTCGATGCATCGGTATGTCTCATGAGAAAAACTAGTGTCTTGACACAAGTACTTGAAAAAATCTTAATTGTAGTCTTGGAACAAGACCCTGACTATGTTGTTATGAAAGTCTGGCATTATGCATTCTATCATTATGAAAGTGGATATTTATATTGCATGTGATTATTCGATTAGTAGAATATCCATGTGAATAATGAAATAGAATTATTTGATATTTTCATTTCCATATTATTCTGAAGTTCATGTTTAAAAAGGCTTTTATTTTAGTATTATACATTGCGTTAAATTTTTATGCTTATTTATGAAAGTTTCCACTATATTGTTATCCTTACTTGGAATCTGAGCCCACCCCCTTCTATGTTTTATTTTCACCAGGATGTGGAGCTGTATTTTATGACAAACCTGCATGGATAGTTTGAGGGGATATGAGTGTGGTCCATGGAAACAATTTTGTTGTAGTTTTACATTTTATGATGTAATGGAAACCTTATGAATGTATCGATTAATTCCATGGCTACTAAACTAACCAATATTTCGATACTTGATCTTTTATTATCATTACAATGATACCTAATAATGCACCAACTTTGGGTAACTAGGGTTGGGTCGTTACATCTGATCTCACCACTTTCTATGTATTATTTTTCTTTTGATGGGAAGAAGTATGTTATAAATAACCTGTAGGAATATGCTAAGGGATATTAGTGTGTTCAAAGGGGACACAATATTTTTTTCTATTTATTAATGTAAGGTAAAACGTTTTTAAGTATTTAGTTTATCCAAGTAAACTAAAATGATCCGTCTTTTGGGATTTGATCCATTGTGATCATTCTAATGTTATGTAATAATGCACCGACTTGAGGTAACTAGGGTCAAAGAATTACAATTGGTATCAGATGATATTTTGTAAAATCCTTGTAAACTAGATTTATAAAAGCACTTATCAGAGAACATTACCCAAAGATAAACGTTGAGGATTGGCATAGTAGAACTTCATATAATTTTTGTAATGTAGTGATTTTGTGAGTTTTTTAAGCAATATATCCCAGTCTGGATATGAACAAGTCAAGGAAGCTCTAGAATAGATGATCTAGGTGTGAAAACTCCAATAAGGAGTTTCATTCTTGACTCGAGGTATCCTGGTACACGAAAACAGGCCTTGCTGCACTCATAGTTATGACACTCCCTAGGGATATGCTTAGGATAATTACAATTTTCATTACAAACCATTATGAAGGATTTTTGAGTAAATACTTCCTCAATTAATTTCTTTGTGATTATATATTACATGCTTAAACTATTCAATTTATGTGAGGTATTTTACTAGGTTAAAATATGTATTGTGATACAAAAACTAATCTAGTGTATTCCATAGTTTAGAAATAATGACTAGTGGATGTAATGTAAACCATATCAATACACATAATCCATGTATGGATTTCCCTCCTACTCAAGATTATTATAGTGGAGATGGTGATGAATCTGGTGCTAAAAATGTTATAACCATACTGGGGAAAATCACTAAAGATATAAATAATAACCTTACACGTATGAAGCACCCGGATCCACAATGCAGAGGATCAATGTTAGACAACTTCATGAGGCATCAACCATCAACATTCAATGGGAATAAAAATCATTTTTTAGATGAGAAATTGATATGTTCTTTAGGGAAAAAGGTTTCATGTATTGGTGAGTAGTGAAAGGAAAAAAGTTTTCATGGTTGCTTATCGCCTCATGAAAGACACAAATTAATGGCGCCCATTAATTAAAAAACACAGAGGAGAATTAAGAAGTGTAAAATGTGGAATGAAAGGAGTTTTAATAGATTTTTTTAGAAAAATACTTTACTCCTTACCATTGAACGGATATGGAAAGACAATTTCTGAGTTTGAGGTAAAAGGAGCATGATAATGTCACAATGTATGATGCTAACACAACAAGGTTATCAAGTCATGCATCATATTATATACATAACCCAAGGAGTAGGATTGATCAATTATTTGATGGGTTATAACCATTTCTCCGTTGAGCATTAGTTTCAACATACTTCTCTTCCAATGAAGATATAGTCTCACATGTTATCAATACTGAATAAGAAATATACAAGTCTTATGAATTTAATGAAAATAAAGAGAAGAAGAGATCTACTAAACAATTTGTAAATGGAAATAAGGGGATGAAGGGAAAAGTTGAATTTCCATCCTATAGTAAATGTTTGAAGAAACACCCCGATACTTTCTTGAATAGAATGAGATTCTATTACAAGTGTGGTAAAATAGGCCCCCAAGCTCATGATTTCAACAGAATGAAAGAGTTTTTGAATATTGAATGATAAAATTTTATAGAAACAAGGCATTATGAAATGGATTGTCCAAATTTCCATGGAGAAATACCTCAGAAAAGGAAAAGGGACAAATTCCATGCTTATGCGGTCACAACTGATGAGTTTGAAGATCTAAGAGATGCGGTGGAAGGTAATTTAATAGTTTCCTAAAAATTAGCCAACGCGTTATCCAATTCTGGATCATCACATGGTTTTATATCTTCCAAGCTTGCTATGAAAATTAGATATTTAAAATTTTATTTAGCGTGGGAGTTGTTAGTCAAAACTTGTAACAGAAGAATCATTACAAAAGTGTTTTGGGAACTAGTTCCTATTAGGGAATATAAAAGTGATTTATCTACTGATCTCATCATCATAACCATGATTGAATGTGATATAATCCTCAATATGGATTTGATTTCATACCATGATGCGAAAATTTATTGTAAGAAGAAGGAGGTTACAATTTGTGATGATGATAAAGTGTTCATTATCTTCTGAAAAAGAACGCCACTATCAGATTCTCATTTAGATACACCCCAGTAGTTGTACTAAAATCAATTATTCGGGAGGAAGATAATGAAATAACTATGAGTGATGAATGGAATATTCAAATAGTGTATATACATATTGTGAAATTATATGTAAATGTGTTTCTAGGGGATTTACCAAAATGTCCCTCAGAATGAGAAATTTAGTTTTCCATTGATTTAATTCTTGGTTTAAGGATGATATCAAATCCACCTTAATGAATGCCTACGTTAGAATTAGAGGAACTTAGGAAAAAACTAGAGAAATCGAGTAATAAAGGATTTATTCTCCATAGTGTTCCCACATGGTGAGGCCTTGTTCTAATTGTTAATAAAAATATTGATCTATGAGGTTGTTCGTTGACAATAGGGAGATCAATGCTATAACAATAAAGAACAAGTATCCCCTACCTCGCATTGATGATTTATTCAATCAAATACATGGAGCTCAATATTTTTTAAAGATTAAACCCTGATCTGTATATCATCAGTTGTGTATGAAGAAGGAAGACATTTCGAAAAAAGAATTTCAAACCGGGTATGGGCATTATGAGTTTACTATAATTCCATTTGCACAGAATAATGCACCCAATGTCTTCCTAGATATAATGAATATAGTTTTTAAGTAATATCATGATGGAATTGTATTGGTATTTATTGACGATATTTTGGTATAATCCAAAATCTAATAAGATAATGAAAATCACTTGAGCACAATTCTAAAGACTCTTATATGGAATAAATTATATGGGATGTTTAGAAAGTGTGGATTCTGGATTTATGATTTTTTTCTTGGCCAAATTTCGTCTAAGTATGGAATCTCTATTGATCATTCTACGAGAAGAGCAACACAAGAATGTCAAGAACCGATGTGTATAACTGAGGTATGTAGTTTTATTGGTTTATGTAGGTAATTATTTCCATTTCAACCATATTTTTTCCTGATTGGCCAACCCATTAACCAAGATCACACGTTAAGGGATTAAGTTTATTTAGTTAAAAGAGAGTGAAGAATATTTTTAGGAACTGAAGAGAATATTAGTCAATACACTTATCTTGAATCTACCATCGAGGAATGGGAGACTTTTTATTTATAGTGATGGTTCAAAAAATTACTTGGTTGTGTTCTTATATAGAATGATAGAGTCATTGCATATGCATCACGACAGGAAAAAACTAATAAAATGAACTATCATATGCAAGATATTGAGTTAGCAGTTGTAATATTTGCACTAAAGTTATGGAGACACTATATCTATGGTGATAATTTGAGATATATACTGATCATAATAATTTGATGTATATTTTATCACAAAAATAACTCAACATGAGTCAATGGAGATGACTCAAACTTATAAAGGATTATGATTGAACAATAAACAACCACCTGGGGATGGGAAATAAGGTGGAAAATTCTATGAGCAGAAAGGATAATGGAGTTTTAAACAGGATGACAGTTTAAAGGCATCCTATGATCATAGATATAATAAATATGGATATGAGAATAATCCTGGAAGGTATAACATCAATACTTTTTCAAATGGTTTCCAATCTATCATTAATAGAAAGGATAAAAAGTTATCAGACTAATGATGACATGTTTCAAAAGAAAATTAATGTTTTGATTGATGGGAGACTGATTGACTTCGTATATAAAGATGGAATTTTGAAATTTGTGAAGAGACTCTGTGTTACTGACATACATGATATAAAAAGGGAATTGTTGTATGATTCTCATAGAACCAGTTTCATTATACACCATGGTATTACTAAGATGTGTAGAGTTTTGAAGGAACATTTTTGGTGAAACAACATATAGAGGGTTATAATTTATTATGTGTCAAGAAGTATGGTTTTTCAATAGGTGAAGGCTTGATGGCAACATCTTAAAAGATTCATGGAACCTCTTCCCATACCAAAGTGAAAATGGGATGATATTACGAAGAACATTGTCATGGGGCTACCAAAGACTCTTTAAAGGATGATGCAATATGGGATATTTTTGATCATCTAACCAAGTCAGCACATTTAATTTCTATAAAAGAATATTTACCATTTGAATGTTTAGGAAGACTATATATTAATAACGTTGTAAGACTTCAATGAGTACCCCTATCGATTTTTTTATCGTGATCCCTGTTTCACATCAAGATTCTAGAAAATTATTCAGAAATCCCTAGACATTGAACATCATTTGAGAATTTCCTACCACACTCAAACTCAAGGACATTCATAATTTACTACTCCAACCTTATAAGACATGTTCAGATCATCCTCAATTTGAGTTAAAGTTATGTGGGATAAGTATTTACCTATGGTAGTATGTTATTATCAAATTCTCTTCCATTAAAGTATTCAAATTGAATCATATGAAGCATTATATGGAATGGGATTTCAGACACCAATATGTTGGGATGATATTGGTGAAAGAAAACATCTAGGCCCCCAATTTTTTGATGAAACAATGGAAAAGGTAAATATTATCCAAACCCACATCAATGAAGATCAAAGTAGGAAAAAGAGCTATACCGATAATAGATGGAATGATTTGGAATTTTATGTAAGATATTAGGTTTTCTTGATGGTATCTCCATGGAAGGGTGTTATACGATTTGGTAAAAAGGGTTAATTATGTTCTTGGTACATCATATCTTTTGAAATTCTAGAGCGAATTGGAGTTCTAGGTTCTTTTTTGGTAATGATGCCTCGTCTCTCTAATGTTCATGATGATATGAATAAATAGAACATGAACATGATCCATCTTATTATGAAGATCTTTTCAGGATTTTTGATACCAGAGAACAAGTGTTAAGAAAACGGACAACTCATCATGTGAATGTTCTATAGAGAAACCATAAAATGGAAGAGGAAATGTGGGAACCTGAGGAACTTATGAAAAAGAACCACCAGACTCTATTTTTTCTATAGTAATCATGGATATTTGGGGACAAAATTATTTTAAGGAGGGAAGAATTTAACACCCCAATCTTTCATTTTACACATCTCTTTGAATAATAAAATAGCTTGCATTATACATAACTTTGAGTTCTAGCACACCAAGACCAATCATACTAGCCTTTATGAATAGTAATACATAATTTTTAAAAATTTTAAAATTTTATTTTTAAAAATGGAATTCATTTTTGAATTAAAAATAAAAAAATTAGCATAGGGGGAATTTTTGGTATTTTTCTGAACACTTTCAATTTTTAATGAATAGTGAAAAATCATGCATTACTGTTTAAAACAAACTTTTTATTTAAATAATTATTTTTTTTATTTAAATATATATTATTTCATAATAGATACATAATACCTATATACTTTCAATGTTATTCATTGGACTGATTTTATAATTATATGTATAAAATTTTATTGAACTTTTAATGCCTTTTACCCACCTTCTATGCACATTGGAAAATTTGCAGAAAACATAATATTACCAATTTTTTAATAGAACATCTAGAATCTGAGAGAAACTATTGACATATGTAAGTTAAATTTTTTTCAATAGGATGAAAATAATTTTTTAGGAACAGAATATTTTGAATTTTATTTACCACAATAAAAAGTAAATAGGGTAATTTAAGGTAAATTTGATATTATAATTACACTAAAATGTGTCTTAATTCTATTAGATAAGTGTATTTAGTCCAAAATAATCCTTAGGAATAAAATATGATCTTCCTTTATCCACTTGGAATAGATTATGATATTTTTATTATTTTATTTAAAGAAGAGTCTAAAATGTGAAATTCAAATTTTAATAACCAAAACATTTTTAATATAGGGTTATAAATAAGATTAATTCGACTATTAATATTAAATTAAAATATTAAAATATTTCCTATATAATGGAATTTTATTTATAAATTTTATTCATTAAATAATTATATTTATTTATGACACATTAATGATGTAGTAATTACCTTATTAATGAAAGGTTAAAATAATTGATATTATAAATATCCAAATAAACATAAATTGATATTTTTGATGAATTTAACTAATTTTATATGTTAATATGACATGTTAGTATTTATTTAATTTATTTTTCTCTAAGAAACCAAGTTTTTTACTAACAAAAAAATGAAATACTAAATTGTGTCAAAATTGACATAAATGAGTTTTTAAAAGAAATACTATATTATTAATTTATATAATATTCCTAAAAATATATGTTTTAGAAAAAAGACCTTGATATGGTTATATATGTAAATAAATAACCACATGGGGTTTTCTTGTATTTTTATAGTATGATTATTAACCATTTATTATAATAATAAATAAATACAGGGTAATAGTGAAACTATTTAACTAAGAGTTATATCTAAAAGATAAGGTTTATATGTTGACCCAATCTGGTCTAAAACATATTGGTTGAGATGTTTTCGACACAGAATCAACTTATCCTTGAAATAAATACTTTTGGAGACATCAATAACCTAATATGATTGTATGATAAAATAATATTTCATAATTTTTTGAAAGTGACCCTCACCTCTTTTATAAATGGTTACTTCCCCTTCCCTCAACATCACAACTTCAATGCCATTTTACTTGAAAAACCCCTACTAAAATATCATCATAACAACCCTCACATCAACTTAGAGTCCCTATATTTATCAGAAGCTAACCTAAGGAGTACTTTTGATCAATTAACAAAATAGCACCCGAAGAGGATGTAATTATTTAATCACCTCTTTGAAAGTTCATTTACTTTTTCACTTCCTCTTCCTTTGTTGTTTTGATACCAAAATTATAAATATAGTAGCTTACAAATATTTTGATGTTATTATAAATATGGTACAACCATATCATTATTCTATCCACCCTATGAATGAAAAAGGCACCGTACATGCGTACGTACAACTTACGGTCTCCATGTCGTCTAGTAGTGTGTTAATCAGCACTTAATAATTTGGAGGGGTATAATAATGAGTATAATTGATGTTAATAATACATATAACATTTTAATGATTCTGTATTTATGATATACCATCAAATTATATACTATTTCATCATCAGAATAATGATATTGTTTCTCATGCGTATGTACGGATTATCGTCTCCACGAATGCGATTAGATTCATTCCCTATCATAACCATTCAAGAATAAATATTATTTTATGATAAAAAATAATATTTAAAAACTAAATATAATTCTATATTATAATCAAATACATCCTATCCATAAAAAAATTTGACTTTATAAAAAAACATATAAAGGAAAATAAATTAGTTAACACCCAAAATAATGATACTACTGTAATATTATTAACAAAGAAATATTAGTAGATCATATATGATATAATATTTATGTATATGGTTCTTGAATAATTTAATAAAAATTATTTATCTATTATAAAGGAGGTTAATTTACCCTTGACCAAGGAAAAGTACAAGGTAAGGGTTAATTTTACCATCTCTTTATTTATCTGAGGTTGTTGTTATGTAAGTATCTACTAGGACCACTTTATCATCCACATATGTGTTTCTTAATAATGTATTTAAAAAAATACTATTTCCTAGAATATGTTTTAATGAAATTTATACCAATGTTTTACTTTCTATATAATTTTTTGAAAGGAATATTTCTATCGTTTTCCAAAAAAGGTACATTATGACATTTTTGATAAATTAAGGTAAGGATATTTTTCATAACTTATACGGCGGGTGCAACTATTTTCCACCATTATAAAACCTTCTAATCATTCCTTACAATCTTATAAGAATATTATCAATGTAAATTTTTTCAATTATAATTACATGTGTTTTATATGATTTCAAAATTGAAGGTGATATTTCTCTCAAATAGTTTTGATTTCATCTCTGTCTACATCCTTTGATGGATTTTCCACTTGATTAAAGTCAATTTTTTATGATATAATATTAAATATTTTATTTAAGGTTGTAGGATATGTTTTACTGTAGATTTGTTATTTTTATACCATTCATGGTGTATGGTTAATGTATTATCATTTCATATGCTAATTTAAATAAGAATGTTTATTTATGTTTCAACATTTTAATATGAGGAATGAATTGGACTTAGTGATGGGTGGATCCCACAATAACTCTGTGATGTATTGGTAGGTCTCATGAGACAAAAACCTATATTGGCATAATTCCTTGACATAATCTTATTATTAGTCTTGGAACGGGGACTTGACTATGTGGTTATGATGTCTAACATTATGGATTCCATCATTATGAAATTAGTTATTGATATTAAATGTTATTATTTGACTATTAGAGTGACCATGTGAATAATTAAATTATATTATTTTATTTATCTTATCCACATTATTCTAATTATTAATTTTAAAAGGATTGTTATTTAGTCTTATACATTTCTTTAAATGTTTATTCTCATTTATGAAGGTTTCTCTTTTATAGTAATCATTACTAAGAATTTGAGAACACCCCTTTATGTGTTATATATTTCCCAGGATGTGAAATAATATATTATGATTAACCTGTATGAATTAGATAAGGGATATTAGTGCGTTCTAAGGGGATACAATGTTTTTATTTTTTTCATTTGATAATGCAATGTAAAAATTCTGTTTGTATCTGGTTCTTCTATGGATACTAAACTAATCGGCCTTTCATGATTTGATACATTGTGATCAAACCAATGTTATGTAATAATGCACTAACTCGATGTAAATAGTTTCATGGAGTTACATTCATTGGTTAAGATTTTACTTAAAATAATGTAACTTTTTGATCCATATCCCAATAATCCAAATGATGTTTATCATATTATGGTATTTTATGATAAATTAAAATAAAAATACCATTTTCCACTATTTTATACATAATGTACATAATAATATATATTTATGAAAATTTGAAACTATTTTACTCTTCTTTCAGAAATATCATTTTTTTGAAAACCATGTTTTCTAAAAATGTCAGAAAACGTGTTTTAAAGTAATTTTTATAATCATCATCATGTAAAATTATTGTGAATTTTCTCTATGTTTTAAAAATAGATTCTAATTTTTTTCAAATATTCCATTATAAGGTTTAAATTTCATTTTCAATAAAGTGGTATTTCAAAAAAAATGTTTTAACGATATTTTATCCAAGACGAAAATATATTTTCATCAATAAATGTTTTAAATATTTTATATTTATTTCGTTATATGTATTCAATGTTGTTTTCAAAGAAATATACATTAAAAATGTTTTATGTTTTCAAAAGTTATTTTTTATATAATTTATATTTTCATTACGAAATTCTCCAATTGATTATTTAAAATCCTTCTTCATATAAGATGTAAGAATTTTTTTTTAGTTTATGATTTAATGTGGATATGACCCAATTCCACAATCATTATATTTTTCAGTGGTTCATGATTAAGATGAAATGTTTTTCATTAAACTAATATCTCTTCCATATGTTATTCCATGATAAGATGCTTATATAAATTTTTTAATTTCACAGGTTATGATTCGATGGAATGATTGTGAAAATTTTCTGCATTCAATAGTTTATCATATGATTACATGTCTATGATACCCATTCAATTTCATCGGGTATGATATGATTATTTTTTATGAACTTATGGAACATGTATATATTATTTCATTATATTTCATGTGGGATCTATCTCTCCCTTTAACTCATTTATTAATGTTATGGAAATCAAAAGATATGTATAGATGGAATGGGGACAGAACTCACTTTAGTAAGGGAGTTTTTCTTCATTAGTGATATTCATATTAAACCTTGAAAACTAAGATGGATTGGTATGTGAACTCATTTGACTTTAAAAAATCATTGTGTTTGGGGGTGGTGGTGTATACCACCTAGTAGGTGTATCCCCATGATGGTACTAGATAATTTTATTTAACCAAGCCTTGATTTATAGGTTATTATTTTATATGATTATATTTATGCAACATATTTTATGTCTTATTCCAGTTTTATTCTCTTATTAATCATGTTCTATTATTTAATTATCATACATGTCTAATGAAATTCCAATATTTATACCATTATTCACATTAATTTTTTGGATATGTTGGGTATAATTTCTAATGCTATGTTAATGTCCTCATTTATATATTATTTTTTCATTCTTATGTATCTTCCTTGTTTAATCTTACTAAGAATTAGATATCACAATTTCTTTTGATTCGTTTCCCTATATTTGTAATAAATCTTTCATGTTGGGTATGCTTGTGAAGACTACTAATGGGGAAGATGTTTACATGATTTGTAGAAGAATATTCAAAAATACATAATATTTTGTTTTGAAGTTTCAATAGATAGAAAAATATTACCATCCTTCGATATGTACTTTTTAATGTGTTGGATATTCAACTACAATTATGAAATATCCATGTATAAGAATATCTGATCTCTATAATCATCATTTAGTAGCCCAATTGTGTTGTAAGGAATTTTAGATCATCCTTATAATGTTCATATTTCTCCCAAATTTAATTTTTGTGACTAGTGTAAGAAGAATACATTGATCAATGTTGAAAATAATGTGTATTTGATAATTAATTAGATGGTTCAGCCCTAGATTTTATCCGTTGAAATATTTGGATAATACATCACCAGACCATTATAAGGGTCACATTCCATCCATTACTTTTTATTACTGGAAGTTATATTTTATTGGAATGTTCTTATCATTATCGGGAAAAGTTCAAGAACATATTCATTATATATACTTTTATTTGAGTACTAATCAATTTATGTATCACATTAAACCATGGAATGATATAAAAAGTGCAAACATGTAAAAAATAAAAAAAATTGAAATTACGTAAATATTTAATCATCTCTACTTACAAGTATTTTAAAATTACTATTATAAATTTAAAATCCAATTAGAAAAATTAATTATAAATGGAAGCAAATTAAAAAATTATTAACTCTAGATAGAGGTCAAAAAATTGAATTTAATAAAGTTTATGTCATGGTAGATCTCATATAAAAAAATATCAAAATAACATACATTTTTACAAGAATAGTGTATAACAAATATTTAGTCTTGGATGTGGTTACAGGTCAATCAGATGAATATAGTATGAATATGTAAATTCTAATACAAGGTATTAGTGGAAATAAAGGTGATAATGGTTGAAATGATTTTTTAGTTGAATGATATTTAGGATTCCCTTAGAGTAGCCACTTTTTATTTTATAGACAATCCATTCCCCTCTATTTTATGTATTTTAATATATATATATATAGGTATTCAGATCACATTGAAACAAAACTAACTTAAACATATGAATTGGTTGTTCCCTAAGAAGTTATTCCTAAATGATTCATGGATAAAGTATAACCTCTAATGACAATAATGTTCATACATGGAATAAAATAATAAAAGTTATAATTTAAGGGTCAACAGGAATCCCAACACATATTGATCATAAATAAAATTCTTCACTAAGAATAATCTCTTATCCTTATAAGGATTTCTACTAGGAAACTACTCTATCATGAATGTCATGACATCCAATAAAAATAATATACGTGAAAATTTAACCATGGTAGCACTCCAGCATAACAATGCACACCTTCTTCGAGTTTTTTTAGTTTCGAATGTATTTAAAATTGTGTTTTATTTTTCATTTTCATTCCAATTAGTGTCATGATATGAGTTATAAGTTGGGAAGAAATTGATTTAATTCAACTATTCATAATGTATAATTGGTATAATATATTAATAAAAAGGAGTTATATTTTTCACCTTCTATGTATATTTCATTGGAAATTTGTCAATCCTCTTTAATCATTTCCTAAATGGAGGAAACTTTTTACTGATGATATATATGAGTTTTTTATCCCTCCTATGTGCCCCTAGATTTGATTCGTAGAAGGATATTTTAAGGTATTACATAATACATTTAACTTTTTTAGTCCCAATGAAGATGAATGATCATATAATGGATGAAACTACATGGTATTTTCTTTTAAACCTCCTCCCTATCTGGATTGTACACACATTTATAGTGGGGGATTGGAAAATGATACCCTCATATCTACAATTTTTAGATGACAAGACTCAACCACCATTTTATCCGGGACACTATTGGTATTTTAGATTACATGGGAGGTGGTGGTGGTAAAAATTCCCTCATTTCTGCGGGTTGGATAAACACTTATAATATTTCTTGGACAACATATATTGTGGATATGTTGACTTTTGTATCCTCTATTCTAGTATTATCATGTTTTAAAATCTCTATAAGTGGTTAGATACTGGTCATTTAGGGCTTCACTATTGTTGTGATATTGGATCCCTATATAAAATCACTCACACTCTCCCTAAATTAAAATTTTATTATTAGAGCACATTGAAAGAGAATGTGGGAATCAAAATATCCCAAAATGTATGTGAGGTAAACATAGAAGGGACCCACAAATCATAAAAAACATAGATAATATTATTGATGTTACCCACCATGTATAATCCCCAGTGTAGAAAGGTTACATAAATCATCGTATTAGTCTTGAAAAGTCTAAAAAGTGGTTTCTAATCATATTCCCATAATGTATATAGAATATTACACTCTAAAAGGAGAATTATGATAGAAATTTTTCAAACACACTTATTTCTAAAGATCAAATATTATTATCCAACTTTACGGAACTCATTTATTTCTATCTAACATTCGTTCCTAAATGGATCAATGTATTAAATGTAAGGAGGGTTTTCAACATGGATCAACTATAATTGTATAGTACAAAACGAATTAATGATAAATTCTATGTCAACCAAATTAATAAAGATCACTTCCTTACAATTTAGAGTGGTATATCTAACACTTCTAGTTATCTAACAAGAATAATTGAATAACTCACTGATCTTCGTTAACAAGGAATATAAATATCCTCTAGGGGACACCTTCTATATCCACAAAAGGATTATGTGGAAATAAAAAAATAGTCATGTTTCACAATGGTACATGAAATGTTTATTTCCAAGGAGAATAATACTCATACAACAAGTCCTTCATAGACCACAAACCTTACAGATCAAATTTATAAAATCCTCTAAAAATATTCACCTGAATAAATACCTCCATTTTTTATATCTATTTCAAGTGAACTACTGAATTCATTATGTTATCATATCAATAAAATGGTTAGGATCGTGTGTACTCTCTACCAGATGGATCCAGATATTACACATTTTTATTAAGGTATTTATTTACCATACAATATGAATTAAAAAAATTTAATTTCTATCTATAATTTCCCTTGAATAAAAATAATATAACAACAATTAGCTTGATACAAAATGTTCATCTGTTCGAAAACATAGTATCCACTATTTATCATATACTATATTGTTTACTTAATTAAATTAGAACATCTATATCAGAATTTTTAATTCCATTTTTTTCATTATTAGTGCTACTGCATAGAGTCTTGTGGTTGAACTAATCCACTTCCTAAGAGAACTGACCCCTCTAAACTCAATATCTTTACTACTTATCAAGGTTTCAAATATGACCTGAATAAATGGGTACTATTTTGGAACCAATTATTATGATGTGGAAAATCTCAAGAAAGGGATATTTAAATTCTTCAGTTCTATAAATTTTTTACTCTCTATATCAGAATGCATTGTTACGGTGTGGACACCTACATCCATAAAAGGGCTAAAACGTAGCCATTTTTACCATGTTGTGGGTACATTAAAATTTCCAAAGGCACTGAAATCCCCCAGTAATTCTACTTATACGTGGTTTCTTTCACTATGGTGTTTCCTCACTACATACATTGAATTTAAACATACTTATAGTGACTATGGTGTGGTCCCATGAAATAATGTCTCCCATGACAAACAGAAAGTGATGGGGAATAACCTTCTCTTATAATAAATTCATCACCATTTCAACAACCAAAAATCATGAACACTCTAAAGAGATGTTTGAAAACAATAATTATTTTGGGATTTATGAAAATTATCAAAATAATTGAATCTATTAAAAAAATATCAAATAGACATTAATCATTAATTCACATCCCATACGTACAATTCTCATTGTGGGAAAAAATAGTTGAATGATATTTTTTCGTTAACACTTTTTAATCATTTCAACCACCATAGATCTCCAAAAAATTTACTCTCAAATATACACTCCCCTGTAATTATGTTTCTCTGCATTCCAAAAACACATTTATATTTCTCACCCTTGGAATCCAACTCACTGAGATAAGTGCTCTAAAAAATTATAAAGAACAGAAAATAAATATTTTTTAAAAAAAAAACCTTTTGAAAGAACCCTTGGTAGTGGAGGTCTTTCCTAGAAACAATTACGTAAAAGGAAATGATATGAAACTATGATCTAACTGATTCTACTCAAACACCACTATTGTATGATCCTTTCTCAATATATTAAAAGCATGATCTTGAGTTGACATATATTCAGGATCCTTGTTTCATTTCTCTATTTTACCCTTTATGAAGTGATATTGTATCTCAATAATATTGGTCTCAGAATATTGGAAAAAATATTTTTCAATGATTGATCAAACATAAGTTTTCAAACATAATTGGAATAAGAGACATTAATTCAATTACCGCATCATCAATTTTTTGTTTCATCCATATCAATTAAGTGGATGGGTTTGCGGATAAAATGTATTCAACCTCTATAGTGATCAAATATTTTCAATATTAATTCATTATTTTAGTTGATATAATGTCACTACCATTTTAAATAAAACTAGAAGAATTTTATTTTGTATCTTCTACCAAACTAGCCAAATCTTCATCAGAAAACCCAAAAATTTATTTTATGATTCAATTAGTTATTTTAATCCACATGATATTGTGTCTTAGATATATCAAAGTATTCTTTTCAGATATTTCAAATTGATTTACTTGGAATAACTTTGAAAAAATGTAACCATACAAGTGGATGATATAAAATATATCTAAGTGGAATAAAAATAGAGTAAACGGTAAAGGGTTCTCTAGATTATTGTTACATCAACCGTGTTTATTTTTTTATGTATCGATAATTTATGTATATTATTTGTTGGATATTATATGGGCCCAAAATACTCAGTCTGAAATCATATAAAAACATCCCAAATATTTTAAGTTAGTCAAATAAAATAACATCCCCAATTTGAATGACCTTGAAAATAAAGAAAAAATGATATTTCTCTAATTAAGGAATTACTGAAATCGTAGCTCAGAATTTTTTAAAACTTCTTGAATTAAATTTCATCCAACACTCAAAAAATATGTAATAATCATATAAAAAGAACCATCAATCACTCCTCATTCTATATATATTTTAATAGGTTGATATCAAATCCTCTTCAATATAATATTTGGTTCAATATAAATATATTTAACAAGGAATAACACGATACAATTTCATATTAGGGGCTATACAAAGCCCTATTCCATCAAAATATTTTTCCTTCATCATCATCAATGGGAATCCTATATGGATACTCAATGTAAAATTATTATTCATGTACAACATTCAATAAGGAAGAATTGATGTATATTTGGTATTCCATGAAAACATATTCACTCACAATTTTATGGAAGAAATAGATTGTTTCTTGTCATGTTACAGGAACATATCCCTCATCACCAACAATTACATCAATGTTTTAATACACATTTCACACCAGAAGTTGCATATTTTGGATTACCTTTCATTTATTATTAATTTTATTTTTAAAACCCACAAGGATCTAATTATATTCTTTATAACATTCCTTGGAAAAAAATTTTGTTTTTGTTTTTCTTTATTTATTCAAACTCTTCATCGGTGGACTCAAACCAATTAAAAATACTTCCATCATCATTGATATAATTTGGTTCCATATATTATAGAAAATTTACAGGTTCTTGATCCAATACTCTTCCAGTTTGAATTGGTGAAGGCTAATATGTAACACTATTTAATTTGTTTATTTCTACCCTTTTGATTTCTATGCATGTCCTTATTTGACATTGTTAACATTCATCTAAATATGATTCTTCATCACAATATTATTCATTTTTTATTAATCCCCCAAAACATTGTACATATTAATCACATTTTTATTTATAAATTTTTCATGTTGATGTATGAAATCTACTCTTATGATTGAATAATATTACCACTCTTAGAAAAAACAACAACATTTCCCTCAATAGTCATTTCAACTCTCTTGTTATAAGACCTATTTTATTTACTCATTTATGAGTATCCATAGAATATTTTTTATAAAATTAATTTTCCAAATTTCTAACCATATCATTATAAAAAATATTGCATTTACACACAAATTATAAAAATCACTATAATAAAAGTATCAATATACCAAATTTAACATTATTACACAGTTCATTTTCATATATCAATTCTATTTTTGAGATAAATGTAGTGACAAAAATGGATTCATTAAAATATATCCCTAAAAGTTACATTTCAATCAACATTATTGTTTCATGTTGTTGATTTTTATGTTTTTCTTTCCATTAAATTTTTTTAAAGGGTATCCAAAAAAGCATTATATAGCCTGAATGGATAGAAGGCTTTAATTTTTTTTTGAATTTCTATAACCCCCCTTTTAAGGGATGAGGGAGAATCCTTATAAGGCCCGCAATCATAGAGATTGCATGGAACATAGGATTAAGAGATTACAATAACCCAAAGGTATTTGGGAATTCAACCAGACTATAACTACTAAGAAATGCCCTTCCCCACCATTTTCATCATGATGGTAGCTCTCTACCTTTTCATGTCCATTTTCTAGGATTCCCATGAAATCACAGATAGGTCTCGATGACGTAGCCATAGTCTCTCATTATTCCAAATCCATTTGGTTCTGCTCTGGTGAGTGCACTCCTCTGAATCTTCCTATAAGGATGCTCCTTTTTATAGACTCTATTTAGGTTAACTGCACTAATCATGTGACCCGAAGGCCTTGAGGTGGCCCGAAGCCCTTAAAGGTGGCCGAATGACTTACTGAACTGGAGGCCTGGGTGGACCGAAGCCCTTAAGGACTCCAAGACTAAACTAGGGGCAGTTGGTGAATAATTCTGTTTGATACATTACCAAATAGTAGAAGTTATAGTAACTGCTATAGTACCCCCAACAACACTTTTATAGTACCTACTATAGTACTGCTACAATATTTCTATAGTATTGCGACAGTTCCAAAAATATGCCTCCACCTGGTTTGGAACTTGGGTCTTGTGGATGCACTTATAGTTTTTTAATTTATGTAGCATTTATGTTTTCAAATCTACTCATATATAATATAACACAACTAAATTTTTTTATATGATGCTCATTATCCATTCCATATTTATGAAATCGTCATAAAAAAATGAACAGTACATTTTCAATCTATTTTATTGGGTGTGATCAGCCTAAAATCATCCACATGAACAATATCAAGAAACATCAAGGCCTCATATTCATTATCTTGGAGATCTTTCATAAAATATTCCCCTAGTATATGAATCACATATCTATGGGTGATCACAAATGAGATATTGAATATCACGCGCTCCATTTTTCTTTACTAGCCACTCTAGAGAAATTTGGCTTTAATGCCTAAGCTACCTATACCATAACGAGTTCTCCACAACATTACACAATAGAAAAATATAATTACCTCTAAGAAATTTTAAATTATCATTAGTTATTATAATATATACAAATATATCACTTTATTTGGATTTAATTTTGAATAATTTTTTGTTGAATTATAAAATGTGTTTATAGTAATAAAACTAACTGACAATAAAAAGATAATTACAATGTCTATCAAACAAATTAATTTTAGGCCACCTGATTCATATTCTTATAATATTTAACTAATAAGAACCAATAATGTTAATACCCTCATTATTCCTAAAATGAATGACACCTTCATTATAGTGTCTAAAATTCCCAATGAGGTCATCATTTTAGGTAAGATTTTATGCATATGCACAATCAAATATCCATGTGTTGTACTTGTATATTTTCATTAATCTAGTATTATATTCATTAGTAAACTCTAAATTCTAACTCACACACCTTATATGGGATGAGTGTGCCTTCTCAATACCCATATCTACTTGGTATTATTCATTTTAAAAAATCAAGAACCTAAAAAAATAACTTTTTTGGGAAAAGTATTCAATTCATCTACATTGAAGCATTTATTATGATATTCTTTTGAATCATGAAGTGAAATTAATTTCCCTATGCTTAAATCATTCAGAATAAAAAAATAACTATTAAAAACTTCTGTGATAATGAGAAATTATACTTTACTATTTAGATTGGTGTTTCTTCTTGAGGTACAACATAGAAATATAGCACACATATTAAATTTATCCTAGTTTCTCATAGAAAAAATATATTATTCTTGAGGAGTTATAAATATTCATTGACATATTGTTTGTTTTCATACCATTTTTTTGAATATATACCTTCTTACAGGGTGTTATTGGTTTTGGTTTCTTTTGAAAAAAATAGATTTCCTATTAATATTGAAATGTAGAATAAAATGAATCGGAACGTGTTATTCATTGGAATTTTGATTATCATGACATGATAATTATGGGTCTATTTTAATACCATTTCAATTTAAAATAGCTATTCTATATCATTATACATTTTAAACCAATCCACAACTTCCACTACATGTCCATTAACTATATCAACTATATTGTTTATATTTTTTTCCAGATAATCAATGAATTTAATTTTATATTTTATAATAAGTCACTATTGATGTTTATTCCCTCAGTTCCCTTTGTTTGGAAATATGAGTTTTTCAATGTAATAAGTAATCTATAACATTTAATCTTTATGTTGTTACATGTATGTTTGAGAATCATGGACAATTATATTTTCCCCTCTTAGTAATTCTTCCTCAAATATCATGTTCATAAATTTAGGTCATTTGTTATTCATATAAATAATATTATCCAATGACTCCACCATTATCATTTTCATTATTATCATTTCATTGATTATTTTTCATTTATATTAATAAACCTTTATCAGAACAATTTTAAACTTCTTCCACTTCTATATTTTGAGAACTATCTTCTTATTCAAAAATAAGGTACTTAATTTTAAAGGGACTCTATTAAGAATTATTTGAGTAATCGTTTTTTATATTGTTGGAGAATTTTTCCTCATCATTTTCATATTATTTATTTTTGGGAAACATATCCTTATGGTGTCCTGCGTTAATTAAATTTTGTAACGAAAAAAATAGTTTACCCTAAAATATTCTTATTCCACTTGTATGTTAAGAGAAAAAATGACATAAGCTCATCAACTATAACTTCTTATAGAATCTCTATTATTGAATGATTCTTAATGAAATTACAACCCAATTCATGAGTACTATCTTTTATTCATGATTCATTATCATTGGTTATCCTCACATAAGGAACAATAATACTATGAACAATATCAATAGAAATCGCTTTCAAACTGTTTTTTTTTGAGAACATAATCTTTTTCATTAAATCATTGAGAGAGGGTTTTCATGACCATATTTACGATCATATTACATGTCAGATCATTCCTTTGAACATTCAAATAATTAATATGAAAATTTATATAACCGTAAAATGAATTGGAAATTTAATTTGAATTCAATATCAAATACTTCTGTTTATACCTATAACAGGCATTATTACCTAACTATAATTTTAATTCCCTTCATAAACCCTCATAATTGTTTCCCATAATTCATAAAAGGTTTTTATGAAATTAACGCTGTGAAAATGATATTGGTGATGAACATACACAATGATTATATTGATATAGAATCTATATCAAATTCTTGATTATGTATCTCAATTAGGTCTTCACATTCAATATTAGTAATGACTCCAAAAAATTTCAATATATAATTGTACATTCCCATTGATCTGAAATGTAATATCTTCTAGGTTTTCCAAAATTAGAAAATAATCCCTAGAAATATGTGGACCCTTTTATTATTGGAATTTAATTCCATTATTCCAAGAGAGAAAAATAATTAACCTCCATTTGGATTTCACAATTTAGATCGCTTTAAAGGATAAAACCCAGAGAGGGTGTGAATTGGGTGGAGATGTATCAATAATAATTATTTCTTGTGGTAATATCTTTTTTTCATAACATGTGGTCCACCATAATTTCTCTTTATGTTACTTCTCAAGAGTGATTAAAAAATTAAATTTCTTGAGTGAATTTTACTATGTACACCCACACTATGTAGTCCATGGAGAATGAATAATAAAATCTATTTTTAATAAATTTATAATATTTAATGATTTATAAATTTTTTATTGTCCCATTCTCAATCATGGTTCTCTACTATGGATAATTTAAAATATCATTGCACTTATTCAATATGTAACTCGCAACTCAATTAGTTGAAACCATAATTCATAACATGAAGGAAAGGTGTCCATACACCAATTGTAGTGTTTATCCTTAACACATGTATTGTTGATTTTTAAAAATAATTTGCCCCTTCTAATAAATCCTTCAATGACTTTAAAAATTCCCAATCATATATAGAAAATTATTCATAACTATATCTAATATAAAAATACATCCCATTTTTTCTCTGTATCTAGCGCGTAGTAAATTTATTCCAATTTTCATATTATTAAAATTCATTGGATTGATTCTATAATATTAACGAATTTTATATTTTTCCCTTATGAATATTTAGATCATCATCCACCATATGATCTGAATTCAACAGTTTATTTTTCAATCTGTAACATCTCTTAATTAAAAATGATAGATTGAAAATGTTCTTCTAATAGCGTTTCCATATGTTCCCTAGCACAATATCAATATTTAAAAAAATAATATACAACAGCCATCATTATTATAGATGAACCATCTATTCCTTTCAAATTCAGGTGTTGTTTAAACTATTGTTGCATTGTGGAGTCATGCAGTTTGATACATCCATTTTTATGAGTGAAATACTTCCTTTTAACTCCAACTCAAAAATGATTGAAATAGTGTCAACACTATCATGTATAGATGTTTGATTATGTGGTCCAAATAATTATTGTGCAGAATATTATAAAGAATAGAATGAATAATTATTTACTATGGCTGATTTTAAACCCTACATATTTCGATATTGAGATGTAGCATAGAAAAGATCATTCCAAAATGGGTTACGACATATTCATATTCACTATGATGTGGGTACATCAAAATTTTTAAAGGAACTCAAATCCATGTGTCATGCATCTATGTTATGGTATTAGTGACTACGAAATATCCTCATTAAATTAGATACATTTATAGTGTAGTCATGGTGGACATGTCATCGTCCAGTATTGAAAATTCCTCCATGGAATGGAAAATAGGTCATGGAAAAGCCTCCTATCAAAATACCTTGTTCACATTTAAAACATACATACCTATTAAAATCTCTAATGTGAGGTTGTCCAATATATAAGAATTTAATTTCTTAAATGAGGCTCTATTTTGGAAATCTTAGTTGACTAATTCAAGAGTAACTCAAGAGATCTATATCACTATCTGCAATATTTTTTTATTAATGATATATGAATTTTCCTGATATACTAGCTAGAATAAGTGGATCCCATGAATAAAAGACAACCAAATTAAATGATGTTTCATGAAACATTTCATGGGGAATTATATTTATTTAAAACTGGATTAAAATTTAGTGAATTATCCTGTTATTAGTGTCTAATATGTATTTTATGTGGGACATCAATGATTACTTGGAATCATAACTTTTTGATGGGTGGAAAATAAAATTTTATTCTCCTATTTTTCTTACATGACTAAATGTATTAGGAAAAAAATGTGTAAAATTACAAATTTTAGAAAATCACACATATCACCATGATTTTGTTGGAATATTATAAATTAGATAGATTCATTATCTTTAGATTAATGACACTCACCCTCATGTTTTGATTAAATGAAGGCCTGATCACTTATTCAATTGATCTATAATGTGTTAATCGGATATAGAGATGGTCTAGAACCTAATTATGCTAATATATTTTTATATTTCTTTCCAATTTTCCATTCAACCTTCATTATCATCATATATGAGTCAGTTTATATGATTTAAATTTAATAGTGGGTTTACTATTGTCTTATTAATGGGGAATGTATAATTCATAATTGAATTATTTATATATAGAGATACATATTAATATTGAGGAACTGATAATAATCATCAAAAATTTTCATCCAAATATTGAGATGTAATATATATCATCCATGAAATTGTGTTTCATGTGGATGAAATTTTTTTATTATGTTTTTATCTGTATGAGCGAATCCTTGGAATAGATTTGACATTGGGAGGACATCCATGAAAAATAATGTTTCATTCATAGGAGGACTTTGTAAATGGGAAATGTAGGTAAAAACTCCCTATTATAAACATTTTCTTCTATTAGGAGAACCTCTATGGTTACCAAATCTATGTATATCAGTAAAAGGATGGTCGCATAACCTGTAAATCATCAAAATATGGAGATCATCATATATGATTTTAACATTGGTATAAGACTCTATGGTTGATCGTTATATTTATTGGGGGATGCCTTCTATGGTCACCACTTCAACATTCTATTGATGAGTACTCAAATTTTTCTTATTCTAAAATTGAATCATTCTATAGAGATTCATGAATGTTAGTGCTGATCGGTTCAAGAATATTTACATTCTCCTAGGATATATATTTCATATGGAGATATATCCTTCTATAAAATTTATATTACATGAATGGGGTAAAAACCACAATCATGTTTGGGTTTGTAAATTGTAAGAAACATAACTAATACATAAAAACACTCATGGATGACCCCATTATGGTGATTGAAATATATCAACATCTTCCAAAGAATATAACATGAAAAAGCTCATGGGAATTATAAGGACTAGTATTCCTGGGTATATGCGACCTCCATGGTCTTCAAAAACTATTAGACTATAATAAAAAGTGATGAAAACATATTTTCTTGGTCATTAAATTTTTCCAGAGCATGATGATAAAATTTTCATGTGGGAGTAGGGATGTAATTCATCCCCAAATAAATTTAAAAATATATTGGTATGCTGATATGGATTCATTTTGTATATGATATTTCTCTAAGGTATTTTTATGATATTTTAATAAAAAAATCATAAATTAGTAAAAAAAATATTATCCTTAATAATAAATCCTTGTAAGGGTATGTCAAAAATTACCCAAAATGAGAGTGGGGATATAATGTCAAATATGAGTAGCCTCTATGGTATGTTTCTGAGATTCTTTGATTTTAGAAGGAACGTGAATATGGCTCTGTCCCCTGGTTGTCATCATAAAATATCAACAAAAATATTCTTTCACTTCTAGGGTATTATAGAATTCATTGTTCAAGTGAGTAGAGATAGGATCAAACATATAATTAATCAACATGATATACATATGAAATGAATATGTGGGATCCATGATATAGGAATTCTCACTGGTTACTTTGAAAATATACTAGTGTGATCTGTTATATGATACCATGGTATGTTGGAAGGTTTTCTATCTAGGATAAGGAATATTTTTATTATGTTATATTTCCAACAAGATGTTATGAAGTAATTATTTATACAGAGTAGGAATCTATTCATATTAACCACCTAAAACACTCTTGACACATTGATGATACATTCTCTTTAGTGCATCAATCAAAGGGGAAGGCGACATTTTCTCTAAGAGGGCCTCCTTATAATGATCCCAAAGAGTAATTGTGGAATGGTGTTAATAATTTATATGTTTCATAGTATCCCTCCTAGAATTTTCCTAAACTAAATAAAGTTAAAAAAATTCCTCCTCTCTGTCTCTAATTGAGAAGGGAGGAAGGTGATAAGTTTCTCTGAGGATAGGGCCTAGAGGTTTTTCGAGGAGTTAACTGGTTCCACTAACATTTCAATGAATTTTTTGGGTTAGTTTTACATATGTCTTCATCACAAATAGTTTATCTTATCCCACTTGAAGTGTATGAATAATTTAATCTTTGAAGTTCCCTATCACTAGTTTATGGATAATATAGTATTTTATGCACTGTTTTGGGGACACAGTACATATACCCAATGGGAATAAATACCTTACTACAATTGAACAATAATTATGGTTCCTTTGAAAATGAATATATTGTGGAATTCCTTGATAGATAATAGTATATTTTGGCATGATCTCATGCAATGAATAATTGGGTGGTATAATTCCATCATATTTAAGTGGGTTCAGAAATGGATCAATAAATTCATCTATAAAGGATCACTATACCCATTTAATTATCTCATTAATTCATTAACAAAACTAAGAGCATGTTTGATTAACTAATTTCAAGGGTAATGGATACACAATGGGTTAACCATTTTGTTTCCATCATGTGATGGTCATAAACAATTCCATGAAATGTGTGATTCCTAGTGTTTTAGATTAATTAAAAATCCTTGTTCAATGGATATAGAATATTTAATTTATTTCAATTGGCCATTGTTTATATTTTTTTTTGAGTCAACACAAAATAATTTTTTATATGTTTATAATCATAATGACTTTATATGTGATGTTATGGATCATCCATTGTCCTAGATGATGTGATTTTCAACTCATATCAACCATTATGAGAAAATTGTTTCTTACATTAGTACACTTTTAAATACATGAGACATATTCATGAATCCATACCATGGCCCACATGAGGAATGGTAACCATTATGAACATTATTGATTGAAACCATGTGCCTATGAACAAATATATTAAAAAGAGAGTCTCCCAAAATTTATCTTATTAATCATTGAGAATACAATTGTTTTAATCTATATATCTATGACCAAAATAAATTTTAATCATTCAGTGAGGTTGTAGGGTTCTGTTGTTTGGAGCATGTGGCTGAATGGTTTTTCATACTTATCACAATGAAGGGAATAAGACTATACCATGTTTGGTTCATCATAAATAGACACATCATACATTCAAAAATCCATATATATGGATATGATTGGTTAATTTTATGGGGAAGGATGTCATTACGTGACCACTCTAACTGACCATATGGTTCCTATTCTTCTCTGAGATAAATGTAAATTTCATTCATTTCACCTCTTGTAACTTGTTTTATTCTGCTTCTAATACAAGGGACCTCATTCTCACTTTCTTGAAAAAACTACAAAGTTGTTTAGCATCATGTGGAATGGATTATATGGGAAAAGGACCTATGAAATGGTTATTGTGGGAATTATACTTTTCCATCCCATTTTTATTATGATGTAATTTATTTGTTAGAATAATTATAGTATTATGAATCTCATTATATAATAAATCCCAAGTGAAAATGGATTCCATGTATCTATGAAAAAAAGGCCCTTTGTGAAGTACTTCAGGGATAACAATGAATATTGGTCTGTGTGGAAACAATTTACATGGGGAATATAGACTACTAATAATATGATTTTCTGATTATAATTTTGGTACTCAGAGAGGTGTGATTTATATGACACATACATTAATTAAATCCTATGTATATTGGGTTATATATATCATGGTTTTATAGAATAACCATACCAAGAAGTTTCAAATCACACAATAATGAAATTAATATAGAGTTGTGTATTAAGAATTTTATCTTAAAATTTGAAATCATAGAATAGATACATTTTTAATTAGTTTGAAAACCTTTGGATTTTGTATTTATAATGTGAAGAGGATAAAAATAGATAATTATATGGGTCATAAACACCACGATTCTTATTTATAAAATCCCAACTACTATTTTTAACTCAATAATAATTGATGAAAATCATGGTAAATATGCCCTAATAAAGAATAACTATAGTGTACACTAGATTGGAATCCCATATCCTATTAGGGGAATTGAAAGAATATGTGTGTGTCTTATAAATATTTTTTAGTGAAGTCTTTCCTAATCTTAGATTCTAGTTAAATATTTTTATGGGGATTAATCTAAAATGGTGTCTTATATGATGATTACTTTGGGATTCTACCTAAAAGGATGACCATGTCTATAAATCCCTCATTCATGGTGGAGAAAATGGATTTCCTCACTTAACATAATAAAGATAATTTGACAAAAATGATTCATAAGTGTTTTAAATTGTTTCAGTATGATAGAGACCCTCCTTACCAAGGGAATATTTTTTTATTAGATAACGAGTACTATCAGTCTTTGAGGAAAACCTAGGATGGGGATTTTATTCAATGAAATAAATTTTCAAAATGGTGTATTTTAATGTGCTTGTCTTGATCTTGTGTATCAAGTCGCCATATTGGATTCCTCACTAGAATTGTATTATCAGGACTTTGATCATAGAAAAAAGGAGCTAAAATTAGTCATTAGGAAATGTATTTCATTAGTAGTTGATATGTATATGGGTAATTATTCTAATCATCCCAATTCCCACATCTGAGTTTCATCATGTATTGGTCATCCTTTGACCAGATTCACTAAACTCAAAGACCATTAGGATGACACTAATGTGAACTGTAGGAGTCACCCATTCTTAATAATAGAAATACTCTATTCTAATGGGTTAAAAATCATATTTAGGTTGGTTTAATGTCAATGCACATGTGCGTGTCATGGATGAGAATTCATGGATGCAACGCATAGATGATCCACTATAAAAATTTACCACAAATGATTTTTTATGAATGAGGCTCATGGATAAAAATTTATAAAGGTGAATTTGTGAGGGATCCTCATGGGTGATCCTATAAAGAAGAGCCTAGTATATTTTCTTTCATGAAGGTGGATCCAGACCAAAACATAATAAAGGATTCTTTTAGATGAGACTTCATGAGGGAGTATTGTGAAGTGATTAGATTTTTATTAGTTTTTTAAAACAAAAATTTGTGGGAATTACCTATATATTTTTTAGTAAATGACTCAATATATGATAAAATATGTACTATTTAACCTAATGATAATTTTATATCAAAATGGTAAACGTTTATTTCTCATCTAAATGAAATTCGATGTTTTTTAGGAAATAATCTTCCTAAATATGGAATTCATTAAAAAGTATGCAACCATTGTATGGTAAATAAATATTGTTATCCTATAATGGGGTCCCAAATAAATGTCATTGAATGATGGAATTTCTTAACTATGAAGGGAAAACCCGAGCTTGGTGGAATTTTATGTCCACAATGGGATTTCATGAATTTTAAAGGACATATTTCTTTCATCACAATGTTACCCCTTGAATGTGTTTTTTATAAGGTTTTAATGGATTTTAAATAAATTAGATTTAATATTTCTCTTAAACAACAAAGAAAAACGTTAACAGTAAAATCTTTATTACCTCAATTTTCAATAAGGTTCAATTCAAGAACTTCTAATTGATGACCAAGACTTCATGGTTTTCAAAAAAATATCATTTTATCCGAAGCTTTAGACATCTCATAATAAATGAAAAATAATAAAATAATATAAAATAATAGTAAATAAATAATATTTGATAAATAATATTATACACCCCATCGTAAATTCCATTTTAATGACATACCCATATTCGATATTTACAGACATATTACACCCAACAGTCTATAACTCAATTTTGTTATTCGTTGAGTTATGAGTGATAAAAAGATTGAAATACTTGAATATATTATTATATAAATAATAATACGAATTTGAGGGTATGTTTATATTCATATAGAATGATCATGTTCCTCAATACCAGGTAAGTTGGTGATAAATACACACACACCCAGACACAATCTGATTCATTCATATTTATCTATGGCCTATTGAAATGGGTGTGAAAAGAAATGGTTAATATATTTTATTATTTCCATTAACAACCATTAGATATTAAAACAAAATATGAATATAGTAAAAATGAGTGTTGAAAATAATTATGATAAATTTTATATAATCATCTTAAACCCCCACAAGTAATTCTACATTATTACTTTTAGGGAAGAAATTTTATTTTAGTTCTTCATACATTCTGGGACATCATAAGATTTTTTTTTAATTTAGAAATATAGTGATATTCCATGACATCAAAAACCACAATCATCTAAAGCCTATATGTGTTTAATATATCATTATATTATTTTACATCAAAAAAAATCTCATACGTTTGAGAACACAATTTTCAAATTATGTAAATTCAAAATAAAATAAATTGAAATTCTATATTAATAATTTAATAATATCATCATTGGTTTTCATGGAAATTGGTTAACATGAGATCACATATCCAAAAAGATAAAAGTACTAAAAATTAATAATAAATCATTTGTAAAATGAAAAATTCATTATTTTTTACGTTGGATATGTAAAAATGATCTGGTATAATTTTTATAAATAAGAAAACAATATTTATCTCTCCCCCACATAGAAATTCTTATCTCTTTAAAGAAGGATTTATTGTAGAACCCTAAATTAATCCAATGTGAACACTAAGAATTACGAAAATCCTAAGTATTCTTATTTTTTCCTTATTAATATATCATCCCACTCATTAGGAATTATTTGATCAAAAAATAAATTTAATGTGGCTCATGTGAGATATGAAATTGCCTACATTAAATGCACGAATATAGTCATATCATGATCTAGTTGTTAATATTTTCTATTCTAATGTTCTATCGTATTCTTATGTAATTTTAAGGGATAAGATACCATTAGTAATCTTATCTAGGGTTGAATGAACCTTATTCATCTATTGAGTCCCTATCAAGACACCTCTGTCATCATTTAGAACCACTACCTATGGTTGTTTTCTATACAGTGAATGATATAAATTTTATCCATATTTTCATAATGAATTATTCAAATTTTTTGGGATGTATAAATTTATGTTTAATGAACAAAATGTTATCAAAAAATTAAAATACAATTGAGAATGTGTTATTAAGAAAACATATCCCTTTATTAACTTTTAATCTATATGTTAGATCTTTTCATTATCGATATATTTATATTATTATCATATATATATATTCCCATAGTTTTGGTTATTTTTCATGAAATTTTTTGTTTGTTTTTAAATAATTTCTAATATTTGTGAATAGTTCTTTATTGAATATGAAATTCAAAAAAATATATTCTAAACTGGACTAATGTATTGATATTCATTTAAAAATATCAAATTCATTGAAATAAGGTTTATGGAAATGAATTGTATATAGTTTTGATTCTTATTCACTATTGGGACCATGATATATAATACTAAATGGGGGATTATGTATGAGTTATTTTTTAATTGGAATAGTTGTGTAAGATATAGTCAACAAACATTCAAGGACTGACAACATAGTCTCACGTATGTAGTATATAAGGAGTTGAAGATTCCACTTTTTATTTATCTTCCTACGTGCCATGACCAAACCAAAATAGAAGAGTTGAATACCCCATGATGATGTAACCACATAAACATTATATTTTCTAAAAATATCTTAAATTATGTCAAATTTCCAACAATGTCCCATATAGGATCCTAAAAATACTCTAGAACTTTGGTAAACATCATCCACATTATAGGACTATATTCTAAAACAAATTAAATTTGAAATCCTACGTACATTATGATTTATCCATAAAAAATTCCCTATATTACAATTATTTATATTTGGGTTTTCATATTTCCATGGTAATATATCAAAGAGATTCAATGATGTAATCATGCATTATTTTCTAATACTAAAATAATTGTAATGGAGGATTGAGGTGTAAACGAAACTTGTTTTCTCATTCCAACACTATCCCTTATTATAAAACATAAAAATATATGTCTCCAATTTAATCTCTCATCTTACCCAAACATTATGTTCGTACATCAATCCATATAGTACTAAAGATAAATTATATTACACACATTGGGAACCCGTAAGTTTTGTATGAACCCCATTTTCCTAATCATGTCTATGGGATATCGAAGAAGGATGAAGTAACTAATCTTATAGACATGAAATTCATATAAAAACATTTAATATATGTGACTTAATGGGTCTGGGATGTTATTATATTATAACTAATTAATTATCAATGTAGACTAGTATTTTGTATATGACTATTATGATTCTCAAGTTTCACATATATTCAAATAGATGGATTATATTTTTATTAATTTCCTCAATTTCAGTATACATTCAATTTTTACACATAATAATATTTATTATGACATTAATATTTTTCCACATTTTTGTGGGTAGATAAACATAGGTGAATTGTGTGAGGTTATGGGAGTTGAATATCACCCTTATAATGAAATATTAGAACACAAGATTAGTTGGGATTATTGGATGGTTACATAATATACTCAACGTTATTGAAAACTTGTTCTTGGAAACCAAATACAACCCCCCAATTATAACAACTCATTTAATTTTAGGTTATTAATTTCATGGGAGATTTCAATATATTGTAGTGTTGATGGTATTTTTAGAGGAAATAAGATTAAAATTTTGAATATGAGAGTTTATATAGAGCTGAATTATATTTCTGCTATATTTTTTATCATTGGTAATGGTACAAGGGATTGTGTGTAATTTTGGATCAATCCCTATATTAGATTTCTATAAAGGGAACTTGTTATGACATTCAGGTTATATGGAGGGTTTTAAAATAAATTATTGAGTTTAAAATATATTTGGGAATTATTTATAGAATTTATGAGAGCTATTGAGGTTAGGAGAAAGAACATAGGGTGTACAATAAAATAAAATATTATTTTACCTATTTTGTCATTCTTAAAAAAAGGTGTTTTATTGTTCTTTTCAAAGATAGAAAATGTGGTGGGTGTGAGATAAGTTATAGATAATGAAATAAAAATATTTAGTTTTGTGATAAGTTTGATATAGGGTTTGAAGGATCTCCCTCATGGTAATTTATAATAAATTGTAATAACAAATTATCCTTGTATTCTCTAAAGAGGGTAGATGAGATTTATATACGTGAAGATGTTCTAGAGGTCCACAATGATTTTTAGTTCTGAAATTTTGTGGTATGAAGAAGGTAAAATCCACCCCCTAATAAATCATATGTATCTTCTATTTTTTGATTTTAAAATGTTTTCTGTTTAGAATCCAATGAAATATGGGAAATGGTTATACCTTTAATTTTAGGATAATACTGTAACCCATAAAAAGTATTATATGTCCCTTATAGAGTCTTAAATGAGACTTTTAAAGTCTCAAATGACTTGTATGGTGTTTGACATGAAGGGAGAATCCATGGGAGTATATACTATTAATGTGGGGAATTTCCATGAGTCTTATAAAAGATATTTAAGAATAATTACATATGATTTTAGATGATATAGAATGGTATTGGGGATGATTTTATATAATGATATCCATTTACTGTTATGTTTTCTAGAGGTTGGGTCCCATGATGTCATATGAGTGGATGTTCAGAAAATGTTCCCCAATGATTTTACAATGTGGCGAATGTTCAATGGTAAGTTACCAATAAGGAATAATTCAATCCTTAAGATGGGGTTATCAAATTATACTAGTATATCATCGTTTTTTTATAGAGTATAGGTAATAATTTGAAAATAAAATAATAATGGGTTTATTATTTGTATATTGAAAACTTCCCCATAAGAGATGCTCAATATCCATTGAATACAACAAGCGTATCTCTCTTAGATCTTGTATAAATTGTGTTTTTTTAATATGGATTAATGTTTAAGGGATATATAATCCTCTACATCAATTATTTATGAATTTCATCCTCTACCTCAATGATAAATTATTTTGACGTAAGATATAACTTCTGTGATGTCCCATCCAGAGCATGTGGAATAAACTCGCTGTGATACGGATTTTTCTCAATGTAGGTAGAGTATATAAAATTTATATAATAATGAATTGTTACTATTTTTTGAGAGGTTGATAACCTTATTATTATATAGATTTTTTTGTGAATTTGGATTAAATTCAATATTGAACAAGTTGTAGAGGATTAGTTTTTCTACCGGATGGTTCTTAGGAAGTGCCATGGTCTTTTTTAGAGTAGTTGTTTACGATATAAATGTGTTGACGATTCCCAATTATTTTTTCATTCATTTTTTGTCTTTTAACTAAATTTTATAAAATTTTAAAAAGTTAGATATGATTATCTTCATGTTTTTACATGATATGAGATATCAAGTGGTGGTATGATCTTCGATAGTGACGGGTGAATTTTGTTAAATATATTGCAATTACATAGGATGATGGTGGTCCCTATAGTATATAACAATGAAAAATTGATTTTATTTATATTCATTGATATTTAATCTCACCATTGAGGGCGGTCAACCTTTTTTTTAAGTAGGTACTTTTTAATGAATATTTCCCCATATTGTAAATTCTTTAGGGGACATGATGGTCCCTTATATAATAGCAGGATTTAATTATCCATGATGGATACGGGTTTGATAATTTTTACTTTTTATATATTTGAGGTTCCATGACATATGTGCCACTATTTTCCTATAGTCGGGAGTGCTGATAAACCTAAAATGGAATACCATAGGTGTTTCCATCGAACCATGGGGTCTATCATGATAGAATTAAGATTTCTTAGATCCTTGGGTCAAATGATTAGTCTATAAGCTTAGTGTTCCTCCATAACTAGTTTCAGAGAGCCCAGGTGGGTATTCTATGGAAATATTAGAAAAATGTAGGGTGTATAATGAATGGAAAAGGATTACTTTGGAATTTTTATGGGAATTATTTTTTCAATAAATAGTAATTCCAATTTGGATTTTACAATGGTGAATGCGAGTTATTAATGTGATCATGATGACATTTAGGGATGTTATGAACTCTTGTAATAGGATAATACTAATAGACGATTATGTAATTGATTAATATATATCTCATGTTTTGATATGATGGTAATTATAGTTCCTCATTGTTTATGCTAATTTAACATTGTCACTAAATATAGACATTTTGTTGAGTAAAATGTCATCAATAATGGTTTTGATCATGGAAACATAATGGATGGTTTTGTTCCAAATAAAATTTGTGAATGGGATGGGATGCACACATTAAAATCTAACCTCAATCCTGTGATATTTTAAGGGAAAGTGATCTACCCACATTTTTATTATTGAGATGTTTCCAGTTGGATTATTTCCCCATGATATGTTATGTATATAATTCCTAAGAAATGACATGGTATTACGATGTTATTATTATATAGATTCATGTTATACACCATATGATCCAATATTTTATAGTGAGAATATGTAGATACCTATGATTTTCTATAGGATTTGAGTATTGTTCTTGATACTATATAGATGATTGGGATACTTTTTAGGATCAATTTATCATTCCACAAACAATGTAGTTGCATTGGATACACACTAGGATTTAATTATGGATCATCATATTATATGTAATCCTGGGACACTCCCTAGAATCATTTGATCAACCTAGATAAGATGGATTCTTAGGATTCCCCGAGGATTCATACATTGTCCGGATGACATGTAATTCCACGATTTCATCTATGATTCAAAACATTGTACTAGTTTTTAAATTATGAACTGATAAGTATAACTATAGGTAAATGATCTTTACAATATTTTTTATCCTATGTTAATAATTTCAATTTTTTATCTCATTGTACAGAACAAAAATTTTAGGCATAGAAATGTAACATGCTAATATTTTCCTCATAAATTTCAAAAGATTCCTATTTACTTTACATACACTATAATAATTTTGTTTCAATTGTACGATGACTAAATTTTTGAAAATATTTATTAGAAAATATATTTTTAAATATCATTCACAATATAATTTCAATATCATATATCACTATGGTTTTGATTTAATTACAAACAGAAATTGGATTCACCTTAAAAATGATAAATTATAAAACTTTCATGTAAATTCCTAAAAAAACATGATGAATTAATTATTTTCTCAAGGGAATGTATCAATCCTTCATCTATCATTGGTTCTGAGATTCCACCAAAATCTAATTAGTGTCATTTCATATAATTATCTATAATTGAAATATTCTATTATGGAAAATTTGGTAGCCCTCTTATATATCCATCACTATTAATAGTCTACAATATTTTTTTTAAAATAGCCTCAAATTTATATGTTATAACTCTAAACATTTGAGGCCACTAATGGGGAATGGTAAATTACAATTCCTACTTCCTTAAAATATCCACCATGTTATCCACTTATAAAACTATTCTAATTATATTTATATAAGATGATGAAACATTGAAACCATAAAATATTGTCTCGTGATTGTATAACCAAAAATTAAAATAATTGTATGGTTCATTCTTTACAATATCATAAACATTAAAATTATCTAAATCATATTATGTTACAAATTTTATCAACATGTTACACAAAAAACATATTTATAAGATTAATATAAAGGAATAATTTTTTTTAAATTACCATGATTTTTTGGGTTCATAATTTTAAAGAATTTGGAATACTATTACATAAAAATGTGAAAACTTGTATGTTGTGTTAATTAGTTCTATAATATATATTTACATTAATTTAAGAACTTATTTCATTCATGAATATTAAAATTCATTGAATACATTCTCCCAATAAAAAATTATGAATCCTAAAATTATACCTCTAAATCCATAGGCTTTGTGAAAAAAATTAAAAATTTGAAATGAATAAATTTTTATGGGAAATTGAAGAATGTAAATCTGAATGTCTATTAAAATTGAGGGAATCACATGAAAAAAAAGATTACATGTCTATCAAAAGACAGTAAACTCATAAATAAAACATATTTACATGTGGAACCAAATATTGTTTAATTAAACCACTAATAACCATATATTATTCTAAAAACATGAATGTGTATTAAAAAATCTTATTCATCATATTTTTCAGCTATATTTCACCTGTAATTGAAGAACCTTTTACATGTAAACTATAACCATCATATATCTGTAAAATAAATCATTAGAAAATTCATAAGAGAGTTATTTCCCTATATCCTTCCTATTAATTTATAATTTTCATTAACCATGAAATCAAAAAAATTAAATTCCTATACTATCCATCATAACTCTCATATGACTTAAAAATCAAAAACACTTCCATATATCTCATGAAAATATGATGTCATATCCTATTAATTTGATAAATCCTTAAAAAATCAAAAATAAGGAAAATAGAATTTACTATTGGAAATGATTATATATTTAATATGAATATTTATAATTATGAATGGTTATTGTGGTGGAATGTTAATGTCAGGTGATAAACATTAAAAAACATTCTTTTCACACTTTTCTAAAGAGGGTCAAAAGTTACACGTGTAGAAAATGTTATCAATAAATTTATAATGAAATTAAAGACCAATCATGATAGAAAATAAGAAATCATATAATAGTAGAGAGGAAACTTATTAAATAAAAACAATTAATATATATAATTTACTTAATTATTTGAATGAAAAAATTTGAATCATTTATAATATGGTTTAAAAGAAAAATAAATTAACACAAGTACCAACTGAATTTGTATAACTTATAGCATCCAAAATTAAAATATTATATTAATTTTATAATATAATTAGAGCCATTAACATGACCATTTTTTATTATTATTCCTTTCGTTAATTTATTATAATTTTTTATCTATTTACTAAATTTTATATCCATGTTTGTTTTTTTGGGTCCTTCATTTCATAAAATCCAAAACACCATTGAGATTTTAGTAAAGGATAATGGTTCATGGAAGAATATTTCATAGGATCTAAAAGAGTGAATATATTCCTTAAATTTTATTCCAATAAAAAAGAGTTCAATAACTCATGAAATATTTACTTTTCCACGAATCTTCCATAATAAGCTTATTTTTTAAGACTAAAAATATCCTTGTTGGTTTATTATTAATTTCATTATTATAATCAATATTTAAATATAAACACCAAAAAATTAATACAATATTAATATTATAAGAAATAAAATAATTATTTTCCTAAAATAGATATGAAAAAACAAAAGTCATTGAAAACATCACCATTCAAATAGGTTATATAAAACCACCATGATGAGATATTTTTTTTCAAATAATTAAAACCCAATAATTATATGAGATTTCATAATATAACTATGTTAATATTAAACCATAATTTTATTTATAATTTTAATTATGTTATATATTATTTAAAATAGTGGTAGGATAATGGAATAAAAAGAACTATTATTATAAAAACCCATATTTAGGCATAATAACATTTTATTAATTGATATTAGTAAAACTAATTGATGTATATATCATCCATTATGAATAAATAAAATTCAAATGTATCATAAATTGAATAATTATAGATTAATAATTGGTGTTCTGAATGTATTTTTCAATGTAAATCAAAAATAAGAATGAAAATTTTGGCTCGGAAAACGTTTCTCCTTGAATAAAATTCATTGGAGTGAGTCTAAATCCTATTCAGAATGGAATATTCTCAATAATATATTCTTATGAAGGATTTCAAATATATTAATAGGGGTAGTTTTTAAAAATAAATAGAGAATACTAATCTTGATAGGCGGTTTGTAAATAATAAAATTAATCACTTTTTATAGTCAGAAGCCATTTTATTTTTTTCAAATAGCCATTCATAAAGGTTTATAAAATTAACCTTAAAATGAAAAATATATCAAAAACTGGAAATGGATTAAATTATCAACCAGAAAAAAATCTCCCTTGTGCCATGCAAATTGATATAATTTTTTAATTACTTTATAAATTATTTTTCACATAAAATAATTAGTGTCATTTTTTGCATTACAATATAATTTAAATTAAAAAAAAATTAGATAAGAATGGAATAAGAATATAAAATATTAAAAAAACTTATCAATTATCTTTATTTAGGAAAATCATGTATCAACGTTACATATTTAAATAATATAACTTTAAAAACAATTAAGTTATTTACATCAGATTCTCTTAGGATTTCTTACGCACTATATCAGTATGGAATTATGGATTTGGATAATTATCCAATTTCTAATTGATAAAAATAAATTAAAATAAAAAATATAATTTACTACCCATAATTATAGTAATCTATATTAAATAATAATTTATATTTACACTCTTATATATCATGTCAAAATAGTAAATACATTTATATAACATTTAAAACATTTTTCAAGCATTACAGAAGGATTCAAATATTTTTATTATTATATAAAAATAATATAATAAAATACCTAAATTTAGTCACTTTTTTAACAATATTATGTACTCGATAGATCAAATACTTTTACATCCTAAAATATAAATGAAAAAATATATTAATTTTTAGTGTTGTGTATCTATCACAGAAGAAGAGATAATGATTTTCAGATTTTTCATCTCATAAATTTTAATTTTTATGAATTGTATAATGTTTTAATTATATATTTATTTTATTATCATCTATGATTTTCACCATATATTTCATAATTTTTTATTTAATATTTCCTTCATGTCGATATCTTAAGATATACATGATTTTATATTTCAAATTTCCCAAAAAAAACATTTTTTATATATTGTGATATAGGATTATCATACATTTAAATTGCCTCATTTTGAATGAATATTCATCAAATTACAATCATACATTCTCATGTATTGTAGTAGTTTAACATATATGGAAACATGGTGCCCATTATTTTAACATGGTGAGGGATCTTCAATGTTCACTACCCTGATCTTACCATTCAGTACACCAACTTAAAATCACTCTTCATTACATAAAGAAACAAAACATAAGAAATAATGAGCTCTCTACCCCAATAGAGGAAAATAAAGTAGATACCAAAGCATAACATGAATATAAGAGTATGATAACATGATCATAATATTTTTATATGATAATATGGATATCAAATATCATTAAAATAAGTCAGGGAATATTGATTATAAAATCATAAATCACAACAAATATGGGTATAAGGAGCATAATTCAAGAGATATTAACATAGGAATAAGTGTATAATTTTTGGGAAACATATAGTATATAAAATCACTCCCTACAAATGAAGGGTCATTTCCCAAACATATCATGTGACTTCATGTGGGTAAAACATACCTTGCGAGACACAACACCACACAAAGATGCAACCCTTCCCATATAGTCTAATGGAGTCCCTCCAAAAATCATCTTAGTAGTGAAGGATTGCTCCCAAGACTATCTATGATGAAAAAATCATTTTATAAACCAGTTTCACTCTCCATTACATCCATGTATATCTCGTGAGATATAAATCATTACCCAATCCATTGGAGGGAGGTATAGTTCCCATTAATCACATCATAAAATCATACATATGTGTTCCCAAAGATAATAAAACATTCATCATATCTTGACCCATAAAAAATGTGTATCATAAACAACATATTATAACCAATTAAATGAAATGGGTATCATAAAAAATTCTTCTTATCATAAATTATGTAAATGAGAGGAGTTTGATAATCATTTAATCATAGAATTCCTTCGTGTAATGAAGCAGACTTAATAAATGTTTTACCATTGTATAATCCCTATAATATAAATTGGTTTTATATATAGCATTTAATAATAAACATAAACCACTAAAATAAATAATTACAATTATTTCCTATTATTACATCCCCGGTAATGGATAAAGTATATCACAGGATTTCATATTAGAAGGAGATGGATCGTGAAAGATTACAATGATAATTTCTTAAGGAAAATATTATTTTATTTGAATATAATTTTATATGAGATAAATATTTATCAAAATGTTTTTCCTTGAAAACATTTTTCTTTATAAAAATTAGTAATATATAATTTTTTTTAAAAATTTCTTGACAAAAAAATTCTTTTTTACTTTAAAAATCTTTTTATAATACATAAATCATTTTGAAAACCTACTTCATTAAAAATATCATTGAAATCTTATAAAGGAATATTTTAAAACCATTATAATTCTTTTTAAAAAATAATTCATATTTAAAATCCTTTTATTTTAAAGTGATTATAACATTTCATTTAAAAATATATTTGAAATCACTTTTAGTTGACATGGGTTTTGAATAAAATAGATTTCCAACCAATGAGAAAAATATGTTTGGATTTTCAATAAATCACTTTTTAGTTATCCTTACAACCAAATAATTAAAAAATGGTACCATTACATCAATTTATCATGAATAAAAATATGATAATAAAATCCACTACTGGGATTGAGATATATATTACATGATTTTACAGTTCTAATCATAATCATTTACTATTTCGATAAACAATGAGATTATTACGTAAAATAATAACCTCTTTTGTACCCCTGAATCATATGAACCATGATGGAATAAAACATAATAAAATAAATATTGATCTACTCATTTTATTAAATTCATAAGGTGTTTTTTATATAGTTCATTATGTTATACAGGTTCATAAAACACTCATGTTTTAAATAATGGAAATTGAGACAAAAATCCATTAGTGATTTGGTTTCATTTAAAATATAAACAACATGAAATAGATATCATAAAATGGATACATAAATCCAAATATTTACTTATACAAGAATAATAAAATAAAAACATTGGTAGTATACATATAACATATTATAAATTGGTGGATAACATAGCATATGTCACACAAAGGTAAAAAGTGAGATGGAAATCCCTAACTACATGGGTAACATTATAATTGGGTTCCCTCTGAATGAATAAAATCAATTGAAACATTTTATATCATGATATAAATTAAATTCAAGATATAATTTTTTATAGTTAACAATATAAACAATAAAATATATGACTGTTTAATATGGAATATGTCTCGTATAAATAAAAGTGAGACTATAAATCCCCTTACCTTATGTCTTTACATCCAATGTACTAATTTGATCCTCTGGTATAATAGAAATATGTTTGATATAAATATATTCAATAACCATATCTATTTATACAATACAACATATTATTTTATTATGACCTTTTTATCCATTTTATTAGAAATTCCCTGTTATTATTTGGTTTCAACTAATAATGGAAATGTTTTTCATATATGCTTTGACTTGCTATTTTTGTTCCCCTTAATTTGATCATGATTTCATTAATATAAGAATGTATAAAATTATATAAATATCATATATATTGAATATAAATTTATTGAGAATAATATATTGAATATAGAAATTCTAAATTTAATACACCATTTATGTGATGGTATGTTGTACGTATGTCTGAGCTTTGTTTACAGTTTCTTTTCACATTAAATTAAAGAAATATAATTGTATACAAATATTTATATATTATCATTATAGTATAATTATTATTTCCTATAAATACAAATTTATTATTCAATATATCCATAATAAATTCAATGGAATCAGTGAACATGTCATATATATTTGAAGAGGTTGTAGTCTATATGTTCACTAGAAATGATTTTGAACTCCCAAAAAATAGATATCATGAAGGTATATGTTATATAATAACTAAATAAAAATAAATACCACATAAATATAATATATATAAAATAAAAGTAGTATTCCCATCAGTATTCCAACCTTGATATGTTATATTTACAAAATGAATGACATCGGTCCATCAAGAAGTATTCCTTCGTACAAACAAATGTTGATTGACTCTCCCATTTGATGGAAATGTCCGAAACCCTAGGCCAAAAAATTAACAGAAAAAAATATCTGTATATTTAATATACTATAGTTATTATATAATCATGAGGTAATAATTCTTTAAGGTTTGAATGATAAATTATAAAAAAAATCATAATTTAATAACGTTACCTTTTCTTTGGGTAACTCGTTTAGTTTTTACCAAATGACTTATAGGTTTTATTTCTATCAGCAATGGGGATTTTATGTTGAGAAATGGGAATCTGTAATGTGATTATGGTAGAGTTTTTCTGAGCCAAAGGACCTGATATTAGTGAATAAGTTATTGTTAGGGAGTGCCATTTTACAGTGGAGGAGGAGTGGATTTCATGTACATACCAAATGAGATTAATATTGAGAGGTCTCTCTTATATCATGTGTATCCAATAATAAAAAATTATGGATAAATTTTGTTAAATCGTCGAAATATGTAATGAAAATTTTTTTGCTAAAATTTTCTAGGTCGTCTTGTCCATTAAGTTAACGTTTAGTTCCTTGGTAATCTCATTTTTTATTATTCACTGTATTTATATTTAAATATATTCACAAATAATATTAGTATAAACCCACATTGACCTTATTCGAAATTATAAATTATACTAATTCTAATATTGGAATTCATGTTTCAAAATTACAGCCACCATAGTGGAGAATATTAATATAAAAATAATCCTACAGATGGAAAGAAACAATGGGTTTCTATAGATAGAATATTCAAATGTTTATAATGAATTTATATCCAATTTGAATCTCAAATTGATACTAATAACCAAAATTAGTTTTATTTATTTTTAATTAAATGAATTAAACTTTAAAGATAAATTAAAATATAATTTAAAAACATAAATAAATGATAATAAAATTCATTTTTCAATTAAAATTATGTACATTTGCCTATTTGTTAGAAATTGTAACATTTAATTAAAATATAAATAACATCATCCTTATATAATCCAGATATTTCAATTTCATAATTAATGTTTAATTTTATATATATATTTTTGTGATTTTTCTGAAATTAAGTATTAAAACATGTGCACCATTAAATTATAGTAAAAATTTCTTTTTGAGATGTACATATTTTTATTCCAAAAATTTGATTTTATATTAAGTCTTAACATGAAAACACAAAAGATGAATTATTAATAGTTGTATGAATATAGACAATATAAATTTCTTTTAAAATATTCTAAAATATGTTTTTATAATGTTTTTTGGAGAAAACTTATTTTTGCATAATGTTTTTTCTTGATAAGGAATTTCATTATTCTCATATTGGTATTATATTAATTTATATGTAGCTGGTAACCAATTAATTAATTTTATATATATTTTTAACCAATTTTTTCCAAAAAAAAATTATTATTCATTACTTCCATTAAAAATTATAAGTGAAAACTATAATAACATTTTAATCATAATGTTAATAATATGTTGTAATTCTGTAATACTCTATCTTTTGTGTAGCACATGTTGTCAATAGAACTCTACAATGTGTGTAACACTAGATAAACATATGGTTTCATGACCCACATTATAATATATTTGTTCCATGTATCTCAATCACAACTCAATGTTTTGTATATAACAAGTGAAACTTATTGTAGCACGCAATTCATGCCATAAATGAATTTTATTTGGGATAAAAAATTTATTCATAAAAACTCAAGGTGTTAAATACTACCCACAATAAAATGATTGTTTCCCAAAATATTATTCAGGGTAATCAATGTTTTAATATTTGAATGTTCTTTTCATATAAAACCACATCATAAAAAATAATACCAAATCATCATTTAAAAAGGGGCTAATGGAAACATAACGGTAACCCAAAGTAACTAGTAACAATGATCCCTCATAGGATAACATTAGTCATGATCTGTACAAGGATGAGAATATTAATTAATCACATTGAGTTATAAAGATCACAGATCACCATAAAGTTAGTAATCCAAGGAAATATAAAAATATAAAAACCATAACCCAAATAGCTATGAAATTGTTCATTTATTTCATTAAAAAACATGATACAAATAATTAATTTTATTTAAAAATCATTTTAAAAATTTGATGAATTTTTACTAGATGACATAATTATTAGATTTTATTTTATTTCATATGAATTATTGCAGTAGTTGGTTATTTTTTAATCAATTCACACTTTATCTCTTACTCCAAGAAACGAAGGTGAAATTTTTACACTTGAAACACTATTGAATCATAAGATCATAGATAGAACAAAAAGTAATTCCATATATAATTGTTTATCATCAAAATAAAATGATTATCACATGTTTTCAATTATGTATAAATTATTATATGGTGATATAATTATCTAATATCGATATAATCATCTGAATTTTAACTTATACCATTCCATAAATTGTAATCTTTGTTTCCTTTTCAAAAAAAGAATAAAAAAATTTAGATATAAGGTCACTAAATTTCTCAAAAACATCATATCATTGATCCCATATATATATATATATAATAAAGTAGCTATTAGTTTTCACATACCAAACATGTAAATAACAATATCCTATTTTCTCCTAAAACATCGTAATTATCTAAATTACCATAAATAATTATTGAAAACATGAATGCCATATTATTTAAAGGTTTCTTAGATATATTCCACAAGTCAAAAAATTTCATAAACTCTATCCATGATATAATAATCCACTCTTCAGTAAATAAATTCTATATTCCAAAGGTTATCAATAATATCCAATTTAATTGATTCTAAACCAACATTGCAGTATCCATAATGACCATTATTTTTTCATCTATAGGAAAAATTATTGGTTACCTTCCCTCAATCATGTGTATTATATAAAATATATCATTTCAACTAGGTCACTTTTCAAGGACATCAATCTCATTAAATATTCTCCTTCAAATAATTATAAAACAAATACCCTAAATAGAATTATATATTTCATAATTTATCAAATAAAATAATTGAATTCAAATAAATAAATTCTTAATTAATTCATCTTCATTTTAAATTTTCATTCTATGTTCATCCCATTAATCTTTAACTCTTATTTCCATTCATATTATATCTGTAGTCTTTTAATCGCCAATAATATAACCATTACTCATACCTAATTTTTTATTCAATTCAAAATATTCTTTTTTTGGACAAATATATCATAATGGACACACATTATATATTTAAAGAATTCTACCATTAACAATACCATTATGAGGCCATTATTCTCTTCCATTATGCTGTCTTACCTTTTCATTTTCTATTTGTAGTTAATTTATTTATGTCCTTATATACGACAATTAAAACATCTTTATGTTCCTCTAAGACATTCAATTATGTTTTTCATCCCAAATTATCAACAGAAAGGAAACTAAATATTGATTACTTCATGGTTCCCATTACTTGAATTCCCAGCCAAATTTTTCATTATCATCTTTTTCCAATATGCAATTTGATTAAGGTTCACATTATTAGTCATTATCTTTGAGAAAATATTCTACATAATAACATTTCCATTTAATTTAGTAATTATCCCATTTAGCTATTCATTTTAAAATTGTCCTTCACATTCTACATTTACAAAGTTCTGTATGTTTCCCACCATTGACTAAAACCAATATGCATAGTGTAACCAACACTAATAATATATGGTAAAAAATAATAATGAATATAACATATGATATATAAATAATGTCACATTCTTCATCAAAAGATGACATAATAGGTTTGTAAAAGGTTCTTTATAGTCATTATCATTATAAATACGTCATTATGGTTCATAAATAGTTTGTTAATTTCTGAAAATTATCCCCTGAGAGTAAAAAAACTGATGTTTTTCAAGGATCATTACTGTCCATAAGTTCTAGATTGAGTCTTTCTCAATCGGGTGTTTTAGGGTAGTTATCCTACTATACATCTATGACATAGCCACATCCCCGTAGAATATCTGTAATTGGATATATTTCTAGAAAACCATTAAATCTATCCTTTAAAAAAATGATATGATATTATTACAATACATCAAATCATGTTTAGAAATATCGTTAGACACATCCTTCGACAAATCCTTATAAATATCCCTAGAGATTTAACAAATGTATTCTTTTCTTAACTTCAATATTTTGATTTAACCTTTCCTTTGATGATAATTATAGTTACTCATTATGAAAAATTTGATATTTCTTTATTTTGGATGACTATATATCACATTATTAATGTAAATTATGGAGGACCATAATATTTTAGTGTCTTTGGAAATTTGGAACATAGTCTTATAACTTCATGAAATATTTTAAATTTTTTCCACAATGATCCTCACTTTTATTTATCAGACATAATAGCATTCATAATTACATGGGGAAAGGAAACATATGAAAGGGTGAGATTATAATCCCTTTAAGGGTAAATAAAGGATATACATAAGCATAATATGAAAAGAAGTATATTATAACATTATAATGTCATTTTAAGATCATTCCATCCATATCAATGATCTTAATCATGTGTCATGGAATAAATATTAGGATATCATAAGTCATGAATTAGAAGGTAATAAAGAGCATAATCCATGAGGGATTATCATAGGAATAAGACATAAAAAAATTGATACCCATATGCATTAAAATCATTCCCTTTATGTCATAGATCATTACCAAAACATATTAGGGAACTTCATTGGGATACACATAATCGGTGGGAAACACCACTATCTATCATCACATGCCTTTACTTATATTGGAATGGGTGCACTCCCCAAACCCTAGTAGTAATCAAGGTTCATACCCAAGACCATGTTAGGGGAAAGTGTCCATTTTAGAACCAGTTTTTCTCCCAATTCCATACTTTTCTATATCATGAGATATAACTATTTACCCAACGCATTGGAGAGAGATATAGGTCCCACCCATCGAATTATTAAATCAAAAATATGTTTGTCCTATTAAAAGAAAAAATTCATCATATCATAACACCTTAAATGTGATCGGATTAATAAGAATCATATAATTACCCATGAAATGAAATGTGTATCATAAACATTTCATCATGTTATCAATTTTGTAAAACATAAAATATTAATAATTTTTCATCGTAGAATAACTTGCGAAAGGAAGTAGGTTTCATAAGTAATCTATCTTGGTATAAACCATTGAAGATAAATAATGTTTATAAAAACTCACGTTAAACAAAAACCATTAAATGAAATAATAATAATGGTATAATTGTATCATGTCTTTAATAAATAATAAACTATATAAAATTAGTTAATATTATATATAGAATTAGTTTGAATGACCTGTTAGAGCATTTGATAAGGAAAATAATTATTCTTTGAAAATATTTTTTTAAACCATAATCATTTTAAAAATATATTTCATTGAAACCCACACATGATCATTATAAGGAAATTTTTAATAATAATGTACAACATTTATTTAAGAAAATTTCCTTTCCACTTTTATAAAAAAATTATTTAAAACATAAATCATTTTTATATAATTTTATTTTAAAATAACGTAGGAAAAATATAGAGGTATAATTGAAAACAATATAAACAAATTTCAATTTAATAAAACTTCGGAAAAAAATTTACTAGAAATTTATCTTAAAAGGTCATTTAAAATAAATTTTTTATAAAATTTTAGAAGACATGGTTTTGGAATAAAATATTTTTCCATTAAATGATAATAAGGAGGTAAATTTTTATTAAAAACATGTTATTAGTTATATTAAGCACAAAAGAGTTGAAAATGGTACCATTATATTTAGATATCCTGAAGTAAAATAGGATACAAAAATTTATCAGGTTAATTTATTGATAGATCATAATATTATATCTTTTTAACTAGAATAATTGACAATCATGATAAATGATAAGACTACAACATAAAATTATTACAATTTTGGTAACCATGAATTGTAATCCAAATGAAGAAATGATAAAAATGAAAGATAAAATATTATGAAAAACTATAAATTTATGATACTATATGTTAATGTTGATTTTTATAATCATCATTAAAAAATATTGTTTCGTATCATAACATACCTCTCAAAAAAGGAAGATACAGTTAAAACTCATTACGATTTCTAACATTTTAAGAATAAACCAAATAAAAGAGAGATCCTAAAATTTATATTTAGATAGAATGTTTTTATTTTAATAATAATAAAACAAATCCATCGGAATTATACACACCATATACAATAAAGAGGTTATAAATATTTCTTGTGTCCCACAAAGTTAAGAAGTGCGACAAAAATAACCTAGTACCTGAGTAACATTAGAATTGTGAGCCCCATTAATGAATAACATCAATTGAATAATTCAATATATTTAAAAATATATATTCATTATATATTATATAACACAGAAATATATACTCCACCCAAAAGAAATAACTGATCAGTATCATATAAGCCTCATAGAAATAAAAGTGACACTAGAAATCCCCTTACCTTATGTCATAACTTCGGTTGTACTCATTTAGTCCTCCATTATAATAAATATAAAATTATTACCCATATATAAAAGTTCCATATTTATTTATATCACAAAATATAATAATTTTTATGACATTTAATAAATTATTTATTTACAATTCTTTGTTACATTTACATTTCGGGATATAAATGCTTTTTCATAAATGTTTTGACTTTTTATTTTTGGTGTTAATACAATGAGCTTGATTTAATTATTTCATGAATTTAAAACATGATATAAAATCGATATATTTTTTGTATATATGTATTTATAATTATCTATAAATTTTAAAAATAGGAAATGAAATATACTATTCATTGAGACCGAATTCCATTTTTATGCATGAATATTATCTCCATTTTCTTATCATTTTGAAATGAAATAAATAGAGTGATATATATATATGTATTATCATTATATTAAAGTTATTATTTCATATAAATCAAAAATAGTTTTTAAAATAATCCTTAATACATTCCACATAATGCATGAAATATTCACATCACTTTGAGGAGGTGGTAGTCCACATGCCCATAAACGATGTTATGTTATTCATAAGAAATTGAAATAATGAATAATGTGTTGTATAAATATTATAGAACAATGAAATATATATATATATAGTATATATAATACATAAATTGTATTTAAATATTTATGAATAACCAATATATATGGTAAAAAAATTAGAAACATCAGTTTGTGAGGTCGTAGATCGTCGTTCACATGAAGGAAGATTGTGTATCCCATTTAAAGTATGTGTGTGAATTTTTAGGTCATAAAATTAAAATATAAAACTAAATTCATATTAATTTTACTAATTATATTGTATAAGTATGATTTATGAATAATTTATAATGAAAAAAAAAGTTATTGTTAAAGAACATTACATCTTATTCATGTAACTCTTATTGGTTTTCACCAAAGGAATTTTTGGTTTTCTCTGTACTCCAAATGATCAATATTGTATTATATTATGTGTTTTTGTAATATATTTTTATAGGACTTTTTTTATACATGATTTTTCAATGTTTTGAATAAGTTAGGGGTGTGAGTTCCATTTTATATTATAGTAGGAGTGCCATTTTTTTTAATACAAAAAAGGTCATCAAAATTTGAATGTCTCCCTTAAATATTTTATTGTAAATAATTATAAATATGGAATAAAATATATTATATAATCTAAATATTTCTATAATATTGATTTTTTACATGGTTCTTAGTCATTTGTTCCCTTATGTTAATGTTTGATCCCTTGGTAAACTCGTTTTTCCCTTAATTGTTGTATATAGTTTTAACTACTTTTACTTATCGTATTTCTAAAAACATAATGTGCAAATATTATAAATTATAAATTATTATGATTCCAAATATGTAAACAATTTTCCCAAATTCATGTGACATTATTTTTTTACATTAAATTTAATATAATCTTACAGATGGTACGAAACTATAGTTTCTAAGTGAAAAACGTCAAATGTTTAAAATGTTTTAATAGAAAATTTTAATGTGAAATTGATTCAAATGATCTAAATTTTATTTATTGATGTATAATATAAATAATTACATATTTAAAAAATTAAAATATATTTTAAATATATTAATAAATTAAGAATTTTTCAATTTTTCAAATTAAATTCATTAGGTATTTCTATTCATCAAAAAGCATAACTTCACAAAGAAATAACTAATAATTAAACTAAGATAATTTTAATATTTTTATTTAAAAATGATTTTTTAAATCAAATTGTATATATAATTTTTTTAATTAATATGTTTCCAAAAATTTCACCATTAAACACTATCAAGACAACCTTTTAAGAATATATATCATTTTTATTAAAATGGTTTTATTATTATCTCTAGAATATTATAAAAAATGGATAATGTTAAATATTATATTGAATATCTAATATCTAATATCCATTAATATAATTCATTTAAAGAATTATGCTAATTTGGAAAAATACTATTTGTTCATAGAAAAATTGTTTTTATATAAAATAAAATTAACTTATTTCAAAGTAGTTCATACATTCATTTATAATTAGTTGGAAACCATAGAATTAATTTTATATATAAGTGTAAACCAGCTATTCTTAATGTTTTAATATTTTTAATTACTTCGACTCCAACGTCCTAGTGATAACTATATTAATATTTTAATAATAACATTAATAGTATATTATAGTTCTATAAAACGCGGTCTTGCATGTAATGCAATATTTTAAAAGAACTTAATTGTGTGTATAACACAAGAAAAACATATATTTTTATATACTGAATCATATTCTATGTCTTTCAGGTAGTGAATTATGATATTGGTTTTTTATATAAATTGAGGACAACTTTTTGTAGCATGGAAGCAATGCTATCAAATAAATTTAATTTACATAAAACAATATTTTTATAAAAACCTATGGTGTTACACAATGAAATTTCAAAAAAATCATAAGATACTTATGAATTGGTGAAACCAAAAATTATATTCTTTTCATTAAATAAAATTTATAAAATTTACCTATTTAATATTTAAATAATACTATATTATATACAACAAAATAGTATTTTGAAAATGAATATTATTCACAGTTCAATTGATAATTATTATTTGTATCCAAAAAAATAAAATAATTCCTAAGATTATTATAAACATTATAATATGAATCAAACAAATTAATAGTAGAGAAATACTTGGATCATCATATATTATATTGGGATTTCATATATAACCTATTAGTAGAATTATTATTATCTAAACCATGATACAATTATTCTCATAACTATTCATATTGATTTTACAAATAGATACACATTATTGAAGATTATAAAATATATATGTGTACGAGATGTATAGTGACACCATTTGGGATGATATAAGAATTTTATTAATTAATAATGGACCCATTTAGGGTGATTATGATACTAGTTCAATTAAAAACTGTTTAAAAACATATATAGTGTTTTCCCATATTGCATCCTTGTGGAATTATAATTACCATACCATATGATATCAGTTGTTGGAAAAGGATCATTATAGAGAGATTTCATTTTATGTATATATTTTAAGCTTTCAAATTCAATGGGGGTAATACCATATGTTTATTCCTAGTGATGGATTGTTCCCTAGTATGGGGTGATTATTTGGAAGATGATGCCTGATATGTATATGTGGGGGCCAGAAATTGGGTGTTTTGGAATATTTGTGACATGTGATATTTAAGATAAAAGTGGAGGTAGTGGCTCTGGTTGTAACACCCCAACTCTAGATACATATATAGAGTGTTTTTTTATTACATTGTCACAAAATACAAGAGATATCATATTAAACGATAACATAGATTAGTAGTATTTAGGGACTACACATATATACATTATTCTCAAATTACATGTGAAAACATTAACAATATAATGAAATCCTGGTGATAAATTAATTTATTCTCTTATTATATCACTGATTTCATTCATATATCTATTATGAGTATCATGGGGAAGGGAAAACCTAATAAAGGGGGAGGTAATGGGATCTATAATGAGAGGTTCAGAATAGAAGACATTGAAGAATAAATAAATTATAAACTAAATTTAATAGTTATGAAATAATTGAATATAAAATATAACCAAAATCATAAAGTGAAATTTATACATGGATAAAATAAGAAGATAAACAGTCACATGGATAACAGAAAATTGCTTTATAATGATATAATGAATAATTCTAGACATCATATCCCTATTATCAAGGCCGTGTTCCAAGACATTATAAACATTAAATAAAGTCCTTATTCTAATAAAATATATAAAAATGTATATTCATACAAAAAAATCACTGGATATTTTATCTAATGTGACCAACTACTATATTAAATAGAAAGTAAAATTTGGTTACCATAAATATCATAACAAGTCTATTTTATTTATCACATTAATAACCAATACATCTTTTTCATCAAGCCTTAAAAATCAATTACTATTTGTATCGGAATTACTAGAATATGTAATGTTAATATTTTACAAAGTAAAAATAATCATATATCATCTAGAAAAATATTTAGGCTATTATCATTATATTATATCCCCATTAATGTATAATATTCATCAAATAATGGCGACATAGATGATTTTTTTTAAAAGATCACCATAATATTTGTTTTGGAAAATACAATTTTCATTATAAGAAAACTTAATTAGAATATAAACATTTCGAAAATATTATGAAACATATATTTATTTAAAATAAAAATGGATACATTTAATAAAATATGATAAAATATAATTCATGATTATTAGGATGGGAATTCAATATGTATATGATAAAAACATTTTTTTCACTTTGTAATGAATGTTAAAATCATCTATTCAGAAACATAAAAAATATTAGTTTTTAGTATTATGAAAATATATTTAAATATTTAAAAATTGAATTAATAAATAATTAAAAAATAAATAATAACATTATTTATTCGGTTTAAGATTACATGGATGTATAAGAAAAATATCACAGACTAATGGAAAAAGGCCTGCTTTGCAAAAAAAAGTTTTCCTAAGATTTATAATGTATCAATGATATAAAAATGAGTGGAAAAATGAAAAATACATATATGAAAATAATTTAATAAAAATATTTTTCAAAAAGTGTAAATAACTTATAATTTCCTTCAATCTAAATTTACACAAATAATATCAACTAAAAGATGAGATTGTAGAATAAACCATTACCACATTGGTATAATTTGGAATAAAAATTCCCCTTGAAATAAATAAAATTAAATAAAAAACAAAATTCCATGAATATAAATATCTTAATGATATAAAATATTAAATAGTAATATTAAACAACACAAAAAACGAAACAAGTTGTAAATAAGGAATATGTCTCAAATAAACAAAAGTAAGGGAATAAACTTATATTATTTGTAAAATTGAAGTAATAATTAACCAAATGAGTATTTATGAATAAAAAATTAAAATCCACATAAAATGAATTGAAATAAAACATAATATAATCGTATAACAAAAAAATATAATCTTGTAAAATCATAGTCAATGATGAAGTAATATAACCCAATGATAATACATTGAGTTAAGAAAACACTATCATTATGTCTGACTCACTACACGCATAATTTATATCATATATTATAAAAGTACAATAACATTTTATCTTCATAAAAACCATTATGATGTATATAAACTTTTTAGTATCCATTATATTTTATTTATTTCTATTCCTGGTATATTTATTGATTCTGTTTATTTCACGTCTGAATTTTATCATGTTTTTTTATAGTCATTAAACAATATCATAGGATTGAGTGTGGAAAAGGAGTCATTATTCCATCATATATAAATTTTTTATCAGGTGATATTTATTTTTTTCGAATTAAATATATTTTTATAATCATTCTTGAGTTTTTTAAATTAAAGACGAAATTTACACATTATGTTGGTAGTCCAAACGTACGTGCGAGCATCATCAATATTTATTTGATGGGTGGAATGTTGTAAATGATCTTAATGTATTATTTTTCCAATAATATCAAATATATTCATCATATCCTTCATAATTATAATTCTTAAATAATTTTTTGGGAATTAATCTTATTGATACAAGGATGTGGTATTCTATACGTACACATGAGTGATAATTTTTTTCCCATTTGATTGAAAGAAAATTCAAAATATTATTCCCATTATTATAAAAGGTCTCTAAATATTTAATATATTGGATTCTTTATTTAATTATATAGATAATAAATTTTAAGTAAGTAAAAGAAGAAAAAAATTTATAAAATCGAGTAAGGTTATTACTTATTCTTTGAGTTTCCTCCTTTGACAGACACCATAATCCTATATAGAATGGTCAAATGAAATGATTAGAATCTCTAGTTAGTGTTGAAGGAATCATGTGAGGTATTAGGGTTGGTATTATATTTTTTAGAGCTCTAAATTATTTCGAATAAAGTATAATTAGATGTTCCCTTTCATAGGCAAATGAAATGGAACAATTGTAATTACATAAAAAACTAAAATATAATATATTTCATAATCATAAATCATTTGAATAAACCAGGTGGACTAAATAATTTATTTAAAATATTTTCAATTTTTATTTAAATATAATATAACTATGATTGATGTATGGTATTGCTTTAACTGATTTATTCTTTAGAATTAATTGTAAGTTGGAGATGTTGTTTTGACTTGATGAGTTTTTTTATAACAATAATGAAAATTTTAAATATCCTGATTGCAGATATATATTAGATTCTCACGACACATGTGAATTTAATTATGAGAATATAAAATTTTAACATCATTTGAAGAAGTTTTTTTCAGGATATTTTTAATAAGTCATCAAAATAATTGATGAAATGTTGGAAGTGGAGATGATTTGATAATGAATTGAATTGGAATTCAAGCATGAATTCCATGTAAAAATTGAATGAAAGTGTATATAATTTATTGGGTTTTTTATTTTTTAATTCTCAAGTGACATATTTCCCGTAAAGAAATTTTATATTTATTTGAAACATTAACAATATGAGGAACCCCCTAAATCCCACTGAAGTATGAGGATACATATAATACATGGAAGATATATCTGACATAACACATGAATAGTGGTTGGATCCTTCATTTTAGTGAAATATTGTTCACATAGGGGCACACACTTGTGGAAAATATAATGTTGTAGGATGAAAGTGTGGGGGGCAAAGAGTGGATATTATAAGAATACCTTATTAATCAATCATTCAAAGTAAATGGTTTATGATCTATTTCTATGTAGTGGGAGGTGGAACTAAAAATTGATATTTGATATTGGATTCTTTATAGTTTAGCTCCATGTAATTATTTTTATGTAAAACACCAGTAATCTAATCAATTTCATATGGTCAATTTCGAAAAGGTGATATTTTTCTACAATATTGATCTTCACAATAGGCATTGTAATTTTCCTTAGATCATGTATCAAGCATTAATTATGAATCATAGCCCATCATATCCATATATATGACCAAATAATATCATAATAATTTCTATATTTATAATGAAATATCACTACGGTGTTATTTTAGGAAAAATAGTCATGATCGTGAAGACTAGGACTATCATGAGAGTAACAATAAATGAACTTTTTTACATCACATTAAATTTATGGATAATTTTGTTTGATCCAATTATTGTGCGTCATTATTTTTATGTATGATACATGATATTTTATGTAGAAGATGATTTTCAAGTGTCATGTGTATTTTATGGTGGGTCACACAGAAGAAATTATCAGTGAATTTATCAGTTTAGGTTGTGTATTATGGATGTTTTATGTGTACATTAATAACCCTAAAACTTATAATATTATTTCTGATTTGAATTTTTCTTGAAAAGAGGGAGTGAGAGACAGAGAAAATTTAGAATCAATATCCCCTATTTTCATGGGTATAAAGAGATATTAATTAATATTATGGTACACTTCCTATCACATGAAATATATCTCAAGAACCATTATATGTCTTTAAATTCATTCATAATGTATTATTCTAATTATTTTTATAAAAATAATAATTAATTCACACTAATTTTTTTTTGATGAAGAAGAAAAATAATATGAATAAGAGATACTATGTATTGTATCATTCAATCTTCACATACAGTGTGTGATGTTTTTCTATGTAAAGTGGAATTGATAAATAATGTGAGGGAGTACTATGCAAAATTGATTAATAAAAAAGGATGTGTATAATGATTACTTCCATGGTTTTTGAATGATTTATACATGATACATGTTATACAAAAGTTTGTGAATTAATGAGACACATTGGATTTTATTATCATGTAAAGTGTTTAAAGAATTTCTTGAGTAAAAGGAATACATAGTCAATAATGAAACGTAATTGTTATTGAGAAAAATATGATAATATTGAATAATTTTAATTAATAACCATGAATTAATAATTAAAATCAATTTTTTTATTTATGATGTTTTCAAATCACAATAATGAAGAATCAGTACTATTATGAATAAAATTATTTTGTTTAAACATACATACATGAAATTTTTAACATAATTTGAGTATTATATGTATGAGAATTTTGTTCGTTTATTTTTGAAGTATTATCATCCATATATTTAGATATTTGGGGGAGAAGATAACTTTCTTTGTATTGATTAACATTCATGTCTTCATCACCAGCAATTGAAATAGTTATTGTAGAAGTTATGCCTTATAATTGTTTTAAATAGTATTCTTACATCATTTATATAATGTTTTTGATTAAATTAAATGAAAATTTAATTCTTTTAGTGAATTTGAGAATCAATATAATAATCATATCAATGTTTATTGAATATGATGAACAATTTTTTCTTATTGGAATCTTGGTGTTTGTGTGATATTTTTTATTATTATTATTTTTTGTATAGGTTAACACAGATGGGATTTAAATATATCTGACCCTGGGGATATTCTTGTATAAATTTATTTTTTGTTGATTTTTATAGGTCATGGTTCTAATATTAATCATGCCTAACCAAAATATAATTTTGTAACAACTTTCTCATTGAGAATCAATGTATCAGATCATCCTAAACACAGAAAGGATATATTCACACATATTATGGGTGGACCCTGTAAAAATAATAAGTGTTTTTTTCATTTATAGTTTTTCATTCATTTTTTATAATGTTTTTTATTAATAGGTATTATCTATTCATCCTAAAATTTGTATATGATCGAATTTTATATGGGTAAAAACTGAAATAAAAAAATGTTAGTTTTTTTACACTAATCCAAATCCCCCCACCCCTCTCTCAATGAACCTAAAAAATCACTTATTTATTTTAATTGAATGAAATGAAATGTTGTACATATGATTATATATACTAAACTATCTTAGTATATTTTACTAAACCAATATGAAGTACAAAAATGATTGATGAATTATCATATTTGCAATAGATGGAAAATTTAGTTCCCATCTATGTAAGAACATTTAAAGTGGTTTGTAAAAAAAATTAAAAAAAATCAATATGAAATGAACATGGATATTGTGAAAATAGTTTAATTAAAAAATCATACAACAAGAACTGAATACAATAAGAGTTGTAGTATATCACTAATATATGATAAATCATTTTTAACAAACATGTTGATGATATTTTTCAAAGTTGTTATGATGAATTTTTTGTTGAATAACTCATTTAATTTTTGTTATATGTAAATAATATTATGAACGATGTTATTATAATTATATTCACAAACACATTTAAATTTAATAGAGGAATATATGATGAAAAATTCTAGCTTGAAGAAGAATATGAGAAAATGTATTAAGATTTATAAAAGATGTTTCAAATATGGAATACTCTCACACATCCTATTGAATCCAAAGAAGAAACATTATTACATTAAAATTAATGTATCTCTCATGTTGACATAGAGTTTTATTGAAATGTATCTCAGAATATTATGATTAATGAAGAATTTAATTAGACGATCTGTACACTAGAATATTCTTATAATGATTACATGAATTTAAAAAATTATAAGTTGGAAATTAATGACAATGAAGAGACCTTAATGTTATACAAAGGGGAATTTTTTATGGATGAAGAAAAAAAATAAATCAAACTACAAGGTTTGGTAATAAATTATTTACTATCCCGAAATATTAATTGAAATGAGTTGTTTTTGAGAAATATGTGATTAAGAACATTTTTACAGATGAAACCCTTGTATCTCAGAAACTACGTAAAACCATAATTAATGTTTATGAATTCTATATATAGGTTTTTAAAAATTGATACAAATTCTTTGATAATTCATTACTATATTAAATTAAAATTTACGAGGTTGAATTTTTTAAATTACTGATATAATGGGATAAAATTATAAAATTCACTAAGGATGAAAAACAATTCTTCAATATGATGTGTCATGAGATCGAAATAAAATTAAAAAAAATGAATCATTCATAGTTAAATAATTCATATAATGAATATAGATATATGGTCAAATCCATTAAAAACTATAAGGACTTTGTAAATATGTAATGTATTTCATTGTTGGAATTGTGTTGAAATATATATAAAACCCATGTTCAATATTCACAATGTTACAAAAGATGAAATATTATAAAGAATATTACAAATAAAAGTCTTTTAAAAAAACTACTCAATATAGTAGTAATAAGTGAATCATATTATAAAGAGTAAAATATATAAAATGGTCACTGAAATAGATTACCCTTATCCTATATTTTTTTATAAAAAATTTATTATCATTTACTACAGTCTCCAAATGATGTTTTTTTGAAACATGGGTGAAATATATTGAAGTAAACCCAATATATCATCAACTAGGGATATATAAATGAATAACAATTCTTGTTCCTCATAGTGTGTTTATGTTAAGAACTATTGTTTCTAAAGATATATGATGTAATAGTTAACCAAATTGTATAAAAAATAATGAATTCAAGATTCTTCATATTTTTTGGGACATGTTCGAAGTTTAGACATAAGGACCTAAACTATTGGAATAAGTTTTGTACGAAATATGTTTATTGATTTCTAGACTTAAAGGGGAGCTGATCTGTTTTAAATAGAAATACAATAGTAATGAGAAATTTTACACATATAAAGAATAATCTTGTTATTAATATTATATTTGCGTATCTTGATGTGTTTTGTGGCTTTTGAAATAGATGGGATTATAATTATATTAAGTGTTGGAATATACCATCCATAAACAATGCATATGTTGAATAGAAGAAAAGATCACACCAAATACAAAAAAAAATATACAGAATTAAACCATTGAGTATAAGCATAATAAAGTTATTATGAAATCTATGATGTAGGATACACAAAAGAATCATTCTAAAATGCATTTCACACCAATGAAATGTATCTTCTACTACGGTAAAAGAAGCGTTTTTATAGAAATTTTCAAACTACTCATAACTACCACTGTTACTAGAATAAATCTAATTATTTAAATTCAATCAATATAAAAATAAATAAGTAGTGTTAATTTTATAAATATATTAATAATAAAAATAAAATATTTCATTATTTTATTTTCAAAAAGAATATCTGAAATTTTATTGCATTTTTTTTATGGAGTTATATTTCCGGACACACATTTAAAGGTTAAATGACATGTAATCCTAGTAATATGATGATATAGTATTTTAATGTGAACCTACAAAATACAAATTATGCTAGAATAGTTTTTGTGAAGCAGTAGACACATATGTATAATACCTTCAATAAAAGTAAATAATGTTTTCTTATAAGTCCAAAAAATTATAAAATTCAATATCTGTGGGTGAAGGGAAAGAAGGATGAAAATTAATTTCTTTCTATTGTGAAAAAAATATTCAGTTTAATAATAATGATGGATATATAGAGAATTTCATGCTACCAATAAATGATTAAATAATGAAAATCAAAAATTTAGAAATAATGATGAATTTTCATATATCTATAACAAAATTAAAAGTTGTTTTAAGGTATTGAAATAAATCCCATCCTTGGTTATTTAAATTAAAATAATTAACGAACAACCTTTTTCCGATCTATTTTATTATTTTTTTTATTTCTATGTAGGGAATTTAAATTGAGTAATATGTTTAAGGGAAAAATAGAGTAAATGAATACTATTAAAAACTATATATCATCTATGATGTTATCCATCATGGACTATATTATTTCTAGTTGTGTTAAAATTGTTCTTAGTGTACAATAAGGATGAATGCTAACAATTATGAATAATTTGGATGATGATCAATTCTCTTTGGGAGAGAAGCTGAACAAATACCATATTTGAATATATCAATTTGATAAAGCTATTTATTTTATGTTCTAATTAGGGTAATAATTTATGATTTAAAAAGTTTAAATTATTAAAAATGAATATTTTCAATTTATGATATATGTTCTCTTATTATTATATGAAATATAATACTGATTTAAAAGGGGAGAAACTGATTATTTGATGAAAATGTAAAATGGATTGAAAAGGGGGGAAAGGTATTTGTGTACTGTAATTTTATTGACATGTCTATTGAGATGAATTGGTGATTTTTCTTGATTTTTTTGGACATCATTTGATATAAGGCTTCAATGTTGGTATGACATTCTAAAAAAATATTAATAGATCTATTTTGTATTTTGATAATTCTGTTTTATATAGCGTGTTTAATCATGTTTACATAGTGTTGAATAATTGATGACTCATTAATTTTCAATATTTAATGTATTATTTATAACAATTATGTCAGTATGAGTTTCACATAAATGGATTCTCCAATGAACGTTTTCTATTTAAGGTGATAATATAGAAGTTTTTTTTCTGAAAAATGATAATCAGAATAATTCCATTATTCTAAAATCATTTCAATTATTATCAAATTAAGAAGATAAGACCACAATTAATTTAGTATTGGAATGGATATTAAATTATAATCCAAAAATAGAGATTTAATAACCCTTATCTATTAAATTAATTTGGTTTTATTTTTATTTAATGTGTTTCTATGGTAGAAATACAATGTAACTATGATTTAATTATATAAATTATTCTATTGAACTTTCCATAACAATTATACATAAGTTTCAAGGGGTTGTTTGATATAAAGAGTGTTTTTATTTAAATAATGAAACATTACATGTTAGGATTACATATATGTTCTCAATTCATATGAAACATACATATTTCATTGGGATAATGTTCACTTTTTTTACAATTTAGAGAATATATTTTTATGGTTATATAATTAAATAATCTTAGGAATTGAGGAAATGTAATTAGTGGTGATAATTAGAATAATAATTCATTTATATCTAATAATTGAATTCCATGTTTAAAAACAATAATTAAAGATTAAATTAGGGATTATACTTTCTTTTTTTAATTTCTAGTGAAATATTTTCCTTATATAAATCTTTTATTTTTTTAATAAAAAATCGAACCATTCATAAGCTATGCAACCAACTCAAACATAGAAATGTGGTAGGAAACCAATACCACATTGGATATCCCGCTAAAATATTATAATTATTATTTTGATTTATTATATAGATATAATGGTGTGTATTTAGGGAGGTTCACAGAAGAGTCCAAGAATGCACCATTTGGTGATAGTGTGGAGGAAAGATATTATAGTGTATGAGAGGACCCCATTACTCATATCTGTTTAGTTAATTGTTTGGGATCAATTATAAAAAGGTGGATGGATTAATGAAAAATTAATGTGGGATAATGTCTTTGGAAAGATATAGATCCACTTAAAGAGTTACATTTAAAATATCAGTATATTAATTTTATATATTTTGGACATCAGAGTGATGCTAACTCTTCTTTCAACCTCAATTCTCATATGAATATTTCACAGCATCAGAGTTCCTATTCAAAAACATGGTGATTTAAATGATCACATTATATTCCTGGAGATGATCAATTAAAATTTTTAGTTCCTATATATTCATTTTTATTAGGTTATTATGTGTTATGTTATTAAAAAAGTGAAGAGAACGAAGCATTAAAATTTATGAGATTCTCTTCCCATGATGTTTTTCTATCCCATGAAAATTATGGATGATCAAATTTTGATCCTACAATATCAAAAGAATTAGTTTTCGATTCCATATATGTTTTTTGTTGGGATGATGTCAATACTTAATTTTATTAACATTATATCATGATTCATTCAAAATAAAAGGTTTACGACCATATGAGTGGAGGTGGTGGAAATTGTTAGTGGGGTGGGTCTATAAATATTCCAAAGACCCAAATCATTTTATTTTTGAGTTGAAATGGATTCATATCATAAAATAGAAGAAAAAATAGTGGATCAACATTCCCTATTTTTTTATTCTATAGTAAGACATCATGTGATATTCTCATACATATCCTATCAAATAAAGAAATGTAAAACACTATTTAGTGTCATTATATTCATTCATGAAGTGTTCTGCACCTATTTATTATTACAATGCATAAGAATGTTATTCATTTCTAAGCTACACAATGTATATGAGACATATTGAACAGTATCTCTTGATCTTCACATATATTTTATGGGCTTATTATGTGTTTATTGGTAGTGTCACGTGAAGTGTGACAATATAATGAACAATTGTGTTATGTGAAGAATGAACTATATCACAAGTGGTTGTTTGTTACATGAAGGTATTGTTTATGATGCATTTGATATACAAGTTTTATTAACTGAATAGTATACATTAATTTTTATTGTTACGTGAATTATAAGATTAATTTCACATGTAAAGGGATATACTTGGGATGAGGTATATTGATTGTGAATGAGAAATAATGGAGAATTATAAGAATGTGAATCCATAAAAAATGATAAATATAAAACGTCAATTTCATAATTATAGAACTATATAAGGAGAAGTAAATAAAAATTGATAATGTCATGAATAAAATGATGTTTAGGAAAAGTTCATTAATAAAATTATTAAAATACATCGATAAGTATTTGAAATATAAATGTGTAAGTTAATTTTAGAAGTATTAACTTCAATTTGTTGATAATTATAATGGAGTAGAGATATAGTTGTGTTTTTAATTTCAACATTTTATTACTCAGATAACTCTTTTATTTTTAGAATAATTGATATCATCCTCCTTTTATAAAGAGTAAAGGGTTAACATGAAAAAAAATTTGTTATTATATTTAGTGAAGGATTAATAATGTTAGTGAAAGTGACCTAGTGCAGAAATATATAATAATATTGGACCAATAATGAAGATGATTTTTTTCTAGTGGTATATTGGTGTTTTTTGGAAAAATATCACTCATTTTTATGGTGTTTTGAACAATTTATCGATACTAGTATAAATAACACTTATGGTATGATAGAGTAGTTTGGGAATTTTTGGATACCTACCAATCATGGTATTGTAATGATGCCTAAACAACCCTATTGTTATTTTGAATTCATATTATAGTAGAATATCATTGAAACAGATCATCTGAGACACATTAAAGACATAGTCACCCAAATTTTGGGAAAAATAATAGAAAAATTATTTTGTGTTTCATTCAAATTGAATTCTGTATATGTTATAACTGTGTTCATTAATAGGTAAGATATATTTATCCTAACATGTGGATATGTTTTAATTTAATATAAGGTAAATAATAAATGAAAAGATATTAGTAAAACATATGGACATGGATTCACCCCCTCTAAATATATGTGCATTATCTACTAGTAATTTCAATTGGTATCATGAAAATGGATCAAAAATAGATTATATATACATTACAATCCAAATTATTTTTAAATTATTTGTATGATATGAATATTTTTATTTGAGTAAGTATCGTACCATACTTATATGGAAAATGTTTCTCTCTTATTTTTTTGTATAAGAAGGTATGTTTCTATAATTACCACAAAGAATGGTTTGAAAGAATGTTTTATAAATGATGAGAAAGAGATTAAATATGAATGTGGGTACATCACAGGTTGAATACTATTTGAGTGGTATCCAATAATCAATATCTATTTAATTTTTTTTATAATAATCCAATTGATGATTCACAATCAAGAAGTTATAAAAAATAGTTTTTTAAATCTATTAGGGTTTTTATTACAAAGATGAATATTATCTAACGAATGTTCATATCACTCTAATCAATTAAATATTACTGATAATTTATTGGATTTTACATATATTATTTTTAATTATTTTATGGAATTATCTTGAGACCAGACCATTTCATGGCGTGTGGTTCCTTGGACCATAGTGCCCGAAATAAATGTTAGAAAATAAATTAAAATTTTAACCAGTGTGCGTGAGATGGTTTTATGAAGAAGTGTAATAAATTTTAAACGGGTTACCAGATCAGAGCTCTGGGGGAATCATTATATTCTGAGAAACATATTTTCCTTAGGCTAGGCCTAACATCGACCAACGTGGGTCGGATGTAAGAGTTAGTTTTTGGATGTTTAAATGGAAATAAAATAATTAATAAATAATTTTATTTTAAATTTTTCCTTTTAGCATAGGGACTTAATCCTCCCTAATAAGTACATTCTTATGGAAATTTTTTAGGGTTATCCGTACAACCCTTCTAATTAAGGATTTTCAATTGATGTTTTAGAGGGGAACCTGTTGGCAGATGACGATGACATGATCGATCGACGCATCCCGGATTCGACGAACCACGCCAATGAACGAAACCCGATGATTTTTCATCAAACCGATCGAGGTAGGAGTTTTTAAGTTTTATTATGTTCTTCTTCTTTCTTTGATTAAATGATGAATGCGGATCAACCCACAAACAGGTTGATCCACGAACAGTGAATTCTTGCAGGAGGGATTAATTGGGATGATTTTAGAAATTAATCGACAATGTTAAAAATCCATGTTTCAATTACTTCTATTTAAAACCATCTAAAAGGATCAGATTAACATCCTGAAAAATGATAAAGATGTTCGTTCCTCTTTTGTCATTGGAATTTCTTCCTCTTTCTCCCTCGTGTTCTTTGTTCTCTTCATTGGGTAATGAACAACGTGTCATTGCGTGTCCATTTCACATCACAATGATACCGAATTAGATATTCAACGTTGCAATAACTTAAAGGGGGTTCAATAGCGATGGTAACAGAGGAATTGACCCAGTTTGGGAGAAAACGTTTTTTGATCATTCTTTGTGCGGATGATCAAAACTAGTTTTCTAGGCCAATATAATGCCCAAAACCTCCCAAAACATCGATAGTATGAAGGGGTGACCTTGGTTCTTGAGTATTGAGATGATCAAATTACCAGATTGATGATCAAAAGAGCCCCAATGTGCGGTGACAAAGAACGACTATTCTGGAAATTTTATAAGAACATGTCGTGTATCTCGAAGAACACGCCCATTTGAGACTAGCACATCAGAAGCTAGTGTTCTATGATGCAGAAATAGATTACCCAACTTATTCTCTAGATAACAAGACTTGTGGTTCCATTCTATGGTCTCTCCATATGTCTCGGACGATACACAGACATGGGCTGTAGTACACGACCGTGTACTACACCACACGACCAAACTAGGTCGGCTGCATGGGTTACCCCATGCACTAGTTAAATGGGTTTTAACATATGGGTTAAATATGTGTATGGGAACATGGATAGCATACAGAGAGTCCTCCCTAGATAGTGGAACATGGTGTGTCACTCCCTTACATTCCATTTATATCTTCTTCTGCAAGACAAGTCTTGTGACCCATGCCATTGTACATGGGTTGTACCCTGGGTCAGAGGACACAACATGTGACCTTTCTAAACACCATGAAATTTTAAGTTAATGGATTGATATTATTTTACAATATATATTGGACATGTTTCATTCAGTTTAGTGCCCCTTTTACCCATTCTCCTAGAGTTCAAGTATCATTTCATTTTTCAAGAGTATGAACCCTTCAAGAGTACTTTCCGATGTAGAGTTAGGTATCCCTCTGAGGGGCATTGAGCGAGATCCTCTATCCATTCTTGACCCTATATAGAGTCAGGTATCGACATGAATATTCCCATATGGCACTGATCATATAACAACAAGGTGAATTCAGATGAGTTTCGATATCCACCAAGGCCCTGCTAGTGATCTTCATCTATGTATCGTGATCTTTCACCACTTAGGAGAAAGTTATATAGGAATGAGTATATATATCTCTCATGATGTTTCCTGATGGACAGTGCATCTCATATAGATTTCATCAGAACTATCAGACTCATGGATTCAGTTCTCCTAGACGAGTGCTTAGTGGAATCATCAAACTGAATTCTTAGCTGGGGTATGCAGTTTTGTAACTTCTCTCTAGACTGTGTTTCTGGGGTTAGAGTATATCTGGATTTTTTTTACTCTAGCTATATGTTCAGTAGTCATATATTGTGTAGAGATGAATGTTCCTTTCATTTGTGTATTTATTTATGGTTTTTTGGTCCTTTACATAGTATTTTTATACTCACCCCTATACGGGCTTTTCTCGCACGCGTCGTATCTTATGTAGAAAACAGCATTTTGACGGAGTTCAGGTCGAACCAAGACAGGACTGAGCTTTATATATTCTCTACTGGAAGAGGTGTTCATACAACTATGAGAATTAGTCCTAGTACCATTATTTAATTACAGGCTAGAATTTTTATTTTTCATACTTTGGTTTTTGGGGGACTTATATTTTTCCCTAGTTTACTTTCAGTACTTTACTTTCTATTGTACTCTGTTGGATGGGATTAGTTTTATGCATGTATTTTATTCCTTAGTGTTTTTTTACATTTAATCATTTCTCGCCTTGGAGATGTGTGTGTGTGTGTGTGTAGAGGTACATAGGATAATCCTCCCATGTTAGTAATATGTGTACTCGGTGCAGGTCACAAGATCCTGGCATATTGGAGGTGGGATTTGGGAGTTGCGGTATCAGCTCTACTGGGACGGGTCCTGACAGATTGGTATCATAGGGTGGTCGGTTCTACATTAGATCCAAGAGTATGTGATATTGGTTTGGGGAAACAATGTTAAGTGTATCGAGCTCGGATTTTAGGCTAGATTAACCAGTGTTGGTGCGAGTGGTCGACATTTCCATATACTAGGTCTCTAATAACCTGCTTTTCAACTCGGTACATGAAAACACTAGATTCAGATAAATAAGATATTGGTACACGAATCATATTGTAATGGGTTTTATTTTCCATGTCCTTTTTGTCACCTAGCCAGATATACTCATTGACCATGGTATATCTTGTTCCTTACAGGATTCCTTCATAGTGAAAACTTGCTAGGATTCAGCTGTGCAATCAAGAGGAAGACCCCTCAGTGATGTGGATTCGATATAGGGACTAGTTCCCCTGGTGTGGCCTCTAGGTGGTGCACCTGTCATATCACCACCATTGGAGAAGACCGGCGTACATGCAGTACTGACCGATGAGGGGCATAGGTTGAGCGCGCTCCAGGTGTTCCAGAGACAGACACCCGTCGGGTTCTGAGGCAAGCCTAAAACTCAGGTGGCTGAAGATTGACGTGAGGTGATTACAAGAGTTTTCCGTCTTATGAGGACACCATCAGAACAGATGGGGATCCAAGGAGTGAGCCTTCTAAAGGGTTTGGCTGGAGGATAGTGGAGTCTGACCACTCAGACTCATGGCGAGGAGACTCATTCGTGGACTGAGTTTGGGAGACTCATTAGAGAGGTGTTCTCACAAGTTACGCTGATTGTAGTTTGTATCCAGGAGATTCTTATGCTCGATCAGGGTAGTATGGCAGTGAATGAATTTTCAACGAGGTTCACCAACATTTCCAGGTACTTGATGGAAATGTTCAGGGATCAATACTTCAGATCTTGGTCCTTTGAGTGAGGTCTACGACCGGACATTCAAGCTAGTGTCATGCCTCTTTGCAATCCAACATTATCTGGAGTGATTGAGTAGGCCATGGTGATCGAGAGATTCATGGTAGAGGAGAGACAGCCGATAGAAGTCACCAAAAGGAAAAATGGATCGGAGACCTCAACAGTTGGGAGCCAATGCCAGACATAGGGATCAGGATGTGGGAGACCTCACAGGAGCACCCATGACAAGGGTTTTGTTGTCCATGTCTCTCAGGCTAAATCCATTAAGCATATGGAGAGGCGATGCTACTCGTGCAATGATAGGGGACATCACATTAGAGATTTTCTGACCTATCATGCTGCTGATAGGGAGAAGGTGGATGGACAACCAAGGAAGAGGTAGAGAAGAGAGAAGACAGATCCACAGGGTGGAGGATGTGGCAGAGGAGTAGGGAGATCTATAGTTTGTTGAAGACACTTCGATCTACATCCACCTCCACCCCAAGAGGTCCACACCAAGATTTGAGAGATGGGGGAAAAGGGCGAGGACAACTACATGCCGTCGAGGAGTACAACCCAGGGACTCTATGGATGATCTATTGTATGATCTATGTCTTCTCAACCTAATCTTCCATACTTGTAGACATAGGTTCTAGTCATTCCTTCATCACCACATGTCTTGTTAGATACCTTGAGATTCTAGTAGAGTCGATGACTCGATCCTTATTCTTGAAGACACCTGCGGGAGGATACTCGATGATGAAGCACCTTTGTAGATAGTGTGAACATACCCTTAGAGGTGAATGTTTCAGTTTGAACCAATTGGTGGTCATGTCAAGGGATTACGATGTCAATGTCATTATGGATTGGAAATCCTTGATCCATGCCCAGATTTACTGCTTTAGGCAATGAGTGTGGTGTGTCCTCAACCATGGGACATGGTTTTCCTTTTTCGATGAAAGGGCGACTCTGGAAGCACATAATGGGAACATTCATAGGAGGGTAAAAATGATCACTAATGAGTTAGATAGACTTTCCCTCAGAGAAGTAGATTTTGTGAGCATCGATTTCCCAAAAGTAGTTGCAAAGTATGAGTACATCTTTCCCGAAGTTGTTCTATGACTAACTCTCCATTGGGAAATCGACTTTTGCATCAACATACCACCTGGGATGGAACCGATTTCTTCTGTAGAATATTAGATGGATACCGTAGATCTTCGTGAGCTGAGGATGTAGTTGGTGGATTTTCAATTAAAGGGTTTTGTAATACCTAGGGTTTCACCCTGGGAGGCCCAAGTATTGTTTTCTGAGAAGGAAAATTGGTGTTTGAGGTTGTGCGTGGATTACTGGGGCTTGAACCAGGTAACGGTGAAGAAAACGTTTCCACTATCAAGGATGGACGATCTCTTCGACCAGATAAGAGGGGAACAATGGTTATCGAAGGTTGACCTTTGGTCAGGTAACCACCAGTTATGAATACAAGATGAGGATATAATGAAGACAACATTCAGATGCCACTACTGGCACAATGAGTACTTGGTGATGCCTTTCGGCGTGATGAACACCCCCGCAGTGTTAATGGAACTGATGAAATGGATCATCCAGCCATACTTAGCCAGTTTTTAGTGGTCTTCATCGATGATATCCTGGTGTAATCGGCTTCAGATGAGGAGAACACGAGAGACCTGTAGATGGTTCTAGAAGTATGCCAAGAGCACTAACATTATGGGATACTCATGAAGAGAAAATTATTAATTCATGAGGTACACATTCTAAGATATTTAATTTCACCAGATAGAGTAGATATGGACCCATCCTAAGTGGAAGCGATGTTAGCATGGAAGCCACCTCTATGATTGATGGAGGTGCGAAGATTCCTTGGGTTGGAATGATATTTCTGGATATTCATTCATGGTTTCTCAAAAATATTAGCATCGATGAGAGCCTTTACTATGAAGGGGCTCCCATTCGTGTGGATGGAGATGTTTCAGTAGGAATTCGAGCAGTTGAGTCAATGTTTGACGAGCGCCCCGATCTTTATATTTCCAGAGGAGGGTATCCAGTATAGAGTTTTCTGTGACGCATCAGGGACCGAGCTTGGTTGTTTCCTGATGCAGAGGCAGGTAGTGATTTCTTGTGGTTCGCGCATGGTTAGGCCACATGAGAAAAACTATGTGACCCATTATCTCAAGTTGGAAGTGTTAGTCTTCATGGTGAAGATGTGGTGACACTAACTTATGGGAAAGTGGTTCATCGTGTACTCTTACCATAACAACCTCTTATACATCTTCACGGATAAGGATTTTAATATAAGACTTTGGCGTTGGATAGAGTTCCTCAAAGACTATGATTTTGAGATAATCTTTATTCTTGGGATGGTAGACATGGTGGCAGATACTTGCAGACGGTTGATCTCACAGCTATTGAGCGCGGCGATAGAGTCGTTATCCACATTGAAGTTATCCTTCACGGATAGAGAGGGTTTGACTTACCTTCATTAAATGGTTATCACCCATCCACTCTTAGAGTGAGTTAGGTATGAACAACTTGGGGATGTCGACTGTGTGGTTTTAGTTTCTCATATTTCAACATTACATGCACCTGATGAAAATTTACAAGGTGGGGAGCACATAGTTATTTTCAGAGGATGCACTGTTGTACTAGTGGCATCGTAGCAGGAGGTCCTAAGAGAGTTTCATACATCCCATTTGGTGGTTCATCCTTGAGTGAGTAGGATGTATCAGGATCTCCAATGACAGTTCTAGTGGTCAGGCATGAAGAATGAAGTAGCAGAGTTCATTTCTCGATGCCTTAGTGCCAGTAGGTAATGGCTTAACACCAGGATCCCATGGGATTAACTCACCCCTGGATGTTCCAGAGTGGAAGTGGGAAGGAATATCGATGGACTTCATGATAAGAGTACAATGGATGTCCATGGGTCATGATTCCATCTGGGTGATCGTGGATCGACTCACCAAGTCGGCCAAGATCCTAGCTATCAAAGAGTAGAGTACCTTAAAGAGAATGTGATTCCTCTACATGCAGGAGATAGTTCTGTATATTGGAATCCCTTCGATAATTCTCTCAGATCACGACGACTGCTTCACATCGCAGTTTTTGACGAGACTACAGGAGGATATTGGGACTCAGCTACGCATGAGCACGCTATTCCATCCTTGGACTGATAGTTAAATGGAGAAGACCATTCAGGTTCTGGAGGAAATTTTTTGGGCCTATATCATGGACTTTTGTTGCAGTTGGGAGGATCACCTACAACTGGTGTAGTTTACGTACAATAACAGCTACCACTACAACATTGGTATGGAACCATTCGAGTCTTTATATAGGAGACCCTTCCAGTCACCGCATTGATGGACCGACCTAGGAGATTCAGCATTCTTGGGTCTAAAGTTAGAGAGAGCTACCACCGGGAAGGTGAATATAATCCATGAGCGGATGAAGACTATACAGATCTAGAAGAAGTCTTATACTGACAGACTATGGAGACATCTAGAGTTCGAGGAAGGGGACCATGTCTTCATTAGGGTCTCACCACGGCCAGGGCTATAAAGATTTGGTCGGGGAAACAACTATATCTAAGTTTAATCGGCCCTTTTTAGATACTGCATAGAGTTGGCGAGGTGGCATACAACCTTGGTCTATTGCAACAATTGCACCAGGTCCATGATGTCCTCCACGTGTCCCAGTAGAGGAGGTACGTGCATGACCCATCACATATCACAGACTAGGGCAATCTAGACATCGATGATGGAGTTACCTTTGCTGAGTACCTAGTGCTGATGGGGTATCAGCAGGAGTGTGTCCTTCATGGCTGATTGATTACCTTGGTGAGCATTTGGTGGGAGCACGAGAAACTTCTATAGAGCACATGGGAGTGAAAGTCTAAGATCCATGCCCAGTACCCACATCTTTTTGGGTAGCCTTGTTTTAGCTTCTCGAGGATGCAAATCCCCTAGGTAGGGAGAATGTAATGTCTCGGATTTTCCGTGTGTTATTATTAAATATTATATGGAATTATTTTGAGACGATACCTTTCAATGGAATGCGGTTCCAAGCCCCCGAGTGCCCAAAATAAAAGTTTGAAACTAAATTGATCTTTTAAACAGCGTGCATGAGAAATTTTACTAAATAAGCGAAATAAAATTTAAACGGTTTTTTGGATAAAATATATGAGGGAAAATATGGGTTCAAAATAAGAACATTTAATTAGGTGGGGCTATCATCAACTGGAACGGGTCAGCTGCAAGAGTTAGGTTTTGGTCGTTTTAATGAAAATAAAATAAATTAATAATTTATTTTATTTAAAATGATTTTTTTCACAACGAACTTATCCTCCCCTATAAGAATATTCTTTTGGGTTGTTCGCAATATTATACACAAAACCCTTATAATTATGGATTTTACATTGATTTTTTGGAGAGGAACCCATTAGCGTACGACGCCGACACGATCGATCGACGCTTCTCGGATTCATCAAACCATGCCAATGAACATGACTCAACGATCATTCTTAAACCAGATCGATGTAGGGGTTTGTTATTTTTATTTAGTTTTCCCCCATAGTTCAATTAAATGATGAACAAAAATCATCCCTCGAATAGGTTGATCCAAGTATTGTGAGTTCTTACGAGAGGGGTTTTAATCGGATGATTAGGGTGATTAATCCAGGATATTTAAAATTCATGTTTTAATTCATCTTTTTTAAAACTATCGAATGAGATTGGATTAAAACCATGATGATTGATGGAGAGGTTTTTTCCTCTTTCTCTATTGGATTTTATTCCTATATCTCCCCTGCATTCTTCATGTTCTACGTGGGGAGATAAACAAAATATCATTACATGTCCCTTTCGCATTTCAATGATTCAAAATTAATGATTCTACATCGCAACGATCTAGAAAAGGTTTTACGTCGATGGGGGAAGATGAATTGACCATGTTAGGAAGAAAAAAATTATGAACTATTGTTTACACGGATGATCGAAATGAGTTTTCAGGGATGATCGGACGCCCTAAACCTCCCGAATCATTGATATTATGGTTGGGTGACCATGGATCTTGAGTATCTTGATGATCAGATGGTCGGATCAAGGATCAAAAGTGCCATGATCTGTGGCGACAAAGATTGACGGTTCTGGAAATTTCCAATGAACATAGCCTGTATCCCGAACAATACGGTGTGTGGGTCCTCATGCAGGACTCTCTGTGTATCTCATATTATAATTGGAAATGGGGTGGAGTACACAACGGTGTACTCAACCACATGGCCAATCCAGGCAGACTGCATGGGTTACCCCGTGCACCAGTTACTCGGGTTGAAACACACTGGTTAAATACGTGTACGGGTACATGCCTAGCATACACGAAGTCCTCCCTGGATAGAAGAAAAAGGTGAGTCACTCCATTAAATGTTGTGTATATCTTCTTCTACATGAAAATCCTTGGGCCCTGGCCTGTTGTGCATGGACAGCACCCAGGGTCAGAGGACATTGCGTGTAGCCATTCTACATTCTTTGTATGTTTTTGTACATGGCTTGATCTTCTTTTCCACTATATGATGTACATGTTTCGTATGGGTTAGTTCCCCTTTTACACGTTCCCTTAGAGGTCATGTATCATTTCCTTTTTCAGGGGTATGATCCCTTCAGCAGAACATTCTGAGATAGAGTCACGTATCCCTACGAGATTACTGGAGCGAGATCATATATCAATTCCTGACAATAGGTAGAGTCGGGTATTGAAGCGACTACTCCTACAGGGCGCAAATCCTCTACTACTAAGGCATATACGGATGAGTCGGGGTATTCTCCATGGCCCTTGCAGTGATCCTTATCTATGTATCATTGCCTTTACCCATGCAAGAGTGTGTTCTCCTAGAAGGAGTGTATCTATTTCTGGTGAATTTTCTCTATGGACAATACTTCTCGGACGGACGCCATCATAGCAATCAGACTCATTGAGTCCATTCCCCCTGACGAGTGCATTGTGGAATCTTCAAAATGAATTCCATGAGGGGGTATGCTGTTGTGTATCTTTTCACTAGATTGCTGCTCTGGGTTTGAGTGTATCTATATTTTTGTTACTCATGCTATATGTTAATTAGTTATATATTGTGTAGAGATGATTTTACGATTCCTTTGTGTAATGATTTGTGGTTTTTGAGGTCCTTTACTGAGTATTGTTATACTCACCCATGTATGGGCTTTACCCGTACATGTCGTGTCTTATGCATACGAGCACCTTTTTTATGGATTCCAGGGTGCGCCAGGATAAGATTGAGCTTTCTGATTTACATATAGGCCAATGTGTTACTATAGATACAAGAATAATTTACAATACCTCTTTGGTTTTATAGGTTGGACTTTGTAGTTTTTAGAATCTTGTTTTTGGTGGGCTTGAATTCTCGCCCAGTTTACTATCAGTACTCTTCTTTCCGTCATACTCTGGTGGTTTGGATTCGTTGTATGCATGTATTTTATTCCTTATCTTTTTTTACATTTCAGCATTTGTGGGCTTAGAGATGTGTGCGTTTTTACAGGTACATAGTTAATTCCTCCTATGTTAATAACATGCCTACTTGGTGCTTGTCACTAGCCCCAGGCATATTGTAGGCGGGTTTTGGAGTCAAGGGACGGGCCCCACTGGGATGGTTCGTGACATTAAATTTTACCCAGAGACTATATGTTGAATAATCGCATCATAATGAGGATGATTATGATATGGAGGACACTATATAAAAGATTTTTATAAGTTGAAATATTATCACAAAACATGTATAATACAATGATGAAATAATATTAGTATTCATTAAACATGTGTCCTAGGAGAATGAGATGTTTCCAAAAAATGTTAGTGAGGAAGGAGAGATTAAAACAACTATTACTAACATGATTTATATACAAGAATAATCTTACAATTCTACCATAAATGTCAAAAATTATTAGTTGAAAATCAAATCCAAGGATGATACATTCATATAATATAATGAGAGTTTCAAATTGGATAAATAATCAATAGAACAGGATATATCAATTTCTTGTTATAGATTCATTTTAGTTGAAGAATATTTAAAATGGTCTATTTTTTAGAATGATATGATTTAATTTGTTTTTCAAAAGTTATACATGAATTGACGATATTATACATAACCTATATGAATGTTTAAAAATAATTTCCATAGGTTAATGAAATGATAATTAATGATATGTTTATTTATTTAGTATAATAAAATCATAAAAGAAAATAATGTATTCAGAAAATAATGTGTCAATGGAATAATTGAATAAACATTTTTTAGGACAAGAAATATATTTGCAACATGTATATATTTTAAGTGGAATAGAAATTGAAAATTTGACAGGAGAATCATTTTTATGCTTCCTTAAAATAATGTGAATATGTTGTGAAATCACATGAATACCATAAGAACTCTCTAAATATGAAATTTCATGATTTGGAGGTAATGTTCATAAATTTTTATAACACCCACGAAGAATTTTTGAAAAATAGAAAAACAATATAGTCAATATAGAATATTCTTGATTACATTCTTAAATTAGAATAGACTCATTCCAATGCTATGAATATATTTAGAATGATTGAAGCTAAATATAATAAAATTTAATTGATAGATTTAACCCCTCATAGAATATTTTATTCATACTATGTTTTTTTAATTACTAGTATATATTCTAAAAGTAATAATAGTTAATCGTGGGTAGTAATGACTGGAAAAAATACCACTATATCATCAAAAATCGGTTTTGAAAAGAGATTCAATTAATTTTCCCTATTTAAATATCAAATAAAGAATCAAAAATTTCAATGAAAAAGCTATGTTAAAGAAAACCAAATTATAATAAGAAAATAATTAATTTTTCTCATTTTAATTGTTGTTGAATGTTTTGAACTTCTGAAATTGAAATTTATAGTAAATTTTGAATTCATGATTTTAATATAAGGGTAGTATTTACGGGGAAATGTATTTTTGATGGAAATCATTTAGTTCTAAAATAAAATATGCATATTAAAAATTAGTGTATTAATAAATCATAATAATGTCTTAATGACTTCTATAAATATTTCAATAGAAGTGGTAACCATTATGATGAGTCAATTTGTATACCAACAATGAACTATAAAATTTCTCATGAAAATAAATTTTCATAATAAGTGAATAGAAAATAAATAAAATATTAGAATTATTCCTTGTTGAATAAGAATAAGAAGGATGTTAATCAAACATTGAATAATGATACAACAAATAAGAATGGTAAAATAGATGTCCCAAATAAATTTACCTCTATTATTTTAGAATATCCCATAAAATGGACATTTTAATGTAGGAACTAAACACCATTGTTAGTGGAATATATATAAATAAAAAATGTTATATTGATATATAATTACATGGTTGACATGATGTATGAAATTAATGTTGAAAAACTCAAATTTTAGTTTAGGTTATCTAATAAGTAAAAAAAGAATGTTGTTACAAAATCATGTGGATTATTTAAAATCTTTGGAAACAATTATGAAATTTACTTGAAATGGGTTTAGTATAATAATATGTTTTTAAAAATTATCTCAAAATAATGAATGGCTTTTTATGATAAAAAATTTTATGTGCAATAGTCAAGACAATAGAAGAATATTTAGGACGGAAAAAAGTAGTGTTCAAGTAAGTGGATAGAATAGATGGAGTGGATGTGAATTTGAATCAAAAATTGGAGAATGAAAGTTAATTTCATGAAAATTATAAGAAGCTAATTTAATTTATGATGAATTCATGAGAAATCTGGTAGTCCATGCTACACATAGGTGTTAAAATTTGGGAAATCAAATATTTAACTAGCTTGAATAATTTCCACATATTTTGTGATTAATTGATATTTGTTTATTATAACAAACTACTATTAACATACATAGTCATTACATCAATTTTTCAGAATAAATAAAACATTACAGAAATCAACACCTATAGATGGTATTTTTAGTGACTTATAAACATGGAAACATAAACACTAGTACATAAATGAGATGCATTATCTTCCAATATGTTCATCATGATTATAATCAATCTTAATCACATAAAACATAATTCATAACTTCATAACCTGGGATATTAAACATAAAAACAGGTGATATCGGATGCATATAATGAGTAAACAAGGGAGACATGTTGGAATACACATGTGAATAGTTTGTGAAAATGTGATTATAACATTAGAATATTATATCCTACATATTATAAGATCACAAACAAGAATCATGGAATAAATATTGGTAGTTCATAAGACATGGATTATAATGAAATAAATAAATTAATCCATAAAATAATATCATAATAATATGACATGGAATTTTTTCATTCAAAAACATGTTATATCATTCACCAAAAGTCAAAACACAATGCTAGAACATATTAAGAAACGCCGTAGGAACATAACCAAATGGGCATGACACACCACCACCCCATGTTATAGTTCCATGCTTTTAATAGATTCTCCGTCATTTATAAGGGTTGGGTTCCCCATGATCCATCATCATGGTGATTACACATTCTGAGTGGGACAAAGCACCTTCCCCAGTAGTATTCCATTTCAATAAAGGGATCAAGTTTCCATATTTTCCCATGATCGATCAAGCCATTTAACCCAATTTATATAATTATCTCATGAAATATAAAGAATTGCCCAGTTAATTATTGGGAGATATAGGTCCCAACCATATTATAATAAAATCATTCTTATATATGATATAATATAATGATATTTTAATCATATCATTACCCATAAAAAGAAATAATATTTATAAACATACTATCATTACTCAGGAAATGAAGTGGGTAACATTTAAATAACATCATGTCATAAAATATGGAAAATAGGTAGGTTTTATAATAATTTCATAAATTCATGGCCCATTTATATTATAAGGTTTCAAAAATATATATCCCATGGAATATAAAATGGTTTTATTAGTATAATTCCCTCAAAATATAAACCATACAAGAAAAATTATGAATGGAATCGTTGAATAATTTTCAATAATGGAGTGAGTATCCTAAATAGATGTCAATTTATTTGGAAAATAATTTAAAATCATATTATAATAAAATTTATTCAGGTAAATATACTTTCTTATTTGAAATATGCTATTTAGAACATAAATTTTTTTGAAAACCGTTATCATGAAAATAAATATCAAAACATATAACCAAGTATTTAAAAATATTCTTGAAAACTTTTTCTCTGAAAACATATAATGAGATATTACAAATGTATTGAAAACAGTTTTTCATTAAAACATATAAAAGAATATTGAAAAAAATTGATATTTCTTTTCTTGTAAATATATAAATGAAGATGAATAGAATATGGAAAATGGGTTTACATTTAAATAATTTCAAAACAAATAAAATGTATTTTAGATCATTGAAATAGTTTTCATTGAATATAAATGTTTTTAAAATATATTAAGGATGTTTTTGAAATAATTTAAAACACTTTTTAAAATTTAAATTTCTTTTCAATACCGTTTTTGACAAAAAAAAATCTAGAATATAAAAAAAATTATTTTAAATAAAGACAATTATTATTCTTGAAATTCATGCATAAATGGAATTATTTGCATGAAAATGGGTAAATCCTTACATGCTGACCATTAATATTTTCATTGAAAAATGTATTGAAAAATGTCTCCACCAAAAACTAACAAGAAGATTAATTTCTTGTAGCCCTTTTTTTAATAGTATATCATCAGAGAAAACATCTTTTAATGATCATTGGATACTGGAATCAAATTCTTTTTATTCATTTATAAAACTTGGTTTTGAAGAACCCCATATTTCTATCTGAATAGATTGGTAAAGTCTAACATTTATAAAAACAATTTCTTAGTTATATTAAATAAAAATGTGTTAAAAATTGTACTAATACATGAATATATATTTAATTAACATTATATAATAAATATAATTAATGTTATTGAAATATATATTATAATATTTCATCAATGAAATCATAATCATAAATAATCTCGATAAATGATGGGATTGTTTCTGTAGCCACATACCACATATTAAGTTGGGATCATACACTCCATGTAAGAAAATGAAGTTAAATGAATAATAAAATTTCGTTAAAATATATAAATTCATGATATAAAATTTGAAGTACAGTCATGAAATTAATGTAGGTAAAAACAAAACATATGTCTCAATAAACAGAAAATAGATAGTAAATTATATTACTCATTTGGTAACTATTGAAACATAAACCCAATGATAGAAAGATCATAAAATGGATATGTGAATTAAAATAAATGTAATTATTACTATATTATAATAAATTCTTGGTCTTTATATACACCAAATAATATAATTAAGTGTTTAATAATAAATTTACCTCATGGAAATAAAATGTGAGATGTAATCCCATTACATTGGGTCTTACCTCTCATCGTACTCTTTATAAAATCATGTATAATGAATATTATTTTACTATAAATATATAAAATAACTATTTTCTTATATATAATAACATTTATGTTTTTCTTATGACATTATTTTACTCTCCTGTTAACAATTCCATGTTAATGTTACTCCTCTCGTAATATTTGCATGGTTCTTTTCATGTGTATTAATTGGTTATATTATGGTTCTTTATAATTATGTCATGATTTAAGGATTGTAAAATAAGATATAATTATCATTAATATATATTATATGTCTATTAAAATAATCTATAGAATATAGAAGTATGAAATTGAATACACTATTCAAAGAGACGGTAGGCCACATAAACAATGAACATTTCTTATCTTTTATCATCTTATTAAAAGAAAGAAAGAGAATAAAATATATGTATATATTTATATAATATAATTAGTGTAAAATTATTATGTGATATATATCACAATTGTTCTGTAAAAACCTCATTAATACTTTCCATGTAGTCTGTAAAAATATCACATCACTACGAGGGGGAGGTAGTCTACAATTCCTCTAATAAAGTTATCATATTTACCAAAAATGGAATGTTGAATGATATGTTTTATAAAATACTTAGATAAGTATAAAGATATTATAAATATGATATATATTATATCTAAGTTTATTTTTTCTCCTAATTCATTCAATGATAGGTGACAATAGTGGAATGAACCATCATTTTTTCATGACGCGGTAGTTCACCATACACATAAACAATATTTATGTTACCCATTAGATGGATCTGTGTGTAGGTGTAGGTAAATACGATATCATAAAAACAAATAATTATATTAAAGATTATTTTTTCTTGTATAATAATTGAATAATCGGTGTTTAGTGGTGGAGAATTAAAATATAATATAAGAGCTTGAGGGAATATGTTACCTCTTGTTTGGGATACTAAATTTGGTTTTCACCAAAGGCATTAAAATGAATTATTTCTAAAAAAATGTAGTATCCATGTAGGAATTTAATTATCTATTGGAATATATTAGGAATATGTTATTTGAACTTGTATTTTTTTAGAGTTTTGATGAAGTGGGAGAGTGCTAGCCTTTTTATAGTGGAAGGGGAGTGGAACACTTGTAAATACCCAAAGATATTCAATAATGTGAATTAAAACATACACATTGTTCCTAAAAAGATACAAAAATAGTTTATTAAATGGGGATAATGTTTTATAAAAACCTCAACCAAACAAAAATATGTGAATTTTAATAATTTGGTCCCTTAACATATATGTTTCACAAATTGTATCATTATTGTTATTATTAAAGACACTACTTTTAAAACCAATGTATCTAAACTATTAATACAAAATTATAGTGATTTTTATCTGAAAATATATATCAAATTAGTTATAAATTGGATACATAAATTATAAAATAAAAATCAAATGTTTTTTTTCTAAATTATTTTTAAAACATAAAAATGTGATGGACAAATAAAATGTATAAACATTAAGAGTGCAAAAAATTCTTTATAAAACTATGGGTAAATATAATAATTATCAAATATTAGTAGTTACATAAAATTAATATATTTAATATGTATTAAAACATATAAAACACTTTGAAGAATATATTATTTTTGTTGATTTTAAATAATTTTAAAAAATGTAATTTATTGTAAAAAACACTAATGTAAATTTTGACATTATTAATATAATTTTAATTTAGAAATAACAAAATATCACTGGAATTAAAATATATTATGTTCATAGTGGTCAAAAATAATATATTAATATAAAAAAATTATAGAGAACAACTAAATCATTTTAAATCTCTTTTAATATTTATTAGATCACTTATTTTACTCAATTATTAACTGAATAATCATATCATTTGCATTTATTATTCCTTTTAAAAAAATAAATCATATCTAAAAATTAATGATAAATTATCATGAAAAAACACCATTAATATTTCCAAAGGATATTTATATACAAAAATGTGATGTTTTTTAAATATCTCAATATGTTTTAAATGTTAACGGTAAGGAAATTTCATTTTTTATATTTACCCTTACTTAACCTATTATTTGGGGAACTTCCATTTAATAGTATCACAATAACCAATAAAATTAGAACCATGAGGGTATGTGGTCAATTTATTGGTGACCAATTTAATTAGAGGATGTATTATAGTCATTTTATCTTTTAATATTAATGTTAGTCCCTTATTAAAATAAATTTTTACTTAATCAAAATAATTGATTTTAATCCATTTCTCTATTATTTTTGGTCAAATTTTTTTTATCTTATAATACCAAAAATATTATAATGATTACAAAAAAAATTTTATGTTTTCCAAAATTCATGTCACAATAGTCAGAATATTATGTTAAATTCTAATCTTTTATACATGGCATGAAAGTGGGGATTTAAGATAAAAATATTCAAACATTCAATAACTATTTATAAACAATTTCAATTAATAAATGATTCCAATGAACTAAATTGGATGAATATATGTATTATTTATCTATTATTACATTATATAGAAAATAAAAATAAAATTTTGCATTAATATTTATTTTATCAAAATGATGTTTTTAACTAAAATGCAGTATTTTTCACTATTTACAAAAAATGTAGTTTCTCTGAAAAAATCCAAAAAATCAACCTCATAGAAGTTCAAAATTATGAATTCAAAATTAAAATTTAATTTTAAAAATAAAAATAATTTTTTTCATATTTATGATTAAAAAAATAATCTCAATTAAAAGGTTTAAAAACTCAGTATTGCATATAACCCCAGTTTACTCAATTTTTCTTGTCATGAAAGTTATCTTCAGTGTTTCACATAGTATAGGATAAACATGGAATTATTTATAAAAAAAAGAAACACATTTTATTAATTTATTTATATAAAAACACTTTATAATGTGATTTTTGAAATAAAATATAATAAAAAGTTTAATTTCATTTAAAAATAATTCACACAATCTTTGGGTGTTAAATGTTACCCCTATTAAATTGAATTTCACCCACAAAATTATTCTAGGATATCAATGGTTTAATACATGAGAATTTATTTTAAATAAAACCATTTCATTAAAAACAACACTAAATATTCCTTTAAAAATAGAAAGGTGGAACCGTCACGATTTTCCAAAGAAACTCATAACGATCTTCCCACATATGATAACATAAATGGGGGTGAAAACATGGAACAGAATGGGAAATATAACCATCCAGTTCCGAGGGACAGTGATAGAGAACAAATCCAGGAAGAAGATAACAATAAAAATTCCATGAATCACCAATGATCTGAGGAACCATCTGAATCATCAGAAATAAAGATCATATGATAAATTCTTTTGGTCAAATAACCATTTTCCTAATGTCGATGAATTTTCCTGAAAAGATATAATTTGATGATTTTAGTTTAACCTGGACTTTTGTTGTGCCTTGATCAACATCCAATACGCCTCTCATGGTAATAAATTATTGTTAAATTTTAATTCCATAAGTATTAACATATCATGTGTTCCATGATAAGTCGTCTCTTCTATCATCAGATACCAACAACACAATGTGATTAAAATAGGTTATCCAATATACATGAATCTTCATGTGGGGATATAATTCATTAATATCACAAACTTCATTTGTATTTTAACTAAATCATTGAATAAATATTTAACATTAAAACACTCCCAAATGATGAAAATCAAAATATATTGAATTAAAGTAGAAAAAATAATCTAAAAAGTGATCCCTAATATATCATAATGTTTGTCTTGGTTTTCACATTACAATCATGTGAATACCCTCATCGTAATTTCTTTTGAAACATCTTAATAACCTGAATTACCATAAATTATTTATAAAGACCTGAATTATTCCTTATTCAAATGGTAATTGGATATATTACTTAAATTAATGTTGTTTTAAACATAATCCATAATGACAAAGACCACCTTGTAAACAAGTCCTTTTTTTGTTCTATGGTCATTAATACTTTCTGATTTACTTTTTCTGGATCAATATTCTCTTTATCCTAGATAAAAACAATTTTCTCATAATATTAAAGACATTAATTGATACCTTCCCTTAATGAAAATATATCTTTTAAAAGGCTTCATCACTATTTGAACTATATGTTACTATACATGATTAAAATTTTGACTCAAAATACTTATATATTTCAATATTCATTTAACCCAATCTTTGAATTCAGAGACACAAATACCTCATTTATACAACATTATTTTTTAACCATTACTCTTTCTTCATCAACTTATTCCCTAATAACTATTTCTTAGAATGAGAAATATGAATCATTTCATATGGTTACTAAAATTATATCTAATCATTATTATTATGTATAATGAAAATAGTACTGGAGAAACATGACATACCATTTTCATTTTATTTGTATCCCCATTATCTTCCAAATTATAACCAGAACTAATACCACCTTCCAGATTCTCATTCTGATATATCATCAAGGGAAATATATTTTCACAATTATTATACATTCCATATATAATTAATTCAATTTTAACCATGTTACTTAATGTTCTCCCAATTGACTGAAACCAAAAACGAGAGGGTGAGAATAATATATCATAGAAGAAAATAACATAATAACGAAAAATTTCTTATATGATTTCTTAATCATAACACATAATTTTTAATCGTCGACATCTTTGTTTTATCCTAGGATATCTATTTCCATATTATATTAAAATCCTTTATGATGGATCATAATTATTATGTGAATTTCTAAAGAATATCCCCCTAGAGGGCCAAACAAGGTTTGGAGAAATACCCCTTATTGTGTACTAGGTTATACTGAGCCACATCTACTTGTAGTATCTAGACTAAGATGTATTTCTGGGAAACTAGTTACTATTTTCTTTAACATATTTACATGAATTTTTCGTAAATGCTAACTCATCCTTATAATTAACCTTTGTGGAATCCCTATACATATCATTAGAAATATACCTTTTGGTTTCATTAATCTTTTTTTATCCTAGTTTGTAAAGGATGACTAAACATTAAATATGATTCCAACTATAATGAAACATTCTTAATGTTAATAGAAACTAAACTACTTTTTCAAAATACATAAACCATTACACCAATTGAAAACGAAATATTATATTTGTTTACTTCCTTTAGAAACATGGACACATAAAAATGGTACAAAAATGAGCCACATTTTCTCTGACTATGTTCTTTTTGACTATCACTCTACTTAGACAGATCAGACATAAGACATATCTTCATAAAATGGGTAAAGAAACATAAAAAGGTTTGATATCAGATTCTCGGAAACAATTAACCAGGGATACATGTAATTATAAACATAATCATATGGTAGGAGAACATTATCCTATCCTTATAAGATTATACCATACATATCATTAGATCAGTAATATAAATCATTTCATAAATAATGTAATTTCATAAAAAATAAATCATAAGGAAATAATATCATAAGCCATAAAATCATATAATAAGACTAATAAATAGAATTGTTGTATATAGAGATATATGAAATAATTATCTTTAAATCAAGATTCATAGTTTGAACAGAGCAGGCCCCTTCATGGAAACATCAATTATTGTTTTGGATGCACCACCATTGCTAGTTGTAGATAATTCATTATAAAGGATATAGATTACCCATCTTTTATAATGGATTTGGTTTTCTTATCTGCCACCATCATGGTTACTACACATAATGGGTGGGACACACCACCATCCCATGTCACATTCCTTTCCTTGAATGGGATCGAATTTCCCTATCTTCCCATAAGGAGATGGGATCTATAAAAATAAAATATTTATCCATGAAATGAAATGTTTGTCATAAAAGTTCCTTCACATCCTAACACCTGAAATATATATATTTTTCATAATTATTTGATTAATGAATAACCCATGAAAAGATGCTTTTTTCAACAGTATATAAACCATTGGAAGAGAAACACGTGTCAAAAGAATTATTCCATCAGAACATAAACAATTATAGAAAGTATATTAATGGATAAATTGAATAATTTCCTCTAAGGGGTGGTTTAACATCAACAAATGTTATCTTAAATAGAAAATAACATTGAAAGATATTTTGAAAAAAAAACTCAGTAGGTAAATATTCTTCTTTCATTGAAAAAACATCATTATATTATAAAAAAATTTAAAACCAATTTCATGATAATATACAAGAAAAAATATAAATAAATCATTAAAACCATAGTAGAAAATATTTTCCTTGAAAACATATAATGAGATAATGAAATTTTTTCCAAAACCATTATCCTTTAAAACTTATAAATAAATATTGAAAATATTGTGAAATTCTTTTTCCTTGGAAACATATAAAATATGATTAATTTTTTTTTTAAAATGGTATTCCTTGAAAATATAATAAATAATAATTTTGATAATTCAAATTATTTTCATTGAATTTTTTTATAAAATATATAAAGGATGTTTTGAAAATATTTTAAAAAAGTTTTTAACCATAATACATTTTCGAAAAGATTTTTCATTAACAAATAACAAAAAGAAATCACTAATAATAACAAAAAAATTCATTAAAATAAAACCAACTTTTTTTTCATGTAAAGTACACATGTAGGTATTGAATGTCATGATTGTGGGTAAATCCTTACATATCGAACATTAATTTTCCATAGTAAAATGTTTAAAAATGTTCATTAACCCAAAAATAAAAATAAGATTAATTTTTAGAAACCATTTTAATTATGAGGTATAACATGGGAAAAATTTATATTTATAATAATAAGAGAAAAGTACAAAATTATATATTTATACCATTTAGTATTTTTTTGAAGGAACACATATTTTTTACCGAAGAGAGTGGAAAAGTGGAACATTAATAAACAATATTTCATAGATTTATTAAAAAAGAGTGAAAAATTGGTACTATTTCATGCATATATAATTATTATATATAGGGGAATAAATATCATGAATTATATTTATATATGGATCATAATATTTCATCAATATAAGCATAAGTATAAACACGACCTGATAAATGATGGGCCAGTTTCAAAAACCTCTTACCACAAGGTAACCAGTGATAACACTCCCCATATTAGTAAATTAAGAAAAAATAATGTTTAAAATATAATTTAAATTATTATATTATTGACATAAAATTTCAAATAAAACATCAAAAAATAATGTAGGTGCAAAACGAAACATATTTTTCAATGATGGAAAATTGAGACAAAATTTTCTTATTGATTTGGAAAATTTCGAATGTTAAACCCCATGAGAAAAAAATAATAATATGTATAAGTAAATACCCATTAATATATGTATAATAGGAATATAAAAAACGGATGTAATGTATATATAAAACATAAAATAATTTACTGGTGAATAAGGCATGTATCTCACATATATTAAAAGTGGGATAAAAACCCCATATCTTCTGTATTGACTGTCATTGTACTCATAAAAACCTGATATACAATAAATAATATTTTATTTTACATATATCATTGAACCATATTATTATATCTAACACCATTTATTGTTTTTTATAATATTATATTATCTTCTTCTTAAAAATTACATGTTAAGGTTTCACCTTGAGTAATATTCACTTTGTTATTTGCATGTATCTAAATTTGTAATTTATTTTCCCCTTTAACTTATATCATGATTAACTGAATGTAAAGGATAATATAATTATCATTATAAATTATTAAATTTTTATTATTCTAATCTATAGACTATAGAATTATAAAATGCAATACACTGTTCTTGGGGATGGTTGGTCGTGCGTATACATGAACATTTCTTCTGTGTTAATGTCACATTAAATGAAACAAAAAAATGACATATATGTATATATGTATATTATATAATTATATTTGAATCAATATTCCATTTATATTATATAGGATCACTAAAAACATCCTTAATATGTTCAATGAAAAGTGTCAATCAATCACATCACTTTTAAGAGTGGCAGTCAACACTTCCTTAAACGAAATTAGATGGATGTGTTTGTAAGTGTAGGTATAAATATTATCATAACAAAATTTAGTATATTTATTATACTATTTTTTTATAGTGGAATAAGTATAATGTATGTGGTAGATAATTAAAATATGTTATGGGAGCTTGAGGGAGGATGTTACCTCTTATTCGGGTAACTCTTGTAGCTTTTCAACTAATAGATTTCATGGATTTATTTCTACCAATAAGGAATCATAAATTAGGAATTTAGAGATTTTATGGTTTTTATTGGAAATATATTTTCCGGACATATGGGGTTTGAGTGTTTTGAAGAAGTAGGGGAGGGATTTAATTTTTATATTTGAAGGGGAGTGAAACTCTTTAAAATACAAAAAGGTATTCATCTAGTGAGAAGTGTAAAATACCTAATGTGCCTAAAAATTTCTTAAATAATATATTAAATGAGAGTAAATTTTGACAAAATTACCAACTACACAACAATATGTGCATTTTAAAAATTATTATCCTTAAATTCTCAGTTTCCCCAATTTTATGTTTCGGTTTTCTAATGACCTGAGTTTCCTAACATATTTTATATAACAATTAAGACTAAATTACGGTGAGAAATTTTTGGAATATAAATATCCACATATTTATATATATTATAAATAAATTAAAAAAACAAAAACTTCATTTTTTGAAATAGATTTTATAGCAAGTGCATGTTATGCAAAAAACAATGCTTTACCCGAATTGTGATATTTTTTACAATCTATGGGTAAAAATATTAATGATAAAAAATAAAATTTTCCATTTATAGTCCATATATAATATTTATTGACAATAACAAATCTCTTATCATAATATAGTATTTTCATAAAATTTTAATCAGATAATAAAATATCATTTATTGAAAAATAACATTAATGAAAATTTTGACATTAATTATTTAATATTAATTTTATAACATTAAAATAATATTTTTTTTCAAATATATTAATTTAAAATATTTTTTACAGTAAAAATCATTCAATAAAAAAATTATAGACAAATTTAAATCAATTTACTTCACTTTTAATATTTTTATCATCACTTATATATGTAAATTATAAACTAAATATTCACAAAATTTGAGTTTGTTTGGGATTTTAGCTTACTAAATCATCTATAAAAATTTATGATAAAATATTATCATACAAATATCAAATTTATATTTCCAATTTATATATATAAACTAAAATATGACCATTTTTTCATATATAAAAGTTTTACAAATGTTAAATGTATGGAAAGGTGCATTTTTATCTCTTTTACTTATGTAACCTTATATATATATATAATCCACATAATAATATAATAATAAAAAATAAAATTATAACCAAGAGGGTTTTAAGTAATAATATTGGCATCCAATGTATTCTGAACTTGTGCCCAGGTCATTTTGGCCCTTAGTATTAAAGATTCATCCCTTACTAAGCTTAATTTATACTTAATCACTGTAATTAATTTTAATCAATTTGAATAATATTTTTACGAAATATTTAAGTCTATATTATTAGACCAAAAACATTAAACTTATTACAACCATTTTTTCCATTTTCCAATATTCAAAAAATGCGAGAAAATTAAGGTTACTTCTAATCCCACAAATGTGGAGAGAAAGAAGGGTCTGAAAGTAAAACCCTTAAAAAGTTCAGTAAGTGTTTACATATAATTTCACAATAATGATGATTTTAATGGAATTAATTGTATTAATATATTTATAATTTATATATTAATACATTATAATCCTATTTAATGTATTTTTTATCATTAATGAGTGTTTATAGAAAAAGTTGTTTTTAACAAAAATGCAGTATTTTAATTATTCATAAAAAATGATGTTTCACAAATAAGAACCAAATATTAACCCTAATTTAATTTATAAATTATAAATATATAATATATATATACTTTAAAATATAATATTTATTAAATTTTCTAAATTTACTTTTAAAATAGTTTCTCCGTTTAGAGGGAGTAAAACTCAGTCTTGCGTGTAGTAACTAAGATCAAGTATAGAAACTAAGTATTGTGTATACTAAAATCTAATATATGTGTTAAATTTGTTGAAATATAAACATGTTTTTCATATAATATAATGAAAAATTATTTATATTTTATGATTATAAATAAAATACTATATATTGAGTTGTGTGAAATGAAATATATCAAAAAAATTTGTATAATTCCAAAAATCTCACAAAATTTCAGTGTGTAACATTTCTAGGTTGACAATCTATAAGTTAAAATCACTAAAGATAAAAGTTTTTCCAATTTATATTTGGTGTTTTTTTCTATTTAGGGAATTTTTGGTGGGGCATATACTCTTTGTGAGACAAATATAAATGAATTCTCTAAAAATTATATGGTATATATGAATATATCAATCATGGATTAATTTATTTATATTGGTGTTAAAATGGATCCCAGAGTTTATATTTCCATAAAAAATTCTATGAAGAAAAATATAGATGATTTTCACCCCTCTAAAGGGTGTGGATTTTTAAATGCACAACATTTGAATATCTCAACTAGTATCACATGTAAATTTAATGTTTTGGTAAGATTTGCCTTTGAAAATTTCAAATATAGAAATTTATAAAATTGGTTATTTTAATTTTAGAGGTATTTTATATTATATCTATATAATAAATAATTGTGAATAATAAGTTGAATTTTTTTTTATTTTTAGTTAAAAGATAAAAGGATTGAAAAGGGTAAATAAATTATTATTCATGATTTTCTAGTCCTTTTGTTTAAAATAATGTAAAAATTAGTTGAAAGTCATTTGAACACACACTGAAATATGAACATTCTATAAATTTATTGAAAGATTTATTGTCATGATTTTTCACTCTTGTTTTAATGATTGTTTTTTCCCATTCATACCTAGAGTTTATTATTTCATTACTCATTAATTTTTAAAATTTAATGTATCTCTAATCTCATGTAGATAATTATTCTTTAATCTCTAGTTGAATATCTTATGAAATGAGTTTATTGAATGAGATAATATGGAATGGTAAATTGTAATAGAAGGATATTATTAAAACTCAATTATATCTTTACATCTGTATCTAATTTTACTAAAGGGGAGAACAAAAAATTTAATATTATTGAATTCGGTGTTAAGAAAATCCTTTGGGGAAGATTGGGGAACACAATTGGATTGAAGTAATTGTGATTTATTTATTTTAATGGGTTTTTCTGATAAAAATAAATAGTGATAGTCTTGAAGTATATAGTTTCATCAACATAATTATTCCTGAGAATTGATCATATGATTAAATTCATGAATTTAATTGAATGGTTTTTTTCATTAAATATTGAAACATTAAATGTGATGACTAAATATCTGATCTTAATTATTAATATAGGTACCAATTTAATTAGTAGAATAAACATTTTTTAGTACTTTAAGAATATATTTTTATGATGTTTTCAATAAATCATAATTTTAACTATGTAAATGTTATAAGTGAAGACGATTTGTAGTTGAATTGACATGAAATTAATGACTAAATTCCATGATTAAAATAGAAGAGAAATTGAGTCAAAAAATTGGAATTCAAATTTTGACTTCTTGTGTGATATATTTATCCTAGAGAATATTACTAATAGTTTTTGAAAATTTACCTACCAATCATAAGCTGAGAAACTAGATCATTCCACTTGTGTAGAGGTACATCTACCCTGTGAAATATCCATCTCATTGAGATAAAAAATGATGGTGGGAGGTAACATATTTATGAAATTGGGTCGACAAGGAGGCATATGGCGTAGGAAGAGATTGTGTCACTGGGTGGAAGTGCATATGAAATGAAAGAGAGGATGTTAACAGGTCCCATTAATCACATCTAATGATTTACATGTTTAAGATCCCATATTAAGTGGTATAATGTATACAAAATATGAGACACCAACTTTGTGCCACTATAGATATATATAATGATGTATATTTTAAAAAGTATCTATATAATTGGTTTAATTCTTGTCTTTAGATCAAGGATTACTTCATCTTCATCCTCAATCCTCACATAAGTGTTTTTAACATGCCAAAGATCATGGATGATGATATTATGATAAAACAATTATCATCATTGTTATGGATATGATAGAATTATAACATTAGATGCTCTAATATCATAAATTGAAGTCAATTATGGGTTTTGTTATAGAAAATAGTGAATATAATAAAGTCTATAATAATAATGAGTCACAATATTCCTAAAGTTTTACATCCAATTGAAATTATAGATTAATGATGCTAGAATCCATCACATCCCATAAATATATTTTCAATAGAAGATACATTTTGAAATATAGAAAAGGTTATGTATCATAGTCGAGTGTGTTCTATGGTAGTTTAAGACATAGAGAAGGTCGATGTGAATATTGATTGAGGTAGTTGACTGTGTATGTTTAGGGGGTTTATAAAGAACCCTAAATACTCCTCTTTTGAGTTATGAGTTGAATGAAACTTCAGTAAAGAAATATAGAGACAAAACTGAGAAACAATCTACTTTTTTGTGCATAGTTAGAAATCCATTAATATTCTCATAAACATACTATATGATGAAAACCTATAAATAAACCATTCTCTCTCTTGGTAGACCAAAATGATGTTTTCTCCCCCTATTATTTCACAAAATGAAGAAAAAATAATTATGTTTAGTTGAACAATTAAGAAAATTAACATAGTACTATGAACTATAGTGTTTAATGAATAAGGAAGTATACCATGAGATATTCACATGAATGTAAACACATTTTTCCTGATGCATGAGGTATCCATGTTTTAGAAATGAATTAATGATATGAAATTTGAAATTTAGGTAATGTATAAGAATAATTTCCTGTGTTCATGGTTAAATATTGAGTGTGGACATTTTAAAATACATGATAATAATTAACTAAGTATATAAAATATTAATATAAAATAATGAATAATATAGACTTTTTTATTATTTTCATGTGCAATTAATAATAAATAATATTTTCTAATATCATTCAGAAGAGGAAAAAAATGAAATATATAAGAACTGAATGATAAAAATAAATTTATTAATATTATTTTTATAGCTATATAAGATAATTTTAGAAGTAATATCATCTATTTCTTTTGATATTATAAGAAAAAGAAATAATGCAGTCTATTTTAGACCATAAGTTTTATCACTTTAATAATACATTGAATTATAGAATAAGTTAAATTTTTTATGTATTCAATGTTATAAATGAATGTATTTTATATAGAGTTTTTATTACATTCTGTGATAGTTGAATACATTTAATGAAAGTATGAAATTGAAAAATAATTTTATCATAGTGGATCAAATTAAATGATTTGTTTTCCATTATTGTGACATTAATTCGTTTTTTATCCTTGTCATTATTTTGGATTTATTCTAAGAACATGGGTGGTATGATAGTAACTTGAACTCTGGGGGAATTCTAGAATAATTACATGAGTTTTTGACACCAACACATCATGGTTTCAGGGTGATGCATATGCACCCCACATATTATTATTGATTTTCTTTCTATTGAATTATATGTGTCGTTTATCATACAAAACTCATAAAAAGGTAATTATCAACATTTGGGGTAAACCATATAAAAATATTGTTTTTAACTTCCTTTTTATCTTGAATGTGGTATAATTTTTTCCTTTTTCAGGGAAGATGTATTCATATTAAAATTTTTAGAGGTTCTAATTTTAATTGGATTAAAAACTAAAATAAATGAAATATGTTTCAAATTTTTTATTCATATTTACCCCTATCAATGGAAATCCATCATCAACATGGATTATTAATTATTATTAATGAAAATGTTTCATTTATGATTGAATATTATATTTTTTATCAGTGGATAATCATATATAAAAATGTATATATAATGTTCATATTTAAATATGAAGAGTAATATCGGATTCCATGGATGGAATTTGTTTCCCGTTTCTATTTATTCTAACATGGTGGTTTTGGAAAAAAATCAATGAAAAGATATTTAAAATATAAAACCAAGATAATAAAAATAATGAAGACTAAAAAATATACACCACAATCTGAATATTGAATATATTGTAGTATGTAACTAGTATTTATTAAATTAGTTAATAACAATCCTCTGTATTTTTTTGGTCCACACAGTGATGAAGAAATGTTTTTTAGATCACTCGATTTTTTTATTGAGAAGGAAAATATTATCTAAATAAAATTCTTATTGATGTTTTAACATTATATTTAAATGTATCAAGAAATCATATGATTAAAATAATAGCATAAAAAGGACATTGAGGATATGGATAAAGCATAAAAAAATAATTTCAATGATTAACAATTCACATGAAACATGTTTAACCAAATGAAGAATCAATATTACATTACAATTAACATCTCTCACATGTTGATGAATAATTAAAATTAAATATTATTTTGAATGTAGGGAATAAAAAATTTCATATTGATATAATCTATACACTCAAATAATCTCATTAATCTATAATTAGATTCAAAAACTACTCGCTTTAAATAAATTATAAGGATGATATATTCATGTTATAAAAAGATATATTTATCCTAGATGATGTATCAAAAGAAAACATTGCAGAATTTTTAAACAAAATATTCAATCTTAATGAAAATTTATTACAATGTTTTATTTCATTTAAAGATATGATTGAGAATTTTTTTTTATATAATTGATTCATTCATTTAAGAAACTACATAAAACCTCTATAATTTTTAAATAACCCCAACTATACATTAATAAAATTATAATTAATCAGTTGGACATTTAATTACTAATAGAAAATAAATTCATGAGGATTAGATTTTGAGAAAGAAGATTAAATTGGATGATAAAATAAAATATAACGAGTTTAAGAAAAAATTACACAAAATGTATTATATATAAATGGATATAAAATTGAACATTTTAAAGGATAAATTTAATATATTCCCAAAAATAATTTGATGATATGATGAAATTATAATAAAACTATAAGATATCTCATATATAAAATATATTTATTTTGAGGGAATGTTAAAAATATATTTAATAGCCATTATAAATCATTAAAACATGACTAAAGAATAAATATTATCAAAAAAAATTATATACATTATTCTTACATCTAAAAATACCAATTTCAATCAAAAGAAGATATTGAAATTATTAAAATATAAATATTTTCTAACCTCATTTATACAGGTAATCCTCGTCCATTAAATTATTTTAAATAATACTACTTCATCTTCTAGTGCAGGTTTCAAATGAAATTATAATGATTATTGGGTGAATAATATTAATGAGATAAAATTCTACAACATCAAATATATGTGTAAAAAAGAGTATAAATTCATGTTCCCCAAAAAAATATTGAATGGAAGAACCATTTTTTCCAAAGCTACCAAGATATAAGAGATTACCAAATTATACCATAGATGATGAAATTATGAATTTTTGGTTCTTTTTGGTTCTTTGGGATGTTTTCAAATCAATTCAACAATTATTTATATAATTTTTTAATTTATTATTCTTATAAAGGTCAGTATTGAGGGGAAAGATCTATTGTGAATAGAAATAGATTTTCAATAAAGAATAATACATAGATAAAAAATAATAGGTTTATTAATATTTTATTTTGGGCTCATTAATAATTTTATGAATATTACAACAAAACCAGTCATATTTTTTATTAGTGTTAGTATATACCAACCAGGCACTATGCATATGATAATGAGAAGAATATGCTAGAAAAAATTTAGAATAAAATTAACAAAATAAGAAATTTTTCTCTTATGTATATATAAAATAATATAGTTAAAACAACAATTATGATTTATAAAATGGATGTCACACTAAATAAATTCTTGTTCTATAGTGTTTGAAAAGGCATTATCAAAGACCATTACAATCCAGAAATAAATATAAGTATTCGTAGAAGTTGGGTAATGATGAAAAAGTAATAAATATTTGACATAAATATTATGTTTTTTTAATCATGATATTCATGATGAAAATATAAATTTTCTTGTTATGCATTTTAAAAGGATAAATGAAATGTAGTTAAAAATTTGTGTTGATGGTGTAAAATTTACGGAAACACTTTTGAAAGTTCTATAACATAACTATCTCAATAGAAAGTTTTTAAGAAATTAATTGGAATGAAAGAATTATATATTAGTCTAAAAGACAATTATAAATTATTATACACACTATAAGATGACAGAGCATTAACCTAATTTTTTTATCATTATGGATAGAGTATTTAGAAATTGATAAAAAGATTATGTAGGGACCGATGATGAAAAATTCATTTCTTCCTAATATGAAGAAATTTATTTCAAAAAATATTAGAGAATGAGAAATATGAAACCCCATACTTTGCATAAAAACTAAAATATTAAAAATTCGTGATGGTGTATGAAATAAAAATGTTCATATATTTGGGGAAAAATTAAATTGAGTTTCTAGATTGAGAAATATACGAAATCCTTATTTCTATAGATAAAAAAAATATGAGAACCACACAATTCCTATTTTTTTTCAACGTAGGGAATTTATATTGAGTGGTATATTAAGTGGGATAGAAAAATAATTGATTATATAAATAAAATATATGGAATCCCGAATGATATATATGGTAGAATTCATTATTTCAATTTTTGGTTAAAAAATTTCAAGGAATTAAATCTTGAGGAAATTCATATATAATGATGTTGAATGAAGAAGTCAATCCCTATGAAGGGAGCGAATATGAAAGACAACAGAATAAGAAAATCAAAATCTGTTTCAAATTTATATTTGATATTCTCGTAAGTGATATATTTTATTATTTTATGTGTTGAAATTCTTGAAAACAGTAATCTCATTGAAGATGCATGGTATCCTTTTATTATGTGGGAAATGATTTTAAATATTAAGTGACAAAACTTGTTATTTTATAAAAATAAAAATGGTTAGAAAAAGGTGATAAATTTTTTTGATACATTAATATTTTTAATCTATTTGTTTATATTAATGATTTAAATTAGTTTAAAACCATTTGTACAGATACATAAAGAATTTTATAGTATTTTATCACATTTTTAGAGTTTATAGACCAATTTTTTTTCTTTATTAATGACCCTTATTTGATACACATGGTTATTATACATAGGATTATAGTTGAATAACTGAAGAGTCATTTACATTTTGAATTTTTTTATATTAAATATAAAATCAAAATTAATTACTCTCAAATAGAATTTCATAGGAAATGAGGAGATTGGAATATAGATAATTAAATTTTAATTTGTAGAAAAATGAGATGAGTAAATTGTCGTAATTTTTTTATAGTTTTTTTTCAGAAATGTGAAGATTGACATATTTACATCATAACTGAAAAAGGATATTAAAGGAATTAAAAGGGGGATGTTAAGGAATCTAAATGGATTGAATTAATTGAGTACAATTTCTTTCAATGTGTTTCTTTGGTTGAATGTAAATGTGACCATGATTAAATTATATATTTTTTTTCTTAAATTATTCATTATAATTATTCATATATTGGTATTGATGTTTTATCTTGATGTTTTTTTTAAATAATTAAATTTTAAATGTTATTATGGAAAAGTTTTTTATTAATTACCAATACATGAACCAATTTAATTACGAGAATAATGATTTTCTATAAAATTGGATGATGATATTTTTATTATGCTTTTAATATATTACTAATATGATTGAAGACATTAGATATTTAGAGATGGTTTGATGATTAATTAAATTGGAATTAAATAATCACTTCCATGTTAAATAATAGAAATTGTGATGATATTAACTCTTCAATATATTTTTTGAATTCATAGGAGCCATATTTCACATTGATAACTTTTTTTAAGTGTTTATGAAAAACTTTATATCCATAAACATGTTAGGGAAAATTTTAAATCCCATAAATTTTGGGAGGCAACCTCTTCAACATGGGAGAACTGTCACATTGAACTCCTATATTAGGGTGGGTACCTTTATAGGAAAGCCATAGTGTACACATTTTATGTATTCACTAGAGTTAGTGACTTTACCATGGAAGGAAAACGTGTAGGTAATCAAGAGTAGGATTTTATAAGGCTCAATTTCTCACGCCTATCAAGTTAATGGTTCGGCATGTATTATTAATAGGTTGAAATAATATCATTAAAAATAGATCTCGAGTATAAGATTCATAAGATTATATCTCCACTTAATGAGTTTTGTTTGAGGCACTATATATACGATATTTTGTATAAGGACTATCTGATTTAGGACATCAGAATACCCCTCCTCAACTCAGACACAATGTTTTCACTTGAATTTGAATTTAGAACGATGATCTTGTTGTCAAACTTTAGCTAATCAAGATTATGGTGACAATTAAATGAGTTCATGAGATTTTCCCTATTCAAAAACCAATGTCAGTGTAGTATTCAATTATGAAAAATATCGAAGAGCCTAAATCACATAAATACCATGAGAGTCATTTTCCATGATTGTTTTTCATTTCACGAATTTTTTATGAAATAATTTTATGTGAATAATATCGCATAAATGAGTATTCAATGGGCGATACATTGGGAATTTTGATAAAAGTAAATTTTTTTTGTCATACATGTTCTATGGAGGTTTGTATATAAGATAATGTTTCTTTTAATATTAGTTTATTTATGAGATTATACTGGTTAAGTGAATATAAAAATACCCCATGACCCATCACAATCGATGTCTGAGCTAAACTAGAGTTCAATCAAAAAATAATGAGAGAAAATGGAGAATAAGACTCCCCAATTTTCATGCATAGAGTGAGATATCAGATGATATTCTCACATAATACATATTTCTTAAAAAAGGCATAATAAACATGAGGATTCTTTTTATTCCTCCTTAATGTTTTCTACAACTAAATTTTAGAGATATAAAGAAAATATCCACGAATGTTTGTGTTTTGTGAATAAAAAAAGAGGAGGATGACATTCCAGGTACTATTTCACATGGTAATCACATGTAGTGTGTGTTTTTTTACATATTAAGTTAAAGTGTCCAAAAACTGATTTTTCACTGTGAACAATTTTTTTTCATGATGAAGGATGTGAACTTTTTCTAAGCCACATTAAGGTTTTTTATATGATACATGTAATATATGTGTTTGATATTAAAATAAGTTCTAGGAAACTTTATTCTTACATAAATTATAAGAAGAATTTAATGAGTGTATTGAAATACAATGAATGAGAAGGTTTGTTTATAAATGGTAATAAAAAGATATTATTAATTATCTTCTAGCCACAAATAAAAATAAATATTACAAATCAACTTCTATATTATTAATATGTGTATTGACCAATAAATAAGAATTTATATTAGCGTACAAAAAATGAATTTAATGTAATATAAATGCAAAAAATGATAAACAAATTGACTCATATAATCATGAGAATTTAGTAACATGACTTTAGATTTGTTATCTCCAATTTAGTTATAATGTGGAGGATAGTTATAGCATGGATAGTATTAAAATCCATTTAGCTGGTGACTAAAATATTTCATTGAGTGTTATTAGATGTGACATTTTACATATTCAAGATCTGATCGAATACATTCATAAAATTTTATTGATTGCATTTTGTGGTAGTTTAATACATTAATTGATTGTGAGAATGTGATGAATTAATATGTCATAGGGGATAAAATATGAAAATAAGCTTTGTGTGTCTGTAGTAGTATTGAGTTTGTGTGATATTTCTAATTACAATGGTGTTGGTTTTAGGAACACTAGTGGTGTACCCATATTAAGTACTCTAGGGAAATTCTTGTCTTCCTTGGGAAGTGGTTGATCTATACCCACCATGGGTTCATTGTGATTATTTACCAACAAACATGTAAAAGGTGAATGAATTTTTTTATGGATAATATAAATCATAGATCATCCCAAACAATGAAATGATGTTGAAACACATATTTTCAATGTAACATGTAAAAATACCCAGTGTTATGTTTCATTGTCTCTCATTATTTCTTGTTTTATTATTCTGCTTATTATTAGGGATTATCTATTAACCCCTACAGGTCATGAGTTTTGAATTTAAATTAGACTCAAAAGAGAAATATAATAAATTGGTAAATCTTTTGTACACTGATTCACCCCTCATGATATACATGTCATAACCATTTTAATTTTGAGTTTTTATTAGTGACAAGGTTTTATGTATGATACGATCTACCTTATTTCTCTCATTGTTTGTATCAAACTTATATGTAGTGTAGTTTTGATTTTGAAGAAGTATCAGACATTCCTCATATTAATAATTTATCCCCTCTCTCTACCAGTGATAAAGATGATGTTTTTGAAAAAACACATTGATGTAAAAACATAATAAAAATCCAAATAATGGTAGAATAATTTTATATAAGAATGAGGATATTCCACACACAAAAAATCTTTTTCAGTGTTGTATTCAACTATTAGTATCTTTTAACTTAGTTGACAATAACAATTAGATGATTGTAGTTCAAAAGTTATAAATAAGAGTTTATTGAAACTACAATATCTTGATGTTTTTTTGGAGATGTACCATTATTTTTTACAAGTAAAATATATCCCTTTTATTAGAATATCATTGTTAGGTTCTTTACAGGATGGTTTTGAATGAAAATTGGAGATTATAGAAGGAATAGGGGTAGTGAATGGTTCACACATGATTTTCCCAAACCATGAAAACCCATGAATATGAGATTTGAAAGGTTAAAAATCTCTTCTTAATGTTGTGATTTTATTCTTAATAGTATTTTTGTAACCCCATAATAATAGGAACACGGTTATGTTGCATAGTTTTACAAATAATGCACACCATCATAGGAACTCTTCACACACGATTATTTTCCTCAAATTTTTATTTTAAAATTTTTAAACCCTCTAATTTCAAAATCATTCATCCCTAATATTCATAAATCATTATAATTTTCTTAAAGATTTGGTGTCTTGGTTAAGAGACAAGAAACAATTTATCCAAAAGCAGAAAAACAACTACAAAAGTTTGAATGAGGGAATATTATTACAATCTTTTCATAAAGGGGGAGTAACTCAATAGGTAAATAATCTAGCCAAGTTAGCCCCTGGTTGATACCATTATTGGAAATACAATTAGCAATTGTGTTTGCTTCACGAAAGGCATGTGTGGAAATGTAATTGATCTCACGGAGAAATTCGAGACAACCCATCCATCGGGTGGAGATACCAGGAAAGGTGAAACATACCAATCAAAATAGCTTGGATAATGGTGGTAGAGTCGCTTTAGATCCAAATTTTGTTCCACCCCTTTTGTCTGATAAACTAAATCGCATGGATCATTGCCAACATTTCCTCCTCTAACGAGGTGGCCAATCCACAACTGGTGAATAAAAAACCAACAGTTTGACCATGAAAATATCTGAAGATAGCACCACATCCAGCTGGACCCGGGTTTCCTTTAGAGGAACCATCCACATTAACTTTGATACAACTAGGGAGAGGAGCTTGCCATAAAACCTCATAGGTGCACATCGGCGGCTTATAAAGGACCTTAATTCCAAGATTATGAAGGATCATTAGGTCACTAACAGTGTTATGAAAATGTTATTTTTGCATCGAAGCTGCTTCTCTGATAGAAATAATAATTTCTGTCCATCTTGCATTAAGATTAAAAGAGTAATTGTTGTGAATAAAACGTTTTCTAGCATACCAGATAACATGGAGAAGTTCCACAATCGCAATTGTGAAAAAATACTTGATTTGCAGAGAAATTTCTTGTGACAAATATCCTTTGATTTGGGAAATAATGGAGTCGAAATGCAACCATATGCAATCAAACACATCAGTAATATAATTCCAAAGCACGGAGGCCATGGCACATGGAAAAAAGGTTATTGGAATCTTCCCTATGTTTATGGAAAAGAGGACATTTAGAACAAAGATGAATACCAAAACTTTGAAGAAAAATCTCAATAAGAATGCACTTGTGGGAAGGACACCAAATCAGGTTGATCATCGAGGGTTTAATCCAAGGAATGCCAAAGGATTTCAACCAATAAAATCCACAGTCAATCGATGTGAAATTATGATACAAAACTTTTATAGTCCAACACACTATTATGCGCATGCTCCCAAATAAGGAAATCATCGGTGTGAGTAAAATGATAATTGTCAACCACATTCAAGATGTTATCAAAGAGGTTGGAAACATTATAATGCATAACATCTTTAATAGAACAATTGGTGCTAGTAGGAGGGGTGGAATTTGGAGATAACATAGAGAGAAGGGGGGTGACAGTCCAGTTATTGAGGGAATTGGTATCAATGTAAATTCCCATTGTATGCAATTATAATTTCATATATATAATTTGGTAGTTTTAGTTTCCATGATTGTAAATTTAATCGTGAATAAAATTAATTAATTAGTTATTTGATTAAAGGAACTATATAATTTATCAACTAATGGGATTATCTAACTGGTTATTTATAGAATTTTGAACTAGTTGATTAATGATATGCTGATTTGATTGATAATGGAAATTAATTTTATTTTTTTATCCTCAATGGTTTAAGTTATTTTATTATTAAATGTTGATTAATGGGTCAATGGTGAGGTGGTTATATTATTTCATTTGATTAATGTTATTAAACATTATTAAATAGATATTTAAATTGGTACCTGATGATGATAATTTTTCAAAATAATGTTAATGATGTTTAACCATGATTTATGATATATTTTCATATATTTTATTGTGTGATATATACGAAATTATGATATAATTGTGTTGGTTATGAAATGATGCTTTAAAATTCCACATACAATTAACTAATAAACATGTGTGGGACATGGATTGATGTTTAAAAAGATAATATTTGATTGAAATGGGGTTTATGGAATAAATTAATGCTTCAAATACCGATGGGATGCTAAGCATGGAATTATAGGTCCAAAATATGGGCGTTGGAAGATGGTTCTAGGAACTCATAATAAATAATATAAATGAATTGATCAATAAACACCCAATACTATTGTGACATGTGATATCCCTTGGGGATTGTTCAGAATCCAACATGAGATGATGTAGGTATTGATGGTTTGGGATTCATTGTAAACATGAGATATTTATATGGGTAATTAAAGGATAATTTAATTGGTAAACTCCATATTTTATCACATTTACTTTATTCTTGATATATATTCATACACTTTTATTGAATAGATATTGTTTCAGTTTTCAATAGTGGTGGCCTATAAATTTCTACTCTCACACTACTTATGGTTCATGATTGGTACCCAAATATAATTCATGTTTATAGGAAATGATAAGGGCATGATCCCTATGTTAGATGGATGAGATGTGATATAGCATGTAATAGGGAACCTGACATGTTTCAAGGACATGATTGAAATATTTCAGTGTCTTTAATTTTGGGTTTTGATCTTGAAACATGGAACTTATATGTAATTACAAATCTACTATTTTCGTTATGGTTATTTATCATTGTTTGGATTGATCTTGTTATATTGTTATGTATTGATAATGGTATTTTAGTGTTATTGGTTATTATTTATTTTGTTATTTCTTTTTTACTTCTGCAATTCTACTACTAAGATAAATAGGGTATAGTCTACACATCCTTTATATTATACCCTTGCTAATAGTCATTAGCCTATGGAATATGGGGAGGTTTTCCTAAGCCCACCTAGAGAATCAGTTTGAGACACCAGTAAGAAACACCCGTGTCAAGATGATATAAAATCTAATCAGTGGTTTAGATTTCATTTCATTAATATAGTATTACTTTTTGGAAAATATTGGAATGGTTCTAGGAAGATACAATTATTCATCATGAGCTTATACATGGGATTAGATAACCCATATAGTGAGAAAACCCAAGTATACAGGGTGGTATTGTTTTTACTTATTGTTGTTGTTAATGTGGGACATTATTTTACATTAGAGTGATTCACTTAATGTGTGATGTTATAATTTTTTAATGATATTTTATTTTTGTGCCATCATAGGACATATGTTGAGAATACATATATCATTCGAGGAACTCTTGAACTATTGTTGCAAGAATTCCTTTTAGGACTACATGAATAACCGCGCTTGTGTGAGTTGTTTAAAGGAAAATCATTTAATTTCTTGTGTAATTTTAAATGACAATGTTCCTGATGTGAAATTAGAAAATAAAAAATTATTTGTAATGATATAATGTGATGTTGAAAAATAGGTTTCTATTAAGAAACCAACCTATGAAACATTATTTTTTATTTATGAATGATGAATTATATTTGAGATGGTTGAGGTCATTGATAGTTCCTCATTTTTAACTATGTGTTGAGATATAAGGGATGAATTTTTTTTATTATGTGAATCTCTATTGTTAAATATGATGATGTAATGTACTGTTTCATAAGACACATTTTTGGAATTATAAAGATATTCCTCCAAAAAATCATTTCATGGTAAGTTGAAAGGATGTTTTGTTCAGAAATGGTCTTATAGTAATGTATCCCAAGGCTCCAATGGTGTCTGGTGAAGAAATATAGAGAAGTTAAATGAGTACTTTTCTTGCTTCATATAGTCTACATAAAGAGACCAATGGAAGTTTTTGAAGAGTAGGTCTGACCTGACATGGGTGTTCCTATTGTAGTACCCTTTGACATTTACATGAGGTGGTGTACCTGAGAATGTTGAGTTCTAGATCGTTTCTATACACATTATACTAGAACACATAGAACTTCTACTAAAAAGAGATTCAAATAGGCCATTTATATTTTATATGTTCCAGTATTTAATTGGTAGGACATGTTGATTTGGGAGGGATAGTTGTAGATTATGGACTGAATAGGACTTCAAGAGAAGTTTTTGGAGCACTATACCATGAGATGCTCAGGCAGGGGGGAAGTAAATTTTTTTTGTTGACTATGGAAAATATATCCTTGCTGGAAATGAAGGACATAATATTGATTTGAATCACTTCATTATAGAGTTATAAGGTGATGAATCAACATCCAAAAATCATTTATAGGATTTTATTAAATGTGAAATTATGTCCCATGTTAACTTTATCTTGATGAAGATTTTTTCTGAAGTTGTGATTCATGGTCTCAGATCTAATGGGAACCTAAATAAGGATTCCAATGGCAAGAAAATGGTTTCAACTACACATCTAGGATTTCTGTATACTAAGAGTTAGAGTTCTAATTTTAGAACTATGGAACATCTACAATGGTTATAATAAAACACATAATAGTTGGTAAGTGATGGAGTAGATATGTAGGATTAGAATACAAGAAGTAGGTCTTATACATTGTACATGTCTGGTAGTTAGAGTTCAATTGTTCATGATGGTCAATGTAGTGGATGTGGAACTTTACAGATAGAGAGAATGTATCATAAATGTGGTTCATCTCATGGGAATCATGCTATATCATTGTGAAGATGGGATGATAATCTATTTTATTTTCAGCCTAAACTTTTGGATTTAAAAGACGGTCGATTTATAGTTTGAGGTACCATTTTTATTTCTTATACTCTTTACAGTGCCTTATTTGATATTGGTTCCTCTCATTACTTTATATATTCCCTTCTTGTGAATGTTTTGAGTCAAAAAGTAGAGACTATGAGTGGATTTATATCAATTGATACACCATTGGGAGTAATGTCGGGAGATATGTTTTTGTGAAATTGTAGTTCCCTTGAGGTTGGTGAGTGTCAGATCAATTGGGATCTTTAAATACATGACATGATAGGCATTTAATTCATATTCGGTATGGAATGGTTAGTTACATTCTAAACAAAAATAATTTTTTTCAATAATATAATGACATTTTATTATCCTGAGGGTCATAATAATGTTTATTGTGGAGAATGTAATATTATGGTGGGATGTGCAGGGAATGCTATTTAGAAGCTTTTGGAGCTCACCTCCCAATTATCATGTCTTGTGATAGATTATGGGGGTTTGAAACAAGATGTCTTTCCACCCATAGTTGATCGATTCTAGGATTTGTTTTCTAATTACTTATTAGCGATGCCACTATAGATATATTTTGAGTTTACTATTAACCACATGCCAAGAGCTGATCTGGTTTCCATTCCACCTTATAGAATGTATTCAATAGAGATAAAAAAGCACATGAATAAACTGTATGATTTTTTGGATAAAGTATTTATCTATTTGAGTACTTCTCATTAGAGTTCTCTAGTATTTTTTATAAGAAAGTAGATGATGGAAATTGTGATTATTTGTTGATTAATATAATTTGAACGTGATGAATGTGAAGAACTATTATCCTCTTTCATGTATCAGTGATATCAATTAGTAGTTGATAGGATCTTGTGTGTTCTCTATGATCGACTAGAGATCTAGTTATGATAAGTTGATAGTTACACATTCTGACATAACATAGGCTAGTTTTCAAATAATTCATAGACTTTATGAGTTTGGTGTAATTATATTCATGATGATTAATTCCCTAGAAGTATTTATGGCCATGATGAACTGAATCATCCATCCATACCTGAAGCATTTTTGCCCATTTTTGGGGATGAAATATTTTTGAACTCTAAGAATCATGTGTATCATTCCAAATATCATTACATCATCATCAGTAAAATAATATATAATCTTATATATGCAGATCCATCTGTGTTCAAAATAGGGATTGATCAAGAAAATATTTTAGGTCATAGAATCAAAAAATATTTTGTGTTGATGGACAGAGAGAATATATAAGATTTTTTTTGTTGAGATCATCCCAAAAAAATTATTTCATTTTTAATATTTTCAATGAATTGAAGGATATTATTTTAGGTTCTCCTTGGAAATCTCCTATAATGAAAAACCACTTTTTGGCCTAATCAAGAGGGGATTAAATTTTGAATAGTCAGGAGCATGTAAAAATTATTTCTAGGAGTAGAAAAATCTATTTACTAGCAGTCAAATTATTGTCTAACTCATGAAGGGTGAAGAGTATAACGTGTTTTTTTGATTTTTTTTATAACACCCCTTTTTTGTGGTATATTTCTTTTTTAAATAGAATTTCTTCGACAACATAGGACTCACTCCAAACCAAATATAAACAAACAATGATTTATAAATAAATATATATTATATTCTAGCCATTAAATTGATGGTAATAAATATTATTATAGAAATTTATATATTATGTATTTAATCAAAATCTTTTATATCCAATCAAATTATTTTATAGGTATAAGATAAGAATGAATCCAATTTTATGATTTAAAAGGATATATTTTTAAAGGTAGTTTTACCACCATTTAATGGTCCATTTGTTTTAAAAATATGATTTCACACTATTACATCTTATTTTGATCAAAATAAGTATAATTTTTAATAGAATAATGTAATAATTAACATAGGGTGAAATATTGGTATTTTTCTAAAAATATATTTTTTACAACGAACAGTGATCATTTATATTTTCTATAAAAATATAATTTTTTTATTAATAGTATATGTATATTTTAAATTATATATCCACATATTAAAGTTTCATTAAAATTTAGTTATTCTAAAATTTAAATGATGATGTATTAATAACATGTAATTACTCAATAAATGTTTTAAAAATGATAAATTAAGTGTTAGTATTTTTGTGAATCAAAAATGTTTATTTCCCATATTATAATTAATATGATGATTTAAAATTACTTTTCATCATCAGATTCAATTATAAATTAATATTTTTGGGTCTAATGATTATAATATAATTTTATGGGCCCTTATTTAATTTTTCAAAGTGTCACAAAAACAATTATAATATTAAAATTGGTATTTTACGAGTAAATGATAACATTAATTAATAATTATATTTAATGTATTTATAAATTTATTCTAAAAAATTGTGTTAATCTATAAATTGTGCATGTTGAAAATGTTTAGGGTTAAGTTTTTTTATTTTCTAAATTATTTTAGTTTTTGGAGAAAATTAAAATATGTTAATATACATTATATATATATATATATATTATAAGTAAAATAAATCATTACATGAGTCATGGATATTTTAAGAACACATGGATATAACTCCCATGAACCAATTAATGTTTCAGTAACATTATTAATCACTATTTATCATCTACATCCAATATAATCAAAAAATAAATAAAATATTCAAAACAATACCCATCTCCTCCCACTACAAATACCACCCCCCAGCACCTCTTATTAACACACAAAAAAGGATTGAATCATCTCCAATTATTTTCTAATACTCTTACCAATAATTTCATCATATAATAGGATCCCTTGTTCTCAACAAAATGCTAAAACAAGTTTCTTTAAGGGGGTTCTTAATTAGAGGAATTCAAGAGGTGGATCCCTCTTCATTCTAATTCAGTTTCATTTATTTTATTTCTTCTTATTCAATCCTTACATCTTATTTCAAAATTAAAATTATAACTAAAGTATATTATCTATAATATAATTTAATTATATGAACCAAAAATAAACCATCAAAACCCTTCTCTTCCCCTTTTTATTCTAAAAATTAAAACGTCATGCACGAGTTGCTGATTTATAGCCTTGGACCATGACAAGTTTTTGTTTCAAAATTATGCCTTCAAGGTTGGTAAAAAAAAAATTTAGGGTTATAAAAACCATAATATATTTATTATAACTTATTTAATACTATAAAACTAGTATATATATACATAATATGAACTCATAAGAAAAAACTAGATCGTTAATATTGAAAAAAAAAATAAATGATTAACACTAATGTTTTATCAAATGATTCATCATCATACTATATAAAAAAATATAAATATATTACCATTAAATATTATGTATATTAATTATAACAATATAATTTCAAACCATACAACTATTTTCATTTTACAATACTTTCTATATATATATGGAAGTAAACTAATCCTGAAATCCGAGTAATTGAGTGCCCTTGAATGATAGAATTATATATAATAAAAAATAAAAAGGCCATAAAAACACATAAAAATTATAATAATTATAATGCATGTAGAATATTTTATGAAATAGTTAATTAATTAATTTAATTTTATTAACCAAGAAATTAAGATCCAGTGAAGAACACATACAGACACAAGGTAAGGGTTTTCTCATCTCACATTTATTTAAGTGAGACATTCCTTATTCAGTAAAAGTTATTGGGTGTGGGGATTTTATAATTCCATTTATGTATCATACCATTGATCACTTTATATTCATGTAATTAATTATTTTATTTTATGATTATTAATTTTAAAGAATATGATTTGATTTATTACAAATTGGTAAGGGGTTTCTCATATAAATTTTATTTATCTGAGATTTGCACAATTAATGATTAATTTCGTGTATGTGGTGTAATTATACTACCATTAGATTTATAATATAATTATTCTCTTTATATTTAGGATATTAAATAGGTCATTTTATTATTATCAGTTTTTCATCCAACAATTCCATTGATTAAAAATTAGTAATGGAATGCATCTCAATTTTCATTTCATTGAGACTTACTTTGTATAATGAACCTAATAATATTTATGTGTTGTATCTTCTGACCATTAGAGATCATTTTTCATTTAAAATATTATTTCTAATAAATATAGATCATCTTTTATCAGGGATATTAATATTGTCTTAGCTATATACCCTTTTACATATAGTGTTTATTTTGAATGTTCCATTAACAATGAAAATATTAATGAATAAGTATCGTTTATTATAATGGAAAATTAATAATTTATATTATTATTGAATTAAATAAATTTATTAAGAATTATTTGGACGTTCAATGATGTTAGGGGCCCATTATTTCCCCTTGATGCATAGATAAGTCTTATGAGAAAAAAGTTTTCTCGAAAAACACTTCATGTTTGTTTCCATACATAATCATATATGTGTCTACCCATAAACTTAAACGTTCAATAAGTTATGATGGTTCATGGTCAAGTTATGTGATGTCCATTGATTAATAATTTTCTTCATTCAGCATTCTTTTTTCATTAACTATAGAATTTTCATTATGAAAAAATATCTACGGATGAATGTTCATTCTCATATTATTTCTAGCTTGTTTTTTCAGTTATTCACCACGTCATAATATTTATGAGTAATTTTTATTTTTCACTTATTATTGATTCATGTTTCTACTATTCATAACTATTAAGGAGTGTTTGATCTCACCTTTAATTTATTTCCTTCCATGGGTCATGAATTTGATAATTTTGAATAAATGACAAGAAGCAGTTTAATTTAATTTTTATGTAATATATTTAATTACACATATAATAATGGAACCATGTATGTATTTAGTACTTCAATAATACTAAAAAAATCTATCCTCAGTGAATTGACCTCTGGTATATATGCTATTTTAATAAAATGACCACTGATTCTAGGATTATAGGTCAGTGTTATTATAGTTGGCATCAGTTGAAGTTTAGAAAAATCCTTTAGAATTATATATTGGAACCATAGTTTAGGGATCCTAACTCTATGATAGACATTACAGATAATAATATAATAACATCCTTGAATTATAGTAAGGTAGATATTTTTTGGATCTTCTAAAAAATACATCTCAATCTGGATACAACGTGTGGATGTGGTTCTAGAACATATGTTCCTAGGTGTAACAACTCCGACAAGGTGTCCCAGACCTGACTATGGGTAACCCGGTACATGACAATTGGCCTTACTATACACCTAGTTTGACACTCCCTTGAGATATTCATAGGATAATTCAGATTCTCCTTTCAAACCATTTTGGAGGATTTAATAGTAAATATCTCATAAAATAAAACATGGTTAGTATAATAAGATTATATAAGCATAAATTTTCTTTTTATATTATGTGATTTTATAGTTAAAAGTTTTAAAATATGATTCATTATTTTTTAAGTCGATCTATTATATTCCATTATTTATAATTGGGGCTCAGAAGAACATATGGTGGGGAATATACTAAATTTTATATTTATATTATATTTGTAGAACAATTATTATTTTAATAATATTATTCATTGAGGAAAAATATTGAAATTTAAGAAGAAAGATCATGAAGTACTTTAATATCTCTTTTAGAGGATATAATTTCAAGGATTATCTAAAAATCATGCTCAAATTATTTTTAAAACTTTATCAATGTCCAATTAACATACAAGAAACTATTCAAGGAATCCCACACCTCTAAGATTACTCATTTATTCTATGGATCATGTTTTGTATATGAAAAAATCATGTATTCTTAGATTTCTTACTATTCTAAGAATGGAAGGGATTACCCACATATTTTTAAATTATTCACCCTAACAAAACCATTTGAAGAAAACATCAATATACAAGGAGTTTTAGATGAGGGTAACCTCTAAGAAGCATACATGGGTAAAATCATAAATTTTTTATCATTAGAAGTATTAAGGATAATTTTTTTACCTTTCAAAAAAACACAATAACATTATTTTATAATGTTTAGGTTCACAAAGAGGATCAAAAATTTTATATTAAAGCTAATACCTTTCTAATTACATATAAATGACATTATAATTTCAATAAAATCAATAAAAATGAATTTTTAAAGGGGAAATAGTAGATTTTAATGATTCCATGAGGTACTACTAGAATTCTTGTCCCATTTACCATCCCAAGAGATGCCAAAACTGAATACTTGTTCAATATTATGCATATTTTTTAGTAAAATATTTTATATTGAGTGATCTAAATAAAAATAAATTCAGAAATAAATAAAATCGATGTTTGGAGCATGTAAATCAATGCTTATTCTGTGAAAATATTTAAAGGGTATGAAAAATTTTAACAATATTCTATACTTCATATATAAGGATTTGGGAAACAATGGAAATGAATATCCCCAGATTCAAACAAATATAGGTTAGGAGAAGAATACATATCATGGACAAGAATGTTATACTACCATAGAAGAAGAGTAATGATTAATATTCTTGTGATGGGATTAAATAATGATATTATTTTATCAATAATTATTTGTTCATTTGAATCAATATATATATAAGTATTGAACTATTATACTTCTTTTATAAAGAATATAAAGCATGTGATGAATATAACCAGTAATCAAGAGAAGTGATTTTGGTGTGGGGAGATCTTCTTCAAAATAAATGACTTGGGAATGATAGCCATTAATATATTATTTATTTTGATATTATAATAAGTAGATTGTTATTGGATAGTATTGGTGTCCATGAAGGTGGTTAGAAATCTAATTGTTTATATCATGCTAGAATTATTAAATATATGGATTTAAGGAATATATTAAAAAACCAGAAATCTTACTATAGCAATATTGAATGTTTCATAATGGTTTATTGGAGATTATGGTATTTCATTTTTTTGGAAGCAAAGGTATTTATGGAATCTTATGTTAAGTGGATTTTTGAAATTTAGTGCCATTACTTCTGTAAGAAACCGGTTCATATATTTGTGGTACATGATTCTTGTTTCCTTTTTTCCTTTAGTGTTTTAAGAAAATAAGGAAAATGGGGAAAATCCTAAATTTTGAAAGTACACGCTGTGTACTTTTTCCACACGCCGTGTACTTCTGGCCTTGTGGGAGGAGTACACGGTCCATGTGGCCATATCGGTGATTAAGGGTGTAGGAACTGACTACAAGCCATGTAGTGGTCCTTTACACGCTGTGTAGTCAGTCGGCATGCGAAACAATAAGGCGGTGGAGGCAGTTGCCAACTGGGTGACAGTACAAGTCGTGTACTCAAGAGTACATGTCGTGTACTCATTTCGACGGATGAACAGTTTGGCGGTGCCGCTGGATGAACCGTTAAATGATGAAAGTACACGCTGTGAACTTTTTTTGCGGAAATGGGCAGTAGCCTCCCTTGTTCATAGGGTAGGCTTAGAACTGGACGAGAGGAGCGGAAGAGGGAGGCCAAACCTTGGGAGATCAACTGATTGAGCACCGGGAATCTGATCCCGCTTCTGTCAGTCACGTTGGAACCGCGCTGGTAAGACCCCTATTTGTCTAGTGTTTTTGCTTACCAATTATTCTGTTAACAGGAGTTATATGAGGTTAAGATTCTTTTCTTCTTTGTCAGATCTACGTCATAATTGGGAGTTTCTAGAATCGAAGTTGGTGTATAGCGCTCATTGGCGTCTAAGGTAGGTGGCTTGGTGTTTATTTTTTAACTATTGTGTGTTTTGTGTATTTTTGTGCTATGAACCCATGTTGGAGTATCATGTGGCTAAGTCCAGGGCTATATTTAAATACCTAGAATTGTATAGGTGAATAAATAACATTGTAAAACTATTGTTTGGGATCAGTGCTTGGATTGAGGACCACCCAGGGGTGTGTTCCTCTTTTTAGCCATTTGACTAGGATACACGAGGATATGCCATGTTTAAATTTTGAATTAATTTTTCCTTGAGAGGAATTGTATGTAAATTGAATGTTTATATGTTGGGCATGGCCCGATTACTTATGCCTGATGGCGGTGTTTTACTATAGCCTGAGGGCGTGACTGTATTAGCCTGAGGGCAATATACTATTTCACCTGAGGGAAACATTTAGTGCCTGAGGGCTTGACATCTATGCCTAAGGGTGTCACTTCGTATGCCTGAGGGAAATTTCTGTTACGCATGAGGGCAATACATGCGGGTTGGATTCTGGTTACCTGAGGGTGAGATTTTGTTTGTCTGAGGACGCTGTCTGTTTACTTAGAAATGCACTGTGGTTTTTTATTATATTAAAAGGATTAAATGAATAATTAAATGGAAATTTAACTGTTATGTTAGTTACTTTTGAGCACTACTTAGCATATTGGATTTTACTACTGCACACTATTATTGAATGATTTCACACAGTTGGGCACGAGCCTTTGCTGGGTGCCTACTGGAATTCATTTCTCACACACTATTTGGGTAATGCATTTCAGCCCAAATAGATTATGTTTCTATAGGTATAGATAAGGGCAGGGGTCCTTATACAGGTACTTGATTGCTACTGGGGTGTAGAAGATCATGGGACCGAGAATTGGCTCATGATGTGTAATGCCCCAACCCTAGATACCCAGAGTCGGTGCATTATTACATAACATTGGCTGATCACAAGAAAGATCAAGTCTCGAAAGACCGATTAGTTTAGTAGCCTTGGAAACACTAGATATATTCATAAGGTTTATAGTACATCAATAAGTGAAAGACTAAAACAACATATTTTCTTTATATCCCCATATACTATCCCTACAGGTCATTCATAAAATACTTCTTCACATCCTAGGAAAAATAAAACATTGAAAGGGGTGATCTCAAATGCTCAGTAAGGATAAAAATATAGTGTAATCTTTCATAAATAAACATAAAAATTTAAGGTAATGTATAACTAAAACAAAATCCTTTTAAACTTGAACTTCAGCATAATATGAAAAGGATAAAATGAAATAATTCCATTTACATATTCACATGTATATTCTACTAGTCGAATAATCACATGAAAATATTAATAACCACTTTCATAATGACATAATGCATAAAACCAGACTATCATAAGCACGTAGCCAAGGCCTCGTCCCAAGACTACAATAATATTTTGTCAAGGCCTCGTGCCAAGACACTAGTTTGTCTCATGAGACCTACCGATACATCGAGTATCTATAACGGGCTCGACTCGTCACTTACTAGGTCCAATGCATTCCTCATATGAAAAGTTTTAATCATATCATAAACATTCGTATTAAAAATAGCATACAAAATGTCAATACTTTATCCACAAACCATGAATGGTATAAAAATAGCACATACACAGTAAACAAAACTCATTCGATATAATATAGAAGATTGTATTGTATAATAATAACCTCAACAGAGAATGATGAAGGTGTTGACATATATGAAAATAATCATCAAAACAATTAGAGTGAAATATCCCCCTTTTTCTTGAAATCATTTAAAAGTCACACTATTTGTCAAGAATCCATTTAAAATAGATTTTAGAATCAATGTTTCCCATACCACTTTGAAATATTTAAAAAGATTTTTAATTTTAAAACATTAATGTCCATATAAATAAATCTTTAAATCCATTTTTACAACATGGACATTAATGAGAAATATTTAAAAGAATAAGTCTTTAAAACATTTAAAAATGTTATTTTAGTTAGAGTATCTAACCAGAAGAGAGACACTTGAATAAAAATAATTGAGGTAATCAAAACATTGTAATATCATGAGAATAAATGGATTCATGATATACTATGTCAAAGTACATTATATACACCACATAAAAGTGATTTGGTGTATAACAACAAAGAAGTATCAATGGAATGTAAATTGAGATGAAATCTCTCATAAAGGCTGTATCCTTAGGTTAAGGATAAATCAACGACATAATTATGTGTGAAAAATATAAATACACTAAATATGATTGGATATTCAGTGTAAAACAATCAAAGGACATTCACACATATTCTTGTAAAAACAACACCAATGAATTGGATATTTAACTCAACAAATGGAGATTGAGTAAAAAGTACACCTATCAAGTTCAAATCGATGACTTGAGAATTTATCAATGGAGTGATTATGTGTATAAAAATTATATCCACAGAAAGGTGAGTGGAAATTATGACATAATCAAATGAATAGTGATTCCACACATAATCATGGAGTAAAATAATCAATGAAGTATGCGTAAAGCCGAATGAGTTGAAATTGAAATTTCAAATTCCCTTATTGATATGGTAACATAAAAAATATACACCCATGAAAGAAGGATCATAAAATTATGATGTAAATATACATGAATTAAATAATATTAGACAATGAATACAAACATGGGAAGTACACACATCACATGTAATAAATAAGTGGTGAATAATGGAATTCTCACGGAATTAAAAGTGAGATAAAAAACCCCTTAATTTTACCTTTTCCTTAGTAGAAGGTAGGTTAACCTCCTATATAATGGTGAAATAATTTTTATTGAATTATACAAGAATAATTTACATTAATATGATATCATATATGATCATTTAACATTGATTTGTTAATAATATCTCAGTATTATCGTCATTTTGGGTGTTAACTTACTCGTTTTCCTTTATATTCTTAGTTATGTAAGCCATGTTTGTTATGGATAGGTTGTATATTATTCATATCCAGAATTATATCAAGTCATTAAACATTATTTTTAATCATCAAATGAGAATTATACTTGAATGGATACGATGGAGAATGAATCTCATCGCGTTCGAGGAGACGGTAGTCCGTACGTACGCATGAGCGACAATATCATTCTTGTGATGTTAAAATTATATATAATGGGATGTTATATCATATAGAAAGTATATTTATCATGTTATATTTATTATTTACATGAATTACACATCATTATTATACCCATCCAAATATTAATTTATTGAATGACAATTACACCACGACGTGGAGACAGTAAGCCATACATACACACGTATGGTGACATGCCATTCAAAGGATGGATAGAATACTAAATATGGTTGTACCATATTTATAATAACATCATAGTATATAGAAGGTGATTTATTTATTATTTTAGAATATAAATAACGATGAAATAAGAAGTTGAAGAAGAAAGGAACTTGAAAGAGGGTGGTGAAAACATTACCACTTCTTCGGGTTCATCCTTTTGATTTGATCAAAAGGGCTCCTTAGGATGGCTTTATGATCAAACTAAGGCCTCTAGGATGTAGTTAGGGAAGTTGAGAGAGTATTTGGGAAGGTTTTTGCCGAGCCATAAGGCTTTAAATGTGTGAATTAGTGAGAAGGGGGAGTGCCCTTTTATAAGAGTGGTGAGGGTCCCCTTTGGAAAAGCTAAAAATATTATTTTATAATAAAATCATATTCAGTTTCTAAAGGATCCAGAGTGGATTATTTAAAGTCTAAGGTGGGGATGGGTCTAAAACCACTCAACCAATAGAATTCAGATAGGTTTGGGTCATTATATTAACCTTATCTTTAAGTATTAACTCTTAGTTAATTCATTTTACTTTTACAATGTCTCTTTGTATTTTCATAAGATATGGTTAATAATCGTACTATATACATCCAAGAGACCCCCAGGTGGTCCATTAATGATACAACTATCATGATATTATTCTCTTGGATGACCCTTAGATTTTTAGGAATTGAATATAAATTAATAATATAATATTTGTTTTAAAACCCCCTTTATGTGAATTTTGAGACTATTGGGTATTTCATTTTTGATAAATTCATAACGAAATTATTACATCAAAAAAAATTATATAATGAATCCTAATATGTCTTATTAACCTATAAAATTAGTGGGATTCCTAAAAAGTCTCAAATTACATTTATTTTGATATTTATAATATCAATTATTTTGATATTTCATTAATTAGGTAATTACTGCATCACCATTGTGTCATAAATAAATTAAATTATTTAATGTATAAAAATTATAAATAAAATACCATTATGTATAAATTATTTTTATCTTTCTAATGAATATTTAAAATCTAATTTATCTTATGTATAACCCTATATTAAAAATGTTTTAGTAAATAAACATTGATTTTAACTATTTTAACTCATCTTTGAATTAAATAATAATAAATGTCCTAATCTAATACATGTAGACATAAATTATAATATTTTACTCCTAAGGTTGTTTGTGGTCGAGATATACTTATCCAGTAGAATTAGGACATGTGTTAGGGTAATATTAATATCATTTTTACCCTTAATTACCCTATTTACTTTTAACCGTGGTAAATAAAAGAAAATGTTACTATTCACCAAAAAAATATTTTCATCTCATTGAACCAAATTTTACTCGTTGATATTAACCAGGTCTCTCGGATTTTAGAAATTCCACTCACAAAAGTGGTAAAATTATGTTTTATGAAAAATTCAATTTTTTAACTACCACTTAGTGGTTTCACTATTAATCAAAAAATGAAAGTTTACAGAAAAATAGAAAAAATTAGGCGTAAGATATATTTGATATTATGAATTGAAAATTTATGCCTATTTTACCAAATTCACAACATATCAGTTGCATTAATTAATTTAAAAATTAATTCCCATCGTCAAAACAAATAGCGTGTTTTTAAGAGATAATAACTATCAAAAGATTGACACTTGTTAATGTGTGGTTTAAATGTGAAATTACATCCAATGACCAAAATTGTATTAAATGGTAAAAATACATTTTAAATATACTTTAAAACCACTCAAATTAATAATTTATCACTATTAATTATTTCGATTAAAAAAGTGTTTTTAATTAAAATTTAGTAATTTTCACTATTCATCAAAATATGAAAGTTATCCGAAAAGTAACAAATTTCACCCTAAGCTAATTTCGATATTAAGAATCCAAAAATTAAGTCCATTTCGAAAGATAAAATTTATAAAATTTCAAAAAGTAGGTATTACTATTCATAACGGCTAGTTTAATTGGTTGTGGTGTGTTAGATCTTGAAGTTGCATACAATGCCCGCCATTGCATTATTCAAAGGAAAACGTACCCTGGAAGCATGGGGTGTTACACGATGCCGCATACTATTATTTTTTGATTTTCTGGACTTCTACTTTAGTACTATTTTACTGATCAAATAACATGTTCTGCTTGTTTTATAGAATAGTGACATGCTGCATCTTCTCATATATATATGACTGTTGGTTCCCTTTACATAAGTTATCCATTCCAGTTATATACAATGTTACTACTTCACCTGTTTCTGTATGTTTTATTTCTTTCCGTTGTTCTACACTTTGACAAATGAGGGCATAGTTTCCCCACTATCAGACCTGGGCCCTCGCTGGTTGTCGGCAGCCTCTGGCGTTTGGGGAAAAGCGCTTGAGGTAACGTGGCAAACCAGGTTCGGGGCACCCGTTGAGTGGCACCCGAAACCGAGACGTTACAAAGTGGTATCAGAGGGGTTATTTTCTTTGACTTACTATTTGGTGTCGTAGTCATTGATAGGATGAACGGTAGTTGGTAATAAGTTGTGCCTGGGCATAGCTAACATGTGTACAGTGAAAATCCAATTTACCTCGTGTTTCAATTTTACTGATTTTGCAATTTACTGTTGATTTGTTTCCACCATTGGGTGATGCAGTTGAGATTGTGCTGTAATATTTATCTATGGGTTCTATTTAGTTACAACCCGATGAGATGATGGTATGTCGTCTCATTCATCATATAGGAACATCCTATATATCACATTCCATGTATAGTTTCCATGCCATGTCGGTAAATTAGAAATTTCATGTTGTTGTGATAGTTGTTGTGCTATAAAATCATGATTTTGTGATAAATTGGTGATAAATACCTACTTTGTGAAAGGTTATTTTCTTGTCTGAGTCTGTTTATAGAATGGACGCCAATATTTTTTTTTGGATTATGTTCTCCCATTGACCAGAATTGGGTGGATCATTAGCTAATTATTTGTTATAAGACATATAAGATGTCAATCTTTGATTCGTGGGGAGTATGGGCCCTCACAGGTCGGAATATGACACTTAGGTGTTGTTTTTCAGTACTTCTGGGTTCCGGGAAAGTTTCTGAGGCATACTATCTGGAAACCCAGTATACACGTTGTGTTGTATCTTTCAACACGCCGTGTATGACCTTCTATTTGGGAAGAAAAATAATCTTTTTGAGTACATGTCGTGTACCCAGAGTACACTCTGTGTAGTCTCTTCCTATGTTACAAACCGTTTTTACGGAAACACGAGGAAGGGAAGAGCTTGGGGCAAACACGTCATGTAGCTTTTGTACACAACGTTTATTGTTGACCTGGAGTCCGGCCGTGTAACTAACAAACACGGGTTGGTGAACTCTTGTAAAAAAACACAGCATGTCAATAATGAACACGTCGTGTAGTGTGACCAGGGGACTCGACCATGTATCTAACAACACGGGTCGGTTTCACCCTTCCTTGAACACTCTGTGTACCTGCGGGACACGACGTGTAGTCTTTTCCAAGGACAGACAATGTGGTGTTAGCCGTGTTGCTGGGAAACAGGGAGATGTACACGCCGTGTGCGGGTGTAACACGCCATGTGGTGTCAAGCCGAGTAGTCGTCTGTGCCACAAACAACACGGGAAGTTGGAAAATAACACCATACACGCCATGTAGATTATATACACATCGTGTAGTTTTGTTCAATGGGAGTCGTGTGTCTTAGCCATATAGAAGGACCCGGGCAGGGGAAGAGAAGTCAAGTACATTCCATGTAGTCTTCTTTTGAAAATCTTGAAATGCCTTCTTCCTCTTGTCCCCTTTGTGTTTCCTTCTCTTTTAGTCTTAATAATCTTGATTCTAAGGCGTGCTTTTAACCTTGTAGTGTCATGCCGCCTAGACGACCACGCATTATTGGCCAGGAGAGCGAAGAAGACTATACTCCAGAGATGGTGGGTCACGGGCTACCAGTTGATCCTCCAGCAGAGCCAGATGTGGCGCCCGCTGTTATACCAGACATAGGTGCGGAGGCATAGTTCCGTGAAGGCTTTATGTGGTTCATGCAGACCTTTTAGGAACACCACAGTCTGCCACATCTATGGATGAATTGACTCATATTTTCCAGCAGCTGCACCTGCCTACGTTTTCAAGGGATGGCGGACCACAGGCTGCGGAGTCTTGGCTGGGGTCGATGCAGACTATTTTTGAGCATCTCGAGACTCCTCAAGGGCAGATGATCAAGCTCGCGACTTACATGCTGCGTTATTCTTCCAAGAGGGGGTGGGATGTTACCACCCAGTCGGAACGTCATAGAGACATGTCGTGGGAAGATTTCTAGGTAGCCTTTTATGGTTTCTTCTTCCTAGAGACGCTAAGAGAAGATAGAGATCAAGAGTTCATGAATATTCATCAGGGTGCTATGTCAGTGATGGACTATTCTACTCGTTTCACTGAGCATCAGCGCTTTGCACCCGTATTGGTGGGTGATGAGAAGTTGAGAGCCAGGAGTTTTGAGGATGGTCATCGTTATGACATCCTACCGCTGGTGAATTTTTTAAGGTTTCCCTCAGTACATTCTATTGTGATCCAGGCGCTGATTACAAAGAGGAACATGCGGGAATCTAGTGGTCTGGGCTAGGGCGGTTTAGCACCAGTTTCTGGTATTATTTCTACTGTCAAGAGAATGAGACAGATGGAATTCTCTCATGGTGGAAGTACCATCCAGGCAGCTTCTTCAGGTGGCCCGATCAGGTGCTACCAGTGTGGTAGAGAGGTAAATAAGAGGACGCAGTGTCCACGTGATCTAGTGGAGTGACGATCTTGTTGAAATATGGGTCATCTGCAGCACTTTTGCAGGGCGTTCCTACCAGTGGCTAGTGAGAGGGGTTCTGTGTAGACTCTATGTGCAGGATTCGGAACAGTGGCTTCTTACCAGTCGGGGAACTAGAATATGTCAGGGCGTGCAGGTAGAGATGGTGGTCGTGGTCGTGGTATCCAGGCACCAGGATCTGAGAGCCGTCAGGGCGGGAGAGCTCGGGGTATCCAGGCTGTGTCGCAGGGCTGCGGCACTGGGCAGACATATGTAGTGCAACAGAACTTGCAAGAGAAGGATCCAAAACCTTCTACAGTTAGTGGTACTATTCTAGTAGCTTCTATCTTATCTTCAGTACTTTTCGATACGGGTTCTACACATAGTTTCATATTTTTACCTGTTGTGGAGAGCCTTGGGATCAGTGTTTCTTTGTCTTCTGATATCATGACACTAGACACTCTGTTGGGGACTAGAACGACTAGTGTGCATCAGTGGAAGGAGTTCCCCCTTAAGGTTGGAGGGTTTCACTTCATTTGGGACCTCTATGTATTAGAGATGATAGCTTATGATGTCATTCTCCGGATGGACTGTTTGGTTCCCTATCGAGCCTTTGTAGACTGCTATCGTCATAGGGTGAGTTTCACGTCACCAGAGGGCAGAGTGTTTCTATACAAGGGTGAATTTGATGGTCATGTGAGTCGAGTTTGACCAGAGCATCATGGGAGAGGTGGAGTCATAGCCCAGATTGTGAGCTTATATCTGGATGACCAGGGGACTTTCCAGACACATTTCCCTTCAGTTTTTTATCATTTCAGGGATGTCTTCGCAGACGACTTTTTAGGTCTACCTCTGTAGTGTGTGGTGGATTTCTCTATTGATCCCATTCCAAGAGCATCACCTGGGTCCATTCCTCTTTATAGGATGTCTATAGAAGAGTTGCAGGAGGTCAAGAGACAGATAGAGGAGTTACAGGAAAAGGGTTTTATCCGACCCAATACTTCTCTGTGCGTTTTGCCAGTCCTTTTTGAGAAGAAGGCGGACGGTACCCTCAGACTCTATGTGGATTATCAGAAACTGAACCAGTTGAGTGTTAAGAACCTATGTACTTTTCCAAGGATAGATGATCTTTTTGATCAGCTTCGTGGAGCACGAGTGTTCTCGAAGATTAAACTGTGATCAGGATATCATCAGCTACGCGTGAGACCATCAGATATACCGATTATAGCTTTTCAGAGTAGATATGGTCGGTACGAGTACATGGTCATGCCGTTCGGACTCACGAAAGCACCAACAGTTTTCATGGCTCTGATGAATCGTGTGTTCCATCCGTATCTTGATTCTTTTGTTGTAGTATTCGTGGATGACATATTAGTGTACTCTCACACTCAACACGACCATGCCACCCATATTGAGATCGTATTGAGTACACTAAGAGAGCATCAACTATTTTCTAAGCTCTCAAAGTGCTACGTTTGGATGGACCAGATCACTTCCTAGGTCAAATAATCACAGAGGAAGGAGTTTCGGTAGACCCAGAGAAGGTGGGAGCAGTAGTTTCTTAGGAGCATCCTAAGAAAGTTTTTGAGATTCAAAGTTTCTTAGGGCAGGCTGGTTACTACAGATACTTCATACAGGAAATCTATTGTTTAGCAACACTGTCGATGAGTCTGACTAAGAAGGGTATGAAGTTCTTTTGGTTGGATGCTTGCGAGATATCCTTTCATGACCAAAAATGAAGATTGACATCATCACCGATCTTGATACACTAAGAGTAGGGGAAAATCTATACAGTTTACTATGATGCATCAGGTATTGGGTTGGGAGTAGTGTTGATGCAAGGTGACCGAGTTGTTGCATACGGGTCTCGGAAATTCCGGCCACATGAGAGGAATTATCCGACGCATGATCTCGAGTTGGCTGCAGTTGTGCATGCATTGCGCTGTTGGAGACATTATCTATTAGGAGAGCATTTTGTGATTTTCACCGACTAAAAAAGCATCAATTATATTAGTACTCAGTGTGAACTGAATATGAGGTATAGGAGGTGGGTCGAGTACTTATAGTCCTTCAATTTTGATCTTTCCTATACACCTGGTAAAGGTAATGTAGTAGCTGATGCACTGAGCAAGAAGACTTAGATACTGGCAGTGCAGGAGGCCAGTGGTGAGTGGAAGCTTATGGCCTTGTTCTCTAAGATGAATTTGGAGATGCACGATAGTCAGTGGTAGACTTATCTTTCATCTCTATCTGTGACTTCTACCCTCCTAGACAGAGTGAGGATGGGACAACTATCAGATTCAGAAGGCCTAGTTCCACGGGAGTCTGTGGCAAGCAGGGACCCTTCTCATGGGTGGACGATATGCAATGATGAGGTTCTACGTTTCCATGGAAGAGTATGGGTTCCAGGGGATATACGCGAGGTGTTGATGCTATATTTTCATGCTTCAGCTTGGGCATTTCATCCCAGGGTTAACAAGATGTACTGAGACTTGAGAGGTCAGTATTGGTGGCCGGTATGAAGAGAGATATACCTGGTTTTGTTACGAGGTGTTCCACCTATCAGTAGGTGAAGGCGGAGAACCATAGTCCTGCCAGACTATTACAACAGTTGCCCATTCCAGAGTGGAAATGGGATTATGTCGTGATGGACTTCGTGACAGGGTTGTCGAGGTCACATAGAGGAAATACCGTCGTGTGGGTTGTTATGGACAGACTCACGAAGGTAGCTCACTTTTTTCCTATTAAGGAGACCTTCAGGGCTAACGAGCTCGGAAGGCTGTATATCAGAGAGATCGTCCGTCTTCATGGGGTACCTCGTGCTATCATTTCAGATAGGGATGCTAGATTTATGTCTCGTTTCTTGTAGAGTATTTAGAGGGCACTGGGTACACAAGTGCTTCTGAGCACAGCATACCACCCTCAGATAGATGGCCAATCAGAGTGTACGATAAAGGTGCTAGAGGAAATGCTACGTGCATGCATCCTGGATTGTGGGGGCTCTTGGGAGAAGCATATACCCCTAGTTGAGCTTGCCTACAATAATAGTTTTCACGAGACTATTGATATGGAACTATACAGGGCCTTATATGGTAGTCCATGCCGATCACCTTTGTGCTGGTCTGAGGCACTTGAGGCATCTTTACTGGACCACGTCTTTTGCAGGAGACTTCTGAGCAGGTCCAGTTGATTCAGATGTGAATGGCTACCACACAGTCTCATCAGAAGTCATATGCTGATTGCCTGAGAAGACCTTTGAGGTTTGTTGTCGGGGATCATGTTTTCTTGCGTGTTTCGCCGAGGCTGGGACACAAACGGATCAGGAGACATGGTAATAATTCACCGAGGTATGTGGGGCCATTTGAGATTTTGGATAAAGTCGGGAAGGTTTCCTATCAGTTTCAGTTACCGCAGTGGTACCGAGCCATGAACGGCATCTTCCGTGTGTCTCAGTTGTGTTGCTATCATTCAGACCCATCTCACATATTTCAGCCCGATGAGGTTGAGCTAGAAGCAGATGCGTCCTTTAAGGAGCATCTGATTTGTATCGTTGACAGGGGCATGAAGGTTCTCCATGGCTAGTCAGTTCCTTTCGTACGGGTGCCATGGCAGCATGGACGAGTGTAGGACGGAACCTAGGAGTGGGAGACCGATGTACGTGCTCAGTGGCCGAAGATGGTCACGGCTATATCTTCACCACCTATGGAGGGGAAATTCAGGGAAAAATTGGTATAAGGGGGGGGAGTTTGTAAAAACCCAGTTCATATATTTGAGGTACGGTTTTCTTCATTCCACTTTTTATTTATTGTTTTTAGAAAATAAGAAATATGGGGAAATATCCAAAATTTTGAAAGTACACGCCGTGTACTTTTTCCACACGTCATGTACTTCTGGCCGTGTGGGAGGAGTACATGGGCCGTGTGGCCATGTCGGCGATGAAGGGTGTAGGAACCGACTACATGCCGTGTAGTCATCTTTTACATGTCATGTAGTCAGTCGTAGGCGAAAAGGTAATGCGGTGGAGGGAGCCGCCAGCTGGGCGATAGTACAGACTGTGTACTCAAGAGTACATGTCGTGTACTCGTGTGGATGGATGAACAGTTTGGCAACATGTCTCAAGTTTTAATAAAATAGAAAAAACATGTTATACATCAATACAATACAAAAAAATGTGGAGTACATAAAAACAAAGAAAAACAGTCGGCAGCAGCATCTCGATCCTAGGCTCTGTCACATTCCCTCATACACCTCAACAACAGTCAAGTACCTATATTGGGACTTTTTCCCCTATCCACACCTGCAGAAACGTAATCTATTGGGGCCGAAAAGCATGACCCAAACAGGGTGTGAGAAATATGTCTCAGTAGGCACCCACCAAAGGCCTGTGTCCAAATGTGTGTAATCATGCAACAACAGAGTACAAATAGTAAAATGCAATAAATATTTAATATATTTCCATTTTAATTATTCATTTAACCATTTAATTTAGTAACATTCTGTGCTCAGCAGCACCAAGCCCTCAGGCCAACCAGAACCTTGCCCTCAGGCCAATATAGTAAAACCACACCCTCAGGCTTTCCCTCAGGCTATACAGAATACAACCCGAAGGTATTGCCCTAAAACATAACATAAATTTCCCTCAGGCGTAGGAAGTGTCACCCACAAGCATAGAAATCATGCCCTCAGGCACTAAAGGTTTCCCTCAGGATAAATAGTATGTTTCCCTCATGCTAATACAGTCATGCCCTCAGGCTATTGAAAAAACCGCCCTCATGCATATGTAACCGGGCCATGCCAAACATATAATCATTCAATTCACATACAATTCCTATGAAGGAAAAAAGTAATTCCTAATTTAAACATGGCATATCCTCGGGTATCCTGGCCAAACGGCTAAACAGAGGAACGCACTCCCGTGGTGGTCCTGGATCCAAGCAGCGATCCCACACAACATTTTCACAATTTTTATTAATTACCTATACAATTATAGGTATTTAGTATATCCATGGACTCAGCCACACGACACCCCAAATATGGGTTCGTAACTCAAAAAACACGCAAAAACGCACTATAGTTGGAAATAAACACCAATCAACCTTCTTTATATGCCAATGAGCACTATAAACCAACATCGATTCCAGAAACTCCCAATTACGAGGTAGATCTGACAAAGAAGAAAAGCTGCTTAACCATAAATTACCCCCATTAGGAAAATAATTGGTAAGAAACATTCTAGGAGAAGAGGGGGCTTACCTGCACGGTTCCAACGTGACCGACAGAAGAGGGATCGGATTCACGGTGCTCAATCGGTGGATCTCCAAAGCTTCGGCCTCCCTCTTCTGCCCCTCTTGTCTGGTTCTAAGCCTTCCATGTGAACATGGTAGGATAATGCCCATTTAAGAAAAAAACAAAGTAAACGGTGTGTATTTCCAAGTACACAGTGTGTACTTCCATTATTTAACTATTCCCCTAGCGACACCTCCACACTGTTCATCTGTTGACATGAGTACATGACATGTACTCTCGACTACATAACGTGTACTATCGCCCTGCTGGTGGCTACCTCCACTGCCTTACTGTTTCTCCTTCTGTCTGATTGCATGGCGTCTAAAAGACCACAACACGGCGTGTAGTCGGTTCGTACACCCTTCCTCGCCGACATGGCCACATGGCCCGTGTAATCCTCCCACACGCCCATAAGTACACGACGTGTGGAAACGGTACACGGCGTGTACTCTCAAAATTTAGTATTTCCCCCATTTTCCATATTTTCTCAAAAAAACATAAGGAAAAGAGAAAACAAGAAACTCGTACCTCAAAAATATGATCCAGGTTCTTACAAACTTCCCCCTTTATAGCAATTCGTCCCAGAATTTCCCTTCCACAGGTGGTGAAGATATAGTCATGAACAACTCCAGTCACTGAGCATGTACATCATTCTCCCACTCCCAGGATTCATCCAGCACTTGGCCATGCTTCCATATCACCGGTATGAGAGGAACTGATCGGCTCCGGAGAACCATCGTGCTCCTGTCAATGATACGAATTAGATTCTCCTTAAAGGATACGTCTGCTTCCAGCTCAACCTCCTCGGGCTGAAAGATGTGAGACGAATTTGAATGATAGCGACACAACTAAGATACGTGGAAGACGTCATGCAAGGCTCGGTACCGCTGCAGTAACTGTAACTGATAAGAAACCAGCACGAATCTATCAAAAATCTTAAATGGCCCCACATACCTCATGAAAGCTTGCCCTGTCTCCTGATCTGTTTGTGTCCCTACCTCGGTGAGACACGAAAAGAAACCTGATCCCCAACAACGAACTCCAAAGGTCGTCTATGGTGATCATCATATGACTTCTGATGAGACTGCGCGGTAGCCATCCTCTTCTGAATCAACTAGACCTGCTCAGAAGTCTCCTGTACAAGACATGGTCCCAGTAAAGCTGTCTCACCTGCCTATGACCACCAATAAGGTGATCGGCATGACCTACCATATGAAGCCTCGTATGGGGCCATCTAAATAGTTTCCTGAAAACTATTGTTATAGGCAAACTATACTAGGGGTATATGCTTCTTCCAAGAGCCCCCAAAGTCTATGACGCATGCACGCAGCATGTCCTCAAGTACCTGAATCGTACACTCCGACTCGCCATCTGTTTGAGGGTGGTATTCTATGCTCAGAAGCACCTGTGTACCCAGTGCCCTCTGAAAACTCTTCCAGAAACAAGACTTAAAGAAAGAGTCCATATTTGAAATGATATCATGAGGGACCCATTGAAGACGGAAGATCTCTCGGATATACAGCCTTCCGAGTTCGTCAACCCCAAAGGTCTCCTTAATAGGAAAAATTTGAGCTACCTTCATGATTCTTTCCACAGCAACCAACACATCAGTATTTCTTCTAGGTGACCTCGGAAACCCTGTCATGAAGTCCATCGCGACATCATCCCATTTCTACTTCGGAATGGGAAACTGCTGTAACAGTCCGACTGGCCTCTGGTGCTCCACCTTCACCTGCTGACAGGTGGAACATCTCATAACAAAACCAGCTACATCTCTCTTTATGCCCGGCCACCAGTACTGACGTCCCATGTCACGGTACATCTTGGTAACCCCGGGATGAAATACCCAAACTAAAGTATGAAACTCCTGAATCAGCTCCTCACATATATCCCCTAGAACCCTCTCTCATCCAAGGAAATGAAAAACATCGTCATCGCCTATCGTCCACCCAGGAGAAGGGTCCCTGCTAGCCACCGACTCCCATAGAACTAGGCCTTCCGGATATGATAGTTGTCTCAACCAAACATTGTCTAGGATGGTAGAAGTCAAAGCTAGAGATGAAAGATAAGTCTTCCCCTGACAGTTGTGCACCTCCAGATGCATCTCAGAGAACAAGGTCATAATCTTCCACTCACCACTAGCATCCAGCACTTCCTGTATCTGTGTCTTCCTGATCAGTGCATCAGCTACTACATTAACTTTACTAGGTGTATAGGAAAGCTCAAAATTGAATGACTGTAGGTACTCGACCCACCTCATATGCCTCAAATTCAGGTCATACTGAGTAATGATATACTTGATGCTTTTGTGGTCGTTGAAAACCACAAAATGCATTCCCAATAGATAATGTCTCCAACAGCGCAACGCATGAACAACTACAGCAAACTCGAGATCATGCATCGGGTAATTCCACTCATGTGGCCTCAACTACTGAGACCCATATGCAACAACTTGGTCACCCTACAACAACACTGCTCCTAGCCCAATAATTGATGCATCACAATAAACTGTATAGCTCTTCCCCTACTCTGGGAGTATCGTGATCAGTTCTGAAGTAAATCTTCCTTTCAGGTCCTGAAAGGCTGTCTCGCAAGCTTCAAACCAAATGAACTTCACACCCTTCTTAGTCAGACCCGCCAACGGTGATGCTATATAGGAGAAGCTCTATATGAAGCATCTATAGTATCCAGCCAGCCCTAAGAAACTCCGTATCTCAAACACGTTCTTAGGCTGCTCCCAGGAAACTACTACTCTCACCTTCTCTGGATCTACCGAAACTCATGCCGCGGAGATAATATGACCTAGGAAGTGAATCTGGTCCATCCAAAAGTGGCACTTTGAGAGCATAACATATAGTTGATGCTCTCTCGGTGTACTCAATACGATCTCATGATTGGTGGCATGGTCGTGTCGAGTGTGAGAGTACACCAAGATGCCGTCCACAAATACTACCACAAAATAATCAAGATAAGGATGGAAAAAACGATTCATCAGATCCATGAAAACTGCTGCCACGTTTGTGAGTACGAATGACATAACCAAGTACTCGTACAGAACATATCTGCTCTCAAAATCTGTAAGCAGTATATCTGATGGTCTCACAAACAGCTAATGATATCCTTATATCAGGTCAATCTTCGAGAACACTCGTGCTCAACGAAGATGATCGAAAAGATCATCAATCCTGGGAAAAGGATATCGGTTCTAGACCGTCAACTGGTTCAGATTCCGATAATCCACACAATGTCTGAGGGTACCATCCGCCTTCTTCGCGAAAAGGACCGGCAAACCCCAAGGAGAAGTACTGGGTCAGATATGTACCTTTTAATGTAACTCCTCTAACTGTCTCTTGAGCTCCTGCAACTCTGGTGTAGCCATCCTATAAGGAGGAATGGACACAGGTGCTGCTCCTGGTACGATCTAAATAGAGAAATCCACCTCTCACTCCAAAGGTAGACCTGAAATGTCATCAAGGAAGACATCCCTGAAATGATCGACCACTGGAGGAAAATCTATCTGGAAAGTCCCTTGGTCATCCAGATATAAGCTCTCAATCTGGGCTGTGACTCCACCTCTCCCATGATGCTCTTGTCCAGCTCAACTCGCCTGAAAATCCCATTCACCCTTGTATAGAAACACTCCGCCCTCTGGTAATGTGAAACTCAACCTTCGAAGAAAGCAGTCTACAGAAGCTTGATAGGGTACCAACCAGTCCATCCCGAGAATGACATCATAATATGTCATCTCTGAGACATATAGGGCCTAAAGGAAGTGACACCCTCCAGCCCCAAGGGCACACTCTTTGCACTGATGCGCACCAGCTGTTCTAGTCCCCAACGGAGTTTCTAGTGTCATGATATCAGAAGAAGTAGAAACACAGATCCCAAGGCTCTCCACAATGGGTACAGATATAAAACTATGTGTTGCACCCATATCAAAAAGTAATGAAGATAAGACAGAAGCTACTAGAATAGTACCTCTTACTGTAGAAGGTACAGGATCCTACTCTTGCTGGGTCTATTGCACTGCATATGCCTACCCAGTGTGGTGGCCCTATGACATAGCCTGGCTACCCTATGTTGTCCCACCCTGCTGCCTCTGAGATCCTGGTGTCTGGCTACCACTTCCATGACCACCATCTCTTCTTGCACGCCCTGATGTATTCCAGTTCCCCGACTGGTATGAATCCACTGGTCCTGCTCCCACATGCGGAGTCTACAAAGAACCTCTCTCACTAGACACTAGTGGAAAATCCCTGCAAAATCACTGCAGATGACCTATCTTGCCACAAGCTCGGCTCTCCACTAGGTCAGGTGGACATTGTGGCCTCTTGTGCCCCTATATACCACACTGGTAGCACCTGATCGGGCCACCTGAAGAAGCTGCCTGGCTGGTACTGCCACCCTGAGAGAAGTCCATCTGTCTCTTCCTCTTGATAATAGAAATAGTACCAGAAACTGGTGCTGAACCGCCCTGGCCCACACCACTAGATTCTCGCAGGTTCCTCTATGTAATCAGCGCCTGGTTCACAATAGCATGTTCTGAAGGAAACCTGAAAACATTCACCAGTGCTCGGATGTCATAACGAAGACCATCCTCAAAACATCTGGCTCCCAATTTCTCATCACCCACCAACACAGGTGCAATGCGCTGAAGTTCTGTAAAATGACCAGAATAGTCCATCACTGACATTGCGCCCTGCTGCAGATTCATGAACACTCGAGCTCTATCTGCCCTTAGCGTCTTCAGGAAAAAGAATTCATAGAAGACTGCCTGAAAATCTTCCCATGCCATGTCTCTGTGATGCTCTAACTGGGTGGTAACATCCAACCACCTCTTCGAGGAATCACACAACATATAAGTCATGAGCTTGACCCTTCACCCTGGAGGCATCTCAAGATGCTCAAAAATAGTCTACATCAACCTAGCCAAGACTCGGTAGCCTGTGGTCCGCCATCCCATGAAAACGTAGGCAGATGTTGCTACTGAAAGATACGAGTCAACTCGGCCATAGATGTGGCAGCCTGCGATGCTCCCAGAATGGTCCGCATGAACCGTATAAATCCCTCATGGAGCTGCGCCTCCACTCCTATGTCTGGTATAACAGCGGGCGCCTCATCTGGTTCTGCTGGAGGATCAACTAGTAGCCCATGGCCCACCATCTCTGGAGTACAGTCGTCGCCGCTCTCTTGGCGAACAACGTGGGGTCTTCTAGGCGGCATGACACTACATGGTCAAAATAATTCCTTAGATTCAATAATATCAAGACTGAAAGTGAAGGAACCACAAAGGGTACAAGAGGAAGAAGACATTTCAAGATTTTCAAAACAAGACTACACTGTGTGTACTATTCCTACATGGCGTGTACTTGACTTCCCTTCCCCTGCCTAGGTCCTTATACACTGCTAAGACACATGGCTCCCGTTAAACAAAACTAAATGCCATGTATATAATCTACACAGTGTGTATGGTGTTATTTTCCTACTGCTCGTGTTGTTTGTGACACGTCCGACTACTCAGCTTGACACCACACGGCGTGTTACACCCGCACACGGCGTGTACGTCACCACGTTTCCCAGCCACACAGCTAACACCACACAGTCTGTCCTCGGACAAGACTACACAGAGTGTTCAAGGAGGGGTGACACCGACCCATGTTGTTAGTTACACAGTCGAGTCCCCAGGTCACACTACACGGTGTGTTCATCATTGACATGATGTGTTTTGTACAAGAGTTCACCAACCCGTGTTTGTTAGTTACACGGCCAGACTCCGGGTCAACACTAAACGGCGTGTAAAAAAGCTACACGGCGTGTTCTCCCCAAGCTCTTCCATTCCTCGTGTCTCCCCCAACATTGTTTGTGACATGGGAAGAGACTACACGACGTGTACTCTGGGTACACGTCGTGTAATCAAAAAGTTTATTTTTCTTTTCGAATAGAAGGTCATACACAGCATGTTTAAAGATACTACATGGCGTGTACACTGGCTTTCCAGATAGTATGCCTCAGAAACTCCCCCGGATCCCAGAAATACTGAGAAACAACACCTAAGTGTCAAATTCTGACCCGTGAGGGCCCATACTCCCAACGAATCAATGTTTGAAATCTTATCTGTGTTATAACTAATAAACAGCTAATGATCCACAAAATTCCAATCAATGGGGGTCAATACTCCCCAAAAACCAAATTTTGGCGTCCATTCTATAAATAGGCTCACACAAGAAAATATCATATCCCAAAGTAGGTATTTATCAAGCAGCTATCACAACATCATGATTTTCTAGCACAACAACTATCCCAACAACATGGAATTTCTAATGTACCTACATGGAATGGAAACTATGCATGTCATGTGATATCCAGCATGTACCTATATGATGCATGTGATGGAATACCCTCATCTCATCAGGATGGAACTAAATAGAACCCACGGATAAATATAACAGCACAATAACAAGTGCGTCACCCAATGGTGAAAACAAATCAACAGTAAATTGAAAATTCAGTAAAATTGCAAAACGATGTATATTGGATTTTCCCTATACATGGGTTTGCTACGCCCGGGCACAACTTATTACCAACTACCATTCGTCCTATCCCTCACTACAGCTCCAAATAGTATGTCAAAGAAAAGAATCCCTTTGATACAACTTTATAACATCTCGGTTCCGGGTGCCCCAAACCAGGTTCGCCACGTGACCTCAAGCGCATTTCCCTAAATGCCAGAGGCTACCGAATAGCAGCGAGGGCCTAGGCCTGATAGTGGGGAAACTATTCCCTCATTTGTCAAAGTGTAGAACATCGGAATAAAAAATAAAACATACCAAGACAACGACAGTAATAAACCATACACAACTGAAATAAATAACTGCTATAGATATAACCAACTGTATATAAAAAATGATGCAACATGTCTCAAGTTCTATGAAAATAGCCAAGGCATATTATACATCAATACAGTACAACAAAATGCAGAGTACAACAAAAGCAAGAAAAATAGTTGGTAGCGGCATCACGAGCTTAGGCTCAGTCCTATTCCCTCCTACACCTCAGCAACAGTCGAGTACCTATATAGGGACTCTTACCCCTATCCACACCTACAAAAATGTAATCTATTTGGGCCGAAAAGCATGACCCAAATAGGGTGTGAGATATTCGTCTTAGAAGGCACCCACCAAAGCCCTGTGCCAAACTGTGTGTAAACATGAAACAACAATGTGCAGTAGTAAAATGCAAAAAATAATTAATATATTTCCATTTTAATTATTCATTTAACCATTTAATTTAGTAACATTCTGTTCTCAACAGCACCAAGCCCTCATGCCAACCAGAACCTTGCCCTCAGGTGAATACAATAAAACCATGCTCTCAGGCTATACAGAATCCAACCCGCAAGAATTTCCCTCAGACGTAACATAAATTTCCCTCAGGCGTAAGAAGTGTCGCCCTCAGGCACAGAAGTCAAGCCCTCAGGCACGAAAGTTTTCCCTCAGGCGAAATAGTATTTTGACCTCAGGATAATACAGTCACGCCCTCAGGATATAGTAACACACCACCCTCAGGCATAAGTAACGGGGCCATGCCCAACATATAATCATGAAATTCACATACAATTATTCTCAAGGAAAAATTAATGCATAATTTAAACATAGAATACCCTCGGGTGTCCTGGCCAAACGACTAAACAGAGGAACACACCACTGGTGTGGTCATGGATCCAAGCAGCGATCCCACACAACATTTTCACAATTTTTATTAATTACCTAAACAATTATAGGTATTCAATATTGACATGACCCCAGCCAAATGACACCCCAAATATGGTTTCGTAGCTCAAAAACATTCCAAAACGCATGGCATTTGAAAATAAACACCAATCCACCTACCTTATATGCCAACGAGCGCTATACACCAACGTCGATTCCAGAAACGCCCAATTCCGACGTAGATATGATGAAGAAGAAAAGAGTCTTAACCTAATAAAACTCCCATTAAGAGAATAATCAGTATGTAACACGCTAGGAGAAGAGGGGGATTACCCTCTTGGTTCAAACGTGACAGATAGAAGCGGGATTGGATTCCCGGTGCTCGATCGGCGGATCTCCCAAGGTTTGGCCTCCCACTTCCGCTCCTCTCATCTGGTTCATATCCATAAATGTGAATAGGGGAGGCTACTGCCAATTTAAGCGAATAAAGTAATGTACACGACATGTACTTCCAAGTAAACGGCATTTACTTTCTTCGTTTAACTGTTTCTCTGGCAGCACCACCACACTGTTCATCCATCAACATGAGTACACAACATGTACTCTCGACTACAAGGCATGTATTGTCGCCCAGGTGGCGGCTGCCTCCACCGCCTTACTGTTTCGCCTGCCGACTGACCACACGGTGTGTAAAGGACCACTACATGGCATGTAGTCGGTTCATACACCCTTCATCACCGACATTGCCACACGGATCATGTACTCCTCCCACACGGCCAGAAGTACATGTCGTGTAGAAAACGTACCCGGCGTGTACTTTCAAAATTTAGGATTTTCCCCACTTTCCATATTTTTTCAAAAGTACTTAAGGAAAAGAGAAAATAAGAAGCCTGCACGTCGTGTACTTGGAAGTACATGCCGTGTACTTTGTTTTTTTCGCTTAAATGGGCAGTAGCCTCTCCTATTCACATGGAAGGATTAGAACCGGACAAGTGGAGTGGAAGAGGGAGGTCGAACCTTGGGAGATCCATCGATCGAGCACTGGGAATCTGATCTGACATCTATCGGTCACGTTGGAACCGCGCGGGTAAGCCCCCTCTTCTCCTAGTGTGTTTCTTACCAATTATTCTCCTAATGGGAGTTATTTGAGGTTACGCGTCTATTCTTCTTTATCAGATCTACATCGTAATTGTGTGTTTCTCTAATCGATGTTGGTGTATAGAACTTATTGGCGTATAAAAAAGGGGCTTGGTGTTTATTTTCCAACTACTATGCATTTTGTGTATTTTTGTGCTACGAACCCATGTTGGGGTATCATGTGGCTAAGGATGTGGTTATATTTGAAAACCTAGAATTGTATAGGTGATTAAATAAAGTTGTAAAACTGTTGTTTGGGATCAGTGCTTGGATCCATGACCACCCTGTGGGTGGGTTCTTCTGTTTATCCATTTGGCCAGGATACCCGAGGGTATGCCATGTTTAAATTATGCATTAATTTTTCCTTGAGAGGAATTGTATATAAATTGCATTTTATATGTAGGGCATGGACCGGTTACTTATGCCTAAGGGCGGTGTTTTACTATAGCCTGAGGGTGTGACTGTATTAGTCTAAGGGCAACAAACTATTTCAGCTGAGGGAAACCTTTCATGCCTGAGGGCTTGACTTCTGTGCCTGAGGGCGACACTTTGTATGCCTGAGAGAAAATAATGTTACGCCTGATGGCAATACCTATGGGTTGGATTATGGTTACCTGAGGGTGAGATTTTGATTGTCTGAGGATGCTATCTGTTTACATAGAAACACACTATGGTGTTTTCTTATATTAAATAGATTAAATGAATAATTAAATGGAAATTTAACTATTAAGTTAGTTAGATTTGAGTACTGTTTAGTTTATTGAATTTTACTACTGCACACTATTGTTTCATGATTTCACACAGTTGGGAACAAGCCTTTGGTGGGTGCCTACTAGGATTAATTTCTCACACCCTGTTTGGGTCATGCATTTCAGCCCAAAAAGATTACGTCTCTGGAGGTGTTGATAATGGAAAGGGTCTTTATACAGGTACGTGATTACTATTGGGGTGTAGAAGAGCATGGGACCGAGCATTGGCTCATGATGCCATGGACTATTATTTTTTTCTTTTCTGTACTTGTACTTCAATTGTATTGTATTGATCATATAACATGTTCTAGTTGTTTTATAGAATAGTGACATGCTGCATCTTCTCATATATATATGACTGCTAGTTCCCTTTTCATCAGTTATCCATTTCAGTTATATACATTGTTACTGCTTCTGATGTTGTTGTATGTTTTATTTCTTTCCTCTGCGCTACACTTTGAAAAATGAGGGCATAGTTTCCCCACTATCAGACATGGGCCATCGCTGCTAGTTGGAAGCCTCTGGAATTTATGTAAATGCGCTTGAGGCCACGTGGTGAACCGGGTTTGGGGCACCCGTTTAGTGGAACCCCGAACCGGGCCATTACACCATATAAATTTTTGGTTTTTATATATGAAAATGCAAGTTTTTTATTATTACGATTAACTACTTGTGGAATGGATCGTGTTAAAATTTGGAAGTTATTTCTCATTAAAAAATATGATATCCTTATTGGTTTAACTAAAATTTAAAATATTGAAACAATGTTTTATGGTTATTATGTTCCATTAAAATTGCCTTAATCATGAGAGAAATTCATGTGTAATATTCATTTCCAAATGTAAGGGATAAATTGAAAATATTTTGAAGCACAATAAAAATTTGAGAATAAAGTATTTAGATGGAATATAACTATGTATGTTTATTTTCTCACATGTTAGCCTAAATATTAAAATAAATATTCAAATCTATGAAAAATATTTGGTACCCATGAATGATATCTATTTATTTTACTTTCTAGTAAATAAATAATAATTTAACTGACAACAAATTCATGTCTTTGTGATGATTAAGATTATAATGAACATGTTTTAGATACTATACATTTGAAAATTATGAATTGAATATGATTCCATCTATGTATTTTTTCATGGAAATAATTTTATCCTATTCAAATTACTATTTTTTGTGACATCAATGGTTATCTTTACCTATTATATTGATGATATTTTATTGACCATATTAAAGTGTAGATTTCACACAAATGATATTTGATGTATCGACCTCTTATTTTAGATATAAAATTTCAAATTTTGGGAAAAGAATTTATTTAGGAGGGGAGAACGTAAAACATAATGATTTTTTTGTTTGTTTCCTTTTAAATATAATTTCAACAAAAATTAATGTTTTACATAACACTAAACTTAAACAGAAAACCATATAAATTTAAATATCCCCTATAACCTAGACATTAAATTGAAGTGAATAAATAGTATTAATGGTATTTATAAATTTTATAATTAATAAAAAACATGTATATACATCCAAATGATATTATAATCATAATATAATAATGAATCCAATTTCATGCATTAAAAGTCAATATTTTTCTAAATGATGATTTAAATCCTTTTAATGGCACACATACTATAAAACTAAATTTTGAATTTTTTTACAAATTCATCTGAACATAATAAACATTATTTTTAAATTTGCAATGTAAAAAACCTCTTAGTCTGAATCTTTAGAATTTTTTTGAAAATATATATTTTATAGTGAATAGTAAAAAATCTTGATTTCAATAAATTTTTTAATTTTTTTAATTCTAATATTATATTTGAGATTTGAATTGTAGCTTCACCTATAATATTGTAAATAAAATTTTTGATTTTTAAAATTGAGATATGGTGTATTTATATCATTGAGTATTTAAATAAATGTTCAATAAATGATGAATTATGCATTGGTGTTTTTTTGAAGAAGAAATGTTTATTTAATATTTTAAAATTCTTATAAGGTAAAAAATTATTTTAATATCATAATTTAGAATCATTAATTATTATTTTTATGTCTTATGATTATAAGTTAATTTCAAGTGACCTCAGTTAATTTTTTAATGTCACATAGGAATATTTATAATATTAAAATTGGTATATTATGAGTAAATGAAGATTTTATGTAAAAAGTTAATCCATCAAATATATAAAATAAAGTTCCTAACATGGAATTGATATTTTCATTCATCATTTTGAGGAATATTTAGGTTGATTTTTTGGGTTTTTCTAAAATATATGAATTTTGGTGAATAGTGAAATATGTTAATTTATAGTATATATACATTATAAGCAAAATAAATTAATCCTCGAGTCATAGATGATTTATAAACCTGTAAATTGAATTGACATAAACTAATTACTATATGTATTCACAATAATAATCACTATTTCTTCTATTGAGAAAAACAATAATTTATATAGAATTCCAAAACACAACACTCCTCCCAATATAAATACCGCCCCTCACAGCCACATTTCCTTAAATCACCAAAGCATTTAATATTTTCTAATTTTTATAATAATCCTATTACAATGAAATTTTACAATATTGGTGAAATATTGGTCAAAAAAGTCAAAAATAATCTTCTTTAAGGGGTTCGTAGGGAGATGATTTTAAGCGATAATTCATTTTTTTTATATTTCAGTTTATTTCAATTTATTTTCTTCATATTATATCATTTACACTTCATTAAAATAAATTATTATGACTCCAGTATCTTATATATACTATAATTATATTATTTTATTATAAAATACATCCTCTAACCTCTTCTCTTCCCTTTATTATTATTAAAATGAAAATATCATCCATGAGGTGTCAGTTTGTAGCCTTTGTGGAGGATGTTATTTCTTTTTTCAATTATGCCATTGAGGCATGTCATAAAAACATTTTTATTGGTAAAATTTATTTAATATATTAATGATAACATATTTTAAATTTAAGAACTATTATTTATACGTAATATGAATTCATAAGAAAAAACAAGTTTGTAAAGATATAATAAAAGCCAAAATAATTTAAACAATTATCTATAATGATTAATATACCAATTTCTCATCTTAACATAAAACAAAAAATTAATATATAACATTTTCATATTCTATAATTTACTTAGTTACATGTAATTTTAATTTGGGAAAACTATTATCATTTTACATTTTTTCCATACATGTATAAAAGTAAAATTATCATTAAAACCAAGTAAACAAACAATCCCAAATGATAAAATAATATCGTACAAATCATCAGAAGGACATATGTTAACACAATGATTTTATAAAAGGGAAAATAAATTTATAAATTTATCTCAATTAATTAATTAATGGATGTAATCTTATTATCTAGGACATTAAGATCAAGTACCGAACAAATTTAGACATATGTTAAGGTTTTCTCATCTCACATTTATTTTTTTGAGATGTCACATATTCCCCAATGCTTCTTGTTTGTGATGTATATATACTACCCATTTATGAATCATATAATGAATTAATATATCAATATGTTATTCAATTCTTCCTTTGATTATTGGTAATTTTTGGGAATATGATTCGATGGAATAACAAATTGGTAAGAGGTTTCTTATATCACTTTTATTACACATATATTTCCATTATTAGTCATTTATTTCGTATATGTAGTACATTTATACTAACATTTGATATATAATATCATGAATTTCTTTATCTTCAGGTTTTATAGTGATACATTTTATGATTATTACTTTTTGGTCATATGATTTGAATGATTAAACACTAGTTTGGGACTTCAATCAATTTAATTTTCATTGAGATTTACATGGTATAGTGAACTTAATAATTTCACTGTCCTATGTCTACTACCCTATTGTGATCAATTTTCATTTTAAATTATTTTTCTATTAAATACCCATATTCTTTTATCGTTGATATGATAATTGTCTTAGTCATATAAACTTTTACATTTGATGTTTACTATTTAATTTTGATTTAACTATGGAAATATTGATGAATATAGACCCTGTACTCAATATAGATATTGTGAAGGAATAATATTTGTTAATAAAAAATATGTTTGAAGATGTTTTTTGACATGTAGTGACCAGAAGATCCTGATATAGACCCTGAATTTATCGATAGGTCTCATGATACAAAATACTTTTTGACAAACCCTTCATGTTTTTTTCCAAACATAATCACATATGTATCTAACCACAGACATAGATAGTATTGATAGTATCATGTTTTATGTCCCAAATACAAGAATTATAATAATTAGTCATTTTATTCATTTTATTCATTCGCTATTTATTTATAATTATATAGTAGATTTTCACTATTAAAAATCATGTGATGAGTCTTTATTCGTACTTTAATGATGGCATGTATTTTTATGTTATTAAATATTCCAAAAATTTAATGCATAATTTTAAATGATTCACTTCTAGTTGATTCATAATTCCACAATACATAACCCTTAATTAGCTTTTGATCTCACCCTATTTTTTTCCCCAAGTTGTGAAGAATAAATCAATGAATAAGTGACAAGAAGTAGTTTATTTTCTATTTTTATGATCTATGTTTAATTAACAATGTAATAAGGGAACCATGTAAATATCTAGTTTTTCAAGATTACTAAAATGATCGATAATAGATGATGTGATATCTTTGAAATTTTAAGAAAATGAACAATGAATCTTGAATGATGGGTTCAAATTATTTAAAAAAATGGGATAGGACATAGAGGAGTGTTGATACAGTGAGATCAAATTGTGGAATATGGGTCTCGAAAGTTGAGACCATTTGAATGGAACAACCCAACACATGAACTTGAATAGATGAAGTGGATACTGATATGATGTGTGGGACATGTTATATCTTGGATGAAATGTTTACCATGTATACAAACCACATGATATAAATTATATATTTTTGAGAAAGACTTAAATATATGATAGTAGATATGGGTAGACTATATGTAGAAATTTGATATTGAGATAGTATATATTATAGGGAATTGAAATAGTGTGGATACAATTTTGTGAAACAATACATAGAATAATGTAGTTCATGAGACTAGAACTGAGTGGATAATGATGAGCTTGTTGGATGAGATGCATGTTCTAGTATATGACATCCAAGAGATGACGAACCTTTTATCTATTTCCATATATTCGAAACATATGAATCACATCAAGGAGAGGAAGTTTGAGGATCAAAAATTATTTTCCTTGAGACAAATAATTGACGTTTGGGGTCACCTTCTAATTGGAAAATAGATGAGGATGATAACATCTATGTTAATAACCGTTTCATTGTTCCAATAAGAAAACATGAGGAACTGATGCATTAATTTCCTTCTTTCATGTGGGTGATGCATCTTGGTTTGAAAAAATGTATCATGAACTAAATAGATTGTACTGGTGGCTAGGAATGAGATATTATATTGTGGGGTTCAGGACAAAATGTTACCCCTCTCAACGGTTGAAGATCATGCTTCAATGACTTGGTGGTTTACTACAACTATTAACAATTATAGAATGGAAGTGGGATAAAATTAAAAGGGAATTAAGGGTTGGTGTCTAGATTATTCCCTAAAATTGTTATTATCTTTATGTTATTGTGTAATTATTTTTGAAATTAACGCATTCAGGTCACGAACCATCCGGTACTGAGGCCTGAGACGCAACTACCCCAAGTCAGATTCTAATGGCTAAGGGTGAATACTAGGGCTGAAGGAAAAACAAACATAGGGAAGAATTCTTCCTGTTTACATGTACACAAACCCAACCAACTTGATGGAATTTGTAGAGTGAGAAAATTAAAAGAAGAAACCTATAATAAAAGTGAAACCAATCATTCATGGACCAATAAAATGGTAAAACTAATGTAATATAAATATAAAGGAAATACGGGTAAAATACATTCCCACCAGTATAGTGTCTGAATATAACAAAAAACATAATGTATAGATTTTGAGGAAGCCCTTCTATAGGATTCCAACTATGACCACCACAAGCGGTCCAGGTACCTGCAATATAGAGCTCCCTTATGTCCTGATCATACATGTTCATTGTCTTCATTAATCATGATACACGAAAGAGAATTCCATATTGTGGTGAATATAAAAATACTCAGAAGGACACCACAAAATGGATGGGTTGTAGTAAGAGATACAAGATATATCGAAGCACAGTAGATAGAAAAATATTATATTAAACGAGTCACGGTCAACACAATAAGGATGTGAAGTTAACTCTTACAGAAACTAGGATCTAGAGACGGGGAGGAGGTGAAATTCTCATCGAGTATTTTCTACCTACATTTGGATAGTAGACACTTCGAACCATGATAATATAGACATGAAAAGAACATGGAATAATCTCAAATCTTCTACTCTATGAGAAAGATAGTAAATAGAACCCAATGACAGGTGCTGTAATAGGGTGTATATATAGATATGATCCAACCAATGAAACCAAAATGAGAGAGATAAATAGGATCTCTATCTCAAATCTCAACCCAGGAAAAGAGTCATTAATAGTCCCAGGACTAACCACCATCGATGTAAAATTTCCCCAATGTATGCCATGTACTACAAGTAAAAAGGGATCAAACACCACAAATGAAAACTATTCTCTTTGAATAGGTCTATCTCATCCACATAGTTTTATGTCATGTCACCAAGATACAACTCAGTAGGGAAATCATACCTCTTAGTGGTGAGTCCAAGGTCACAATTAAAATAAATCATCCTTGTCACTGATCTATAGTAAATAAATCATCTCAAGTCGATTACATGGTCCCATCCAAGATGGAGGGTGACACCTTAGAGTCATCGATGACCCATTCCCATCCTAGGTAGGGTATTACACTCATATATGTTGAGGACCCATGCCCATCCCAACTGGAGTGTTCCACTCTAGTGTCATCGAGGACCCATGCTCAGCCTAGCTTGTGGGTGCCACTATAGTAGGTCAATGACTCATGTGGAGCCCGATTGGAGTGTTCCACTCATATGTCCTTTGTATTAATGCAAGATCACTGATTCCATCAAACATCGCCTGATAATTCATCGCATTCAGAACAACTCGCTTAATAACATAGATGTACAAATGGAGATAACCATCACATTCTAGGTAGAAAATATTTATGATGGGATATTTTTTTCCCAAAATGGACAACTGGTAAAAAATGGAACTTTTCACCACAGGACACCGAAATGAGTAATGTGGGGCCTACATTCTGACTCCAAATTTAAAATTATGTAATTTAACTCAAAGGGACCATCTTTCTGAATAAGTTATGCTTCCATAGATGGAACGTCATAAATAATCCCGATTCAAAAGCTATGGGAATATTAAAAACCTAGAAGAGAGTCACATGGTTAGTGGACCAACTCGTGTTCGATCCACCCACAGTGGCGGTCAACCACCGTGGCTTGTTCTGCCCATGGTCTTCTCTTAGGTGGTCAAAAAATAGACCGTGCTCGTACCATGGCCTCCACCATGATCAACCCTAAGTCCGGCCTGCCATGTTGGTTGCGACCTAGTTACCCTACCCTGTCTGATAGCCCGACATTATTGTCGATGGGGTACAATCCACCATTGTCTGTGGGTTCAGCCAGCAAGATGGTCACTATCCATGTCAATGCGGTCGGTCGACCATGGGTTTTGTGGTAGTGGTTGCCGCTTGGGGTCGTGTCGCACAACCCCACCCTACAGGCAGTCGGGCCATATAGCCCAGACATGTTAAGGCACCGCCGGTACCACCATCTTCTTCCAAACCGGGGGTGCCTCAGTAGACCATTATGCATACCATCTTTCTCGAACCTGTCAATCAATCATGATTCCATCAGTGGATTCTGAACCCTTGCGATGGTGTAGTTACTACGGTGTCCGCTGATCATCGATTCGTCAGTGGTGAGTGGAACCCAAAAGCTGTCAACAAAAAACTAAAAAAATGGACATAGAATGATGATTTATGTAGATTTATCATCATTTCTATATTACCATATATGATATATCAATTAAATGATGGGGGATAAAACATATATTAGAAGTAAAAAAATTGAATCTGAACAAGAAAAATTCATAAATATTTCCTCGAATTTGTCATTCATTGTAGGCGATGTCTCCATGACGCTCCCACTTCGATCCGATGATGATTTGTATGATTTTTCTCCCCATTATAACAAATAATGATGAATAATGTCCAGATATAGATATAAAGGTTTTAGTTATCGAGATAATTATTAGGGGGGCTAACCATTTTCTAAAATTCATAACTCTCTATTTATAGCGGTCCCTCTAGGCCCAGAATCCAAAACCATCATGAGCCCCCATTTTATGTCAAGACTATAAAAAACAACACATTCCAAACTCAACTATGGTATTGTAATTACAATAAGAGCATCTATTGGAAATTTATTTACCATTATATGATGGGTAAAAAAATTACATTTAATTCTAATTTTTCCCCTAGATAGTGTTGTCCATAGGATTCACACGCCGATGAAAGTCATGCCCTACGTAGGGGAAAATCGTGTTCTAGACTCAAGAGTGACCTAATATTTTTAATCTGAGATATCATTTAATAGTTACCCCATTTTTATTGTGTAACATGTACTAAAATACACATAATATTTTTATAAAATTAATTCTCAGAACATATGTACTCAGAATTGCATGATGTCTAAGCAACTAACTGTCACGACCCGCCCTCGGGGTCCGTGCCGTGACTACCCCAAGCCCGCCTTCCATAGGCCAGGGGCTGGCGACTAGCACCAAGGCGTAAATCCCAGTAAAAAGGGAAGGCATTGCCTTTGAAAAGTAAACAAACACCACAGAATAAGCAAGCGGAAAGTAAACACTAAAAAAGAAGCAGAGTACAACTGAAAGTACGGAAAAGTAAATGGGCCAGAATACAAACCCAAACTGAAAGTAAAGTACAACTCGAAAGGGAAAACAGCAACTGAAAAGTAAAAGCCGCTACTCCGAGCTGTCCACTGGAAATCCCACCTGAAGGGTGGGTACAGATAGCTCCTCTGCTCCACGGGTCCCGCCGTCCGCTCTGAGCACGTCCCGCCCAGTGGTCCACCTCCGGGTACCGTCCCACTCTGCAATCCCCAGCTAAGGTCAACGCGGTCCGTCGTCTGCAACCAACACAACGTAGTGCGGGCAAAGCCCATGCAGGGGTGAGTATAAGCTACTCAGTAGGGACCCCGAGACCCCTAAAGGTCTCTCAAATCCACAAAGGATGAACCACGAAGAAAAGTAACAATCACGAAGTAACAACCGACACTGCTTAGGTATATGCCCATACATATACCTATGTCATCAATTCAAATACGCTCTAACCTCCGAGCCCAAGTACAACTCAGTCCACATAGGATAGTAAACGTATTCCACACAGGAAAGAAAAACATAATCCACACAGGATTGCACAACACAATCCACTCAGGAAAGCAAAAGGATTCAGCTCACACAGGTATACTTCTTCAAAGGACGATAAAGATGATCACTGATCCATCTAAGTCGTCGGACCCACGAAGGATCGATAGGTAACTAACCCCCGCAGAAGACCCACACAGGATCGGGCTCACACAGAACCTGTAGGCGCTGGCTCACATAGAACCGCTGAGCGCAAGGACCCACACAGGATCGGGCCCACACAGGACCTGTAGCACTGATCCACGAAGGATCGCTGAGTGTTGTAGTCGTCGTCGTCGAATCCACACAGGATCTCTGTACTGTCGTCGTCGAATCCACACAGGATCTCTGTACTGTCGTCGTCGCAGTCACAGTAGCAGTCGTAGCAGTAGTAGTAGCAGTAACAGTCGCAGTCAGCACTAGGGTTCCCGCACACAGCAAGCTCGTTCGGAGGGTCCGCTCCACGAGCCGAGGGGCTGATACATCAACTGTCACAAAGACCAGAGTTGATGTATCCAAAAGTTCCGTATCGTCAACAGGAACTCAACGCAACAGACGGCGCGTCGATCGGACGCCCGGTCTGAGAGTTATTGGCATTTTCGTCTCTGGGGCCCGGTTGGTTTTTAAGGCTAAACCAACCCGACCGTACTCCACCTGCGTCCAAACCTCGGGCGGAGTATGTCAAAAGATCTGTCTCACTAAGAGGAACACAACGAGACTGACGGCGCGTCAATCGGACGTTCGTAGCTCAAGATATGAGCGTTTCCGCTCCGAAAGCCCGGTTGGTTTCGTGAACGAACCAACCCGGCCGAACTCAAAGTAATCCGGAACCTTGAGTGCGATATACCGAAACGACCATCTCGATCCCAGGATCGCGTTGCCGCTGACGGTTCGTCGATCGGAGGTCCGAGGCTCAAGTTATGGGCCAAAAACCGATTCTGGTACGAAACGGGGGGTCCGGGTCCGGGGCGACCCGGCCCGACCCCCCCCTGGGCGGCGCGGCGGCGCAGGGTGCCGCGGCGGCTCGGGGTGCCGCGAGGAGCCGCACGCGGGGGCTAAGCCCCGCTTCCTAGAAGAGGCGGCGCGGCCTTTGTGCCTCGCCCAAATATTTAAAACGCCCCCCACACGTGGGGGGCCTGATTTGAGCGGAAACAGGGGAGGGGAGGCCGGCTGCCCCCTTCCCTTAAAAAAAACGCCCCCCTCATAAAGGGGGGGGTTTTGGGTGTTGGCCGGGGGATTAATTCTTCCGGTTTAATGCCTTCCGGCCGGCCAGCTGGCCGGCCGGTTTTCTCCAACGGGACCGGAAATTCCGGTCCCCCCTTCGGCTTCCGACGCCGGCGGCCCGGCCGCCGGTCTTCTCTTCCCGCCGCGGCCCGGAACCGGCCACGGTCTCCTCGTCCCGCCGCGGCCCGGAACCGGCCACGGCGTTCGTCATCCGGGGCGGTGCGACGGCACCGCGCCCCTTCGCCGTGTCTTGATTCCATTCAACGCGGCGCGACGGCGTCGCGTTCTTGAAGATTTTCCTCGGCGTAGCGCGACGGCGCCGCGTAAAATAATTGCACGAATGTCCGCGTGGTGCGATGGCACCACGCCACTTTGCTTCTACCTGCAAGATAAATCAACATAAACGATGGAGGGGGGTTCGGCCGTGTTCATGCGGTCCGGCCCCCCTCACGTTAAATAAATAACTCAACTTAAACATTCAAAGCCTCATGTTAGACATGCGAGATCCACGTTCAAGAAATGGAATAAATAAATATTGAATCAACAACCCCTACCTCAGGTATAAGATCGAAGATTTGACAACGTCCCGCGGAAGACAACGTCGCGGTGGTCGGGCGTCGCGGTCGTCGTTCGTCAATCCGTTGACGAAGAGATATGCCCGAAGAGTTACGTCGTTGGCGAATCTTCGTATGCCGACGAAGAAGGTCCGAGGAGGAAGCGGTGTTCTCTTTCGTTGACACGGGAGACGAAGAAGAGCGGAGCGACGTTCTTCGTCGGAAATTGAGCGTTCTTCGTCAAGTCTTGAGGAAAGTCAAATAATAAAGAAAACAACGAACTCAAGAACCCCTACCTCGATAGTCGCACGTTGACGTAGTCGTGGAATATCGGTGTCGATTCCTTTGACGTCGGAGGAAGAGTCGTTGTCGATGGCATTCGTCGTGGAAAACCGTCGCGGAAGAGATGATGCGGAAGAAGTACGTCGCGTTGCGGATACGGCGTCGCGGATGGACCGTGTTCTTCGGCGGAGAAGTTCTTCGTTGAAGAACGACGTTCTTCGCATTCTTCGTTGAGTTTGAAGAAGAAGAAGAGCTCTCCACCTCTCAAGAAGACAAACAAATAACCCCAAAATAAAATAAGACAACATCTTATTTTATTATCACATAACACATTAGAATTTCAAAAGTTTGAAATTCAAAAGATTTAACTCCCATAATTAAAAAGGTAACTCAAGCCAATAAATGAGGCGTTAAGGGAGTTGGGAGAATTTGAAAGGTTTAGGGGTTCGTGTGGGCCCCACCACACTTAATCCTCCCAAGGGAGGTTAAGTGGGTGTGGGTCCCACTTCCAACCTCCTTTGGTAGGTTTTTAACAAGTTATAATAAAATTTGTTCTATACAAATTTTATTTAACTCAAACTAAAAACCCCTAAAATAAACTTTCAACCCGCAACAAACGCAACTCCCGAAAAGGTCTCTTTAAGCGAATATCGGCGCTGTGAGTTCATCGGTGCCCTCGGATTTCAATTCCGAGCACCGGATCAAAAGTTAGGAAATTCCCGCTCGTTCGTTCACTGAACGTACCCGAGCCAAACTTCGGAAATTAATTCCGGGCACTCCGGGCCTCGGAATCAGGTGCCGTCTGAAACCGCGCTCTTGTAAAATTCTAAAGAAAATTAAGAAAAAAATTCCCTTGAATTTTACGGGTCTTTACATTACTCCCACCTCAGGGCTTTACGTCCCCGTAAAGATACACCAAAAACTAGGGAAACAAATGAGGGTACTGAGCACGCATCTGAGCCTCCCGCTCCCATGTGCTCTCCTGGATATTCCCGTGCTGCCATCTGATGCGCACAAGAGGAATCGATCGCCCACGCAGGACCCGCTCCTGTCGATCCTCTATCTCCACCGGGACCTCTGTAAAATTCGTCCCATCGTCAAGGTCAAGCTCCCCATGGTCAATGATGTGCGTCGGGTCATGCACGTATCTCCTCAGCTGAGATACGTGGACGACGTCGTGCACCCGGTGCAACTGAGGTGGTAGAGCCAGGCGATAAGCCACCTCGCCAATCCTGCTGAGAATCTGGAAGGGTCCGATGAAGCGCGGAGATAACTTTCCGCCTCGGCCAAATCTCCGAATACCACGTCGAGGTGAGACCCGCAAGAAGACGTGGTCTCCATCCTCGAACTCCAGTGGCCTCCACCTCCTGTCAGCATATGACTTCTTCCGGCTCTGAGCTGTCCTCATCCGCTCCTGGATGACCTGGACCTTCTCTGTCGTGGCCTGGACCATCTCCGGTCCCACCAGTGCTGACTCCCCAGGGTCTGTCCAGCACAAATGAGATCTACATGGTCAGTCGTACAACGCCTCGTACGGTGCCATCCCGATGGTGGAGTGGTAGCTGTTGTTGTACGCGAACTCCACCAAGGGTAGGTGGTCCTCCCAGCTACGACCAAAGTCGAGGACACATGCGCGGAGCATGTCCTTGAGAGTCTGAATGGTCCTCTCCGTCTGACCATCCGTCTGAGGGTGAAAATTTGTGCTAAGACGTAGCTGCGTACCGAATGCCTCCTGTAACCCCTTCCAAAGTCGGTAAGTAAAGCGGGCATCTCGATCGGAAATGATAGATGATGGCACTCCGTGGAGCCGCACAATCTCCTGAACGTAGAGACGTCCCAAGCTCTCCACTGAGCCCTGCTCTCTGATGGGTAAAAAGTGTGCCGACTTGGTGAGTCGGTCAACAATCACCCAGATGGAGTCGTGACCTCTGGAAGTGCGTGGAAGTCCAGTCACAAAGTCCATAGATATGCCGTCCCACTTCCACTCTGGAACCTCCAAGGGTTGTACTAAGCCTGCTGGTACCTGATGCTCTACCTTCACCTGCTGACAGGTGAGGCATCGAGAAACGAACTCTGCTACAACCTTCTTCATACCCGGCCACCAATGCTGTCGTCTGAGGTCCTGGTACATCTTCGCCACTCCAGGATGTACCGCTAAAGGAGAAGTGTGAAACTCTCTCAGTACTTCCTCTCGCAAAGCGACAGGTACCATGGTACGTCCTCTGAAAAGGATGTCGTGCTCTGCTCCAAGGGAGAAACCATCAGGTGTCTGTCCCGAGGATATCTGTGCACGCCGCGTCTCACAGTCAACGTCCCCGTGCTGTGCCTCCCTGACTCGCTGCAGTAGTGGAGGAGTGACTGTGAGAGACTGAAGAAAGGCTACCCCATCTCTATCCACGAAGGATATCTGCAAAGAGGCTAGCTGCTCCGTCGCCTCCTCGAGTAGCTGAATGCCCGTCCTCCTGCGGAGGGCATCGGCTACTACGTTCCCCTTCCCAGGAGTATAGACTATCTCAAAGTCATAGTCTTGGAGGATCTCGAGCCATCGTCGCTGTCTCAGGTTCAGGTCCTTCTGCGAGAAGATATACCTGAGACTCTGATGATCGGAAAAGACTGTAAAGCGCTCGCCCATCAGATAGTGTCGCCATGTCTTCAGAGCGAAGACCACTGCTGCTAACTCCAGGTCATGGGTAGCGTAGTTCTGCTCATGCGGCCTCAACTGATGTGATCCATAGGCGATCACGGCCCGCTCCTGCATCAGAACACATCCGAGTCCGGTCCCTGATGCATCGCAGTAGACTACGTACCCTACTCCCTCCTCAGGCAACCTCAAGATAGGTGCGCTAGTCAATCTCTGTCTCAACTCCTAGAAGCTCTGATGACAACTTTCTGACCACACGAAGGGTTTCCCCTTCTTCGTCAAAGCTGTGAGTGATGCCGCAACTCTGGAGAAGTTCGGCACAAATCTCCGATAGTATCTAGCTAGTCCCAAGAAACTCCGAACCTCAGTCACGCTCCTGGGTGGCTCCCATACTAACACAGCCTCGATCTTCGCAGGATCCACTGCAACTCCCGCCTCAGAGATAAAGTGTCCCAAAAAGTGGACCTCACGTATCCAGAACTGGCACTTCGAGAGCTTACCATAAAGCTGGTGCTCTCGGAGTGTGTCAAGAACAACTCGCAAGTGATAGGCGTGCTCCTCCTCTGTCGTAGAGTAAATCAGAATGTCGTCGATGAAGACTACGACAAACCGATCGAGATATGGCTGAAAGATCATGTTCATGAGAGCCATGAACACTGCTGGAGCATTGGTTACACCGAAGGGCATAACCAAGAACTCATAGTGGCCATACCGACATCTGAAGGCCGTCTTCTGCACATCCTCGTCTCTGACTCTGAGCTGATGATAGCCTGACCTGAGGTATATCTTCGAGAACCATCGTGCTCCCTTGAGCTGATCAAAGAGGTCATCAATCCTCGGTAGCGGATACTTGTTCCTCACTGTCACCTGGTTCAGGAGACGACAGTCAACACAAAGTCGCAAGCTCCCGTCCGCCTTCTTGGCGAACAATATCGGGGAAGCCCAGGGTGAAACACTGGGTCGGATGAACCCCTTGTCCTGCAAGTCCTCCAACTGTACCCGTAGCTCTCTAAGCTCGGCGGGGGCCATCCGATATGCTGGAGTGGATATCGGGGCTGTCCCGGGGTACAAGTCAATATAAAAGTCTACCTCTCTGCGAGGAGGTAGCCCTGGAACGTCGTCGGGAAAAACGTCCGCAAACTGATCCACCACTGCAGGAAAACCAGGACTCCGCACGTCAACTGCTCCAAGAATAAGGCTAGCCAACTGATGAGTGATTGGTTGTCCTCTCCTCCGCGGAAGTCCATCATGTGCTGCTAAGGCTCCCTTCTCGCCGGTGAAGGTGAACCTGCTCCCGTCGGTGCGTACACATCGCACCTTGCGCCTAAAACAGTCAATCTGTGCATGGACCGTAGATAGCCAATCCATGCCCAAGATGACGTCGTAAGGCCTCGACGCTGCTACAAGAAGATCCCAGCCGAAGCTCTCGCCTCCTAGAGTAAGCTCACACTTCCGGAACCAGTGCGTAATCGTCGAGTCTGCTCCCGTAGGAGTCTCTAGCCATAAGGATCGAGCCAACATCTCTGTCGGAATCTCCGAGCTCCGAACAAGGGTAGTGGCTATGAAAGAGTGACTCGCTCCTGTGTCTATAAGAACTACAGCAAGGGTGGAATAGACACAGATAGTACCTCGAATCATCTCGGGTGCGCCGTGGTCGTAGGCCTCTGCTGCCTGGAGCTGTGCCTGTCGCTGCCCGCCAGCTCCCTGTGGTCGGGGTGGACCTCCTGGTGGTGGTGGTAGAGCCTCAAAGCGTCGGCCACCACCAGCTGCTCGTCCAGCTCCTCTACCTCGTCCGCCTCCTCCCTGCGGACCGCCACGGTCGATCCTCTGCCTCTGCCCCGGTGGTCCCTCAACCGTCTGCTGCTCCTCAGCACGGCGGGTCGGGCAGTCACGAGCCATGTGGCCCTGCCCGCCGCACGAGTAGCACTGTCTGCCTCTCGTAAGACTGGCTCCGCGATGTGTGCCCCGCACTGCTGAGCCAGTGCCCTGAGATCGTCTGCCTGAAGGTCTGGTCTGTCTGGACCCCTGAGTCATCCGTCGACTGCCTGCTGCAGATGACTCTGCCACGTGCCGCCCTGCGGTGGGTCTCTGTGCTGGTGTAGACTCAGCAAGGAAGCTCTCGATCAGAAGAGCCTGCTCCAGTACTCGTGTCTGAGTCGGTATGCTGAGGGAGATCAGCGATGCCCTGATCTCGTGTCTCAAACCCTGCTTGAAGGTCCGGGCCCGGAAGAATGGGTCCCGTACCATGTCGGTCGAGTAGCGCGAGAGATCGGTAAATCTCGCCGAGTACTGAGCGACCGTCATGCTGCCCTGCCGCAGATGTAGAAGCTCCTGGATACGCACCGCACGAAGGGTGGCTGGGACGAACTCCGAGCGGAAGAGGCTCTCAAAGTCCGTCCAAAGTAGAGATGCCTCATCGTTCACCTGGAGCATCAGGCTCCACCATCGTCCCGCTGCTGCGTGTAGTAGGCTCGCAGCGAGGATCACCATGAGGTCTACTGGTGTCCTCACTAGCCTAAACACTCGAACCACTGCCTCCAGCCAGTCCTCTGCTGCCTGAGGATCCGTCTCCCCGTGAAACCTGGGCGGTCGCTGGCGCTGAAACTCATGCAGTGCGCTGAGGCGACGTGCATCGTCAGCGGCTGCTGCTGGAAGCATCGGGGGATCGGCGGGTAAAGCTACCGCCGGTGCCACTACTGGAAAAGGGCCATGCACCGAGGCCTCGTCGCTCGGTGGGCTGTCGTCTCGCTCGACTCTCGGAACCCTAGCTGGCTGCCGTCGTGGGGCCATCCTGAAAAGGAAACAGGTGCGCCACGGTTAGAACAGTATACCTGGTGAGCTTATATAAGTAATCACAAAGAAAACTTTGAAACACACACGCAATCAATGTTTTCGTGCATTAAGTCGGAAATCAGAAGTCAGGGTCCTGGTGTACGGATACGTCGGCCGCCGCACCAACACTGGACTCCCTGGACTGATAACCACACTCAATACGCTAAACATTATTGCTTCACATAGAAAAGATCAGAGTTCACGGTAGAACCGAACTCCTCTGATACCAATTTGTCATGACCCGCCCTCGGGGTCCGTGCCGTGACTACCGCAAGCCCGCCTTCCATAGGCCAGGGGCTGGCGACTAGCACCAAGGCGTAAATCCCAGTAAAAAGGGAAGGCATTGCCTTTGAAAAGTAAACAAACACCACAGAATAAGCAAGCGGAAAGTAAACACTAAACAAAAAGCAGAGTACAACTGAAAGTGCGGAAAAGTAAATTGGCCAGAATACAAACCCAAACTGAAAGTAAAGTACAACTCGAAAGGGAAAACAGCAACTGAAAAGTAAAAGCCGCTACTCCGAGCTGTCCACTGGAAATCCCACCTGAAGGGTGGGTACAGATAGCTCCTCTGCTCCACGGGTCCCGCCGTCCGCTCTGAGCACGTCCCGCCCAGTGGTCCACCTCCGGGTACCGTCCCGCTCTGCAAGCCCCAGCTAAGGTCAACGCTGTCCGTCGTCTGCAACCAACACAACGTAGTGCGGGCAAAGCCCGTGCAGGGGTGAGTATAAGCTACTCAGTAGGGACCCCGAGACCCCTAAAGGTCTCTCAAATCCACAAAGGATAAACCACGAAGAAAAGTAACAATCACGAAGTAACAACCGACACTACTTAGGTATATTCCCATACATATACCTATGTCATAAATTCAAATACACTCTAACCTCCGAGCCCAAGTACAACTCAGTCCACACAGGATAGTAAACGTATTCCACACAGGAAAGCAAAACATAATCCACACAGGATTGCACAACACAATCTACTCAGGAAAGCAAAAGGATTCAGCTCACACAGGTATACTTCTTCAAAGGACGATAAAGATGATCACTGATCCATCTAAGTCGTCGAACCCACGAAGGATCGATAGGTAACTAACCCCCGTATAAGACCCACACAGGATCGGGCTCACACAGAACCTGTAGGCGCTGGCTCACACAGAACCGCTGAGCGCAAGGACCCACACAGGATCGGGCCCACACAGGACCTGTAGAACTGATCCACGAAGGATCACTGAGTGCTGTAGTCGTCGTCGTCGAATCCACACAGGATCTCTGTACTGTCGTCGTCGAATCCACACAGGATCTCTGTACTGTCGTCGTCGAATCCACACAGGATCTCTGTACTGTCGTCGTCGCAGTCACAGTAGCAGTCGTAGCAGTAGTAGTAGCAGTAACAGTCGCAGTCAGCACAAGGGTTCCCGCACACAGCAAGCTCGTTCGGAGGGTCCGCTCCACGAGCCGAGGGGCTGATACATCAACTGTCACAAAGACCAGAGTTGATGTATCCAAAAGTTCCGTATCGTCAACAGGAACTCAACGCAACAGACGGCGCGTCGATCGGACGCCCGGTCTGAGAGTTATTGGCATTTTCGTCTCCGGGGCCCGGTTTGTTTTTAAGGCTAAACCAACCCGACCGTACTCCACCTGCGTCCAAACCTCGGGCGGAGTATGCCAAAAGATCCGTCTCACTAAGAGGAACACAATGCGACTGACGGCGCGTCAATCGGACGTTCGTAGCTCATGATATGAGCGTTTCCGCTCCGAAAGCCCGGTTGGTTTCGTGAACGAACCAACCCGGCCGAACTCAAAGTAATCTGGAACCTTGAGTGCGATATACCGAAACGACCGTCTCGATCCAAGGATCGCGTTGCCGCTGACGGTTCGTCGATCGGAGGTCCGAGGCTCAAGTTATGGGCCAAAAACCGATTCTGGTTCGAAACGGGGGGTCCGGGTCCGGGCCGACCCGGCCCAACCCCCCCATGGGCGGCGCGGCGGCCGGCGGCGGCGCGGGGTGCCGCGGCGGCTCGGGGTGCCACGAGGAGCCGCACGCGGGGGCTGAGCCCCGCTTCCTGGAAGAGGCGGCGCGGCCTTTGTGCCGCGCCCAAATTTTTAAAACGCCCCCCACACGTGGGGGGGCTGATTTGAGCGGAAACCAGGGAGGGGAGGCCGGCTGCCCCCTTCCCTTTAAAAACAACGCCCCCCTCATAAAGAGGGGGGGTTTGGGTGTTGGCCGGGGGATTAATTCCCCCGGTTTAATGCCTTCCGGACGGCCAGCTGGCCGGCCGGTTTTCTCCAACGGGACCGGAAATTCCGGTCCCCCCTTCGGCTTCCGACGCCGGCAGCCCGGCCGCCGGTCTTCTCTTCCCGCCGCGGCCCGGAACCGGCCGCGGTCTCCTCGTCCCGCCGCGGCCCGGAACCGGCCACGACGTTCGTCATCTGGCGCGGTGCGATGGCACCGCGCCCCTTCGCCGTGTCTTGATTCCATTCAACGCGGCGCGACGGCGTCGCGTTCTTGAAGATTTTCCTCGGCGTAGCGCGACGGCGCCGCGTAAAATAATTGCACGAATGTCCGCGTGGTGCGATGGCACCACGCCACATTGCTTCTACCCGCAAGATAAATCAACATAAACGATGGAGGGGGGTTCGGCCGTGTTCATGAGGTCCGGCCCCCCTCACGTTAAATAAATAACTCAACTTAAACATTCAAAGCCTCATGTTCGACATGCGAGATCCACGTTCAAGAAATGGAATAAATAAATATTGAATCAACAACCCCTACCTCGGGTATAAGATCGAAGATTTGACAACGTCCCGTGGAAGACAACGTCGTGGTGGTCGGGCGTCGCGGTCGTCGTTCGTCAATCCGTTGACGAAGAGATATGCCCGAAGAGTTACGTCGTTGGCGAATCTTCGTATGCCGACGAAGAAGGTCCGAGGAGGAAGCGGTGTTCTCTTTCGTTGACACGGGAGACGAAGAAGAGCGGAGCGGCGTTCTTCGTCGGAAATTGAGCGTTCTTCGTCAAGTCTTGAGGAAAGTCAAATAATAAAGAAAACAACGAACTCAAGAACCCCTACCTCGATAGTTGCACGTTGACGTGGTCGTGGAATATCGGTGTCGATTCCTTTGACGTCGGAGGAAGAGTCGTTGTCGATGGCGTTCGTCGCGGAAAACCGTCGCGGAAGAGATGACGCGGAAGAAGTACGTCGCGTCGCGGATACGGCGTCGCGGATGGACCGTGTTCTTCGGCGGAGAAGTTCTTCGTTGAAGAACGACATTCTTCGCGTTCTTCGTTGAGTTTGAAGAAGAAGAAGAGCTCTCCACCTCTCAAGAAGACAAACAAATAACCCCAAAATAAAATAAGACAACATCTTATTTTATTATCACATAACACATTAGAATTTCAAAAGTTTGAAATTCAAAAGGTTTAACTCCCATAATTAAAAAGGTAACTCAAGCCAATAAATGAGGCGTTAAGGGAGTTGGGAGAATTTGAAAGGTTTAGGGGTTCGTGTGGGCCCCACCACACTTAATCCTCCCAAGGGAGGTTAAGTGGGTGTGGGTCCCACTTCCAACCTCCTTTGGTAGGTTTTTAACAAGTTATAATAAAATTTGTTCTATACAAATTTTATTTAACTCAAACTAAAAACCCCTAAAATAATCATTCAACCCGCAACAAACGCAACTCCCGAAAAGGTCTCTTTAAGCGAATATCGGCGCTGCGAGTTCATCAGTGCCCTCAGATTTCAATTCCGAGCACCGGATCAAAAGTTAGGAAATTCCCGCTCGTTCGTTCACTGAACGTACCCGAGCCAAACTTCGGAAATTAATTCCGGGCACTCCGGGCCTCGGAATCAGGTGCCGTCTGAAACCGCGCTCTTGTAAAATTCTAAAGAAAATTAAGAAAAACATTCCCTTGAATTTTACGGGTCTTTACACTAACTATGAATATGTATAGAAATATTTGAAAGTTTTAAACGGTGAAACCAGGTACCTACATCATTCCCTCCATAATAAATTCCAACCAAGAAATGAAGAAACTAGGAAATCAACATGGGATACTCAGCTCCCATATGGAACTCCCGATCCCAAGAACCCCATTTCATGTTTCTATGCTACCATAGGAATTGAACCAGGGGATTGGACTATCAGTGTATGGTTTTCTCCTATAATTCCTCGATCTCCACTGTGTTCTCTTCAAAGTTGGCACCATCATCAATTTCTAGCTCTACCCAATCAAGTATGCGCATAGGATCAGGCATTTATCTCCTCACCTATGACACATGTAAGGAATTTTGCACACGCTCCAACTATGGGGACAAGGAAATGGGTTATGGAACCTCTCCAACCAACTGCAAGATCTCGAACAGAGTGATGAACTGTGAGGATAGCTTTCTTTGTTGGTTGCATGTCTGCATTGCTTATCATAGAAAGAGTCTAAAAAAGTCATTGCCTTCCTAATAAAAATATAAGGTCCTATTAATGTGGCCTTCCTATGACTTCTTTCCGCTCTTGGTCGTATTCATCCATTCACGGATGACCTACCCATTCTCTGTCATGTCTTTCACTAAATCTAGGCCAATGAGAGATGATTATTTATCCTCTGTCTTGGAAAAAGTTCACATGTATGGTCTCTCATATAATGACTCATAAGGTTTCATTCCAATGGTAGTGTAATAGTTTTATTTGTATAAAAAATACACTAAAGTTAGGTGATCCTCCCATCTCCGGCTGAAATCTAGCACAGAATCCCACATCATATCTTCCAGCACCTTGATAGTATGTTCAACCATTCCATTGGTCAGGGGGTGAAAGACCATACACATCTACAATCAAGTGCAATATGCCTCATACAGACATCTCCACAACAATGAAATAAAAATCACATCACGATTGGAGACAATAGTTGGGGGGTACGCCATGAAGGCGGATGGTGTCCCATAAGTACCACTGCTCTAAACTGTCCACCGAAAATAGCTCCCTGATAGTGAGGAATTATGTTGAATTGGTAATCCAGTCTAATATCACCTAGAAGGATTTGTGGCCCTTTTATATGTGTGGGTTCATTGTGATGTAGTCCATGGATAGGTCATCCCACATCCACTCTGGGATGTTGAGGGGTTTGAGTAAAGCCATCAAAACTCGATGCTCAACCTTCACCTACTAACTGGTAAGGCATTGGGAGACAAAATCATCAATGCCTTGTTTCATTCTAGAGAACAAAAAATGCAGACGATTTTCCCAATACATCTTTCCCACACCAGGATGTACAACTATGGTAGTAGTATGGACCCCCACATCACTTTCTCCCACATCGCAATTGGAATCACTATTCACTCTTAGAAAAAGATCTCATGATTCCTTCCATTAGAATAACAATTAGGTACATATTCTATACATATATGGTCATGTATAACCTCATAGTTCATATCTATAATATAGTACTCTCTCACATGCTCGAGGAGTGAATGATTCAGTACCATCGACTATAGAAAACATGTACCCTGCTGCTTCACTATGGTCATCTACTACGAAGCCAACTGCTATGAAGCTTCCTACACATGGAAAGCCTAGGACATCCTAAGATAGTAATTGGCTAATATTTTCCCTCCCCCACATTATTGATTATTTCATAGTTTTTTTCATGTAGGAACTCTATCCGAAATCACTACACCAGATTCAGATCCTGCTTCGTGAAGATATACCTAAGGCTCTTGTGGTCTGAGAAAACCTTGATGTGTTCCCCTAGAAGGTAGTGTCTCCACACCCTTATGGATCCAAAAACCATTGAGACCTCTTAGTCATGAGTTGCATTTTTCATCTCATGGGGTCTCAACTACATCAACCAGTACCTAATGACTGCCTGTGGATGCATAGATATGTAACTGATCCAAGCTCTGCCGGAATCACAAAACACTACAAATTCAACACCCTCCTCCTGTAGTCTCAGAACTAGAGCACATTTTATCCTCTTCCACAACTCCTCAATGTACATCTAGAACTAATCAGACCAATTAAATGATTTTCCCTTCCATGTTAGAGAGGTTAAGTGGGCTACGATCCTAGATAAATATACCAAAAATATCTAGTAGTACATAGAAGAACAATGAATAATATGGACCTTTAGTGCATTCATGAGTGGATCCCAAGAAAACATTCACTCAATCATCATAAAATAAATATTCAAAACACCATAGGCAATTAAATTCCCCATAAATTAGACCTAGTGTATTCAGAAGTCGAACTATGTGAGCATTCCCTAAAGTTGGTTCTCTTGAAGAAAATACAAGACCATCATCAAATCCTCTTCATGCTCATACAATGATGATGAGTAAAGGAATATGTCGCCTTTGAATTCAAAAATAAATTGGTCTAGGTATGGCTACAAGACATGGTTCATCAAGGTCATGAAAATGGATGGAGTTATTTCACACTGAAGGGCATCAATAGGAACTCATAATGCTAGTAGTGAAAATGAAAGGAAAAAATTATAATTTTAGCCTCTTGAACCTGAAACATGTAGTAGCTAGATCATAGGTCAATCATGGAAAATCACCTTAATATTAACAACTAGTTGAAGATTTTTTCCATCCATTAAATGGTGTACTTTTTCTTTATCATGCCCTAGTTTGGGAGATGACAATCCACACAATATAGCACACTCCCATATACCTTCTTCCCAAATATAACTGAAGCTCCCTAGGGGAACACCCAAGGCCAGATAAAACACTACTCTTGAAAGTCTTACAACAATAATTATAGCTCCCAGAGCTCAATTAGTTCCATCCAATATGCTGAAGAATATATTAGGGTTGTTCTTATTTAAAAATCAAGGAAAAACTCTAACTCTCACCCTAGAGGAAGACCTGCGAGATCTACTGGGAAGACATCCATGTAAGCCTCCACAATTGATGTGACCCTCGTACCTGAATATTAAATTGAAACAAGGTTTATTCTTTCTAACTTAAGGAAAAAAATGTTGTAGTCCCTTGTTCACAACACTCTAATGCCCTAATATGAGGCCTTATTCACAGAGAAAGGTGAATCATGTCCCACTATAGTGCATATATCTGACTAGCCTACATCAATATCCAGTCTAAGATCAGTCCATGGATATCCAATCCACGATATAGATGACATCATAGGGTTTCATAGTGATGACTATCAGGTCCCACTTGAACATTTATCCTCCAATTTAATGCATGCACTACCGACATATAAAAGATATCGAAGAGGAACTTCATGTATTATAATCAATACATAGTTGTGTAATAAGATAAAAGAGTGACTACATCCTATTTCTACCAATTATGTAGAAAGGGTAGACTAATCATTGATCATACCAAAAATTATCTCGCATTCCAAAGAATCACAGATGTCTACAGCCTATTTTTATCAGAAACCCCGACCTCCAACTCCCTTAGCCTGACGTGGGCCTCCAAGAAGTAGCGGTGGTGGGAACACGTAGTGCCATCCCCCACAACCTAGTCCTCATAATCCTTATCCTTTTTGTATGCTAGTAATGCCTTTCTAGGAGCCACCCTAATCACAGTGTGACCTCTACCATAGTGGTACACCCATTGCATGACTAGGATACTCAGCTCATCAGGTTGAGAAATCTCATGCCATGTAACCTCCCTCATCACAATTAAATCACTTCCCCTGTCTAGGATGACAGGGTGATTTGTGTTGTCATGGAGGTGCCTAACCATGTGGTCAATGTTGATCCTGGTTAGCACCCTTCATCGCAGTCCTACTACCAGAAATCTGTCACCTGCTATGGATGTCTCTACTCTGAAGTGACCACTGCTAGTCCCAAATTCATGGTAACACCATTCCATGAAACTATACATCACGAGAACCCGATCTTTCACCCCATCAGTGGTAGGGATACACAGGGGTTGTAATATCACATTGATATCTTGACAAAGACCCCGATCTGACATCCTTGATGAGAAGAAACTATCAAAGATAACATCTAGGGAGTAGTATTTAAGGTTTTAAAATCTAGACGCATTTTTTGATACATTCATGGATCCCATCGGTTGATGAAGAAGCTCTTCAATCCTGAGGAAGTGATGCTCTAGGGGATAAAATCCTCATAAAATAGCCTTAAAACTCATCCCACAAGAGATTGGTCTCATCATTTTTTCAAAATAAACCCTAGATGTTCCCAAACGACCCATAGAAAAGGCAGGCATCCAAGGATACGATCTGGTGTGCTAGTGTTCGCACTAGCCTAGAATGTCCAGTCACTAACTCTATCCAACTCTATAATGCCAAAGGGTCTAGATCACCACAAATCCATAGCGGACTCTACCGCTACATCTCATGAATCACGCTCAGACTGCACACATCTTAGGCCATTGCTAGCTGTACTAACTACTACTCCCCAAGTGGAGGTACTTCTACTAGTCCACATGTAGGATGGTTATAATTTTATGGCCTCTGAACTATGTCCTCACAACTCACTAAGTCAAAACCACAATCTGGACTGGATACCCAAGATGGTTGTCTTCATGGAGGCATACTGAAAAAATATCACGAAGTACAGTGGTCAGATGAGCATATATATCATTAACAAAAAAATGGTTGTTGAATTGATAAGGACATTCCAAGACTCGATCAGATAATATGCATGTACCGTTAAACCCTGTAATAAGTCTCTTAACATGCCATGTAGACAAGTGTGTAATCAGGGTCATTGTTAATGGATATGTCTGGTGCCACACCATCACTCGAATCCCTAGTCTGATATCCTCTCTCGAGACACATTGATAATTTTTCACTATACCCAACCAATCCTAATAAGGTAAAAGAACTATCAAACATCCAAATAAATACACTTTCTCTGATACAACTTTGTCATGACTAGACCCATACATGGGATTCATTAGCTTCCACCCAAATCCCACTTCCGTAGGTTTGGGGGTCATGACTAGTGCTAAAGAGAAAAAATCAGGAGGACATTTCCTAAGTGCCTCTACACACACCAATCATCTCAATTCATAGTGCATATGGATAGAAGTAAAAGATGCATCCTTATATAAAAGTGAAACCAAACACTCATGGACCACTTAAACGGTACAAGGACAGTAAAGTATATAGAATGGAATGAGGGAATAAATGCATCCCTGACTAGTATAGTGTCCCATCCAAAGGGAAAATAGAAATTTAATCTATTGAGGAAGCCCTGCTGTGGGATTCCAACTGTGACCACCACATGAGGTCCAAAAAATACAATTATGAGCTCTTTAATGTCCTGATCAAACCAGTTTTTCATCTGGATAAATAACGATGTGTGTGGTCAAAGACCATGACAGGTTGATTATAAAAATAATCAGTAGGACACCAAAAAATGAGGTGGTTATGTACAAGATTCAAGAAGGAATAATGTTCAACAAATAGAACAATAGTACATTAAACCAGTGTATATCAAACCAACAAAGAAGTGAAGTAAGATAGTAGCGTCAAAATGAGATAGAGAAGGTAAGGAGGTGAATTTTTTGTTGATTCTTATCTACCTATAATAGAAGAGTAGAATATTCCAACCAAGAGAAAGTAGATATGTAATTCACATGGAATACCTCATGTATTTCAGCACTCCTAGAAGAAGACTATGTAGAACCCAAGGAATGGGTGCTAAAATATTATGTTAATATTTATTTTCTCTAAAAAAAGAAACAAAAATGAGAGAGAGTAATGGATATCCATCTCAAATATCATCCTATATAAAGTGTCACCAAAAATTATAGTAGTAACCTCTATCAATTTTCAACTTCGTAAACATATAACATGAACTGAAAGTCAAAGGGGCTCAATCATCACAATATAATACTATCATCCATGGATGCTTTAGTCTCATTATCATGGTTATAGGTCGCTTCCCAAGGACATGACTCATTGTAGAATCTTTCCCTCTTAATCTTGAGTCTACGAATACCAAATAAAAATATTCCTCATCATTAATACATATAATGTATGTTACATAATGTTGAGGATCCACTCATATCCCGACTAGAGGGTGCCACTCTAGTGTTATCGATGTCCCATGCCCAGACTGGCTAGCGGGTGGCACTCATATATGTTCAGGAAGCATTCCAAGATCTGATGAAGGTTACAACTCTAAAATTTTGGAGGTCACATTCATATCCTTACCGGAGGGTTCCACTCTTTTAGGTAGATGACTAAAACTCATCCGGGATGGAGGGTTCCACTATGATGTCCATAGTATCTTCAGCTGATCAATGCTGCCATTCAACACCTCCAGAGGATGTGCTGAGTTTGGAAAACCGTTCTTCTTAACATAGATGTTGAAACAGAGGTCACCATTGCATTTTAAACTAAATAACATGTATGAAAAGTTATTTATTTTCAAAAATGGACATCTGTTAAATAGGTAACTTTTCACTTCCGGAAATTCGAATGGGTAAAAGTGGGTCCTACATTTCAACCTCTATTGTCAAATTCTCAAATTTACTTCAAAATGATCGTCTTGCTAAGAAGGTCATGAATATATATAGGGTGAATCAATAATATGACAATTTCAAAATATATAAGTGTTTGAAAAACCTATAAGAGGGTCACATGGATTTTTGGAACGACTCACGGTCGTTCCACCTACCATAGTGGTCGACAAACATAGTTAGTAAGACCCACAATCAACTGCCCCATTGTAGACAAGCCGACTGACCTAGGGTCGACAAGCCTACCATGAATGTGATGCGGTGGTCGACCATCAATCAACTTTATGTCCAACCCAATTCATAGAGTTTTACCTATCGTGTTGGCCAGACCTGTTTACCCGATACAGGCTCCACGCCCAGCCTGCTTACTAATGGAGTGTGACCTACCACTAACAGTGGTCTGGACCACATTCCGGTTGATGGATACAAATGTGTAGCTGACCGTATGTGGTTTTTTTAGCAACAGTCGCTTCTTGGGGTCATATTTCATAACCTCACCAGGCTGAAAGCGGGGACATATGGCCAAGACACATTATAGAAACATAGGTGTCGTCTCCATTCCAACAGTTCGCTGAAAGGCTATTTTGTGGACCACCGGGCTCCATCCAGTCTCCCAATCGTGATTCAGTGAGATGATATAGGACCCTTTCGATGGTGGATATACTACAGTGTCCCATGATCATTGATTTGTTGGTGGTGGGTTGCACCAAATTTTTTTGGGTGGAAAACCAAAAGAACGGACAATGAATGGAATTTTACACATATTTATTGATGTGTTCGTGTGGATTTTGATGATTTAGAAATTATACCATGAGCTGAAAAACTAAATAGATATTTGAATTAAAAATTTAATCAGAACACAAAAACACATTATTTCTATCCTCGAATCGGCCTTTTGTTGTAGGTGATGCATCCTTGACCCTCGTGATTTGATCCACCGAAGATTTTGTGGAATTTGAAACCCATTCTAGTGAAGAAAGACGAAGAAAATCTTGATAGGGAGGGATATAATAGGGGTTTAAAGGGAGAGATATATATTTGGGGTGGAATAACCCTTATATTAAATTATTAAATCTCTACTTATATCTGTCCCACATGGAATGGAATCTGGAACTGTCACGACCCCTCATTTTTTGTAATGCCTAAGAAAAAAAAATTCTAAACTCAACTGTGATCTCAAATTTAAAATTCGTGCCTCCATTTTAATTTTATATAGAGTATAATCCAGGGTAATATAACTACATTAAATTATGATTCTTTTCTATGATAGTGTTTTCTAAAGGATTTCGGCACTGATGAATGTCATCCCTACCTAAGCTAAACGTAGAGTTATAGACTCATCCATGGTCATAGATTTGTAATCTGAACCACTATTTAAGAGTTAATCCATTTAGATCACAGACATTATTTAAAATTTTACTTCATATTTTTATAAAATTAATTCTGGCCACACCGATCCATTGAATTTTATGTCTTCATAGATTCTAACTATATAAATATATGGAGAAATATTTCAATGTGTTACGAGGTGAAAATGGTTCTATACAATTATTTTTAATATGGTAGACCTTATTAGTTGTTTCGTTAGTATACAAGTTTGCTCGGGATATATTCCTTCTTCAAAGGAATCCAAAGATATTGATTTATATTTTTATTAAAGATTCATCTAAGGATTCTATAAATGGTTTCATAAAGAACATGGTATAAGAAAATTAATGAGTATGACAGTCCACCTTCATACATATTGCAAATATTAACATAGTATACAAGATTTAGAGGATATATTATGGGCTTGCATCTTATACATTGGTGGATCTTCAAGAATCATTAATAACATATTGTGTTTTCTTATTAAAACAGTTATCAAGATACTCTTTAGATGGCACCATGTGAGGCTATTTATGGAAATCCATGAATATCACCTCTGTGTTGGGTAAAAGAAGGTGAGTTAGAACTATTTTGATCTAGTCTCATGAAGGAGACATCAGATCAGGTTCAGTTGATTCAGAAATTTATTGCTATAGATCTGAGTATTTAGAAATTATATGCCGATCGACTTTGATGTACCCTAGATGTTATAGTAGGTGATCATGTGTTCCTTAGGGTGTCGCCTATTTTGGGTCACAATTGTATTTAGAGAAATGTAATATTGGTGACCATGTGTTTTGTACTCTTTATGTTGTCTAAAAGATCGGCCAGGTGTCATATTGATTGTCACTTCCATCGAGGTATAATGTAATGTATGCCATTCTTCATCTGTGACAGATTCACCAGTATCACCCCATCAATTCTCATGTGATTGATGTGGAATATTTTGAGATAAATATTGAAACTTAATTTGATGATAATTCAATAGGTGTTGTATATTGTACTGATAAATTGTTATTTGGAAAGACTGTGCATATAATTTTTGTTTTGTGGCAAGATAGATTTGTTCGAGAGAAAACATCGAAGTGATATGTGGATATGTAGGCTATGTGGCATGAAATTTTTAAATCATATTCTTATATATGATTGGTAGTATAAATTGAGGATTATTTTTTATAAGGTGGGAATACTATATGATCCTATCCTTTTTTGAGATATCTCATTCTCATTTACAGGTTCTATTTTACCATTGTTTTGTTATACCATGGTTCAGTTTTTTGGGGCTTTTAGAATTAAATAGTGATTTTTGGATGGAATGGAGTACTTTCATAGTTGGCACATGATTTTACCAAACCATATGCCCACCACAACAAAATGTGAAAACATGTGTTAAGGGTATTTCCATTTTTGGTGCATAGGTTTTCAAACTGTGAGCCATCATAGTAGTAACTGTGAAACACCATAGAAGAGTTTAATTGATAGTGTACATAGTTTGGAAAACCATATGACTTAGCATTGCAAACAATCCACATTGAATTATTTTTTTCATAATTTTTATTTTAATATTCATGAACACCTTTATTTTAACCCTACTTTACCCTGCACAACCTAACTGATCCTCCATCAATATTGGAATCCTCAATATGGATTTCTAGGTCTCGAAAACTCCATTAGTGATGAATCAGAGAACTAATTGACGGATATTCACCTCATTCAATATGTAATATCAAGATGATTATTTTCATCTCCATATATTGTCATTCTCTCATATTTTGAATTGTTGATTTCCCCTGTTGGTTATGATTCAAATCATGATTTACATGGATTTAATAATATTCATATTGGATCAATGTTTTGGAATTACATATCTTTCCTCATTTTGAAATTGAATGTTGTTTTTAAATTTGGCGGTATTTGGATTCATGAAATCTAATCTATGATATTGAGGTGGGTGGTCAAAATGTGAATCCAAATAATATTGAATAATAATTTTTGGTATTTCATTTTGGTATTTAAATATCCCGATATGTAAATTTAATCTCGAAATGAATTAATTAATTTTTAAATTTATTAATTGGTTAATGAAATTGGTCAACTAATAAGAATATGTAATTGGTCTATTATTGTAATTGTGCTTTGGTGAATTAAAAAGATTCTTAATTGATTGATAATGGGAGGTACAATGATTTTTCACTAAACCTTGAATGATTAATGGATTAAGTGATTAAATTATGATAAATGGGTTAATGGTGAATTGGTTATATTTTTCAATGTGATGAACCATGATTGCATTGATATTTGGATTGGATCCCTAGGTTGAAAATGTCTACAAATATGGTTAATTATTCATAAAAATTAGGTATATGATATTTTAATATAAGTGATATTGTGATATATTTTACATTATGATATATGCGTTTGCAACATGGACTAATTCTTTAAAATCCAATAATTGATTAACAGATATCCATATTTTGAGACATGGAATGTTGCTTCAGTTATCCACAGTGTGCTAGAAATTAAATTATAGGCCCAAAATGATGCCATTGTACAACGGTTTTAGGTAGTTAAAATATCAAATTCAAATTAAATTAAAATTTTAATCATATGATTAATATGATATGTGATTTCCCTTTTGGGTAGTTCAGACTATGATATAATATTAAGATTGTCACGACCTGTCCTCAGAACCCATGTTGTGACTACCCCAAGGCCACCTTCCATAGGCCAGGGACTGATGACTATCACCAAAGGCGTAAATCCCTAAGCTGGGAAGGAATTTCCTCTATAAAAAGAAATCACACACAATCAGAGTACACAAATGGAAACAAAACACTATGTAAAACTAAATACAAATATATTGTTGAAAGTAAATGGGCCAGTATACAAACCCAACTGAACAACAAGAACAAGTACATGTAAAAACGGAAAACAACCCCTAGATCTCCCACCATGGAATCCTACCCGATGTTTAAGCACAGAACTCGAACAAATCATCCCGGAGGTATGTCCCGTCTAGTCCAACTCCATGTAGCCTCCCATATATCACCCTTAACCACGATTACTACTGACCATCGTGTGCACAGAACAAAACAAGGTACGGGCAAAGCCCGTGTAGGGGTGAGTATAACAATAATCAGTTGGGGACCCCGAGAGCCCTGAAGTTCTCATTGAATCCACAAAAGATAAACCACAGTAGAAAGGTACAATCAAAAAGTATCAACCAACCCTACTTATGTATATTCCTATACATATACCTAAGTTATCAATCATAGTCTGACTCCAACTCTAGAACCCACACACTAACAATTCCACAAAGGAAGTAATGTCAATCACCATGATGATAATGGTTTAAATACATTAGTCAACTCACACAGGTATAAATCTTTTATAGAGTGATAGAGATGATCAGATTAAGTCACTGATTCATCTAAACTATCAGACCCACATAGGATACAGGACCAACGAAGATGTTGGACCCACACAGGATACACGACCAGCTATCACATCTAAGCTGTCAGACCCACACAAGATACATGAAAAACTATGCTATCAGACAGAAACAGGATACATGACTAGCTATTCTGTCGGACCCACACAGGATACAGGAATAGAAGTCAGAAATGTCGGATGCACGGAGGATCCTGGTCCAGTAGTCATCGCTGTCGAACCCATAGAGGTTTTTGGTATAGTAGTCATCTCTATCGAACACACGGAGGATTCTGGTACAGTATTCATCACCATCGAACCCACAGAGGATTCTAGTAGAGTATTAATCTCAGTCGCAGCCAGCCCTAGGGTTCCCGCACATAGCAAGCATGATTCCAGGAGGGTCCGCTCCTCGAACCAATTATTGATACATCTACTATCATGATGTCTTGAGTTGATGTATCACATAGTTCTGTCTCACCATATAGAACCCAACCCGACAGTCATCACGTCAATTAGACGCCCGGTCTGAGAGTTATTGGCATTTCCGTTCTAGGGGCTTGGTTGTTTTCTAGGTTCAAACAACCCCAGGCTGTACCCCAATTGCGTCCAATCCTTAGGTGGAGTATGCATAATGAATTGTCTCGCTCCATGAATTCCATCTCCGTAGGAGGTACTTCAATCGTACACCCATAGCCCTAGATGTAGGCGAAATGGTGTAAACGGCCTTAGTAGGTAAGGTTCTGGTCCGACAAAGTTGGACTAACCCGGCCCGACCCGGTCCGAACCAAGGTCTGAACCGTTCTATGGGTCCAACCTGGTCCGAGGAAGTGACATGAGCTGAGGGAATGGCCCGGCCGAAGGCATCCCAGCAGTGGGCGGCCTGACCGAGGGTGGCGCGGCCGAGGAGCGACCCGGCCTGGGGCGGCCAGGCCAAGGGCCACCCGGCTGCGGTGGCCCGACTCGCGGTGGCTCATCTGGCCACGCGAGGGATGGGGGTTCTGAGCCCCTCTTGGTTTGTCAAATAGAACCAGAACGTTGCGCCGGTTCATGGACTGCAGGACCTGGGTTGTCCTGCGTGTCTGGTTCCACAACGGCCGCTCTGGCCAGCCGCCACCCCACCTCAACCACGCTGCGACGACGCAGTGGTCCTCCTGCTCTCCATGCAGCGCGATGGTGACGTGCTTCTCCTTCCACCTATTCCCTCCCTACCATGGTTCCGCATCTCTAGCGTGGCGCGATGCGACATCAATGCACCTCTTTCGTTCGCTGTGGTTCTTATCCGGCGTTGTGTGATGGCATCGCGCCCTTCCAGCTCTGCCTTTGATTTCAATCAAACACGAATCAATGGAGGAATGTCAGAACGTGTTGGTTCAGCCCATACCCTCCGCATTAGGTGATAACAATTGACCATTATCGAATCAATGTAAACATCGATGAAAAAATATATAATTCATACATTAAAATAATCAAATCCCCTTACCACACATTTGTCATTCGTTGACGATCTCAGAAAAAAGGTGGATGTCGATTCTTCGATTTCCACATTATTCATGCACTCCCAATTATCACGCTCATGCGTCAGAAAGGAAAAAGGGTACTCATCATTGGCAGACAAGCGTTCAGAGGTGATGTCATTGTTGGCGAGGTTCTTTGCGGGAGACATCTTCTCCTTTGACACAGATGAAGGTCATTGGAGATATCGTGGGCGTCACATCCCATTCCTTTCCTCGGTTGAAGAACAATGAAGAAGAAAGATGATGTTGTCATCGTTCCTCGGTGTAGATGGGCATTCTTCGTTGGAGAGGATGATCTCTCTATTTCTCTAAGGCTCCTCCAAAGAAAACCATGCCAAAATAATAGTGATAGTTCTCTATTATTTTTTTGGCACAATAACACAAGGTTTTCCCTAATTTAAATGTGAAAACACATTTAAATTAATTCGGAGGAATTTATTCAAAATTTAAATTTAAAATAAGGGAGGTGGAGAGTTTAAATTAATGAAGAGGGGTTTCACACCATTAAGGGGTAGTTCAAGGGTTTTCACACATTAATGGGGAACTCAAGGGGTTAAAGGGGGTTTAAGATCATGTGGACCCCGCCACACAATATCCTCCCCAGGAAGATTATGCGCGGCTGGTCCCCACCTCTAACCACCCGTTGGAGGATTAAACCACCACTCAAATAAAAATATTCTAGACACATTTTTATTGAATATATTTAGAAACCCAAAAAATTAACATCCAATATCGATAAAACGCAACGTTGGTGAAGGTCTCCTGAAGAGAATACTGATGCTATGAGTTCAATGGTGCACTCATATTTCAATTCTAAGCACAGGTTCAAAAGATATAAAAACATCCCTCAGACATTCACTGAACGTACAGGAAAAAAAGTTTGGAAAATTAAAACCAGCCACCCTTGACCCACTGCGGTCAAGGATTGCCTCTACCTAGGTGAAACACGCCCCAACGAACCCAACAGTACCCTCTGATTTCCAATCTGATTTACCATTGTGATGTTATGAATTTTACAATAAAATAATTGTCACTTAATTATTTTATTTTTGGCCAAAAACTAACATTCTCTAGTGGCCCTCGCCAACCCATGTTAGTATCTACTTAAAAAAATCCCTCCTCATGAGTTCAGCGGTGGTCTCAGATTTTTAATCTAAGTTACCGTTTGTGAGTTATAAGCATTTGAAAACTAAAATAACATTATTTAATTATTTTATTTATGGTAATTCCATTTTCAGGTTTTCTCACAGGAGGCCAGCACCCACTAAACATAAGTCACGGCTAGGGTAAACCTGCCATCCTGAGTGCAACGATGGACTCGTATATTTGATCTGAGTAACTGTTTAAGAGTATTCTACTTTTTCAGGAAAACTACATACACTCATTAATTTATGTTTAACAAAACATCGAGGGATCATTCCTGGCACTCCGGACCTCAGAATCGCGCGCCGTCAGAAACTGAGGACTCATAAAATTCCCAAGTATTTAAGAAAATAATTTCCATGGAAATTCTAAGTATTTACATTCTCCCATACATATGGATTTATGTCCCCGTAAGCTACAACTCAAACTAAGGGAATAAATGGGACCACTAAGCATTCATCTGAGCCTCCCGCTCCTATGTGCTCTCCTAGAGGTTGTCGTGCTTCCAGCGAATGCGCACCAGAGAAATTGACCATCCACGTAGGACCCACTCCTATCGATCCTAAATCCTTAGTAGAATCTCTGTGAATTTCACCTCGTCATTGAGGTCCAACTTTCCATTAACGATGATGTGAGAAGGGTCATGCACGTATCTTCTCAGCTGTGATATGTGGAAGATGTCATGAACCCGGTGCAACTGAGGTGGAAGAGCCATCTGGTAAGCCACCTCATCTACATGACTATGGACCTGGAAAGGTCCGATGAACCTCATAATAAACATTCCTCTTCATCCAAAACTCCATAGACCTCGTCATGGTGAGGCACGTAGAAAGACATGGTCACCATCCTCAAACACCAGAGGTCTCCGTCTCCTAGACATACATGGAAGAATCATCACGATGTCCATGGATATCTCATCCATATTCCACTTTGGGACCTCTAAAAGCTGAACTAAGACTGCCGGTACCTGATGCTCCAACATCATTTTCTGAAAAGTGAGGCTTTGAGAGACAAACTCTGCTACTGCCTTCTTCATACCTGGCCACCAGTGATGTCGTCGAAGGTCCCAGCACATCATCACCACTCATGGATGTACCGCTAAATGGAATGTGTGAAAAACCATCAACACTTCCTTCTAAAGTGACACTGGAACCATATTGCGTTCCCTAAAGAGGATGATGTGATCCCCACCTTTAAAAAATCCATCATGTACATGTCCTATGGATATCTGACCACGTTGTGCCTCACAGTCAGCGTCCCCATGCTACGCCTCCCTGAATCGCTGAAGAAGTGGGGGAGTGACTATAAGAGACTGAAGGAAGGCTGCTCCATCATGATCCACAAAAGACATCTGCAATGCGTCCAGCTGCTCTATCGCCTCTCATAACAGCTGAATTCCTGATCTCTTGCTGATATCATCTGCTACAATGTTTCCCTTCCCAGGAGTATAGTATATCTCGAAGTCATAGTACTGGAGGAACTCGAGCAATCGTCGTTGTCTTGGGTTTAGGTCCTCATGGGAGAAGATATACATGAGACTATTGTTATCTGAGTATACAGTAAAATGTTCTCCCTTAAGATAGTGCTACCACATATTCAAGGTGAAGACCATTGCGGCTAACACTAGGTCATGGGTAGTGTATGTTGCAACACGTCCTCGGGGCCCATGTTGTGACTACCCCAATCCCACCTTACATAGGCCAGGGGATGGCGACCAACACCAAAGGCATAAATCATTATAAAAAGGGAAGGAATTTCCTTTATAAAAGTAATCAAACACAATAGAGTATGCAATAGAAGAAACCAGTAAGTAATACTGAATACAAAAGTTAGTGCTGAAAGGAAAGTGGCAGAAATACATGCTCAACAGTAATTTCATTACAACTGAAAAGCTAGTACAACTGTTGTAAAGTAAAATAGAAAATAATGAGTTGTCTTATGGGAATCCCACCTGATGGGAGGGTCCATATGGCCTCCTCAGGGCCATGGGTCCGGCCGTCCGCTCCGTGTACGTCTCACCAAGTGTTCTACCTCCAGGTACTGTCCAGCTCCACAAGCCTCCATCTCGATCAGTGTTGTCCATCATCTGCATCCAACAGAGCATAGTGTGGGCATATCCTATATAGGGGTGAGTATACGATACTCAGTAGGGACCCCGAGACCCCCAAAGGTCTCCCATAATCCACGAAGGATAAACCATAGAAGAAAGATACAACCACGATATTTCAAACAACTCTACATAGGTATATGCTCATACATATAACTATGTTATCAATCACAGTTCGGCTCCAACACTCGATCCCATGAAAAACCCAGTCCACACAGGAAAGAAAGTCAACCACATCGATGATAATGATTGAATGTCAACACTCAGCTCACACATGTATACATATTTGGTATAGTGATAGAGATTATCAGATGTTGTCACTAATTCATCTAAGTTGTCGGACCCACAAAGGATACAAGGTCAGCTAAGCTGTCAGACCCACACAAGATACAAGACCAGCTACTCTGTCAGAACCACATAGGACACAAGTACAGAGGTTAAACTGCCAGACCCACACAGGATACAAGAACAGTAGTCATCGCTTCTGAACCCATGGAGGATTCTAGTAAAGTGGACATCATTGCCATTCCCATGGAGGATTCCAGTACAGAAATCGTCACTGCCGATCCCATGGAGGATTCCAGTACAGTCTCTTTGGTGTCGAACCCATGGAGGAATCAGTCCAGTCTCATTGTCGTCGAACCGACAAAGGATTCAGTACAGTCTCGTTGCTGTCGAACCCATGGAGGATTCATTCCACTCTCACTGCTATTGAACCCACAGAGGATTTAGTCTAGTCTCGTTGATATCGAACCCATGGAGGATTCAGTCCAGTCATGTTGATGTCGAACACATGGAGGATTCCAATACAGTAGTTGTTGTAGTCACAACCAGCTCTAGTGTTCCCGAACACGGCATTATCTATTTCATGAGGGTCCTCTCCTTGAGGAAAGGGGACGATAAAACAATTATCACATATTCATGATTTTATGTATCCCACAGTTCCTTCTTGAAGAAAGAAACCCAATGCGACAGACGACACATCAATTGGACGCCTGATCTGTGAGTTATTGGCATTTCTGTCCCAGGGACCCGGTTGGTTTTTAGGCACAAACCATCCCAAAAATACATGAAATACGTCCGAAACTCCAATGAATTATTCCAAATGAACTTTCTCATCAAAAGAAAACCCACTTTGTTGATAGAACTTCAATCAGACATCTGGTCCTTAAGTTATAAGTGTTTCCGCTCCGAGAGCCTGGTTGGTTTTCGGTTCGACCCAACCCGGCCATACCCAAACATTTCCCAAACCTTGAGTCTAATATAAATAATCGACCGCATCAATCCAAGAAATCCTACACAACTGACGGTGCATCGATCAGAGGTACTTAGCTCATGTTATGGGCGAATAACCTAAAATGGTCCGAAGAGGGGGGTCTTGGCCCGGTCCAACCCAGCCCAACCCATCCGGGGTCGGGCCGAACCGGGTGGACCCGACTCGGATCCGTGTCTTTCCCGGTAGGGCATGACCCGGCTCGGAGGTTGTGGCCCGACCCAGCATGGTGGCCCGACCCAGGGCTCCGGCCCGCCCAGGGTGCCGGCCCGGCCCACGTGGCGCGGTGGCCCGGCCCGCATGGCATGGTGGCGCGGTGTCCTAGCCCGCGTGGTACGGTGGCCCGGTTCGTGTGGCACGGTGGCCCAGTTCGTGTGGAATGGTGGCCCCACAGCGTGGCTAGGGATTGTTAATCATGTCAGGTCAGTGGGATCAGGCGACGACGACACCCTGTAGGGTCCACCGAATTCAATCAAGGGGGGTTACGCCCCCTCTCCCTATAACAGAACCGGCTGGTGCCAGTTCCTCTCCGCGGAACCCAGCCGAGTTCCACCCTGGTGCGACCCTTGCCAGCGTCTGGCTCAGCCGGCCGCCCTCCAGCTCATCCACCGCGGGCCAGCCGCAACTTCCACTCATGCACGGCGCGACGGCGCTACGCCATCTCTGACTTCCGCGGCCCGCGTGGTCGTGGCCCCTATACCACGCGGCGTGATAGTGCCGTTCTTTCTTCTAACCACTGCGACCCTTCTGGCAGCGGCCCTCTTCCTCTGGCATTGTCGCGGCCCATGGTGGCCACGACCCGATTCTTCACACAGCATCGGCGACCCGGTGACAATTACGCTACTAGTTTCTTCTGTGGTTCTCTCTACCGATGGCGAAGGTTCGCCACCACCATCGTCAATCCATCAAGAACCATTGGAGGGACATCGATCTGGGTTTCTTCGGCCCACTCTCTCCATGTTAGATGATAACAATTGGCTAAGAATGAACCGCAATAAAAGATGTGGTATGAGGATTTAAATTAATCAATAATGACCCCTACCTCGATCGTTGTTTTTTGACGATGTCACAGGAAGAAGGTGAAGTTGACGAAGATCGTTGCGTCCTCCTCGCACTTCAAAACCGAGTTCGTTTGTTGGAGATTCATCGGGATCCGATCTCCATCGAAGGATCATTCTTCACTGGGGAGAACTTTGTTGGAGAAAAGTTCTTCATCCACCAAAACCTTTCCCAACCCTTCCCCCAACAAATCATGTTTAACATAAATAATGTTCATTAAATGGGTGGTTACACATCTTGTGTTACCAAACATTTAATGCTCCTCATTAAATGAGAAGTTTCAATAGTTGGGTGGTTTTGACAACAAAGGAGTTTCAGAATTTCATAATTCAATTAAAAATAAAATACAACATTAATATTATTTTTATCCCATGAATCATCAGAAAACCAAATTTCAGCCTGACACGATTGCGATTGAAGCGAAGGTCTCCTTATGCGATTACAGATGCTACTAGCTCAAGGGTGTCCTTGGATTTCAATTCTGAGCACCTGTTCAAAAGATAGATTTTCCCACTCGCACGTTTACTGAATGTACCTAAACAAAACTTTAGAAATTGATTTCGGGAACACCAGGCCTCAGAATCAGGTGCCGTTAGAAACTGCAGACTCATAAAATTCCAAAGAATTATGAAAACAAATTCGTTGAAAATTTTTGGTGTTAAATTACCCCCAACTCAGGGCTTTACGCCCCCGTAAAGCTACAACATAAACTAGGGAAACAAATGTGGGACATGAGCATGCATCTGAGCCTCCCCCTCCCACGTGCTCTCCTAGAGGTTCCTATGCTTCCAGCGAACGTGCACCAGAGGAATGAACCATACACGTAGGACCCGCTCCTGTCGATCCTCGATCACCACCGGGACCTCCGTGAATGTCTCCCCATCATCAATGTCCAGCTCTCTATGGTCGATGATGTGGGAACAGTCGTGCACATATCTCCTTAGCTAAGATACGTGGAAGACGACATGAAACCGGTGTAACTGAGGTGGAAGGGCCACGACGTAAGCCACATCTCCTACTCTACTGAGGACCTAGAATGGTCCAATGAAACACGGAGATAAATTGATACCCTGGCCAAATCTCCATAGAACTCGTCGAGGTGAGACTCATGGGAAGATGTGGCCACCATCCTCGAACTCTAGTGGTCTCCGTCTCCTATCAGCATATGAATTCTTTCTGCTCTGTGAAGTCCTCATCCTCTCCTAGATGATATGAACCTTCTCCGTCGTAGCCTAATCCATCTCTATTCCTACAAGTGCTGAGTCCCCAGGGTCTGTCCAGCACATAGGTGATCTGCAAGGTCAGCCGTACAGTGCCTCGTATGGGGCCATCCTGATGGTGGAGTGGCAACTGTTGTTGTACGCAAACTCCAAAAAGGGTAAGTGATCCTCCCAGCTATGACCAAAGTTGAGGACACATGCACCAAGCATGTCCTCGAGAGTCTGAATGGTCCTCTCTATCTGGCTGTCTGTCTAAGGATGGAAGGCGGTGCTCAGATGTAGCTGTATCCCAAAAGCATCATGTCACCCCTTCTATAGTCAGGAAGTGAATCGATCATCATGATTAGAAATGATAGAATATGGAACACCATGATGCCGTATGATCTCCTGAATGTAGAGGCATCCCAAGGTCTCTACTGAGCCTTGCTCTCAAATCTGTAGGAAGGGGGGCGACATGGTGAGTCGGTCTATGATCACCCAGATAGATTCGTGTCCTCTAGATGTATGTGGAATCCCCGTCATGAAATCCCTGGATATCTTATCCCACATCCACTCTGGGATCTCTAAGGGCTGTACCAAGCCTGCTGGTACTTGGTGTTCGGCCTTCACTTGCTAACAATTGAGGCATCGTGATACAAACTCTTCTACAACCTTCTTATATATCTGGCCACCAGTGTTGTTGTATGAGGTTCTGATACATCTTCACCACTCCTAGATGTACCACTAGAGGGGAAGCGTGAAACTCCATAAACACTTCCTCTTGTAGTGCAACTGGTTCCATAGTACATCCATTCAAAGGGATGACATGCTCCCCTCCTTCAGAAAATCCATCAGGCGCATACCCTGTGGATATATGAGAAAGTCGCATCTCATAGTCAATGTCCCCACACTGTGCCTCCATGACTCACTGAATAATATGAGGAGTGATTGTGAGAGACTGTAGAAAGGCTGCTCCATCTCTATCCACAAAGGATATATGCAATGCGGCTAGCTGCTCCGTCACCTCTCCTAGTAGCTGAATGCCTGATCTCCTGCTGAGAGCATCAACTACAATGTTCCTTTTCACAGGAGTATAGAATATCTCAAAGTCATAGTCTTGGAGGAAATCGAGCCATCATCTTTGTCTCAGGTTCATGTCCTTCTACGAGAAGATGTACTTAAGGCTTTGGGGATGTCTGGAACAATGGTAAATTTGGCCCACTCATTAGTGATCAACTGCACCCTCTTATGTATGATTCCATCATATGCAGCATGGGTTTTTCATTTTTTTCCAACCAAGGAAAACCCAACCCAACATTTTTGGTAAACTACAACCTTTTTTCCTAATATAGTCAATTTGTGTATGAACTGTGGTCACCCAGTCCATACCCAAACTAACGTCGTAAGGCCTCAACACTACCACCAAGAGGTTCCAACCGAAACTCTCTTCTCAAGGGTCATATCACACTGTCGGCCTACGTTTGATTATAGAGTCTCCTCCCAAATGTTTCTCCAGACGTGAGGGTCAAGCCAATGGCATAAACAAATACTCTAGGTCTGGGACAAAATTTGTGGATTGAAAGATTGATTTTTATCTATATCTATTGATACAGAAGAAAGTTTTAGACACAGAGCATACCTCAAATCATTCCTAGATCCCTTGAGTCAAACTCCTTTACCGCATATAGCTATTCTCTTCCCCTTTACTCCAGCTTCCAGAGCCTAGAGGGGATTACAAAGGCGGGTGGTTGTAGAATGTAGAAATGTTCTCCACCACATGATGATCTACTAGCTTTTCTTCCACATCTGCTGCCCTGCAGATTCATCTGTTCTTAACACTTCCTCTTCTTGATACATTCTAAAAGCTAAAGTCTCTGAGACTTGCTCCAGTTTCATGCTTTCAAACTGCTACCATTTGCTGGCTGTTTCTGCTCAGCCAATGAACATTCTACGACAAAGGTTCTCTCTAGAACCCTAACATATGTAGGAATGCATAGAGGAAGAAGTGAGGGCTCAGATATCCTTGATCACACCTCGCTCAGACTTCCTAGCTCTAAAGAACTGATCTTATCGTATCCATCGAGTACCAGTGAAGATAGGTATGCCTCGTTGAATACTCCTCTACCGACATGTTGTCCTGCCGAAGCTGTATAAGCTCTAGAAAATTCTCGGCCACCTCCTCAAGACAGTCCTCAGCCACCTGTGGATCGCGTTCGTCTAAGAACATGAGGGATATATGGTGTTGAAACACATGTAAGGCAGTAAGACTACAAGTGTCCTCTACCAGTACCGCCGGTAGTGTCTTCTTTCCAATGGAGAGTCATGTAGTTGGAACACTATCCAATGGTACCATCTCGGAAAATGGTCTAGGTACCAAAACTTCATCACTATGCAGAACATTCTCATGCTCACACGCTAAAAAATATTAGTAGCTATGTTCAACATTTGCTCTACTATTGTCTCAAAAAGGTGGAAAAATCCAGTAATCACCTCCATCCAGTACTCTGCTGCCTGGGAATCTGTCTCGCCTCAAAACATCATAGGCCTATTCCACTGGAACTCGTGCAACGCAATTAGTCAGCATGCATCGTAATCCAATGCGACTGGTGGAATCTGCTGCCTAACGGGTCATGGTGCTTCTGGTACCTCACTCAAAGGTGACAACATAGTAAGAGGACCCTTCATCGGAGCCTCATCGCTCAGTGGGACATCATCGTGTACTCTCTCGGGAACCCTAGCTGGTTGTCTTCGCAGTGGAATCCTGATAAGATATATGTGCTCCAAAGTCAACAAGTTAAACCTGGTGAGCTGACTCAAAGAGACCATAAAGGAAACTATTGAAACACACACACAATCAATGTTTTTGTGCACTGAGTTGTAAATCAGAGGTCAGGGTCCTGGTGTATGGATACGTTGGCCACTACACCAGCACTGGACTCCCTGGACTAAAAACCACACAAAATACTCATAACATTGTTGCTTCACAGTAAGACAAATCAGAGTCCTAAGTTCTGTGGTATAAACGACTCCTCTGATACCAATGTTTCATGACCCGTCCTCGTGGCCACTACCGTGACTAACCCAAGCCCACCTTCCATAGGCCAAGGGCTGGAGACCAGAACCAAAGGCGTAAATCCCGATAAAAAGGGTTGACATTGACATTATAAAAGTAAACAAACACAACAGAGTATGCAACATAAGAATGCACTAAGTAATAATGAATAAAAAAGTATGTGCTGAAAGGAAAGGGGCCGGAAATACAAGCCCAATAGTAAGTACAGTTGAACGGAAAAGCTAGTACAACTGCAGTAAAGTAAAACAGCAACCACTGAGTCATCGTCCAAAATCCCACTTGAAGGGTGGGTACAGCTGGTCTCCTCAGCACCTCGGATCTAGTCATCCTCTCCGTGTATGTCTCAACAAGTGGTCCACCTACGGGTATCGTCCAGCTCTACAAGCCTCCACCTCGATTAGTGTTTTCCATCGTCTGCGTCCAACACAATGCAGTGCATGCATAACACGTGCAAGGGTGCATATACTATACTCAGTAGGGACCCCGAGAACCCCGAAGGTCTCCCAGAATACATGATGGATAAACTAGAGAAGAAAGATACAACCACGAAGTATCAAACAACTCTACTTAGGTATACACCCATACATATACCTAATTATCAATCATAGTTTGGCTCCAACTCTGGAGCCCAAGAACAACCTAGTCCACACAAGAATCAAAGTCAATCACATCGATGATAATTGTTGAAATTCTAGACTCAACTCACACAGGTATACATCTTTCGTATAATGATTGAGATGATTAGATGTAGTAACTGAATCATCTAAGTTGTTGGACCCACACATGATACAAATCCAGCTAAGCTTTAAGACCCACACATGATACATAACCAGCTACTCGGTTGGACCCACAGAAGATTCATGTATAGAGGTCAAAATTCCGGACCCTCACATGATACAATAATAGAAGTTATCACTGATGTACCCATGGAGGATTCCAGTACAGTGGTCGTCGCTGCCGAACCCACAGAGGATTCTAGTAAAGTAGTCGTCGCTGCCGAAACCATGGAGGATTAAAGTACAGTCTCGTTGCTTTCAAACCCACAAAGGATTCAGTATAGTATTGTTGTTGTTGAACCCATGGAGGATTTAGTGCAGTATCGTTGCTGTCGAACCCACATACGATTCAGTCCAGTCTCGTTGCTGTCGAACCCACGGAGGATTCCAGTACAGTAGTTGTTTCATTCGCAACCAGCTCTAGTGTTCCCGCACACTGCATGCTCGATTCCGGGAGGGTCCACTCCTTGATCCAAGGGGTTGGTACATCAACTATCAAAAATTACTGAGTTGATGTATCCCAAATTTCAATCTTGTAAAAATAAACCCAACACTACAGACGATACGTCAATTGGACGCCCAGTCCGGGAGTTATTGACATTTATGTCCTAAGGACCCGGTTTGTTTTTATGCTCAATACAACCTGAACATACTCTAATTTTATCCAAACATCAAGTTAATTATTACAAAATAACCATCTAATCGAAAGGAAAACATCATAGTTGACGACACGTCAATCAGACATTCGATCATTAAGTTACAAGTGTTTCCGCTCCGAGGGCCTGGTTAGTTTCGGGTTCGTACCAACCCAGCAATACCCAAACATCACCCAATCCTTGAGTGTAATATTTTGAATCGACCATCTCGGTCCAAGGAATCCTACGCAACTGACGGTGTGTTGATCAAAGTTTCGTAGCTCATGTTATGGGCGAATAAACGAAAATGGTCCGAAGAGGGGGGTCTGGGCCTGGTCCGACCCGGCCAAACCCACACTGGGTTGGACCGAACCGGGTCCACCTGACCCGGATCTGGGTCTGGCCTAGTAGGGCGCAGCCTGGCCCGGAGGCTGCGGCCCAGCCCAGCATGGCGGCCCGTCCCAGGGCACCGGACCGGCCAGTGGGGCGCGGTGGCCCGACCCACGTGGCGCGGTGGCCCGACCCGCTTGGCGTTGTGGCCCAGTCCGCATGGCGCGGTTACCCGGTCTATGTGGTGCGGTGGCCCCGCCTCATGGCTAGGGACAGTGAAGCCCGCCTGGTCAATGCGGCGAGGCAGCGGTGGTGCCCTACGGGGCCTTCCCTATTCAATCATGGGGGGTTACACCCCTCGTCTCCCTATAACTGAACCAGAAGGTGCCGGTTCCTCTCCGTGGAACCCGGCCGGGTTCTGCACTGGCGCGCCCCTCACCGGTGGTCGGCTCATCCGACCACCCTCCATCTCATCGCCATGGCCCAGCCGCAGCTTCCCCTCCTGCGCGGCGTGATGGAGATGCTCCATCGCTGACTGCCGTAGACCCTCTACCTCGCGGCTCGTGGTGTCCGTGACCCCATTCTTCGCAGAACTCCGACATCCCAGGGACAATTTCACTGCGGGTTTCTTATGCGGTTCTTTCTACTGGTGGCGTCGTTGCGCCACTGCCATCGTCAATCCATCGTGAACCATCAGAAGGAAGTTGGGCCGTGTTTTTTTAGCATGTGCCCTCCATGTCAGATGATAAAAATTTGCTAACAAAGAACCACAATAAAAGATGAGGTACGGGGATTTGAATTAATCAATAACGACCCCTACCTCAATCTTTGTTTGTTGACAACGTCACGGGAAGAAGGTGATGTTGATGACGATCGTTGCATCCTCCTAACACTTCAGAACCATGTTTGGGTGTAGGAGATTCCTCGGGATCTGATCTTCGTCGAAGTATCGTTCTTCGCTTGGGAGAACGTCGTTGGAGAACCATTCTTCCTCCAACAATACCCTTCCTAACCCATTCACCAATGAATCATTTTTAACATAAATAATGTTCATTAAATGGGTAGTTACACCTCCTGTGTTAGCAAATATTTAATGATCCTCATTAAATGAGAAGTTTCAATAGTCAGGTGGTCCCCACACCAACAGATTTTTAGATTTTCATAGTTCAATTAAAATTAAAATACAAAGTTTATTTTATTTTTAACCCATGAATCCTCAAGAGACAAACTTTCACCGTGACTCGATTGCGATCAAAGAGAAGTTCTCCTTAAGCGATTACCAATGCTATGATTTCGACGGTGCCCTCAGATTTCAATTCTGAGCACTGGTTCAAAAGATATATTTTCCCGCTTCCATGTTTACTGAACATACCTGAAAAAAACATCAGAAATTGATTTTGGGTACACCGGGGCTCAGAATCATGCGCCGTCAGAAACTACAGACTCATAAAATTCAAAATAAATATGAAAAATAATAATTTCTTTAAAATTTCTGTGTGTTTTAGTGTAGTTATACTCATGCTGTCTCAACTATCGAGAACCATACACAATCACTACTCACTCCTGCATCATGAAACACCCGAGTCCGGTCCTTGATGCGTCATCATAAACTACGTACCCAATGCTCTCCTCCAGTATCATCAAGATGGGTGCACTAGACAACCTATGCCACATCTCCTGGAAGTACTGCTATTATCGCTCTGACCAAATGAAGGGTTTCCCCTACATTATCAAAGATGATTTTTGCGCTGCATCTCTGGAGATGTCTGGCACAAAGGTAAGTCTGGCCGACTCCTGAGTGACCGACTGCACCATCTTATATATGATTCCATCTTATGCTGCCTATGTTTTCCTTTTCACTAACCAAGGAAAACCCCATCCCAAATTTGTAGATAAACCTGAAACTTTTTTCCTAATACAGTCAATATGTGTATGAACTGTGGTTGCCCAGTCCATACCCAAACTAAGGTCGTAAGACCTCGACGCTACCACCCAGAGGTCCAAACTGAAAATTTCGCCTCAACGTGCAGATCACACCATCGGTTTAAGTGTGATTATCGAGTCCCCCCCCCAATGGTATCTCTATACCTGAGGGTCAATTCAATGGTTTAACCAGAAACTCTATGTTTGTGAAAAGATTCATGGAAGGAAAAAATAATTGGTACCTATGACTATTGATATGACAACTAGTAGTAAGCACAAATCATACCACAAATCATTCCTAGATCCCTTGGATCACACTCCTTGACCACATGCAGCTATTCTTTTCCCCTGACCTCCAGCTCGCTAAGCCCAGCAGGGACTACAATGGTGGGTGGTTATAATGTGTCAAAATGTTCACCACCTCATGTTGCTCTCCAAGCTCTGCTTCCAAATCTGTTTCCTTGCAGATTCATCGATCCATAGAACTTCCTCTTCTCAAAACATTCTATATGCTCATGTATCTGAGATTGGCACCAATTTCATGCTTTCTAACTGCTAACATTCACTGTTTGTATCTATTCAGCCGATGAACATTCAACCACAAAGGTTTTCTCTAGCACCCTAACATGCGTAGGAATGCATTGAGGAAAAATTAATGGCTTGGATATCCTTAAACACACCATGATCAGAGGTCCGAGCTCTAATGAACTGATCATATATTATTCATCAAGTACCCGGAAAGATCGGTATGCCTTGATGAATACTCAGCTACAGAAATGACGTCTTCTCAAAGCTGTATAAGCTCTAGAAATCTCTTAGCCACCTCCTCAAGAAAGTCCTCAACTGCCTGTGGGTCATGCTCGCCTCGGAACATGAGGGATGTCTAGTGCTGAAACACATGTAAGGCACTATGACTTCATGGGTCCTCTACCAGTACCTCCGGTAGTGTCTACTGACCAATGAGAAGTTATATAGTTGGCACAGTGCCCGGAGGAACCATCTCGAAAAATGTTCCAAGTACCGAAAACTAATCACTATGCGGACCATCCTCATTGTAACTTACTGAAAAATATTAGTATCTAAGATCAACATCTTCACTACTATTTTCTCAACTAGGAGGAAAACTCCAGTAATCGCCTCCATCCAGTCCTCCGATGCCTGGGAATGTGTATCGCCTCCAAACCTCGGAGGCCACTATCGCTGGAACTCGTGCAACATGCTCAGTCAGTGTGCACCGTCCTCCAATGTGTCTGGTGGCATATTCTTCCCAATGGGTGGTGTGGCTATTGGTACATCACCCGAAGGTGCCAACATAGTATGAGGACCCTAAACCGGAGACTCCTCGCTCGGTGATCCATCCTCATGTACTCTCTAAGAAACCCTAGCATGTTATCTACACATCAGGATCCTGATAAGGAACAGATGCGCCACAATCAATAAGTTATTCCTAGTGAGATGAATCCAAGAGTTCACAATAAGACTCTTGAAAACACACTCGCAATCCATGTTTTCATACAATGAGTCAGAAATCAGAAGTCCGGGTCCTGGTGTATGGATATGTTGGTCGTCGCACCAACACTAGACTCCCTGGACTGAAAAATGCACTCAAACTCTTAACACTATTACTTCACAGTAAGACATATCCGAGTCCTATGTTCTGCGGTAGAACTGACTCCTCGAATACCAATTTCTCATGACCGATTCTCAAAACCCATGTCCTGACTACCCCAAGCCCGGCTTCCATAGCCCAGGGGCGGACGACTAGCACCAAAGGCATAAATCCCAAATCTGTGAAGGCATTTCCTTTATAAAAAAATCACATACAATCAGAGTACACAACTGGATTCAAAACACTAAGTAAAACTGAATACAAAGGTAGTGATGAATGTAAATGGGCCTGTATACAAACCCAACAGAAAAACAAGAACAAGTACAAGTAAAAAAGGGAAAAAAGCTCCTAGATCGTCCACCGTGGAATCCTACCCGATGGTTAGGTACAGAACTCGAACAAATCATCCCTGAGGTACATCCCATCTAGTCCAGCTCTAAGAAGCCTCCCATCCATCAGCCTCAGCCTCGATCACTGCTGACCATCGTCTGCACAGAACACAACAAGGTGCGGGCAAAGCCCGTGCAAGGGTGAGTATAATAATACTCAGTAGAGGACCCCGATACCCCCGAAGGTCTCCTAGAATCCACAAGGGATAAACCACAGTAGAAAGATACAATCAAAAGGTATCAACTAACCAAAATTATGTATATGCCCATACATATTCCTACGTTATCAATCACAGTCCGACTCCAACTCTAGAACCTAAGAACTAACCATTCCACAAAGGAAGTAAAGTTAATAACTATGATGATAATGGTTGAAAGACATGACTATGCTCACACAGGTATACATAATTTTTAGGGTGATAGAGATGATCAAATGTAGTCACTGATTTATCTATGCTATCGGACCCTAAAGGATACCGGACCAGCTATGCTGTCGGACCCACACAGGATACAAGACCAGCTATCACATCTAAGCATTCCGACCCACACAGGATACCGGACCAACTAAGCTATCAGACCCACATAGGATACATGACAAGCTATTCTGTCAGAACCACACAGGATATAGGAACAAAATTCAGAACTGGCAGACCCACGAAGGATCCCGGTGCAGTTTTAATTGCTGTCGAACACACGTAGGATTCCATTATTGTAGTCATAACTATCGAACCGACATATGATTCTGGTACAGTATTCATCATTTTCTAGCCCACGGAGGATTCTGTTATAGTATTCATCTCACTCGCAGCCAGCCCTATGTTTCCCGCACACAACAAGCTGGATTCCAGGAGGGTCCGCTCCTCGAGCCATGTTTTGACACATGAAATTTCAAGATGTACTGATTTGATCTATCCCATAGTAACGTCTCATCATAAAGAACCCAACGAAACAGAAAACGCGTCAATCAGATGCTCAGTCTGAGAGTTATTGGCATTCTTGTTCCAGGGGCCCGGTTGGTTATTGGCTCAAACCAACTCCATCGTACCCCAACTACGTTCAGACCAAAAGTGGAGTATGCCAAAAAAATCTTATCCCTCCAATAATTCCATCACCGTAGGCGGTACATCAATCGGACACCGTAGCCCTAGATGCATGCTAAATTGTGTAAACGGACCTAGCGGGTCCGGGTCCGGTCCGACCCAGTCGGACTGACCCGACCTGCCCCAGTCTAAACCAGGGTATGACCTGGTATGTGGGTTCAGCACGGTCTGGGGAAGCGACCCGAGCCGAGGGAACAACCCCACCCAAGGGCAGCCTGACCGATGGTGGCCCCGATGTGGGTAGCCCGGCCGAGGGGGGCCCGACCTTGGGCGGCTCGACTGAGTGGCGGCCCAGCATTGGGAAGCCTGGCTGAGGGCCGCACGGCCATGGTAGCCCAGCTCATGGAGGCCTGGCCGGCCACACGAGGGAGGGGGTTTTACGTCCCTCCTGGTTCGTCAATCAAAACTGGCGCGTTGCGCCGGTACAGGGACTGCGCGACCCGGGTGGTCCCGCTTGTCTAGCTCCACGGTGGCCGGCCCGAATAGATGCCACAACACCTCCAGCGCGGTGTGACGGTGCCGCGGTCCTCCTGCTCTCCGCATGGCACGACGGCGCTGTGCCATCACCAGTGCATCCCGACCTAGCCGCGGCCTTCAGCTCCACCACGTGGCGTGACGACGCCACACTTCACCTTCTGTCATGGCCCTCCCAACCGGAGTTCCACTCTGGTGCAGCGTGAGGGCGCCACATCCATTTTTTGCAGCTGGCCCAACCACGGTTCGACATCTTCGGAGCGATGTAATGCGATGGCGTCATGCCTCTTTCATTCGCCGCGGATCTTCTCCTGCGCGGTGCGATACCACCGCGCCTTTCCGGCTCTACCTCCGACGTCAATCAAACAAGAATCAACGGAGGGACGTCGGGCCGTGTTTGTTTATTCCACGCCCTCCGCATTAGGTAATAACAATTGGACACCGTCGAACCAAAGTAAACATCAAAGAATGAGGATACAATTCATACATTAAAAAAATAAAATCCCCCTACCTCTTATTTGTCATTCGCTGACGATCTCAGAAAAAGGGCGGATGTCGATTCATCATTTTCCGCATTCATCACGCACTCCCAATTCTCACGCTCATGTGTCGGAGAGTAAGAAGGGTACTTGACGTTGGCGGATGAGTGTTTGGAGGTGACGTCATCGTTAGCGACATTCATCGTGGGCGAAATCCTCTCCTTTGACACAGATGAAGGTCGTTGGAGATGTCGCGGGCATCGCTTCCCTTTCCTTGCCTCGGCTAAAGAATGATGTAGAAGGAATAATATGGTGTCATCGTTCCTCGGTGGATACTAGCATTCTTTGTTGGAGAGGATGCTCTCTCTATTTCTCCAAGGATCCACCAAAGTAAACTAAGCCAAAATAATAGAGGTAGTTCTCTATTATTTTTATGGAACAACAACACAAGGGTTTTCCTTAATTAAATGTGAAAACACATTTAATTTTATACACATGAATGGATTCAAAATTTAAATTCAAAATAAGGGATGTGGAGAGTTTCAATTAATGAATAGGGGTTTGGCAAAATTAAGGGGTAGTTCATGGGTTTTCACATATTAATGGGGAAATCAATGGGTTAATGTGGGTTTATGATCGTGTGGGCCCTGCCACACAATATCCTCCCATGGGAGGTTATGTGTAGGTGGGCCCCACCTCCAACCTACCCTTGGAGGATTAAACCACCACTCAAATAAAAATATTCTAGACATATTTTTATTTAATTTATTTATAAACCCCAAAAATTAACATCCAATCTTGATAAAATGAAACTACAGTGAAGGTCTCCTTAATTGAATACTGGCACTGTGAGTTCAACGGTGCCCTCCGATATCAATTACGAGCACCTGTTCAAAATATATAAAAATATCGCTCACACTTTTACTAAACATACTCGAAAAAAAGTTAGGAAAATTAATACCAACCACAATGGACCCACTGCGGTCGAGGTTAGCCTCTACCTAGGTGAAACACTCCCCAATGAACCCAATGATACCCTTAGATTTCCAATTCGAGTTACCATTTAGAAGTTATAAATTTTACAATAAAATAATTGTCAGTGAAATTATTTTATTTGTGTCCAAAAATTAACTTTCTCTGGTGTCCCTCATCGACCCAAGTTAGTATCTTATTAAAGAATGCCTACCCTCACAAGTTTAGTGGTGGTCTTGGATTTTTAATCCGAGTTAGAGTTTTTGAGTTATAAGCATTTTAAAAATAAAATAACTTTATTTAATTAATTTATTTACAGTTATACCATTTTTTGTTTTTCTCACAGAAGGCCCACGCCGACTAAACTTTAGTCACGCCTAGGGTAAACCCACCATCCTGAGTGCAGCGGTGGCCTCAGAATTCAGATCTGAGTAACCGTTTAAGATTTCTTCCACTTTTTCAGGAAAACTACATAGGAACATTAATTTAAGTTTAATAAAACTTCGACAGATCATTCTGGGCCCTCCGGACCTTAGAATCGCACGCCGTCAGAAATTCTGGAGTCGTACAATTTTCAAGTATTTATGGAAAATATTTCCACGTAAATTCTGGGAATTTAAAAAAATGGTATTGATGGTTCTCGTGTCATAGTGAACTCGTGGTATTTTTTCTGTTAATTTAATGATAATCCACTTGGTAAACTACTTGTTTTATCAGTTATGATTTATTCATTATACAACATCATACAATTTTATTGAGTGAATATAATTTTAAACACTCTTCGTGGTGCCCTAAAATGTTTTACTTAATTTTTTTTTGGGAAATTTCATTAATACCTGAAAATACATCTTGTATGTGGTAAAATATAAGAAAAATATCCATTTGTTAGATGGATGGGTTGGGATATAGAATGGATGAGGGAATCCAACATAGTATTGGGACAGACATGGGAGTTTTTAGTGACTTTAATTTAGGTTTTTTCAATTTCCACTTCCAACATACATGGAATGAAATGTATATTGTTTATGTTATGGGCAGTTATCTATGTATTGGTTTATATTATAATTTTTTTGAGTACTGATCATGGTATTTTTTTGGTTTTTGGTTTTTATGTTTTGCTTATTTATTTATTTATGTTTTTTCTCTACCCTGATAAATGTGGTATATTTTCCCCACGAGTTATAATAGAAAATCCGTACTAGTAAAAAAAATCTAGAATACCGAGTGTTTCAAATATGTTCATGTAGAGAACTTCCTCGAGGCATTGAAATGTGGAACTTGGTTTTAGATGTTATTGAATTAGTCAATTAAGTTTTTAAGAATTAAAATATTTTCTAATGAAATATATTATCCTAGTTATAACCTACATATTTAAATTTATATAGAAACTATATGATAGAAATAAAATCATGAAGATGAAGTTTTAATTGTTGGTAATGAATTATCAACAATGAATAAATGATCAAAACCTCTCACACAACTTTATAAAGCTATAAAAGAACCTATATTACATTGCAATAACCATCTATCCCATGTTAAATAATAGTTGGATATAAATGTGTGCGATAAATAAGTGACTAAACAATTTATTGTTGAGAAACATTATACACATGAATAATCTCATATTTCTACCATGAATATCAATAATTATCAATTTAAAAAAAATACATGTAAGAGAATTTGTTAATATATAACTAGAGACACAACATGGATGATGAATTAAAATAACAAACTACAAAATTTCTAAATGAATGAATCACTTTCATTAATGATTATTTACAATGGGCTATCTGTGAGAAATATGTATTTTAAATATTTTATAGTAGTGTTTCATTCATTTTGGAAACTAAACAGAACCACTATGAAAATTAAATATTCTAATTTATAGGATAAAAGAAAATGGATTAATGATTTATATAATTATTCACTAAATACATGTAAAATTATTTAAGATCATATTAATATAATAAAGATTCAATGGTATGAAATGCTGAATGTTTTTAAGGATAATAAAAATTTACTCAACATGATGATTCTTGACATAAAAGTAAAATTGATAATTTTGTTAATGGTACATTAATTTAGAATACCAAAATATAAAGTGAATATATTTTGAAATAACAAGATGTAAAAAAAATACATTAAATCTAAAATATCTTTCGATGGAGTTAATGTTCAAAAGTCTAGTGAATAATCCAGTAGAATCTTCAAAAAAGATGGAAGAAGATTGATTTCCCTGGATAATCTTGATAAGTGACTTACATCAAAAAGACTAAATCTAGTGGTAAAAAATTATTGGATTATATAAACATAAATATCTTAAAATATAATTGAAAAATGTGACCCTTATCCTAGATGTTTTTAATCATTGTAATACAATTCCTGCTACAGGATGAAATACTAATGGTAATTTGCCGTCAAAATGGTCAAAAAATACTAATGAAAACCCCACTTTGTAATCAAATGTGTATGTGGAAATTATAGGATATATGTTTTTTCAAAAATAGAGTTCAAATAAACAAAAAATTTCCCCACATATAAAAGTTGTCAAATATAACCAAATTGTACCATGAAAGATAAAATGATTATTTTTCTCTATTATTTGTGTTTTTTAATCTTTTGACATCAATATATTATATTTTGTAAAAACATTTTTATGAAATATGATTATATATTTATTATATTAATGTGAATATGATTTAATTCACTGATAAATAATATAGAAATCAAGTCAAATACCTGAATAAAGACAAATTTATTTAAATATAGAATATTATGATGTCTTTTATAAATTCATGATATGGAAATAGAAATGGTCACAGTTTGTGTTATTGTTTTTATATTCCAAACAAGCATAATGAATTTTATTATGAGAAAAATTAACCTACATAATATTGAATAAAATGAAAAAATAAAAATATTATTCCCTGGTGTATAAGTAGAAGTGGAAATACTAAAAATAATGAAGTAGACTACATGAAAGAATAAATATTTAATTGATTCCATAAATAGAGTTTCTTTTTATGGAATAAGAGTCCATATCATGAAACCTTGAAAATAGTATATAAATACTCTTGTTAGTGGAATATGGATACAGTAAAAATAAAAATCAATCTCCATATGAAATTAAAGGATTGATTTCATACATGAAGATGAATATGAGAGAACCTATTTCCATTTTGTTTTTTCAAAAATCATAACTCAAATGCAGATAAAAATGTATGTGGAAGGTGTAAAAATTATGGATACTTTTATAAATGTTTCATTCAAAAGAATACATGTCAGAAGTTTTTTTTAAAATTAATGGGAAACAAAAATGATAATACTTTTTTTTAGATAAAATTATAAAGGAGTCTATATATAGGAATAAGACTGATAATGAACCTAAAGTATTGTTTTTATATGACCATAGAAATATTTGAAATTGAAAATATGTTGGTGTAGTAATTGAAGAATAATTAAGAATTATTTCAATTGTGAATAATAAAATTCTATTAAAGATGAATTTTAGAGAAATCAAGAAGTATAATATACACTTAAATACTGAAATAAAGAAAACGAATAATTAGAAATAATGAAGAATTTTTATATATCTTGGGATGAATATAAACTGGTTATTTTGTTGATAAATAAATCATACTCTTATAAGAGTATGTAAAAGACATTGATGATGCACCATATCCCCACATATATTTTTTGATTATTTTTTCTCTTCAAGGTATTGAATGTGAGAAATATATTTTTGGGGATACCAAAAAAAATATTGTGTAAAAAATATATGAAATATAGAAAGTTATCTAATAAGGGGTAATTAATTTCAATTATTATAAGAATTATTCGTGGTATTAATTATTGAATAAATTCATCAATGACTAACTAAATGGATGATACACATCCCTCCAATGGGTGTGAAGCTGAACAACCTCCATATTTAAATAACTCAATTCATATAACATATATATTTTATGTTTTATTAACATCTATATTTGATTATTAAAATTTTTGATTCTAAAAAAATTTAATGTTCTCATTTAATAGTTATGTTCTCTTATATTTATTTAAGACATTATTTCAAATCATAAAGGATAAAACTGATTATTTTTTTACAAAGGAAAAATGTATTGAAAAGGTGGAAATGAATTATTTTACTAGAGTTTTTTAATATATTTTTTAGATGAATGTTGTATATTGGATGAAAATATAGTGAACATACATAGAAAGAATATTATAGAGTTATTATCACATTTTGAACATTTAGTATATTTTTTTCTATATTTTTCACTCTTGTTCGGTACACTATATAAGCCCATATAGACATAATGTTTTTCAATTTATGACTAAATTATTTTTCAACTATTATTTTTCCTTATCTCAAATAGAAAAATTTGAATACCTATAAAATTGAATCCCCACAAAAATTAATAGATTGAAATTGTGAAGACAGAATGATGAGGTATAGAATAATGACATGACTATTATTCCTTTATTCCTATAACATTTAATTTTTTATCAATAGTGGATAAGAAAAATTTGAATTTTTGTTCAATAAGGTCTTAAAAACAAATATAAAGTGTATTATTGTTGAACCCCAGTGTATTGACATTATTTTTGTGTGCCTTCTATAAATGTGTTTTTATTATGAATAGATATTTTGATTAGGATTGATGTTTGGAGTTTTTTTTAATTAAATTATTAATGATATTTATTCAGATGTTGGAATGAATTTTTGGACATGAATATTTAATCCCTTAAAAATCTATATTAAATGTTACGAATTTAGAGGTTTTCATAATTACCAAGGAATGTTCCAATTTCATTATATGAATTAAAAATAAATACTTAATTTTAGGAATATAATTTTATGATATTGTTTATTAATAATCATTACAATATAGGAAATATAATATGTGTATATTATTTAAATATAAATTGATTTACAATACAATATCAAATTACATATTAAATAATGAGAGGATGTTGAGATTATGGTTAGGATTCTTTATTATTTATACTAAAGTTAAATATTTCACAGAGATAATATTTCCAAGGGTTTGAAAATAAATCCAACCATCTTCCTGTTGAGGAACAATGAAATTCCCATATATGTGGGAGGGGACAACTACCATGTATGAGAGCTTACTCACATTGATCACAAATGTTGTTGTGTGCTTGTATATAAATGATATTGTGTGAACATGTTGGCATTCATTTAAGGCAAAGACTGCGTTATAGGGCGACAACGTGAAGGATATGTAGTGGATGAGAGAGTTACCCAATTATTTCATCTATAGTGTCAATGGTTCATGATTTATTATTATTTTTTGTAATTACTAATCAATAATAAATTTGGAATACAATATTTATAGCACTATATCACTTTCTAATGATTTACGTATAAAATATTACTCTCCCAATTTTCACTATATTGCTTATCCGATCAATTATATATTTTTTAAAGCTAGATAATTGCATAATGATTTCATATGTATAGACATTAATGGATATAGCTTTTGTGAACTAGGATTATCATAGACATGTGGAAACTAAAATGATATTGTGAGATGCAATTGATTCATAAACCAAATTCAATTATGTGATTAATTATGAAAAATATTGAAGTTCTCAGATAATGAGATTGAGATGAGGTTTTTTGTACAGAATTTACTTTCACCACATATAAGTGATTGAAAATTTATGTTTGAGGAATAACTATTGGAGAAGTTTTTTGTGATGGTAGATAATGTTTATGGATGATGATCTTAATTTTGGTTTGGCACATATTTTATAAATTGGTTTACATATAATAGAATATTTATGTGTATATCATTTTTGGTGGTGGATTATTTCGTTGGAGTGGGTCTATTAATAACCCATTCTATCTTCATTTGAATTATGAGATCAACTGGATTTTGATAAAAAAACAGCGATAAAATCATATAGGTAATGTCCCTTATTTTAAAATATATAGTGTGATATCATGTGATCTTCTAATATGTTTTCTATCATGGAAAATTTTGTTCAATAACCATGATGTTTCTTGCTATACCTATATTTTGTTTTTTAAAGATAGATTTTATAAAAAAGAAGATGAAATCCATGTAATTTTGACCAACATAATAAATAAGGAGATATATTTCAAACCATGTCACAAAATAGTCACATGGTGTGTGCATAGATTCTGTGCTTTCAGTGATATTGTTATGAGAAGTTATATTTTAACATGGAATATTTTATTTCATGAATAAGGATGTCTATTGCATTTAATTTTATGCTACGAGAATGTGTGGTTCCTGATTCAGGTGATACACATGTTTGAGATCTAAATTATTTGTTTGAAAGTATATTTTATATGATTTATATGATGATTTTCATGAGTAAAAGGGAAGAGAGTTAATGACAGAGATTTAATATTCATATGAATAAGTTTGTAATCATAAAAAAATCCAAATAATAATGCAGAATAAATTGTTGAAATCACTTTGTGAATGTTTGATGTCTGAAAATAATTGTAAATAATAATTAATATTATCATTCAGATAATTTATTTTATAAAATATATATTCATGAAAGGACTAAAAAAATTTGTGAATTATTTTAATTTGAATTGATTATGTTTATTATAGAAGAGTCATTATCCATTTAGAGTAGAGAGATTATGTCTAAGATCATCTTGAGCACAATGAGGGCACAACCACAAACATTAGGGCGGATCTTCTAAAACTAATATGTGTTGTGTCAAATTTTATTTCTCACTTTCATGTTGTATAAATGTTTCTATTACCTAGGATGATCTATAAATCCTAATAGGTGTGAGGTTTGAATTTAGAAAGTTTTCAAACTTTAATAAAATGAAAGACTTATAACATTTGTACCCTAATTAACTCCCTTCTAAGTGTAACTCCATGACCAAATATGAATTTTAATGGCATTCCAAATATCCAAAATATTGGTGTTTTGACATGATAATATTGAAATCCATTTAAAAATTAAATTAATAGATGTATAAGTTATATTTTCAACTGAATATTTGGATTCGACACCCTCATTTTACCTTTCTATCCATTACTATGGTAACACATTTTCTCACATTTAATCATTTTAGATTTAAATATAAGGGAAATAGGGAATAAAAACTGTTCATTAAAAGATTTTATAGCCATTACGATCCGATTTATCGTCATTAAATTTTTTTATGTATAATTCAATAAATTAAATATTTTTCATCATAAAAAAATAACTAATGTTATTTTTTGTAGTATTAATTTAATTTAACATCAATAACATCACAAAAATAGATTTTGAATGTTAATTTATAAAAAATAATTATACATTAAAAATAATTATAATAATTATGGAATATTGAAATTCATCAACACACATTCTGTTTATAATTTTTATTATCATTTCGCTTGAATTTTCTTCTTATTACTAAAGCATTATATCAAAATATTTTAAGATATTTAATGAAAAATATCTTCTCAAATAGTTGAAATTAAATTATTTTATAAAAAAAATTTATTCATCATTAAGATAATAGTTTATAATCGAAACAACATTCTTTTTCAACAAAAAATTATAGTACACATACTAAAACATATTAAGAGACTTTTATTCATTTTTGTTATTTAAAATAATATATTTTCCATTACCAAAAAAAATGGAAAATAAAATTAATATATTTTATGTGAAGTTATATAAGGATTAATTAATATAATCTAATACAATCTAATATATTGTTTTATTGATTTCTATTGTCGTATCATATTATTTTATCCTTAATTATCTGATTTTCCCATTATAGAGGTCAAAAATATTTACACCAATTACTAATAATAATAAGAAAAATAAAAGGGACTTAATTTACCAAATTGAATCATTATGATTATAAATATGGAATCCATATTTTGGGTTTAATTTTTATAATATTATGATGTAAATTTGAATGTAAATATATGAATCTTATGGAAAATATTTTTTAGAAAATTGTGTTTTTTAATCATAAACATGGATTTCTGCCAAAAATAAAATATAAGGAAGATTTCTATGTAATTATATAAATCCTTTTCATCTTAAATTAAAAAAAATCATAACTAATCATAATTCTATATAATTTTTTTAATCATAATGAATGATAGTTTTTAAAAAATCAAAATTTTCACAATTCACTGAAAAATAAATATTTTTTCAACAAATACCATATAATCCCTATATGATAATATTTAAATTGTTAATTAAAAATTGAAATTACATTAATCAATCAATATATATATATAAGTAATAAATTAATTATAATGGTCATGCATAAAATTTAATAAAATCCATTTTTGATGAAAATATATTATTGAAGCATAAAATGACATTATTGAAAATTGAGTGAATCAGAATTATTCAATAATAAATAAATATTAAATATAAAAACAATAAAAATAATTTCTATAATGTGGTTATACCTATTTATACTTCTAATTTAGTTACAGTGTTGTAATGAGCATTTTAAAATAATAATATTTTTATAGTATATCATAGTTCATTTAACGGTCGATGCTTCATGTAAAAAATGATATCTAGCATAGTATAATATTAAAATAAATATTATTTGAGATAAATTATTCCACATTCTATAAATTCAATCCCGAAATCTTTTCATTCTTAGCATTCAATGGTTAAATATTTGAAAACACCACTATTGAAAACTAACACCAAACAATGGGATAATAAAACATATATTAAACAAAAAAGGTGTGAAAAATAATAGGTACATGAAAAATAATAATCGAGTTCATATATCATGAGAAGACTCAACCAGAGTGAAATTTAAAATTAGAGGTGATATATAATTGGTAAAACTCAAACATTTTCAATGCAATTTTCTTTTTAAATTAAAAAATGCATAATCATTTTATGTAGATAAAGAAAACATTATACGACATTGGATATTTTATAAAATTATAATTTATTTATTGATTTATTTTAAAAGTCATTAACCATCATAAAAATTGATAGAATAATTTTTATATGGTGATCGTATGATTTTTATATATATGGTTTTTATAAATTCAATTAGTCAGATAAATGATGTGATGGACATGACTAATAGGATAATTCAATATGAAGCCAAATTTTCCTAGCTTTCAAGAAGGATATCATCATTGGAATTTTCCATTAACCATTCCCAAGATGATATTTAACAACTAAATCACACAAAAATATTTTAAATTAAATGTTCAAGCACATAAATATCACATCCAAAAACCTTATAAACAATCAACCCCATGAAAATCTCACTATCACACACATTTACCGTAGTGCATATACATGTTAAATAAGGGGTTATACATATAGATCCTTGTAGTATGAATTAAATATTTTTATTTTTATTTAAATAATTGTTATATTTATCATTTTTATTATTACTTTACAATGATTAATAATAAGTATATTAAAAAAATTGGAATTTTTTAAGATGAAACAAAATTATAATTTTTTGGAATTATGAAGTTTAAATTAGAACACACTATTTGATTAATTAAAAAATATTTTAAATAAATTATACTATTATAATTCATTTATAATTAATAATATTTATAAAATATAAATTACAAATAATTTAATGAAGTCAAAATTAAATTTTTAGGGGTAACAAAACAATTATTATCATAAAATGAATTAATAAGGGATTTTTGAATTAATCATATAAATTATCATATTTAGAGTCTCATATTGATAGTATAAATATTTTTCAAAAATTATCATGTAGAAATTATATAAATGTAATTTCTTTCATAATTTTCAAGGATAGTTGAATTTTTGTATAAAATTTAAATATAAAATAATTATATGGACCAAATTATGACTTCATAAAAGGTATAAATTTATATCATAAATAATTTAAAGAGTATCCATGAAAACACATATGTATCCCCTTTAAAATTATTTTTTTACATTATATTTATTAATTTTATAAGGCCTCGACGAATCTTCCTAAACATGTACTATATTTTAGGATTGAGAATTCAAATATTAATAAACATGAGTTACTTATAGAAAAAGTAGGGATTGGAGGTATTAAAATAGGCTAGAAAAATTGTAAATTAATTAAATCCAATCAAAATTTATTGAACCCATTAGAAAAAAATGGTATAGAATTTTGTTTTTTTTATTTTACATTTTCTGTCTAAAACAATGGTTAAGAAATTAATAATGAATTCGCCGCACATTTTATAAAATACAATGATATCCTCAAATTTACCTTCCCTAAAAACACCGTGAGAAAACATTTACTATATCCATACATATAAGGAATCCTCATAAGTTTCCCCAAGGCACTTTAGTGTCTCCCTAAAGCTTTTTGAAGCTCCCTATTAGTGTAAGGGATCAAATCCTCCTCTTTATTCATGTACTTCCTTTATACATTGTATTTTGATTTATAATTTTTCATATAGTGATATGTGTTTTCACAACCTTCTAAAATTCATTGTATTTTACAAGTGACTATATTCTCCTTTCACTCTCATTATACCATCCTATAAACCATTCATTACCCTATTTATGCTTCTGAAACAATCCTATGATTTTACTTTTCAAACATTTGTGTACTAAATACTGATCCCAATTTAATATTTAGGGAATTCAACTTGATGTACATATATCCATGTGGTATTTATTTAAATTAATATTAAATGTTTTTATATTTGTAATCAATATTTTACACAAGCACACGACTAATTATTACAATAATTTAGTGTCTTTGGAAACATGGATGACAGTCTTCTTAATTGGGTGAATGGTATCCAGTGTCTTCCAAAATGATCATCCCCTTTAATAATATTATCTAACATACCATATGTTATACACTGATTATGTCTCTTTTAATAGAAACAAAATAAAATATGTTTTCATATGTTCAATAAGAGTAAACAAGGTAAATATGTAATAATAATGTGATCAAAATTCTATGAGAACACACACATAAAATATGAAAACATTATTATTCATATCAAAGGATTGGATAATATATTATAGAATAAATATTGTTAGTTCATAAGACATAAATCACAATGTAATCAAATAACACAATCCATGAGAGAATTATAGTGGCATAAGATTTATACTTGTTCCATACACATTTGATTATAACATTATAGACATGTATAAATTGTTATAGGTTCAATCATTATTTTAATGGAATGAAACCATTCCATCACTTAATTTTATTGTAATGATATTAGGTCCATGAAAAATATTATGTACATGAAAAATAGGTCCATGAAGAAGATTATGATCATGAAATATAGAGGCATCAATTTTATTAGGAGCATGAAGTATATGTCAATGTATAACATTATGAATATGTCATAAAGATCACATATAAAATTTTGAACATGTAATTTGGATCATGAATAAAATTATGAAATCATAATAAAGTCCATTAATAAAATATTTACTCATGATTTATCCATATTTACCGATGAATTAGATAGCGATATAGGTCATACCGATCAAATGATGAAAATCATACACTTCTGTTCCAGAAGACCTTAACGATTTCATAAATTCTTAACCCATGAAATTATATTGGATTCATAAAAATTTCACTATATCATAACATATTGAAAATGTGACTAGTTTTATAATCATTTAATTGTCTCATCAAATGATAATCAATGTAAAAAAATAAATGGGTTTCATAAGCATTGTTTTATGCTATAACCCGTGGAAGATAAATGGGATTCATAAAAATCTTGTGATCATAAACAATTATAAGAAAAAATAAGATAGGTATTCATGGATCATGTCACTAGTAAATTATTATTTACATTATTTGAAGTGCCCAGATCAGTGTGAATCACTGAGAGGGGGAGGGGGTGAATCAGTGATCCTTTAAAACTTTTTACTAATTGATTCTTAATCAATTAAACCTCTATGGCTGGTTAAAGCCTCGATCCACTCTTCTTGTATCTCTCAACCTTTCCCGGATAATGCAGTAATGAAAAAGGCACAGGACACAAGGATTTACAAGGTTCGGCACCAAAGGCCTACATCCTTGCCATGCTCTCCCAGCATGTATTCTCCATTATAACCTGTTAAAATTACAATGGTCGATACAGAGTCCCACTGTATCTCTCCTGAGTCCCACAGGAGGGTCTTTATACTACGTCCCACAGTGTTACCAGAGTCCCACTGGCCTGCTTCAGAATCCCACTGAAGACTTCTTCTCCCTGAGTCCCACAGGGTCTTCTCTTGGCTCCTCGAGTCGCACGAGTAGCTCTTCTTCACTTTAAGGTCTTCTTCAAGTATCCTCAGCAGTCTGGGATAAAGACTGCTGGCCTTGCTCTGTACCTATGATCACTTGTGATGATCAGGGTCTTCTCAATCTACTGAAAACTCAGACAACCAATTTCTTTAACTTCAGTCTGGCTCAGTCTCAGTTCACTTCAACTTCTCAAATGCACACAAGCAGATTTGACTTGTTTTACGTGTGCACGTGCATGCATGCATGCATGCACTTTCCTGTTCTTCTTCTAGGTGCAGTAAACCCTCAAAGGGTGTATTCAATTATAGCACACACCTTCTCCACAATCTTCACACACTATATTCAAATTGTTCACACACTAAAAGTGTGTTATACTTTAGTGTGGGTCTTCTTCTTCTTCTAAGTGTGTCCACTCCTCTTAGAGCACACACATAGGTTCGGCCACTTCACTTTGTTGTTTTGCACACACAACTTTGTTCTTTGCTTTGCACACACACAATGAGTGTGTATTTGGCCTCCACTATTTTTGCACACCCCAATCTATGCCTCGACCTTCCTTTCAAATGCACACACACACAAAGTGTGGTGGTCTTCACTTTACCCACTTGCACATACCCAAGCCAAGGTCTCGGGTTCTTCCTTGTTCTTTTAATCTTCTTCAAAGTGTGCACTTCACTTATGCACACACTTGGTTCTCCATTTTGTACACACAAGGGCTACGACCTCTTTGTTTTCATTTTGCACACAAAGGCACAAAGGTGTTTGTCTTCACTTGGTGCACACACAAGGCTATCCCTTGGGTCTTCTTTGGTGCACACCCACTGCCACCTTATTGTAATTGCACACACACCCCGAACGTGTCCTTCTCCTTATGCATATTCTAGGGCCACGGCCTTTCCTTGTTCACTTAGCACACAAAACACTAGGGCCTCGGGTTCACCCTCTTTGCACACACACTGTCCCACAAGATGTCAGGGTGAAAGGGGCAGCCGTGCAAAGCCTTGGATGCTAGGCATCGCGCAAGTGCTTGGAGCACAAGGCGTGTAAGTTTCACTGGCCAAGGGGTGCACAAGTGCAACCAGCCGCGGGCTCTCTTCTTCTTCAAAGCGCAAGGCACACTTGGTGCACAAGGCAGCGTGCAAGTGCTCAAGGCCTCTAGGGCGCGCAAGCCTCGGGTGCAAAGCACCTTGGGTGCAAGGCACCTCAGCCACGGGGCGCGCAAGAGCTACTGCCCCGGGTTCTTCCTGCCGCGCAAAGGGATAGCGCGCAGGGGACTCCTTCTTCTTCTTTCGCGCAAGGAATGCACAAAAGGAACTCACGAAGCCAAGGGTGGATTCGGGCTGCTTCGTCACGCAAGTGGGTTGCGCGGGGCTCCAAACTTCGTGAGGCATAGAGGCACACTCACGGGACTTCTTTCAAGTTTTTCAGCAAACGGCTATGATGCTCGGGAGCTCTTTTTATAGGCAGAGGAGGGCTTCTAAACATCCGCGTGATAATAACTCAAGTTCCCGAAAGTTTCGGATCTTTAAAAATCCTTCAAATCTTTGTGTTTCTATTCGGTGCACGCGGGTTCCTTCTTTATTTTTCTCCTTCACGTGCATGCGATTTATAACGCATGCACGGCCTCTGTTGAAACCCAATCCATGCAAAGGCACGAACTCACCGAAGCCTCGCACCTTCGGTTTGCTTCGGCCGAATCTCGAATTCTCCATACGTTGCATGCAAGTGTATTTTTAAGCATGGATCGGTTCAGTAGATCCAGACGAGCTCGAGGGTGCCTTCGGCTTCGAGAGAGACAGCCGGAATCTCAAAATCGGTCGTCGGATGGCCTCTGGTTCAGCGGCGTCGCGGGAGTTGCCTCGGCCGAGCTCGAGGTTGAGGATGGTGCGGCAGCCGTCGGATCAGGTGATCGAAAGACATCGGACGGCTGGATCAGATCGCGGCGCCGCGGGATTAGATGAGCAGCTCGGATCGGCCGCGAGATCAGATGAGCGGCTGGGATTCGCTCCCGGTGGAATTTGCGCGTCCCACATCGAAACGGGGCGGGATTTTGCCGCGGCTTATTACCCAGCCGCTGCCACAACTCGGCAATTGAATCTCCTCCCCTCTCGGTGCCGCCCCGCACCGAGTTCTCCCTGCGGGCGCGCTCTGCGCCCACTCTTGCTTCTGTGGGCGCGCTTCTGGCGCCCACTATGCTCTCCGGGTGCGCGGGTTTCACCACCGTGTGCCCTCGGGGATTATACACGGCCCCCTCTGCCTCTGCCGCCCGGGCTGGCCACATTTTTTGGCAAAGTATAGAATAAGACTTTGTCAAAAACAAAGTCCTCCATGAGTATAAGCCAAATGCCACATTCCAAGCCACTTCTCTAAGCCATTCTTCTCCTTCATCTTCTTCTTGAGAATTTCAAACATTAATCTTCTTGATAAGAAACAACTCCTCAATTTATAATTCTTCTTCATCATTTCATTTTCTACTTAGGAGAGAATTCTCAAGGATCTCCATCAACCGAAGCTCCTGAATCAAATAATTCTTCAATTCTCTTTGTTGATCTAATCAGAGATCAAATTGGGACTTCTTCAGATTCACATGCACTAAGTGTTAGTGCATGGATTTTATTAAACCACTTCATCCACTTAGAACATGTGAATGGATCATCTTCAACTCCTCATGCATTGTCACTACAATGCATGGTCTTCTAATCATGTTGTGACATTGTATCATCTTGATACAAGTTCTTAGAACATATAGAGCAGCTCAGCAATCGTCAGATGTGCATGGAGAATGTTGCAACCACAATTTCCAATACCACTTAGTGAATCTCCTAAGTGACATGCATCTTAGTACCATGGCCATTCTCCTTCACCACCAATACCATTACAACCTTTGTCATTCACCTCTTGACAATTCTTGACATCCATTCATTCAAAGACAACAACATGTCTCATTGACAACAAATGCAACACAATGCACTTCAATCTCCCCCTTTGTATTTGTTGTCAATACACCACTTCAGTACATATGAATGGGTCAATATGTGTGCCAATATTTTCTCCCCCTTATTGGCAATCAAATGCAAAGGTGTGGTGTGGTTCACTTTCACAAATATCTTCCTCCCTTGGAATAGCATCTTCTTGAAAAACACTAGGAGAGAGATGATGTCACATGTTCACTTGAGCAATGAACCTTTAGTAAATCAGCTCTAAGTCTACTTGGGAAAACCCGGTGTAGAAAACAAGAGTGATATGACCAAGGAATTCAAAGCGGTCCATAATTCTCTACACATGTGAGATCATGCTCGGGGGTTTGAAATTTTTCAGATATAACAATGAATTTGCTAAATCCTGCACATACTTCACAAAACACATTAGAATGTTCAGGTGCAAAGATAAAGCTCCACCTTTCATCCATTTGTCTTCAATCAATACTCCCCCTTAATTGTCATGATGAATGCAATTAAGAAACAAGGGATGAAAGTATGATTGGAATACCTTCACTTCTCTCAAGATGGTATTAATCTCAGAATCCCATCTTGTTCAGATTGGCTCCCCCTCAAGGGGTGCACTCCATTCAATCCAAACCATCCTCCAGCTGAGAATGATCATCATCTTCAATTCCCTGCAATGTCAACACATGTAAATACCAATAGTATAAGGGAATAAGATGGAACCTCCTTGGTTCATCAATGTGAACAACAAGGTTGAGAAGATTCTCTCAACTGAGATGTCCCATTTTCACCATTCTTCACACTTGCACATTTGATCTTCAATGATGTTTGTGCTGGTGTGGATCTCAACCCATCTTCATGTGAAATCTTTTTCTTCCCTTTTGCTTTAGCAAATGCCAGAGCTTCATCTTCAGCTCTTTGTAGTTCTCTGGCAATTTGCAACTGATTTGGCCATATGACTAGTAAGTCACTTGGAAGTGTGGCCTCAGTTCTGGATATTCCACATGGTTCTTTTGATGCTGTCAATCTACCTTTCTTAGGCAACTTGTTTTCAATCAATCCCTTCTGCTTCTTCTGGATTGATTGTCTGTTTGAGTTCAGTTGGCTTCTATTGATTTCCATGGCTTGTTTGCAAATATCCATGGTATGACCTTTCTTTCCACAGTAGAAGCACTTCTTGGTGGTCCTTCTGGATGCATCACCCTTCTTGGACTTAGACTCCAAGGTCTTCTCTTCATTTTTCATAATCTTCTTGGGAGCATTGTCACCTCTCTTCTGTTTGCTTCCCAAGGATTCTCTCTGAGCCAGGTTCTGTGATCTTTTCTTCTTTTGAGCTCTGGATATAGTTGGAGATTGACATGTATCTATTTGACCACTTTTGCAATCATCCCAGATGTTGTCAAGTAATCCAAATCTATTTACAGTAAACAGATGTCTCTGGACCTGTGGATGTTGCTTCCTTCCTTCTGGCTTGCTCCCCCTTGGCATGAGCTTCCTTTGTGCTTTGTCATTTAGTGGATTGTACCAACAATCCTTTGCACAGTGCCCATACTTATTACAACACCAACATTGACCCACAAATCTTGACTTCTTCAGTCCTTCTGATTTTAGGGTACTTGTCTTGAATTGTTGTGCTGCTTCAGGAGAGCTTTCTTTCTTCATTGTCTTCATCCATACTTGTTTAGAATTATTCTTCCATCCTGCACTTTTTGTGGAAACACAATTAGAAACATGAGTACAAGATGGGATGGATGGTACCTTATTTCTAAAAGTTGTTGCACTTTCACTAGAGGATGTCTTGCTTTTAGAATCATCCTTCTCAAAGCTCACTTGAGTAGCAACATTTCTTCTTTCAGCTGACTGGGAGGCTTTAGCTTTGGGTGATTGCTGATTTTTCAATATCACCTCCAGTTCTAAGCATTTCATATTGAGGGAGTTCTTCTCATCCTCAATAGTTCTTAGCCTTCCTTCCCATTTCTCTTCCAGCTGCTTTATCTGGTCTTCATGCACCTTCTTCAATTCTAGCAATGAATTGTCAAGCTCCTTCACTATCTTGACTTTGTCTTCGAGTTGAGCATCTCTGACATTCATTGACACTTTGTGCCTCTTTTCCAGTGCATGGAAAACATCTTTGATTATTACTTTAAATAATTCTTTCTCAGAAAGGCTTCTCTGCAATTCTTCAGCAGTGTCTTCATATCTTTCATTGCAAAGAGATACTGTTTCATCTTTGGCATTTACCAGCTTTCTGAGAGTGTTGGTTATGCCAACCCTTTTAGCCAATTGGACTTCCAGAGAATTGGCTTCATCTTCTAGCTGTAATTTTTCTTCTTGAAGATCAAGGAGGCCTGTAGCTATACACATTGCAACTTCCTTGGGGACTCTCTTCTGAAGATATTTGATTGCATTTAGAAGATCATTGTTTCTTCCATTTTCATCACAGCTAGAGCAGGCTTCATCAGAAGAATGATAAAAGGAATTGTCATCTGATGTGACATTCACATTTCTTTCCATAGAAGGAGTTTCTCTGATTGCAACAACCTTCTTCCTCATCTTCTTTGCCTGTTTCTTCTTTCTATTTTTCTGAGTCTTGGCAGATATCTCCATTTGAGGCTGGTCACTCATTTCCTCAAATCTGCACTCCATAAAGACTCTCTTGGATCTTTTAGAGGTAACCTCCATCTGATACCAATTGAAGTGCCCAGATCAGTGTGAATCACTAAGAGGGGGAGGGGGTGAATCAGTGATCCTTTAAAACTTTTTACTAATTGATTCTTAATCAATTAAACCTCTATGGCTGGTTAAAGCCTCGATCCACTCTTCTTGTATCTCTCAACCTTTCCCAGATAATGCAGTAATGAAAAAGGCACAGGACACAAGGATTTACAAGGTTCGGCACCAAAGGCCTACATCCTTGCCATGCTCTCCCAGCATGGATTCTCCATTATAACCTGTTAAAATTACAATGGTCGATACAGAGTCCCACTGTATCTCTCCTGAGTCACACAGGAGGGTCTTTATACTGCGTCCCACAGTGTTACCAGAGTCCCACTGGCCTGCTCCAGAATCCCACTGAAGACTTCTTCTCCCTGAGTCCCACAGGGTCTTCTCTTGGCTCCTCGAGTCGCACGAGTAGCTCTTCTTCACTTTAAGGTCTTCTTCAAGTATCCTCAGCAGTCTGGGATAAAGACTGCTGGCCTTGCTCTGTACCTCTGATCACTTGTGATGATCAGGGTCTTCTCAATCTACTGAAAACTCAGACAACCAATTTCTTTAACTTCAGTCTGGCTCAGTCTCAGTTCACTTCAACTTCTCAAATGCACACAAGCAGATTTGACTTGTTTTACGTGTGCACGTGCATGCATGCATGCATGCACTTTCCTGTTCTTCTTCTAGGTGCAGTAAACCCTCAAAGGGTGTATTCAATTATAGCACACACCTTCTCCACAATCTTCACACACTATATTCAAATTGTTCACACACTAAAAGTGTGTTATACTTTAGTGTGGGTCTTCTTCTTCTTCTAAGTGTGTCCACTCCTCTTAGAGCACACACATAGGTTCGGCCACTTCACTTTGTTGTTTTGCACACACAACTTTGTTCTTTGCTTTTCACACACACAATGAGTGTATATTTGGCCTCCACTATTTTTGCACACCCCAAGCTATGCCTCGGCCTTCCTTTCAAATGCACACACACACAAAGTGTGGTGGTCTTCACTTTACCCACTTGCACATACCCAAGCCAAGGTCTCGGGTTCTTCCTTGTTCTTTTAATCTTCTTCAAAGTGTGCACTTCACTTATGCACACACTTGGTTCTCCATTTTGTACACACAAGGGCTACGACCTCTTTGTTTTCATTTTGCACACAAAGGCACAAAGGTGTTTGTCTTCACTTGGTGCACACACAAGGCTATCCCTCGGGTCTTCTTTGGTGCACACCCACTGCCACCTTATTGTAATTGCACACACACCCCGAACGTGTCCTTCTCCTTATGCATATGCTAGGGCCACGGCCTTTCCTTGTTCACTTAGCACACAAAACACTAGGGCCTCGGGTTCACCCTCTTTGCACACACACTGTCCCACAAGATGTCAGGGTGAAAGGGGCAGCCGTGCAAAGCCTTGGATGCTAGGCATCACGCAAGTGCTTGGAGCACAAGGCGCGTAAGTTTCACTGGCCAAGGGGCGCACAAGTGCAACCAGCCGCGGGCTCTCTTCTTCTTCAAAGCGCAAGGCACACTTGGTGCACAAGGCAGCGTGCAAGTGCTCAAGGCCTCTAGGGCGCGCAAGCCTCGGGTGCAAAGCACCTTGGGTGCAAGGCACCTCAACCACGGGGCGCGCAAGAGCTACTGCCCCGGGTTCTTCCTGCCGCGCAAAGGGATAGCGCGCAGGGGACTACTTCTTCTTCTTTCGCGCAAGGAATGCACAAAAGGAACTCACGAAGCCAAGGGTGGCTTCGGGATGCTTCGTCGCGCAAGTGGGTTGCGCGGGGCTCCAAACTTCGTGAGGCACAGAGGCACACTCATGGGACTTCTTTCATGTTTTTCAGCAAACGGCTATGATGCTCGGGAGCTCCTTTTATAGGCAGAGGAGGGCTTCTAAACATCCGCGTGATAATAACTCAAGTTCCCGAAAGTTTCGGATCTTTAAAAATCCTTCAAATCTTTGTGTTTCTATTCGGTGCACGCGGGTTCCTTCTTTATTTTTCTCCTTCACGTGCATGCGATTTATAACGCATGCACGGCCTCTGTTGAAACCCAATCCATGCAAAGGCACGAACTCACCGAAGCCTCGCACCTTCGGTTTGCTTCGGCCGAATCTCGAATTCTCCATACGTTGCATGCAAGTGTATTTTTAAGCATGGATCGGTTCAGTAGATCCAGACGAGCTCGAGGGTGCCTTCGGCTTCGAGAGAGACAGCCGGAATCTCAAAATCGGTCGTCAGATGGCCTCTGGTTCAGCGGCGTCGCGGGAGTTGCCTCGGCCGAGCTCGAGGTTGAGGATGGTGCGGCAGCCGTCGGATCAGGTGATCGAAAGACATCGGACGGCTGGATCAGATCGCGGCGCCGCAGGATTAGATGATCAGCTCGGATCGGCCGCGAGATCAGATGAGCGGCTGGGATTCGCTCCCGGTGGAATTTGCGCGTCCCACATCGAAACGGGGCGGGATTTTGCCGCGGCTTATTACCCAGCCGCTGCCACAACTCGGCAATTGAATCTCCTCCCCTCTCGGTGCCTCCCCGCACCGAGTTCTCTCTGCGGGCGCGCTCTGCGCCCACTCTTCCTCCTGCGGGCGCGCTTCTGGCGCCCACTATGCTCTCTGGGTGCGCGGGTTTCACCACCGCGTGCCCTCGAGGCTTATACACGGCCCCCTCTGCCTCTGCCGCCCGGGCTGGCCACATTTTTTGGCAAAGTATAGAATAAGACTTTGTCAAAAACAAAGTCCTCCATGAGTATAAGCCAAATGCCACATTCCAAGCCACTTCTCTAAGCCATTCTTCTCCTTCATCTTCTTCTTGAGAATTTCAAACATTAATCTTCTTGATAAGAAACAACTCCTCAATTTATAATTCTTCTTCATCATTTCATTTTCTACTTAGGAGAGAATTCTCAAGGATCTCCATCAACCGAAGCTCCTGAATCAAATAATTCTTCAATTCTCTTTGTTGATCTAATCAGAGATCAAATTGGGACTTCTTCAGATTCACATGCACTAAGTGTTAGTGCATGGATTTTATTAAACCACTTCATCCACTTAGAACATGTGAATGGATCATCTTCAACTCCTCATGCATTGTCACTACAATGCATGGTCTTCTAATCATGTTGTGACATTGTATCATCTTGATACAAGTTCTTAGAACTTATAGAGCAGCTCAGCAATCGTCAGATGTGCATGGAAAATGTTGCAACCACAATTTCCAATACCACTTAGTGAATCTCCTAAGTGACATGCATCTTAGTACCATGGCCATTCTCCTTCACCACCAATACCATTAAAACCTTTGTCATTCACCTCTTGACAATTCTTGACATCCATTCATTCAAAGACAACAACATGTCTCATTGACAACAAATGCAACACAATGCACTTCAATCTCCCCCTTTGTATTTGTTGTCAATACACCACTTCAGTACATATGAATGGGTCAATATGTGTGCCAATATTTTCTCCCCCTTATTGGCAATCAAATGCAAAGGTGTGGTGTGGTTCACTTTCACAAATATCTTCCTCCCTTTGAATAGCATCTTCTTGAAAAACACTAGGAGAGGGATGATTTCACATGTTCACTTGAGCAATGAACCTTTAGTAAATCAGCTCTAAGTCTACTTGGGCAAACCCGGTGTAGAAAACAAGAGTGATATGACCAAGGAATTCAAAGCTGTCCATAATTCTCTACACATGTGAGATCATGCTCGGGGGTTTGAAATTTTTCAGATATAACAATGAATTTGCTAAATCCTGCACATACTTCACAAAACACATTAGAATGTTCAGGTGCAAAGATAAAGCTCCAACTTTCATCCATTTGTCTTCAATCAATACTCCCCATTAATTGTCATGATGAATGAAATTAAGAAACAAGGGATGAAAGTATGATTGGAATACCTTCACTTCTCTCAAGATGGTATTAATCTCAGAATCCCATCTTCTTCAGATTGGCTCCCCCTCAAGGGGTGCACTCCATTCAATCCAAACCATCCTCCAGCTGAGAATGATCATCATCTTCAATTCCCTGCAATGTCAGCACATGTAAATACCAATAGTATAAGGGAATAAGATGGAACCTCCTTGGTTCATCAATGTGAACAACAAGGTTGAGAAGATTCTCTCAACTGAGATGTCCCATTTTCACCATTCTTCACACTTGCACATTTGATCTTCAATGATGTTTGTGCTGGTGTGGATCTCAACCCATCTTCATGTGAAATATTTTTCTTCCCTTTTGCTTTAGCAAATGACAGAGCTTCATCTTCAGCTCTTTGTAGTTCTCTGGCAATTTGCAACTGATTTGGCCATATGACTAGTAAGTCACTTGGAAGTGTGGCCTCAGTTCTGGATATTCCACATGGTTCTTTTGATGCTGTCAAGCTACCTTTCTTAGGCAACTTGTTTTCAATCAATCCCTTCTGCTTCTTCTGGATTGATTGTCTGTTTGAGTTCAGTTGGCTTCTATTGATTTCCATGGCTTGTTTGCAAAGATCCATGGTATGACCTTTTTTTCCACAGTAGAAGCACTTCTTGGTGGTCCTTCTGGATGCATCACCCTTCTTGGACTTAGACTCCAAGGTCTTCTCTTCATTTTTCATAATCTTCTTGGGAGCATTGTCACCTCTCTTCTGTTTGCTTCCCAAGGATTCTCTCTGAGCCAGGTTCTGTGATCTTTTCTTCTTTTGAGCTCTGGATACAGTTGGAGATTGACATGTATCTATTTGACCACTTTTGCAATCATCCCAGATGTTGTCAAGTAATCCAAATCTATTTACAGTAAACAGATGTCTCTGGACCTGTGGATGTTGCTTCCTTCCTTCTGGCTTGCTCCCCCTTGGCATGAGCTTCCTTTGTGCTTTGTCATTTAGTGGATTGTACCAACAATCCTTTGCACAGTGCCCATACTTATTACAACACCAAAATTGACCCACAAATCTTGACTTCTTCAGTCCTTCTGATTTTAGGGTACTTGTCTTGAATTGTTGTGCTGCTTCAGGAGAGCTTTCTTTCTTCATTGTCTTCATCCATACTTGTTTAGAATTATTCTTCCATCCTGCACTTTTTGTGGAAACACAATTAGAAACATGAGTACAAGATGGGATGGATGGTACCTTCTTTCTAGAAGTTGTTGCACTTTCACTAGAGGATGTCTTGCTTTCAGAATCATCCTTCTCAAAGCTCACTTGAGTAGCAACATTTCTTCTTTCAGCTGACTGGGAGGCTTTAGCTTTGGGTGATTGCTGATTTTTCAATATCACCTCCAGTTCTAAGCATTTCATATTGAGGGAGTTCTTCTCATCCTCAATAGTTCTTAGCCTTCCTTCCCATTTCTCTTCCAGCTGCTTTATCTGGTCTTCATGCACCTTCTTCAATTCTAGCAATGAATTGTCAAGCTCCTTCACTATCTTGACTTTGTCTTCGAGTTGAGCATCTCTGACATTCATTGACACTTTGTGCCTCTTTTCCAGTGCATGGAAAACATCTTTGATTATTACTTTAAATAATTCTTTCTCAGAAAGGCTTCTCTGCAATTCTTCAGCAGTGTCTTCATATCTTTCATTGCAAAGAGATACTGTTTCATCTTTGGCATTTACCAGCTTTCTGAGAGTGTTGGTTATGCCAACCCTTTTAGCCAATTGGACTTCCAGAGAATTGGCTTCATCTTCTAGCTGTAATTTTTCTTCTTGAAGATCAAGGAGGCCTGTAGCTATACACATTGCAACTTCCTTGGGGACTCTCTTCTGAAGATATTTGATTTCATTTAGAAGATCATTGTTTCTTCCATTTTCATCACAGCTAGAGCAGGCTTCATCAGAAGAATGATAAAAGGAATTGTCATCTGATGTGACATTCACATTTCTTTCCATAGAAGGAGTTTCTCTGATTGCAACAACCTTCTTCCTCATCTTCTTTGCCTGTTTCTTCTTTCTATTTTTCTGAGTCTTGGCAGATATCTCCATTTGAGGCTGGTCACTCATTTCCTCAAATCTGCACTCCATAAAGACTCTCTTGGAACTTTTAGAGGTAACCTCCCTCTGATACCAATTGAAGTGCCCAGATCAGTGTGAATCACTGAGAGAGGGAGGGGGTGAATCAGTGATCCTTTAAAACTTTTTACTAATTGATTCTTAATCAATTAAACCTCTATGGCTGGTTAAAGCCTCGATCCACTCTTCTTGTATCTCTCAACCTTTCCCGGATAATGCAGTAATGAAAAAGGCACAGGACACAAGGATTTACAAGGTTCGGCACCAAAGGCCTACATCCTTGCCATGCTCTCCCAGCATGGATTCTCCATTATAACCTGTTAAAATTACAATGGTCGATACAGAGTCCCACTGTATCTCTCCTGAGTCCCACAGGAGGGTCTTTATACTGCGTCCCACAGTGTTACCAGAGTCCCACTGGCCTGCTCTAGAATCCCACTGAAGATTTCTTCTCCCTGAGTCCCACAGGGTCTTCTCTTGGCTCCTCGAGTCGCACGAGTAGCTCTTCTTCACTTTAAGGTCTTCTTCAAGTATCCTCAGCAGTCTGGGATAAAGACTGCTGGCCTTGCTCTGTACCTCTGATCACTTGTGATGATCAGGGTCTTCTCAATCTACTGAAAACTCAGACAACCAATTTCTTTAACTTCAGTCTGGCTCAGTCTCAGTTCACTTCAACTTCTCAAATGCACACAAGCAGATTTGACTTGTTTTACGTGTGCACGTGCATGCATGCATGCATGCACTTTCATGTTCTTCTTCTAGGTGCAGTAAACCCTCAAAGGGTGTATTCAATTATAGCACACACCTTCTCCACAATCTTCACACACTATATTCAAATTGTTCACACACTAAAAGTGTGTTATACTTTAGTGTGGGTCTTCTTCTTCTTCTAAGTGTGTCCACTCCTCTTAGAGCACACACATAGGTTCGGCCACTTCACTTTGTTGTTTTGCACACACAACTTTTTTCTTTGCTTTGCACACACACAATGAGTGTGTATTTGGCCTCCACTATTTTTGCACACCCCAAGCTATGCCTCGGCCTTCCTTTCAAATGCACACACACACAAAGTGTGGTGGTCTTCACTTTACCCACTTGCACATACCCAAGCCAAGGTCTCGGGTTCTTCCTTGTTCTTTTAATCTTCTTCAAAGTGTGCACTTCACTTATGCACACACTTGGTTCTCCATTTTGTACACACAAGGGCTACGACCTCTTTGTTTTCTTTTTGCACACAAAGGCACAAAGGTGTTTGTCTTCACTTGGTGCACACACAAGGCTATGCCTCGGGTCTTCTTTGGTGCACACCCACTGCCACCTTATTGTAATTGCACACACACCCCGAACGTGTCCTTCTCCTTATGCATATGCTAGGGCCACGGCCTTTCCTTGTTCACTTAGCACAAAAAACACTAGGGCCTCGGGTTCACCCTCTTTGCACACACACTATCCCACAAGATGTCAGGGTGAAAGGGGCAGCCGTGCAAAGCCTTGGATGCTAGGCATCGCGCAAGTTCTTGGAGCACAAGGCGCGTAAGTTGCACTGGTCAAGGGGCACACAAGTGCAACCAGCCGCGGGATCTCTTCTTCTTCAAAGCGCAAGGCACACTTGGTGCACAAGGCAGCGTGCAAGTGCTCAAGGCCTCTAGGGCGCGCAAGCCTCGGGTGCAAAGCACCTTGGGTGCAAGGCACCTCAACCACGGGGCGCGCAAGAGCTACTGCCCCGGGTTCTTCCTACCGCGCAAAGGGATAGCGCGCAGGGGACTCCTTCTTCTTATTTCGCGCAAGGAATGCGCAAAAGGAACTCACGAAGCCAAGGGTGGCTTCGGGCTGCTTCGTCGCGCAAGTGGGTTGCGCGGGGCTCCAAACTTCGTGAGGCACAGAGGCACACTCACGGGACTTATTTCAATTTTTTCAGCAAACGGCTATGATGCTCGGGAGCACCTTTTATAGGCAGAGGAGGGCTTCTAAACATCCGCGTGATAATAACTCAAGTTCCCGAAAGTTTCGGATCTTTAAAAATCCTTCAAATCTTTGTGTTTCTATTCGGTGCACGCGGGTTCCTTCTTTATTTTTCTCCTTCACGTGCATGCGATTTATAACGCATGCACGGCCTCTGTTGAAACCCAATCCATGCAAAGGCACGAACTCACCGAAGCCTCGCACCTTCGGTTTGCTTCGGCCGAATCTCGAATTCTCCATACATTGCATGCAAGTGTATTTTTAAGCATGGATCGGTTCAGTAGATCCAGACGAGCTCGAGGGTGCCTTCGGCTTCGAGAGAGACAGCCGGAATCTCAAAATCGGTCGTCGGATGGCCTCTGGTTCAGCGGCGTCGCGGGAGTTGCCTCGGCCGAGCTCGAGGTTGAGGATGGTGCGGCAGCCGTCGGATCAGGTGATCGAAAGACATCGGACGGCTGGATCAGATCGCGGCGCCGCAGGATTAGATGAGCAGCTCAGATCGGCCGCGAGATCAGATGAGCGGCTGGGATTCGCTCCCGGTGGAATTTGCGCGTCCCACATCGAAACGGGGCGGGATTTTGCCGCGGCTTATTACCCAGCCGCTGCCACAACTCGGCAATTGAATCTCCTCCCCTCTCGGTGCCGCCCCGCACCGAGTTCTCCCTACGGGCGCGCTCTGCGCCCACCCTTGCTCTTGCGGGCGCGCTTCTGGCGCCCACTATGCTCTCCGGGTGCGCGGGTTTCACCACCGCGTGCCCTCGGGGCTTATACACGGCCCCCTCTGCCTCTGCCGCCCGGGCTGGCCACATTTTTTGGCAAAGTATAGAATAAGACTTTGTCAAAAACAAAGTCCTCCATGAGTATAATCCAAATGCCACATTCCAAGCCACTTCTCTAAGCCATTCTTCTCCTTCATCTTCTTCTTGAGAATTTCAAACATTAATCTTCTTGATAAGAAACAACTCCTAAATTTATAATTCTTCTTCATCATTTCATTTTCTACTTAGGAGAGAATTCTCAAGGATCTCCATCAACCGAAGCTCTTGAATCAAATAATTCTTCAATTTTCTTTGTTGATCTAATCAGAGATCAAATTGGGACTTCTTCAGATTCACATGCACTAAGTGTTAGTGCATGGATTTTATTAAACCACTTCATCCACTTAGAACATGTGAATGGATCATCTTCAACTCCTCGTGCATTGTCACTACAATGCATGGTCTTCTAATCATGTTGTGACATTGTATCATCTTGATACAAGTTCTTAGAACTTATAGAGCAGCTCAGCAATCGTCAGATGTGCATGGAGAATTTTGCAACCACAATTTCCAATACCACTTAGTGAATCTCCTAAGTGACATGCATCTTAGTAACATGGCCATTCTACTTCACCACCAATACCATTACAACCTTTGTCATTCACCTCTTGACAATTCTTGACATCCATTCATTCAAAGACAACAACATGTCTCATTGACAACAAATGCAACACAATGCACTTCATTATTATTTTACATTTTATATGGAAATGTATTTTGAATGATAAACACTATGAATGATTCATCAAGATACTTACATTTCATTAAAAATAACCTTTTTAAATATAAAAAAATTTAAAACTATTTTCTTTGAAAATAAAAATTGCAAACTTATAATGTAATATTTAAAAATCATTTAAAAAATTTGGGGAGTAAAATATCTCATGAACATTGAAATGATATTTTTGAAATGTAATACATTTTTTATTTTTTTGGACATAATGTTTTTCGATGAAAATGGATTTTTTACTAAAATGATCAGATTTCTTAAAAATATTTTTTAAACACATGGTTAAATAAATAGATTATCATTATGGAAAAACGTGTATTCTCCTGAAAAAATACAGGATAAAAAAATTATTATTTTTTTGAGAGATATATAATAGTTTTTGACCATTGTAATCATAGTCATAAATAATGTCAACAAACAATAAGACTGTATCATAAAATCATTACCACTATGGAAACATCCAAAAATTATTCCCATAAAGTAATATCATTAAAATAAACATTATTTTTATAAATAATTTCTTGTAATTACATTTTAAAGGTGATGTATATACACCACATTAATGAAAATAGGTGCGTAACAAAACTATATGATTTTATGAAGCAATATTTAGATCAATAACCCATACAAATTTTCAAACATTTCTTCTGTAAACACCATGAAATTGATATAATAAAATAGATATTTATATAAAATAATTAATTATATGAATTAAAAAATTCATTAATGGGTATTATATACACATAAAAAAAAGATTGTGTTGAATATTTCACATGTCCCACATAAAATAAAATTGAGATGAAAATACCTTACCTGAAGTCTTGAAATCATTTGTACATGTTCAAAAACATTTACAACAAATTTAATTTTATTAAAAAACTATTATTGAATCATATTTATTTATATCATTCCAAATTTTTTCCATATCCAATTTTATTAATTGTTTATTAATTATTCCGTGATATATTCCCGTTTTGGGGAAGATCTATTTTTTTATATATACGTTTTTCCTTTTTCTATTACAAAAATAAAATAATTTTTTCATATTATGTCACGACCCGTCCTCAGGGCCCATGCAGTGACTAACCCCAAGCCCACCTTATATAGGCCAGGGGCTGGCGACTAGCACCAATGGTGTAATTCCCTATGCTAGGAAGACATTGCCTTTATAAAAGTAGACACACACAACAGAGTATGAAATCTGAAATAAAACAATGTAAAACTGAATACAAAAGATTGTGCTGAATGTAAAGGGGCCAGAAATACATGCCCAATAGTAAAGTAAAACTGAAAAAGAAAAAAGTGTTGAGTGGTAAAGAGACTCTTCTGGATCGTCCTCTTGGGTTACTACCTAAAGGGTAGGTATAAATGGCCACCTCAGCACTCTGCGTCTGTCAGAATCCTCTCTGTGTCGACTTGTTGTAAGGTTCACATCCGGGTACCGTCTAGTTGTGGCGCTCTCAGCCTCTATCAGCACTGTCGGTCATCTGTATCCAACACAAAGATGTCCATGCATAGCCCATGTTGGGGTGAATATAATGATACTTATTAGGGACCCCGATACCCTCAAGGTCTCACAATATCCAGAAAGGATAAACCATAGTATTAATTTGCAATCACGAAGTATCAACCAACCATACATAGGTATGTGCCCATAAATATAACTATGTTACCAATCACAGTCCAGCTCCAACACTCGAGCCCAATCCCAACCCATTCTACAAAGGAAGTAAAGTCAATCACCACGATGATAAAGATTGAAAGTCCAGACTCATCTCACACAGGTATACAACACATGAAGAGGGGTGGAGATGATTTAATGTAGCCTCTGAATCATATCCTCTGTCGAACCCATGTAGGATCCGAGAACAGTATCAGCGCTGTCGAACCCACATAGGATCCTGGTACAGAAGTCATCACTATCAAACCCATGTAGGATCACGGTAAAGAAGTCGCTGCTATCGAACCCACAGAGGATACCGGTATAGAAGTCTTAGTTGTCGAACCCACGTAGGATCCTGGTACAAAAGTCACTGCTTTCGAACCCACATAGGATCCTGGTACAGAAGTCATCACTGTCGAACCCACGTAGGATCCTGGTACAGAAGTCACTACTGTCGAACCCACGGAGGATCCTGGAACAGATGTCAATGCTGTAGAACCCACATTGTTTCCTAGTACAGAAGTCACTGCTGTCATACCCACGAAAGATCCCGGTACAGAATTCATCACTGTCGAACCCACGTAGGATCTTTGTACAGAATTCACTGTTGTCGAACCCACGAAGGATCCTGTCATCTAAGTTGCAGCCAGCCCTAGGGTTCCCACACACATCACGCTCGATTCTGGGAGGGTCCTCTCCTCGATCATAGATTTGATACATCAAATACCACGAATTCTCATGTTGATCCATCCCATAGTTCTGTCTCATCATAATGAAGCCAATGCGACAGACGGTGCATCCATCGGACACCCGATCTGAGAGTTATTGACATTTTGGTTCCAAGGGCCCGGTTGGATTTACGAATGATCCAAACCCGGCCGTTTTCCAAATTTTTCCAAAACTCACTTAGAGTATCCCAAAAGTACCGCCTCATCACGAGGTTCCCAGTTCCGCAGACGGAACGTAAATCAGATGCGCAGTCTAGGAGTTATTCACATTTAAGCAAAGACAGTCACGACCCGTCAAGCCCAGTGGGTTGGCAGGTCGGCCCGACCCGGCTCGGAAGGTCCTACACAGATGGGGGTCATCATGGCTTGTGCTGAAAGCCGGTCTAGTTCTCTCGGCGGCACCACGCGGTGCCTCCTCCTCCTCTACCATGATCGACCGTAGCCGGCCTGTTCGGCCCAGCGCACGCGGCCTGCGCTGCGGTTCTCCCCACGCGGCGCCTGAGGGAGTCGCGGTTCTCCTGCCTGGCTAGTTCGCCTAGCCGAGCAGCCCACAGATGCGACCCACATCCTCCTCCATGCAGCTCCTGCGGGTGCTGCGTGTCTCCAGCGGGCCGACCGGATCAGCCGACTGGTCATCCCGCGACCAGGTGGCCTGAGCAGCCACTGGTCCCTCCACGCGGCAGGCAGGAAGCGACGGTGCCCACCGTCGCCTCCGGTCACTGGTGCCGCCACCCGGTGACCCACATTTTTCAGACCACTGGTTTCATTCTTTTGGTTGAAAATTGGATATGTCTTCATAGGGGGTCCTCCTGGGATAACTCCCTCAGTGCTGGACCCTCCGGATTTCATCGCTACCACTTTGGCTCGTCGCCCATGAAGAACGCAACAAGCCGAAGAACATCACTAGACAAGAAGAGGGAATCGGGCCGGGTTCGGATGGTCCCACAACCTCTATGTTAGAAAATCATAATAGAGTTCAATAACAATCCTCAACAAGACCAATACATCCTAGATCTAAACCCCGCATGATAATCTTTCCTTACCCGAAAGAACAATCGAACCGCAGATCAGCCTATTCATTGGATGGTTTGCGTTCATTGTTTAGAAATAATAATAGGGAACATAAATTCCAAGAAATTTAAATCCCCCTACCTCAGTTCCTTGTTTGTTGAAGATGTCGAGGGAATAATATGGAATTGACTTCGATCATCTAGTCCACCTCGGACTTCATATCTGAGCTCGAGCGTCAGAGACTCATCGGGATCCAATCTCCGTTGAAGGATTGTTCTTCATCGACGATCATGGGAGATCTATTCTTGGAAAACCATTTTTCGTCAAAAAGCCTTTCATAGAACTCTCCCCTTTCCAACGAATGGTCTTCCCCCAACATAACTAAAAACATAATTATCACCTTAAGTTGAGTTGTGTGTTTAACATAATTAATTAGTTCATTAATTGGGTGGTTACACCTCTAGTGTAACCACACACTTAATGCTCCTCATTAAACGAGGAGATTCAACTTTCGGGTGGTCCCCACACCAATGGAATTTTAAAATTCAAAATTCAAATAGAAATAAAATAAAAATATTTTTTAATTTTTATCCCACAAATCCTCAGAAAACAAACATTCACCCAGACTCGACTGAGATTGAGGAGAATGTCTCCTTAAGAGAATACCAGAACTACGAGTTCAACAGTGTTCTTAGATTTCAATTTGAAGCGCCGGTTTAAAAGATAGATTTTCCCACTCACTCGTTTACTGAACATACCCCAAAAAACATCAGAAATTGATTCTTGGCACACCGGGCGTTGAAATAAAGGGCTGTCAGAAACTGTGGAATCGTAAAATTCCCATGTATTATTGAAGAAAAATTAAATTTTATATGGGATTTCTGGGTCTTTACATTCTCACCACCTCCAGGCTTTACGTCTCCTTAAGCTACAATGCACACTAGGGGAACAAACGGGGGTACTGAGCATGCATCTGAGATTCCCACACCCATGTGCTCTCCTGGTGGTTCACGTGATTCCAACAAACGTGAACTAGAGGAATCAACTATCCACGTAGGACCTGCTCCTATTGATCTTTAATCTCCACTGGAATGTCCGTGAATTTCACCCCATCATTGATGTCCAGCTCCCCATGGTCGATGTTGTGGGACAGGCCATGCACTTATCTCCTCAACTGATATATGTGGATGATGTCATGAACCTGATGCAACTGAGGTTGAAGAGCCAAGAGGTATGCCGCCTCACCTAACCTGCTGATGACTTGAAAATGTCTGATGAATTATGGAGAAAACTTGTCACCTCGTCCAAATCTCCATAGACCTCATGGAGGTGAGACATGTAAGAAGACGTGGTCTTCATCCTCGAACTCCAGTGGTCTCCGTCTCATATAATCATAAGACTTCTATCTTCTCTATGCAGTCTTCATCCACTCTTGGATGATCTGCATCTTCTCCGTCGTAGCCTGTACCATCTCTGGTCCCATAAGTGCTGACTCCACTGGTTTAATCTATCATAGAGGCGATCTGTAAGGTCAACCGTACAGTGCCTTGTAAGGTTCCATCCTGATGGTGGAGTGGTAGATGTTGTTATACAGAAACTCTACCAAGTGTAAGTGATCCTCCCAGCTATGCTCGAAGTCAACGATGAATTCATGGAGCATCGTCTCCAGAGTCTGAATGGTCCTCTACGTCTGGCCATCTATCGGAGGATGGAAGGCAGTGCTCAAGTGATGCTATATACCAAAATCCTCCTGCAACCCCATCCGTATCCGGGAATTGAAACGAGAATATCGATCAGAGATGATCATCGCTGGCACACCATGAAGCCGAAAATCTCATGTAAGTAGAGGCGTCTCAGGATCTCCACTCAACCCTACTCTATGATTGGCAGGAAGTGGGCTGACATGGTGAGTCGGTCGACAATCAACTAGATTGAGTCGTGTCCTATGGATGTATGTGGAATCCCTATTATGAAATCCATGGATATCCCGTCCCACTTACACTCTGGGACCTCTACGGGATGAACCAAGCCTGCTGGTACCTTGTGCTCCCCCGTCATTTTCTAACAAGTGAGGCATCATGAGACAAACTCTGCTACTGCATTTTTCATACCTGGCCACCAGTGCTATCGTCAAAGGTCCTAATATATCTTCACCACTCCTGGATGTACCGCTAAAGGAGATGAATGGATCTATCTCAATACTTCCTCCTGAAGTGAAACTGGTACCATGGTCCATCCTCTAAAGTGAATGACATGATCCACACCTTCAGAAAATCCATCAGGTGCCTACCCTTTGGATTTCTGTGCACGTCGTGTCTCACAGTCAATGTCTCCTTGTTGTGCCTCCCTGAATCGCTGAAGAAGTGGAGGAGTGACATTGAGAGACTACAGAAAGGCTGATCCATATCTATCTACAAAGGATATCTGCAACGCGGCCAGAAGCTCTGTCGCCTCTCCTAGTAGCTGAATGCCTGATCTCTTGCTGAGAGGATCTAATACTAAGTTCTCCTTCCCAAGAGTATATACTGTCTCAATGTCATAGACCTGGATGAACTCGATCCATCGTCACTGTCTCAGGTTCAGGTCCTTCTGCGATATGCTATACATGAGACTCTGGTGATCAGAGTAAACCGTAAACCATTCACTGAACGAACTATGGGTGAGACTAGCCAATTGTAAAGAACTCGACTACACCCTTCTTCACCTACGCCCTACAAGAGCAGCTATGATTTCTCCTTTTTCCAAAAATAGAAATCCGGTCTCATCCCCTAGATGGACCATGTACTTTGGCTAATATTGTCAATCCTTTCATGAACAGTACTAATCCATTCCATGGACGATGTCATAAGGCCTAGATGTTACTACCAACATATCCAACCATTACTCTCGGCTCCAAGGGTCGAGTCACACTTTCGGCATCAGTCTGTAGTCACTCGGTCTCCTATAGTATGAATCACGAATGCGAGGGTCAAGTAATCGACTTTAACCAAAAAATCTCAGTATCAACCACACAAAAAGGCAGACAAGAAAACATCACAAAGACAAGTGTCTTTTATTACTGTAGCTCAAAGTACAAAGGCAGAAAGAAACCGCAAACAACCACATCAACAAATCTAGAATCATCTATAACAAAGGCCATTATGATGGGAGATAGTCTTGCTCTTTTCCACCTACTCATGAAGCTCAAGGTGGACCGTCTAGGGGTGGTGTTATTGGTAGGACATTGAAATTTCGTTCACCACCTGCTGCTCGACCAGATCCTCTTCCATGTCTGCCTACTCCTAGCACAGCACCACGGTCAAACCTCTGCCTCTACCTTGGAGGTTCCTCAGCCATCTGCTGATCGTATGTACGTACGGTTGAACAATCACGTGCCATGTGACCTTACCTGCCGCATGCATAGCACTGTATGCTCCTCGTATGGTTGGCCCTGTCTTCTTTGACCCGCAAATCTAAACCTGTATCCTTGGGTCGCCCATCTGATGTCCTGGTCCGCTTGGACCTCTGCATCATCTGTCTACTACCACCTGCAGAAGACTCTGCTATGTGTCTCCCTATGGTGGGTCTCTCCACTGGTGTCTACTCATCATGAATACTCTACACAAGAAGCGATCACTCTAGAACCCCCACCTGCATTGGGATGTTGAGGGAGATCATCGATGCCCTGATCTCATGCCTGAGTCCCTTATCGAAGGTCCAAGCCATGAAGAATGGGCCCCATATCATATCCATGGAGTAGCGCGTGAGGTCGGTGAACCTCGGCGAGTACTGATCAACTGTCATTCCACCCTTCTATAGATGTAGTAACTCTTGTATCTGCACTACATGAAGGGTGGCTGGAACAAAATCTGACTGGAAGTGACTCTCGAAGTTCGCCCAGAGTAGTGGTGCCTCATCATGCACCTGAAGGATCAGGCTCCATCATCTGCCTACCGCTTCATGTAGGAGACTCACAACAAGGATCAACATGAGTTCGGCTGGTGTCCCTACCAATATAAAAACTCTCACGATAGGCTCCAGCCAATCCTCAACTACCTATGGTTTCGTCTCTCCCCGGAACAGGGGCAGCCTCTAGCACTGGAACTCATGCAATGAACTCAGGTGGCATGCACTCTCAACTGCAGGAGCTGGTGGTATCGGTGGCCCAACGGGTAGTGGTACTGCAGGTACCTTTAATGTTATGGGGCCCTTCACTGAGGAATCGTCGCCCGGTGGGATACCATCTTGTACGAAACACATAACCCTAGCTAGCTACCATCATGGGGCTATCCTAAAAAGAAACATGTGCTCCACGGTTAAAATAGTATACCTTGTGAGATGACACAAATTAATCACAAAAGAAACTTTTTCAATGGAAACACAAATGCAATCAGTGTTTCCATGCACTGAGTCGGAGATCAGATGTCAGAGTCCTAGTGTATGGATATGTCTGCCGCAACATCAACACCGGTTTACCTAAACTGATAACCTCACCACAAACACTCAACATTAATTCCACATAAAAGAACCAGAGTCTAAGTTCTACGGTAGAACTGAGTCCTCTGATACCAATTTGTCACGACCGGTCCTCGGGTCCCATGCCATGACTAACCCCAAGCCTGCCTTCCATAGGACTAGGGCTCACAACTAGCACAAATGGCGTAATTCCCTAAGCTGGGACATCATTACCTTTATAAAAGTAGACACACACAATAGAGTACACAAATAAAAATAAATACTAAGTGAAAATGAATACAAAATAGTGTGCTAAAAGTAAAGGGGCCGGAAATACAACCCCAATGTAAATTACAGTTGAAAAAGAGAAAAACTGGTGAAAGTTAAAGAGAAGCTCCTAGATCATCCTACAGGGTTCCTACTGGAAGGGTAGGTACAAATGTCCACCTCAGCACTCCGTGTTTGTCAGAATCATCTGTGGGCTGACTCATCGTAAGTTCCACCTCCGGGTACCATCCAGTCGTAGCGCTCTCGGCCTCCGTCAGTGCTGTCTGTCGTCTACATCCAACACAACGAGGTGCGAGCATAGGCATTGCATGGGTGAGTATAATGATACTCAGTAGGGACCCAGAGACCCTCAAGGTCTCACAATATCCATAAATGATAAACCACATTATTAAGTTGTAATCACAAAGTATCAACTATCCCTACATAGGTATATGCCCTTATATATACTTAATTTACCAATCAAAGTCCATCTTTAACACTCGATCCCAAGCACAACCCATTATACAAGGAAGTAAAGTCAATCACCATGATGACAAAGATTGAAATTCTAGACTCAACTCACATAGGTATAAAACACAAGATAAGGTGTAGAGATGATTATATGTAGCCTTTGAATCATATTCTCTGTCGAACCCATGAAGGATCCTAGAACAGTATCAGCGCTGTCAAACCCATGTAGTATCCTAGTTCAGAAGTCATCACTGTAAAACCCACATAGGATCGTGGTACTAAAGTCACTACTATCGAACCCACAGAGGATCTCGATACAGAAGTCATCGTTGTTGAACCCACGTAGGATATAGGTACAGAAGTCATCTCTGTCGAACCCACGTAGGATCCTGGTACAAATTTCACTGTTGTCGAACCCACAGAGGATCCCGATATAGAAGTCATCATTGTCGAACTCACGTAGGATCCTATTACAGAAGTCCCTGGTGTCGAACTCACAGAGTATCCCCGTACAGAAGTCATAGCTGTCATACCCACGTACGATCCTGGTACAAAATTCACTACTGTCGAACCCATGTACGATCCTGGTACAAAAGTCACTGCTATCAACCCACGGAGGATCCTGTCATCTCAGTTGCAGCCAGCCCTAGGGTTCCCACACACAACACGCTCGATTCCAAGAGGGTCTTCTCCTAGAGCCAATATAGAAACATCAACTACAACTATGTCTCGAGTTGATGTATCTCGTAGTTCCATCTCATCAAAAGGAACCCAAAGCGACAGACGATGCGTCAATCGGATGCCCGGTCTGAGAGTTATTGGCATTTCCGTTCCAGGGGCACGATTGTATTTACGCTCAATAAAAACCTGACCCCTTTTCCAAATTATTACAATCCTCACATAGAGTATTCAAAAAGTACAGCCTCATCGCGAGGGTACCAGTGCCACAGAAGGCGTGTCAATTAGATGTGCGGTCTAGGTGTTATTCACATTTAACAAAAGACGAGCCCGACCCGTCAAGCCCAGTGTGCTGGCGGGTCGGCACGACCCGGCTCGTGGTCAGCTCAGCCCGGTGGTGCATGACCCACCCGCGAACCCGGCCCGCGCTGCGGGCTGGTACGGTTCACCTGGCGGCGCCACGCGGTGTCGCCTCCTCCTCTATCGTGACCGGTCGTAGTCGGCCTGTTCTGCCCTGGGCACACGGCCCGCGCTGCAGGCCGCAGTTCTCCCCATGCAGCGCCTGTGAGCGCTACGGTTCCCTAGCCTGGGCAGTAAGCGGCCGGCCGGTTCGCCTAGCCGAGCAGCCCATGGACATGGGCTGCGTCCTCCTCAATGCGGTGCCTGCGGGGGCCACAATTCGCTAGTGGGCTAACCAGATTGGCCGACAGGTCCTCTCGTAGACCGAGCAGCCCCAGTGGCCACCAGTCCCTCCATGCGGCTGGTGCACGATCAACGCCGTCACCTCCAGTCCCCAGCGCCTCTACCCGGTGAGCAACTTTTTTCGGACCACTGAGTTCGCTCCGGTGGTCGGAAATTGGATCCATCTGCACCGGGGGTCCTCCCATGATGCAGCCCTCAGCACTGGACCCTCCATATTTCATCACTTCCACTTTGGCCCATCTCCCACGAAGATCGTAACAAGGTGAAGAACATCACAACATCAATGGAGGGAATCAGGCCATGATCAGTTTGTCCCTCAACCTCCGCATTAGCATATCATAATAGGGTTCAATAAAGATCATCAACAAGACCGATCCATCCTAGATCTAAACCCCGCATGAAATTCTTCCCTTACCCGCAAGAACGATCGAACCGCGGATCAACATGTTCGTTGGATGGTCTATATTCGATGTTTAGAAATAAGAATAGAGAATGCCAATCCCAAGTAAAGTAAATCCTCCTATCTCAGTTCTTTTTTCGCTAACGACGTTGCGGGAAGAAGATGGAGTTGACGTCGATCGTCGTGTCCGCCTCGCACTTCAGATCCGAGCTCGAGCATCAGAGATTCATCGGTATCTGATCTCTATTGAAGGATTGTTCTTCGTCGAATATCTTGGGAGATCCGTCATTGGAGAATCGTTCTTCATCAACATGACTTTCATAGAACTATCTCCTTTCCAACGAATTATCCTCCCCCAACATAACTCAAAACTTCATTATCGCCATTAGTTGAGTTGTGCGTTTAACCAAATTAATTAGTTCATTTATTCGGTGGTTACAACTCTAGTGTAACCACACTCTTAATGCTCCTCATTAAATGAAGAGTTTCAATTGTCAGGTGGTCCCCACACCCAAGGAGTTTCAAAATTCTAAATACAAGTAAAAATAAAATAAAAACATTATTTTATTTTTATCCCACAAAACCTCAGAAAACCAACTTTCACACCGACTCGACTGCGATCAAGTTGATGGTTTCCTTAAGAGAATATCGGCGCTACGAGTTCAACGGTGTCCTCAGATTTCAATTTCGAGCACCTGTTCAAAAGACAGATTTTCCCACTCACACATTTACTTAACGTACCCGAACAAAATTTCAGAAATTTATTCCAGGAACACCAGGCCTAAAAATCAAGCGCCGTTAAAAACTATAGACTCGTAAAATTTTTATGGATTTAAGAACAAAATATACCAGTGGATTTTCAGGTATTTACATAATATCCATAATATTTAAAATTATATAAATATAAAAAATAATAATTATATTAATTTTTAGGTCAATCTATAATATTTATAGATAAAAAAGTAATGCATTGTTTATTGAGACGGTAGGTGATACGTACGAATAAACGTTGTTTCTATTTTCTTTTTAAATCTAATGATATATAGAAAAATGTTATATTATAATTATATAATATATTTTATGTATTATATATCACATATTTCTATTAGACTAATTATTATTATCTTCCATGTAAAATATGAACAAATCTCATCACTTCGCGAGACGTTAGTCCTCCATAAACACGAACAACGTTATGATATTCCCCAAAAAATAGAAATAAAAAATTTATGTCATATATAATAGTTCAATAACAATAATAAAATCATAAATATAATATTAAATAATTATTCAATCATTATTTCAAGCCGTGATAGGTAGTAATTAAAAATATAGATTGGTTAATGAGAATGTAGTTCTCTATACAGACTTATGATGATTTCTTAACCCATTTGATGGAATTGTATATGTTTATAGTATATTAAATTAACAAATAAATAACAAATTATACTTAATATAGTAATGTTATTATATCATAATGGTAAAATAATAATTTTGGGAGGTTTATAATGAAATTAAGAAAATTATCAATGATGAGTCTTACCTATTTTTCACGTATCCACCATAGTTCATCACCATAATACTTCCAATGTTGGATTTATTACTCAAACACGTTTATAGTCTAGGATTAGGGATTTTTATGAGTCATTGGTTCATGATTCATTTTATAAAAAATTGATTGATATGTGTGAATAAGTCAGCATTATGACTGCCATTTTATAAGTGAGTTTGATTGGTATTCACATACATACACAAAAGTATACACAATTTGGGGTTTCAATATTACCTCACATTCCTCAAATATATTATAATAATGTATTGGATGGATTTATTGGTTGATTAATTCCTCCACCATATAAAATCAACACATTTTTATCATTTTATTCGCTAGTATTTATGTTTACTCAATGTTTCCTTTTAATTTTTACCACATTAATCTATATCATTTAACTTCTTGAAGTAATTTAAACTCTAATAGTAACATTTAAATAAATATATATTATATATTTTTGAACTAGATATTATTGTTATAAAATAAAAATTATTAAATGAAAATGAAATGCATGTGAATAATTAATATTGAAACAAATGCACATAATCCAAAAAACCTAGTTTTTTACATTAACCGTGATAATTAATTTTATCAATGTTTAAGAAATAAATATGGAAAAATTAATGTTATAATTATTATATATTATGAATTATTATCATTCCAAATATATCTTCCATTTTAATAAATTATATTTATATAATTTTTAAAATTTAATTTAAAATTCATATCGCAAAGGTGATGAGAATGTAGTTTTTTTAAAAATAATCAAAATATTATAATGTTCTTATATTATAATTAAAATTAAAATTTAATCAATTGAACTAAATTGTGTTAAAATATATATAATATATATAATTTTACTATAAAAATTTATAATATATTTTAACATTATATATATTTTTAAAAGGGGTAGTTTTAAAATTAAATTCATCGGTTGTCACTATTCATAAAAAATATTAATTTAAAAAAAATTCAAATATACACTGTAAGATAATTTTAAATTTAATATTTAATAATTGATATGTATTATTTCAAAAAGAATTATGTGGGCAAAAAAATAAATTAAATTTCATATCACCAAAGACCATTTTTTTAGAAAAATACTATTTTAAGAATAAAATTTCACTTATTCTTGTATCTTGTCTAGAAAAAACATAATATTAATTTCAAAAAATTATATATAAAATATGATATATAAATATAATTCCAAAATTTGCACTTATTTTTATTTATGCTAAACTAACTTGTGCACATAAAAATTTTTCCAGATAAATAATTCTGTTTATTTGGGAAAGGGATTTATTTCAAGATGTTACTAATTTTTCACTAATAAATTCATTATATGTATAAACTTCATTTTAAAACATGAATAATCATATAAATATAAATATTTTCATATTCTATCTGATAACTATTATAATGAATTATTATTTCTTAGTAGTTAGTTGTGTTTAATTTAAACTCCCCATTGCGTGTAATAAAATCTAAATTAGATATATCATGTAATGAAATACAATTATTTATTTTATTTTAATTAAAAATAAACATAGTGTTATATGTATAATAAAATCCATTAATTATTAAATTTATTTATTTAATTAATTATTCCAAAAAACCTCTTTGTTATATAAAATACGACCCTTAAATTGAATTTTAACTTCAAAAGTCATCACTTTGGTACCAATAACTAAGGTTATTTTCTCCTCATAATTCCCATGGGTTCCCATGCAACTTTATTATTCTGTGGGGTTTTTTAAAAAATATTTTCTAGGTGAGTGTCTGTGTATCATATATTATTCTTTATTCGATCTGGAATCTCAAAGAGTCCTTCCTCGAAAAAAATCATAGGCTCCAACAATATGACATATGAGTATAGTACATGTAAAGGATCAGGTATGCAATTCCTCTCAGGAAATACATTAAACACATTATATACTATAGAGGAATTTTATTGAATCACCAAACTATAATCTATTATCCCAATATGATCAATTATTTTATGGTTACTAATAAATATACAGATTAATTTTACCTTATTTATTTAATGTAGAAATTTATAGAAAGGCCTTCTATCATATATCATATTCTATATCATGTTGAAATTTACCTACATAATATTCATTCGAATTTTATATGGTACATAAATGTTTTCGATTGGCTCTAACCATCGCTCCCATCTCATTAGTTTGATTTTTTAAAAATAGATTTCTCAATGATATATAATTATAGTGATTATAGAGGGATTTGTAATGAGATATATAAATGTTCTAGGGAAATATATTTTTGTATGGATTCTAAAATAATGTAACTTTTTATCCCAAAAACCTTTTAATTCAATTGAATAAGATCTTAATATATCCTCCTAAGTTTGAATTATTCTCATAAATGTAAAATTATACAATATATCATGAAATTTATGTTAGATCCACTAAAACTATATGGTAACATTATTTCTCTGAGAAGATAAAATTGAACGTAGAACCCCATGAATCATTACAAAATTATTAATATATATATTTTATTATGGGAATCCATAAGGAAATAATATTAAATAGAACTGATGTGTTCTTACATCGTAAGGTGATAAACTAGAACCCATAATTACCTCAAAACCAAAGATAATTAAAACACTAAAATTGAAAAAACTATTAAACATGTGTCCATAAGACGATATTCCTCATTAAATATCTTGGTCAGTATATTTTTTATGAAACTAAAGGGTTTAATTGAAATGCACTTCCCTTAAAATAACAGTATTCATGATAAATACATTTCACATGAAACCTCTAAGTGGTGGCACTGACATTAAACTTATAATAAATCGTAAACATAAAACACATGATGGAGTGAATAAATTTTTATTTTATCATATATATGAACATATACACATAAAAATGTTAATTAATAATTTTTTATTATATAATCATGCATCATATAAAAAATATTTTCATTGGATGTTTGGGTAAGTCCTTATAAAAATATATAACAAATGTGTTTTCACTATTCCAGAATCCATGTAGAGGGATATAATAACATGATATTTCACTAAATAATGAATATTAATATTTTCATAGGATTCAATAATACAAAATAAAACATGAAATTCCATAATAAATAGTGAAGGAAAACATTCCCTAATTATCATGATTAATTTCATCCATTATGATTTTATTATCATTCCCTTTTCCCAATGTTTTTGAATGTTTGTGTGGCTTATCACCAAACACATCCCTTGGATTATAAAATTGATTTCCAAAATAACCAAACACATTATATATGAAACACTAAATTGTATGAGTTGAATTCTTTTTATCTCCCTCTCTCATCATTTCATTTACTAACCTATTAAAATTACATCAACATTCTTTTTCTCAATGGACTAATTTTCCAATCTTGAAACACCATATTGTTCCATTTAAAAATCCACCTAAGTTCTCACTACATAATTTATTCAATGATTAATTTTGAATCATTTTCTTTCCTCAACATCACATATCATTGTATTTTCAATAGAACCCAATTTTATTTTCTTTTCACCATATCAAAGAGGGTTCCAACCTTATATTTCTACATTTACATAAAATAAAAAAATTCCGTTATAGAAACCAAATTATGTTACGTATAATTCAGTTGACATGTTTATTTTCATGACATTGAAGAATTTTTCAACATTACATTCATGATGAATTATAATAATGAATGAGTATATAATAGGTGTCATAGAATTTTCATTATAGGTACTGATAGATTCATCATCCTTCTTTTTAAGCTCATAGAATTCCTTTTCAATTTATTTATTAAATTTATGGGGAAATTACTTAATGAAAACTAGGTTTTAAACTCATACGACTTGATTGAGTAAATTTATTCTCATTTCCATGTATTTTTATTAACATTCTATGATTCATATGCTTCACCTTCTAAATTATTTACAAAAAAATAATTATTTTTCATCTGATGAACACTCGATAGAATAAATATATTTTCATTGGTACTGATCAATTACTCAGTAACTAGGGGATCACTAGGACCACTAAAAGAATGTAAGAGTTTTATTATAAAGGCTCAATATAATTTTATCACTCTTTTTCTCATTTTAAACATGATTGGGGTTATTTTCTTCAGAATTTTGTATGATAATATGAATGGGGGTTTTTTATTTCATCTATAAAAACATTTTTTTAATCGGGAGTAAAATCAATGCATTTTATATTTCATTCAGAATTCATGTGGTTTCTCTAAGTTACAACTACTGACTAAAACCATAACGAATATTGTAGTAAGTAATATTCAAATAGGGATACCACCTAATCATGATTAATATCTTTTAAGATTTCTAAATAATGAAATATTCATTTAAATATTTAATATATCAGGTTTAACCTAAGTTATTAATATTAACCATCTATTTAAATACCTTATGGTTATTTTTAAAGAGTTGTTAAATTTTTATTCTATATCCCCTAAGAGTGTAAAACCAATTGTCTAGTAAGGACCATTGTCATTCACTATATGATGATCGATTCCAGCTCAATGCACCCATTTTAGAGTCATTTCAACTAGATACTTCTATTATAGATCCAAATGTACTTGTAACATCTATATAGGGATGTAATTACATTAAGTAAACTTTTTATATACATTACCAAATTTTCATGAAATTTTCCTAAACATTAACTCATCCTCTAGAATATCGTTAAATAAATCCCTTAACATAACTTTATAAATGACGATTGGAATTTTCCTAATGTTTTCATATCAAAATTCCTTACGATTAAATATAAATAAGGGGACAATAACAACACCTATACTTGCATTACCCACATGGGGGAAAGGTTTGTGATCTACAATGATGAATCAAAAAACGGAATTGGTTGATTAGTTGTGAATGATGAGAATATAATAACATATTAATCCCTCCAATTAATGATCCTTAAGGATAACTACCAACACATGATCTATAATTTTCTTTAGTAATATTCATGTTGATGATATTGGGACATTATCTAAATGGGGATAATTAAGACATATATACAGATCATAAAATAATCAAGTATATATTCTCAAATAAATATATCAAAAATAACTAATGAAAGTGTTTAGATTCAACTAAGGAATTTTTATTTTTTATATAATAACATCATAATTAGATGAACAAAGTGGAATATGATCTTAGAATAAAATATTCTTAAACCCAATCACTGATTAATATTCAATGTAATCAAATATTAGCGGGAAAGAAAAGTGTGGACAAGGGAATAGTAAAATAATACTTATCCAACATTAATAAAATAAATACTAAATGATCAATTTTTTAAAGGATCTAGGAGTATAGGAATGAAGAAGAGGTGGTTATGAAAAATGATGAGAATTATCCAGAGTTCAACATTACTAATGATATTATTATAAAATGTGGAACCTTAATAGTTATATCATCATAACCTAAATTGAAGAATGAAATAATGGACTATGAAAATATCTCATCCTTATATATTCATAAAGGATTCATTAATTTCTATTGATATCAAATGAAAAAAATCATGTGGGATAACTTGAATTGGGGGATTATAGAATTTTTATCTTGATGCATGGTATGCCATTAATTGAAGGATTAATAATATCATTAAATGGTTATAATCAAACCATTTTCTATACTTGTATAAAATTTTCAAAAAACTACCCGAAATTTTCCCATATTAAAACTCAAGTCCCTAAAAGAAAATTACAACATCTAAGTGATATTATATATTTTTACTATTTCCACACATTTCATTATGATTTAGAGGGATTAATAACTTGAAAAAACTCACCAGGAGATATATACGAAAATTCGAAAGATTGCATGGAGTTAATATATATATTATATTGGATTAATAATTGAGGTCTACCTTGAGGTTTTGGATAATAAATCATTATGATTTTGATATAGATCTGAGGTTGATGAAAACTTATAACTATAGATGGAGTCCAATTATGAATGGTGTATCAGACTCTCGATGAAATGAAGATATATTATTTAATGGATTCCCAAGGATTTTGGTTTCAACACCGTACCCTAGTGTAATTTTCATATAACAATAGTTCTATTATGGAAATCAAATTTACTCTTATGTGGCTCTATATGGGAAGTGGTGTTGGAACCTAACATGTTGGGATGATGTTATAGAGAAGAAGCTGATGGGACATGATATTGTCTAATATCTTGTAGGGAATTTAAAATCCATTCAACATTACTTGAAATCACAAAAAAATTAATTTTAAAATTGATGTAGGCAAATTTAAAAATGATTTATAGTATTTTGTTGGAGTTATGTTTTCCTTGTAATATCACAATATAATAAATTCATGAGGTTTGTGAATAAGTAAATCATATTTTAAGATACAACAACCCCATTGAGATTCTTGATTGTGTCAAAGTTGTGGCCTCTCAAATATCACACGCACATAACCTAGATCATGAACATGATGTGTTCCATATATCCCTCTTAATGAAGTATATACCATACCCCAAACACTTACCCAATGACTAAGTGGTACTATTAGAGAATAATATTTCATATGAGGGTAACGATGTGGAGTTATTATATTTTATAGTTAAAGTAATATGAAACAACACAAATCATAGGATAAAAGTATTGTGGAATAACTATAAGTATGATAAGAAACATATGAATCATAAGAGTTGATGAAATAGAATAACACTCATCTGATTTAATGTATGAAATGGAAATTTCTAGGGTAAAATTTATGAAGGGTGGAGGAATGGAACAACTCAACTTTTTTTAATTGATATACCCTTTTGAAATGAATTATTTGTTATTTATGAAATATTTTTTTATATAATACATTCACTTTATTGATTATTTTAGACTCTTATATGTTATATGCATTCAATTTTTAATGAATATAATGAATCATTACTATTAATAGTATATGGAATATATACTGACCATGTGATTAATATATATATATATGGTTATTATATGTCCAATTGAAATAAGAAATGGAATACATTTCCTCGACTTCTAGGATAATACCATATAAATCACATTTATCCATGTGTTTGATGGTGGTAACAATATTGTGATGTTCCAATGACCAAGCCCAATATAAGAACCATCAAATAAAGTACATGAGAAACCATTTATATGAGAAGTTCAATCTCATCGTGTTCACATCATACACCATTTTCACTCAACCGTCCACATAAAATATCACCATCAAACACCTTACTGTTAGGATATATACTTGTGCAACAAGGGGTTATGTATGTAGAAACTAAAATTAAATATTGTTATTTATTTATTTTTAAATAAATAAATTATTATATTTATACATTTTATTAACAAATAATAATGATTTAATAATAATGTTTCTCAAAATTATATTTGTTATGATGAAACATATTTTTTATTTTTTGGGAATTTTAAAGTTTCAATAAATTTTTTTTTGATGAATTCAATAATTTTATAAATGAATTATATTTTTTAAAAAATAATATTGATAAATATTTTTTTTAAATCTATAATATAATAAAAAATTCCAAATTGAAATTTAATTTCTAAAATGGTCCAAAAAATGTTAATTTATAAAACGTCTATTTTTAAATAAATGTTATTTTATAACTTATTGTGGAAAATATAAAATTAAAAAAAATTGAAAAATATTAATATTATTCTTGAAATCATCATTTTGATATTATGAAAAGGTAAATTATTCAAAACTATCTTAAACGGTCATATTTTTTGTTACAAATTACATATTCTATAGATATATTGTTTATAATATGACATCATAAATTCCAACAAAGTGATGTAATAAATAATATAAATAGGTACCATGAACACTATTTTTTCCCACTAAAAGCTTTCTATTTCTTATTTCATTTTGAATAATTTTATTAACCCTTAAAAAACATCCAAAAACTATATTATATTTTTATGATTTCAAATCATTTATTTATAAACATTACTCATAACCACATTAGTAATGGTATTGTTTTAATGATTTTTTAAACATATTAATTAATTAAACCAACTCCACATTTGAAAAAAAATGGGAAAACCAAGGGATTGTTTTTGGATTCGATTAATTTATCACATAGAGTCCAAAATATATGTTTAGAAATTAATATATAATTCTTCTATATGTTGTTATTAAAACCAACCAAAACTGCTATTATTATTTACTAAAAACATTTTTTTTCAAGAATATACTCAATTATTCCCTCTTTATATCCCCCAAGGTTCCTTTACAATCTTAATATGCTCATCCAAAGGTTATAGATGATTTTAATAAACGTAAATGATGATATCCTCCACTCCTTAACTCAATCACTAACATTGTAATATAAAATTTCATATAAATTGTTCATGTTTAGATATGTGTTTTCACCACCCTATTACATTCATTATGACTTAAATGTTATGATAGACCACTTTAAATTACATTCACCCCCCATAATCTTTTTTGTACCCCTATTATGCCACTAAAATTATACTATTATTTTCAATTCCATACAATTTGGTAGTGAATGAGCATATCCATTTCCCCTAAAAGGTATTCAAATAGATATTTTGATCCATTAATGATTGGAAACAACCATTTACATGAGCCAAACTCTTTATTCTTGGAATTAAATGATATTAAATGCACTCTTATGTATTATGATCTATTTGGAACCCTTATGTGTATACATGTTATGAATGTGATGGGTGGACTAGAAATTATATATCCCTAAAATGAATTGTGTTTTTTATATCATGATATACCACGTACGGTAAATGGTAGGTTATTCTAAGAAAATTATATTCTAATAAATTTTGTGTTATCCTTGACATCTTCATATTATTTCATGTCTTATGTTGTTTCCACATTCGCATGTTTCCTTTAAATTATCTTATTATATCATGCATTTATTTTGAAGCTTATAAATATTACCCCTCTTATATTACATAGATATACCTTTTGAATCACATGTATTACAGTGACAATTTAATTCTTTTATTTTTCCTTTACTAGTATTTATATCTCACCCATTTTTATGTGGGTCACATGGTTATAAAAAGTAGTTTTAGAGGAATATATGCAATTTAAAGTCATGTTATGGTGTACTAGTTTATGTAATTGTATTTATATGGGATTTAATTATTCACTTTATATAACGACCAAATTAATCTAGCACCCATGTTATTCTGGGGACGTATTATGTTTATTTTTAGGAAATAAATCATAAAATAATGTGTACTCAATATGTGGGATGTCATATAATTGGAACTGAATAATATAATGTTATTGAGAACATTTTCAAGATAATTCTATTTATAGTGATAACATAAATATTTTTTGGACTAAGAATACCATCAGTGCATTTCAAAATTAATGTATTTGCATAAAACTTTTTTGAATATTCATTTTCCATTATTTGATGGATTATCTTACTATCAAGATAAATAACATGTAAAAAAATACAAACGCAATTTTTTTTTATTTAATTATTTAATTTTCATCAAATGGTTGTGTTCAATGAATTTCAAATTCTATCTGAAATCTTACTACTCAAAAAGAATATTCTTGATTTATCTTTCTTCTCTGAAGAACTAAAATTGATTTTTAATTGATAAAAAGAACCATCAAAATTTTAAATACCTTCTTTATATTATTCAATACTTAATAAAAATAAAATTATTTATAAAAGTTTTAAAATATATAGAAATATTTTAATGTTTATGTAATATACTGATCATTAAAACCCCAGTAATACAAAACCAATTTCAACCTTATCTATTAACAAAATAACTAATGTTAACAAAAATAAAAATATTATATTCAAGAAAATAAAATTAACTATTGTAATGATTTCATCCCATATTCACCCAAGATAAATATAAAATTATCCTATAAAATAATTAATCACCCACGCACACCAGTAATTTATATCCCCTAACCATATAACCTCTAATATATGATATTATATTCCCAAAAGAACCATATTCACCATAAAACCAGTAAACTAACATATATTCTTACAAAAGTTAAATGAATTTTTATTCATCAAATGAAATACAATCCTAGAAATAATATTTTATTCACGTGAATCATTTAATGTTACCTGAAAATATAATGACCCTCTACAAAATATAATTTGATCACAATTTCACCTATGTAATTTTAAATATTATGGTTATCTATATGATAAATCATTTGTATAAAAAAATTTATAACTCTTTTTTTCCAAAGTATATATATATATATACAATATTAAATCTAATGGTTATAAAGACCATTAAATATATTTCTATAAAATATATAATAATTAATTGTTAAATTACCATTTAAATAAAATATATTTGAAATCCAAGTGCTTTATTCCTATAAATGCGTATAAAAATATTTTTAATATTTTTAATTTAATATAAAATGAATCTAAAAATTTGTATCAATGCCATTAAACTATTTATCAACCTTATAATTATCAACCCATAAAAATTTAGGATTATCTCGTATCACTATTACATATCGTAGTTTTCTAAATGATTCATCCTCTCAGTAATAAAAGTGGTTCATAATGGAAATGTTAATCAACCCATGAATACAACCCCCACCAGGAGTATCTACCTCAGATTGAAATAATAGGAACATTCATTGTAAACTAGTGGTGGTATAGTTAATACACAATAATACCCATTAAGAGTAGTTAGCCCATGTTACATTTTTTGAAACAACCATATCCATGTACAACTATGTGGAGAGGGATGTATTATTTAAGAAAAGGACATTTACTCTAATTTACCTATGATTTATGAAATTACCATATACATATATGTATCCATATAATATATCATATGTTTATGTTATATTATCTATTTTTACCAAAATCATGTACTAAAGGGTCGTACTTGACTTCCTTTGATACTAACTATTACACAATAACTCTTGAAATTTGAAGACAATTGTCATTTTGCTACATTGGAACAAGACGCATGGTATCACATCTAGAATTATTGAATACATTAATTATATTGGGAGACTAGATATCCACATGATTCTCATTTTATATTTGAAAACCTAAAATAAAATATTTAATTTATTTTTATAAATTTACCACTTCTTCTAATATATCACTAAAATAAACCTTACATCTATTCATGGTATCCTAGGGAACGTAAAATATTATAAATTGTGATCTTAGATGATTGGTAAAGGGAAATAATACAATAGAATCAGTCACATAAGAATGAAATCACATATAATATTGAATAGATACAAAATAATCATATATTTTAAACAAATTACATCAAATAGTAAGAATTTATTCATGGGTAATATATGAATTTAAATAGTTCCATAGATAAAAATAATTTGTTACGTAATTATATAATGACTATTGTCAGACGACATAATCATATCACTAGGGCTGTGTATTGATACATATAAAATGAATGTAAATGACATGTTCATTAACTTCATATATAATTTAGTATTCATAAACTGAATAATAAGGTCATTATAACCATTAAAAATTTATATTTATCAAAGGTATATGTAATTTAGGGCCCATATTTAACCAAAAAAGTCTAATTAATTCATCATATAGATAAAAAACATAACATAATTAATATTCCTTTATAATAAATTACTATCTATATTAGAAGAACTAAAATACTATATATAAATACATTATCTAAGAAAAAATGATCATAATACAATGGATGATATCATCTTAGTATATCTATAGTATGTCAAAATATTTAAAAAATTATGTAAACATAGATGACAAAACATAAAAACATTTAGCATAACATTTCATGTAGTAAATACCTTTTTCATTCTTAAAATGGTTATATAAAATATAAAAAATCTCAGAATACACGGAAATTTTTTCATTTATTTGAATCATGAAACAATATTCAGTAATAATAAATGAAAATTATAGTTGAGATTGATAAAAAAGGCATTGAAGATAAATATTTTAAATTTTTTAATTATGATTTTGTAAAAAATTTCGAAATGTTTCATATGGAAAATGATAAAAATAACCATTTTATTAAATTATAAATAAACTAAAATATAGTTTATAATAAAATTAATAGATCATTTTTAAATAAAAAATATGATTCATCAATCATTTTTTAAAAACATGTATATGAAATAAATTTTTCATTAAACATAGATTAAATATGGTCAGTGTTTTAATAAAATAAATTTCTTTAACAAATCATGTTCAAATGAGTAACAAATGAAATGAAACCCTAATATATCTATATATACCCATTGAATAATTAAATATATATTTTTCATAATGGAAAATATTTATAATATCATTCAATTCTAATTTACACATAAAAAATCCCCAATTAAAATTAAATTGTCAAATAATCCCTTACCACAAATGTATTTTTTGAATCTTAATCCCACTAAATAACAAGATTAAAATGAAACATTGAATAATATGAATATTGATATATTAATGATATAAAATATCAATGTTATATTATAATCACAGCAGAATAGAAACAAGTGGTAAATATGGAATTTGTCTTATAGTAACAAAAGTGAGGCAAGAAACCCTTTTAAACGTCATAAAATTGATTTGAGAATTAATAAATGTTGTGTTTTTTTGAACTAAATATAAATAGAAATAAAAATTGGGGAATAAAAAATAATATATTTATTTTTTTATAAACACGTAATCTTTTAATTTTATAAAAAAGAACAAATAATATTTCCTAATGAAAACAATGAGTTAAGAAACCCCATACCTTGAGTATGACTTTCCATGTATAAACGTTAATCTTTATAATAAACATATATTACATTTTTATTTGCATAATAAATTTTATTGGGTCTATAACATAATTATTATACCATTAAATTAATTTATTATCCTATCTTATATATATATATATATTAAATCATTTAAGATCTTGTAAATTCTATTGAGGACATTCAGTTCATAATAACATAATAATGACCATAGGTTGACCATTGTCAAAGGGGTCATGCTTACATAATACATATCAATTTATTCATGGAATAGCTATAATAAAAATAAATTAGGTAATTTCATATTCATCCACGACAGTTTTACATGTAAAATGAATCACAACACATAGAGGTGGAAGGCCATACATATACACAAGTAACATTAAAGTTTTTTAATGCCTGAAACCATAAGAATGTAATCATTATATTATATTTTAATAATAATATCTATGTCATTTATTTAATATATATTAATTAAATCATTCATAAAATCCTATCATGAAATATGATTATATAAAATTAAAATTATATATACATGGAGGCGGTAGTCCACACCTATGCTCAAACGATACTTTCACTTCCCATTTAATGTAAAGGATGTGAAATATGGTTATAAAATAACAAAAATAATAGTTACGTATACATATGATACTTTATTAGTTATATTTGGATTGATAAAAAATATATTTATAGGAAGAATGAAAAGATATATATTTGAAAAGAGTCAGGTATGATGAATATCAATTATTTGATAGACAACCTTTAGCTTACACCATATACCTTCCTAGGATGGTGTTAATAGAATATCCAAAGATATTGTAAGGGGATAAGGAGTATATTAAGGGCTTAGAGTTCGTAAATTCATATCTATATAGATAAAACATTATGAAATAAGGATTATATGAGGTAACCATTTGTATGTGAGGGATATAAAACAAATTGAATTAAATAGACATAGAAAGAATTTATTACATGGTATGGTTTAAATTGTATATACCAATAAATTATATACATATATAGATTACGTTATAAATTGTACCATTGGGTTTAACCTAGTAGTTTTACTTTTTAACGCTACTCTTAGTAACATATTTTTTAGGCTTTATGATTTATAAATTTACATATAAGGTGAAATTTCAAAAAAAAGGAGTATATTATTTATATTATTATAATTTCAATTAATATTGTTTTTATCTTTAATGGTTTTTTAATATTTATTAATTTAAATTAATTAGGGTTATCATAAACTATATTCCAAGTCATAATTGGGATTATTCATTAAATTTGTCCTCAAATACATAAAAAATCAATGAAATTATATTATTTAAGCATTTATTATTAATTAAAAATTATAATAAAATAATAAATTCATGAAATAACACAATTCATAGAAAAAAATATGAATCTTTTTAGAAATAATTTAACTAGATATTCAACTGCTCGCACAAGCGTTGTATCATAGTTGTGCACATGTTTAAGTTAAATATATAATCAATAAAAATTAAAAATAAATTACTATAAATAATAAATTATTACTAGTAATTATAATTTTGTAATTGATCATGAAATATCTTCATTCCAATGAAAATATATTATAAATATTAGAAAATGACAATATCTTTTAAAATTTTCATAAGTAAAAGTAATAAAAATGTCATTATTAAAAGAGAATAGATGAAAACATTCCATGTACTCAAATTTAAGAATCACACGGTTGATTCATTATAATGAATTATATAAATGAATCGTTTTTATTGTTTTTAAAAGCTATATCCCTTTTTTTAAAACATTAATTACATAAATTATCATTGACCATATTAAAAACGATTTTCCATGGTTTCTATTCATAATTGAAATAAATTGAATAGTTATGTTGAAAAATGATGACCTCATGATTAATAATATGGAATATAATTTTAAGATTCAATATCTATAAGATTCAGAAATAGGTTTTTGTGTAAATACATCTAATATAATGAATACCAATTTTTAAGCTAATGTATTTTTAAATCATGATAACGAACTTATACCAAAATAAAATATAAAGGTATTTACTATAGAAGTATTTAAATTAATTTTAAGATAATGAATATTTTTTAAAATTATAATCAAATAAAGATATATAATCTTACTTTTAAATATTTTCTTAAAAAGATATAACAGTTTTACGAAAAATAGTATTATTCATTTTTCATTGAAAAATAAATCATTTTATAAAAAATCACATTAATGCTTCCGATGATAAATATGGAATGGTGGTTTAAGAAAATAATAGTATTTTCCTAAAATAAAATATTAATGATACTTATATATTATTTATAATTTAGCAGAACAAAATAAAATAATAAATAATTTGTACAAAAAATTTGATGACAAAATAACTTTACTATAAATTATGTAAATATTTATTATGAATTAATAAATAAATTTAAACTCTATAAATACTTTGTAAATATTTTTCATATTTCTATTATACAAATTTATGCTATGAATTTAACTATGAAATTGTAATGAAAACATTGAAATAATAATATTTTTATAATGTATCATATTTTGAAAAAATATTGTTGTTTCATGTCACATAAGTTATCTAATATAGTGTTCTAAAAAAATAAATATTTGGGGAGAAATCAATGAAATTTGATATTCATGGTTGATTGAATTGTGGGGTTAACACATGAATGTGATTTCACTTATAAATTAAATACATGGGTGGATGCTTTACATTGAGTTTCGGGTAGTAGTGGAGTTATCTGATATGTAGTATCAGCATAATTATTCCTATTGATTTCATGATAAAGAGAACATTAGGTTCCTTAGTATCGATGTTGGGTATTAATAAGAAGAATCTATAAGATAGATGACATTAAATTATTCAGTTTTGAACCCAGGTGTGATTGTGGATTGAGATTCTTTATGGTTGGCTTCATATAGATGGAGTTTGTATAGAGAATTATGATTTTGTAATGATTCCTATAGAGAAAATTGAGCTTGAGTTATCCATGAATGTAGTGATATGAGGGGTTTATTTTTTTGTGATCATTGAATTAGTAACATATACCACTCATACATAGATACTATATCTTTATTTGAGATTATTTAATACATCGCAAAAACACACACCTGAGGACCGTAATAGTTTATTTATTTTATATACTAGGTGAATAATATGATAATTTACTGAGAGATGTTCAACATATCAAATAATGATCTTCCCCTTTTAATATCTTTTATATTATTTACTTCATTACATGAAAAAGTACAACATCCATATTTTCTTAACATTTATGTTATCATTTCCGCATAAAAAATAAAAAAACATTACGATGATGAAGATAAATCATGAATATGTTAAAATAATACTAATATTACATATTTTTATCTAGATAAAATGTTGTTAAAAATATTTTTGTTATTAGAACAAGAGAGTGAAATGTATGCTATTCTATAAATAAAATATTAAAAATGAAATAATATCATACATCTAGCCCCAAAAAGTCTATAAAAACTACCTCTCGATGAATATGGATGATATATTATCATCCAATAAGATTTATGAAAGTTTTAATATAATTTTATAGTCCCTATAATATAATTTTCAACATTTAAACATCCTATTTACCCTTTACCGTGGTGAAAATAATTAATTAGATTACTTATCAAAAGACCCTCAAATATAATGGATATGTTTACTAAATATGGACTCACAAATTCCAAAATATGGGATCCATAATTTAAATTTCAACACATAGAAATTGAATAGTTTAGTTTAAGATTATACAAAACATAAATAATGAAAAATGTTTTTTCATACAATTTCCCATTATAAATATAAAATTTTATTATATAAATTCATGTTTGAAATCCATTTAAAAAATATTCATTGATTTATATTAAATCTAAAAAATATAATTGAATTTGAATCATAATAAAAAATATAAATTTTCTTTATTAATACTATAAATAATAAATATATTTTTTAATAAAAATCATTATTTATTATAGTTCATTGAAAAAATATATATTTTCATAAAATTATAGTAAATTACTTTTAAGATAAATTTTAAATGATAAAATGGGAAATGGAATTATTTTTTCTTGTAAATTTTCTAGAACATATAAAAATTAATTATAATATTAAATAATAAAAATAATCAAAAAAATTAATTTGGAAGGATAGGTATTTGCGAAGAATTAAATGAATTTAACAAACATTATGACATTATTTCATTAGAATTTTTCATTAAAATTATATTGATTAAGATATTTATATTTATTTCCTAATTATTTATTTCTATTCATACTCATAAATCTAATATCTAGGTTATAAATATTAAATTTAGATAATAACATTTCATTATTAGTTAATGCTCGATGATTCATTTCATTAAATTTATTGATCATATTATCTTCATTAAAAATATCAATATATTAAATACCCCCACAAATTAATAAATTTCAACTTTTTAATTTTAAATCAGTCTCGGTAACCAGGGTTTTTTATTTTAAAAATACATTTTCTTGAATCCCACATCGTAAAAATGGTCAGTAAATATTCTACTAAAAAAATATTAACTGAAGTATTGAGGTCATCTCGAATAAAACATATCAAGGATTCCATAAAGGAAAACATTGTTGGGATGTGAGAACAGGGATTTATAATTTTAAATTATTTTTATAATGATATATAACAAATTATTATAAAAGAAACTAAATTAGAATGATGTGTTTCAGAAATTATTGTGTTTAAATCTGTAAGTAAACATAATGTTTTAACCAAAAATAAACTTATTTAAGACCAATTAATGTGGATGTTAATTTATATACATATATATTACAATTTTTGATTTATAATGTTAATTTTTATATAAATAGTTATATTACATTAAAAAACTAGAAATAATAAATTATTTTTGAAATTTAAAGTAATTAATAATGTTATTGTAACATATAAAATCATATATATGTTATAAATATAAAAATTATAAAACTATGTTTTGAAATTATGTAAATTATTGGTTCAATAAACAATTATAATAAACAAATTTAAAATCAAAAAAAATATGAATATATATATATAACGAATTGATATATATATATATAAGGATTATTTTTTAATTTAAATAAAAAAAAGAAATGTTAAAGGTAAAATTGGGTTAGGGTTTCATGTGATTAGGACATATCTCAGGAGAACTCACCGCAAGAGAAGATGGTGAGGCCGAATCGAGTTTTGGTTGAGGGATGTAGTGGACTTCGATGTTAGGGTCAAGGTTGACAGAAGGTGAAGCGTCATACCTAGTTAAGGTGATGCGATGGTTCTCTCTATGTCGAGATTTTTAGGGATGATATTGATTGAGGTATGCCGATCTGCATCTGATTTTGAACCGTTCAGAATAGAGTCTAAAGGCTATCACAAGTCAGATCCAAACACTAGGTCTTCATTGCGTGAAGTATCTTTAAAATATTTTGGGGAAAATGACGTGTGATATAAAGATCCATCTTGAATCGTCCATAACTACATGTAGGTATTGTTAATGTATTTTTGGATCGTGTTTGTAGATTTGGTTAAGTATTAATAAACTCACAATCATCATTTTTGTTCAATTTTTTCTTCTTCTCTGATATGTATGTACAACAATCTCAGATTTCTTATATCTAAAAATAGGGTTTGTTTATTCGGATCTTATCTGTTGGTTTGATTAGTATAACAATTTATTGTCTATCACTTATTTGTTGGTCCTATTGAGTTTTGAAATTCTAGAACTTAATTATAGCATGAATTAAAACATGTTTTCCATTTTTTGGATTCAATCATCATCAAATTTTTTACATGATCGATATTAAAATCTGAAAATGACATGTGCATCATTTTTTAACAATTCTAATTTTTTATTATGTGGATCTGGATTATTTCCATGTGAAGAAGTATTGACGACAATTGATATCATAATTTTCAAATACTTTTTTTTGATTGATTATATCTATAACTATCAATTGTTTATAAAAAAATACAGAATATTAATATGAAATTTTTGATAGTACTTTACTATGAATCAAAATTCAATGAATATATATATATATATATATTATTGGGATTCCGTTCTCACTCACACCCTCCTCTTAAATTATATTAAAACAAATTTCATATAATATATTACCACTAAAACTATTGAAGTTAATAAATAGATAATTTTAGTTCTTCATTATAGGGTATATATTATGAGATGTTTCACTCCCTCTTTGAGTGATACACTTTCTGTATATACCTGGTTGTGTACTCCCACTCTCTGTGAGAAATTTAGGAGAAACCAATTACCTGCCAATGCATTTCTTAGCTTCATCAATGATCTGTTTAAGTATCATTATATCTAAGGGATAAATATTTATTTTAAAAATTTATTTATTTTAGGATTTTATTCTTGTAAGGGAAAATAATTAGTTTTCAAATATTTGGTTTTACGAATGAATTTTATGTTCAATGTTGATTCTAATTGGGATTTTTTTCTTCAAAATCTATATAATTTCTTGTAAAATAAATTTTACTATTTCTTTAAAAATTATTATAATGTTTTTAGAAAACTACTTCTCTAAATTTATTGGAACGTCTATTTTAGTATGTGAATGTTTTGATTATTATAATTCCTCATATTTTAGAAGAATTATCTAATATAATTACCTGTATGTTTTAATTTGATTTCATTTATAAATTTTTATTTAGACATGATTTTTTTTGTTATTATGTGATATATATTTTTATATATTTTAATAAATTTCTATTATATAACCATTATAAATTAATTATGATACAAAAATATTAAATAATAAATTATAAATTGAGAAAATCATAATGTCATCGTTTCATATGTATGTGATACGTAAATAATGAATATGTGCATATATTGAAAATTAATCATATCACTTCATACATGCATATGAATAGATAGGTATATACATATACTCACGAGTGTTGAATTAAATTTACAAAAGATGGATTTTTATGATTTAGAATGAAATTTTAATTATGATAATTAATCTTCCTTATGTTCATGTTATGCTTATGTATCATGTGATTTGATTATACAAAGTAAAATATGTAATATTCGATAATGATTACTGTTTATATAACTAAATATATATATATATATAATTGAAGATTCTTATTTCACATATGATTATATATATATAACTAATACTCCAATGAAAATGTATATCTATGTAAAGAAAGCATAAAATTTTTTTTTATAAAAGCCGGTGCTAAAATATTATATATATGTTTGGGAATTGGGGTGTCAACCAAATCCCTTAATATGTGGGTTGTCCCAAGATAGCCTTTAATGTTTTAATTTACAAAAATATTGATTTTTTAAAAGATTCCGTATATGTTTTTCCTAAATATCTAGTAATATTTCTAAACAGTTTTTGAGCATAAGTATTTTCAAAATGTTAAATTATTTTCGATAAATAAATAATTTGAAAGATTTTATCATATGGTATTTCCAAATAATTTTGGTTTTTATTGTCAAAATAATTTCAAGACCATTTATCAAATGTTATTTCAAAAGGATGATTTAGTAAAAAGTATTATATCAATTTTAAAAAAACTAAATGGGCAATTAAATGCTCACCATTTGTTTTTTAAATTTTGTTTCACCGGAATCATAGATGTTCTAATTCAGGATTAGATTCTTTTGGTTTTAGTGCACGTGGAATCGTAGTCGGAAATCATTTTATTTGTGTTTAACTATGATAAATGTAAGGTTTTGTAAAATCCTCCAAAACCTAGGACCGTAAAACATCTTTGTTTGTTTAAAGGGTTTTATAAATTATATGTTTCTTTATAAAAATAATTACGCAACATATTTAAGCACTGAGTCCATAAGACCGACCTCGAGGCATTATAACTGGTATCATTGGAGCATCCTAGAAAACAGTAGAGATTATATGTTTTCTCCTGTGGAAAAAAATATATGTTTCATAATTTGCATTCGTTAATTAGTTCCCCTTAGTATTTCATTAATTAAAAAGATATAAATTCAGAATTTTCATTTGTCTAATAAAATAATTACATAAGAACAATTCATTTAAGGGGGGAGAATGCAACAACCCAGATAATTTAATTAATTAATTAATGAATTATAACATGTTTCATTAAAAGAAACATAATATTATTTTCATTATAATATATATTTATGAATTATTTTTATAATTTTTTTTAGAGTGTAATATAACAAATTATTATAAAAGAAACAATATTAGAATGATGTATTTGAGAAAACATTGTTTTTAAATACGTAAGTAAATATAATTTTTAATCAAACAGATGAAATTATTTACTTCCATTTTATTTTGACGTTGTTATATATACATATATATTACAATTTATAATTCATAATGTTAATGTTTATATAAATACTCATATTAATATAAAAATAGTTGAAATATTAAATCATTTATGAAATTTAAAATAATTAATATTGTTATGTTAACACATATAATCATATATATATGTTTTAAATTTAAAAACTATAAAATTACATTTTGAAATTATGTTAATTATGGGTTAAGTAAAAAATTATAATAAAAAATAGAAATTAAAAAAAATTGAATATATATATATATGATATATATATATATATATTAAGATAATGTTTCTATTTAAATAACAATATGAAATGTAAAAGGTGAAAATCGTGTAAGATTTTTGCGTTATTAGGACCATACTCTGGAGAACTCGCTGTGAGGGAATGTGGTGAGGCCAAATCGAGTATCGGTCAAGCGATGTAGAATTCTGTGACATTAGGGTCAAGGTCAACAGAAGGAAACATGTCGAACCTAGATGAGGTTTGGTGATGGTTCTCTTCGAGTTGATCTCTGTGAGGTCAACTCCGATTGTGGTATGCAAATCATGATCCAAGTTCAAAATGTTCTGAATAGAGTCTGAAGGTTGTCACAAGTCATACTCAAACACTGGGTCTACATCACATGAAGTATCCAAACAATATGTTTCAGTAAAAATGACTTGCGATTTGGTGATCTATTTTGCACCATGCGTAACTGCAAGTATGTTTGGTTAATGTATTTGTTGATATTGTTTATAGATTTGGTTCGGTATTATTAAACACAAAATCGTCATTTTTATGCATTTTTTTTCTTCTTCTCCGATATGGATGTACCCCTATTTCTGATTTCATATATCTGCATATAAGATTTTTTTATCTGAATCTTATATGTTGGGTCGGTTAGTATAACAATTTCTTTTTTGTCATCTATTTGTTTTTCCAATTGAGTGTTGAATTATAGATATTAATTTTTGCATGAATTTATACCGGTTTTCCTATTTTTAGACTCAATCATCATCAATTGTTTGTTTACATTAACGATATTAAAATCTTCAAATGACATGTGAATCATATTTCAACAATTGTTATTGTTAATTATGTGGATCATGATTATTACTTTCTGTAATAGTCTCGATTGCAAATGATATCTTATTTTTCAAATGAATTTTCCTGGATTTATTCTAACCATCTCTATCAGTTTTTTATAAAAAAAATACAGAACATTAGCATCAAATTTATGACAGTAATTTCGTTTTTTTCATAATTTTATGAATCAGCATTTTTGGATAAATTTTATTTTTCTATTCAGTTATTAATTACTTTCTCCTCTTAAATGATATAACCCAAATTTGTCATATGATATAATACCACTACATAATTTGAATTCTATAAATATATAATTTTTATTTCTTCATCAGAGGGTATGTATTATGAGATGTTGTACTCCCTCATTGAGTGACACAGATTATGTACATACCTGATTGGGTACTTCCACTTTTTGTGATAAATTCAAGAAGAACAGATCACCTACGAATTCGTTTCATAGCTCCATCAATGGTCTGGTAATGTTCCATGAGAGGTAAGGGATAAATATTTACTTCAAATATTTATTTATTTTCAGATATTATTCTTCTATAGGAAAATATTGGGTTTTTAAATATTTTGTTTTATGAATGAATTTTGATTTGAATGTTTATATGGATTGGGTTTTATTCTTAAAAATATATTTAATTTCTTATAAATGAAATTTGAACATTGATTTTAAATTATATTTTCTGGTTTGCGTAAAAAATATCAGCTACATAACTAATGTTTAATATGATCATGATAAGGGTTAGTTTTGTTGATAAAATTATCTTTATTTTATAAAGATTCATATATATATGAATTTATAAAATTCATAAATGTTTATTAGTTTTGGAAATTGTGATAAATTTGTTTATTAGACTAAAGATCTAAATTTATTAAAAAGTCTATATGATTATGTTAAATTTTTTATTCTTATAATTCATTATATTTTATAGAAAATCATCATATATAATTACATAAATGTTTTAATTTGATTTCATTTATCATTTTTTATTTAAACATGAAATTATTTTTGTTATTGTTTGATATATATTTATATATACATTTATAATTTTCAAGTATATAACTAATTTAAAAAACTTATGATCAACCCCATTTTAATAAAGATATTATAAATTTTGAATAGCAGAAATTCATCATGTCATATGCATGTTATAGACAAATCATTAATATGGTCATATATCAATAATTTATCATATAACATTATGCATTCATATTCATATATAGGTATATACTTATTCACACGAGTGTTGAATAAACTTTACAAAAAAATTGGATTTTTATGATTAAGAATGAAATTTTAAGTAGGACGATAAATCTTCCATGTGTTGATGAAGAGTTTATATATCATGTGATTTCATTGTAACAATTGGAACATGTAATTTCTGATGAATATTAGTGTTTATATAATTATATATATATTTATAATTGTGAACATGTTTATTTCATGTATGATTATATATATATAACTAAAAATACAGTGAATATGTATATCTATGGAATGCATGATTAAAAATGATTTTTATAAAATCCGGTAATTGGATGTTATGAATATGGTGTGGAATTGGGGATTAAACCCAATCCCCCATTAATTGGGTAGGCCCAAGTTAGCCTTTAATGTTTCAAGAAAACATAATATTTTTGTTTTCGAAATCTTCCGTATAAATGTTTAAGAAAAATATTACTGGACTATTTTTATGCAGTTTTTGAGCAGAATTATTTTTAAAATGTCGAAATATTTTTGATACAAAAATAATTTCAATGATTTTATCAAATTGTTTTTCAAAATAAATTTTTATTGAATTATCAAAATAATTTAAAAACAATTTCTATAATTTTATTTAAAAAGGAATATTGAGTAAAAAGTATTTTAACAAATTTAAAACACTTTACTGGAAAATTTAATGCTCACTATTTTATATTCAAAATGTATTTTACTAAAAATCTTTGAAGATTTAAATCAGGCTTCAATGATTTTGGTGTTAGTACACACGAATGAGTTGATATAAATTGTTTTATTTTTGTTCATCTTTGATAAATTTATTGTTTTGTCTAATCCTCTAGAACATAGACTAGAAAATGTCTAGGTTTGTATAATGTGATGTGTAATTTATTATTGTATTTATAAAAAAATTACATAGTGTATTTAAGCATTGAGTCTATAAGAGAATCCTTGGGGCATTATTGGACCAATTGAAATAAATGGATTTCACATATATTTTACCAAAACATAACCCATGGAAATAAAATTATTTTCATAAATATTTAATATTTTCATCATAAACATATACTATCCAGATAAGGAATAATGATGGTATACATAGATCATATCCCTAGTAAATCATTTGAAATATCAAATAATGGTAACTTATATGGAAAATTATTTTGGAATGTCATGTGACCAAAAACATGATGAAAATTCACTTTCCATTATAAAATCATTTTAAAGAAATTTAATTATTAAGAAAAACATTTATTGGAAATTAACATTATAAACATATAAAGGAAGATTCTGTGAATTAAGTATTTGTGATTGAGGGAACAGAAATATATATTTTTTGGTCAATAAAACAGTCATCTGAATATTTATGGAAATTTATATATGTAGATCATTTGGAAAATGGAAAATTGTTTCCTTTAAATCAGTTTTTTAAAAATTCAAACATTGAAATATTTCCAATAAATTTTTTAAATATATTGAAAAAAAATTCTAAAAAAACTTTTAGAAATTATGTACATGGAATAGAAATAATCTTGAATACAGGAAAATATTTTAATAATCACAAATAACGATGAGATTATGAAATTAATTATTTCCACTTTGGTATATTTTCATAAAAATCCCTATGAAAAATATTTCATTAAATGATAAATAAAATATAATAAATACTTATATATTTAGGATATAACATATAAAAATGGATCATATATAAATTATGGAATATTTTTTTATTGGAAACCTCAATACATAAATTTACCCCTTTAGAAATTCAATATAGAAGTCCATGGAATTTTTCTTGAGGAGGTTACAATTTTGGTAATAAGAATTTCATTTTTTATAAGAAATAAAATTTTGGGATTTCATTAAATGTTCCAAAATATAACATAAATAAAAAACTATTTGTAATAAAATTAGAGGTAATGATATAAAAAATTTATTGAAATTATAATGGGTTTTAATTTAGAATAAAAATAGTATTTCTGGATAAGCCTCAACCTTTCTAACACACACCTCTGCTTAGTTTAAATATATTTTTAAAGTGAATTTCAAAAATCCATACTAGGATCACCATTTGAATAGTAAAATTTATATAGATAACATATTAATAAATCAATATGATTGTGGCCCCTCATATACGTGGGAACAAACTACATTAAGATCTCCATTAAATGAAAACTAAATTATTTCACTATACTCAACGGAAAAATCTCCCCCAGGAAATTCAAATATGACAATAAATTAATTTTTTTCATCTATTGAACAACAATCCAAAAAAATTAATGAAAATATATTCAATAAGGTAGAAAACTATATTCATTTAAATATATATGTTAAAAAAATTTACAATGATATTACCCAATAATAATTAAACTTGGAAGAGGGTGTATTTAGGTTCTCATCATCTATAAAAATATAGTGTATAGATATGAATTACATGAGTAGACACCATCATCTACATTCTGTTATTAATTCACATCATCTTCATCAAGATGTAATTATCATCCTTTCCCTTTCTCATTCAAGATAGCCCCTATGGAATTATGAAGAGATGGAAATATGTAGAGAAGGGGGAAAATATTTGTTCTCTAGTTTCTCTCCATTAGAAGATTGAAATTTTAACCAATTTCAACAATGAATCCTTATCAGGACTATTATATAAAGTTTTTTAGAATACAATTATTTTATGAACCTCAAAAGTCTATATCCTGTGGAAATTTGGATAGGATTTAATGATATTATTATAGAATTATACATTTATTCCTTAATGTTTCCTAAACTATACATTATTTTATTGAAAAAATAGCTTTAATAATGATATAGAATATCTATGAAATTTATTTAAAAAATGAATCATTGAATTTTAATTCATATATAGTTTTAATAACCTTAATTTGAGATTTCTATCTGAATTTATGACTCCAATTCTAGGGTTGGCTCTATGGTGTTGTCCATAAAAACATTCTATATAAACTAATTTATTTGGGCCTCTATATGTTCAAAAAATGATACGTTCTAGCTTAAAATTATTTATCCCACAATTATAGAATTCTTAAAAAATAATCATTTGATTTATATAATAATTAAAAAATGATTTACTACAACTATATAAGCTATATAATGAATTTAAAATTGTAGAGTTGTGAAATTATTCATTTCAAGATCAAAACATTTATAAATTCCAAAAACAATTCAATTTCATAAAACATGTAAAAATTAGGTTTAAATATTTGAAATATACTTGAAAACTATTTTAAATATTATCAATATTAATTAACCCAAACATATCAATTAGACTTATGGAAAATTGAACATCAAGTGAAGGAAAATTCAAAACACATGCCAATGAGGTTCACAAAATTTTCACAAAAAAACTAAAGCTATCATCCCTCATTAAAGTGACATTTTCAAAGATATGAATTAATATCATTCAATAAAATTATACTATTTTTTTCTTCCCATGATCAGAACAGATTTACATTATAATAATTGTTTATCAACACAAAAATATAAATTTTCAACAAGGCTTTTCTCATCTCAAAATAGCCAAGAATCACCATAGGATTCATAAATTATTATTTCCACCCAATAGAAGAATAATTTATGTGATTATCATTTTGTAATTTAAAATTTATTCCATGAAATATTATTTTTTGGATTCAAATTTGAAAAAATCGGAGGCTGAATGAGGATGTATTGGATTGTTATGAAGTAAAAAATTCATGAATCAGATTCTTAGTCAAGTATGGTATTACCATAACTCTCATATAGAAGAAAATTATCTTTAAGAATCTATTTTCTATCCCATTATAATAGTTTAGAAGTAAAAAACTTACATTTTGGTTCTCTTTTATAGGAAATATCCAAATACGGAAAATCATTCTTCCATTGATATGTCTAGATATTCACAACTCCATTTAATTAAATATCACTAGATGGGAAGATCTCCCATTAATGTATTTTCTAATAGAAAAAATTGGTTTTCAATTTCTTAATTCCCACAAAAATAAATAACCAAATGAGTTATCACATCACATGTAATCTTCGCCCACATTGATGTTCATTTATATCATGCATTTATACATCTAGAGTAGGTCAAAAAAATAGACTTTTATTGTGGATATCCTATCAGGTTGTTTATGGATTATATGGGATCAAGAAAGATCAAATGTATAGGTAAGGCTAGAATGAAAATTTTAAATCATGAAAATGGCTTCAAATCCTAATAAATTACTCTATCATGTAAATCACATGTACCTCATCATGATAGTTTTGATAAAAATAAAACAAAATCTATTTATGACAAGGACGGATTGGTTATTTCAAGAATATATTGGAATGTGAATAATATGTAAAAATTTGTTTATAATCCTCATATTTGGGGGTAGGTTTAATAATATAAATATTTATGTGCAACATAAGATTAATAAATCAGAGGTATTTTCCAGATATTTCAAAAAATAACATAAAACAATGTCATTTGAAACATTAATTGATGTTATGTTTGAAAGGATCATTTAGTTCCCTACCTGAAAAGAGTTTCAAAAGTGAAAATTATAATTAATTAATATCCATAAAAATTAACAAATATTTAAATAAAAAATCTAAAATATGATTACAAAATAGATATAATTTTAAAAATATGTAATAAATCACCCAGAAAATAAAACAAATTGTAATTAAAAAAATTCAAATGATATCCATCAAAAACCTTAATCTACCATAAATTTTAATCTACATAGAATTTGACTAAACCCTCACTTATTATGTCCAATTTCTACGTTTTACAAGAAATTAATGTGGTAATGAAAATAATGAAATAGCATAAATAACAAAAAATAATTGAGAAGGAAAGACACAACCTGGTTTTAGTTATATTCATGTTCATGAAAATACATCTCTTTTCATAGGGGATCTTGAACATTCTCTCTAAATAGCTTCATCCTATTCCCATTTATTGTTAATGGTCGCCCATTATCTAGTCCTTTTATATGGATTTCACAAAATGGAAACACATGAGCAACAATGAATGGTGAAGACCATTTTGGAAGAAATTTACATAGGAACAGTTTCAATATGAAATCAAACAACCACTCTTTTTCACCCACCAAGAATATTTTTAGAACATTCCCATCAAGTAATTATTTGGTTTCTTCTCTTCAAAACATGGAGATTTAATATTCATTATTTCTTATCACTTCCAGCTCTTATAAACAAAATTTTCTATCTCTTCTATTAGCAAAAATAATCATGGTTTATGTTTTGACAGCAAAAAAACATTTTTTCTCTAAGTCAACCAGTGGGTGACTAGGGTTTTAATAGACTAATCTAAAATTTGACTTGACAATTAGGGTTTGGAATGTAATCTTATGGGCCAAGTTTGAATTACCTATTTTCAAAGTAAACTTTTTTCTATTTGGTTTTACATTATTTCTAGAATTTTTTGATTTCCCTATTAGAATACAAGGGAATTACATTATTTTGAGGGTGACTGGGTGCAGAGACCCTGTGATGAAATCTATATTTCATCAAATGAAATTCTAATATACTATTAAAAAATAGCTATATTGATTCGTAATCAGAATCATTGTATATCCATATCTAATAAACTAATTTCCATTCACATGTATGGAAATGGTTTTCTCATCATCATCTCCCCTATAAATAGACTCCACCCATTTAGAGATATATTCAATGAAGAGATTGACATAAATATATCCAATACAATTGAAAAAATTCACCATTATATTCATTCCCAATACATCAATGTCATCACAAAAAATTGGGTTGTTGTCGAATCTCATTATTTTAGGAAATGCATCCTTAGAATTGACAATATTTAATGGTTCTAAAAAACTCAAAGCATCTTTAAATATCACAGGACAATAAAAACTAGAATCAAGAACATTTCTAGTAGTAATTTGTGTCCCAAAGTTTCCTCCATAGCTCAATGTAAGACAAAAATGTAGGACATATTGAAATTCATAATTTTGAATGCATCTCCTAATCATTCGATCAATACCAACATGTCACCGCTAAGGATCATCTCGTATGTAATTATTTGAATCATGCACAATTTTATAAATTTCTTTCTTAGAAAACTAGCGGGGAACTTCATTAGTTGAAAAATAATTCAAAAAAATATTAGCAAAACATAGTATTTTAATTTGAAAAGAATACAACTACCCATCTAGAATGATTTCATTAATTAGGTAAAAGATGTGAATTTTTCAATTAAAAGCAGATGGTATCCTACTCAAATGTTTAGAAATAGAGTTATGAATTAATATTTTATCCTTTATTTCATCATAAAACTGATGTAATAGAAATATCTGTATGAAATATGTTTTTTTTTGAATTATATTTCTTTAGAAAAAAACATGATTAAAGAATGATCAGTGAAAATAATAACCTCAGATCCTAGCAGAAAACATCTCAATTTTACTGAAGAAAAGAAAAAGGAAATTAGTTCCTTCTCATTTGTTGGGTAGATTAATTTTAGAGGATCTAAATTTATTGAGGTATCTGAGATCACTTGGGATTTTATATCAATCCATTGACTCAATATTACAAAAAATAAAATATATATACGCAATAGTCTTTATTTCAAAGGGAATGTCTTATTTCTGTGGTTGAACAGTGTAAGGGGATATCCTTTTTTGTTATAGCTCCCAAAATCCTATTTATGATTCTCATAAAAGGCAAATGGAGTTTCTTTTTTTGGTCAATCTAGACAATGGCCATGAAACTATACTGAAATCAATTGTGAATCATTATATAATCCATAATTGATAATGATGGATCTCACATCACTCCCTATTTTTTGTCATGTTAGTGATGAAATGACGTCAAACATTGATAGATATACTTCAATTCCATCTGAAGACACAATATGACCAATAAAAAACCCTAACCAACTATCGGATGGAATTATTCATAATTTAGAACAATATACCTATCAAGGCATGTTTTAATAATATAATCTAAACATTTCAAACAATTTTCAAATGATCATCCAAAACTAGTGAAGTGTGTCATTATACCTTATCTGAAGGTCTCTAGAAATTGAAATAAATTTCATATCATACACTATTGAAATGAACCATGATCATTACACAAAATTAAGGGAAAACATCTATATGAAAAGGTTCTAAAGGGGCACACAAAAGTGGTTTTCTCTTGATTGTCTTGGGAATGATGATTTTTAAAATAACCAAATAATCGATTAAGAAAACTATATTAGGATTTCCAATCATTTCATTCATGTATGAGGTCATGTAATGGAAATGGTAAGTGGTATTTACTTGTAAAATCTATGAGCTTCTAGTAATAGAAATGGTAAGAGGTGTCCATTTATTCTGGGAAGAACATAGAATGGAATCCCCCACTAGCTATAATATATATGGAAAATAATTCAGTCTCTAATCTAGGTGGTCACTAATTTCTTTACAACCTCTAAAAATGTTTGGATAAATGTTTTTTGAAAATGGATAACTGTATAATGTATGGGAATTTTTGTGTAATTTTTATTAAAAAAAATATAGAAATATTTTGATACTAGGAGATTAGATAGCATGTGATTCTGATGTTGGGGCACCCGAAAAGTCATTTGAAGTATTCATTAGTTAACATATATAAAATGTGTGAGAGGTTGTTTTTAACTTTTTAACCGGTGATTAGATTGGAAATAAGATGGCACTGTTGAAATGAAAACTTCAAGATTTGAACTGTTGAGAAGAGAAAAATGGTTCTATTATGCGGCGATGAGGTGATGATGTGGAACATTAAATGATGATAATTAATGTCTTATTATGCAAGCGTAACCACTAAAATGGTTGAAAAATAAAATAGCATAACAACACAATGATGAAGCGTAACAGAAACACTATGACATGTTTTTTTATTAAATTAACATGTTGATGAGTTGATAATTAATCCTTGGAGATTATCTGATTAAAAAACAACAGAATTACTCTCCACCAAATAAAAACAAACACTGGAGGATCGGAGCACTGTGAAAAATCTCTTATAGAACAAGATTTGATCCGAGAATTGGTGAATGATGAAGAACTACAACGAATCACTGGTAAAAAATGACATGGATCATCATCCATCGCATACGACTGATCTCAATCTAGTTAAGGATTACATTGTTCTTGAATTCCTTATACTTCATTATAAAATAATGAATGAGGATCAACTCATGAACAGGTTGATCTTTGGATCTGGTGTTCTTGTAGAAGAGTGCTTTCCTTGGGGCTTCGAATGGGGATTGTTGATATCATGATAGAACAATGGTCTTGAACCTCCCCTATTTCAAAATTCTATCATAAGGGGTGTTTGTCAACATGGACAAGGCCGGAAGCCATATGCCTTGGGTGTTATTTTTGGAAGAATTTTCAAAATTCTTTCATGTTTAATTATAGGTCGTCGTAGATAAGGTGGCATCTCTATGGTATTGTAGTTGACGACAATTCAAGAAACAGACCACTAAAGAAGCTATGGTGGCATATATTAGTAACCACTAGTTGTGGCCATGAGAAGAGGGGGAATTGCACACATTGGGGTACCATGGAGGTAGATGGTTGGGGAAGCTGGCCATGGTGGTGTGGAAGTGTGGATCCTAATGACACCGTATAGAGAAACGGCCCACGTCTAGGCCGCTTGGGAGAGCTGGCGGCATGCGATCCATCGAACGCAAGAGGGATTCCGAATAACTAGACTCGCTGAACGCATTATGAATTCCACAATAAATTGACTGTAGTGGAGGAAACCACCCCGCATCGACCATAGGGTAAGTGGGGGAATGCATGGCTTCCATCCACGTCCAATTAGGGTGATGAACTAGTCCGCATCGGGCTGACCGGGCAGGATAGCAGTCCGGACTCGCGGCGCAACAGGGCCATGAACCAATGAACCAGACCCATGCCGAGATGGGTCCCAGATAGTTTGGTGTACCTGGGACAGGAAAATGGACTGTGGGCCTGGTCGGGTCTGGTCGTCCGACCAGGTCAGGCTGGGTCCAAACCCCACCCGCCTCTATTTCACTAAAATGCTTGTAACTAATAGACCGGGTTTCCGACTGACTCACCATCTACGGAATAAGGACCCATTATATTTGGTGGTACTTATTAGCTACTCAATGTTATATTTGGCGGAGGCTAGTGTATGTCCATGTTGGATCAAACTCAAATCAAACCAGATCCTTTTTAGAAAAATGCCCACATCTTACATACCAGTCATCTGTTCGCCACGCTAAATATTAAATTACGACCCTTACAATGAGAAAATTCGTTGAGTTAATCTATGTGGGACATCCTGGCAGTTGAGGTATGAATAATGGATTAAGGGGAATAACCTCTCAGAATCAAGAGTTATAAGTGAGAGAATCCATTGGTTGGCTATAACATGATGAATGAGAGAAACCCTTTGTGGATCAACAGGGGAGAAACAGTTCATGGATCAGTATTAGAGTGAACCTTCATGGATCAGCTAGAGAGGGGCACATCATAGATCAACATGATAGTAAAAATACATGGTTCATCATTAGAGTGACCTTCCGTGGATCATATTTAGAGCGACCCTTATTGGATCAACTGTAGAGTGATCATTCATGGATCAACATCAGAGTGACCCTTCATGGATCAAAAATAGAGCCTCTCAACAGATTAATATGATATTTCTTTATTAATAATCATATTATTTCTATATATAAATTATACATGGTGTGATTTGTATCTTATTACATTTTCTTTACACTGACATCATTCTTTGTTGTATTTTACATTGTGTATTTTTGTGATACATGAGATGTTTTCAGGGTCCCTATAGTGTATTCTTATATTTACAGAGGTATGAGATTCTCCCTCACCTATTGTGTCATATGCATATGATGAACATCTTTGATTAGGACTTTGGGGAGCTATGGCTAGATAGTTCTCAGTGGTGGATCGATAGATGTGGGGTGCAACATTGACATCTGATAGTGAGTTGTACATACCTATTCGGTAGAATCCTTAGAAGTTGATCATCAAATATTATACATCCATATTTGTAATTTCCCTCCAGTTGGTGTTGTAATCTTCCTGCTTTTACTTTCATCAGTACTTGTACATGTTGTTGGTTCTAGTTTCAACTTACTTTCAATATAATGGTCTATGCATTTGTGTAGTGGTTGATGGTAAATGCCTTCCTTTTTTAGGGTATGCAATTTTGTTTCAAGTCACTAGCCCCTAGGCTATTGAATGTGGGATTGGGGTAGTAACGACATGGGCCCATTGGGAATTTTCATGAAAAAATGGTATCATGGTGTGGTTTGTACTAATAGGAGAACTAAGAGTCTGAATTTTTTTGATGAGGAAGTAGTGTTAATTGTTTTGAGTTCGGCTTTTCATCTAGAAAAGATAGTGTTAGTGTAGTGGCTGACATTTCCATACACAAGGACCCTGAATTTTGGTTTCTGAATCAGCACATGAAGTCACTAGTTTCATGTGTCTTGGAAATATTTTTCCCTAGATCTATTTGACTCTTCTCACCAGGTATATCTTATTGAACACAGTGCATCTGTTTCCCTATACGGTTCCTCCATGAAGACATCCATCCAAGAATCCATTAAGGAATTAGGGTGATGGCCCAACGATCGATGATGCATTAGTGTATGGACCACCTATAACATTAGCACCTTCAGGTAGTAAACCCGTAGCTCCACCTCCCACAAATAAGTAGTTTCTACTAGACCAACCGAAGAAATTTTTAGTACAACTTAGCATTTTTCATGAGTTCCATAGATAGAGGCCTTTAAGGTTTCAAGGTGAGACGGATCCTCAGGCAGCTGAGGAATGGATGGTTTGTTACATGGGTTGTTTCCCTGGTAGGACACCGACATTCTAGATTGTTGTCCGAGACAAAAGATATTATCTTTAATCATCATAGAGATGGTGGATCTTGAGACTCTAGAAAATCTAGGAAGAGACCTTTTCCTAGATGGAATTTGAGAGCCTCTGTTGGGAATATTTAAAACCATTAAGACATTGCTTAGTGCCTATTCAGGAGCTACTACACCTACAACAGAGCAGCCTAATAATGGCTTAGTACTCGGCAAGGTTTACCGACCACTCCTAATACTCTAGTGACATTGTACAAGACCCTTTCTTTAGGGCCAAGATCTTTAAGCAAAGACTCTGAAATGAGATCAGGGAATCGATGATTTCACTCAGCATCCCGGTGTAGGATAAAGTGATAAAGAGGGATCTATTGGTGGATAGTATCCTAACCATGTAGGCACCAATGGTGAGATCCCCCACCGGATGATAAGTGTCCATGTAATCTGTAATAGGAAGTATGTAGGCGATGTAGAGGATGAAACATGTCAGAACTTCTAGAGGATGTCCCCGGGATGTTGGGATGAATGTTCAAAGCTCACAAGGAATTTGAGGCCAGCAGAGGGATACTGTTTGTTACTATGGTGGTCGATGAGGACACGTGGCTCGTGACTACCCACCCTACCACACATAAAATCAGAAGAATATCGAGGGACATCCATGTCAGAGTTAGTGGTTTATGTGAGGATGTCCACAGGGAGGAAGCCATGGAGTGGGGGAAGGCCGAGTGACAAGCAGTGAACAATGATTCAAGGTACTATATCCACAACCCCCAGGTGGTCAACCATGGTCTCATTGAGATGCTGGATAGGGAAAAAACAGCATCATGCATTGGCGGCCTATGAACACGTTTCTCCATAGATGATTAGAGGTACGATATGTGCCTTCTCTACCTTATCATTGGTTTTTATAGACCAGAAGCAAGTCACTCTTTCTTTTCCACAGACCTTGTTTAATGCTCTCATATTTCATTGGATTTTAAGGATTGATCATTATGATTATAGTCTCTCATGAGAGGGAATATTATGATTACACACTGGAGTCGGCAGTGTGAGATTACTCTAGGAGGGAAAAGATTGAGTTGGGATCTCTTAGTCGCATTGTCGATACCTTATGGTGTTATCTTTGGTAATGATTTTTTATCCATAGTTTATGCTCTGATTGACTATTTTAGGTGCAAAGTGCAGTGTTTCCTTGAGTATGGGACCCAGTTTTCCTTCTTAAGTTGAACATGACCCTTTGCAACACATGATGGACATTATTATGGAAGGGTGCTATTGATCACTGACAAGTGGGATATACTCACACTAGGTGTGGTGTTTGAGAGGCGTCTAGGCCTTCCTGAAATGGTGGAAGAGTATGCAAATGTCTTTCTAGAATATTTTCTGGTATTACCTCCTTTTAGAGAGGTAGAATTCTTCATTGACTAATACCAAGGGACAACATTGGTATCTACACCTGCATGTCAGATGGCTCCTGCATAGCTCCGAGAGCTCAGAGAATAGTGGAAGGACTTGTAGAGTAAGTGGTTCATAGGACCTAGTGTTTCTCCATGGGAATCCCCTATGTTGTATTAAAAGAAAGAAAATGCGATTTTGAAACCTTGTGTGGACATAAGGCTTAGGAACAAGATGACCGTGAAGAAAAAGTATCCACTTTCATAGATTTATTTCCTCTTTAATTGGCTGAATTGAGCGAGGTGGTTCTCCAAGAACAACCTCAGATCAAGCTATTATCATCTTCAGGTACGGGATGAGGATGTTCTGAAGAAATCCATTAGATTATGGTACATTCAATATTAGTATTTGGTGATGACTTTTTGCATGACCAATGCCCTATAGTTGTTCATGGGACACATGAATAGAATTTTATATCCTCACCTTGATCATTTTGGGGAAGTTTGTATTGATGACATCTTGGTGTACTCAGCATTGAATGAGTACCAAGATACACACCTACAGATAGTCCTAGATAAACTCTGAGAGAACCATCATCAAAAAACATCTCTTGATGTTCTAGTTCTATTTTCAAAATATCAATTTTTTGGGAAATTACATCTTGGATGCTAGAGTTGTGGTGGATCTAGAGAAGATAGAGGTAGTGCTCTCATGGGAGCCACCCAGGGTCGTGACTGAGGTGTAACGTTTCCTTGGGTTGGTTGGTTACAAATGGAGGTTCATACCCAAATTATCAAGAGTAGTAGAACCATTTTCAGCCTTGAACAAGAAAGAAAATCCCTTTATATGGACATAGAAGATCCAACAGTGTTTCCATTAGATTAGGTGGAGAACAAAGAGTATCCCCATATAGAGAATATCAAAAGAGAGAATTGTGTAGGTAGTATTTTGTGACACATCTGGTAATGGAATGGGTTGTGTCCTCATGAAGGAGCGAGTAGTGATCACCTATGGGTCATGGTAATTGAGGAAGAATGAGAAGAACTATGGGACCCATGACCTGGAGTTAATAGCATGGGTATTTTCCTTAAAGGTGTTCTAGCACTACTGGATGGGTGAATGGTTTACCATATACTCCAACAACAAGAGTATCAGATATATGTACTAATAGAAGGACCTGAAATTGAGACAATAATGATGGTTGGAGTTCCTCACGGATTATGACATTGAGATAGTCTATACTATTGGGAAGGGGGACATGGTGCCTTACACGCTCAACTGGTGGTCTGGTTTTCAGATACTGAGTGGGATGACAAAGTAACTAGTGGTGACGTAGATATAATTCATGGATGATGATGGAGCATCTAGGCGTGATGTAGATATCCAACATGGATGATTATAGATCATCTTACCTCCGTTAGATGATTTTCACCCCCACTCATTCAGCAAGTTAGGGATGCCCAACTTGTTGAAGTTTACTGTGAGGACTGACCTGCTCACATAACATCATGAAAGAATCCTGCGGGATTTTCAATAGGTGGGTACCACATAATCCTTTTTAGAGGATGCACTAAGGTACAAATTATATTTTTGGAGGAAGTGTTGAGGGAGTTCCTTACATCAAATTTTGTGGTACAACCTGGTGTGGCGAAGATGTACTAGGACATCTGACATTAGTTCATGTGGCTAGGGATAAGGAAAATAGTGGCAGTGTTTGTTTCACAATTCCTATGTAGTCATCATGTGACGTTAGAGCATCAAATTCCAGTTTTCTTGACATAACTGATTGATATGACGAAGTGGAAGTTGGATGGTATCTACATGGACTTTGTAATGGGGATACCACGCACGTCCGGTGGCCACAACCCTATCTGGGTAATCGTTGACTAAGTCACATAGTAATCACACTTCCTATCCATCTAGGAGCGGGGACTAGTGGAAGGCATGGGGTACCTTTATGTCTCAGGGATAGTATGCATCCATAGGGTGCCTTCAACGATTGTCACAGACCGTAATGCACACATAACATCCTGGTCTTGAAAAGGGTCACAAGTGACATTCATGGATCAGTTGCACTTGAGCATAGCTTCTCACCCACTATCTGATGGTCCGACGGAGCGGGCCATACATACTATGGAGAATATGATTTGTTCTAATGTCATGGATTTTTTTCATAGTTGGTAGTACAACCTAGCCCTGTTAGAGATTGTTTATAATAATAGATATCACTAAACCATTAGTATGGCACCATTTTATTACTTTTACAGGTGGCCATGCAAATTAGCTCTATACTGGACAGACTTAGGGGAGTCCACAGTCATGGGTTAGAGTTGTTATGGGATACAACTAAGAAGGTTCAAATCTTCAAGGATGTGATGATGTCCACATATAGTAGATATAAATCTTAAGATGATAGGAGATAGATACCCTCATTGTTCGATAAGGGAGATCATGTTTTTATTTGGGCCTCACCCCGACCCGGATTGAAGAGATTTTCTAGGGATGAAAGTTATCTCCAAGGATCATCGGAATTTCAAGGTTCTCATATGAGTTGGTGAGGTGGTGAATAGCCTAGCTCATCGCCTATAGACGCACAGTGAACATGATGTTTTTCATGTGTCATAGATGAGGATGTGTGTGTATGATCCACCACGCCTCATCGAATCGTGTGAGATAGACATTGATGATGGGGCGACGTTTGAGGAGTTCCCAGTGGAGATAAAGGATCGTCAATAGCGATTCCTTCCTACATGGTTGATTCCTCTAGTGCACATTAGATGGAAGCACGAGAAATTCCAAGAGAGTATATTGGAGCAGGAGGCACAGATTCATATGCAATACTTCCATTTGTTAGATTATATTTTCTTTTAGTTTTTGGGGATGTATATCAAAATTTTGTGGAAAATGTAATGTCCCAAAATTATCATGTAAATTATTTTATTAAATTATATTGAATTATTTCTAGACCAGGCACTAAGGAGACATGTAAATCTGAAACACGGGGTTCCTAGAATGTAAGATTGAATTTTTTTAGTTCACCTATGTAAACTAGTGTGGGGGTTTTATAACATTTTAACTAGTACTCGAATAGAAAATATGATGGCATAGTTGAAATCGGAAAGATAGGATTCAGATAGAAAGATCTTATCGTCGATCAGGAATGGTCAGTCGTAGAAGGTAATTTTTGGACATATCAAAAAATAATAAAATCAATTTGAAAAAGTTATTTTAATTTCATTATCACCATTGAGTGGTAGAAGATGGAACTACGGTGTGGCGTCAAGGTGATCACGAGCAACAAAAAATGAGGATCGTTAATGGATTGTGGCGTAAGATTAACTGCTATGCTGTTTCATTTATGAAACATCTTAAATTCACAACATCCCATCATAAGAGAAATGTTGAGACTTGTATCTTTTTAATAAAATTATGCGTTTGAGAGTTGAGAATTAAACTCATGGGATTCTCTAACAAAACTTTGGTGTAATTCCTCTCCAATGAAGAACAAAAAACACTATATGATCATAGAGCGACCATAAATCTCATGGAGAATGAGATTGTATCCAGGAAATGGTGAATGATGATGAATGAAAATGGATCAGAAGTCAACGAAGACTTTGATCAATACACATAACCTACGATAGATCCGAATCCATGTAGGGATTTAAATTTTCTTGATTTTTCCATTATTAATTATAAAACGAAAAATGAAAATCAACCCACAAAAAGGATGATCCACACATTGGGTGTTCTTGCAAGAGGGTGTTTTCATCGGAGTTTTTCAAGGGGATTATTGATAGATAATAGAACTATGATCCCAAACCTCCCCTGTTTCAAACATTTAACATTGAGGGAATAATCTGACCTGAACAAGGATTGATCCCCTATATCATGGGCATTCTTTGGGGAAGTATTATTCAATTTGGGGAAAAGAGAATTCAAGGTTGTTGTAGAAACTTTGGCATCCCTATAGTCCTATAGGAATAGACTGTTTGAGAAATAGACCACAGGAGATATTCTGGTGGCCTGCAAAATAAATCACTGGCACACCGGTGCTAGCGGAGGCCTGCTACAACCGAGGCGGGTGGAGGGAGGTGGTGCGGTTGTCGGGTTACCAATATGGTGGAGGAATATGACTAGCTAGCCGCATGAGTGTATATGTGTGGTGCTGATCGGCGCCGTATGGAGTAGTAACCCACCTCCAGGGCTCTTTGATGAGTTGGCAGCACGAGGTCTGTCTACAGCATGCATGTGTCCAGTCGAAAAAACAGGCTGGCTATGGGGTGCAAGCCATGGTCGCATGACCTCGGCGGAAAAAACTACCCAACATCAACCATTGGGTGAGCGGGGAGCAGGACGCAGCTTGCAGCCATGCTTCAACTAGGACGCGAACTGGTCCTACTCTGCCCGAACAGGCTAGCCTACAGGCCTGATCCTCACCGTTGTGCTAGACCTAGGACATAACCGATGCGGCCCAGACTGGGTTGGGTCTAGGTCAGGTCGGTGGACCCGGGAAGGGTAGGTCCGCCCAGGTCGGACTGGGCCTTGACCCCACCGACCCCCGTTTCTCTAATACACATGTATATAACATAGTATGCATCATATTTACACGCTAAATGTGGATAGAGGTCCGATGTGATGAGGTGGTCCCTTTGAGATACACTATGTGGGTTTTGGTGGTGGTTAGCATGTGGCCGGGTTGAATCAAACTCAAATCCAATGATACCCTTTTTATAAAAATCCCACATTTATAGATTGGGCGCCCGTTAGATGCACCGTCAGTTTCATTGGGACTATTATGATGAGGAAGATATTTGGGAAACACTATGTGGCACTTCCTCATCATTGAGGTATGAATTATGACCTAAGAATAAGAACCTCCCAAAATTAATTGTGTTAAGTGCCTAAATCCAAAGGTAGGTAGTGGCACGAAGAACGAGAGCGGCCCTTTCATGGATTAGAATGAGAGAAAAACTTCATGGATCCTCATTAGTGCAACCCTTCATAGAAAATAATGAGAGTGACGCCTCTTGGATCAGCATGGGAGTGACCATGCATGGATCATCATGAGAGATACCCTTAATGGATAAGTAGTAGAGAAAACCTTATTGGATAAGTAATAGAGCGACCCTTCATGGATAAACAGTAGAGCCTATAAATTGAATAAGTTGATCTATATTTACAAATAATCATTTTTACTTCTATACGTATGTTATACCTTGTGTGAGATGTGTATTTTTATTTTTGATTTCATTTGATATCTTTCAAAATGGTATTTTCTTTTGTGTATTTCATTGAGACCATAGTTTTTCTTGGAATATCTAATGTGTATTTTTATACTAAGACCTTTGTTCACATTTCCTACACATTTTTTTCTTGTGTAGATGACAAATAACTTTTACATGGAATTTGGGGAGCAAGGGCTATAAGATTCTAAGAGGTAGATCAATAGAATTGTTGTGTATTGGTGACACCAAACAGTGATCTATACGTACCCATCTAGTATGATCCTAGTGGGACGACCTCCAGATCGTGTACTTCCTTTGATGGACATTCCTTTTAGTTGGCATTGTATTAAGATCTATTTTACATACTACAATACATGTACATGTTGTGGTTTCTAGTTTCAGTTTACACTCTGCAGTATGGGTTGGTCGTGTGTGTAATAGATGATAGGAAATTACATCAATTTTAGGGGTTTCCCTTTTTGGTTATAGTATCTATCCTCTGGCTTATGTAAGTTAGTCATGGGGTAGTCATAACAAGGGCCCTAGTGTACAGGTCATGACAAAATGGGTGAACATTTTATTCTATAAAAATTAATTGCATGCACAATTATTTATTGATTCATATTAAATAAATTAGAGTCTACTATATAGAATTATATTTGGTCAACATGGATTCTAACTATTGTTTATTTTTTCTCATTCAAAAATCTTTTGAAATGAGGAATAAGAATTTTTTATTTCCTAATAAGATAACATAATTCATGTTCTCAAGAAGCAGCTTAAACTCTAACTGAGGTGGTTTTTTTCATTCACCTAAGGAAACTTCTTACATGTATTATTTCTTAGTGAAGAACTATATTTTAAAGGACATTAATCCTGATAAGAACATTCCATGTTCTCAAGACTCGTTTTAGGTATAAAAAACTCTAACTTCTCTAAGGATTCTACTACAATGTTCAGGGGTTTCAAGAAAGTCATATTAACCCATGTTTATATAATTAGTATCAGCATCCCAAAACTCATCAAAATATAATTTTTCAACCACTTTTACATAATATTATGAATCAAACGAATTTTCATATTTTAAATAAATTGTGGGTACTTAAACATAGGAAAAATTAGGTAACATACCAAAGGAAAACCAATTAATCATTCTTACGGGGGGTTTAATGATCCTCAAATAGTTGTTTCATTGAATGAAATGTTTTTAGATGAAAAACCCCTCTAAATTCTAAAGAATGATTTATTTTGTGAACAATGATAATTGGTTTTGTCATTTTCACAAAAATTATCTCCCTTTAAATTGAGGAGAATGCATACTGAATCAATTATATACCATATCAATTACATAGAAATTGAAATAAAAATCATGAATCTCACATAAAAAATAATATAGTATATTACTCTAGTAGTATCATTAGTAATTCAGTTGTAAAATTCTATGATAATTCAAGAGGGTTTGAATTCTCTAACCTAAAGAGATGAGAAAACAAAACAGGGCACAACTTTGATAGAGGCCCCTAAATCTATCATGAAATCTTTGAATTCACATTGAATAATGGTTAATGGAACGGTTAAAGGAATGGTAATGGTTCTTGGTTATTTTCATTTGATAGGAAAAAATGTTGAATCATGTATGAAACATTCTTCCATAAGTTGAATTTTTTCTATCCTTTGAATTTCCACAAATGAGAACACAAATCATTCAAAAACATATAATTCTGTTTAATTTTTTTCATAGATTAGAGAAAAGATATGTTCAATTTATATTTCATAAATGATAAAAAAAACTGCTAAACCAACACCTTTTCCACACATTACTATAATAGAAGTTCACTCCTTGGATATGGTAGTGTAATTTTGAATGTTTTTGGGTTATTTTGGGCACTTCTTTGAGAAGAAACTGGACTAGACATCCCAAAACAGTATATCACCATTCATTCAAAAAATTCCAACTATTTATTTTATGTTCCCATTCATAAAAAAACAGAATTTACATTATCACCGTTTGTGGTTTAATTCTAATTAATAGTGTCTGTTGAAGGCTTGAGTTTTTTAGTATGAGGGTTATTAAATTTTATACTATGGGTAAGACTAGTTATAGACCTATTATCATTTATCTCTAGGATTTACAAGGGGTGTGAGGGAACACCTCCAATCATTTTATTTTTCATGATACAAACATGAGAGGATAGTTGACCACTTTAATTCATCGAATTATTCAATATATTCTTGTGGGGTTCTATTTTTTGTCTTATTGGCTCATTTTGTTTCCTCATCACCTCTCTAATGTTTCTTTTGGACTTATAACTAGTTAGGGAAGTCTGAATATTTCTTTGAAAATGAGAATTTTCTTTATCATTGAAATATATTGGTTGATAATTACCTACTTTGCATTGGAAGAAGCTTATTTATCGTTTTGGATGCCAGAATATTTAATTAGTGTGGTTATTTTATGAATTATTGAAAATTTGGCATGTTATAAATTTCCATTATTGGTTTAATTGAAAGGATATTTTCTGAAAAAATGAAATTTAGTTCTTACAAGTCTCATTAATTTTTGGGAATTGATCAGTAAATTTTTTATTGGACGAGAAAATTATATAATGGTCTTTTATTTGAAATGTTTCATTAGGTTTGGATACTATTGGTGGGTTTTTGGATGTCATCATTGACCTTACCAAGGTGGTAGGATCATAATTTTGACTCTCCATCATATTGTTTTTTGGACTAGTAGTTTGGAATTCATGGGTATATTTCACATGAAGAAGGCCTCTTATTCCCAATTATTCAGCATTTTCTCCAATTTTTTCCATTAATGTCCTAGTATGAGATGTATGTTTTTCACATAATTCTCATCCCTTATTAGAATCAAACAAGATTATTTTAGTAAGACACAAACACTCATAAAAATATTTAATCAAATAGTGGAGACATATTTGATGGTGGGTGAAACTGAAACAGAATATTTTGAATCTAACCTAGTACTCATGTAGTGTTTCACCTCCAATCTTTATAATGATAGAAATATTTTTTTCTAATTGACGATTTTGTGAAGATAGAAAAAAAATTTGAGGAAAATTTTCTTTCATTCATTGTAATAATTAAAAAATACTTTCTATTAATTGAGAAACCATATTTGAAAACTCCATCTAAAGAAACAGTAAGTAAGCTCAATTTCATTTTATTTGCATCAATTGGATGAGGTTTCTTATTGAAAAATGATTACCAAATACATAATGGGTTTTTAAATGGTTCTTCACAAAATAAGTCATCAAATTTTGGATGTTTTTTGATGAAATAAAATTTTATTTCATACCAAATAGATGTATTAGGATATTCAATAGCATTTTCTTGATTATCATCACATGATAAAGCCTATTTTTTCAAGGCTCTACTTTCACGCATTGGAATTTCAGTTTTAATGATATTCCATATAAGTGTGTTAGTATAATATTAAAATCTATGGAAAAGTGGATTTATGGTAAGTAAAACCCCATACTGAAATGCTCTATCAATTTAAAAATCAGAATTTTACAAATTTAGGTCATAATTTTGCGTATTGCCAAACAATTTCTATAAAAATTACTCTAGTAGCATCCTCAAAAATGGATCTAGTTTGTATCAGGGTTTTCTTCATAAAAACATAAATACATAAATTCATCTCCTTGATATATTCATTATATAATTCTCTACATATTCTCTCAAGGATGTTGAAAATTTAGTTTCAAGAATGCCACTTCTGTTTTCGTTTTTCTCATGAGAAGAGAAATTTGGGGATTTGATTAAAAAATTTATTATAAAATATATATATAAACAATAAGTAAAATAATTTAAGGGAAAGACATAATAAAAAATTACACAAAATAAAATGGGTTTGAAATCATAATTAGAATAGTAGTTGTGTAAATGCTTCAACCTCTTACACACACTCTTTTTCATTGTTTAAAAATATTTCTCAATTGAATTTCAAAATTCCACCCTGTGACACTAGGGGAACAAATAAATTTATTTAGATATCATATTAATAACTAATTTTTTTACTCCTTTGGTAGTTATTCATGTACTTGAATATCTTCGATCAATCAAACCAACATGAAATCACTATGCTCTAGGACAAGACCATTTAGAAAAACATTAAATAGTGAAATCAATTAGTATAAATCATATATTGGACCAAAATAAAAAAATTAATGAAAATATATTAAACTTTAATACAACCATGTTCATTAAAAAATATATTATCAAAAAGAAATTCTAAAAGAGATTACACATTGAGAACAAAACATGAAAGAGAGTGTATGTTGGTTTTCATTTTCCACAACCACTTGGTGGTTATAGTCACATCAATTGACCAGCCTCTATCTTCTCCATTCCAACATAAATTACAAGAATTATAATCAAGATATCAATATCCATATTTCACATGATCCCTCAAGACAACCCACTTTGGAATGATGAGGTTATAGAAATATATAGATAAGGGGAAAAAGAATATGTTGCCCAGTTTTAGTCCATCAAAATCCTAATAAAATTTATCACCTTTTCCCAACACATATTTTTATGGTATCTTCTAGTAGTTTATTTAGAAAAAAATTCTATTTTTACCCTCTACATTTATTATCAATTATAATATATGTGAGAATTATATGTTTTCTTTACTAATACAATTGTTTCTCATATAAAGAATCTTGAATTTCCCCCCATTTTTAGTATCAAATGGCCAATTGATGGTTAAAATATCTCCATGATATTTATTAGATGAGTTACCCATTGAATCATACATAAAAACAATTTTATCCTCCTTAATTGGAGGTTTTTATCCTATGTTATGACTCCCATTATTAGTTAGTGTCCATACTACCAACCAGAAAACATTCTATAAAGAATGATTTTTTGGGCTTCTATATTTTTGAATAAGGATATGGTCTAGTTGAAAAATACACAGCATAGAAATATGGGGTTACTAGAAAATAATTATTTTATTGAGATTACTATTAAAAAATATATACCTGACCTACCGGAGATATTGAGAATAGTTAAAATCACATAATTGTGTAATTTTCTATTTCATGCTCAATACATCCCAAAATTCCAAAAACAATTAAATTTTACATAAAATTTACATTTTGTGGGGATTAAATCATAGAAAAATATATGAAAATATTTTAAATATCATCTCTATTGATTCACCATTAAATAGAATAATAGTGAATACATTGTATTTCTAATGAAAGTTAAAGTGGAATTACAAACCCTTACCTCACGTCTAAATCATCTCACCAGACCATTATATTTATTAAAAACAAAATTAGGTTAATTAATTTATTCTATATAAAACTTGTTGATGTGTATTATTCCATTTATTTCAATTATTAAAATTATATATAAAATTACTAATCCATTAATTTTACCTTGGACATGTTGACGATATTATGTACTTATGTCCAATATAGATTCATCCAGTTTAATATGGTCAAACAGGTCATTCATACATCATCTACATAATAATAATCACTAAATATTTAAAAATATTATAAATCTATTATAATTATAAATACAACCGTTAAATATTTTTATAAAAATAAACTATGTTACAATCATGGTGATGGTAGGTAGCACATATTCATGAGTAATGTTTCTATTTTTTTTTGATCTTATGGAAAGAAGATAAAAAAATATTTTTTATTAATGAAATTAATATCATAAATATAATATTAATTATTAAAATATACATTAATGTATCATCCATGTGATTTGATGATTTAAAATGAATCAAATAGCATTATGGATGTGGTAGTCCACAGGTATGCACCTAGGATATTATCATTTATTCTTAGTAGTGGAAAATAAGATTGAAAATGATATATTATCAGTTAAAAATGATATTTAATTCAAGAATAAAATATATAAACACTAATTAAATAACTATAATCAATAAAGAGAGATGTGTATGGAAATTGGGTTACATCAGTTCTTGAGGCAGTAGTCCTCCATACACATGAACTATGATTTATTGTCCTATTTAAAGATGTTGGAGAAGGATATAGGTTTTTTATATTAACATGATAACATATATGTATATTAAGTATATTAATATTTATTTAATATTATATTTTATTATCATTTTAATAATGTAAAATATAATAATATAAATGGATAAAAATTATACCTCTTCTCTGGAAAACCTTCATAGATTAACTCTTTAAACCTTATAAAGATGGTTTTCTTCCTAAAAAAGGAATTTAGTATAATAATATATATTATAATAAGATATTGGGATAGTTTTGGCATAAAAATAGAGTTCTATTCTTGATGTAATGTGAATTATAGGTTCCCTTTTATAAGAGAAGATAAATCGACTGAAGGAATTTCTCAAAATATTAAATTGATTTAAAATAATATTCAAATAGAAATAGTTAGAAATGAGGTATGTATAGTATAAGATTTTTATGGGTCGAAATAATCTAATGAAATAAAAATTGGACATATTTTTACTATATTTAAACCAAAATCTTTGTTCGTAATTCATATTTCACCATATTTACTCTTATTGTGGCAAATCAAATTTTTATAATTTCAGGATCACTGTAGTTACTATAAAATGAAAAAGGACTAATATAATTAAAATGGATGATATTTTTTACAACAAACTTATCAATTTACCAATTTAATTTTATAATTAATTTTAAATCATTTCAAAAAATGTTATTTACTTTAAAATATCGATAAGTTCAATATTTATAATTAATCATTACATTGAGTTTATTAATATAATGAAAATATAAAAATTTAGAAACAAATCATTTATAATATTTATAACCCATATTTAGATTCTAAAAAATTGCTTTATAATAATATTATTATCAATTTATATTTATTATAATATTTTTAAAAAGATTTATATGATATTTTCATTAGTTGAATAATTTGTCCATCAGCGTTTTGTAATAATTTAATATAATTATTTATAAACAATAAATTAAAAATAAATTTACCTGAATAAGATAAATCAATTATATTTCAATAGAATATTTATATTTTAAAAGTTTACTCAATAACCCCATGAATAAATTATTTTATAAATTAAAAAAAGAGTACGACACGTAAGAATTTTCATTAGATTAAACATTAAAAACACTCATAATCTCATCCATGGTTCTAGAAAATTTCATAAATTATACTTTGGGATGATTATTGAGGATGAATAATAATGATATAAAATTTTGTGCATGGGTAAATGTATCTTTATAGACCTTATCATATTATGTTCATCATTTTAGTTAATTAATATACCCTTTATAGTGGAAAACAAATTACCAAGTTCATAATTCATATTGACCAAAAAATAAAATGGTTCCATTTAAGAAGAATTCAATCACTGATTCCACATATGTAATATATTTTCTAAAATTATGTAGACAAAATTTTAGGAATTTATTTTAAAATTAATATACAAAAATGAAATGAATATTGGAGTTCAGAAAATTTTTATTTTTTAAATAAGGTAAAAATTATACTAAATCCATGAATAATATATGTTTTAAAAATAATAATTTAATAATATAAAACCAAACAAAACTAATTAAATATTAACACAAATATTAAATATATTTTCATTTTTTAAATAATGTAAATTAAAAACACATTCTTGACAATAAAATCTATATTATTCACTATTAAAAAAGAATAAATATATTATGAAAATGAAAAATATAAAATTTTGGGATAGTTTTTGAATGATGAATTCAAAATTGAAATTAATTTTCTCAAAATAAAAACTCTAGAACTTCTATACATTAATTTTAATATTGAAGCATAAACATTTAAAAAATAAAGTTTTTGAAGAAAACAATTTATTGAATAGTAAAATGAATTTTTAAAAATAACCCTTTATTTTCATTAAATTAATCATTTTACTTATATTGAGTATGAGATTTATATTTATTTTTTAAATCTTTTATTCATCTTCATATCCACAAAATTTATAGATCTTTTATTCCAGTATCATATAAATAATAATTGATAATTGTTCATTTAAGATCAACGTATCTTATCTTATATGACATTAAAAATACTATTTCTTTTTAGAATTTTAAAAAATTAAAAAAAAACTCAACATATGTTTATCTAATTATTTTTATTTATAATTTTCCATTATTAAAAACATAACATTTATGAAATTATAATACAAATTTTTTGATGTCGTATTATATATTGACATAAAATATAACTATACTCATCTACAATAACTATGGTATTGTTAAATATAAAATTCCTTATCATTGAAAAGGTAACAAGTGAATTTTTTTATGTTCCCTAATTATTGTTTAATAATGGATCAATCATTGGAAAATTCAGGTGTTGGCATGGATGTTGTGTTTAGGTTTGGATATACTTAAGATTCCTTAGAACCATACCTCATTCCATTAATAAGTGGTGTGAATGTTCCTCCACCACTAGTATTCTCAATCATGGGTGGTTATACCTATGGTAGACTATGGTTCAGAACATAAGGACTAATCTAGGGTAATGTGGGTTTTGGTATGAGAATTATTCCATCACATTAGAGTAAATTCCAATAAGGACAGTCCTCTAAGGATGGGGAGTTTTTAAATCCATCAATATGTTTTTAAGGGATGATATACACTACGAGTGACAGGATTGGGCAGAGATATGTTACTAAGAGAGAGGAACCCAAGTTCGGTGTTGTTTCTATAATAAGACCAATGGATCCTCACTGGATAACATATTTTAATTTTACCATAGAGAGTGGTAAATTCATATTGTTAATATAATTGATCATGGGTTTCACCTTAAAACATGAATTGATGGTTAAACCATTTAAAATTTTTGATAATAGGATGAGTTTTGAACATGCAATTGCATCCTTAGTGTCGTAAGATTTGTTTTTTAGGTGTCTAACAAATGATATTTGTATTGAGATATTTCCAGGTGGGTCTTTACTATTAAAATACTATGTGTTGGGAATTCCCATGATGTTTTCTCATATTTGAAATTGTTTCATATATATTCCCAAGATATTCCGTTATATCAAACATTTAATTTTGATAAAATATGTCTACCTATGTTAGTCCATTATATCATTTATAGATGAAAATAATAAGTGGATTCACAATATTCTCAGTAGGTTCTTATTGTTAGTCAGGATACTATATGGACTTTAGATTAACCCTAGGATCTGAAAATGAGATTGATAAATTGAAATTATAAAATTATTTTCTTGGATATTATGGTCATAATGATATATAATTTATAGTTTTTTACATTGGATTCAATGAGTATTCCCATTAAAAAATCTAAATATGTTCTCCATGGTTCTGGAATTAATAAAATATATAAGGGGTGGATTAGAAATTGGATATAGTTCTAATGAGTAAACTATTTAAATTCCATGGATACATCCAAATATCCAATTTCAATTCATGATATTTTATATCATCATTTGTAACATGATTATAGATAGCTCAAAATATTCCTAAAATGGTATAGTAGATCCGATGTTTCAACATAAAACCAAATGATAAAAAATGACTATTTAGTTATTTTTCTATACTAAATGGTTTATTAGAGGTATATTACAACTTTATTGAAAACATTACGAGTTATATTTGTCACCATCTTAGTTGTGACCTACTAATTTATCATCACACCCAGATCAGATGGCCATGGAACATTTATACTCAAGATGAATTCATATATCCCAGGATGAACATGGGAAGATACTAAGTGTTTAATGATTTAGTGGGATATCATGCGTAGATTTGGTGATCAGGATACGATAATGATCTGGGATTATAATGAATATTACTTATATATTTTATTTTTTATTATATCGTTTAAATATGATTGACCCAATGGTCAATCAGTTGGGATATATGATTGTATGCTTTAATATTCAATTATTAATAATTTTTATCTTTATTTTACATTCTCTAATTGTTAATGAATTAATGTCATTGGTAAATTTCTATTATTTTTAATAATTTAATAACTAAATTATACCTCAATAATAATAAACAAGTCCATTTCTATTGGTAATTATCCTCTGGAATATAAGGAAGCATGTTTGAGGTCACATAGAGGCATTGGTCAAGACATCTTTTAAGGTAATCATGTTATGGGATATAAAGTTTTTTACCTGATATTTATTTTCATTGAATGTTTTTATTATGAATAATAATTTGTTACATGATAGTTATTTTTATGGACCTCAGACAGCTGTGTCGTGAAATTTTTTTTATTGATGGTTATGATTACTAGAGATAGGAGAATCTTATTCTTTGTTTTTCATTTTATTGCTTCACGATTTCATCTATAGTATGACACATATGATTTAGGTATATTATTCATGATTTTTTAGATCCTTGTTTATTGGAAATGGTTTGTTATATATGAATCATTCCTAGAACATAGGATTCTAATGAAATTCATATGCTTCTTAGTGATTAATATATCAAAAAAAGTTTTGTTTATTTTTTAATGTGGAAAAAATGAATATACTTTATTTTTTCTATATATCTTTTTTGTTTAATTGTATAGATATAAATCCTGATATATTTATTTTGTTTATAGTTTATTTGGATTTAATAGAATCAATATATATGGAAATCACAATATATACCCACCAGAAAATGGGATGTATTGTGAACCAATGTTGATTGATAAATGAATTTTATTTCCTAGAAATGAACCCCATGAAGATAAATATTATACCGATTTAGATATTTATCATGTAAAAACTATCTATATTTTGATTTTACATATATATTATTGGTTTAATTTTATTTAAATAAACCCTTATAGTTAGTTTAAATAGTTTACATATAGAGATGTTTTTGTATGTATACAAATGAGACCATGGTCATCAAGTGGGTAGACCTATATGAATATTTCATGGGAGTGTTGGTTCTAATATATGATATGATGATTTTGAATTTGATTCTTGAGATGAATATATGTGATCCCTTGAGTAAGTGTTTTTTCATGTGGGTTCCTTTATATATTCCAGATAAGAACAATGGTATTTCCAATGAGGTTTCATATGTATAGGAGGCTAAAGAGTGGGGTAATCCCATGTGTGTGTGTTTCCATTGGAATAAGAATCAAGGCAGTATTATTTATATTTATCAATATGATGTTATTTTCAATAAATTTTATAGAATATGAAAAGAGATTCTATAATCTTCTATAATTTAAATGACTTGAATTCCACTTGTATCGAGTTAGGATGTTAATGCAAATTATGTGCATGACTCTAAAGAGTTTTGAATTCATTATTAATCCCTGATATGGTAGTTCATTGAGATATTATATGGTCATAATGAGATAGATAGTGTATGGTTATTGAAATATTATTTATGTAACATCACTTTAGTGATAATTATCATGTAGTACCCATGTAATGACTCATACATTAGACCTATTTGAAATTAATCCCGGGTGTGAATTTGTAATATGGAATTGGTATGATTTATGATTATGGTTAGTTTTTAGATTGTGATAACTGGTCTTATGATATATTAATTAGGTAAAAATGAATCATGTTATATGATTTGGTTGTACTGATGTGTAGACCCTCTAGGTTGGAATGGCATAATGGTTTTATATATGGTTTTATGTGATTTTTTTTGTCTTTATAGATTGATTAGTGGAAATATGTGGGATAAATAATGATATATTAAATAATATTCTTATAATAATGGGTTTTGTCAGCTCTAACGATTATGATTGGGGTCCATTAGGTTGAGAAGTGATAACAAATATTTATTGGGGTAAAATAGTGTATTTATCCAAAGGTTATATAATTACATGGACAGAAAATATAGGTGAGGATGTATTAAGAGTGATAAATGTGGAAAAATGGAACCTTTAAAGTATTTAGTAATGGAGTAGTATAAGGGAAGACATATTCTAGAGATTACACCATTGTTAATTGAAGGGTTGGTCCGTCTTTTTAAATGAAAAATAAATAGATGTTAAGAATGACTTTTCCAGTGAAGTAGTAATAACTATTTAATTAATTTTTATGTTAATGTTCCGGTGTGAGTGAGATATGCATATCATGTAATAGATATAGTAATGGATGAAATATTGGATGTGGGAAAAAATATCATATTAAAAGTGTAGTTAGCGTGATGAGACAATTTATTAGATCATGAAGGTAGAATTTGGATGTTTTTTAAAAAAATTAACTAGTCTCATCTATTAAAAATGTTTAATGTATATTTCGGTTTTTGATGTTGTATTGGATATTTACATCATATTGGAATAAGACTTAGGATTGATTTTATATGGTATGAGGCTGAATCATACAACTGATACTATGATGATCATTGTGAGATAGAGATGGAAGGTGTATATAGTTAGTGATCATATCTGAGGATTACACTAAATTTTGGGTGCAATAATTGGTTTTCATGATTTAATTATTTTGGAATTCCATTTAGAATTAAGTCATCCAGATTACGTAGATTCATGGTGCATCTGTGGGAGAGACTTAATGTTTGTGGGAGATATCTTTCAATGGTTGAATAACTCGTATTAAATTATGATATGGGGTTTGGGGAGATGTAAATTTTACATATTGTGTTGTTAAACATTTGAAAACGTGTTTTATTACTTGTATCTTATTTTTTGGAGGACCATTTCATATAGTTGGATTTATGGTTAGATTTATAGATTATGGAGCACAATACGCGATGAAATAAGGAATTTAAAAACACTATTTTATCTTTGGAAACAATTTCCATGGTTGAGTTCCATGATGTTTCTCATCAATAGAATCAAATGTGTGAATCCACATTTGATGCATAATGCACATTTTTTTATGAGTTGTGTAGATGGGCCTCATTCTATATTCTGGTATAAAAAATAATTTGTATATGAAAACATGATTACCTAGGTAGTTCATGATGTATTATAGAAGTACATTATATTCCTTATGTGTAAAATAAGTATTTTTCTAGGAGGCTATAATGTTATGTTCTTTATGAGGTATAAATTTCATGGGTTATCATGTTTTTCATTCCTAACGAGGGGTTTATTTTGGAAATCGTGATTTGGACCCATAATATAAGTGTTTGGACAACTTTGGATAAAACATTTTTGTATGATTTTAGGTCCAATTGATAGATTATATTTTTAGTGTATTTTTTTGTACAATCAATATGTTTAACCAATATATACTGAGGTGTTGGGGGTGTATGGAGTTTTAGAGATACTATTTTGGATGATAGAAAGAGTTTGGGATTTTTTGATGCTATTTATGAAATCTATTCTAGGATCGTATAGTTTCATTACGGTCTAAAACAAAATTAGATGAATTTTTAAATATTATATGGGATGAATTCGAAAAATGTATAAATTATCTATAATTTTTGAAAGGAAATCTTTGAGTACAGAAGATTTAGTGGGTGTGATAGATGTTTTGGATAAAGTAACAAGAACAATAGTCATTTTTTGTATAAAATCAATTCATGGAGTGAATAAATTCTTATAATAACTATTCAAATTATTTTTAAATGTATTTTTCCATTGAAATCTCTAGAATGAGGAATATGGGATCTTCATATGGGAAGATGTTTTTGAGTCCTATAGTGATTTCTTTCCAAAAAGTTGAAAGGATAACAGAAGATGGAAACCCAAAAACAAACCATATTTAAATTATAGAAGGTGATGAAAAATTTTATTTATAAAAAAATACTCAAGATTTTTAGAAAGGTAAACATTTAATTTTTTAATATGATTATGACCCTTACAAATTCAAAAAATTACATAAAAAGTTTCTTATTAATCTTATGAAATCCAAAATGACTCTAATGAAAATTTAATTAAAGGAGTAAGCATCATGAGTAGATCATCATGAATGATTGAATTCCAGTGATTCCATAAAAATATATAGGATAGTATTTTTTGAGTTCTGTTGATGTCATAGAGGGAGTTTATGGATGAGTCAACCAAACTTTTTCTTTCGAGGGTATATTTTAATGATGTTGTGATTCCAGATGTTTTTCAGAAATAATATTCTAGAAATACTAACGATGAGTTTATTGGAAGGAGGATGGTTTAATATTTAGTTCATTGAAAATAAAAGATAACCACATTGAATTGGGGATGTAATTTTATAGAAAATGTCATTTTGTTTTCCAGAATTTAACCAATATTTTTATATGAAAATATAATTTGTATTTTTTGTGTCTATATATAATAAAAATTCCAATAAAATATACTCAATCATATTCATCACTAATATGATACTCGATATCAAAAAAATTAATTCTTGAAATAAACCAGTCTTATGATTTATAATTAATTATATTATATATTCAAAATCATCAATGTATTACAAATTATTTAAAAAAAATTCATTTGAAAATGGAATAGTTTTATTATAATAACTTTTTTTCATGAAATATATGATTTTTTAAAAATAAACGTTTAAAAAATTATTACAATTAATTTTATTAAATGAAATTAATTGTTGATATCATAGTATAAAAATTTTCTTTGGGTGAATTTATGATATTTACGATAAACAAATGATTTCTTTTGAATAGTAAAAATAATGATATTTCAAAATGTAGTTACATTTATGATATCATTTAGATTTATTACGGAATTAATAAATTTTGAATTCATTTTCATGAAAAAATATATGTTTAATGAGTTACAAACTATATTTTAAAACAATAATTCAACTTTGGGAACTCATTAGTAACTTTTTTTACAGAAGTAACATTTATTAATAAAAAATTATAAATCATTGAATTTTATGGTATAGTTGTATATTTTAACTCCGTTTTCTAATGATCCAAAAGACAATAAATATACATTTTATATTAAATAAAAAAATATTGTTCAAATAAACTTATATACTTCATTATATATTAAAGAAATATTTAAGCATAAATTTTGTATTTACCTAAAATAGTTTTTCATTAAATTTTTGGTTTCATAATAAAAATAATGTTTACCAATTATATAATTATAATTTTATAAAATAGATTATATATTATTAATAAGAATTTAATTTTTGAGATTTACCTAATATTTTTTTACAAAAATTTGTTAATATGGTAAAAATTTATGTTATCTCAGCTAATGATTTTTTTAAAAAACATGTTTATTAGAAGATAAGAATGAAAATGTGTCAACAACATTTAAAATTTTTATTTGATGAGCTTTTCCCCCTTTTCATATTATATTCACATTTTTGATCATTGGATACACTTTACCTAGAGAAAAACTTTTCAATATTTAAAAACATTAAATTATTACCATAATACGACTCCCCTAAATTATAAATGAGACCAATTCTCATATCTATTAAATCATATTGAGAATATTATAATGACCATTACCTACTAAAATACATTATGAACCATACTTCCAATAACCTATTATCTTTGGAGGCAAAATAGAACCAACCTAGATTGATTAATGTGTACGAAAAAAGATGGTTTTCCAATAGAGAGGTTTAACTATAAACTGATTTTTTTCATTTTATTTCATCCTCTACCTCTATGTAATATTATAAAATTAGTTTAATATAATGGAATTATTATCAACCATATTCTAAAATGTAATTATTATAGTGGTAGAACCCATTTAATAACATTTCCCATCACATGGTTAATGAAAACATAATTCTTTTTAACTTATGAATTACCACCTCTATCATGTGATGAGATTAATATTTCATTAGTTTCTCACATAGGTTTACATAAATATTTAAATAACAGAAAAATATTTAATTTTTAACATATTAATGACACTATAAAATTTAAACATTTCTCACTAAATTTATTTTCTACCCCATAGAAAAATGAAATCTTCATTCTTGGGTATATACAGACTACCATTTCAATGAAACAATGTGGTTCAATTTTCATGGTGACCATGCATTGTTGATCATTAAATAATAAACAATGTGTAAATATGATAATTATAACATATATTGTATTGAATATATATATATATATATTAATGATAACATCATTCTCTATGTTCAATTCCCTGATTTTATTTTTTGGTTATAAACTAAATGACCCAAAAATAACCAACATGAACGGAACAATTTTAGCCACTAAATAGTTTGTGGTAATAAATAAAAAAAATTTAATAATGATAATGTAAATAAATTGAATTTTTTTATAAATTATATAACTAATATATTTTTATTATTAATTATTTAGATGAAAAATATATAATATCATGACTTTTGGGATTCTATTTTATTTTAGAAAATTATTTTAAAGGTTTAAAGTCTTTATCCTCCATATTCACATTATTATAAATGATAAAAATAAATTTTTTAATTTGGAATCAATGTCAGATAATTTTCATTTGTGACTACATTTTAGTTTCTCTATAATGGTTTTTAGAGTAATATATATAATTTTTTCAAAGTGGGATTCTATCTATTTTTTTACAAAATTGAAAAATGATTTTTTTAGTAATAAAAGACGTTTCCACCATTTACAATATATATATATATATATATATATATATTAATTTTTATCAATTATAAATTTTAATATTTCATTTTTATTTGAGGATCAAATATATTTCACAAATTTGTTATGAAATTTTATTTTGAAATATGTTTTTCTTAAAAAAATAAAATATTTTCCTAATATTTCTGAGATAACAGAAACTATTTTATTAATAGGACAAAATGTTATTTTGATGATTCTTCACATAAATAGTGGAAAAATAAAAATATTTTGTTAATTATATTGTTCTCAAAAATTATAAATTATTATGGGCCAAATATAAATCAGGTTGATTAGTTAACCCAATATTTTTTCCAAGTATTGTTTAATGAATATTTTTTGAATGGAAAAATTATGGCGATAACAAGGTAGGTAACCCATATGAAATTAAGAGGGATTATATAATTTTAAAATGGGTCAAAATGATTCAACAATAGTTATGAAAATTATTCACCAATATACCTATATAATACTTATAAAAGTCCTTCTTTATGGAAATATTTTTATTACATGAATAGATGATTAAAAGTGAGAGGTTTACATTCCAAAAGGATTTTTTTCATGGATTTAGAAGTTCCTCAAGATAACTCCATGGGGTTTTATATAGATTATATTATGTTTTTGATGTTTCCTTTTAGTAAATATTGTTTTTTACTTGTGTAACTTTTTTATTTATGTGGTTAATGCTTTATTGTGAAAAAAGTAATCCTCCTAATGAATTTTCATTATTTTCATTGTATTTAGGGGATATTTTTTTTAATCCCATAATAAGGGTTTTTTTCTCATTACTCATATTCAAACATATTTCATAGGTTAAAATAATGATTTTAATTTTTGATATGGTCCTGATTTCTTCTATGGTGAATTTTCATAAAAAAGTTAATGTGTATTTAACAAGAAATTTGTGTAAAATTAATTCCTTATTTAATTATTAAATATTAACACTATGTGGAAGTCTCCATATTGTTAAATAGTTTTCCCTTAAATGTATAAAAAACTAAACCCTAAAGATAATGGTAATAATATAATTCTAAAACAATTCTATTAAAGTCATATTTATGGGTCGCTAATGTCATGAGCTATTATAGTTAGTATCCTATAATGGTAATGATATATTTAAAGGAAAGAGAATATTAAATAATGTATAATGAGAAAATAATTTATTCATATATTATCATGATATTCCATGTTAATATTTTTAGGATGATTTATCTAATATATTATTATTCGGAATGGATTTATAAAGAGGAATCATTAAAGATGAAGTGGGAAGGGATCAATAGGATAATAAAAATTTAAATAAACAACCTATATTAGTTGGAATAAATATGTTTGTTACTATTCTTACTTGGATAACACTAACTATTAATAGTGGTTCATATGATATAGATGGAGTAAATTCTCTATTTAGGAACATGTTCATAGTGGATCATTTCTTGTAACAAAACCTTCTAGAATTTAGAGTACCATAATACACAAAAAAATTATAAAATTAGAATTAATGAATTAATGAAGAAAAAAATGGTTTTATATGTGTGTAAATTCAAAATGGAATACATTTTATTTATTATTTTTATGATTACGTTCATTTATTGAGGCATATTATCCAAAATACTAAGGGAAAAAAGTTGAGATTGATCACATAGATTGTGTGGATGTTAATTTCTTTTTTCATGAAATATATGTTCATAAATTTTTTAAGATTTATATTTAAACTATTTTTTTGTTAAATAAGATAAATAAAGTATTAATGGTTATTTATTAGAAAAATATCAACATTAAGATTATATGAACTGAATATGATTTTGTGCCACATGAAAAAAATATAGAATTGACAACGGTATAAATCATATTTAAAAATATAGTTTTCCTCCCATAAATTTAAAATTTAGTAGGGTGATTTTAATTATTTTGAAAATATTGACATGGAGTTTGTGGAAACATATATACACTATGATATAAAGAGTATGATTTGGTGAGGGTAGAATGAAATAGTGAAGTACACAATAATAAAATATGGAGGAAAGAACAAAAAATATACTTAGTGTTGTAAAATAAAATTCCAAATTAATATATTTTTGAATCTGGAATGTGTTATTGATGTGTTAAGATCTATTATCTGACTCATTAATTAAAGGAATCTTGTTCTTATCGGCCTTGTAATATGAAAATATTTAGTTATAAAGAGTTGATATTTATTAGTTACAATGTGTTTGGTTTTATTCTAATAAATTCCTAATGTCAGTAACTCATTATGGGAATCATAAAGATAGAAAGAATAAATGTATGAAATTGTATGATCCTAATGTTACATAAGATTATTGACCATAAAATGAAGTAGTTTCATGTAAATTATGCTTTCCAAATTATTCCAATGTTTTTATTGGTTTATGATCCAAGAATTATTCTATTTATAGAAACATTTTATGTAATATTGAAATACCAACTAACAAAAAATGCTAAATGTTTTTGTAAAAACTAGTAGTGGTACTATAAAAGAATCGAGATTGTATAGAAATATTCATATTAACTACATTTAAATAGCTATTTCTATAACCCTTGTTTTTATTCCCATTTCAATGTTTGATGTTTGTATTTGTATAAATTGACTATCATTATTCCATGTTATAGTAAATTAACAAGAAAAATAATTAATAACTAATTTTCAAAGTGAGTTTAAATTATTATATTTAATTACTTTATTCCTTTGATAATATATAAAGAAGGTGAGAATTTGATAAATGATGGAAGTGAATATTACCTTTCACATATTTTTCAAACAAGGGAACTATTAAAATAAGCCTGTATTAATGATAAATCAATATATACATGTATGTTGAAATGATATTTTTAATGTCATTCAATGTTGGGAGGTTGAATTAACTATTTAATTAGTGTATGAGTATATGAAAATGACTAAACCATTGAATATAATTGATATATTTGGATTTTTATAATTTAAAAGGGAGTTATTAGAGATTCTTGAAAAGGGTTTCTAATTCCCTAGAACATATCCTTAAGGTTTTCTAATTTTGTATTAATAATTTGGATGATTCCATAATACATTACATTGATTATATAAAACTCAATGACATTGTTTTAGAGAAGATCTGTTTGTTTCCTCCTTTTGATTATTTTTTATAAGGTATAGGGTGATAATTATTTCTTGATGGTTGATATCAAATATAGTAACCATCCACTAATGGTGTGTGATGACTTAATTATAATGATATATTTTAATACTATGTATAGGTGATTTGATTTTGTGGTTATGGCATTCAGGTTAGAAAACATGAAAGATGTATTTATGGATCACATGGATAATGTATTCATGTGGTATTAAATAATTATTTGGTTTCTTTATTTATTACAATATTATATACTGTAAAATATACAATTATAATGATATAAGTATAGGTATTGTCCTATATAGTCAATAAAACTATGGAAAACCCATAATAATAATTCTTGTTCAAAGAAAGTTTATACCTTGAGAATGTTTTTTTCCAAAATATGGAATAAATGTTTATTTTTTGAATCTAAAATGGTGTAAGAGTATTTGATACATACACTCGTCATTATGATTTGATGTATTCATGGATTAAAATGTTACTACAGGTAATTTTTTGAAAATTTTGATTGTTTACCAAGACTACTAACTATATTAACTAAAAATGGAGTTTAATTTATATACATTAATGATTGGAATGAATGTTTCCATGATTTTGAAAAAAATGAATACTCTCTTGGGTTAGCCTTTCCATTAAGAAGTGGTAAATGTTTTATTTATAGTTATGCTTCTTTGAATGGACATGGTTGTGACTTAATGTCTGATGATCCAGTAATTGATTATGCTACATCTCAAATGAATATCAATGAGTATATTCACTATATGCATGAGCATGATATATATACAATAATTATTTCATTAAATATCTATAATAATAATTTATATGGGTTGAAATGTGAAATATTTACATATCATAATTGTTTAACGTATACATTCACTCCAAAAGAGTTGAGAATGAGGAAATGATGACAGGTAGATCATATTACATGTTATTCTTTCATAATTATTTACCATACTGGAAAAGAAAAAAAATATGGCTTACATGAGAGTTGAACACATATTTTATCATTATTAACATTATCTCGAGAATATTGTTATCTAGTTACTGATTGAAAAACTGTTGGAATAGAAATGTTTTTTGCTAAAACATCTTCTGTTTTAAATCACCTTTAGTGGAGTCTTATTTGTCTGAAATAATTTATATGGGTCTGATTGAAGATCACAATTTGTATGAAAGAGTGAAATCAATCAATATGTGCATTTTTAGAGGTTGATGTTGATTAAGAATGGACGTTCATATTTATGATTTGATTATTTGTTCTGAGGGATTCCTATTTGGAGAAATAATTTTTGAGTGAAACTCAAAGTTCCTTATTTTTTCGTTATCATGGAGATACCAAAATGATCATTTATATTCAATAATATTATTCATCATTTTGAATGAAAAACGAAATTGTGGACATTACAGTGAAAATATTGACTTGTTAATACGTTAATGTTGATCACCAACTACTGAAGAGGATGCACCAAGCAATTCTATTTCCTAAATAGAAAAAGGGAACATATAATGAATGATTTTTTTCTAAATTACTAAATATATTTCCTGGTAATAATGTGATTTGGTTTCTTTATAATTTGACTAAATCAAAACATTTTATTTCTATTCAATATACAATATCGTTGGATCCAAATCATAGGCATTATATTAAAGAGATAATCATATTACATGGGGTACCTCTCTCTAATCTATGTTTTTGTTATCCCATATATACCAATATTTTTTTAATTGACATTGATACTTATTTGGTAGATTAAAACAATTTCGTATAATATTACATCAATAATTTGATTTATATTAAGAATGAAAAAATAAAACATTAGAAGATATTCTTAATGATTTATTATTATATTATCAACGATTTTGTGAAAAATTTATTTCATTGATAGAATTTTCTAATAAAAAAAGTTTTTATTCTCTTATATAGAGAGAGAAGAGTAAGTAATTATATAGAAAAAAATTTCAAAGTATAGAATATAGGTATGTAGTCGGTGAAAGGAATACATGGGAATATAATTTTTAGATGACATTAAATGGAATGTAAACATGAATCATCACAATATGTGGATAGTATATAGTATACAAAATATTTAAATAGATAAATTACTGATATATTATTTTTTTAAGTTGGAATTCATGTTTTTCAAAATGTATCACCATAATAAATGTGTTATGAATATTGGTAAAAAGGGAATTTTATATTCAGGGTTCATTGGAACCAATGAAATTTTGACAAAACTAGTGTTATTTTCTTCATCGGTAGCGTTAATAATAACTTCTTCTCATGTACATTAAATGTTTCATGTATCTTTGATAAGGTTGTATGTACCTAACTCAAAGTATGATTCAATCCCTATGGTGGTACAGTTAGCAGCGAATATTTGATATTAAGGATGTTTGGTTTATATTTTAGATTGTAATGATTAGGAACTAAATAATATGATAAATCACTGGGTAATTGTTTTATAAAACAACCATATGATTGAAAATTTATCATTGTAATAAAAAATTAATATGAAAGAAAAAAACCCTCACTTGTTTAGGTACTGGATAAAATTATAAAGGCGCATTTTTTATAGACATTATATGTTATTAAAGAGTTAAATAATATATTATAGAACATTTTTCCATTTTGATAACTGAAGCATTATATTTATGAATATATGTTATATTATATTCATATTGAAATATATTTGTTTTATTTCATTTAATAGTGTGGATGGTAGGTTTAAATATGTATGGTCTTTATTCAATAGTACAAAAAATGTTTATATATTAAATAAAAATATATTATAGAAATAAACATTTAAAATAATTTCAATGTAAAATTGTTTTTACTCATAAATATGGGGTTTTCCTAAAAAATATTTTTTAAACTTCTTGTATTCTAATATAAAATTATATCTCAGCAACCGATAATATCATAATGTAATAAAATGGAATCCATATTTTCCAAATTAATTTATATTTTACCTATAATTTCCTTTTTTATTTTTTTTAAATAAATAATTTTCCGTTATAAAATGTTAGGTTTTTGATGTTAATGATAATTTGTGTTTAATGGCATTCAACTAGAATATATGGCTTAAAATGTACCCAAAACATATTTCAATGTAATTGGTTATGTTTTCATTAAACATATAGAATATTATATAGGAATATGGGGTTATGTGATTCTACATGACTATGAATGATACCTTTTAATATTTTAAACAGTTTGTAATTACAAGCTGGACACTCCGCTATATTTTATAAATGCACTGAATATCCTATATTATTGACTCTTGTTGAGTCACATTACTCCAAATAATACATAAAAAACCCCTTCCCAAAATTCATCACTATTTCATACAAGATCCAGTCTAATTAAAATACCATCCTTATAGGGTTAGTTTGTAAGCCAATTGTGGTTTTCCAAAAAAGGGGTAAAACTATTAATTTGGTGGTTTCATTTTATTTATTCTTATACCACATTGAAATATTATATAATCCCTGAAAATATAATATCATAAGTGTATTAAGTATTATTAAATATTGTAATTCTTGATTCAAATCCATTTTTCTTCTCATAATACTTCTTATAGGAAATGAAAACATCATTCATGCGTACAAGTGATCTACCACCTCCATAATTCAATTAATTAATTTTTCATTATAGACTCGCATGGTATGTAAAAATGCTTTAATAATGAATAAATGTTTATTTAATGACATATTAATGATGATTTGAAGGTAAAATATCACATAATTTATACCTTCTCTCCACTATAGAAAAATGAAAATATCAATCATGTGTAAGTAGGACTACTATCTCTCTCAAACTACACAGATTATTTCTACATTCCACATTACATGTTTGATTATAAAATTTATACAACTCAATAAATATGATAATTAAAATGTTTATACTATTATTGAGTAATGAGAACTACGTCTTATTTGACCATATTAAAATGACTGATGTTTTCATGAAGAAAAAAATTGAAAGAACTAAAAATATCCAATGCGATCTTAATCGTTTAATAAAAGAAATAAATGAAAGAAAAAATGAAATTAAAGGAATATTTTTAATTTAATTAACCATAATAATTTTACTAAGAAAGTAATAAAAAAATACAATCATATTTTTCATGAGTTAAAGAACATAAGAAACTAGAATGAACAAAATGTATGGGATCCCCCATTGAAATGATTTATTAATTGTTTTAAACAATTTCTCCTCCATAATGATGTTATTATTAAATTTATCAATAAATTTATTTTTAAAGAATTAATATATTATAATGATGTTTGTATACTATATTATAAATTCACTATAATTTTTGATAAATGAATCAATGTAATATTTTCGCTATGGGTTATTATGAATTATCTTAAAATTTGTTAAAAGATTGATTTTTAACATTTCTAGCTTAAATGTCATTTCTTAAAAGAATATCCATTATTTTTTAATAATGAATTTTTTAAATTTGTACATATTTATTTTCATTTAAAATCATTTTAAAAATATTTTTGGAATTTTTACGTAATTTTTTATTAGGAAAAGAATACTTTTATCATCCTTATAAAATAACTAAATTTTTTCTATATGGTTATTAAAGTATTATTTTCAAGGTTTTTATGATAAATATTTTAAATCATTTTTTTCATATATAAATTGATCATTATATAGAGTGATAGGTGATCATGATATATCCCTTTTTTTAATGGATAATGTATTGAATTCTAACCTGCAAAATGTGGGAGATAACCAAGTAGGTAACAAATATGTAATTAATTTGGATTCAATAAATATAATTTTTTAAATGGGTGAACACAATATCTAATTCTACAATGTAAAACTATTACACAATCATTATAGGTTTGTTGAAGTATATATATTAATTTCATGAGATATCTAAATCTTAACAGTAATAGTATATTTGAAAGAAATGTTTTCTGGAATTCCCTCATGACATATGTTATCTTCAAGGTTTTCCCAATATTTTATAAAATGTTGAAAATGTATTATATTAGAAAATATTTTATTAATATTTATATATTATTATAAATGTTATCAATGATTTATTGAAAAAAATGTAAATTTAATCATGGTAGTTATTTTTTAATAGAATAATGGGGTTCCATTATTTTTATATCTCTGAATAAGAATTTGTTTTCTAATCCAAAGTGAATAATTTTTTTCAATGGATCTAATGATGCGTATAAATTTCATAGATTTCATGATTTATATAATGGTTACTCTTCTTAAAAGAAGTTAATGTGTCTTTAATTAAACTAGGGTGTAAAAATAATTCCTTACTATTCTAATAAAATATACCACAATGGGATGTTTCCAATTGTTAATTTATTTTTCTCTTAGTCATATAAAATTATATACATATAATATCATGGGAATGATAATATGTTAAATCATTTTTTAATATCAAATTTAGTTATTTTTAAAATTACAATTAGTTATAATATTTCCCTTTGATATTGTCAGAATCAAGTGATTTTTGATTTGGATTAATGTTTATGGTCATTATAACACCCATCATTGATTATTTATTGATTTACCTCCCACTAAACACCATTAATTTCATTCATTACATGATATGGATTAGACTATGATTTAAACTGATAATTGTGGAATTATCCTAATATGATGGTGATTTTTTATGGTATGGGTGGAGGATTCCCCTAGATGGCGATTGATTTCCATTAATATTATATATTGTGAATGACACATCAATCAATGAATTATTATCATGGTTTTTGTTAAATTTTATTAAATTACATATTGGTCGGGTGGTGGTGCTTATGGTTTGTTACTGGGATGGTGTAAAATGTGTAATATAACTGTTTTGGGTATGGTCATTCATGGTTTTAGTGAGTAAAGAACTTTTGTTGATTTTTTCACACATAATGCCTCTTTGAAAAAAAATTATTATTAATTATTTGTAATAATTTCATTGATTTTTTCGAATGATATAGAAGCATAGGTGGTGGTACAAGCATGAAAGTTGATGATAGAACATTATTAAGGGTATAGTAACATCATATGATGTTCGTGGTCCATTGATAATTACCCATATATTAAATTTATTTTATTCATTTTCATGTGATATATAGTCTCACCACTACGGATGATAAAAAAATTACTTTTATTATTAATTCATTAAAAATAAAATAAGTGTCTATAAGAAATGTTCTAAGGGCCACAATGGTCCCTTATATACATCTTGAGGCCTTGACCACTGATGCTTAATGGAATTAATATTATAAATTCACTGAGATGGTGAAGATCTTGAGATTACGTGTCAGGGATTCCCCGGGAAGGGAGTACATAAGTTCAATGCATTGAGAACCTCAAGTAAAACCTGATAAAAATAGGTATGTTATGATAGAGTTGATATTTATAAGAAAATTTGAGTAAATTATTACAAATTATTGATGTGGTCCTCCCCAATAAGTGTATGAGCATCTGTGTGGGCATACTTGAGGATGAATATAGATATGTACGCTGTATAAGTACCAAACTATTATGACATGAGAAGTTAGAAGATCATTATTACATACATTTTGTTTATTTACAATATAGATTATTATATGAGGTTATTGTAGTTTTAATGGGATCATAATGTTGTTGAGGGATGTTATTCCAAATTAGAGTCATGTTAGGTCCCAGAGATGAGACTACTATAGTGAACTTGTATGTGGTGTTTCTGAAATAATGTGTCCTAGGGGAAATTAGGGGGTTCCCAAGTTTCAAATTGATCCTAGATAGGGGTAGTTTTTGTATGTATAAGGAATTGATGTTAAGTCTTACCTTTGAACCCAAAATTATTTCTTGATACAAGTACGTTTTAGGCAATTGGGATGGCCCATTCAATAGGTAGTCTGAAATAGATTTTGCGAGATTTTATGGGCAGGTCTCAAAACCCATGTATTAATATTGAGATGATGTCGGTAGGATGTTAGACTTTACATATGAGATGTATGGAATTCTAAGGATGTTTGATTTTATTTTATTATTATGCCTATATAGATTATTTGGATATTTCATATTATTTTTCTATTTATCATGATGTTATATTATTTTCAATAACATTCCCTATGATCTTACTATTGTTCTTGAATATTTATGGATTCATAGGGTAATTCTTATGATCTTTTTATTGATCAAGGTATAATACATTTTTCTAGTATAATCCCTAAAACCCAACTATTGAGCCTATCACTATATGTATTTCTCTGATTATCCATTGGATTTTTTTATTTCACTTGATAAGATGAATTCCTATGTCTCCCTTAGGATTGGAGGATGATCATAAAGATTTGAAATTAATATATTGATGTTAAGGATTCAATATGTATTACAATATATAATTCATATGTTATTACCTAGTATTTAGTTTGTATTTATATTAAGGATTTTGTTGATGATCTCTAGTGCTCTTGATTTATGCCTTTGAATATTGGATTCAATTTATTTTCCTTATGGGTTCATTTTTTAAATCTCATTCTATATGGATACTGAAAATGCATCCCATCAAATGGGGGAATTACATATATTTTTTAACATGTTATGAAAATTCTACGAAACAATATGATTTTGGAATATGACGATATGGTCAATCATGGGTGTAATCATAGATTGGAATAATCCTCCGTGATTAATTATTTAAATTTATTCACAATAGATTTTACTCAATTAATATTATATATTCATAAATAGATTTTTTTATTATGTTTTGTATCCAATTGGGGGTGACCTATTGATTTTTAATGACACCATACTAGGGTAGCCCTAACAATTGGGTACTTGATCAGAAATCATCAATCATAGGTTCATGCAGTGTAAAGCACATGAGTATCACGATCAAGAATGATAGTTCTGGTGAAGGCTTAGACTATAATATGATGGGTTTTAGCGATAGTATTGTATCAACCTTAATTATCTTATTAATTTATTTGTTTTATATAGGTGATCATCCAAGTGGGAAATTTCTTGAGATATATGAATATCTTCTTATTCCTTCATTTATTATATTGTCTATTTTTTATTTCTTTTATATATTCTAATTATGCATGATAATTATATTTAGTTATTTTTTCATTATTCATACATTGATATAATTGAGTGACCCCCCCCCCCCCCCACAATTCCACAATATATCATTATAAATATCCAGAATCCACTGGAATATAGGAAGGAATAAATGAGGTCACACGAAGTTTTCCTAGACATATATTTCTTCTCTTTAACTGAGGGATACAATAAAAATCTCTTGTAAATGTGACATCATACACATAAAAGCGAGTGATCTTTATTTATCATTTCTAATATTTGTTATGTGATCCCATGAGAACCACTATTTTCATTAGAAAACCCACATAATTTACATGCGAAATAATTATCCAGAAAATATTGATGGTTTGTCATATTAGCATCATAAATAGTATGGAGTATATAGTGATTTTGTTCGATTCACCTCACTTTAATATTAAAAATTACTGAGTCGAAAAAATGTATTAATAAAAACCTATTCAGTTTCCCACTTCACTAAGTTTCAATCTATCTATTTCATAAATTATTTCACCAACCAATTATAGTTTATAACATAAAAATTGAAGAGCTCATGTGATTCCCTCATTCGACTATAGAGATGGCCATGTTCTTAATAAAAAGTATTGCACTGAATATAATGATCAACTTTTTCATTAAGGAATCATTTCCATTAACCATATATTGGAATGATTAATATGATAATAGAAGGAATTACATGTTTTTTTATGTAAAATTTGAAAAAATAATATAGAAATCATAAGACTATATAAATTTAAAAACATAGAAATTTCAAATATATCATAAAAATCGTCATTATCACAAATAATTTAGTTAAAATAATTATTATTCTCTTCTCTATAGTATTGCTTGTATATCGTGATAAATTTTAAATCTACTATTTATTATAATTATATATCTGAATATTTTTATATTGAAATGAAATACTTGAGTGTAAGTATTTATAAGATAAAATTTATAGCCAATTTTTTAACCTTTATTATCTATTTTTGTAGTGTGGTAGATTGAACATAAGGATTACCAAAGAATAAAATGTCCATGTTTGTGAGAATAAACGATATGACATATAGAAAGTGAAAATATACTTCTAAATTCATAAATAATCAATGGAGGCCATCCTAAGCACACTTCTAGCCAACCAAAGCATAAATTGAATTAAATTTATCATGGATTAAATGAAATTATTTTTATAATTCTATGAAAATGGTGATATTCAAGAGTATGTTTAGATATCAGTGATCAGGGATGATAAAATAAATCCTTGGGATCAAAATTTAGATATATCCATACCATGGAATATATTACAAACTCTTACATGATGGTTATAACTCTAGAAGCCACATCCTACATCAGACTAGGGGTAATAAAATAAGATAGCATGGATAAAAATCATTAAAAATATACAGTAGATGGGAGGTAACCAAATAAAAAATTGATGTGTTTTAACTTATCAAGTATGATTTTATTTATTTTTAACAATTAAAATCTATACAAACCTGTTAAATCATGATATTTTATATAAATACAATAGTTAAACATATATGAATATATATAGAATTCACATGTTTGAAAACCATTATTTGATAGCTATGTATTATGTAATAACTTCTTTCACTATGAATTTAATTAATAAAAATTCCCTATATTTCATTTACTTTTTTAATATTTTTTATAATCTGATAACATACTGTGTGGGTGTGTAATGATTATACATGAAGGTTTCTTAAGATAATTCCAATTGGAAAATATATTGTACATCAATTTCTTCGAGATAAAATCCAATATAAACATGAAAAACATTGAAAAAATCAAGGGAATGTGGTGTAAGTATATATATTTTTGTTTAATTACAAAAGAATAAAATATTAATTTTACTTTAAAAAATGATGAATTTTTTCCTGTAAAAGAATTAGATATTTTTTATCCAACATAAAATACAATCATATAATTCATTTAAGTTTGAATAAAATTGAAATATTTGGTACCACAATATTTTTCTTAAATAATTTTCCATAGGCTGTTCATGTGAAAAATGAAAGGGAATGTATAATGAGTGAAATAACATTTTGATAATTAGGTACCCTTATCATATTTTAATTCCCAATTTATATCAAATAAACTTGAGTGATTTATAAGATAATATGATTGTTATTTTTCTTATACAAACTCAAAGAATATATGAACATACAAATTCAATGGAAAAAATAGAAAAATGTTGTTTTATCTATATACTGGAAGAGGTGGATAGTGACAATAATTTTGATCCTTTATAAACAATAGGTAATTTAGGTTTATAATTATTATTTATTACTTATTAAGGAATTTTGATAAAAAAAGTTTAATGAGAAACTTGAAGAATAGGGAAAATTTTGAAATGTTATACTATTTATATTTTTATTCAGATAATCCCAATCCAATAACCCATAATTCTATTAATAATACAATTTATTTCATCTAAAAAATAATTAAAATTTTATTATGGATTTTTTACTTGAGTATAATTAATCATTCATGTTTGGGGGAGTGTATATAGCATAAATGGTTTATTTTTTAATTAGTTTATTTTGGATTATTTTATTCTATATTATATTATTTATATTGTTTATTTATAGATTTATTATATTTATCAAATATTTAGAATAATCATCAAACACAACCTACATTTTATAAATTCACTTGAAAATTATATACTATGAAAAATTTGAATTATTGAAAATGTATTTTTATATCATTTTTATCAGTAATTTAGTGGAACATGATATGTCATAATAATAGGGGAATAAGTTTGAATAAATATAGTATGAGGAAAAATGAATAAGGGTAAATCAGTGTAATTCTAACTCAAAGTACACTCAGCGTGTCTAAATATATCCTCAAGATAACACTTGAGATTGTGTGTAAGCATCTCAAATTCAATGCTAACCCCAAACATTTCATCCTCAACCCAAAATGGCTTAGTTTTTAGGAAAAGATGATGATTCCACACCAAAAGAAGCTCATAAAGACTCTCTCAAAATAATTGGATGTTGAAACAAATGTAACGATATGGACATATATATATAATTTTCCATTTGAATATAAATGTGTGTCTTATTTAGAAATTTGGTAAATATTAAGACAATTAATAAAACTAAACAATATGTTACATTATTTAATAAATTCATAAAATTAAACGTGTTCAATATATATACTCCATAGTATTGAAAGTAGAAAATGGGTCAATAAAAAGAGAAAACAATAAAACTGAATTATGATATTGTAAAAAATCTTGGGGTTCTAGTATTATAATGTTTAAAGAACCATAAAATCAAAATAAAACATTAGAAATATTGTTTGAATTCTGAAAAGTATGTATATAAAACACTGATTTTAATGGAATTGAAGAATGAATTAATGATATAAGAGGTGTTTTTTAGAAGTATAAAATCATTATAATGAATTGGATAGTACCATAACAATTTGGAATAGTTATCATACAATTAGAATTCTATATTGGACATAGAATAGTAAAATGAAATTTAAATAATATTTTAAATACATAATATTATTAAATACAATATTTAGATAGGAAAAAATTAAAAAATAAAAATTAAAAAATAAAACAATAAATAAAATTTTAATTGTGTAATTAAATATGTAATGAAAAATAATAAAAAGTTATTAAATATTAAAATTTAAAATATAGGATTTTCATTGTAAATAAATATCATTTTGGGAATTATAATATTTATATTTACCAATAGAATGTTATTCCAATTTATTGAAAAACATCGTTCTCGATGTTAATAGAAAAAACATTTTTTAAATACAATATGTTTTAATACATAATAATTATATCATAATAGTCTAATTTATTAAAAAATTATTATATCAACACAAAATTAATATTTTTAGGTAAATTATGAAATTAAAAATATTAAATTTAACTTCAAAACATAAAATGAAATTCATAACATGTTATGTTTTAAAGTATAAAATTAGAAATAATATTTTAATTTTATTCTTCCTTTCATTGGAATAAACTACTTAATTTATGGTTGAATAGGTTAAAAAGTAAAAATACATAATATAAATCTTAATTTATAAAATAATAACATTTAATGTTTTATTTTTGAAACAAAAAATTATTTTGTATTTTAGCCCAAAAATACATCTCCTCAATTAAAAATACAACCACTCGACTAGAATAGTCACTTCTCAATCACATCATTTAGCAAAGTCTCTAAGAAATTATCTTATCTTAATCTTCCTTGTATCCTCGTCCACATTATTGTTTTATTTAACTATATTCTCTAAATGTGTTATTTTAATATAAAGGGACTGAGCATCGTCAAAAAGGGAACCACACAATTCTGTAAATTGAATTTTTTATAGTCTCCAAGTCACCTTTATTTTTTAAATATTTCTTTGTAATTTATTTTAAATGTATAAATAATATTCATTATATTATAATATTGTATAAATAAATCATTTAATATATATATTTATATATATAATTACTAATTTTTTATATTTATAAATACTCTTTTCTCCACTTTTTTGACATATATCGTTAATGGTCATTTTTCCCATATAAGGATAGTGTCCATTATTTAATTATCACAACCATAATGGTTTGTTATTATAGCTAATATATAATATATAAAAATTATTATTTATGTTTTTTTATTTTATTTTATCTCCTACAAATTTATACTTTTCATCGAATTAAAACCATAAAATTTACGTGTAAATGGGTAAATTTAAATAGACATGTCTTCCCAAAATCATATCTGCTATAAAATACCAATAAATAAAATAAAATTATTTTCATTAGAAAAGAATAAAATATATTAATAAATTATACATTATTATTATCATTTTAAAATACACATGGTTATTATATTTTTGATTTTAAAAAAATTGAAATCATAAGATGTAAGGTAATGTGGCTCTTGAAACAGATCATTCCTTTTTTTATCACCTCATTCTCTATCATTTCAACTTGATCCTTATAAATACCCTAATTATTTATTTGATATTTTCTTATATATACTATTATAGGTATATACTAGTTTATAATTCATTTTTGTTCTATGATACCTATATTATTTTTTATCAATACTTTATATTAAAAAATAATTGATTACATTAATTTTTAAAAATTTCCCTCCATGAATTATGATCCCTATTTTTTGGTGATACCATTAATAATATCATAAATAATGGATTACATTACTATTTTAGGAAACCATCATGATAAATTCATCAATATATGTATTAAAAACCATTCCCAAACCCATTTATCTAGTATGAGTTTAGTTAGTGTTAATTATTTATAAATGATAACTTTCTATGTGGCCTAAATGATTCTAATAATTTTAAAATTTTATGGGTGGGACCAAAAATAAATTTCCCTTTTATGAATTCGGTAAATTTATTTATATCAAGAGGATTTATATGTTATAGATGAACATTATTATTTCTTTTCACTTACATTATATTTTAATAATATAACTGATATGCTATTAATTAACAGGATTCTTTATTTATTCAAATTCAACAGTTTGATTTTTCAAAAATATTTTTATGTTTAATAATGAATAATTTTCATGAATACATATATCCATTAAATTATTTTCATATTTTTTTTGTTTATAAGCCTTTTATAATGTTATAATGATGATGTGTATACTAACCCATTTATTATCATTAATTCGTCTATACTTTTCCGTCTAAATACACATCCTCATACTATAATTTTTTTTCAGCATTTCATAAATACATGAACTCCAATTATTTTTAATAAAAATGGGGACATTATATATTTTAGTATGACTATGATGATTGATTTATAGAATTTCTAAATTTTTAAATTTATACATTTTTATGATCCTAATATTCCTAAGACACTAAAGATTTAAAATCAGAAATGTGTTATCAATAATGTATTTTTTATCATAAAAATTATGTAATAATCAGGTATGAATGATATTGGTTATTGATGTTTGAATGAGATCCTTGTTTTACTAATTTGGGATCACGGTTAGTAAATGGTAAAATGTTTTAAATATAGATACATCATATGTTGATACATTAAAATTGAATACAACATGTTAATATGTTATCTAAAAATTATTTAGTTTCATATGTTTTATTCAAGAACATTATATTTTAGAAAATAGTTGGAACAAGGGAATACCTAGATGATGACCTGTTTGATAGACAATGGTATGATTTTCTATATGAAATAAAAAACATAATCGGGTCAATAGTTTCACATTCCATGTTGGTATTTACCATGTTATCCTATTATAGGGATAGTAACAAAATCCATATAAAACATCCCCCACCACCTAAGATTAATAAATGTGTCATTGAATCATTTATGAACTAATTACCAAAAAAATATATTTTATCATTTTAACAAATTATTTTCAAAAAACATGTCAATTTTATGTGAAAAAATATTTTACATAAATTATTGATATGTTAATTAGATTGTTTCATTAATTGCCTTCAATTTTGATGGAGAATATAATAAATGTTGGAAATTTATTATTAATGAAAATATGTTGGATAAATTTAATGTAATATATTTGGAATAAATAATGATAATATTTAATTTTATTTACATTCTCAAACTAATCATTAAATTAATGGAATATAATTTTTGTAGGATAATAAAATTGATAGTGAAACTAAAACCTTTTACATGAAAAATTTTATAGGGATTACAAGCTACGTCTAGGTTTTGTTAGTCAATAAATAAAAAAAATATTCATTTATTAATTTTTTGAAATACCATCTTCATATGTCTTTAGAAATATTATATATTGGTAGTTATGAAGATGTGGAATGGTGTTCTCCCAATACAAATATTGAGTTTAGATAATAGTCCCATGTACATGGAAATAATAAAAGATGGATGTTGTTTCATAATATATGATCAAATGATAAAGGATGAATGAATATATTACCACGCATATGTTTGAAATGTGGAATTAAATACAATGTATATTTCATTAATGGAATCAGTAAATGATTCATATGTATAATATTTGGATGTCTTTCCCATGAATATAAAATATACATGAAGAATCGAAAAATTATAATGTATCAGAGGAAGGAACCTTCCAATACCCAACTTATGGTTCAACGATTTAGCTGTAAAAAACAAAGGAACTATACTACCCATTTGAACATACCACTATTATATAAGGGTAATCAATATCCAAAACCACATATAATAAGAGAACAATTGAATTATTCTTTTATCACCATCACTAAAATGGATGAAAAAATAAATTTGTACAAGTTATACTTATTTTGTAATCAAAAAAGATAAATTTCTTATTTTATTCATGTTCTCCATATTAATTCATATCATATGAGTTTTCAAAATTTTAGAATTTACCTATATGATTCCTTATATTATATTTATTTGTGAAATCATGTAGTGTTTTAGTCATTGTAACCCATGAGATGGTATATACACCATTTTTAGTAGGAAGATTATTCTTATGAATTATGTTAATCTTTATTTGGTAGAATTTAAATCCATAAGTATTACGGATATGATATCATTTTATAGATCTAACATCAACTCCTAGGAAAATAAAATTACTTTTCTTATTCTAAACCATATCATTCCCCTGTATAAATTTATCCAATGTTATATATCACCTATATTAGACTCCAAAATGGTGTGGGTGTTGATACCCATTGAAGAAAAATGGCATTCCCAAGTTGTTGAGTCAAATGAAAGAATCATCCTAAAATACATATGAATTTTGTGATATTATACTAATTTATTCCCAAATAATTATTTATCCTCAATCATATATTAATGTAAATTTACTAATTGAACATAAGCTTAGAGATATAACTATATGCCATAACTATATAAGAGGTAATTCATAGAACATGAGTAATTAAAGAAACAATTAATAGATAATTTGGGAAAAGGTTTTATACACCTTACCATGATAGCATGGGGCATGCTTGTAATATTTTTCAAGAGGGAGGATAAATAAATATGCCTATCAATGAATCACTTAGAGGTCAATATGTTCACCATATAGAACAAATATATATATATATATAAATAGATTTAGGTAATGTTTGATTATCCATGAGTTTCTTGATACTTTCAAACATGGAAATGTTTTCTAGATAATATATATTTTTTTAACAAATATTATAATCATTTTATAGTGATTCCATTTTGACATACAAATGACCAAGAAATATTATCAAAAATTAATGAATATATTCAATAAAGACTATAGTTATTTTTTTTTGGAATTTTAAATGTTATTATCATATTCATAATTATAGGTAAGAAAATTATGTAAATATAAGGTTTGAGATAAAAAAATTATCTCAAAAAACGTATATTATATTTTTACAAAATATATATTTTTAGTTATATTACGTTACATTTTTTTGGAATTTGGTCCTGAGTGATGGAATTACTATGGATAAATGAATAAAATACTCGATGAATAAATATATCATACCAATATTTGTTATTAAGATATATTTTTTTCGTGGATTATTTGTGTATTACCAGGGCATTGAGGGAAGCATTTCATAATTTCCCTCATCCATTAACTATATGAAAAAATTGGGTGAATAATTTAATAATTAAATTATTTGAAGTGATGTTTAAGTAAATTAATAAGAGGATAATCATTAAAATTGTTCTCACACACCACTCAATTATAAAATTTAGTGTAAAATTCATTAATGATTAATTGATTGTCTTGGATTTTGTGAAGATAGAAAATGATAATTTTATAGATTATGACCATTAAAAAATAATGATCCTTGAATAAAACATCTAAATATAATATATGGAGTTATAAACTGTGATAATATTATTATGGATTTAATGGAATGGTATTTATGCTATGAATTTGGACATATATATATTATAATATTTTAATTTATATTTTCAAGTCATTGGAGATGAACATACATCAACAATGTTGGTGGAATGTAATCAAGGACTATGATATCTCAATTCACTAATGTCCTAAACGATAAAATATGTTGAATAATGTTATTTGTATATTGCTTCATTATACCCTCTTCATGATGTATATTGAGAAATAACACATATTTATTATCATATTATTGATGGATCATGAATTATTAATGGCTTGGATTACATAATACAATTCAAAAATTATTATCTAACCATAAATCTAATAAAAAATCAAAGTGGAAAAAGGGATTCTATAAATATTAAAAATACGTGAATGAAAGAAATAAATGTAATATTTATAAATTAATAAATAGAAATGATGTATTAATTATTTTTGGAATTATAATATATTTTCTTTCATAACTCAAGATGAATAATTATCTAATTAATAGTATATATATGCCATAATTCTTTTCTACTAAGAAGGTATAATGTATTATCGTGATCCTTAAGAGTAAATATATTATGAAAACATGAAGAATATAATTATTAATCACAAATTATGTTTCCTAGTATTCTATAACACCCCAAAAATCTAAATTAGAAACATTTTACTTGATAGAGTGTATGACACATAACACCAAGTGCACGGGGGAGTTAAATTTTCCAAAAATGTACAATATATTTACCAGCTTAAATAAATTCAATATATTTTATAGTCTTAAATGGACTCGATACTATGTTAGTGTATAATTCACACAACAATAATTTTATTCAATCTCTTGTGTTACATGAAATACAAAGTTTTATAAAATACATATATAATATAATAATAATATTATTTAATATAATAACATATAACCTAGTCGTTTAATTATCGATATTATATATGTTTTACTAAATTAATAAAAAATAGGGTTTATATAAATAATGAATGATTTCATTGGTTACTAATTTTTTATAAATATCTATTGTACCCAACTGGATATAATGTGAATGTTTTTCTAGGGAACTTTTTTGTGCTTAAAAATCAATTTTATCTTAATAATATAGATTAATTAAAATTAGTTAGTCATATTAAAATAATATGTAAATATTAAATAAATTATTTTTTGGAAATCATCCAATAGAATTGATGGTTATAAGATAATAATAAACCCCATATTTCACATAAAATCCTATGTTTTTATTAATACACATTTACCACCTTTTAATGAAGAACTAATTTAAAACCAATTTTTTTGGACATTAAAAATTTTACATGTAAAAATAAAAATAATATTTAAAAAATAAACATAAAAATTTGGATTAGGATAATTTTTGTTATCTTTCAGTGATTCTTTTTTTAATGAATAATGAAAAATCAGGATTATAATTCAAAACTACATTTTCATAATATTTATTTATAAGGTTAAATAATATTTGAAATTGGTTTTAATGTTTAATATGATTAATTGTTTGAAAAATAATCCAATTTAACTATTTTTAATAAAATTTACTTTGAAATTGTATATAATATTCTAGAAAACATCAAAACATTTTTAATTTAAAATTCTGAAAATTTCATCCCATCTACTGGATAATATTTAAATTAAATTCTTCCACTTCTATTATGGGAGTATTGTAAACTTGATACAATATTTTAAATAAAATAAATTTATAATTTATAATTAGATCAAACTAATTTTATTTTTAAAATATTGGTGAGTATTATTAAAATTAAATTGCACGATTAATGTGAAATTTTGTTTAACAAATGACTAAGTGTTAATATCAAGAGAAAAAATAGCCTATAAACTTTCCAAAATCATTTTTATGTGAAACAAGTAAAAAATTCTCCATTTTATATTCTTTGGTAAATTATTAGAAATACATTAAATTTGAGAACCATGGGTGGAATTCCCTTTTCAAAAATTTTAAAAAGTGTAACTCCTCCAATTGAAAAATGCCTCTTATCCACATACATTATCATACCACTCAACACACTTTAGATCAACCACGATCAACCAAAATACATCCTAAAAATTCCTCCCCTAATAATATATTCCTCCCCTTAGGATGAAATCCATCCAAGCAATCCCTTTTGTGGGAACACAGAGTCATTATCCAAATAAGAGGTTACATCTTTCCTCGTGATCTTTAGTTTACCATCTTTATACAAACCCTAAAATAACATTATTCCATGATAATTTCACAAAAACTTTAGATAAAATATTCTAATATTTTTATATTTTATGTTTTTTACTTGAACTTACACAAACATCCTCATTCTTTTGTATGATGAACTTCAACAACACAAATTGATTTATTCATTTTTTATTTAACACATCTCAGGGTGGAAATTATAATGCAAACTCAATGTTATATGATATTTTTTATTTATTTAGGAATATATAATTATTTTATAACACATTCCTTTATTATTTCCCTTTTGTTTAAATAAAATTACATTGTTTGTGAAATTGGAGACAACAACCTTCTCAAAATGACGTGATTCATTATGATATACATTGAATTTATTATGGATGAATTTAATAAACTAATGTGAAATATAGGACATTAATATTTAAATTTAGTTAAAATATACATATTTATCATTTAAATTCTCTTATTTTGATAAAGAAATGAAATGCAATTAGCATTCATGTATACACATGACCAACCATCTCTATTAATAATGTAATTCATTAATTATCTCCAAATATTATGTAATATTATAAATACGTATATAATAGATATATATAACAAAAATCTTAATTTATAACATTTAGAATATGGAATCATGATCTATGTAATAGGAACATCAAATAACTATTCAAAACATACTCGACAAACAAGGCAATTAACACATGATAGAGTGATAATAAATAATTATTATTAAAAAATGGGTAATAAGATTTTATAAGAAGTTAATATGTTATATTAGAAATAGTCTTATGGTACTTTTATAATATATTAACATGTTTTAACACTTTATTGTTTTATTTAAATGATATTATCCCTTAATAAATCATAAGGTAAGGGATTTTCAACTCACTTTTTACATAGGTGAGATAAATGCTATGTTCACCACTAACACCATTCATGTGGTGAACTTTATGCCACTTATAGTATATTATATAATTAATAAATTCAAATTTAATGCTTTTTTGAATGATAATTTTGGATTATGATTTAAAATGTTTCAAGTAGTATGATACACTTTGGAATGTTTCATCATTATTTTCTTAATAAATTTTTTTATAAATATATGATTTCCATTCAAGGAAATTATATGAACATTGATTATTAAACCCGTTATTTTGACACTTTTCTGTTTATTAATGAACTTCTTCATGTATTAATAAAATTTTTCACTCTTTGGTACTAGATATGTTTTGGAAAATGTTTTTAGGAAAACCCAACATCGCTTTGTCTTTAGTTAGAGAACCCTTTTTCTTTTGAAAACAATATTCTATAAAATAGTTTTCAAAATAATATTTTTATCATTTTCAATATTATTTATTAAATATATTTTTTCCATTTTAGTTTTATATCAATGTTTTTAATGTAATATTTTTATCACATTCATTATAATGTAATTTTATAACATTTTATCTTGTCAATATAATGGTTTTTTAGATCATATGGAAATTATAGATTTACACACTACCATTTCATAGATGTTTCCATTGAATGTTTTAAAATATAATTTTTTTTAAATTTTATTTCAAAAATAATTCTATGATTAAAATATTTCCAAATGAAATGGTTATTTCAGTTATAATATTTTCAAAAGGTCTTTTATTTACAATCATCAATGATAACAACCCTCTATTTGTTACTTCACTAGGAAAAGGTTTTATTGAAACTATCCTTATTATTTTACTAGAAGGTTTAGAACTGATTTTGAAAATTATAGTATTATCATTTATATACATTATTTCTTTTACTCCCTTGAAATATTTAATTTTCTTTGATCATTTATCATTGTAATTCTGAAAAATATGCAAATCATGTTTCATGGAAATGATTATAAAATGAACTATAACCAATTTTTCATAGGATGTATAGTTTGTATGTTATTTTATAATTTGAGAAAAAATATATAAATTTTCATATTTTATTAGATAAAGTTATTTGGAATGGAATATTATTTAATATATATAAAAACTGCTTAGGATATGAAATAAACGAGTTGTAAACTATTTATGGAATTCTATACGGACTGGGGGCCTGCTAATATACGCCCCTAAATGCATCTGTTGTCTCATGAGTGGATTTTTTTAGAGGAAAACCCATTGAGTTTGATTAAAAATTTAATATACCAGTTCATAACCATAGTTTTAAACCTTCTTGAGGGTAGATCTTGAGAGTATTGGTTTTCATGATCCTTGACATCCCTTAATTAACATTTTCAATCATTTTGATTCCAATATTATTTATAAATGAAATTTTGCATCAACATATTTATTTATTCATTTTATTGTCAACTAATTGACTAAAAGGCGTGTGTTTTAGTTTCTTACATCTCCATATTTTTCTGAATTATCTTGTAATTTTAGTGGAATATGTTATCAGCTACTTAGATTTCCATGTTAGATTATTCTCATTGATTAATTTTTTCTTCTTCATAAAATTACAATACAAAAATTTTGAGCTGGCCCTTATAATGTTTCTTTTCTCATTAAATCCAGGAAGTGTAATAACAATGATATGTAAGGATATTAATGATGGAATAATTTTTTTGTCCATGAATTGACATAAAATTATATTATAATTTTTCTAATAATTTTTTATACAAGACTTATTTATGTATATGGTTAATATAAAAAACTAAACTCTTTGGTCCTTTGGGATTTGATTCATTGTAATCACAACAATGTATTGGATGTATACATCAACTATAGGAGCTCTGGGTTCTTGTCACTATAGTTGGTATCAAATGATGTTTTGTAGCATCCTTTGGAATGATATTTTGAAAATAATATATTAGAGAACATACCCTTAATTAAGAATTGGAGTGTTTTTATTTAATAAAAACAAATAATTATTTAAATAGAAATAATGTAGTTATTCATAAAAATGAATCCTTGAATTGTGAATACAAGTGGATTTTGTTCCGGAATATATATAACTAGGTGTAATAACTCTAAAATGGATTGTTGGGATAGACTCAGTGTATCCTAGTACAAGATAGTGGGCCATACAACAGTTCTAATTCCAAACTCCTAGGGGATACGCTTAGGAAAAATTATTCATTCCTTACAAAACATTACAAAGGATTTGAATAGATAATTAAATAAAATTATATAGGTAATTTTTTTTCTTTATTATAAGGTGAATTGATTTTTCAATCATATAAAAGATATTTCAGTTCAACATTAAACATAATAAGGACCAATGTTTAAATAAAACAGTTATTTTATTTATGTATTGAGGTTGTATTGAAAACCTTAGCTACAATTCTTTTAAAGGGTTAACCTTATTTTATTGATGTCCATAATATTTATTTTAGAAATAAAATTAATATGGTTTTACAAAAGGACAAGCTATATGTAAAGTTACAACCAATATATTTTGGAAAGGCTATAGGTCTTCAACATAATATGAAAGGACGATAATTGTTTCATGATAACCACTGACCTATGAAAGTTTTTGGCCCATATTTCAATTTTTTTAGTTCGGAAATTTGATATATAGATATTTTGATGAACTCGTAGTGTATAATTTTTTCTTTATAGATAAAATTATTGAGCAGATTAACATTGGATAGTAGATGGAAAAAAATTGACATAATATTCACTCTTTTATGGGCCTTATGATACTTCATAAAACCATATTAGTTCATTATATATCAAAGATATATTTTGGATATCCATTTCATGAAGTATTACATGAATTGGAATCCGATCAAAAATACAAAATTGGATATAAAAATTGAAATATAAATATTCCATATAATTATATTTTCTAATATTATTAGGCATTAAAATAATTTCCCAAAACATGGAAAATTATTTAGAAATAAACAGTTTTCTTAATAACTTATTTGTTATGGAATTGATGGTCATCTAAATCACCACAAATTTGTGTCTCTGAGGCATCAAAATTCCATTTTCATTCATTTATTTGTGTATAAAAAAATAAATCACCCCTATAAACATTTATTCTTTTACACCATGTACATATCTCCGCCTGAAACTAATGTTATCCTACATAAATACCTATATATCTGTTAGAAAATGTTAATTTTATACATCAAATTCTCTCTTCTATATAGTGGTTTTTCATGAAGCCTTCTCCGAATGTGTAATTTCACCATAAGAAATAAATAAAATAATATTTTACCATGATAATGTTAAATTTCAAATATGTAATTTAATTAATTGGGGGACACATTAATTCCCCAAAAATGAAAATTATAAACATTGTATTTGATAACGTGTGTGACACGAAACAACAAGAGCATACTAGAGTATAATATCCCAAGAATTTAGAACATATTTACAAGTTTAAATACATTCATTATATGTTATCAATTTCAATGCTTGTGATATTCAGTTAGAATATGACATACACAATGATGATTTTCATCAATGGCATTTGATTCTCACAAGACCATGTTTTAATGAACAATAATATATTAATAAAATATTATTATTTAATATAGTAATATATAATCTAGACATTATATTAGTAGTTATGAATATAGTTAAAAAATTATGAAATTATAGTCTTAAAAAATATTAAATTAATAAATCTGTTTTAAATTAATTATTAATTATTAAAAGAATGATTTGAATATAATGGAAATGTTTTTATATAAAATTATTTTTATGCGGACATAGATATTTTATCCTAATAAATTAAATATATTAAAATTATAGTGTTATATAAAAAGTAATATATATATTATATATTAAATAAACGAATATTGGTAGTCATCCAATATATATGTTAGGGAAATGATAATAATAAACCTGTATTTCCCATGAAAACCTATATTTGTATTATGGCAGTATAACATTCTTTTAATGGAGAACCTATATTAGATTTAATTGGTAGAAAATTTATTAATTTTATATGTAAAATAAACATAATAATTGAAATAAAAATATAAAAATTATGTTATGGTGAATATTTGGTGTCTACCTATGAAGTTTAATTTTTTAATGAATAATGAAAAATCATAAATTTTAATTAAAAAATGCCTTTTCATCTCTTTTATTTACAATGATAGATAATAAACTAATTTTTATTGAAGTATAATTAGAAAATTTTTATATTAATTAATCTAATTTATCTCATTAGAATGAATTTCATGTGCAAATTGGGTAAGAAAACCTAAAAAACATTTAAACTATTTTTTTAAAATCATCTTTGTCGTCCCATCTGCAGGATTAAATATAATTTAATTTCTACAACTTATTTTATTTCAATTTGAATGGTTTAGTTTCAGTATTTTGAAATACAATAATTTATATTATACCATATTGTCTATATAGTTTTTTAGAAAATAAAATTCATGAATGCTATTAAAATTAATTACAATAGTTATGGGGAAAATTACATTAACAAAAGGCTAAACCTAATGTTTAAGGGCCCAAATGTCCTAGATACTAGTCTAAAATCCATTTTATAGCCATATTTAGACTATATATTCCCAATATTCACTTTTTTCTTTTTCTGAAACCACATTCAATGGGAAAAACGTGATTGGAATTCCCTTTTCCAAAATATATAGCAGTGCCAATCCTCCCCTATAAAAAATCATCCCCTCCTCCAACATCCTCACACCTTTAAAGAAACTTTTACTCGACCAAGATATAAATAAATATATCATAAAAATACCTCTAAGCATCATATAATCATCACATTGGGATGAAATACATACATGGAATCCATTTTTTGGAAACCAACAGCTGTTACCGAAATAAGAAGTAAAAACATTCTCCAAGCTCTTTAATTTTATTTCCTTCTATAATTCATCAAATATCCTTTTTAAATAATTATATAACATAAAAATTATCCCAAATCTATTAATATGTTGTTATTTAATGAGATAAACTTTTACTTACACACACATCCATCTAATGGGGAACTAACTTACTTTTCTTATATATATTGAGCAACTGCTTCACGAAGCAAGGTTGTTCGTTTTTTCCTTTACCACCTATCATGGTAGAAATTAGGATAAAAAATGTATTTATAGATGATATATATTATATATATTATGTATTTATTCTTTTATATTAATTTTATAACACATTAAAATATACTCTCAATTGTTTGTATATATGATAACATCGTTCGTGGAAATGTGGACCGTCGCATCCTAAAAGCGATGTGATTAATTCGACATATACATGGAATATATTAATGATTATTTCAATAAAACAATGTAAAATAGAATAAATTGATATTACATTGTATTTATAATATATATATTTATCTTTTTCTTACCACTCTATTAATATGAATCAACAGAATGTCGCGTTCACGCATTACTACGACCTACAGTCGCCAAGAATGATAAATTTCCTTTATTATATTAAAATGTTATCGATTATTATAAATAAATATATAATTGATATATATGATAATTAATTCATGTTTTAAATTTCATATATGACTAAATTGTTGTCTGAGAAATAGGAACATCATGTAATAAATCATTACATACTCGACATTCTAGGAAATTAACAATAAAAATAGTGAGAATAATGAATGGTTATTATAAATGGTTAATAAGATATTATAATAATATAATAATAAATATTATAAATATTATTATGGATCTAATATATGTTAGTAACATTTTTATACCCCTTATATAGGGGTTTAATGGCTGTTCACAAAAAAGGAAACACAAGGAAAAGGATATTAATTTCACTTTTTACATCCATGAAATTAATGTCACATTCATAACATTGGTATTTTGTTTGTTGTACCTAATTCAACTTTAGATACAATATATAATTAATAATTATAACTTTTATAATATTTAAGACAGGCATTTAATTTTATTCATTAATGAATATTATGATTTTATTTTTTTCAAGATAAATAGGAGAATTTTGAATGTTTAAGGATTATTTTCCTGAATAATAATTTTGAGCATCGTTCATTAAATTAAAGGAAATTATACGACCATTCATAAATAAACAAATTAATTTCCTACCATTTATTTATTCATAACATTATTTAAATTTTTGTACCATTTTAACACTCTTTGGTACTCAATATGTTTTATAATGTTTTTAAGAAACCATGAAATCACACTCCCTTTAATAAAAAAAATCTAATTTTTCTAAAACACATATACTATAAAAAAGATTTTAAAAAAATATTTTTACCATCTCAAAATAATTTGGTGATTAAATTTTATCTATTTTTCTCCTACCCATATTTTTATAAGAATTTTCTTGTTTCATTCTGAGCAAGGAATCTTTCATAAAAAATAATGTGAAAAAGGAATTTTCATTTTACGTCATATAGAATGTATGTATTTACACATAATCATTTCATGTATGCATCCTTTTCATTTTATAAATGTTTATTTTTCAATTTAATTTTTTTTCAATGTTATTTTGAAATAAAAATATGTTGAATTTTTTTTTCTAAATGAAAATGATATATTCCTAAATCATTTTTTTAAATATATGTTATTTCAATTAATCATGGACCAAAACCAACTATTTTGTAATCATCATGGTATATTATATATTAAAACCATCCTTATTATTCCTCTATATGGTTTAATCTTTCTTGGAAAAATGAAATTATTCACATTTACATCCTTTATTACCTTTATTACCCTTTAAATGTTCAATTTCTTATCATCATTTGACATTGAACTTCCCATATATATTCATACAATTTTTTATAGATTCTATTATTCCTTGTAAATTATATCATTTTTATACAATGTTTTATTTGAAATTTATTTTATTATTTGTGAATAATTTTCTAAAATTGCATCTGTGACTTAATATAGATATTTTAAAAAGAAAATTGTTTATTTGGTATGAGTAATTCTTAGGACATAATAGTCACAAGTAAGCATCTTTATAAGGAATTCCCAATTGGATGGTTACTAGTTAATGTAATCCACTTGATGCATTGGTAGTCTCATGGGATGGAATTAGTTGGAGAAAAACCCTTTGTGTTTTCTCTAAATATAATAAATGGGTTTCTACCCATAGTTATAAACTATTATTAGTATTGATCAGAATAGTATAGGTTTTCTTTTTCCCTAGTCCTGATATCGAATTTAATAATAATTACCTTCATTTTCATTAGTTATTATTTATCCTTGATATTTTCTGTCGAAATATAGATGGATTTATTTTATTCTCATATCATTGATTAAATTGAATGTGTTTTAGTTTCTTAACTTGCTATATTATTAGGCCTTATTTAGTTATTTTAATGGAACATATTATTAGCTATTAACATTTCCATGTTGATTTATTCTCATTTATTCATATTTTCTTATCATTTAGTTTCCCTTACATAGAATTTTTTCCCACCCAATTTTTTTCCATTTCCCCTTCGAATCTAGGATGTTTAATAAGAAATAAATGAAAGGATACTCTAGATGGAATCATGTTTCATTCCCCAAAACAAAAAATATGTTACAATTAGTCTATTAGAATTTAATAAAATAAAAATTCGTGTATCTAGTTTACTAAGTCTACTAAACTCATTAGTCTTTCATGATTTAATTCATTGTAATCATTATAATGTAATGGTAGTAGCCACTAGAATTTGGCCTTATGGTGTTGAGTTTCTACACTTTCTATAATGTAATGATATAGAATAAACCTTCCCAGGAAATAATGCATCAATTTCTCATTTCTATATGAATATAGCATAACATCAACATAGAATTTGTCAAAGAAAATATAATTACATCTATAAGAATCAATTTTATACAGGGTTTGGAGGATTAACTCACCCCAATTACTCAATTCATTTCCATTTAGAAATAATTATCAGTCGACCAAATATCCATGATATATGTCAAGGAAATAGTGAGCCTGAATGTGGCATGAAATTAAATTATTTTAAATTGGTATCCTTGGTTAACATAAAATTTCATAAGTTTTCTTAAACATACTCTACATACTATGTTTTAATTTAGGTTTTCATCTTAATCATAAATAGATATTTATTCTAAAATGACCATTGAGCCACTCAATAAAATAATGATTTATTTTATTAATGGTTTCAATTAATTATGGGATAAACTACATCCCCTAGATGACTTCTTATAAATGAAAAACATCCCTTCAAGTATTTAGATTTTCCAACTGAAGCATTATATTATTTGACATATTCAACGCTGACTTGATTAGATGAATTTTTTGAATAGAATAGTTTTCTACATGAACATCTTAAATAGATGATATAGAATGTTCAATCGATTCAATTAATCATTAATCTACTAAAATTCAGAAAAATAGAAATTGTTACAATCATCAATGATATTTGGAATTTGAAGTTGATATAATTTGTTCCCTCAAATATAAAATTACATCATATGAAAAATTATTTTGAAAAAATAAATTGATATTTTGGAAAAATCAACTAAAAAATATAATTGGGTGAATTTTTCATAATTTTCTAATGAACATGATTTTTAGGTGGAAAATGTAAAAATAATTTTTTTAATTCAACATGATTTATTTTGTAATAATGATGTAATAGTGGTCTTATAAATCATCATCATTTCATATTATATGATAATAAATTAAATTGGATAAATTAAATATTTCCTAATAATATTCATATTTTAGAAATCTAAAAAATAATTTCTAAAATATAAGAAGAAGAAGTATATCACTAAAATTAAATTGTCCATTATTTATATTATTTATCTTTTATCTATAATAAAATATATGAAACATGGTTTATAATTCCCTAAAAATGAATTTAAACAAAATATAATTTCAAAATTCAATAAATCACTATCAAAATATTTAATTTTGAAATAATAATTTATTCAACATTTAAATCCAAAAAGGAGAAACCACACACATATAAATACTCATTCTCCATTACCTTTGAAAATAACATATGAAAATATAAATACCCTCCAAGAGATTCCTCAAGGTCATTATTAGGTACATTCTTTACCTTGGTTTTGTTATATGTTTGTGGGGTTTTTCTTCAGACTTGTATTCAGTAAATTTCAAAAAAAAATCTTTTTTTTTATGAAAAAGGGGTAGAGAATGGTCGGAAGACAGTTCTTCCAAACCATACACCAATCCCCATAAAATTATTTTCCCATTATAGAGTTGGGGTTTCCCAATTGGTGTACGATTTATCAAACCACATACCCACTTAGGATAAACAATGAACCCCTAAGAACATGCACATGGTTAAAGCATACATTTGGAAAACCATTCTCCCTTCCATGGAAACCATGTACAAGGGTTTTTAATCATAAAAAATAATTAATTGTAATTCACAACCCCAATGATATTAACCCATGTTCTCCCCCAATAATCCATGAATCTATTCTTATGATTTTTTATGCTCTGGGAAGGATTCAAATTCTCAAAAAAACCAATATATTAATGAATCAAATATCCATTTAATGTATTGTCTCTATAAGAATATGTAATTTATTCCATTCTCTATTTTCATTCCCTCATATTGTCACAGCCCTGATTATAGTGGTTTATTTTTTCCCCATCAGTAATTATTTGGATCTGTGTGTTGATGGATGTGAATATATATAATCTTGATATTAGGTTTTGGTTCTATATATTCAATGTCATTTTGATCTTCAATGTTCCACTTTAATTTGGGTATTTTGGGTTTTTCAAACATCAGTATAAAAACATTTGGTAGGGGGCCTAATTATCAATTCCCATTGTATTTATTATAATTATGTTTACATAATTATGAAATTTATATTTCCACATTTACAAATCAAATCATTAATTAGATAAATATTTTGTTAAATTAATTGGTTAATTGGACTGTGGAAGGGTTTTATTAATGTGATTATGAAATTGGTGGGATATTGTGATTATGAAATTGGGTCATTAATGTGACTATGGAATTGGGTGAAAATGAGAATCAAATTTTTGGTTGGACTAACCATGAACATTTAATGTATTATGAATAAAATTTGATAAATTGATTAATGGTGAAATATTCATATTATTCATTGTTAGTAATGTAATGAACCATGATTGCATCGTAAATCTAAATGGTGCACCATAATGGGAATAATTGATAATAGGTTTAACGACTCTTAAGCTTGATAAATTAGACAAATGTGATATATGTTCTTCATTTATATATGTGGTTTTGGACAAGTATTTATTCTGCATAACCCATGAGGTTCTAGACCAATTCTCTATTCCACCAATTCATGCATGTGAATATTATTATATTGGGAAGGGTCCGATGCTCGAAATACCCAAGATATGTGGGATAAGGAATGATGCCCCAAATAACCATGGGGTTACAAAAATGATGTTATATGCCAATGATATGAATGTGGATTTAATGTATCAATGATAACCCACAATGTTATCAAATATTATATCCCATTGTGATAGATCAGTCTTAAGGAAGGGCTGAGGAAGGTATTGATGGTTTGGATTTCATCATTATCCAAATGAATTTTGAGTTTAATTAAAGAATAATAAAATTTGATAAATATTTAATTTATTTATTGTACGTTACTCTTTATAAAATAAAATACATTTTTATAGACTAGATTCTTTTTTATATTCCATTGGTGTTGGTATAAATTGTTTTACTCACACCCTACATAGGGGGTCAGATCTGTAACAAAATAGACAAATTGTTTTTAGGGGATGATAAGAGAGTGATACCTATGATAGATCGGTTATTTGGGATAAATAATTGACGAGGAGACCAAACATGGTGGCAGGACCCACTTGGTGTTTCTTAGTGTTTTCTTATTTTGGTTATTGGTATTACCACTTAACACATATATGAAATGATATATCTTCAGTTTTGGTACGGATTGTATTTTTATTTTTTTCTTTATCGTGTGGTAATAGCGTATTTTGATAATGGTATTTTATTAATTATTAGTTATTATAATTTATATATTGTTTATCTACTTCTTCATTCATGCTACTTTGATAAATAGAGTGTTCTGTACCAATGTTTTATATTAAACTATCACTTTTAGTTAGTATTCATTGGAATATGGGGAGGTGCACCTAGGGTCACATAACAAACCACACCTTGGAAATAGTGTACAAGACATGGGTCGGGACATTACAAAGTGGTATCATGGTGTGTCTTTTATTCATTTGTCTTTCTATTTCTTAAAGGTAGACCGAAGACTAAGATGAGTCAGTCCCCATCTAATAGATCATTCATTGAAGTAGTTAACCCATATATTAGTGTAAATTCTAAGTACCTGGTGTGGTATTGATGTTCTTGATGCTTTTTATTAAATTTAAATATTATTTCACCTCAAGTGATTCACTAATTGTGATATGTTATTAATGTTTTCTATGATTTTGTTCATCGACCAATATAGAATATTGGTTTTGTATACAAACATAATTTTAATAATTCAAAAATTAATATGATAGGTATCATTTTAGGAATACATTTAAAAGAGGGTTTTGGGTGTGTTTTATAGATGAAAATGGTTTTATCCACAAGGGTAAATTAAATTAAACAATTCTTAACATGAAATCATTTATTTTATATGATGATTAATTTATTAAATGAAATGTGATGAATTTTTTATAATGAGAAACAAGAATTATGTATGCTTTTGACCTATATTATACATATCATTGATAAGGTAATGTTAATGGAATTGATAGTTCATCTATTTTGATATTGTGGGAAATTATGGGGTTGACATGTTATGGATTTATTAGAATCCCACTTTCATAAATTTTTTAATTTTTTTTAATGTGTCCTAATATAGCTATTTGGAATTTTAGAGATATAATCCTATGATAAATATTCATTATATAATGAATGGTTGGAATTGAAAGAAATGATCTTACTGTAGTGGAGCCTAGGGCTTTGATAGTTCACATGATGATGCCAGATAGTTGTTCCATGATAACATTTCTTGCTCAATACATTTTATGGAAGGATACCCATGAAGGATTCCACAAAATATGTCTTACTTGATGCGGGAGATCCATTTGCATCACTCTCCAAATTCATAGGAGTGGTTGGACCTAAGGTTGCTGAGTAATGAATTTAGTCTATCAAGAAGATCCTTGACAACATAGAGAATAATTCTAAGAAGAGAGTCAAAATAGATAATTATATGTTATGTGGTAAATAAAAAATTAGTTGTATATTCTAATTTAGTATTATGTGATGGAAAATATGGAGTGGAAGGACTTACAAGAGAAGTTCATCGAGAACATTTTCCCTGTTATACTCATATACGATGGAGTATCAAAGTTTTTGTGTTTGACCTAGGGGAAAATATCAGTGAAGGATTATACTATACTCTTCATTTATATTTCAGAAATATTACCAGCATTATCAGGGGATGAGGCTACTATAGGGAAGTATTTTGATGTTGGGCTTAATAGTGATATTATGTCCTTGGATAACATCTTTAATATGAAGAAGATTATGAAGTGGTGGATCGGGATATCAAATCTGAGAGAAACCTAAAGGAGTATTATAGTGGAGGATAGAGTAATTTTTGGATGAACTAGAGGTATATATTCCAAGGGTTGTATGTTTCACTATATGAACATAAACTGGTGTACTGGAGAATATATTCGTTAGGTGGATGGATCAGTTACTCAAGACATTACTCATCTGACCCAACACCTGTTTGGTAGGCAGTTTTAGTTTGGTATGTACTACCCTGGAACACTAGTAGAGTGTTCAAAATTTGATAAGATATGACATCTAGAATGTTTTTTTCAGAACCCTAAGAAAATGGGCAGTTATAGAGGAGCCAAAAAGAATCAAAACAACAAGAAGGGGTCATATACCTACTATTACCCTATTAGTTAGACATTTTATTACCATTGTGGTTGATTGAGTGCATTTAGTACATTCGAGAAAGAGTTCCCATTTCAAAATAATAGTTCTACTCTTGGGAAAAGAATGTAGGATAAGGAAGATGGTTAAGATATTTTCATGTTGTTCATCCAAAAATTGTGGATTCTGAGGATGGATCATTGATAGTAGGATGTATTATTATGGTATCTTCTGTTATTTCTAGTTCCTAGATCAATGCATGAGCATGTCATTTTTTATATCTACATTACATATGAATGTTTTAATTATGTATTTTGAATTCATGAGTTGGTTTATAATGATCAAAAACCCACTAAGAGTGTGATCAGTGGACATCTATTTATGTAAACCATGTTCTCCTGAGGTTGGGGGTGTTGATTATATTAGGATAATTATATATAAGATATGTCTAGATATAAATTGATTTTTAGTATGGAACAGTTGGTAGAATAATAATCCCACAATTATTGATACCATAGTAGAGTGACCATTATGTTTCTTGAGGGTAATAGTTATGATCATAGTGGAGAGAGGGATATCATGGAAGGTCGTACAGGTTTATTTCATCCCCAATAAAGTGATATCAACAGACATTATGAAATTATTTTTCTATGTTATGGTGGTGTACACCATTATTTCATCCCTACCATAATGGACAGACTCTAGTACGTCTTCCTGGGGGACTTCATAGGGAATTCATCTTAGAGGTATGTTTAATTTACAATTAATATCATTCATATTGCTATTCTTGTTTCCATTCAACTATATAGAATGGCAGCAATAGTTCTTCCAGGGACTAAGAGTCAACTTGAATAGTTCACATATGTTATGTTTATCCATCTGAGTACATAACCCTGGGGGTCTGTAGTAATGTTTTCTTGTAATTTTATAATGAATTTGATCCTAGTTGTCGATTATATGAATTTGAACTAGATGACAGTGAAGAACTAGTATCATTTTACTCATATCGAAGATATCTTTGACCAATTGGGAGGAGATATCATTTTCACTAAGATTAACTTGAGTTCAAGGAATCATAATTTATGAATTTGAACCTCTGATATTCCACTGGTTGTATTCAAAAGTATATATGGCCTTTATGAGTCTTTATTGATGTCATTTGGGCTAATGAAATCTCCAGGTATATTTATGGCCCTGATGAATCAAATATTCCACTGATACCTATATCAGTGAGTAGTTGTTTTTTGGATGAAATATTGTTGTGCTCCAACACACAATACAATCAAAACTAACATCAGTATAGAATCATATGTACAATAGTAGAGAATAAGTTATATTCCAAACCATCTAAGTGTCAATTATGGATTGAATACGTATATTTCCTGGGTCATATCATATAGAGTAAGGTATTTTGTGGTGCAAGATAATGGTTAAATTGTTTTTTATTAGGATCAACCAAATAATTTTTTTGATATATATTGTATTCTGGACATTGTAGGCTATTATCTATGTTTCATCAAGGACATTTCAAACATAGAAGAACCACATTATGTATTTCTAAATGAGGGTGTTAAGTTTGAATTGTTTAGAGTATGTGATAATTATTTCTCACAGTTGAATGATATTATAAATACCACAAAATTATTGATCCTTCATAATTTTTGTGGGTATTATATATTGTTTCACAACGCATCTGGGATCTAATATGTGGTAGTTTTGATGAAAAAGTTAGAGTTGTGGTGTATTGGTCATGATAATTGGGTCCAAATGAAATAAATTACACTATGCATATCCACAAGATAGCTGATATGGGTCACTCTTTAGTTTGTTGGTGTTATTATCTATTTGGTGAAATTTTTTCAATGTATACAGATAACCATATTTTAAATCATATTATTTCATAAAATGATCTAAATCTATGAAGGTGGAGATGGGTTGAGAATATAATTTCATTTTATTTTGAGATATCATATATTCTAAAAAACGTAAAAATTTTATCTGTCAATTTATATAGGAATCCACAGACTCCTGTGTTTCTTGATTCTAGTTTTGATTGGAAGATAATGACCATTCTAGTATATATGAATATTGTATTTCTAGAGGGATAAGTTCCAATAACCTTCGTAATAGTGTTAGTTGTGTCCACACTTCTTAAAAATATCTAAGAATTAATGTATGATTATATGAAGTGTTTTTCATAAGGTTTACACATTAAGGTGGGGAGAAACATTCCAATGTGACAATAGTTGATATTGTGATCTTCTATGTTTGGATTCTTATTTTTATGACTACATTTATGTGAGGGGAGGTGATACATGAGTTTTGGGCCTCGATGTGGGTGGTGAATTGTTGTTTGAATAATTTATACCATAACAATCATAGAATGTATGGGTGGATGGGAATGGAGAAAAATTTTGGTAGGTTTGTGATATGATTCTATAATTTTCAATGGGTGAAGGATGAGAACCAATAATCTAGGGGTTTACTATTGTCATTTCCCTTTTAAAAATTGATATGGGGTGATGTTAGCATGGAATTTATTCTAGGTCACCTAATAAAGACTCATAAGAATGAATATATTTTTTTGGTTATATAATTAATGATGATAGTAGACTAGTTCTATCAAATACATAACACTTGACCATTAAATTATTCTAGATACATGTATCTTAAAGAGATATTACATTTTCATGGGGTTCCATGGAGTATAGATTAAGAATATGAATCAAATTTTACTTCACACATCTATAATGTATCATAATAGGTTCTTGGTATATATGAATATTTTAGTATGGTTTTTCAGTCATAGACATATGGGAAGTAAAAAATAATTATACGATCTTTTGAGGATATTCTATGGGTATGTGTTCTAGGCTTTCGTGGGTCCCGGTATAAGCACCGAGAACTAATTTTTTTCACCAATAATAATAGTTTTTATGTGACTATTAAGAATGAACCATATTAGGCTATTTATTATAGGCCATAAAAATCATCTCTATACTGGATTGAGGTAGGATACTCAGATCTTTTGGGACCGCATCTCATACAAGAGATGTCATTGTAGGATCAGGTTAATTTTAAAAGTATTGATATAGCTTTTAGTAGGAAAAATTTATATGTTGATCAATGTTGATGACCCATTGGTACTATAATAGATGATCAGGTGTTCCTCTGGTTGTCACCTAGATTGGGTCATTATAGGATTCAGAGTCTGGGACGGTTGTCATGAATGATTCCTAGACCTTTTTAGATCATGGAAATATTTGGCTTAGTGGAACATCGATTATATATTTCATATATTTATAATTATACGCATGATTTTTCAACATATAAAAACTTCAGAGTTTTTCCACAAAACCGTCAAATGTGATCAATGTGGATGATGTTGTGTTTGAACCAATGATTCCATTAAGAATCATCGGATTCATGTTATAGAGCACAATGAGATAGTATTGTGAGTAAATATTTTAGTGATAAGTTTTCTATTGTGGAAACATGGCCATTATTTGCAATAAAAATGGAAAATATATGAATACATGTAGGATCACTGGCATGATCTTTTTTACCTCAGAATCTAAAAGAAACTTGGGAGTATAGTATGGGGATTATCTATTATAAGGTGGGAAGATTTTAAGATCTCAACCATTCTAAAAATACCTCTTAGTAATTTTGAGGTACTCGATTACCCTTGTTTTATGTATATCTCATATGGGCATTCATTATTGCTATTTTCTATAGAATTTTCTAAATTTTGGAATTTTTTTGAATAAAATAGTTCATGCATGGTTGGTGCTAGATTCTACCAAAACATGCGCCTACCCCCAAAAAAATGTTCAACCCTATAATAGTGGTGTTTTCACAGCTGGTGAATTGTTTTTCAAATCATGGACCCACCTCGGAGAAAATTTTCACCCATATGAATAGTTTTATAGTTCCAACAATCATATTCCCCATCCCAATAAAAATTTTACACTGTATTTTAACCATCATAGAATAAAATAATTATTAAAAAAACCCCTTGGTACTAATTTTTTTTACCCACACTTGAACCTTACCATATTTCATTGATTTTTATCCCCCATAGCATTATTGCTCTACATATAGCCATTTATTGTGATAATGAAAGAGTTTCTGAAGGAATATATCTTTATTAGAATGTAATAACTAAATTGATTGATTTCCACTCCCTCACATTCCTCTACATCCCGATGAAGAGGGATGAGTTATCAATTATTAGTGGTGTTTAGATCTCATTTATTATGGATGTCAATAAGTTTGATGACAATATTTGGCATTTGTACTAGCTCTTATGGGTTGTCTTGATTTTGAATTATCTTCGTCAATTTGTGGATATTTGATTTTTCGGATATATGTTAGTGCCCTTGAGGTATGTAGCCTAATTTTCACATCGGATAGTCTTGACTATAATTTTATGTATGAAATTTTGAAAATTTAATTTCTATATTTGTAAATGACATCTTGAATTGGGTTAAATATTTTGTTAATTTATTTTTTAATGGGATTATGGATTTGGATGATTGATGTTATTATGAAATTGGTGTGACATTGGGATTATAAAATAAGATAATTAATGTTATTAATTAATTGAGTTAAATTTGTAAATAAAGGGTTGGATGGACAAACCTTAATGAGATAATGGGTTATAAATAAATATTGATAAATGGACTAATGTTGAAATGTTCATGTTCTTCATTGTGATTAATTTAAATAACCATGATTGGTTGATAAATTGAAAATTTTCACTATGATGTGAATAATTTATAAGAGTTATAATGATGAATAACCTTGATAAATGTTATATATATGTAATATTTTTGTTTGATCCATAAATTAGGTAAGGGACATGGTCTAATGCTTTAAATTCTAACGAGGTTCCATACTGATTTTTATGGCCCTATATCATACATGTGAATATTTTTCGAGTGGGATAGAGGAAGATGATCCAAATAACCCTGAGATGTGGGATAGAGACTGATTATCCAAATACCCAGGTGGTTTAAACATTATTTTTCCATGACAATGATATTGTATTTGTATATGGTTCTTAGTGGTCATGATATTAATGTGGAAACAATTGATTAAAAAACAAATGATGTAATCAAATGTGATATCGCTTGGGGATGGTTCAGACTTTATCATGGGCCAAATATAGTAATTATGGTTTGGGTTTCATTATGAAACCATGGAATTATGTATTTAATTAAATAATAATTAAATGTGATAACAATATTATTTGTTTATCAAACATTGATACATTTTTATATAATGGATTTTGATATAGAAATCTTTAGTTGTGGGATACTGAGTTGTACTCACACCTTACTTATGAAGCTTGATCAATAACCAAATATACATTTTGGTTACAAAACTGGATAAGGGAATGAGTTCTATTTTAGATGGATTATTTTGTATGGATCATGGTTGAGGGGAATGAATGTGGTGATGAGACCTACATGGGGTGTTGTTATTCTTCCATTATTTTGGTTTTCAATATTGACACTAGAAACATATATAGAATGACATATTAATAGTTTTGTATTTGATAATATTTTCATATTTCAGTTTACCACATCATACTAGTGGATTTTGGTTATTGACATATTCTAGTTGTTGGTTATTGACATATTATATTTGTTGGTTATTTTCATTGTTCTATTTTTATCTATTTCCAATGTTTTTATAATTTTATAAAGACGGTATTTTCTCCCCTTGTTTTATATTGGACCTTTTATTATAGGAGGATTCCTCAAGGATACGTGGTGGCATGTATAAGGTTACATAACGAACTATCTCAGAGAACCGGTATGTGGGACCTAGGATGGGATATTACACATTTGAATAACTTCTCATAGATGTCGATATTCCCAATTCATTTCTACTATAAAATATATTTACCTTAGTGGAATTATAGTATCATCCAACTCTATAAAATTTACCCATCACTTCCATTGGAAAGGAATACCAAGATGTAACCCTTGAATTCTGTTATATTTACGTTTTTCATTCTACCTTCATAAAATATTTCTTTTTATATCCTCTTTTTCAATTTATTTCAAAATTATATAAAGTATTTATCTTCTAATGATATGGTGTAAAAAAATTTATATATCATTTATACCCTCTATCCCACAAAATTTGACATGTCAAGATTACTATCAGTTTATTTTTTTATAATTACCATGAAAATTAATTTATTAAAACTACTACCATTGATGGTTATTTTATATCATATATAATATATAAATATGTAAACAACAATAATTTTTAAACTACCAGAGTTATCATTTCAAATTTATAATGAATAAATAACTAATTTCAGGTAATTATAATATAAATGGGAAAACCTAAATAAACATATCAACAATCCATTTTTATTTAAAATAAATTCCAATAATTATAAATTAAGAAGAATTACAATAATGAATAAAAATATACTTCCAAAATAATTATTTTAATGAACATAAGTTTTTTAAAAAAGATTCATTAACAAATATACACATGACATAAGTTAATGAAACACATTAAACAAAATAATTATTTTTGGGTTTGTCCCACCTTTCCTTCTATTATAAGAATGATACTTCTAAATTAATTGTAAGTATATTTTTTATTTTCATTAATTTTGATTTTATAATGATTTATATATTCTTATTTCAATTGGTATGAATGAAAAAAATCACAATTTTTATCAATACATTCTCTTAAACGGTGTCCTCAATTATTATTGTGTTTATTCAACTCTTTTCAATGTTATATGAATTTTTATACTTTAATGATACACTTAAAAGTGACCCAAAAATTATCTTAAATTTATTTTATGTAATCACTATGATTTATTCATCAATATATTCCTTAATTAACTATTATAGTGCACATTTTTTTCTTGTGTTTAGTTGATGTTTATGATTGATTTATATTTGTTTTCTATTTGAAAAACATGGTTCTGAGCTTTTAACAATGGGAAATTAGTTCATGAAATTATATATACATCATATGAATTGTGTAATGTGATATATTTCACGTTATTATATATTTAATGGGGGAACATAATTATTCCACTTTTTGAATTCTATGTAGATAAATTTGAAACCTTATGTTTTTTTAAATATAATGCTATATGTTTTGTCAATTATTTTTAGTCACTATATTCATTACAAAATATCTAATTGGTTCAGAATATATAAAATATAATAAAATTATTGGAATTTTATTTTCTCAATTTTCAAGAACTTTCATATAATCAATATCCAAAATCACTATAATATATTACTATTGTGTCATTATGTTCATCCATTTGGTTTAAAATGATAAAATTAACATTAATTAAAATTATCATCATCAATACAAACACTTTTATATTATCTCTTGGTTAAAATGGTCTCTCAATCATCATAATGTTTTTTCAAGTTATAATATTATTGACCTAAATTTCAGAGTGAATCATATCTGAGCATGGCCTCAAAAAATATATATTTTAATAGTGTCTAGAATAATAATTTCATATGGCTAGAAATATATTAATGTTTCATTATCTACAAGAATTTATTTTACAAAATTATATAGGTCCATTATTATTCCATTAACCACACACATAATACTATTTATATACAGAATTTTTCTCATTCCAAATTCTATTTTTAATAATATATTTATAGAAAATTTTCTACATTATAACTAAAATTATAAAACCATTATATCTTAATCAATAAACATGATTTTTATATAAAATTAATGTAAAACATTTTAATCTCCATAGGGATTGAGATTATTATTTATGGAACTTGATGCATTTCATTCTACTGAATTCATGAATGAAAGTTATAATATAAATTTCCCTACTTAGTTACTTCTTGTGCATTTACTGATACAAATTAATTTGAATCATATCTAATGAACCTATAGTTTGAATATAAACTCATTTGTTCCTTTTATTTACTTTATTTTTAATTTTTATAAATTTTAAAAATGTGAAGGGGTATTCATGTAAAACTATAATATTTCTAATATCCCCTTCTCTGATCAAATTCAACTTAATTTTTTAACCATGTAAGCCATGAAATTTATTTAATAAACTATTATCAAAATGGAATCCCAAGTACAAGACTCTCTTGGCATATCTAATATGAAAAATAATTACACATGATCCATTGTAAATATAATATAACTTCTCTATATATAAATATTATGACTAAAAAACAATTATTTTTTATTATAACATCATTTTTCAGAAATTTGTGATAAACTCACTAGGTTATGCCTTAGTTCATCAAAATTTTAGGTTTTGTCATGAATAATTTTATTTTGACCAATATTTTCTATTATAATAAATGACCCATCATTTATGGTGGTTATAATTCATATTTATTATCCGGAAAAATTTTATAATTTTTTCAAATGAACATTTATGTGAAAAGAATCACTAGTTTCTATGATATACAGATTCTCATATTTTTAATATATAATATAATACTAAAGCTTATTTAATTACTAATTTATATACATATGATTGTAAATATTTCCAAATTTATAAAAAATATTTAACTATGATGGAATAAAGTCATCGCATTAATCTAAGTTTTTTACTTCATGATTATAACTCCATCACACCATTGAAAAATTTCAAAAACATTCGTCACATAAACTTCCTTCATAGGTCACTATATACTTTTATTTAAATTTATTATTTTAATTTGTTGTCTCTCACATGATTCATTCTCCCGTATCAGTCACACTAAAGACTTTTTATACAAAAAATTATATGATTTTTAGGTAATTACTCTTAAAAAGATTCATTGAGCATAAAATATACCTTTTTTATTGATTTATTTTCATATTAGGGATCATTGTTTAACATTATTCTATTTCGAAGATTGCGTTGAACTTATAAAACCATTTTGAATGATTAATTATTGATATTTTGAAAATTATATGGAATTATTTATAAAAAATAATCAATTTCTAGATCTAATATAATTTTTTAAAATTTTTTGAGCTTTTAATTCATCCATATAACTCTTCAACACTACATTCCTATGTATGATTTTATTTCATCAAACACTTATATTTATTTGACTTATCATCCATATAACCTTCATTAATAATGTTTTCTTCCCTTGGAGTTTGATTCTCAGAAACTCACTTATTTTTCATTGAAATTCTTGACGTAAATGAAATAATTACCTTGTATGTTATTCTATTTTACCAATATTCATAATCACTATTGTAACTTCCATATCTCCAAGAAAAAATGTGGAATTTATAATATCAATTAATTTACGTTTCGATACATTATCCATTTTAATATTTTTAATTTTATATATTATTTCATATTCATAAATTATATTTGGTTTCTTGAGTTTTTCATGAGAAAAATATTCTCTCCTCAAATTCTTCTAATATCATTAAATCACATGTAAATCATTATTATATATTATTATTCATTATCTATTTCCCTTTATTATATAACATAGACAATATTTTCTTTTGAGTCATCTTCTAATGGGTAAAATTCACCATCCTCTTCTTATTCCATGCTAAGTATTTATGAAGATTATCTTGGAGATTCCACAACAATAATACTTTCTTCACAATCTTAAACACACTTTTTAAATTACAAAAGGTTCCTTCTATAAAAATTTGGGAATCAATCATCATTCATATTTACCAGTGTTTATTCGGTGAATATATCGAATTGGTAACTTTCCATGACACTTCTTCATCATCAAATTATCTCCTTATAATAGAATTTCATTTTATAGAGAAATGACCATATTTTCCATAATCGAAACTATTGAAAATAATCTTACAATCATAGTAACCATTCCACTGGAATGTTTTTATAAACATCAGTGATATGGTTTCTGAAAAATCATTCACATTATCAAATTCATCATTGAATTAATGATTATATTTTATCAATATGAATTTGATGTATTTAGAGGCTATACATTCCCCTTTTTAACATTTATTTAAAGGTTAGTCCCACATATCATTTCATACATTATAAGAGTTTTATGATGTTCAATGTTAGTAAAATCAGCATAATCCTTATACTTATTAAATACGATATTGGTATATAAAATATGATGAATAATCCTCATTATTGTATTGAAAAAAGAAGTGACTTAATGATTCTTTGTGTTTCATTTGATGATAATCACAACCTTGTAAACCATGATACAGAGTTAATAAAATAATTCAAAATTCTTAATTTTACTATATTTATGCTACTATATGCTAATATATAAAATTAATTATTTCTCATTTATTATTCGTGTAGATATAAAATGATTTTTCTTATATTTAATTTTCTATTTTATTCTTCATGACATTTGTATATTCTGTTATTGATTAAGATAATAATTAAAAACTTATTACCTTATGTCACTTTTAATATACTTTTTGTCATATATATACCATGTTGTTGTCCCACATAACCTTGTGCACAAAAATTATTCATATAATAGAACATAAATATCTCTATATTAAAGGTAGGGAATTGATCTCACATTCAAAATGATAAATTATTTTCTAATGAATGTAGGATTGAAATTTATGTTAATATTATTTTACGAATCCTTGAGAATATTCTAAGAAATAAAATAATGACAGAACATGTGATCCGTTGAAATTATTTTTACCACTCATCAGGTTATACTCAATAATGTATGGGGGAGTGGATGGGTGTTTGTAAATATTTAAAAAACACACTCAAAATTGATCGTATTCAATGTAGTTCTCTTACAATCCCATTGTGATTATGAAAAAGTAATAAATTTAAAATTATTTCTATTGATATTCAACAAATGAAATAGTGACTATACACATGTTGTGTTGTGGTTTTGATAGCATCCAAAAAACCCATTTATTAGTATTCTGATGAAATTATATGGAAGGGAGTGACATTGAACCTCTCAAAAATATTTTCTTAAACCAAATATAATTTACAAAAGATATAAAATGATCATTTAACTTGATGAATGATCACAAATATATTCTCCAGCCTCTATATAATAATCATATATATTGATCTTATTTTTATTCCTCTTTTTCAAATAGTTCTATTTTATTACAATTATCAAATTTATTTACAAAATTCTCAATTCAAATAAGTAAATATTAAACACTCATTCCTTCCCATTTATTCACTTCTATATACTACAATACATTATAAGGCTTCCATATTAGAGTATCATAATCCCTCTTCAATTGGTGTTGAATATTTCATCTTTATTTATAATTCCAATACCAATTAAATTCACCATTGAAATTTCAAAGAAAATCAGGAGTTATTCATCTTTTTTTCTTTCAAAAAAAATGATGTGTTTATTTTATACATACTGATAGGAAGTGAAAATTGTTTTGTAACCCATTAATTAATGTATTTTTGGAAGAATTATATTCATTAAAATTGGAATAATCATAATGAAACACTATAACTGACTCCATAATTGGTTCTTAAACCCCAAAACCATCTTTGTATTTTATCCTCTTCAAAACCAATTTCATCAAGTTTTATTCTACTTATATTCCATTCATCATAGTCCTTAGTTAGAATTGAATCATTAATTGGAGAAACATGATGTTTATTTAATGAATATAAACACAACATCATTTGGTATTATCTCCAATAACATTATGTTTCAATTAAAATTTCATATATATTTAGAAAATATCCTTTATTATAAGAGTAAAAAAGATACAAATGTTTCTCTCCATAATCCCCAAGAATTTCATCATCAGACATTAATTGAAATTTATAATGATTATATTGACCCTTTTAAACAACAACATGACTCTTATGAAATTAAATATAAGGGAAAATGATTCTTATGAAAAAAATTAAATTGATAATATGGGTCCTTAAAAAATATTAAAATTCATTTGAAAGGGTAGATAATTATTATGCTATACACAATGAATCATATCAATTCTCATTGAACAATATTTAATACATTCTGATTAACAATAAAATAAAAAATGCCTCTTACGTAGTATTATGGAATCTTTTGATTTAGTTATTCATTTTTTTAATTATCAATTATTGGGATGGAATGACATTCATGTACTGAATACATTTCAAAAAACCACTAGGAAATTAAAATAGTTTTCTGTTTCATATAATTTCTACTGTTACCTATGAAATCACTTCATTAAGAAAGCATAGTACATATTTACATTATCTCAGGTTATCTACAACCAATAAAAATCCGTTATAAACAATTTTATCTCCAAAAAAATATAAATGGAAAATAAATAAAATATCATTATCTAGTGGGATTAACATAGAAAATACTGAAATAATAAATACACATTCATTCTGAATATCACACAATTAATTTGATAATTTCACGTTATCATCATTGGGTTTTCCATCTCACACATGATACCATAATCTAGAGAGAAAATATAATCATTTTTATATTAATAGAGGCATTGAAAATATGATTATATATAAATCAATTATAAATAATATGTTAATATATAATTTTTAAAAAAATTTATTCCACAATTTAATCATATCAAATAATATATTATTATAATATGATACTAATGAATCCAAAATAGTAAACCTTAAACAAGAACATAAATTATATGTAAATTAATTCCAATGTAAAACCTAAAAAATGAAAAAAAAATATAACCTATATTTTGGTTGAAAATGGTGGGATCTTTTATACTTTTTGTATTCTTCTCTTAATGATACAACATTAACAAATTTTAATATAACATTTTCCATTGACCACATATGTGGGTGATATTTTGATATATGGTATACAATAAATAACCCAAACTATATGATTAAAATAAATAATTTGTTTCATAAATATATTGATCATTGATTCTGGAGGATACACACAGTCTAAATATTTAAAAATAATATTATATTATAATAAAAAAAATAAAAAAATCAATTATTTATTGGCCTCCAAGTAATGTCACGGAAATTAAAAATAACGTCAAAATAATAAAAAACAGCAGAAATATTTTTTTTTGTTTTTTAAATTATTTAGAGAATCATTTGTTAAATATAATTATATAATGAATGATGGAAATAAGATGTATTTATTTAAATATTAGGGATAATATTGATGTTGGAATCGTAACATAACAATTAAAATTTTGATGTGACAAGTTAGAGTAGTAACATGTCCATTATAATAATAACTAGTTCATTAAAATAATATAATACCTATTATGTATTATTTATAATTAATAATAATGTTAATATAAATATTATAATTTCATCAGAACATTATGCAAATTGGATAAATAAAATATATAAGCTTATATTTTTAATATTGTTTTTTTCTATATATTTTATAAAAACCATAATTTGATGATTATATTTAAAAATTAAAAATTAAATTTGTTTTTATAATTTTTTCTAAATTTAATGTATCTTTTTTATTCAACATGTTGAAATTAACCATGTTTTAGAAGTTATTATTTTCAAATAATTTATATATTTAGGTGAATAGTATAAATATAGTTTTCATATACTGTGTTTCAAAATAAAATATTGATGTTATAATGTCCTGATAAATTCATGAATGCTATGAATAGATGAAAATTATTTTACTATGATAAATAATGTACGTAAAAAAATTTATTTTATAATCATAAATAATAATTTCAAATATATTAAAATTATTTTATTCCATTAAAACCTAAAAAAATTCTCATTTTTTAAGTATGTATTTTTCATAAACAAATAAATATGTTGGTGTAGCTGGATAAAATCAAAAATAGTATTATTATTTATTTATTATGGTTATTATCAATAAAGAAAATATTTTTTTATTCAAAAACTAAAATTATATACAACATTTTAATAGAAAATGCATCACTTGACCATGTATAAGTACCCCATTCATCCATCATAGAACATCACTTCCCAAATTCATCAAACCACACAATATATTCTCAATTTTTTGTTATTAGGATTCTTATATGCCTTAGATACATTATTTTCCCACCATAATCCATGGTTTCAAGGCATAAAGGCCTTAACTAAGGGGGGAATTGAATCATGAGGTAACATTTCATACTATTCCATTTAGTTATCTTTCTCATATTCATTTAAAACGATTCACAATTCTATAAAATCCTTTAAATATTAATTAATGATTATATCAATGTGTTATAAATGGTTTTATGATATGAGGGATTTGTTATGATCTATTTATAATATATATATTATCTCTCTCCCTCTTTTTTAAATATTTTATTAATGGTAATTTTACCACTTAAAAAGAAATTGTAAGTACCCGACCCCACTTTCCTGGAGCCAGTGCCTTATTTGCTTACGTTGGAATACATACAAGGAATATGAATCTCGAAATACTGATTAGTTTAGTATTATTGGAAACAATTTACATACATAAGTTTATCATTACTACATTAAGGGAATCAAAAACACGATTTTATTCCACTAAAAGAATCATGTCTCCTAGATTATGCTTTCATTTCATTCATATATTACTTCTTCATATCCTAAGAAAATGAAACATAAGAAAGTGGTGAGCTCAAACGCTCAGTAAGAGTAAGAAATTAAGCTGAATATAATATAAAAATTAAACATGGTGAATAATTGAAAAAACATGCCTTTAATAATAAACAGGAACACATTATGGCAGGAAAATGTTTTGAGTAAATAATTCCATAATAAAACATAATCATGGGTTTTATACTAGTCAAATAACAACATGAACTTTCAATTAATAGCATCATAATGAGGGAAGTTCATGTGATGGACATTTTGAAACATTTTGTCATGGCCACAGCCAAGACATATAGTGATTAAGGACTCATTGAAAATCTATATCAAATTGGGAAAGGCCTCGGCCAATTTGACTTCTATTTGTCTCATGAGACCTACTGATTCATCGCGGGGATATAGCGGGCCCCAACCGTCACATAATAATTCCAATTCATTCCTCATATGAGTGGGGATCAACATAAACCACATATACATTCATATTGAAACTATAATATGAAATGTGACTAACTTTCCCCAATCATTAAACATAAAACACCAACCATTTAGAATAATATGGTGAATGGTTTTAGGATAGATCACCCACAATAGAGTTAGTCATAAAACATTAAATAAAATATCGTAGATGAATTCATAAATGATTAAACCCAATAATACCATGGAATCAACAAGACTTTTGAATTAGAAGAAAACACTCTTATAAAATAATTAAGCAATTTTTTAAGATAAATACTCTTTTATTTTGAGAAAAACAGTTATTTTTGAAAAATAATTGTTTAAAATCAGAATTAAGGTAAGATAGAATTTTCATAGTAAAATGAATTAATTTATAAAGAGAAAGGTTTCATAAACAGATCATAGAGTGCCCTTGAAAATTGGAATGAATTTGACAAACTCCCTTGGATCGGGCTTGTATTTTGGAAACAACTTTGAAAGTTCCTTTAAAAAGGTGTAACTATCCATAAAATAAGGTTGTGTTATGGTTTTTACACATATATATGAAACTCAAATAGAATATATGATTAGTACATAACAATACATAATAATTTCATTGAGGTAATTAGACAATGAATGTATCCCGAATGAAAATGGAATTTCGGGTGGAAAAAATCTTACCTTAAATCATAACGTGTTCCGATCTTGTATTTAAGCTCATAGAATATGAAATTATACTTTTTAATAACTTATTTCAGAACCTATTAGAAATTTATATAGTTTACCATAATTCTTTTTAGTTCAGTTATGTCTTTATTGACAAGTTATTGTATTGAATTTCGTCGTTCTGGAGTGTTCATTTCCTTTATTTTCATATTTGGTTCACATTATTTTAAGTAATGAAGTGGAATGGATGTAAACCTCGAGTATTGAAATTAAATATTATTTAGTAACATACATAATTTTTAATGTCAATTTCTATCATTTGGTTACATGGAATGTGGATGAATCGTTAGATGACAACCACTTCGATTATTCGGCGGTATTTGGATTATTATGAAATAGTTTTGTCATATAACTTAATTATATATACATATTCTGGTTCCTTAATATAAATTAGGTTATAATAAATATATTATATTATTTTTTCAACCATTAATATAGTTTTATGTCAATAAATGAAGAATAAATTGAAGAACGAAACATCATCGTCCACAAAGGTTATAAATCGGAACCTCATGGACATCTATTTCGATTATTAAATAAAAGGGAGGGAGTATGAATATTTAATATGGTTCATCCATTCACATGATATAAATACATTATATAGATTTTACTGGAGTTATCATGATCATTTGGACAAAAGAGGTGAGGAGAGGATGGCAAAATAAGATAAATTGTAATGAAACCAAATGAAAATGAAGGGAGCTTTACCTCTTGAAATAACCTCCTTGAGAATCTCCAAAAGGGAAGGGGTTTTGGTATTTTGAAAAGACCAGAAGATTATTATAAGTGGATAGAGACTAGAGATGGGTAATTGGGTAGAATTGTGAGGAGCCTAACTACTTAGAGGTGTGAATAGAAGAGGGAGTGGTGAGGGGTTTTTATAGTGGAGTAGAGGAGTAATTTTTGAATATTTTATTCAATATTTTATTATTTCCCTCAATACAACCAATAGTATTGTTTCAATTGACCCATAATAGTAATAATGGCATGTGAGTTCTAACCAAGTAGGATTACATCATCCTTGCACCACCTATGATGCATTAAATCAAGTATTTAACAGTTATCGTATTTTATCGTATTTAACTATTAATAAAAAATTCTTGAATTTCAGAAAAATCACAAAACTTTACCCTAACCATTTTTCAATGTGTAGAATTCAAAAATGAATTCCATTTTTAAAAAATAATTTTCTAAATATTATTAATTTAACTTTTAAATAAAATCATACTGAATTCAAAATTTAACAGGTCTAATTCTAGAACTACATCTTTATTACTATGAAAAATTAACCAAGATGTTATTATCTTCTAGAATTATGAAAATAAAATAATAATAAAATTTTATATTAATTAGGGTCATATTACTATTCATATTACTATTCATAAGGGTATGTTACTAATCCCCGAAAATTAAGTCTATTCTATCAGACTCCAAATGACTTACTGAACACAACTCTAGATGACGATTTTTCAAAATTCAAAACATAGAATAGGAAAAGTTATATTTAAGGGATAGATTATAATGTTCAATTCTATATTTATTTTCAAAACCTTTGGGTGTTACATTCTACCCTCCTAACAAAAATTTTGTCTTTGAAATTCACAGAATATTACTTAAAAAGATTCGGGAATGTCTTTAACATAAGCTCTTCATTCTCCCATGTTGCTTCCTCTATCTTATGGTTCCTCTATAGAACCTTTAAAAGTTGAGTCGTCCGATTTATCAATACTTTTTCTCTAGTATCAATAATCTTGATAGGATCTTCACAGTAAGATAAATCGGTCTCACTTTCCACTTCAGCATAACTGAGTACATGTGTTGGGTCTGGCATGTACTTTCTTAACATTGACACATGGAACACATTGTGAACCTTGGAGAGACTTGGCGGCATTGTCAAATGGTAGGATACGACTACAATTCGGTCTAGAATTTCAAAAGGTCTGATGTACCTGAAACTTAATTTTTCCTTCATACCTAATTGTATAATACCCTTACATCGAGATACCTTTATGAAAACATGATCACCTTCATTAAACTCCAAATCCTTATTTCGGTTATCTGCATAGCTCTTATGCCTACTTTGAGATATTTTGATATGGTTCTGGATAATCGTCACCTTTTCCATTGTTTCTTCAACAAGTTCTGGGCCCATGAGATTTCTTTCACCAAAATCATCCCAGCAAGTTGGTGTGTGACATCGCCTCCCATATAATGCTTCAAATTGTTACATTTATATACTTTAATGGAAGCTGTTGTTGTAGTAAAATTCTACGAGAGGTAAATAATGATCCCACATTCCTTGAAAATCATGTTAAGAAGACATCAACATGTCTTCCAATGTTTTAACAGTCCGTTCTGATTGTCCATCAGTTTTTGAGTGGTAGGCAGTGCTCAAACAATGATCAATATCTTGGCCCTTTTGAAGACTTTCCAGAATTTTTTTGTATAATGTGGATCACGATCAGAAAAAATCGATAGGGGTACTCCATGAAGTCTCACAACTTCATTAATATTTAGTCTTTCTAGACGTTCTAGTGGTAGATATTCTCTTATAGCAGGAAAATGTGATGAATTAGTAAGACGGTCGACAATGGCCCATATTGCATTGTTCCCTCTAGGTGTATTTGGTAGTCCCATGAAAATGTACATCATGATATTATCACATTTCCACTCAGGTATGGGAAGAGGTTGCAATACTCATCCAGGATGTTTCCTTCCAGCTTTTACTTGTTGAAAAACCATACATCTTGACACAAAATCAGCAATCTCCCTCTTCATGTTGTCTAACCAAAAAAGTTCCTTCAAATCTCAATACATTTAGTGCTTCTAGGGTGTATAGAGAAATTGGAACTATGAGCATCATCCAATAATTCCATCTTTAGACCAGGTATATTGGGAACACAAAGTCTCTTCCCAAATTTTAAAATTCCATCTTTATATATGAAGTCACTCAATATCCCATCATTCACAACTTTAATCTTCTTTTGAAACTCCACGTCGTCATCCTGAAAGTTTATTATCCATATTATTAATGATGGTTTGGAAACCATTTTAAAAAGCATTGATGTTTCACCTTCCATGATTATTCCAATATCCATATTTACTAGATCCATGAAAGTAGGATACCATTTAACTATCATCTTTCTCAAAAATACATGATCGTTTGAACTCAAGGCATCTGCCACCTTATTTTACTTCCCAGGGTGGTAGTGTATCGTGCAATCATAATCATTGATTTTTTCAAGCCATCTCCTTTTCCTCATGTAGAGTTATTTCTGTGAGAAAATATACTTCAAACACTTGTGATAAGTATAAATCTCATATTTTTCACCATAGAGATAATGTATCCATATCTTGAAAGCAATGATTACATCAGATAACTCAATATCATGAGTTGGATAGTTTTTCTAATGAATTTTTAGTTGTCATGATGCATAAGCAAATACCCTATCAGTTTGAATAAGAACACAACCAAGTACTTTCTTTGAAAGCATCAATATAAATCATAAACTCGTCATTCCCCGATGGTAGAGTCAATAGAAGAGCATTGACTAATATTCCCTTAAGTTATTCGAAAAATTCTTCATAATCTTTTGTCCAAACAAATTTATACCCTTTACGTGTGAGCTTCATTAGCAAGTTAGCCAGTCGGGAAAAATTTGGTACGAAACGTCGATAATAACCTGCTGAGCAAATAAAACTTCGTACCTCAGTTATGTTTGTTGGTGTTTGGAAATCTTGGATTTCCTTTGTCTTTAAAGAATAAACATATATTACATCCTTAGAAACAATATTTCAAAGAAAATAAATCTCCTGAAGCCAGAATTAACTCATTCTAAACTTCCCATATAATTCATGTCTTCTAAAAGTCTTCCGGACAATGTGCAAGTGATTTTCATGTTCTTCGCAGCTTTTGGAGTATACCAAGATATCATCAATAAATAAAACTACAAAATCATTGATATATTCCTTGAAAACTATGTTCATTAGATCCATGAAGATAGAGGGAGAATTAGTCAATCAAAAAGGCATTACTGTAAACATATAATGCCCGTACCTGGTTCGAAACGCTGTTTTCGGAATGTATTCCTTCTTCACACTAAACTAATGATATCCAGATCAAAGGTTAATCTTTGAAAATTATTGAGCTCCTACCAGTTGGTGAAATATATCATCAATGCGAGTTAGGGGATAATTGTTCTTTATTGTTATAGAATTGATCACCTTGTTGTCGATATATAACCTCATAGATACATCTTTCTTCTTAACCAAAAGGATAGGAGATCCCCTTGGAGAAACACTATTTCAAATAAATCCTTTTTCACTCAAATCATCTATCTGTTTCTTTATCTCCACTAATTCCACAGTGGCCATTCTATAATGGGTCCTCTATATGGTCCTTGATCATAGAATTAAATCAATGGAAAACTCAATTTCTCATTCTGGAGGATGTCCAGGTAAATATTCTGGAAAAACATCAACATATGTCTCACAGTAGGTACATCTTCTATTTGATCATTCCATTCCTCACCCATAGTTATTTCATTATCTTCCTCCCCCAAAATTGAATTTAGTTGAGCTACTTGGGGTGGATCTAAATAAGAACCTGGTGGTGATGCTTTTTCTCTAAATATAAGGTTTTCTTTATCACCGTCATAAAAAATTATAACCTCTTTCTTCATACAGTAAATGTTTGAATCATGACCTGAAAGCCAATCCGTACCAAGGACTATATGAAATTCAATCATGGGTATGATGATGATATCATCAGATAAAAGAACATTTGTATTCCCTAATGGGAACTGATTCACAAAACATTGTAGCAATGATACCCCGCTTAGGAGTTTTGACATAAAACTCCCTTGTTAAATCAAACATGAAATATCGAATTTTATTAGAAAACTAGAAAGATATGAAACAATGTGATTATACAGAATCAAATAATGCATTTGCTAAACATGAGGAAACAATTAATGAACCTGCCACCACATCATTAAGAACTTCAACCTCTGCAGTTGTGATTTCATAAGCTTGTCCCTGATCCCATTACCTTTTTGTTTCTTAATTCCTTGACATTTTAGACAATCATTATCATAGTGTCCCATCTCCTGAAAACTATAGCATTAGACATCACTGGATTCCTTCTTCCCATTGCAATCACCAGCAATATGACCTTTTTGACCACATTTGTAACGTACTCATTTCCCTTTTAAGCATGCACTAGGGTTTTTTCATCCACAATTGTCACATGGTTGAAAATAAACTCTTCCCTTATTCCCTATTTTTCTATTTCCTTTCCCATCATTTTTAGCAACCCTCTTTTATTATTGCTTTCCCTTTAAGTTAGAAGACATAGAGAATTATTTTTCTATCTTGATGGCACACAAAACTGTATCCTCACATAATGAAAATCATTGGGAGACCAGTGCCCTCCAGAGGAATGTCTTTAGGCCATAAAATAATCGATCAATTTTGCTCCTTGGATTTCGTAAATATTCTACATCCTGTCTTGATAATCTTGTGAAGTTAACTTCATACCTTGATACATTATCATCTTCCTTCTTCCTCAGATTCAAGAATTGTCTCTCCATATCTGGTCGCTGCTCATGAGGAAAATATTTTTCTATGAAGATTTCCTTAAAACCCCTCCATTACAACTCTTCAATCTCTTCCTCCTCCTTTTTGTTTTGGATTAATGACCACCACTTATCGAAATTTCCCGATAGGCGATATACTGCCATGAAAACCTAATCTCTTTCATTACATCCCAAGGCGAGAAACATCTTCTCAAGGGAACATATCCACTAATCTACTACAAAAGGGTTTTAAGTCCCATTGAATGATGGAGGCTGTTGTCGCATAATGCAATCTAGCGTGGATCCTCCACGTGCTGGATACAGATGCTTCATAAAAGTAAGGATATTATTCATAACCTGAGTAAGTAGTCCTAGTATAGTTATTAGTTGCTCAACACCAGTCACAGCACCAGTGCCAACAACATTATCTTGTGTCTGAGGAAAATCCCTACAGGGAACATGTGCATTCGTGCGATCTATATTACTTCCACTAGGCTCCATATCTAGATAATGACATCCATTATATTAGGTTATGAATCATAATGTACAATATTATCTTAAAAATACTCATAAAAATTGAGATTCTATGCACGGATAATCCCATATTCAAAAAAAAGGATTCTCTGAGGAATATTTACATTAAACTCCTTCATAATGCCTTGTAATGCAAATGTGAATTATCCTAAGCATATCCCCAAGAGTTTCGTAACCAAGAGTGCAGCAAGAGCCTTTGTCATGCAGCAGTCCCCGTTCGAGTCTATCTGAAAGCTGTGTTTTTGGGTTTTACCCATAGATTCATCTGTGCCAGAGCCGCCTCTACCTGCATGTTTCCAGACAGGGATGCATTGCTTTAAATATCCACATAATCTATTCCTTTCCAAAATACCAGACATTTATTGTATGTATATTCTCCAAGAATAACTTAGGGACTCCTCCCTAATTCTACATTTTCTAAATCTTGTTTCTAGGTATTATACTAAACTTCCTCTGATACCAACTGTAAGGACTTGACCCCAGTTTCCCAGAGCTGGTTCCTTATTTGCTTACATTGGCATACATACAAGGAATAATAATCTCAAAAGGCAGAGTTGTTTAGTATTATTTGTTACAAGTAACATACATAAGTTTTTCATTAAAACATGAAGGGAATTCAAAACACTATTTTATTCCACTAGAAACATCACATCTCCTAGATTATGATTGCAATCCATTCATAAATTACTTCTTTATATCCTGTGAAAATGAAAAATAAGAAACAGATGAGGTTGAATTCCAAGTAATATTAAGCAATACAGCGGAATATAATATAAACATTAGACTTGGTGAAAAATTAAAAACACATGACTTTAATAATAAACATGATCACATTATGGTGGGAAAATGAGTTGAGTAAATAATGCCACAATAAAACAAAATCATGGATATTCTTCTAGTCGAATAACCACATAAACATTTAATTACCAGCTTTATAAGGAAGTAAGTTCATATGCTCGACATTCTGAAACAATTTTTCATTTCCTCGGCCAAGACATCAAGTGATAAAGGCCTCACCTAAAATCCATATCACATTGGGAAAGGCCATAGCCAAATCCACGTCTATTTGTCTCAGGAGACCTACCGATGCATCGAGGGGATATAGTGGGCCCCAGCAGTCACATAATAAGTCCAATTAATTCCTCATATTAGCAGGGATCAACATAAACAACATATACATTCATATTGATTCTATCATATGAAATGTAACAATCTTTTCCCAATCATTAAACATGAAACACTAACCATTCAGAATAATATGGTGAATGGTTTTAGGATAGATCATACACAATAGAGTCTGTCATAAAACATTAAATAAACTATGGTATATGACTTCATAAATAATTAAACCCAAATATCCAATGTAATCAACATGAGTGTTGAATTAGAATAAAACACTCTAATAAAATCATTAAGCAATTTTTGAGATAAATACTCTTATTTTGAAAAGAAGAGTTATTTTGGAAAAATATTTGTTTAAAACTAGAAGTGAGGTAAGATAGTATTTTAATAATAAAATGAGTGATTTTATAGAGATAAAGTTTCCCAAAAACAAATCATATAGTGCCCTTGAATATAAGAATGAATTTGAGAAATTCCCTTTGACTGTGCTTGTATTTTGGAAACAACTTTGAATGCCCTGTTAAAAATTTGTAACTATCCATAAAATAAAGAAGGGATATAGTTTTTACACATATATATTATATTGAAATAGAATATATGATGAGTACATAACAATACATAATAATTTCATTGATGTAATTAGACAATGAAATTATCCCGAATGAAAATGGATATTCGGGTGGAAAAACCCTTACCTTAACTCCAAATGTGTTCCGATCTTGTACTTAAGCTCATCAAATATAAAATTATACTAGATAATAAATCATTTCGAAACCTATTATACATTTATTAAGTTTACCATAATTATGGTTAGTTAATTTATGTATTCATTGACTTGTTATTGTATTGAATTTCGTCTTTCTATTGTGTTCGTTTCATTTATTTTCATATTCGGTTCACTTGATTTCATGTAATGAAGTGGAATAGATGTAAAGCTCCAGAATTAAAATTAAATATTATTTATTAACATCAATAAATGTTCATGTCTATTTCTATCATTTGGTTACATGGAATGAGGATGAAACTTTAGATGACAACCACTTCGATTATTTGGCGAAATTTGGATTATTATGAATTAGTTTTGTCATATAACGTAATTATATGTACATATTCCAGTTCCTGAATATTAATTAGGTTAAAATAAATATATTATATTCTGGTTCAACCATGAATATGGATTCATTACTAGTAATGAAGAAGAAACTAAATAACAAATCTTTGTCATCCACGATGGTTATAAATCAGAACCTCATGGACGCCAATTTCTTTTATAAAATAAATTTGAGGGAGTAAGAATATTTAAGATGGTTCTTCTATTCACATGATATAAATCTAGTATATAGATGTTACTAGAGTTATCATGATCATTTGGAGGGAGGAGTTGAAGAGAGGATAGCAGAAGAAGATAAACTGAAATGAAACCAAATTAAAAAAGGGGTGAATTACCTCTTGAAGTAACCTAATTGATAAACTCTTTAAGGGAAGTGGTTTTGTTCTATTGGAAAGAACAAAATCTTCATGGAAGATGTGAGGGACTAGGGAATGGTAATTGGGGTGAAATTTGAGGAGCTTTAAGGCTTATAGGTGTGAAGAGAAGAGGGAGTGGTGAGGGTGTTTTTATAGTGGAGGAGAGGAGTAATGTTTGAATATTTAATTCGATATTTTATTATTTCCCTCAAGACAACCAATAGTATTGTTTAATGTGACCCCAAATAGAAATAATGGAATGTGAGATTGAAACAAGTGGTCTTACATCATCCTTACTTTACCTATGATGTAGTAAATCAAGTATTTAGCATATATCATATTTTATCGTATTGTACTATTCTTAAAAAATTCTTGAATTTTAGAAAAATCCCAAAAATATACTGTAACCATTTTTTGACTAGTAGAATTCAAAAATGATGTCCACTTTTGGAAAATAATTTCTAAATATTGTTAAATTAAATAATAAATAAAAGCATTTTTAATTCAGAAATTAACAGTTCTATTTAAAAAACTACTTATCTATTACAATGAAAAATTAACCAAGATGTTATTATCTTATAGCCTTAAGAAAATCAAATAATAATAAAGTTTACTATTCATTAGGGTCATATTAGTATTCATATTAATATTCATAAGGGTCTGTTACAATTCACCAAAAATCAAGTTTGTTCTATCAGACTCCAAATGACTTACAGGACACAACTCAAGATGACCATTTTTTGAAATTCAAAACATATAAGAGGTAAAGTTATGTTTAAGGGACATATTATAAAATTGCATTCTATATTTATTTTCAAAACCTTGGGGTGTTACAGAAATTGACTATCATTTCTCATCACTAGAATTACATGTGGAATGAATAGATTAAATTTTTTTATTAACTATATTATAATTCTCTAATAATATTATAATCTTTTTATAACATGTACATTTTTTCAAGTGTATTTTTATTCTTTCACACATTTTAAGTAAATGATGATCTGATTTCCAAAGGAAAGTTGTTACTTGGATTTTACTAATGACACCTTAGAAAACTATCTTGGTCAAGATGATGGGATGTTGGTCTCACCACACCCTTTTGATGGTGTTTACAACCTACAAAGGGACACTCTTAATGATTTATGACTTTTTCATGAAAGATTCCCAGAAATATTAATAACCATACTTTATACCCTCATGAATTAAATTAAATTATGTGAGAAATTGTACATTGATATAACGCCTCATTATTGGTGCAATCTAGAATTTTTTGTTATTTGGGAGAATTGTTGGTAATATGTATGAGAATAGATCCAGTTAAAATTTGTTTCTAATGTATCATTGAAAATGGAATCAAAACCTTCATAGTTTGATGAAACTTATCAGGTGACATAGTACCTTTTATTGTCACATGATATGACTAATTAATGGAGTTCAACATCCTTTAGTAAGGATAACTGGGTGAATCTTCCACAGAAATAGTTTCTGAGGGGCTTATACATAACAATCAATTTCTTGCGTCCTTAATTGGTAATATGGTCCAATGATTATGGATGGGTTCAGCTAATAAGGATATCCACTACTTATTAAAAATAATATCTCATTATGGTTAGGTAATAGTATATAAACTATGATAACACATTGATGGGATATAGATCTTCAGATAGGGGAATGAAATCATTATTTACATATCTAGACAATAAAATATGACCCACCAAGGAAAATTTCCTAGTGGGAGTAAATTTCATGTAATGGAGATTTGGGGATATTTTTTTTATCCTAGAAAATAAATCTTATATACCATATTGGGGACTAGAATTAGTTACAATGTTTTTTAATAAACCTATATTATGGTCATATGAAGTGGCCATACATTTAGTTTAAGGTCATGTGGTGAGGATTTTTCTGCATAGTTTAACATCATGTAATATGCACTTTATCATTGAAATTTAATTTCAGACTATTGGTAAATTGGCGATGAATTTTAAAATTATTTTTTTGGTACATATGTTCATTAAAAGGCATGATAATAGGGGATTGAGTGGTTCCTACACATTTAAGCTTCCCTTTTATGGAATATCTCACTGGGTATATTTTTTATTATAATGAAAGTAATAATCGAGGCAAAATAAATGGTATTTTAATATGATAATGGATCATTAAACTCATATGTATATGCCCCAAAGATTCATGTTCGTTATGGGAAACCCCATATAAAATAATATATATCACATTTCATAATGGTGGATGGATGAGACATTCCCTTGAATAAGAATCCCAACGTTTAACATCCTTCAACAGCTAGTCATTGAATAGGTATTTGATATGAAAATAAAGAGGGATTTGGAATCCAGTTAAAAATTATAGATTCATACTTTATGAGTGATGCATTTGTCCAATGATTTTATAATAATAGAGGAGATGAGGTTACATAGGGAAAGAAACTACTCGGGTTTGTCTTCCTAATATGAATATTTTCTATATATGGGATTATCAATCATTATTATTTAAAATATATGGGAAACTCATCTTATCATGGTAATTAAAAATAAAATAATTATATAATAACCCAAATATTTATTTTTATTTTCATACCACCTAAGATTATTTGTTAACTATTATTCTGATAGGGGAAGACATATTGGGTGATGGGAGGATCCCAAGTGATTTTTAGGAGAGGAAAACTATAAATAGAGTACTAATGAAGGGGCATTGTACAAGGGAATTATCACATTGATCCAAAAGAGGACACATAATGTGATATAAGGGTTTATTTTCATCTTATATAAGAATTTTGATTGGATCCCACATACTATCTATCAGAAATTGATTCATTCCATCAGTGATCATGTTTTCGTTTTGTGTGGGAAAAAGGATTCATTGGGTAGTTATTTTTTTATCCCTGGTTTTTACTTATGTAAATTTGTTTCCTTTCCAAATATATATTTTTGTTTCTATAACCATTATCATTTATGCCCATGTGTCACCCTATTTTGGTGGTGTACCTCATTTTTTTAAGTTGAAACATAGTGGCTTGGTTTGGAAAGTATTAAAAACACATGGAGGTCATCTTTAAAATTAGTGATTAATAATATTTTCTTTTGTACAAGAGATAAGTTCATAGGTCACAAAAGCATTATCAATTATGGAGGATTTATGCCACCGTGAGAAAAAAAATGTGACTCAACTCATAGTCATCTGATGGTTCCACATCTGAGTTATAAAAATGGCATTTTGGGATCATGTGGTTGGGTTCCTCTATGTGATCAGCTTGGATTACAACCACGAGAGTGTTAATGTCTCATGTAGTCATATTATTGGTTTTATGGAACCAATATTATCCTACATTCATGGTTTACGGTTTTTAATTACCACTCCAAACATCTCTTTGTAAATTTAATAGGGAACATTATTCAAAAATAAATTTCATTTGGAGTCATTTTCTATAAAAGTAGGTATTCATAAATTACACCTTGTAAATTGGGTTTCATTGGAATAAGAAAAACCTATTTCTAAAGGGGTTGTAACCATATGAGGTACTATTGTTGAAGGGTGTTCATACCCTATAAATATCCTTATTTGGGGAACATAATCACTTGTAAAAATTTTGTGAAACCTCTAATTTCATTAACATATTCATTTCAGACTGAATAAAAAATGGAATCATGAAATTTATACTCTTGAGTGCAACTATGTGAATCTAACCACATAGAAGGTTTCGTGTAGTCCTAATTAAATTATTGGAACCTTTTTATCCCAAAAGATAATTTTTCTACCTCTCATGGTTTGAAATTTATGCGAATATTTTTTACCATGTATGAGGATAATACAGACTGAAAATTGATCACACATTGACATATACATCACCACATTTATATATTTAAATACATATATCACATTCGTAGAATATATAGGAACAATTATGGTTGGACAATTGTGGTAATGAAAATGTTAATAGTAAATGTTGTGATCATTAGTCCATAAAAGCATATTAAACAAGCACAAAAATTCCATGAAAACCTATTATGGATGAATCTTTGATATCCACAACTATCAAATTTAATTTCCCAATATAGATTTATAATTCTCAAAAATTTAATTATCATAGAAACTTTTAAAGGGGACCAACCACATCATGGGATTATCAAGAACTATGATGATATTTTGGGAAATATATAACTTGTGGGATGTTTCATTAGGGATCCTGATTGACCAAATGGATTTGTCTTAGGGATCACTCTACTGATCCTTGATGAATATATAAATGATCATGAATTCAAGATTCAAATCTATATGTATATCATGAATAAATCAATCACCAATCTGATGTATAGTTACCCAAAAAATAATATTTGATGAAAAATATTGTATTTTTTCATGGAATGGGGGAGGAATTTCTAGATAACAATACAGTATTTTTTATGAATGAAGATATCAGGGTAAGCCTATTGGATGTGATGATGACCCATAGGGCATCAGTCATAGGGGTAAGTATGATGAATTTATCTGACCTATTTTAATGTGACAGTATGTTGAAACAACACCCTAGGAATTCAAATGAGCTTATCGAGAATACTAGTTATTATTTATGATGATATTTCCATCACAGGGTTAACATCGCCATTGGAATGGGGGTGGACTAGCACATCAAAATGGTCCAATCATGATCCACACATGATGTGCCCATAATTTTTTACCAAAAAACATTATGGATTCATGGCTGACTACTACTAAATTGTATAAAAACACATATTCTAACAGTTTTATATGGAAGATATTAGGACCCCTCCTAATGTGGAACATGAAACAACTACCCAATCCCACCTCTAATATTTCTGATGCTGATGACTAGAACCAAGTTTCAATATCACTAAATTATAATACCTTAGCTAATGTACCTATAAATACTCACAAATATCCAAGACCAAATAATGCTAAAAAAAACCACTAAATAACAATGATAGAAAATATCTATATCCCACAACTAGAGTATGATAATATACAATTGAAATTAAATAGGTTCAACAACAATCCCACCACAAAAAATCTAAAGAAAGACTACTAAGAACTTCAGATGGGGATTACGGTCAAAATAACATATGAACAAACCTCTCTCTTTACGATCTCATAATGTAACGTATGGTCATGGTCTCATTGTCACTATGTTAAAAGGTTGTTCGTCATTACGTGACATGACCCATGAAGGATTGGATCATGAATGGGTGAGTAAAACAATACCCAAAATGACACCCTAAATCCAAAAAAAATAACATAAGTATATATTCATCTCTTTATTCTAATATTTATACATCCCATATAAAAAATATCAAGATATACTAAATAATGGTATATAGTCTCAATGTAATGTCACATCAATAATTCATGCCTAGGATTCTAGCGTTAATGTTCCACAAAGAACTCATATTGGAGGACACACTCCCTAAGGCATATATCACAAATGAACTCCATATAAGAAGTATTTATCAACATATCCCACAATTGAAAGCATGCACTGGATGTTAGAAGAGATATTATACAAAAAAGCGCATCACTACAAAGGAAATGTGTTATAATGACAACTCATTCTAGATTAACCTACTATATTAACGATCAATGCCTGTGTAAGGTTGATCATGACTACTGCAGTAAATCCACCCAAGGAAAGATGAATATAGAGGATCTCACTTCGGGCCTCATGAAAGGATTCCATAAAATGTATCTAATAATTATTACTGAATGGATCACCATCCTATGTGTAGAAATTGATTCCAAACTAAACCTCAAGTAAAGAAACATAGCGGAAAAAATATGAATGATACTCTTACATGATAAGTAGTACAAGGGCTTCAATAAAACATAGATAGATTACACAAAATGTGATAGGACCACATAGTGTGTCCCCATGGACTCTAGTCCTTCAACAGTAAAATGGTTCATTCGAATCATTGTGTAGAATCACATGACATGCCATTTCTAATTTACATCTTCTCATGTACTGGTAAATGAATAAGACTATTTATGAATAGCCTATAGATGTCTGTGTGTGAGTATATGGTGTTTATGTTGCCAAGTAACTTATGTTGTTCTGTTTTACCCTCAGTGGTATATATAGAGCTAACAACATGGGACCAGACACTGGGTTATTAGGTCACACACCATGTGATTTTAAAATCCCTCTTAAATCTTGATCCACTACAAAAACGGTCCAACAAACCATGTAATCTTAGATTAGATGGTTTTTGTTATGGGATTTTGTATATTCCCATATATAGTTCACTGATCTTCAGCCTCTCATGCAACCCTTGATATAGAAACATGCGTCACGGGAAAATTTGAATTCATTTCTAGATATGGCATTTCATCATTTTTCAATAACATCAAGTCCCTATATTCCATTCAAAAAATGCATTCCAATTTTTATCTTTATTTCTCACTAAAGAAAAATGAAATCATTTATCCCCACTATATAATTTCCTATCCCTATCTACATCTCACCACAACCAAATCATATTGATCCAAGATCTATAATATCAAATAATTTCTCCCAAAAATGGGTTTTCAATGATTGATGCACTCGATATATATCAAACCATGTGTCAATTATGAACAAACATCATCAATGATGAATTTGAGATGAAAATAAAAAGGAACAATATTGGGGAATATTCCTTGGAATATGTTTTTATTGACATCTATTCATTTCCATTGGAATAATTAGTGAATATATAATAGATAATAAAAAATAAATTCTCTCTATAACCAAAAGATTCAAACACATTCTACATTATGCTAAATCCACAGATCAATCTATTGGTTGACAGTATAGACATTGTAATTTATTAGATTATGGGGAATGACATAAAACTAAAAAACGTCATTAATCAAGTTGGATTTGTCACCAACGAATAAATATCATTCATCCTTATTTTTGGTGAGATATCTGAATCTTTTTTAACACATATTGAGGTTCTTTGATTTAGTTGATGTACTCCTGAGAGAGATTCTCAAATGCTCTCTCCATCGTTTCTCCAATGGATCTAGTATTATGTGGATAACCTAGTAATTACTTCATAACCTTATTATTATGTATGAATTTTGGTTGTTACAACAACAAATTAATAAAATAACTTAATTTACTTATTTTCTTTTTTTTATTCCTGTGAGAACATTTCAACCAATGCCTCACACTGAAAAAGGTTATATCATACATATTTTTAAACCTACGTTCAAAACTCAATGATTCAATCAAATATATGATTGGTGCCCCTTAAGAAACCATTATATGTGTACTATTAAATGTATATAAATATAATATATTTCATGAATCTATACTAGAATCCACAGTCCTCTAAATCACATGCCATATTAGTTCATGGTGTAGAGAATAATATATAAAATATCCAAATATAATACATGAAAATATATGGTTCATTACATTCTCCCCGAATTTGGGGATTTATGTCCCGAAAATAAAAAACAAGTGGATAAAGAATGAGATTTTGTAACTGAGAACATATTTGAGCTACCCACACATCAAATCATTCCTAAATATTCCTATGAAACCACCAAACATATACTCAAGGAATTGGACACCCATGACGGAATGCCTCCTACCAATTCTTAATCTCTATTGGTTAGTCATCAATTGTTGCTTAATTATTGATATCCATGTCTCCCTATTTGAAATCATGTGATGATTATTTGATGTACAACCTTAATTAGGAAAATTGGAAGATTTCATGTACCCATTCTAACTACAGTGGTTGAACTAAGTGGTATTGAACCTTTCAAAATCTACATAGTAACTAGAATGTGCTAGTGAATTTAAGATATAGCTTGTCACACTGACCCAATATCATTATGCACATCAATGAAAACCCTAGGTGAACACATGTTCCCCCTCATCAAACTCAAAATTCATCCTTTATAAATCCATAAATCACTTATGATGGATCTCTATAGTCCACATCTATCGATCGATGATCTGAGCCTTCTCAATAGAGGCTCACACCAACTCTAGGACCATGAGTTTTGACTCTCATGAGGATGTGAAATGATTTTGTGACTATTAGAGTCACCCATACATGAATTTGAATGGTACAATAACAATTTTGTAATGTTATTTATTGATGTACATAATTTACCCCTGGGGTATGTTCCAAATCCCAACATGAAAAATCACATCATGTCCTCCTGAACCCGAATTGTCTACCTAGTCTAGCCATCGATCTAGGATTGAAATGATACAATCAATCCTAAATAATTCCCAAATACATTTTTCAATCCATTCCATCAATGTGATGTGAATCAATAATTTTGGTTAAAAATGATCATCATGGGAAATACTTGGGGTTGAACTGTCTCCTTCATGTATAGGATTCCCAAGGTCACTAATAAGCACTATACTAGGATTGATAAAAAAATTTCTGAATTGGTGATTCAATCTTTAATCACCCCTAATGGATTCATATACCATGTGCATACGTGGTTTTTCCATAAAATATTTTACATATTTTCAGTCCCACTTGTACTCTAGCATGACAACAGGTTGATCTAAACCCGCTAGAACGTGGTGTTAATACCTCATTATCTAAAAATTATAATATTGATAGACAAAATCTTTTAGTATCGTATTCTTCTCTAGTCACAAAAAATGACATCAGAGGTCATAGTACATCTTTTCTAAACCTAGAAATAATTCCAAAGAAAATATATTAAATTATATCATATTCACTTCTTGAAATGATGAATGTAGCATCGTGTGTCCTCTTAAAATCAAAACATTCTATCCACCTTCATAAAATATATCAGGGCATGTCCAATGGATATATAAGTATATAGGATCTCATAACTAATATATATAATATTTTCCTACTGGAATCGCTAAAAAATAAAAAGGTTAACATCCATTGTCTAAAGGTAATATTTACCATCTCCATCCACAAAAACATAACTATAATGAGGCCCACTACTCTAACACCTCCTTCTTCAACTACAAACAAGAAATCCTTCTGAGAGAATCTGTTATCGCATTCCCCATAAGAGGAGCATAATCAATTTCCAAATCATAATCCTGTAGGAACTCCATCCATGACCCAAATATAAATTTAAGATCAATTTTAGAGATGATATACTTGCAACACTTTTTAGAACTATTTATGATAATCCACTTTCCCATAATGTTGAGACGGTATATTTTTTGAATGAAGACCACTACTTATAAATTAAGATCATGGGTCACATAGTTTATCTCATGTAGTCCAAAAATATATGAAGTATTGGAAATAACTGCATGCCTTTTCATTTTTAAGATCCCAATTTTAGTCCATGATGCACCAAAAAACACTTCTAACTAGACACACTTTTCAAGATATATAATGAAGTAAGTGCTCATAAACTACCACATAAACTCAAGAATAGCCTCCTAGAACCTCCCTATACACATGAAAGGATTCACCTTTTTGGTAAAATATTTTATTGATAATAATATTCAAGATAAATTATGTATGAATCTATATTAATATATATCCATAGTAAGGAAGATTCTCAGCTCTGTCACACACTATGATGGATCCCAAGGTAACACTATCTCAACCTTGGTAAGTTCCACCCCCACACCATTTATTAAGATAATATGTACCATAAATTGGACCTCTATAATCTTGATCAAAACCATCAAGAGATTCTGGTAAATTTTATTCCCTCTATGTTTCTTATGAATCATCCTAATGTTTTCTTAGTGATCCCACTTAGATGTAGAGTACTAAAGGATTTTATCAATGATGACTATCATAAAAATGTCCCCAGAGGAGATGAAATATTCTGTTCATGAGTCCCATATACATTTTTTGGGGTGTTCATCACAAGAAATGGAATCACAAATTACTCATAGTGGCTATAAGAAAATTTTATGGTCGTATTCAGTTTATCCACATCTCCCAATCACAACTTGGGATAGCCTGCCCTAATGTCATCCATTGAGTAGAATCATGCCCATATAAATTTAACCTAATGGTAATCAATCTATGATGATGTATACTTTTTTTCATGGTGACCTAGTTTAAGAAAAATTAGTCCAAAAATACCTCCATGCTCTTCTCCCCCATCTTGATGAACAAAACTAGGGATTCTCGAGGTGAAACTATAGTTCTAACAAAGCCATTAATTTCCATGTCTTCCAACTGCACCCTCATCTCATGATGATTTACAGGATCCATCTGATATGTTTTTGAATATATCAAAACCATCATAGGGTATAGATTATTCAAAATTTTTGTCTCTTGGTGTGGAGGTAATCCTAGAATAGCCTTAAGAATGACATCCTCACAATATGCCATCACTGTTGGAAATGGTAAAATTGTAATTTCTATAGCACCAAGGTTAATCCTATCCAACATATTAGTAATCAACTATACCCTCTTATATATGAGTCCATCGTAATATATGGTCTCCCATATCACCCAAAAAGGATATATTTATTCTATCATTGTGGACACACCACATCATCCACATAAAATATTAAATCTGAGCATGAACCTTAGATAAATAATCCAAACCTAAGATAATTTTACAAGGCCTCATTACTACTATAATGAAATTTAAATTGAAAAAATCGCGTCTAAGAGTCATGTCACACTATTGGCACATATGTGTGATCACTAATACATCCCATGTAAGATTCTACAAGTGAAACGGTCGATAGATGGGCTAAACTATAATCTTTAGGTATTGAGCTAGATATGTTGAAATAACGGAATGAAAAGACATATCTCTATCTGAACATCAGAAAATGTTTAAATTTTGTGAAAATAACTTGATTAATTATTAATACTCTGGTAAATAAGAAAAATCACCAATATCTACCCTCTACCAAGTCCTCTAACTCCTTATGCCTAGTGAGGAAGACCTTGGGGTGGTGGTTGTACGAGGTCAAAGCATCTACCACATGCACCTTCTCTCATTGATCCTACACCATGTCTACCTCCCAATAGACTTGTTTATTTCTAATATTTTTACTACCGTGATGGCCCATCCACAACAATATTTTTCTCTATATGGTAGGTTGTATAATATCATGAAATACATTATGTTCCACCACATTTGTAGCATCATATTTTACTGAATTAACTGGACCGATCCCATCAAACTGAAACCACATGACCTATATCCTAGGACCTCCTCCTAAAATTATTGTCACATCTAGAATCCCATGAATAATTTAATATCTGTGTTTCTAAAGAATCTATTATTGATTTCCAACTTCTGGAAACAAGTTTCCATGAGGGTGTTTCTCAAAAATAATAAACATCAAATTCTCTCACAATATCCCATGCATATGTAGGAATTCACGTAGGTATATCACCAACATGGATGTCCCCATGCAGTCCTCAATCAATTTTACGTGCCCAAAAAAACATATCCCAAACCAAATCCAAAAAATATCAAGACAGGTGGGTGAACATTGATGACTACTCCCCTAATATTTTTCTTCCCCCTTGGACCTATAAATTATCATGGATTCATACATCCCTCAGAATACCTGGTGATAAAAATTCACTAAAAGGACCTCAATATGTGACCATGTTGGATCTATATCCTTTTAGGACTGCATCACCAGACCACATTGTCATCATTTTGATCCTTAATTATGGCCCACATCTATGACACATATCTTGTATTCTACAATCACGACTAGATGGAAAAATCATGTCACCACCTCCATAAAATCCTCATCCTACTTGTTTTCAGGATCACCTCAGAAAGATAGGGGACAATATCACTAATACTCATGAACTACCATCATCATGTACACCTCATCCATTGGTACTATCATTACCATATTCTATAATATAGGTCTTCTTATAGTTAGTTAGCCATTTTGAGGTAGAATCATTAGAAACAACACATATAATGATTCCTAATAATGAAGGGATCATTCTCATGATCTCGACATTGAATCCTAATGATAATATATTACAGAGGTATCCTTGATATAAAAAAGAGAAACCTTATTAATATGTAAATCTAGAGATATGGCTAATGATGTACATGGAAACCTGATCCCTTTCTAATATTATGCATGTAACAATTTTTCACTGTAACCAATGTTCTCATGTACTAAGTCGAAATGGAGGTTATCAGTGTCATGGTGTATGAATACAATTTTTTTTCACTAACATTTGTGGCCCCTAGCCTTATAATCAAACCCAAATCACATAATAATGATTCCCAAAACCAATATCGTAGACTCTGGTACTATGTTATAACCAAGTGACCTAATTCCTCAATGTCACATCCAATCGTAATGGGGTCCATGCCAATACACTCCATGCCCGCGTATAATAGGATAGTGGATAAAGACTATCCAAGAGTAGGAATATCAATAACATGACATTACATGACATGCCTTATTCTATGAATTGGTACTTACACCCATATATTTTTAAGCACATGAAATGCTAAAATGTCAAATCAAAACTGAACAACCAAGAATTCATAAATTTCAGTCCCACATCCAGATTATGAAAATATGTAATTATAATTTAAAAGGGAAAATATAATCTCACTACTATGTGTCTAAAAATAAGTGTAACATGAATGTAATGATTTGGAATACATTCAAGATTCCATCAGAACACAATTCGGTCTATCCATTATTTGATAGAATCATTTGGTTCCTATCTGTGGGTACTCTGATAAAAGGTCAATATTCTATAGAAGAAATGAAACATGTGATAAAGACCTTGAATGTGTCAATATAAAAAACATATTTGGACACCCAAAAAGAAAAAGAAATGTAACCAATGTATACAGTCGTATCTACATAGTTATGTGTCTAAAACAGATGAATCACTAATAAATAGTTAAACTCAAAATAGATACATAATATCATGGTAAAATCACAACTGTAATGCCAACCTAGGACACCAGGTTATAGATTCCACAAATCACTCATCTTGGAGAACACACTCCATGAGTCATATTACCATATTTATTTCTATCACAGGGGTATTTTTCTTCCGGTATCACCATTATAATTATAAACTAGAATTATAAATTGATATGATACATAGATGAGGATCTCTCCCATATCTGTGGGATATTCTGAAAACCCAATCTCTATTAACCATCTAAGTAGGGGATCGATTCTTGGGAAGTGGTTGTCATGAAGATACCATGAAATCCACCTTAGAAAACAAGATTATAGAACATATCACTCAGAGTCTCAAAGATGGATTCAGAAAACTCTATACATGAATTCATACTGAATGGATCCCCATCAAATGTGTTCGAATTTATTCATAACTATCTCTCATGGAAATGAATATGGGTAATGATCCCTAAATGAATCATTTTCATGATACATAGGACAAGGGATAGAAGACATTTTTGAAGAATTATAACGCATGTACTAAGAGTACACAACATGTCCCCTCGACACTAGGTCATGGCCATGTAAAATATCTCATGCCCATGACTGCGTATTTTTAGATATAGTGACCTTTCTGATGTATATATTCTCTTATATAATTACATGAATAATCCTCTATATGATAGTCTTTTTACCACCCATTTAGGAGTAAACAATGTGCTCTTGGGCAAATACCCCATGTTGTTTTTGTGTTTTTTTTAGGTATAGTCAGAGAAAACAAAAACGGTTCACACAATATGTGATTGAGTATCATGTTTTGTGTTACATAAATCCCTAATTAACCCTAGATTCAACTAATAGGTTCCCAAAAAGCATGAGTTGTGGTATTTTTAATAATCTTCGATTTTGTTGAAATGAATTTGGATACTCCTCCGACCATCGATCCAGAAATGTTCCTTAATGGATAATTAAGAAATATTGACAAAAGATTCATGTCAACATTTATCAGCAACATATGGCCCTTAGATTCCATTAGAAAAGTGACTCTAAACTTTTTTCTCCATTTCACATATAAAAACACTGAAATCAGGAAACAAACTCATCAGATCTACTTTAGTTTTCATATTCACACCACTATCACATCATTTAGAACTCGGATATACAATATCAAATAATTATGCTATTAAATGAGCACATAAAGATTTATTTATTTAGTGTATGTCGAACCATGTTTAATTGAAGAATGATTATGGTGAAAAAATATAGAGGTAAAAAAGAATAATGAACAACCACGAGGAATGTACCTCATTCAATGTTCATATCAACCTCGAATCATTGATGAAAGAACAAAAAATAGAAAAATATATAATCAAAACTAAATACTCCTATTTCATTAAATTAAATAAAAAATCCCACATTACACATGATCTATGGATAAATATATTGGTTGATTGATCTGTGGTCAACATAGGGAAAATAATAGGGAAAATTCTTATCAAAACAAATTTTCTACCTTAAGAAGGATCAATCACAAATGAAGAACGACCCTGCATCATTTTCATTGGTGGGATCATGGAATCCTGAATCCCACTGATCACCAATATTTGATGCAGTCCATGTACACTTTAGAGAGATCCTTCAAAGCTCTCTCTAAGGGTTCTCCAATAGCTCTGGGTTTGTGTTACTAACCCTATAATTCCATCATGATTATATTCCTATATAATAATTTATGTCTCTACATTATTTAATAAAATTATAATTTCATATAATTATTTTATTAAAGTTATGACAATGAGAAATTTTTGTAATAATCTATACAATGACATTGTTTATGTCATTAGTAGGGTAAAAATTGTGTTCTAAACTCAACATAGCCCTCATATTTTTGTTATGAGTCCCCATTCGGAAGTTACTACACTATTTCTGAAAAACAACACATTCATGTCAATTAGTATATTTAATATATTAAAATAATTTATTTATATAACACTCGACCTCGAAATCGCATGTCATCTCAACATCTATTTTGAGAATTAATCCACACTACATCAAAACACAATACAAGGAAACATATGATTCATTGTATAAGTTCACATACAAATTCAGTAATTATTGTATTTTTGTATATTTTGAAGTCATGTTCATAATCAAGTATTGAATCTGTTTAGGAATCAGATATTGGAGTGATAATAAATATGATTATAATGGTAGAAAAATAATATTATAATACATATATTTGATTTGATATCCCAAGATATATATGTACTATAACTTGGGAAATATGTTTATCACTCATGTCTGTTAATACATTTAATGCCCTACTAATTTTTTTTGTGGTTGATTATAGAAAAAATGGTTGGATTTGAATAATATAATATTCAAGATATTTGAGGATATTTTTTCTATACATTTATTCATAGTAGTTTTGGATGTTAATTAATCAACATATGTGACTTGAAAATGAATTGAAATATGAATATGGAACACTTTAATCCGAACATATGGGTTCCCAGATGGAATCATTATTCATGATGAAGAGGGTGATCAAATAGTGTGTTCATATTTAATATGTCTTAGAGAAAAAAATCTTGGATATAATTATTGATGGTTATTATATCTTTGGGAAATATTTTCATTTCATATATGGATGAAATTTAGATTAATCTAGAAAAACTGCATGGTTACTCCAATTACTTTGAGAATAGAGAGACATCCTATTATAGTATATCATTTTCCATAGTTATTATGAGGTAGGAGATATATATTCTCATGAGCTTATGATTATAAGAATCTATCATTGATCTCAAATATGATTTTACAGATACATGGGTTTGTTTTTTTCTTATTTTGTATCTATCTAAACGAGTAATTTATGTTGAAGATATACATGTTGTAGGTACCTCAACACATGTAACAACGCCCAATTAGAGACACCTTTCTTGTAAGACTTCGACATGAGAAATGTCGAGGAAATAGATTAGGATTTTAAACCCATCTCATTCAGAAATTCCCATTCATCAAATCTGCCCATTTCTATTTTAAAAATCATTCTTGATGGGTCAAAGTGGTTGGATTCAAGGATGAATAGGATTTAATATGAAAAATCATGTAAAATGCACCAATTAAAGAAGATGTACATGTTGGGATCCAAGTATGCAGCTGACCAAAAGAATATAACATTCTATGATAATCCCTAAAATATGGGACAATATTGATGATGGAAAGATAAATATATTAACTTATTAATGTGGAGGGGTTTTTAGACCAAATAATAGATATTTTTTGGTAGATTATAGAAGTTATTGATTCTGAGCATGAAATAAAATTAATTTGTATCTTTAGTTATTCCATTTACTATTATTGTGATCCTTATCTCCATCAATATATAATTGCAGGATGATGATATTGGAATTAATATTAATTAAACATCTAATTTTGAGGGGGAATAACAAATGAGGATGATTTCCCTAATGGGATAAATGTGAAAAAATCTTCCCACCATGTTATAGCGGTCATACCAAAGATAATTGTTAATCCTACGAGAGTATCCCAAACTTATCTCACACAACCATTTTATATAAGAAATTATCCATGTGGGAAATCACCTGGTAGTGGAAGGTAATTAATCTAATGAAAAATATTTATTTAAAAGAATCAATTGTGTGTTATAATTCCTTATCCATTTCATGGAACATGACAATTATTTATTATTGATGAAGTCACATGGGAAGATATTGGTCTTAGTATTGCACGTTTGATAGAAATTACCATTACCCATTAGGAATCTCTAGAACCTATTTTGGATACATTATATAAAATACAATCATATTCAACTAAAACGAGATGTAATTTTTTTGATAGCGTACCAGACATGCAGCATCGTGGTTAAATGAAAAAACAAATATATTTATATACAAGTGACCAATATAAAATAGTCATTAAAATTGTAGAAATGAATAGTACTTATGATGTTCTGGAATATATAATGTTCAAATACATTTATAATGTATAAACTAATTGTTTGTAATATTCCTCCATGTTTTTTCTTGTAATTTATTTCTTCAAAAAAAATATTTTTTTGAAAAAATGGGTTTCCATTCTTTTTATGAGTGAATATTATAAATAATTTATAGATATTTTAGAAAATATATTTGGGAAAATTAAATTAAATTATTTAATTTCCAAAGTAAAATCTCTATTAGGACTAATATTTGATAATTTTTTTTAAATAATGATATTTATTGAATATTGAAAATATCAATATTTATTAAAAAAATATAATTTATTTTGAAATATATTCATGAAAAAATTATATTTTAGACAAATTTTAATATATTATTAGTCAATTATCGTTAAAAAAAATTCCATTATGGTTTTTTAAATGTATTTTACCACTGAATTTATTTTTTTAAAAATATATTATATATAACAGCATTTTTCTAATAAACATAATTTTTTTCCTGTTTAATTTTATATTAAATTATTCCCATTATATTTATTGAATTTTATAAACATTATTCCATATTTGGAATTTGGATATCAGAATATAGTATATATTTCAATTTTATTTTTTCCATAAGAATACAATGTTTAGTAATTTTTGATTACAACGGTAAATGGTAAATTTGGTAATTTGAGGTCTACAATTAAAAGATATTAAACCTAAAATGACGCAAAGCATACCAAACTATTATGGGATGAGTATATCCCAACCATAATATTCCAATGGTTCAATATAAAACCATTTGGGGACATATGAATAATATTATGTCAATAATAATATTTAATTTAATTAAAATAAAAATAATTTACACGATTGTTTTTAATAAGTGAAATATTTTAATATGGTGTTTTAAAAATTATATTTTAGACTATACTAAGTATTTTCAAATATAAAATATTAATCTAAATCCTGGTAGCATTTTTTAATTTTCATTGAATAAATAATCAACTTAAATGACTACACATTTTTAATTTAGTAATTATTTGAGTAATTGAATAATAAAACAAATTATACTAAAAATATTAAAAGAAAAAAAATTCTTATATTTTACATGAACATGAATTTTGAATGTATCCATGATCGGTTTATAATATTATATAATAGTTTTCTATTGATACCTATTTTTTATATTTATAATATAAAAGTAACGAATTAGGTCAAAATTGACAATATTGATATTTTATGGTATTAATATTTTATTAAATTAATTAAAAATCATTAAAAAAATTAATAACATAGGGGACAATATAAGGTCATAAAAATTACTATATATTATTTGTATTCCATTTAGAATATTCTATATCTGGAATAGTCTTTTTTTTATATTTTAATATTTCGAGATATTCTAAATCTTCCCCTAACCTCAATTATAATAGGGCAACCCTTCATTCACTAATTAGACCATAAAAATGATCACAAACTGAAAAAAATGAAAAATATCACTTCTAAACAACATTATTTATTTTCATATGGTTTTATCCCTTACAAAATACCAACATTATGTCCTTTACATTTCTTATAAAAGATCTCAATTGTAGAATTTGTAATCGACATTACCGAATCTTTCAATTGTTTTCTTATTATAACTCATATTATTATTTTATAACAATCCTAAAATAGTATATGCAATATAATATATATTCTAACATTTTATTATGAAAATGAGACAATAATATTTTACCTATTATCTATCCTATGTAAAATGGAAGCATCACTTGTGCATATAAATGGGTTGTCGTCTCCATATTACAAAGTAATTCACCTTTGATCACTACCTTACTTGGATAGTCATAATGATGTAACTAATAGAACTATATAATAATTATTAAATTTTTTTATTCTATAAACCTAATATATCATCCCTTTTCTACTCATTCCATTGATTTAATGATATCATTTTTTTCCATAAATACGATCCTTGATCTCTACAAAGTGATGCTACTCAATTTCTATATCAAATTTTCATTAATGGTTATAAGAATTTATTAAAAAATTAAAAATGATATATTTTGAAATAATAATTTTTTATATTATTAAGCTACATCCCATGAACATGAACTGAATCTTCTATGAAAAAAACATGCATGAAAAATTGTAGTAGATGACTACTCAATCAATGGTAATAATGAGATATTATTAAGGAGTGGGTGGTAAGTGGTTATATAAGTGTTATATATGATATAATAATTATTAAAATAGATATGTTATAAATTAATAATAATTTTTAATCCATTAAGATTTCGTTAAAACACGTTAAACTAATAGAAAGTGTATTGAATGAGATCGCTCTCATCCTCTATATTTTTTTTGAGTTACACTTTCTTTCTATTTGAATGAAATTATATATTTATTATTATATAACAATCATATATTCATTGTATATATACCAAACATATTTATTTATACCAATTATTCATTATTTTATGATGAATTATATGTTTGTAAAAGGGTTTATTTTAAATTTCCATCAATATGAAAATTATATTAAAGGGGATTTTTCTATTTTATATCCAATCTTAAGAAGACCATAAGAACTATTTTAATCCAATTTTTTTTCCTAAATTCAATAAATTCATCATGAAATAAATTACATTTTATTTCTTTTTTGTTTAAATAATTACTCTTTCATCGACTTTAATGACTCATTATTCTTTTCCATATAACCATGGTTAGGTGGAAAATTTCTAAAGTTACCAAACCACAAATTTCTTTGTTTTTCATTTCATTGGACTCTATTTTTAATGATTTATTGTTATCCATCTTCAATAATTTCCAAAATTTATTTAAATCCCTCCCTAACATGATACAATTAATATACGTCCATTGGTTATTCCTTATGATATGATTATGAAACCTATCTCTTTTCATGGGTAAATCTTATGTTATTTCATTATATTTTTTTCATTATATGAAACACATATTAATATACATTTTATGATGGGCATTCCCAAGTAGTACTATAATGCATCGTGAAATGTTTTAGGCTTATGATAGGTTATGTATGGGAATGGGGAGTAATCCTTTTTCATTATATAAAATACCTTAATTTTCATGATCAGATGATTCCATGTTCTACATGATATGCCTCTTTGTGTTTTCTAAGTGCCATTACTTTTATTTTATCATATCATTACTTCTGACTTGTCTGTTTTCCTTTATTTCCATGTTTTATTCTGTACATGCCATTTATGCTCACCCCTATTGTCTATTTATTACGCAGGTTATCCTTTGCAGCCATAGTAGCCAAATGGGATTTTGGTGCTCATTATATAAAAAAAGAATAATATATGTTATTCTAGAATAATTATTTCTTCTAATGTACATTTTGTTTCAAATACACAATATATTTCGATGTTTTGTTATTATTTGATGAATAATGTTTCATAAAATGATGTAATAATATTTATAAAATTATTAGGTCACTACAGGTAGTATTAGAGCATGGTCTAGTTATTTTTAGGATTATGACTAAAAATCATTATTACAGACCCTATGTTTATTTCTATCACCTTGTATAACTTATACTAACACATATGGAATCATATATAATGATATAATTTTCATTTACAAATTTATCTGTTAATGTTCACAGTTTCCTTTCTTATATTCTCAATAGATAAGTATTCAAGAAAACCTAATTGTTTTAGTTATTTTCTTGATATATGAAAACATGTACTATTATCCAATGTTAGAAAAGATGTCATGATTTCCTAAATGATATATAAAAACTAATGGAAATGATGTCTCTAAACATCATGATAGTAATAGATCAATTTTCACATTTTATGGATCATAAGGTGAATAATGTAAAATTACCTTCTTCTCAAAGAAAAAAATCAGGTTTTGTGGAATACTATATGTGAAAAAGGACTCACATGTTTTGTGGTTCTTAATATCCTATCATTACTGAAAAATGAATTAACTTCATTGATAAGATATTCATTGTACACAAATTCCTCGAAAAAGTGAAATTCATGTTTCTAGTTTATCATTTAGATGAGGATGTTGGTTAGCGGTGGAAATTGTTCATAAAAACTAATCTTAAAGTGAAAATTGATTCCATTGATTGTTATGTATTGAATAATATATTTTCTAAAAAATATTTTCTATAAACTCTATATATTATAATATAGACATAGTAATATATATTAGTGAAAAAAATAAGATGTGTCTATCCAAGAGTATTTGAAAAACCATACAAATTTTTAATGATTGGCCTTTCTTTTCCGAAATACCCAATGTATATTGGACCTCTTCATTTGTTGAAAAAACATGGGTTTACAAAAATCCTTAGTTGTTCGAGACATTGACTACTATAAAGAGATTGACTATTTTCACAAATTTATTAAAGAGTAATTATAAACAATCAATGGTATCATGGGTTTAGAGAGAAAGGGGGAATACGAGTTTGACATTGGAGGATAAAAAATAAATCCCATGTATGAAAGAAAAATCAAAATCCCACATGTCAAATGTCGGGGAAATTGTTTTTGGGAATAATTTAATTGGAATCAAGAGGTGCTTTAAATATGTAAAAGTGTGGGATATGGATAATATTTTCCAAAATTATAAGAATAATACCACTCATTCTAAAGACAAAATGAATTTTGAAATGAATACTCATCAAGTGTCATGATTAATCTGCAAGGAAAATGAGAATTTTGTGACCAAATTCCATATTTCAATGATTTTTTGAGATTTTAAATTATTAAAACCACCATGGAAGGAGAAGAAAGAAAAGATATATTGTTTCTGAAATCACAGTAGAATGACCACCATTGATGGCCACCATTGAGTGGAATAAATAGGTTATGCAATCACAATTGAATTTGAACAAGTGTTTTATATTCCTGAGTGATTTTTAGTGGGGTGAACAAGTCCTATTCATAATGAAGAAGGATATATCAATATAAATTTTTATTTATTATATTGATCTAAACAAAATCCCAATAAGGAACCTGTATCCCCTATCGCAGATATATTACTTGGTCTATCAATATCATGGGGAAAAATTTTTATCTATGGTGGATCATCGGTTTGGGTACCACAAATTATTAGTGAAGAAGAAAGATATCCCCCTGATTTCCTTTTGAACAAGTTATGAAAATTGTGTGTTCTTAGTAACTCCCATTGGATTCACTATCTCTCCATACATTTTCTTGTACTGAATAAATAGATTCTTTATTGATTACCGCATCATATTTGTAATATTCATTATATATGATATTCTTATATGCTCTAAGAGTAAGGAGAAGCGTGAAAAGAATTTGAATATTGTGATAAATAATAAGATATGGGAAATAAATATTCAATTTCTTGTCATTGTGAGCCCTTTATAGATGAAGTATCATTTATGGGATATGTCATCACATATAATGGCATATATGTGGACCCTTCAAAGAAAATTGAAATTGAGTAGTATCCCATATACAAATCTATTATGGAGATCCATGGATTCCTTGGAATATATAGGTTTTATAGATGAATTTTTTGTAACATATTTGGATCACGAACCCCACTATGAAAATTGATTAGGATGGTAGGAATTGTTTTCTAGAGGAGTGAATGTGAAGACTGCTTCAAGTTGTTATAAAAGTGGTTTATCACTCCACGAGTACTTACAATACCTATATGGGGTTACTCATTGTGGTAAAAATTGATGCATCAATGAAAGAAATTTACTATGTAATGATAAAAAATGATAAATTAATATCAAATGCCTCAATTTAGATAAACCATAATAATAAAAATGATCACACACATGATTTGATGTTAATAGTTGTGATCATAAAATTAAGAATACATCATTATTATCTTTAGGGGGACACATGTGATATATATAAAGAAACACATGAAAAAAAAATATATTCACACATAATGAATTTAATATGACCCTAGTGATTGTGGTTATAGGTCATAAAGTATTACAACCAATCAATAAACTACCATCCTATTATTGAAAATAGACTGGGACATTCTCCACATAGAAAGGATCCCTAAACTCTAAAAATTATGATAATTCGAAAGGTTCCAATATTCATACAATTATGTATAATGTATATCATACATAAAAGGGAGGCCACATCATCATTACATTCTAAAATTATTTCCCACCCTTCCCTTGAAAAATTATGATTTTTTCTCAAATAAATCATGTGGAAATCTAGATGTATGTTGAATCTACCAAAAATGGGAAATACAGATAGTTAAAAAATATGTGTTAGAAGTCATAATATATGGTTCATGACTATGTGTACCGCAAAATGAAGAGATAAAGATGAATATTTATAATGATTCACATCGTATTACCTTCACCATACACTAAGGGAGAATAGTGATGTGTGACATCTCCTATAGTGTTGCTAGTGGACACTATGAAGAATGAGATCGATGATTATGCATCAAAGTTTCTTCTATGTTAGTAAGATGTCTCTAAAAGGAAAACCTTTATATGGGGATGATGAAACTATTACATACACCAACATGGAAATGGGAATGCATTGAAATTTATTGTATTAATAGTTTTCCAAATACATCTAGAAGAAATAATTTTATACTGGTCTTTATAGATCATATTATAAAAACAACTCAACTTATTACAATTATAGAAGACTTATAACTAGATCAAAATGAATTATTTTACATCTAATAAGTTGAGAGGTTTCACGGAGTTCCATTAACCATGATATCTGACCATGATCTGCGATTTTCCTCTATTTTTGAGAAAGGTATCCAACATGATCTAAATTTTTTTGAACATTAATATGGATTATCACCATCAGAATTATGGTAATTATGATTAAAAAATTAAATAAATATATGAAATTTTGGGAGCATTCTCAATGTACTTAAATTGAAGATGGTATCGACTTAGTTCGAGGGTTGAGTTATCTTATGATAATAGTTTTCAACCATGCATCCAAATGTATCCATATAAATCCTTTAATGGGAAGAGAATAAGAACACAAAAATTCAAATATGAGGAAAATAAAATTATGATTCAAAAACAGAAATTATTTATGGAAATGGAAAAAAATGTGAATACCATTCAACAACATATAATTTTAATCTAAAGTCTATAGAAGAGCTATACAGACAATTGTTAATCGTACTTTGCTTTTGTGGTTGGAGATAATGTATTATTTTGAATTTCTCTATGGAAGACAATAATGATATTTGGGAAGAAGGGAAACATATTTAATGGGTACATTATAAATTTATTTATATTGGATCACATTAGAGATATTTCATATCAACTAGCACTTCCACCAACCATGTCGCAGATACATGATGTATTCCACATATTCCTCTAAATGATGTACATATAAAATCCCGTAACGTTATAGAACTTATAGGAGGTAAATGTAGAGAATGATCTAACATTGGAGGGGTAGTAGAAGAAGATCATTAACCATATAGAAAATGTAATATGAAACAGGACCACCCCTTGGTTAATGTAAAATAGAAGAACCACAAATAGGGAGAGCTTACAAGGGGAACGTATGAAGCGATTAAGGAGAAGTACATTCACCTGTTTTAAACTTAGTATTTAAAATTAAATTTCAAGGATTAAATTTTACATTTATGGAAGAATGAAACTTCATATAATTTTTAATAGAGATAAATTCTATGTTGTATAACATACAAGATACACAACACTTTTTTTAAAAGAAAAATGAAATATTGTTATTTAAATGTTACTATTGTAACCAAGATTTAAATTGGAATGAAGAAACATTTTTTACTAACTTTTAAAATATATAATGGTAAATCTCATTTATATCATATTAATTTATTCATTATAAATAATCAAATGAACTTTTAGTAAAGTAATTTTTGCTAAAAAATAAATTCCCTTAAAAATTGGGATTTTAGGGTTTTATGAGTTAATTTTATAATTTATTTAAAGAATTATTAAAAATTTTATTTCAATATAAATTGTCTTTATTTGTTAATTTATAAATAATAAATTATTTTTCGATAAATATTTTAGAATTATCAAAAAGTATTGATATTTCACAGAATAATGAAAAATAATAATTTTTATTGGAAGTTGAATTTTATTTTAAAGTGCTTACAAGAAAAAATAATTTTCTAGAGTATATTTAAAATTTATTTTTTTATTTTTGAATAAAAATAATAAACAAATTATTTTTTAAATTTATTATACAATTAAAGTTTTTGTGAAAATACATTAAATTTGAAAAATACAATTATCCGGAATGTTATTTTTCATTATATTTTTCAATTTTACATTTAAATTTAATTCGTCCACTTCTATGTAATACATTTTAAAAATATATTCCACATTTTTAATTTGGTGACTAAAAATTATAATATAGCCCCCTTAAATATTTTGACATTATGAATACTAACTTTAGTAATTTTTTTTACCATAGTAAAGGTTAAATCAGGCAATGCAATTACAAATGAAATGTAAAGAACTATAAAATTGGACAAACACATACATTTATATTTTATTATTAGTATATCTCATCCATAAGAGTCCAATGATAGAATATATGACCTTTTATGTCCACATCGATAATATTATGATCTTTAAAATAATTTAGTTAATGAAAATTAAATTATGACACACTCTTGTATTTAATAAATGTAATATTTTAATGTCGTGTTAAATAGATAATATGTTCATCTAGAAAGAATATTTTTAAAATAGAAATATTTATATTCATAATGTTTATTTAATCCTTTATTGAATTAATAATTAACATAATTATATACATAACGTTTAAGTAGTAATTATTTATGAAATAAAATAATTAATCGAATCAAATTAATTATATTAAAAGTAAAATAATTTTTAATTTTTAGAGAGATAAATTAAATAAATATATTAAAATTAATTTCTTATTATATAATAATGTAATTTTTTATGTTTGGATTGATATCTTAATTTTATAAATTCAATGTAATGTATATCATCCAAATTAAAATTTATTATATTTTATGGGATTAAAATTTTATTAAATTAATTAAATATCAAAAAATTAATAAATATTAATAAAGGGATGATATGATGAATTAAATTGTACCCTCTATTCATTTATATGATATTTAGATGCATTTGGATCGAGAATTACCTTTCTATATTTTAATAAGTTGATAACATTCAAAAGTGCCCCTTACCCCCACTTATTAAATTCCATGCCTTACATCACATTTTTATAGCACACTTAGAAATATAAATAAAACAATAACATAAAAATTATCATATTAACGAATTTATTTTTTTTTGTTCTTAACCTTCCACTAGACCTACCCTAGGTCCTTTCTAAGAAGTTATAACAGATTTCATTCATAGAAGATGTAATCATCTTTACAAACACTTTCCAAACAAATTCTCTCTTTAAATCCTCATAATATGTTATACCCTTAATAAAATAAAATAAAAATTATCTTATATATTTTTAAATTTTATTATGATTATTATATGACAATATTCTTCCTTTTATACATCATATGAAAAATGAAAGCACCAAGTGTGTGTACGTATAACTTACAGTCTCCATGTAGGGGTTTATTTTTTTCATCGGCACATTACATGGATGGTTATGATTATGTAATTAATTGATATATATGATATTTATAAAAAGATATTAAATTTGAAAAATAAAATTCCATTCAATTTTATCCCCATTTACAATTATGGAAATAATTGTATATCTCCTCTGTCTGTATGACCTACCATCATCATGATGCGATGCGACTCATTTTACATATAAAAATATAAATAATTATTATAAATATGAATATAATAATTAAATATGATAAATAATTAATTAAACCAGTTTATATATAAGGAATCTATAATCCATTCAGATGAACTGGAGCTTATGTGACAAAACATGCATGGAAAAATGTAGTAGTTATTAGTCGAAACAATTTTAATAATGTAATATTATTATTGTGATAGTGGTAAGAAGTTATATAAGGATTATATATCACATAATAAGTATTAATATAGTTTCTTTATAAATAAATAACATTATTTCACTCATTATATAAGAGAATAAATCATGTACAACAAAAGGGAAGTTCAATGTAATAGAACTAACCGAACCTCTATATTTCCATTAGGTTACACTTTATCTCGCATTGAATCCATTTTAATGTTCATTATACACATTATATAATCAAATATTATTGGTATATGAACCCAAAATATGTATCTATCTCAGTTATTATTTCTTTTTTTGGGAATTACATGTTTTAAAAGGATTCCTTTTCAATTCATCTGGATAAATTGACCTAATTAATAGAATATTCTATGTTTCTTACCTATTTTAAAGTACATTACATTAATTATTTCATGTTTCAAATAATATTATATAATTAATCTGTTAATTATGAAAAATTATTTTAGTTCATTTATGATTTTATTTAATTATTTATGTGGTTTTCCTCTTAAAACGATTTATTCTCTCCTTAATACGACGCTTCAGTGCAACAATTCTAAAATTACATAAACACTCATTTTAATGGTTTCACATTAATTAGACTTCATAACTCATAATAAATTCTGATTTTTACTTTTTAAAAGAACTATAATTATTTAAATCACTTCTTGTATGTATAAAATTATGTGACACCCTTTGGATTTACCAAATGGTGTGATTATTAAATACATTTCCTTCCATGGACAACTCTTCAGTTTATTTCCTATGTATGATTATTGTGTTTAATGAATGTGTTTGTAAATGTTATGATGTATTTTATCATATTTCACTCAAATAAATTGGTGAATTATTTATTCTTAAGAGTTTTTATTTATGGTATTATTTTGTAAGCTTTATCCATTACGAGACTCTTTCCACCGTGTGATAAATTCATGGAAGTAAGCCTTGTCTCATGTTTATATAATGATATATGTTTCAAAAACATTCATATGTTATCATGATCATATTATTTCATGTTATAAATCATATTCCCTTATGAAGATTTTATGATCCATTCATTTTATGTTATGATATTATTTCTTTAGACTCATGTGTTATGCTTCGTTTCACTGTTTATTCACTTATTAGTCTTTTTAACTCTGCAAGTTTATCTATTTATTCCCTAGATTATCCTATGATCATGTATGATCTCAATCTGAATCAGGATCTCATTTTAGATATTTCAAAGAATATGGTTTATTCTAGTTCCATGGTTTTTATTTATGTAATAATTATACCATGGACAATATACATTTCAATCCATGGGTTGAATTTAATGGATAATTATGAAAAATTAATGTATTAATATTTGTAAACGGATTAAGTTTTTATAGTAATAGTCTTATGAAATAATGTTCCCTATAGATATCCAACTACAGAATTCACCCCCAATCAAAGAGGGATTAATTAGGGGTGATAGAGATCAATAATATTTAAAAAAAATTTCAACCCCCACTATTAATAATCATTTATAATTAGATTATGAGTATCCAAATGTTGAAGATGCTAATGTGGAAGCAACAAATCGAGTTGGATTGACCCATGATCAAAATTCCATAATAATTTCTTCATTATGTGAGGGGATGATTGTCTATATATAAGGATATGGTGAATTTGTTGATTACTTGAATACCACTGTTGATGTAATTGAGGAATATATGTAAAACGTTTTTTTCATCTGAAATTTGTAAACAATATTATTTTATTTATATTATTTTTATATACACTGACTAAGTACAAACAAACTCTACATATCGATCTTGATTGATATGGAGTTAATTTACCAAAATAAATAATTACTTTATTGTATCCTATACAAATATATGATAAAATTCCATTATTAGTGGATGAATAAATTGTTCACATTACAACATTGGTTAAGCCCATGTTCCAAGTGCATGAAGTACTACAAAAGGATAAACCAATCACACACACTATCATGTATGGACATGATTCATTTAATGAGGGAATGAATTGACATTTCAATTGTTTTACCCCATTCTTCTACCATTATCATACTCTTGATATCAATTTCATTGATGCATTTAAACAATTTCAAATTTCAAGAAGTGTTTCCCCAAACATCTTAAATGGGAATGGATGGTGTAATAACCAAGACCATAGTATGCATGTTCTGGTTCCTTCTACCATTACATTTTTATAATATATAATTATAAGCATCACAAAGAACTAATATGTTTAGTAATATTAGTAAACTAGATACATACACTAGTCATACATTAAATTTGTAATACACAAATTGCATTATAATTTGTTTTAGCATTACTTTTTTAATATAGAATATAATTGTATATAATCCTTAATATACCTTATTTAATCTTGAGGGAATGAAACACAATATTGGGGAGATCAATTTCTCATTAATTATTAGGTATACCAAAATTAATAGTGAATCAAAGAACATAATCTATCCAGAAAGGTATATAACACAGCACAAAACCCATTTTAATAAGTAGAAAAGGAGTAGTTAACATTTAAATGTAAATAAACAAAAATAAATTCTGTTTTAATAACTAGATATTGACTAATTTTAAAATAAAATTAAATAACTAAACACACATTCCATTTATACAATAGGCTGATAAAGAAAAGCATCCATTGATTTTTTTTCATAATGAAAATTCAATGGAGAGTAAAAAAAGAATAAATTATGATTGAAGGAAATGATTAATTATATAATTTCATGTTTCTCATTTCACAATACCATTACCATCAAAACCTTTCACAATTTCTATGAGAATATACTAAATTAAAGACATTTCACAAGAATGTTTAAACATCTGAGTTATAGTCGAGTATTTTTTATTGAAACTAATTTCATCTAATGAGACTACCAATGCATCATATATATTACAATAAATACTCCTCAACAAGGTGTATACCTGTCAAAATCATTCCCCATACATTGAATAATTAATTTAATTAAAAAAATTTCCCTTATCAAATATCTATATTAATTAAAGGATACAAAATTATCAATATTTTCCAAAATAATCATATAAATTAAAAAGTAAAAATCATATGTGAAAATGGAATATGGTTTAAGAAATTTTCATATAAATTTTAAATAATATGGATATTAATTGGAACATTAAATTCTATTTATAAAATGAATGTGAATAAATCAATGTGATTTATATGAATACAAGAATGGATTAAATAAGTAAATGTCAATGCTTTACGTAGGCCAAATAATCAAAATACATCAATGATAAGAATAAGGATTTTATTAAGATGAATTATTCCCATTAGATTATGAATATGGTTTGATGTCAATAACAACTAAATATACCAAAAAATATATTTAAAAAGTTTCCTTTATATAATAACATTTTCATACTGAAAAGCATTTTGAAAATACTATTTATTGAAAATACCTTTTCAAAATAAATTCTAAAATATTATTTTGAAAATATATTTCATTGAGTATATAATTTTAATCTAATAAATTAATAATGAAGTAATTTTATTGATAATGATTTCTGTTAATTATATTTTTCCCAAAAATGTTAAAAATAAATTTTATTTAAATTTTTTAGGAAAATCTATATTGGAATTATTTAGAAAATGATATAAAATTACATTAATATCAATTGGATCAGAGTTAAAATGAGTGAAAAAGATATTTAAAAAATTACAAGGTTAATGAAACCATTTTTTATATATTTTTATAAATCGGGTTTTTGAATGTTGAATGTTTTTGAATGATTACCTAAAAGATTCATTTTTAAAAAATAACTTCATAAATAATTTTATGTACCAAAGTGTTGAAAAAATAGTATTATCACAGGAAAAAATCATGAAAAACTAGAGGATAATAAAATTAAAGGGTTTATTAAACAATTATAAAATAATTTACTTCCATTGAAATCCATGAATAAAAATCTCTATTGGAATGAGATATTGAAATAAACCATTAAAATTATAATAATGTTGAATTGAAAATTAATCAATGAACTAATTCTGTGTATCAACATTATATCCACTTAAAAATTATCAATTCATTAAAATATTTTTAAAATTATTTTTCCAATATTCATTGATGATCAATGACAACAAGATTGTAGTATAACCCAATTAATTGAAATTGACTTATCAAATTTCATTAATACATGGTAACATTCATATCAAACGAAATTTTATTAAATACATCAAATTGAAGTGAAAAATATAATTCATAATGAATTTTTATGATAAAAAATTTAAAAGTCTAATTATATATGTCATATATAATTTATTAGGTTCATAAAATTACAATATTAATCAATGGAATGTAATTGAATTGAAATCCATTAAATTATGATCACCCTGGGATGAATGCCATTTTTCCTCATATATAATGTTTTTAATTATGTTACTATCTTCTAATATAACCATATTAATATTGATAATTTCAAATAATATAATTTTATGACATCTTATTTACCGCTAATAAATAACCTTTCATTAATTTCACATTTTCATGTGTCAATGGACTCTTTTTTTATTATATTTTGAAGTATTTAAATTTTTAATCATAATTCAATAATTATTTAAAAAGATTAATAATTTGATCGATGATTTTACGAAAATATATATTTTGTACATATTTATATATATTAATAATTAAAATTTTATGTTATGAAATGAAATACCTTTTTTATAGAGATGATTGGTCATACGTACCCATGATTGATCTTTCAATTTTCTACCCACAATGAAAGAATAAAAAAGTAAATGAAATATATAAATATATATTATAATTTATGTACTATTTTTATTTCATATATTTGAAATATGTTTATGAAAACCATCTATAATAAATTCCATGTAATGTATGAACAAATTGTGTTTGCTTGCGAGGCAGTTGTCCGTCCTACAGAAAAATGACGTTATTATATTCCAAAAAATTGAAAACAATGATAGAATTTGTTTTATAATAATTTAAGATGCATAAATATTTCCTTTATATCATAGATATCATATATAAATTTTATTTACATAATTATTCACATCTATTATTGATGGAAGTAAGGAAACAAATGACATTACATCATAATGTGTTAGCATTTCCTGTATACGAATGACGATTTCGTAACCAATTTAATGGATGTATGTGAACATTTAGTTAATAGGAAAAAAATAATAATATATCAGTATAATTTTTAAAATGGGGTTATTATATATGTTTTATATAAAAATAATTGGAGAGGATGGATAAGGAAATAAAATAAAAACACATTATCAAAAAATTACATCATATTTATGAATCCTCTTCATGTTTTCACTATATCCTTCATATTCTAGATTTTACTCAATTTTATGTTTATTAAGTTGATGTGAATGAATTGTAGAATTTATTTGGGTAATAATTTATAAAAAAAAATTGGTTTTGAGGTTATGAAGTTTAGAGGAGTGTGGGAGGCCTTTCATAGGTGGGGGAGAGAACAGACTATGAATTTTGAAATGAATATTAGGTGAACACACGTGTTTACCATCCAAAATAAACAAATAACTCACAAAAGTGTATTTATGATTTGTTTGGGTTTCAATATAAACATCCAATTGGTTCTAAAAATGTTTCTAGGTCATTTGGACACTTTTGATTTAATTTTTTTCTTAAGGTAAACTTTTTTTCCCTTAATTGCAGTAATTAATTTTATTTATCTTCACAAATAATTTTAGTGAAAAAATAATTTTCTCATTATTATTTATTATAAATTATTCTGAGATAGTATATTGTATCCATTTTTCCAAATTCAAACAATATAACTTTTAAAAATTTAAATTAAAATTAATCCCTTATATGGTACAAGAACAAATGTTTTTTAAGTGAAAACTTTTTAATGATTAGTATTGTGTACAGGTATATTCAATATATAAATTATTAAAATGAAATCAAAAATATAAATCAATTTATAATTGATCATTTTTTACATTTCTACAATTCAATAAAACATTTATTATTAGATATTTCTACGATGAAAAATCGGTTTAAAATTTATATTTTTTATTTTAATTATTCGTCACAAAATGAAATGTCTCAGAAAAATAAAATTAATTCACTATAATATAATCTATAAATTAATAATTCAAAAATTATTTTTATATTTAAAATTTAAAATTTATAAAAGTGTTAAAATTATTTTTTAAAACACTATTCCAATAAAATACATAAAAACTACATTTAGAAAAATTTCACTTTTATATGTAATATTGCATTTCATCTTATTTTATGCCTATAAAATATTTCCAATTAATGTAATAAAATTTTATTGAATAAATAATATATAAATTTAATTAATATCATTCACTAATAGTAATTAATTTTGGTTATTAGGATATATCTCTCATCGGAGCTTAAAAATATTTTTTTCATAAAAACAATTCCTTTATATATCAATGACTATAATTTAAATTTAAAATTTATTGGTAACCAATGAGTTAAAAAATATATTATTATAATATATTTAATATTATTTTAAAACAAAAAATTAATTCCTAGGAGATAATTGTAATATAAAATAGTAATATTAATAATATTTAGTAAAACACTGTATAATGTGTAACAC